>CM053791.1:598558458-600055958 GCA_028749045.1 Cupressus sempervirens | reverse complement strand
ATCATGTCTTTGCACATTTCCCACTTTCTAGGTGTTGGTCTCAGAATGGTTTTGACATTCGAGAGTCAACACACTTAACCAATTTCACTATACATGTCAAGTACACTATGTATGCTGAGCCATAGTATGTGCCAAGCCATAATTTCAACAGGTGCTAAGTGACTTTAGGTGCTAAGTAAGCAATAGATGCTGAGTGAGCCAGAATCATACATGTACCAAGCAAGACAGAATGCAATAGATGCCGAGAAAACCAGGATAGTATATGTGTCGAGCACCAGTAGTCCAATATGTGCTAAGTAACACAAAATCAACATATGATTTTGTGCCCTCACAAACTCAAATGTAAACCATTTTTGGAGCTAACATAGAGAGATTTCAAAGGATAACAAGGATAAGGACGAATCTTTTACATTTCCTATGCAATCAACATGCAACTAATTAGAAAAATGAAGAAGGCATGCAACCAATGAGAAAAATGCAAGGAATTAGTGGGAATACAAGATTCAATATGGATCGTAGATTTATACCTAATCCTAAGTCTTCACAATCTTTAAAAGGAGGATGAGAACTCCATTGTATGTGTGGAAGAGAATAGTGTATGGGTAAACTATAGTGAAATTTAGTTTGAAGTATGAAGGAGTTAGAGGAACAAAGCAGTAATTACATATCCAATTGATTAGAATAGTATAAGGGACATGATTAGATATCAGATCTCAGAGGATGAAGATCAGAATGAGTAGATCAAGAGCCTAAAATCAGCAATTGACGATTGTAAGCAATCAGGTCAAAGGTTTCTAATACTTTCTAGCCATTGTATTAGATAGTGAAAACCCTAATACTTTCTAGTTTACTTTTAGT
Organism: Cupressus sempervirens; assembly: GCA_028749045.1. Classification (NCBI taxonomy): domain Eukaryota; kingdom Viridiplantae; phylum Streptophyta; class Pinopsida; order Cupressales; family Cupressaceae; genus Cupressus; species Cupressus sempervirens. The sequence continues at coordinate 600,055,100 of CM053791.1, read as the reverse complement.
TATGTGTTGAAAAGGTTTTACAAGGATAAAAACTAGTTACTTCCGATTCACCCCCCCCCCCCCCCCCCCCCCCCCCCCTCTTAGAAGTACTCTTCCCATTTTGAAAATTCCAACAATTGGTATCAGAGCTCTAGGTACTCACAAGGAGAAGCCTAATAGCTTAGAGAAAAGGTCTGAAGTTGAAAGTCTTCAAACTTGGGAAGAACATAGACAATTAGGTGATTGATGTGCATCTCATTCTACATAAATTGGAAGAAGCCAGAGAAGAATTGAGAAAGTCCTTAAAAGCAATGAAGGATATAGCCATAGCTGAAAATAACATACATTACAAGGAGATTGATACCACATTAGTGTTTTCCAATGGAGATTCCAAGGAATTTGATGCAGCAATAGCTAAATTGATGGAGAAAAATAGAGTACGAGCTGAAAAAATCAGAATACTCAAGTTTGAACAAGAATCACTAGCCAGAATTCTTTTTGAAGTGACTAAACAAAAGAAGAGAGACATTGAAGACAAGGCCATGATAGAAGATGACAAGAGAAATCTTACCAATAGACTAGAGAAGAAGACAATTGAGTTTGAAAGAATCTCAAACATGCAGCTAGACACCTTGAGTCAGATGATAAATGCTCATCATGAACTAAACATGAAGGACATTGAGATCTCCACTTTGAGAATGTAGAATGAACAATTATATAATGGATTGAAAAGAGAGAAGGAGATAGCAGAAAGCTTCAAAAAACCCAATGAGGCCATCAAGTACTTTGAACAATTGTTGAAATCACCAAGATCCAACAATGACACATCAGGACTTGGCTACACTAGCACTGAGCAAGGAGAAACATCCAAGGCTATAGAAGAAAGGAGTAACAAAGGTAAGAACACTAAACCTACTTCTCATTTATATGGTAAAAGGAGAAATACCTCTAATGTGTGTAGGAGAAAGAATGGTCATCAGCATGATAAGCCTAACAAAGTAAGTTTTTGTCACAAATGCAAAAACCAAGGACATCAAACACATGAATGCAGAACCAAGACCATGAGGACACCAAGATTTGAAGGTCACTACTACAACTACAAAAAGTATGGACATAGAGCATTTGAATGCAAATCAAAACCTATGTGGACACTCAATCAACCTACAAAAGGAAACAACCATGGTCATCACTACAACTGGGATTACAACACCAAGTATAGCTATCATTATTGTCAAGAGTATGGACACATCCCTCAAAATTGCATAAGGACACATTTTAAAGGGAATTAGAGCAGGTGCTTAAGTCAAACTACATGTTTTAGTTGCCTAAAAACTAGTCATATCAGCAGGAATTGCCCAACAAAGTCAAAAGCATCCAAGACAGAAGTCAACAAAGGAAAAGAAAAGGTTAATGTTGAAAACAAGACTTGGAAGAAGAAAGATAAGTGTAGCACATCAAATGGAGAGATCACTTCACCCAAAAGGTCAAGTGATCACACTTCATCCAGCTAAGCAAAAGAAAGATGTGTGGAACTGGTATACAAAGTTATATCATACATCAGTCCCAAAGAATAGAGGAGTACTGCAAAGAAGAAATCAGCATGAGAAAAGATGCCAAGTCAAAATTTTGAAGAAGCTATTATGGAGTTTATAATAACAACTAAGTTGATAATCAAAGCCGAGTGAATGAAATTCAATTGATGCTGAGTTTTGTTGAAACCTTCAAGTGTTGAGTTTATAGATGTATGCACTAAGCATTTAATGCTAGGTTATGACAAGTATAGGGTCACATTTTGATCATTTTTATTCCATTCAAACATAGAGAAAAGACAAGAAGAGAAAAGAAGCAATCAAGCAGCAACCTAATAGCCATTTGCACAAATCTCAATAGCAATTCAGCATGAACTCATCAATTTAAAGGTATTTATCAGATGTCGAGCTACGCAATGATAAAAGTTTATTACATATTTAAATCCTAGTTTGATAAAATGGCATCAAGCTCCAAAAACCCCAAAGGAAAAGAGAGTCATGAGGTTCAATTAGTTAGCAATGAGATCAAACAACTCGAATTCAAACCCATTCTTGACATTGCGTACAAGAACGACCCAACCGGTCCTTTATTTGTTATCCCATCCAAAGTAGTCATGGTGCAAGATGTGAGAAAATGTTATAACTATAAAATTGGTGCCATAGGTAATCTTGAAATCTTCCATTCGTATGACAAGTCATGTAATAATGGGATACTGAAAGACAAATTCTAAATAGTTGAGAAAAAGGGTTTGACAAATGCCCTAGTTTTTCCCATGGTGTTTAAGACTAAATGGATTCACATTGTTTTGATTCAAATTCTTGATGGTTGTATATGGTTGGAGATAGGACCTATAAATATTACAAAAAGGATAGTGCATAGGATTACAGGATTCCCAACCCTAGATCAGCCAAAGACCTTAAGAAGTGATAGAAGGGAGGTCATTGAAAAGAATGCAGGAGCCAAATGGAACAATAGGGGAATGACCATTGACACTGTAACAGAACCCCTACTTGAATTTTTAGTTAGAGTGATTTCACACAAATTTTATCAATCAAGTAGATTGAAATGTGTATCCTATATAGCTTTTGATGTAGCTTACAAGCTGGTAGAGAAAGATCATACCTATGATCTGGCAAAACTAATGCTTTAGCAAATAAATGAAAATTTGGGAGCTATAAGAAGATCCAAGGTAGCACAATGCAAATTTGGATCAGTATTAGTTTGCATATTCTTCTATGTGATGGAAGAATTCCCTTCAATTGGGAAGGTAAATTAGAATTCCAACAAATCTGCAATCACACAAATCAATGAGTTCATTGATCAGATGGGAGATAATTTTGAGGCTCAGATGACTAGCTATTTTGAGGACTTTAAGAAGTCCATGAAGTAGAGAATGAGAACACCAATTTCATTGGTAGAGCAACATACCAATGACATATTCTTCTTGGTTGACATTGATTACACCTACATCCAAGTAGCAATACCAAGAGTAAGATGGTTTAGGCCACTATGTTATGAGTTGGATGTGGACCAAGCCTCAGCAACAATCCAACATTGCTTTCAAAAGAGATAGATAAGAAGGTTTCTCACTTTGGAACATATGATGTTGTCAAATCAAATTGAAACTAAAAAATAAATTACTAAAGAAGATAAAGATGAAATTTGGAGCAAATATTGAAGGTGAAGCAGGTGGTGAAGAAGAAGTAGAAGAAGAAGGAGGTGAAAGTGAAGAAGAAAAAGAACAAGGCCAAGGGCCTATGGAGTTGACACAGGGCTTGGGACAAGATAAGGAGGAAGGTGCTAAGGTAGAAGAAGCCAAGGAAGCACCTACTCAAGTAGAGCAAAAGAAGAGAAAGGCTAAAACTCATTTTGCAGCTTAGCCAAAAGCCAAGAAGGCAGCAAAGCCCACTCAAGCAAAACCAAAGAAACCTATAACAAGAGCCACTACAAGGGCAACAACACAAAAGGCCACAGAAGAAGCAAAAGAGAAAAAGAAAGTCACTCAACAGCCTTTTGAAGTGCCAAAGAAAAGAAGAAAGTATGTGGCACAACCAGATACTGATGATGAAGAAAAAATAGAGTCAGAGGATATTAGCCAATTTAAAGTGGTAAGCTATCCTCCTAAGTCTACAATTGATAAAATTTGTGAAAAGATTAGGAATGCAGATTTAAATGATTTAAAGACTCTTGATTTTAATAAGCTCAATAGAGAAGAGAAAAATAAAGTAGAGGAATCTATGTATGCCATGATGGTAGAATTTATAAATACACCTCTAGAACTTGACAATACCATGCCTAAAGAATTGTATGAGATAGTTGAAAATAAATGGCATTATTGTCTAAAAGTGAAGCAGGAAAATTGAGAATCTACTTTAGCCCAAGAGATGCCTGACCTAACAAAAGGTCAAATAACAAAGGAAAATAGAAAACATGGTGGCAAATTTACACCCAAATATAGAGCCTTCAGCATCCTTCAAAACAAGATTGAGGATGTAGTGAATAAATCCATACAATTGTGGAAGTCAATTTACAAGGTGACTGATGACAAAGATAAAGAGGCAAATAAGGTAGAAACTAGCACCAAGGACAAGGTAGAGGCAAAGGAAAAAGAGAAGTAGGAAGAAGAAAAGAAAGAGGAGGAAAAGAAAGGTGGGGAAGAAAAAGGAGAGGAAGAGAATAAAGAGAAAGAAGAGGAGGAATCAACTAAGGGAGAAAACATGGCAATAGCTAAACAACAAAAGCAGCAAGAGGAACAAAGTGTGCAAGACACACAAATGCCACCTCCTAGTCCTCCTCATGTAGTCATTACACCTATAGAAACTACAATAGTAAAGGATGTTACTGACAATTCAGCTCAAAACATCACGGGAAGCTCTAGTTCGTATGCTACCTCACCAATGCGACAAATCATGCAGTAGGGACCATAAAATCGAGGCTTTAGTTTCTCCTTCCCTATTCCCTTCAATGAGGACTATTGATAAGGTTGTAGTCAGAAATAGACTAGATCCCCTACTTCAAAACTCCTCTCTAATCGATGTCTGTCGGCATATACCTTTTGTCGGTTTTGTGCCTGCTATAGGTTTTCTTTCAAACTCTTCAAAATGTCATATCCTTCTTGAAGCCAATCCTTCACCTTTGGAGCGAGACTGTCGCTCAACACTGTATCAAGGAAGAAGAGTGGTTCATGCCCGTATAGAGCCTTGAACGGTGTCATTCTGATCGACATGTGATAAGTGGTATTGTAGCAGTATTCTCCGAGGTGGATCCATTTCACCCACGCGTGTTTTTGTGCCAAGATGTAGTTTCGTAGATAACCTTTAAGCCATTTGTTCACAATTTCAGTTTGGCCATCTGTCTGTGGGTGGTAACTTGTGCTCGGTGATAGTTCAGTTCCTGCCATCCAAAACAATTCTGTCTAGAAGATACTAATGAAGAGTCTATCCCAGTCGCTAATGATATTTCGGGGTAACCCGTGTAGGTGGAAGACTTCTCTGAAAAATAGATCGGCGATCTATGCAACTTGAAGGTTTGAAGGGATGGCAAAGAAGTGAGCATACTTTGTCAATTGTTCAACTACCACGAAGATGCAATCCCTTCTATTCACCTTGGGAAGACTTATTATGAAATTCATGGATATACTTTCCCAATTATGTTCGAGAATCGGCAGAGGCTGTAGCACTCTAGCAGGAAGAGTGTGTTTGAATTTGTTCTGTTGGCGAACAGTACATGCTCTGACATGCTACAATACATCCCCTTTCAATCCCTTCCATGAGAACCTCTCCATCATACTTCTATAAGTTTTAAGGAAGTCAGGATGACCAGCCAGAGGGGAGTCGTGCACGTGCTTCAAGATCTTTTTCTTCAACTTTGATTCAGGCACTAGGTAGATCTGATCCTTATAATAAATGATATCATTCACCACCTTATAACAATTATCATGGATGTGACCATCCATTATCTCACAAGCAAAAGTATTCTTGGAATATTCCACTAGCAATTGTGCCTTCCGGTCGGCTGAGATTTGCTCTAGTGAGCAGATGGTGGGTCTTCGGGACAAGGCATCTGCAACAACATTATTTTTCCCCTTTACATATTCAATATCAAAATCAAAAGATTGAACCTTGCTTACCCATTTTTGTTGCCATTCGTTCAGATCCCACTGCTCCAGGAAATATTTTAGACTATTGTGATCTATATAGACAACAAACTTGGCACCAACCAGGTACTGTCAAAACTTGGTCAGTGCGTGAACAATGGCCAACATTTCCTTATCATAGATGGAATACAAGTACTGGGCTAGTGTAAGCTTCCTGCTCTCATAGGCGATGGGGTGTCTGTCCTGCATCAAAACTGACGCGTCGCATTCCAAAATGAATGGTCTGGTGAAGTCGGGCAATGCCAACACCGGATAAGTGCTCATGGCCTCTTTTAACCTATCAAATGTGAGTTGCGCTTCTTCATTCCACTGGAAAGCCCCTTTCTTCGTCAGATCTATTAAAGGTGCCTAAGAAAAACCCTTGACAAATCTCCTGTAGTAGCTGCACAATCCGAACAACCCTCGCAGGTTTGTGAGTGATTTCAGGGGAGGCCAATCGAGGATGGCCTAGATCTTCTCTTAATGCCCTTGAACCCCATATTGACTGAAAACATGCCCCAAGTACAATATCTCTGTCATTCCGAACTCACATTTGGATTGTTTGACGAACAAGGACTGTTCTTCCATGATACTTAGAACCTCGTTCAAATGTTTTAGGTGCTCCTCCCACGTCCTGCTATAAATAAGAAGATCATCAAAGAACACCAACAAATACTTATGCAACTGCTTGTTAAAGATTTAGTTCATGCATGACTGGAATGTAGCAGGTGTGTTGGTCAACCCGAACGGCATGACCAGGAACTCATAGTGTCCGTAATGGCAATGGAAGGCCATTTTCTCCACATCCTCTTCCCTCATTTGGATCTGATGGTATCCAGAATGGAGATCTATTTTTGAGAAATAGACCACACCATATAGTTCATCCTGCAGCTCATCTATCCTTGGAATGGGGTACCTATTCTTTATTGTCCTCTTGTTCAGTGCCTGATAGTCCACACACATACACAATGTTCCATCCTTCTTCTTGACCAACACTACTAATGATGCGAATGGGCTAGAACTGGGATGGATCCATCCCTTATCAAGTAACTCCTGGATCATTCATTCGATTTCATCTTTGAACTTCTTTGGGTGGCGGTACAGTGTGGTTATAACAGGTTTTGCCCTTGGTTCCAACTCTATTGTATGTTCAAATCCTCGATGCGGCGATATGCTAGGAGGAATATCTATGAAAACCCTTTCATGCTTACTTAAACATCTTGAAGCTCTTTATCCTGTGGAGGTGTTCGGTGCCCCTTAATAGGTTTTGCCGAGATGAAACATTGTGCAACCCACGCAAGATCATCATGCCATAGGATTGCCTCTATCTGATGCACAGACACTTCCTTCGGTCCTTCATTTGCCATCCCTCAGAGGACCACCTTCTTTCGAATAGCCACGAAAGTGAAGTCCATTCGCTTGAAACTCTGAGTGTATTCATCAAGCATCTCCATCCACTATATGCCGAGGATGACCTCCATGTCGGCCAAATCCACTATAAAAATGTCCTCTGTCACCGTGTGATTTGCCATTGTGATACTCAGCTAAGGAACTAGGTGCGTGCAGGACAGGAAATTCCCTCCGGTAACTTTGACCTAAAAGCCCACGTGTGCTTCCATTGGGAGATTTCTTCACTGTACTAAAGATGAATTTATGAAATTCAATGTAGCTCTCCTATCCAGCATCACTGTGATCCTTTTTCCCTAAACGGTACCATGCACATGGAAAAGTGTGCACCTCGGACTGCTAGCCAAGGCAATGGATCCTCCACATTTTATTAAAGCGGCAATCCTCTTCGTATGGTTGAAGTTGGCCATGTCAATGTCACCACTAGGTTGGATGTCTTCCACTGGCATTCCCTCTTGATCTTGCTCATCTTCTTCATCGGACATCACTTCGATGTAATGAATTTTTGCTTTCTCGAGACATTGGTGACTAGGTTCCCAAGGCCCCTTGCAATTAAAACATAACTTCTTTCTTCGGAGTTCTTGTCAGGATGCTTCAACCAATGATGGCTTCTTGGGCGGGGGTTTATCCCTCGAGAATATCGACGATTTCAGATGTGAATGAATCCGAGAGGATGAGGATGATGCTGATGACGATGCCATGCTTCGTGCCTTACTGATTGCTTCCATCAAAGTTGATAGGTTGAATCCTTTTACCCAACCTTTCAGTGGTTCTTCCAGTCCATCCATAAAGAGAACGACCCATCTTCGTTTAGAAATGTCTGTCACCAATATAGAAAGTCTCTGAAACTCTGCAATGAACTGATCTGCTGATCCCATTTGCCTTAGCTATGCCATATCTTTGAAATTGAGCTCGGGGTCTTTTCCATCAAATCATTCAATTAGTCTCTCCATGAACTCAACATAAGTCTTTATTTGATCATGCCCAAGAGTGATAGTGTTGTGGTGCCACCATTCATGCGCAACGCCCTCCAAGTGTAATGCGAAAAATTTAATCGCTTCTTCTTCAGGCATAGGATTTAGCTAGAAGTAGGTGTCGACTTTCATTACCCATGCCTACGCTGAAATGGAGCCTGAACTGTCAAATGGAGACAGGTTCACCTTACTCAATTTTCTCCTTAGGTCATCGTTAAAATATCCTCCTCTGTTTCCACCTCCTGTATATCTCATTCTTAGATCTACGTAATCCTTGTAGGAGATGTCTTCTTGAAGATTTGCATTCTGCCAATCCTCCTGTATTTCCTCGAAGGTTGGAAGTCTCTCTCTGTGATGTGTCTCAGTCCGTGGTGGGAAAGTCGGCATGGATGGTCAAGATTGTGTAGTGTGAGGGTGTGATTTGCTTGCCACCGAATCTATGCTCTGTCCATTCGGTTCTCCAAAAAATTTATTTTCTCCCAACTTTTTGAGCGTTTCTTCCATAAGCCGTTGAGTATCAGTGATCTATGCTTGGTTTCACGCAAGATCCCTCAAAAGTGCAATGAGTTCGACACATCTCGATTCTCATTCTCGTTCTTGTTCTTCAGCCATTCGATCAATAGAATTTGTCCTTCTCTTTCGGTTATAAACTTGCATTCACCGATCACAAGCTGGCAAGATCAATTGCTCTGATACCACTGTAGTGTTTCGAAGCCTCTCTGAATTCAAAAACATTGGAATTCCATGAACATCTCCTGAATATGGAAGTTGGGTGTACAGGAGGATAGAAGATTGGTTGTATGGCTGATAGCAGATGGTTTAGGGTATGTGTTGAACCATATAGATTAGTTCTCAACAAGTCCGCATGATGGAGGTTATTGGCCGTACGGTGAGTAGACTATGTCATACGATGATTGTTATGTAGTTGTACGATTGTGTAAGAGGCAACGGTACGCTATTGAAGACAGTCCGTACAGTGGCTATAAAGGTCATACGGTGGATTTAGAGGCCCGTACAGGCAACAGTAGAAGTCATACGGTGAGATCAGAGGGTAATCAGTAGCCCGTAGGGTAAGATAATAGGCAAGCCGTATGGATGGATTGTGTAGTAGGTTGACTAAGCAAATATGGATGGTGAGAAACACAGTTGATGACAGAAACAATGTTGTTCATACACAAGTGCGAAATGTTGAAGGAAGATTAGATGAATTCTGAATATAAGAATAAGACTTGAACACACAAATCCTTCTAATAAGTTTTCCGAGAGAGGGCACTCCAAATTGCCAGATTTGAACAATTAATACATGCAGTGACAGAGTAGGGTGAGGGTTGATTCCCACCGAAACTGTGCAAGCCAAATAGGGAAGGTCTTTCATTTCTGAAATGGCGAATTATAGAGAATCCCCAACAGGAATTCGCAATAAAGAGAAATATAGTCCAAAGCATACCTATCAACTACTGCGAGCCGTGCTTAAATACTCATCAGAAAAAGCTTTTCGAGGGTGTACAAAATTAGCCGACAGTGACACACTCTACTTTGACAAAAATTAAATTTGGGTTCCAGTTAAATTAAACAATCGACCCATTACACAAAAATAATTAAATACATTTATTTCTGTTCAGAAACATTACATTAATGCAACTAAGAGAAACTCCACTTAAAAAATTGGAATACTGTTTTTAGGAAATCTAGTCTGATTGATTGATTGTGGTGACTAATTCAGTAACATGGGGGACATTACTACTGTTAATCTCAATAACAGTCATAGAATTGAGTGTATTTTCCATAGCTAACTGAAAACATTCAATAAAATATTAGTTTCAGGAACACGTGTCCAACATGTGGCAAAAAAGTAAAATTCCAATTTTAGATTCGAGTAAACAAAAAAATCTGTCAAAAACAAAAAAAGGTCTAAGTAAAATAATATAAGATTATAGACATATGCATATTAGCTTCAGTTAATTTCGTAACCATTATTAGCTTCCTAAACAAAGACAAATCAAATGGTATTTTAGACATGATAAAGATATAACAGCAATCAAACTTGCAAGCATAAAGGCAAACAACTTTGGTTTAACTCTATCTTCCTGATCTGAAACATCGATAATCAAAAAACATAGAATAAGTTTGTATGCCTTGTTTTTTCTCTCGAGTTATTTTGAAGTTTTGAAGATGATGGGCTTTTCTTTGAAAATTTCTCTGTTAGAAAATTTCTAATTTTCCAGATTTGTTAAAGCAATGTGTGTTAAATTTAATGGTGGGAACCAAGTCTTTGAAGATGTATATTACACAAGAATGCAGTTATATTGTAGTTATGGAATTTATGGCTGTTAAATTGATATGCAAGTGCTGGATTCGCTTCAAAGAAGCAGTATCTGTATGGCTCTGTTACCATGAAACTAAAGCTTGTCCCTGGTGATTCTGCTGGGACTGTCACTGCATTTTATGTAAGAATTTTTATACTTAACAGAACAATAACAAGAAGGGAAAATTAAAAGAGATGTTCTTTGTAGCAATTTATTTTTTGTCACATTATCAATGCATAGATATTTAGTGCACAACAACATGAAATCTTGCAGATGTGTATAGGCTGCGAGACCAGATATTTACTTCTAAAAGTTGAACCATAAATTTGCAGGCACAGAAAGTTTGTTGGGCCAGTTTCAAAAAAAATGAAACATCATTTGGTTTAATAATTGATTACACAAATTTTATTCAATAAAAAATATTAATCATAAAATGAAATACTATTTTTTTTTTTTAAATATTTTCATATGTTTGAAATGACTGTTTTTTTATAGAATTGTATTCTCTTGTTACATCTTTTAACATATTCTTCTATTTGAATGTTATTAATTATCTTCATAAATTTATTATATTTTTACTCCTATTTTAACTGATAAGCTATAACTTAAGGGTTGTTATCCAAATCTCCCTTAAAAAGAAACAAACTAAGTAATTAGTATCTCAGACATGATAATAATCCTATGGCCATATTATTATATATGAATTCACGTGTGGTGAGTATAAGTTGGAAAAAATGGCTCATAGTCAAATGTTGCTCATTATAAGAAATAAAATTTCACCCATACTGCTATTAGGTTTTAAATTTCTTGTTGTGTCTGCCAAGATCTTTGAGTTATATTAAAATCACACACGATTTGCATGGGAATTGACTGCAGGTATACAGATCCTCAACCTGAATACTCAGCATTCAGGAAGGCAAGTTTTGGCCATGCAATCTTTGACATTAAAAATCGAACTCATGTTTATTACTACTGGCATCGTAAACAGGATGGAGATGCTGTGGTGGGAAATTCCCAATGGCTCTACAATAGGTATCGGTATCCTTAAAGTGAACCCATATTAGAAATCTAATGCTCACTGATGTATGGCACGGATCGAATATTGTAATGATAACAGAATCTCCTGACTTACATAATTGGGCCTGAACTTAATAAAATTAAATTTAAAACTTCAATACAACTAATATTTAAAAATATTATACAATTGTTTGATGATGATTTAACATACTTAATAGTACAACAAGATGCAATATAGCTGCTGCGCAGCTGATTCGCAGAAACTGATATGAAGTGGCTATCAGTATGAATATTAGGTGCTACCCTACAAAGTTTGACACAAAACAAAACCCTAAATCTACACTACTAAAACTGATACAACAACTGCCCCTACCGGAGAAATAAGACAGGTATTCTACATAGGAAAAGATAGGTAATTTATACTTAGGTCAACGAATCTTGTATAATTTATACTTAGGTCATTAAATCCTAGAACTTGGCTTTTCGAGTGATATAAACATGACAAGTCAACTAAGTTTGATGATTTGAATATTTTCATAGGTATTTGGTTTTCACAGAGCTCAATCTGATGAAAAATATGAAATTAAATCAAAAGATAATTGCTTCTTACATTTCTATAAATTATCAACTTCAATTATAAAAATATTGTTTTTCTAGTGGTATCAGTCCTGTTATATGAACATATGAATATAATACTACAGAAAAGGCATGCGGGCCGTTGGACAGATTGCCTGAAGTAATAGGGTCTCAGGAATTCATCTTTTGCTCTGTGCGAAAAGAAAAAACTCCTTAGTTATGGACCGCTCCTTTTGTTAGCCGTCCCTCTTGAGCCCATTCTCACTCCATATTGTAGTGGAAGGAGGATATCATGTTTCTTTACCCTAGTTTCAAGTAGCTTCAATGTATTTTATAATGCAAAGATACTTTGCATCAGCAACAACAACTGGACACATATGCTTACTGATATATTTGTATATTGCATCAATTGGAGAAGTGTGTTTATATTTTATCAAAAACGTATGGTCTTGTGAACTGTATTGATTGAAAGCTTAGGTCGTCACTTTTGGATTTGCCAAGTACTCTCTGAATCAAATCTGTCAAACTGTGGCCAAAGCTATTAACCATTGCCATCTTTTTAATCATAATTTTATAGCTCGTTTAGATTCTTAGAAGTTGCCTTACCATATTATGATAGGGACAAAATGATGGTTCTAAGCTTGTCAGATTTCTCGGTGGTATGTTACCTAATTTGTAATGAAATATTGAGCAGTTGGTATGATCAAATGTGAAGAAAAATACCTATAATCAGTCATATTTTCGTTGTTCAAAGCTGTATTATTTTTAAGCAAGATTTGACATATTTTCCTTGTTCAGAGTTGTCCTATTTTAACACCCACACAATATTTAAATTTTGGAAATCAATTTCCCTAACTCACATATTCTATACCTTAAAAGGGTCCTTGCTTTCCAATAAAGATATATAAGCATAAATATAAACATTATTTGACACTGGAGGCGGAAAATGTAGTTAGAAAGGAGGCGGCCAATGTATAAAGTTGTACATAGGAAGCCAAACAAATAATGATGCAGGAGCATCTTGGATTTACTTGGTGACTACTTTGGAGTTCATGGGAGGAGGCTCAGTAGTTGCTTTGGAGGGTGTTTGGACTGGTACTCAGTCAAAGAAGGATTGGAGCTCGGCATGGTCTATGGAGCTCGACATGGTCCTTGGTTGCTCAGCATGGTCTTTGAAACAGGGCATGGTCTATGGAGCTCGGCATGATATTTGGTTGCTCGGCATGGTCTGAGAATTTAGTGTTTGTTTCAGGCTATATAACTAAATTTTCACAATGAGTTAAAGGATGAAGCTTTCAGAGATTAAAGAACGCCTAGACTTCTACCTATGGTCCGAAGCTCAAGTTCTAATTCATTCGCAGCTAAGAGATATCACAATTTAACTAAGACATCGATTTTGGAAATTTAATTGTTGTAGGAGGCCAACTTTGGCATTTAATTTATGTATTTGCATTTAATTTGTGTTTTGGGCCAACTTGTGGCTTAGATTGGTATAAGTAGGGGCTATGGGGAAGTCTTTAATGATTATTCATTCACTCAGAAGAGGAGTGGGTGTGGGAAGTAGCTGAAGAGCGAGTTTTCCTGAGTCTATAAGCAGAGCGCCGAATGTGAGGCAGTTTACAGCAAGATTGTGATGAGGTTATGAATGTGTGGACAGAGCGCCAAATGAGAGGTAGGTTATACTTGAATTATTCATCCATCATGGAGAAGTAGAGGAGCTTCCAAGAGCGAATTTGGAGAAGAGCTCGTAGCTGCGGCTTGGAAAATAAGGAGATTGCCTGGTGGGCTTGCGAGCACAATTTGAGATCTTCCTTGGAGGTTTCTACTAGAGTGTGGATCTAGACTACCTAGGGTTTGGGTTTGGATCTTGAGGGATCTTGCAGAACTATTACTTGCTTTGTATCTGGCCATAACCGAGAAAGCCTTACAGCCCGGCACATTGCATGTAATCAATTATATTTTATGAATATATTATTGTGATTTCGTATCAGATCTTGTGTTATGATGCAGGAGCATCTAGAGGTATAAGGGCAATCCTATGTCACCCAAAAAAATATACTTAGACTTAGTTTCTATTTCATGTGTTTTCATTTTTGGATACCCATTTGGGTCAAATAAAGGTTCCAACTCTCACAATTCCACTATCAGTGTGTTTGAAAACCCCGAAAAAATAAGAGCATGTAATTAGGCCATCATTTTGGTAAACTAGAAGGTGTGAATTGGCCCGATGAATTTAATCATGATTTAGAGCATTCTAGAAAAAGAATCAGGTCAATAGGCCCCACGGTTTGAAAGTTATTCTAGTTTTTCGAGTTTTGGAGACCTCCTAAGAATGCTTCAAAGTTAGGTTAGGGGCATTAAATCACCTCAAAAAGGTCCAAAAAATGGGGGATGAGCAAAGCTGGTCTACAAGGCTATAGAGCGCTTTGAGAGCTTTCCGAAAATATAAACGGTTCGTCAATCGGAGCTACAGTTCAAAAGTTATGCCTCCCGAAAGTTCAGTTACCGTTTCTGGATTCTTCTGGATTTGCACCGACTTCTAACGCAGCTTCTGGAACCTTCTATTTAGTCGGTGGATGCCTACTAGCACTTTCTAGAATGTACTCCTAGTCCTTAACCCTCCAGGGTCTATTTAAGGAGATTTCTTGCATTGTAAAAGGTAGTTCGGAGTGGAGTTTGAGAGGAGGTACTGAAAGGAGAAATTATCTCCAGATTTATGCTATTGTAAGCCCTTAGGGCATGTTTTGAAGTTTATTTTCTCTGTACTATTTGTACTAACTTATTTTTCAGTTAAAAAAATTTTCCTTTTCTATTGTGTCCATTCTATTCGTGGGTTGTGTCCCCATCAAGTGCTATCAGAGCTGATTTTCCTGAGTGTGTAGACAGAGCCCTGACTGTGAGGTAGTTTTCACCAGGACTGTGTGGTTGTGGGTTCGAATTAGAAGATGCCTCCATGAAGAGAGCATGGTGGAAGGGCCAGACCTATTAATCCTGAGGAGGTTAGAGCCCTCCAAAGGCAGGTACAAGCATTGCAAGAGGAGCTCTATAGAGGAGCAATGTTGCCGCAAGTGACGACAATGAGGATGACAATGAAGAAGTAATGGAACTAGAAGCAGAATTTGATGGGGAAGTTTTGAATCATGCAGAGGAAAGGCTCTTTAGGGCCATTACTAAGTTTGGGAAAAGACATACAATTGAAGTGGGTGTATTTTCAGGATATCTAAAACCAGATGAGTTGATCAATTGGATCAATGAATTGGAAGAATACTTTGAGTATGAGAATATGTGGAACCCAGATAGGGTTAAGTTTGCAAAGGCCAAACTAAAAGGTCATGCCAAAATCTGGTGGCAAGAGGTTCAATTGGAAAGAAATAGAAGAGGAAAGGAGAAGATCACAAGATGGGATCGCATGGTGGACAAATTAAAAAAGTAGTTCATTCCTGTGGACTACGAGCTTGATTTGTTTAAGAAGATGCATGGGTTAAAGCAAGCAGGAAGATCAGTCCAAGAATATACAGATGAATTTTATCGACTCTTGATTAGAGCGGGGCATAGAGAAGCAAATAAGGAGAAGGTTTCTCGTTATATCAGTGGGTTGCAACCTAGCATACAGGAGGAATTAAGTCTAGTAAGAATGACCAGTGTTGAAGAGGCATACCAGTTTGCCCTACGAGTTGAAGAGAAGCTAAATAAAAGGTTCGAAGGAAGACAAAGAGGGTGCGATCAAGGAGGAAGGGAAAGCGGTAGGTCATCTAGAGGCCGCAATGAAACTCAAAAGAAAAATGAAGATGAGGGTACTAGCAAGAACCAGAGGAATGAGGGTTTCAACCGCTCCCATGACCAAGACTTTGGAAATCAGAGAGGAAGAGGTAGAGGAGGTGGACAAGGAAGAGGAGGCTTCCATGGTACCTATTTCCATTGCAATGAAGAAGGTCATCATGCCTTTGAATGCCCTCAATGACAAGGAAGGACAAATAGGAGAGCTGAGGGCCAAGCTAGGGTTGCTCATGTGGATGAGGATGCACAATCATCACATTCAGAGGATGCAAAAAGAGGAGAGACCTTGGTAAATGAAAGAGTCCCATTAAGTGGTGAGATCGAACCAGGACAACAGAGAAGCTTGTTCCGTACCAGATGCAAGTGTGAGGATAAATGTTGTGACGTGATCATTGATGGTGGTAGCAATGATAACCTGGTATCAGAAGAGATGGTCTCTAAGCTGAAGCTCAAGAGGGAGAAACATTCTAAGCCCTATCGGATTGCTTGGGTAAAAGATGATCATAAGGTCTTGGTAAGTGAACAATGTTTAGTAAAATTCAAAATTGGGAGTTACCATGATGAAGTTCTCTGTGATGTTATTTTGATGGATGTTAGCCATCTATTTTTGGGTAGACCATGGCAGTTTGATAGACATGCAGAGCATGATGGACATGCAAACACATACTCTCTGACAAAGGATGGAGTTTGCCACAAATTGAAGCCCATGAAAAAGGAAGGTGAAAAGGTATATAGCAGTGCTAGGATTTGTCTTGTTGATGGAAGGAAGTTTTTAGATGGCATGAAACATCAGCATATGTGCTATGCTTTGATTCCTAGGAAAGATAAAGAAGGTAGTAATGAAATACCACTTGAAGTTTCAAATTTACTAGGGGAGTTTGGAGATATTATCTCTGATAATGTTCCAGATGGATTGCCACCAGTAAGGCAAATCAATCATCAGATAGATCTGATTCTAGGAGATAGTTTGCATAATAAGGTTGCTCACAGGATGACTCCTACTGAAATAGAGGAGCTAAATAGACAGGTTCAGGAGCTGTTGAGGAAGGGCTTGATTCAAGAGAGCCTAAGTTCATGTGCAGTACCTGCAGTACTCACACCAAAGAAGGATGGAGAGTGGAGGACGTGTACAGATTCTCGAGCTATAAATAGGATAACCATCAAGTATCGATTTCCTTTGCCAAGGATGGATGATCTTATCGACTGCTTGAGGGGAGCTCAGTACTTCACAAAGATAAATATGAAGAGTGGTTATCATTAGATATGGATTCGAGAAGGAGATGAGTGGAAAACAGCCTTCAAGACCAAGGAGGGTCTTTATGAGTGGTTAGTCATGCCCTTTGGATTGATGAACGCCCCAAGCACCTTCATGCGGCTCATGAATGAGGTACTTAAGAAGTTCTTGGGAAAATTTGTTATTGTTTATTTGGATGATATTTTAATTTTCAGCAAGATTTTGGAAGAACATTTACTACATATTCGTAGTGTCCTTTAAAGGCTAAGGGAAGAGAAACTATTAATTAATCTGAAGAAATGTATCTTTGCAAAAAGGAAGTTAGTCTATTTGGGATTTGTTATATCACCTGAAGGTCTCAAAATGGATCCAGAGAAGGTAAAAGCCATCTTGGAATGGCCTACTCCAAGGTCTGCTACTGAGGTAAGATCATTTCATGGTCTGCTTAGTTTTTATAGGAAGTTTATTAAGAATTTCAATGGCATATGTGCACCCCTAACTGATACAATAAGAGGGGATAGAAAAAAGTTCAAATGGACTGTAGCAACTGCGAGAAGTTTTGAATTGCTGAAGAAGAAAGTGACAGAACAGCCTGTATTGGCACTTCCAGATTTTAGAAAGGTTTTCCAAGTAGATTGTGATGCCAATGGCAGCGCTATTGGGGCTGTATTAAGCCAAGAAGGTAAACCTATTGCATATTTTAGTGAAAAATTGAATGATGCAAAGAAGAAGTATTATGTTTATGATCAAGATTTCTATGCAATAGTTCAGGCCTTAAGAAATGGAGGCATTATTTATTGCCAAAGGAATTTGTTTTGTATACTGATCATTAGGCATTATAGTACCTAAATAGCCAAGGTAAATTGAATCAGAGGCATATGAAGTGGGTAGAGTTTTTGCAGAGCTATACATTTTTGTTGAAGCATAGAAGTGGAAAATCTAATAGGGTTGCAGATGCACTAAATGGGAGACAGTTGTTGCTCACAGTAATGCAGGTTGAAGTAGTTGGGTTTGATGAACTCAAGAATGTGTACCCCGAGGATCCTGATTTTGCTGAAGCATGGAAAGCTTGTAAAGAACCTGTTGCTGTAGATAGAACCAAGTGGTTAGACTATTTAATTCAGGATGGCGTGTTGTTCAAGGGTAGTCAATTGTGCATTCCAAGAAGTTCCATGAAGGAAAATCTGATTAAGGAGAAACATAGTGGAGGGATGGTAGGACATTTTGGTCAAGATAAGACCGTTGCCATTCTTAGAGAACATTATTTTTGGCCTCAAATTTTACAGGATGTGAAGAAGTTTGTACAGAGTTGCCAGGTTTGTCAAGTTGCCAAGGGGTTTAGTCACAATACTGGCCTATATCAGCCATTGCCTGTTCCATCGAAGCCATGGGAGGACAAAAGTATGGATTTTGTTCTTGGATTTCCAAGGACACAAAGGGGTAATGACTCAGTATTCTTGGTTGTTGATAGGTTCTCCAAAATAGCACATTTCATTCCATGCCACAAAACTCATGATGTTGTCCATATTGCAGACTTGTTTTTCAAAGAGGTGGTAAGACTACATGGTCTTCCAAGGAGCATAGTTTCTAATAGAGATACTAAATTTGTGAGGTATTTCTGGAGGACATTGTGGAAAAAGTTGAGAACAAACTTAAAATTTAGTTCCACACATCACCGACAAATTGACGACCAAACAGAAGTGGTAAACAGAAGTCTGGACAATTTGCTGAGATGTTTAGTTGGGGATAAGCCCAAAGGGTGGGATTTGATTCTACCACAAGTGGAGTTTGATTACAATAACTCTATAAATAGGAGTACTGAAAAATCACCATTCCAAATTGTATATGGGAATAGCCCAAGGACTGCACCAGAATTGAGGAAGATAGAGCAAGGGGAGAGGACAAGTGTTGAAGCGAAAGAATTTGCTAAACATATCAAGCATCTACATGAGGAGGTTCAGGCACACATTACCAAGATGAATCAAAATTATAAAGCTAGGGCTGATCAAAGGAGAAGACATAAGGAATTCCAAGTAGGGGATCTAGTCATGGTGCACTT
The DNA here is from genome assembly GCA_028749045.1 of Cupressus sempervirens. Taxonomy (NCBI): domain Eukaryota; kingdom Viridiplantae; phylum Streptophyta; class Pinopsida; order Cupressales; family Cupressaceae; genus Cupressus; species Cupressus sempervirens. The sequence continues at coordinate 600,036,106 of CM053791.1, read as the reverse complement.
ACGAAAAGAAAGATTTCCACTCGGTACTTACAACAAGCTAAAAATGAAGAAATTTGGCCCCTGCAAAGTTTTGAAGAAACATGACTCAGGAAATGCATATGAGGTGGAGCTGCCAGATAGTATTCACATTTCTCCCATTTTCAACATTGTAGATTTAACAGCGTATCATGATGATGGTGTAGATGAGGAGCTGGTGTTAGAGCCATGTCCAATTCCTGCTTCTAAGAAGGATGAGATAGAAGACATTCTAGATCATTGTGTGGGTAGGAGTACCAGAAACAGGCAGTATGAAGAGTATTTGGTCAAATGGAAAGGAGGACCGATCGAGGACTCAACTTGGATTTCAGCAACTGAGGTTTCCCATTTGGGATTTTCTCTACCATTCATAAAGTGACAAGGTCACTTTTCAATCTACCCTAGGTGTCTGATGCAGGAGCATCCAGAGGTATAAGGGAAATCCTGTGTCACCCAAAAAAATATACTTAGACTTAGTTTTTGTTTCATGTGTTTTCATTTTTGGATACCCATTTGGGTCAAATAAAGGTTCCAACTCTCACAGTTCCACTATCAGTGTGTTTGAAAATCTCAAAAAATAGGAGCATGTAATTAGGCCATCATTTTGGTAAATTAGAAGGTGTGAATTGGCCAGATGAATGTAATCGTGATTTAGAGCATTCCAGAAAAAGAATCAGGTCAATAGGCCCCACGGTTTGAAAGTTATTGCAGTTTCTCGAGTTTTGGAGAGCCCCTAAGAATGCTTCAAAGTTAGGTTAGGGGCATTAAATGACCTCAAAAAGGGCCAAAAAATGGGGGACAAGCAAATCTGGTCCATAGGGCTATAGAGTGCTTCGAGAGCTTTTCGAAAATGTAAATGGTTTGTCAATCGGAGCTACAGTTCAAAGGTTATGCCTCCCGAAAATTTGGTTACCGTTTCTGGATTCCTTTAGATTTGCACCAACTTCTAATGCAGCTTCTAGAACCTTCTATTTGGTCGATGGATGCCTACTAGCACTTTCTAGAATGTAATCCTAGTCCTTAACCCTCCGGGGTCTATTTAAGGAGACTTCTGACATTGTAAAAGGCAGTTCGGAGTGGAGTTTGAGAGGAGGTACTGAAAGGAGAAATTATCTCCAGATTTATGCTATTGTAAGCCCTTAGGGCATGTTTTGAAGTTTATTTTCTCTATATTATTTGTACTAGCTTATTTTTCAGTTAATACAATTTCCTTTTTTTGTTGTGTCCATTCTGTTCGTGAGTTGTGTCCCCATCAAGTGGTATCAGAGCTGGTTTTTCTCAGTGTGTAGACAGAGCGCTGACTGTGAGGCAGTTTGCACCAAGACTGTGTGGTTGTGGGTTCGAGTTAGAAGATGCCTCCATGAAGAGAGCGTGGCGGAAGGGCCAGAGCTATTAATACTGAGGAGGTTAGAGCCCTCCAAAGGCAGGTACAAGCATTGCAAGAGGAGCTCCGTAGAGGAGCAAATGTTGCCACAGGTGACGACAGTGAGGATGACAATGAAGAAAAAGTAATGGAACTAGAAGGAGAATTTGATGGGGAAGTTTTGAATCATGCAGAGGAAAGGCTTTTTAGGGCCATTACTAAGTTTGGAAAAAGACCTACAATTGAATTGGGTGTATTTTCAGAAAATTTGAAACTAGATGAGTTGATCGATTGGATCAATGAACTGGAAGAATACTTTGAGTATGAAGATATAAGGGACCCAGATAGGGTTAAGTTTGCAAAGGCCAAATTGAAAGGCCTTGCCAAAATCTGGTGGCAAGAGGTTCAATTGGAAAGAAACAGAAGAGGAAAGGAGAAGATCACAAGATGGGATCGCATGGTGGACAAATTGAAGAAGCAATTCATTCCTGTAGACTATGAGCTTGATTTGTTTAACAAGATGCATGGGTTAAAGCAAGCAGGAAGATTAGTCCAAGAATATACAGATGAATTTTACTGACTCTTGATTAGAGTGGGGCATGCAGAAGCAAATAAGGAGAAGGTTGCTCGTTATATCAGTGGGTTGCGACCTAGCATCTAGGAGGAATTAAGTCTGGTAAGAATGACCAGCGTTGAAGAGGCATACTAGTTTGCTTACGAGTTGAAGAGAAGCCAAACAAAAAGTTTGAAGGAAGACAAAGAGGGTGCGGTCAAGGAGGAAGGGAAGTGGTAGGTCATTTGGAGGCCGCAATGAAACCCGAAAGAAAAATGAAGATGAGGGTACTAGTAGGAACCAGAGGAATGCGGGTTTCAACCGCTCCCGTGACCAAGACTTTGGAAATCAGAGAGGAAGAGGTAGAGGACATGGACAAGGAAGAGGAGGCTTCCGTGGTACCTGTTTCCATTGCAATGAAAAAGGTCATCGTGCCTTTGAATGCCCTCAACGACAAGGAAGGACAGATAGGAGAGCTGAGGGCCAAGCTAGGGTTGCTCATGTGGATGAGGATGCACAATCATCACATTCAGAGGATGCAGAAAGAGGAGAGACCTTGGTAAATGAAAGAGTCTCACTAAGTGGTGAGATTGAACCAGGACAATAGAGGAGTTTGTTCCATACCAGATGCAAGTGTGAGGATAAATTTTGTGACGTGATCATTGATGGTGGCAGCACTGATAACTTGGTATCAGAAGAGATGGTCTCTAAGCTGAAGCTCAAGAGGGAGAAACATTCCCAGCCCTATCGGATTGCTTGGGTAAAAGATGATCATAAGGTCCTGGTAAGTGACCAATGGTTAGTAAAATTCAAAATTGGGAGTTACCAAGATGAAGTTTTATGTGATGTTATTTCAATGGATGTTTTCCATCTATTGTTGGGTAGACCATGGTAGTTTGATAGACATGCAGTGCATGATGGACATGCAAACACATACTCTCTGACAAAGGATGGAGTTCGCCAGAAATTGAAGCCCATAAAAAAGGAAGGTGAAAAGGTATGTAGCAGTGTTAGGATTTGTCTTGTTGATGGAAAAAAGTTTTTAGATGGCATGAAACATCAGCATATGTGCTATGCTTTGATTCCTAGGAAAGATAAAGAAGGTAGTAGTGAAATACCACTTGAAGTTTCAGATTTACTAGGGGAGTTTGGAGATATTATCTCTGATAATATTCCAGATGGATTGCCACTAGTAAGGAAAATCAGTCATCAGATAGATCTGATTCTAGGAGCTAGTTTTTCTAACAAGGCTGCTCATAGGATGACTCCTACTAAAATAGAGGAGCTAAATAGACAGGTTCAGGAGCTGTTGAGGAAGGGCTTGATTCGAGAGAGCCTAAGTCCATGTGCAGTACCTGCAATACTCACACCAAAGAAGGATGGAGAGTGGAGGATGTGTATAGATTCTCGAGCTATAAACAGGATAACCATCAACTACCGATTTCCTTTGCCAAGGATGGATGATCTTATGGACTGCTTCAGTGGAGCTCAGTACTTCACAAAGATAGATCTGAAGAGTGGTTATCATCAGATACGGATTCGAGAAGGAGATGAGTGGAAAACAGCCTTCAAGACCAAGGAGGGTCTTTATGAGTGGTTATTCATGCCCTTTGGATTGACGAACGCCCCAAGCACCTACATGTGGCTCATGAATGAGGTACTTAAGAAGTTCTTGGAAAAAAAATTTATTGTTTATTTGGATGATATTTTAATTTTCAGCAAGATTTTGGAAGAACATTTACTACATATTCGTAGTGTCCTTGAAAGGCTAAAGGAAGAGAAACTATTAATTAATCTGAAGAAATGTATCTTTGCAAAAAGGGAGTTAGTCTATTTGGGGTTTGTTATATCACCTGAAGGTCTCAAAATGGATCCAGAGAAGGTAAAAGCCATCTTGGAATGGCCTACTCCAAGGTCTGCTACTGAGGTAAGATCATTTCATGGTCTGGTTAGTTTTTACAGGAAGTTTATTAAAAATTTCAATGGCATATGTGCACCCCTAACTGATACAATAAGAAGGGATAGAAAAGAGTTCAAATGGACTATAGCAGCTGCGAGAAGTTTTGAATTGCTGAAGAAGAAGGTGATAGAACAGCCTGTATTGGCACTTCCAGATTTTAGAAAGGTTTTCCAGGTAGATTGTGATGTTAGTGGCAGCGCTATTGGGGTTGTATTAAGCCAAGAAGGTAAACCTATTGCATATTTTAGTGAAAAATTGAATGATGCAAAGAAGAAGTATTCTGTTTATGATCAAGAGTTCTATGCAATAGTTCACGCCTTAAAGAAATGGAGGCATTATTTATTGCCAAAGGAATTTGTTTTGTATATTGATCATCAGGCATTACAGTACCTAAATAGCCAAGGTAAATTGAATCAGAGGCATATGAAGTGGGTACAGTTCTTACAGAGCTATACATTTGTGTTGAAGCATAGAAGTGAAAAATCTAACAGGGTTGCAGATGCACTAAGTAGGAGACAGTTGTTGCTCACAGTAATGCAGGTTGAAGTAGTTGGGTTTGATGAACTCAAGAATTTGTACCCCAAGGATCCTGATTTTGCTGAAGCATGGAAAGCTTGTAAAGAACCTGTTGTTGTAGATAGAACCAAGTGGTTAGACTATTTGATTCAAGATGGCATGTTGTTCAAGGGTAGTCAATTGTGCATTCCAAGAAGTTCCATGAGGAAAAATCTGATTAAGGAGAAACACAGTGGAGGGATGGCAGGACATTTTGGTCGAGATAAGACCGTTGCCATTCTTCGATAACATTATTTTTGGCCTCAAATTTTACAGGATGTGAAGAAGTTTGTACAGAGTTGCCAGGTTTGTCAAGTTGCCAAGGGGTTTAGTCACAATACTGGCCTATATCAGCCATTGCCTGTTCCATCGAGGCTATGAGAGGACAAAAGTATGGATTTTGTTCTTAGATTGCCAAGGATACAAAGGGGTAATGACTCAATATTCGTGGTTGTTGATAGGTTCTCCAAAATGGCACATTTCATTCCATGCCACAAAACTCATGATGATGTCCATATTGCAGACTTGTTTTTCAAAGAGGTGGTAAGACTACATGGTCTTCCAAGGAGCATAGTTTCTGATAGAGATACTAAATTTGTGGGGTATTTCTGGAGGACATTGTGGAAAAAGTTGAGAACAGACTTAAAATTCAGTTCCACGCATCACCCACAAACTGACGGCCAAATAGAAGTGGTAAATAGAAGTCTGGGCAATTTGCTGAGATGTTTAGTTGGGGATAAGCCCAAGGGATGGGATTTGATTTTACCACAAGCAGAGTTTGCTTACAATAACTCTATAAATAGGAGTACTGAAAAATCACAATTTCAAATTTTATATGGGAATAGCCCAAGGACTGCACCAGAATTGAGGAAGATAGAGCAAGGGGAGAGGACAAGTGCTAAAGCGAAAGAATTTGCTGAACATATCAAGCGTCTACATGAGGAGGTTCAGGCACACATTACCAAGATGAATCAAAATTATAAAGCTAGGGTTGATCAAAGGAGAAGACATAAGGAATTCCAAGTAGAGGATCTAGTCATGGTGCAGTTACAAAAAGAAAGATTTTCAGTCGGTACTTACAACAAGCTGAAAATGAAGAAATTTGGCCCCTGCAAAGTTTTGAAAAAACATGACTCAGGAAATGCATATGAGGTGGAGCTGCCAAATGGTATTCACATTTCTCCCATTTTCAACATTGTAGATTTAACAGAGTATCATGATGATGGTGCAGATGAGGAGCTGGTGTTAGAGCCATGTCCAATTCCTGCTTCTAAGAAGGAGGAGATAGAAGACATTCTAGATCATCTTGTGGGTAGGAGTACCAGAAACAGGCAGTATGAAGAGTATTTGGTTAAATGGAAAGGACGATCGATCGAGGACTCAACTTGGATTTCAGCAGCTGAAGTTTTCCATTTGAGATTTCTTCTACCATTCATAAAGTGACAGGGTCACTTTTCAATCTACCCTAGGTGTCTGATGCAAGAGCATCCAAAGGTATAAGGGCAATCCTGTGTCACCCAAAAGAATATACTTAGACTTAGTTTCTGTTTCATGTGTTTTCATTTTTGGATACCCATTTGGGTCAAATAAAGGTTCCAACTCTCACAGTTCCACTATCAGTGTGTTTGAAAATCCTGAAAAAATAGGAGCATGTAATTAGGCCATCATTTTGGTAAACTAGAATGTGTGAATTGGCCAGATGAACGTAATCGTGATTTGGAGCATTCCAGAAAAAGAATCAGGTCAATAGGCCCCACGGTTTGAAAGTTATTGTAGTTTTCCGAATTTTGGAGACCTAAGAATGCTTCAAAGTCAGGTTAGGGGCATTAAATGACTTCGAAAAGGGCCAAAAGATGGGGGACGAGCGAAGCTGATCTATAAGGCTATAGAGCGCTTCAAGAGCTTTCCGAAAATGTAAACGATTCGTCAATCGGAGCTACGGTTCAAAAGTTATGCCTCCTGGAAGTTTGGTTACTGTTTTTGGATTCTTCTAGATTTGCACTGACTTCTAACGCAACTTCTGGAATCTTCTATTTGGTCGGTGGATGCCTACTAGCACTTTCTAGAATGTACTCCTAGTCTTTAACCCTCCGGGGTCTATTTAAGGAGATTTCTGACATTGTAAAAGGCAGTTCAGAGTGGAGTTTGAGAGGAGGTACTGAAAAGAGAAATTATCTCCAGATTTATGCTATTATAAGCCTTTAGGGCATGTTTTGAAGTTTATTTTCTCTGTACTATTTGTACTAGCTTATTTTTCAGTTAATACAATTTCCCTTTTCTATTGTGTCCATTCTGTTCGTGGATTGTGTCCCCATCAAGTTATTACTTCCTGTCATTATGTTTCCGCTGCGTGATTTTATAGTAGGGGGCTAGAACATCTCCTTTGGAGATGCTCTTGCCTTGCACTGCGTCAAATAAACACACCTATTTTTAAATAAGCCCAATGGACGGCGCTGTTTCAAACATTCCTTCCTTCTCTCCCGCTAATTTATTCATTTCGACATCACCGTTATTCCAAAAACCGCTGGGAAAAATAAAATGTGTACACCATTTGATACAGACCGACCACAGTAAAAGGGAATAAATAGTCTGTTTGGATAGTGACATGTTAGCTCTGTTTTCACAGGGCTAACGGAGAATCTACGTGCAATAGCTAGGAAAAATATAGAAGGAAAGTAATATCATGTACAGATTTTTCGATAGAAGAAATTGAAATGAAGAAACATAAGAGAAATGTCAACAGAAAACCATGAACCAATGCCCTGGTAAAGTCTAAATTTGAAAAAGAAATTTCGACAACTGATTTATACCCTGTCCACTGAAAAATTCTGCTCGTCAATAATTAAACTCTTGATGAATCAGCATATATAGCCTAAGAAAATAGACTTTTCTAAAAAATTGACCGAGGGGAAATGGATGGATAAAGTGCCCTAGAATTTCCACAATTCTGCCTTGTGTATTTGACAATCTGACGTAGAAGCTTGTAATTTTGAGTGCAATAAAAGATCAGGACCACATGATATAGAATCTCCTAAGTGGGTGTCAGAATGTGCCTAAGTAGCTGGAATGCATGAAATCATTCACTTTTCTGGTGAGAAATTCAATTTTTCTAACCGGAGAAAGATAGGAACACATCTCACTAACAATTCTCATACACGTGAAAAAAGTGAGTATAAATTCCTCCCTGTATTTTCCTCCTCGATTCGTTTCCATTTCTACGATATTTCTTGTGAGACATTGCAAGTATAACGATGGTGTCATCTATATAGCCTAGCAAGAGAAGTTGTCTGCAACCAGGTAAGACCATTGAATTATATCTCAATCTCTCTGTAGATTTTGTCATCACACCAAAAAGCAGGTGCTGGTGGTGGAGAGGGCTCATGGGAGATATGATGGTGTCGGTGGAGAGGGCTCATCGGAGATATATTAGGTACGCCAACACTGCTACTCCAACACTCATCAGAGATATGATGGTGTCGGTGGAGAGGGCTTATCGGAGATATAGTCCGTACGCCAACACTGCTACTACGCCAACACTCCCATGGCAGAGCAACACTCCCATATTGGCAGAGCAGTGGATTATCGATGTTAAAAGTGGGTTCCAGAACCAGGATCTCAATTCCGCCCAAAGATCTGAACGGGTTTCGATTTACAAAGTCCCCGATTTTCTTGTTCAGCTGAATCAGAGCGCTTATTTTTCACAAATGGTAAGCTTAGGCCCACTTCATCATGATCTGGCTCTTTCTCCTGAAATGCATACTCATAAGTTGTACGCTGCGAGGAAAATGTTTAATATGATGAGTGCGGAGGAATTCGAAAGTCAAGTTATAGGACCTATTATGGCTGAGGCTCCCAGGGTCAGAGAACACTACCAAGAGAAAATCGAGTACCAAGATGGGCATCTCGCTTGGATGCTCGCTTTGGATGCTTGTTTCATCTTAGAGACATTCAAGGCTTTGGGTAGTACCTCTGATTCGGATTGTTCCTTTTTCAATCGAAATAGTATTGAATACACTGCATACCCCATAATTGCTGACATGTTGATGCTGGAGAACCAAATTCCACTCTTTGTTCTGCTCAGGATACTAGAGTTGAGCGGGCAAAGACATCGAGCAAGCGCAAATGATGAAGCAAGTACAAATGCTGCAGACGACCCATTTATAAAGCTGTGCAATTTGTTAAGTGGTGCCCGAATCGCGAGGTTGTTCTACCCTTTCAAAAGTAAGGAAACAGACCCCCGACTAAATGAAATTCCAAATGAAGAAGACATTACGCATCTTTTGGATTTGTTCCGAAAGTATGTCAAACATTCATTGAAAGTTGAAGACGGTACAGATGACCGTTCGCTGAATGAAAGCCGTACTCATGTTGATAATTCGGAGAGAAGAGAGATTATAATCCCCTCTGCTTCTGAATTAAGTCGCGCTGGGATCAAATTCACAAGGATGGAGGGAAATAGGATGAAGATCACCATTAAGAAGAATATATTTCACCTCCCCAGAATCAGAATCTCCAGCAGCGTTGAAACCCTTCTGCGAAATCTCATGGCAATGGAAATATATGAGGCGAAAAACAAGTGTGCTATATCGAGGTACGTTCATCTCATGTGTGAGCTCATTCATTCTGAAAGAGATGTCTCCGTCCTTAGAAAAGCCAGAATTATCAAGAGTTACATGGGAAGCGATGGAGAAGTGGCCGATCTGTTCAAAACGCTGAGCAGAGGCATCACCAGAAGCTATGAGGATCCATTTGCTAAAGTGAGAGAAGATGCCTACAATCATTACCACAGCACATATGAAGTCATGCTCGCTGAGTTTACAGAACATTATTTTTCCAGGCCATGGAGAACTGTTTCTGTGATTGCAGCATTCCTGCTTTTGTCCTTCACTGTCGTGCAAACCGTTTTCGCAGTACTGCATCGTTAATTAGCTTCTCACAAATTACGTGTTCTATTTGTAATGAGGCCTGCACAAATTTTCTACATCCATTGTAGCAGCCCCAACGGAAGTTTATTCTATTGCACATATATTGTTTGATCTACCTTGTATATTTGTTTGTTCGAATTATATTAGCTAGTGTCTGTGATATTTGGCATTTCGCTGTACCCTCTTCAGTAATTTTTTTGGTGGGAGGCTCCAGTGTTGAATGTCACATGTTTCAGTCTCTATTTCTAGTGGTAGGTTGAATCAGGCTATACATTGGCATAGTCTCTCTGTCCAGGGAAATATTTATGCTTTCTTGTAATCTCCACGTTTCTTGTTTAATATAATTTCAGACAATATGCCTTTCACCAGAAAAGAAAAAACAGAACTATTGTTGTTTTCTATTGGGTATTATTAATGCTCGCCTTAATGTGCATATCTTTTTGAATTTAAGGCTCAGCTTTTGTCTAGCTTTTTTAGTTAGGAAGGTATTCATTCTATCAAATTCCCGTGGAGCACGATTAGAACTTCATTCCTTTTAGTTGTGGCGGCGCCAACCAATATCATAACTCAAAAGGGGGAAATGCATTTGGCTCGTTAAAAGTTGTCCGTACTTCACTCTGTCCCGAAATTCTCTGAAACAAACTTCTGCAAATGTTCTGAAATCATCTCTGTTTATTGTTTAACAAAAGTAAATTAAAAACTATCAGGTATAACTTTGTGACATTGCTATCAGGATTTAACTGCAAGTAAAATGGAAATTATCTCTTATTTATTCAGATATAACTTTGTTAAAAAATAAAAACTAGCTCGATGAATTATGATACACTTCTCAAGATACTGACTTCTGAATACATTTTTACAAAGTGTAGCTCTTAACTGACAACAAAATATCAATTATAGATAGAAAATATTACACTACTATGGGACTAAGCCATCCTCTGTAAGCATCTTCCAAGCTCTGGGGTAAATCGAAGTGGAATAAGGTAGCATGTGGCTGAACACCTGCAAATTTTATTTAATGAAATTATTTTGGGTTGAACTATTCCTCCAACATTCAATTTAGTTTATTGGGCCCAAAAAATGTACTATATTTTACAATGAATGAATGGCCGTGGGCTCTTTTTAGGTGACATTTACCGTGGAGAATAAGTTCGTTGATGAGAATATTGTAGTATTCCAATCCCGTTGAATTGATTGCACCCCTTCCCCTTCCATCTATTTTAAGCAGCAAGTTAAGATGATGTCCAAGCGAAAGAAAACAATAACCATACATTGCTACTCCTACTTTTAATTTTGACAGAGAATATTGCTTGACAGTACCAGGTATAAGTCGAGACCATGATATGGAAAATCTGTATGCATCTAATCCCATCTTGAACATCAGAAGAACATCCTCCTGAAAAATATGTTTATAGTAAGCCAACTTAAACTCGAATAGAATGGGATTACTTAACATTGTACCAATCAAAAAAAGTATAGCAATTCAGATTACTTTATAGTGGTGGTATTGGTCTGCGGTAAAATCCCCTGTGCTTTCATCAAACATTTTCATTGTTAATGATCATTTACCTTAGTCCAAGGAGGAGGAAGACATCTAAATCCGGAACGCCCAAAATTGAGAAAGAAATATAATGCCCAAAAATGACCAAATGGATAAGTTGGAGTAGAATTACACAATCAGAATACTAGCATTTTCTGACATCAGGAATTAATTTTTTTTAATGGTAGAGTTATGTATTATATTGAATTGCGTCTACTTTCAGAAAACAAAGCGCATGAATATGATTTGCATAAGTTTTATATTTGTTTCCATAAATGAAAGGACTAACCAGAGTGTGTAAAAGTATACACCATCAAGTTGTGATGCACCTTCAACCTGTAATTTGTGTACACCCCATCATAACAAGTAATAAGTAATATAATTTAGTATGATAACAGCTGATATAACTGTGAGAAGAAATAAAGGAAGTGGTATTAGGCACCTGGTAAGAAGAAATGCCTGCACCAAATATGAAGTTTTTTTTAAAATCATGAATTTGAAGCCCTATGAAGAGTGAAATCAAAACTGCTGCTCTCTTGCCCATCTTCATCTTAATGGAATATCAGTTAAATTCTAACTCTTCTAGTTGAGAATGCATTAGTAAATTGAATTAAGGTTTGGGAAGAACAAGAGAGAAAGAAGGGAAATCATGTGTCACAAAGTGCATCGCAGATTCCTAAGCAGTTGCAGCCATAAATTTTTACTAAAAGAAGGGTAAAAATTTTATTGAATATCAAAGAGAGCTAAACAACACAAGAAACAAAGAGAACTACATAGCTTTATCTTGATCCACAAGTTGAACTAGCATCTGAGATAAATCAAGGGGAAGCATCCTATGATCAAGAATATTCCAAGCCGGCCCTTGCTCAAAGGCCCATTTAGCCAAACAATCAGCCACACTGTTCCACTCACGAGGGATATGCATAAAAGATACAGAATTCAGAGAATTGCATAACTGAATGATCTGCTGAATAACCAGAGCCAAATGCAAATCCACATGCACGAGGTTCTTATTATGCAATAAGTTCACAACCACTTGCAACCACAAATTATGTAGACAACAAATCTTGTTTTGTCTTTACAATAACACCAATCTCATGTGCAGAATATAAAGTCATTTGTTTTATAAAAATTAATGAAATCAATGAGATAGAGAAGTGCATAAAGCAGGAGAGGCTGCAAAATTAATGGTTGATAAACACTTTTTGTCAGGAGCTTAAAAGTCTAACATTGTCAGGCCGTGGAAAACATCTGTGAGAAAATGTATGTGTGACTGTGTGAAGTTAAGGTGTCTCCCTCTCCTATTGTGAAATTAAGTATGAGATTCATAACTATTATAAATGTAATTTTTTTAAGTAATTTTAGAAACATAGTACAATTTGATTATGTACATTGTACAGTAAGTATATAATGAGAGAGAGAGAGAGGGGATGTATGGATGTTGACATTATGTAGTTTTAATATATATAGTGGATGTATGGATGTAAACATTGAGTATTAAGTTTTAACTGGCAATGGGGAATAAGAGAACCAGACAAAGCATCGATAGAGGTGGAGGAACAGGGGATGGTTTTATTTCTCTGATAGAAAGAGAAAGCAGGCAAACAAGACCATCATGGCAAATAAGGTACGGATAGGAAAAGCTCCATTTTGAGAGCTGAGACAAGTAAAATCAGAAAAGGAGATCGAACGAAGTAAAATCAGCTGAGAAGCCACGTCAATGCCTTGTAATTTATTCCTTGTTTTGTAGGCAAGAGCTGTAGTACAATAATATTGGCTATTTTTAAGGATAATTGTTTTTTTCAACTTGTTTTATATTTAAATTTTTGGATAAAGTTGATGTTGTGAAATTTTTAAGCTAATTAAGAAATATCTCTGATTTTTCATTTTTATTCTAGATTCTTCTTCACTTTTTGCTTTGAAAAAGTCTATGTAATTTTATTTATATATAAATTGATAAGAAAGAGTTTATTGTTCTTATTTTTATTCTAATTATTTCCTCGTTTATCACATATTTTATCTTTCTTTTTTAGTTAGATCTAATGTTTGAAGGTAAGCTAAAATTCTACATTTGAAAAGAGCACAAAATTTTACAAGAAAATGAAATTCAACATCCTAGAAACCTTATTTCTGCTATAAACATCAATTAAAAGACCACAAAGGTTGAATCAAATATTTTTCAGCTTCCTAAACAAGAATATAGCTGAAGCTTTTGTATCCATTTAGTGATTATATGAAGATATAAGTTAGCAATTCTTTTTGGTAGAAAGTTTTCAAATTCTTAAACAATTTGTAAATATACCTAACCAAAATCATATACTTAAAATGATAGGAAGTCTTTTAGCTCAACATCAACCATTGAAATGGTTTTCAATCCAAAAAAACAAAATAAGAGTCAAAGAAATAATAATTTATTTCCTTACCTACGTATTCATATTGATGCCATATGAAACCAATATAAGTTGTCCCCTTGATTCTACTATAAACTACCAAGAATTTACATCCTATTAAGCAAAGAGGAGTAGCATGATGCTTCAATATAAATTCTCAACTTGAGTCATTCTTACATTTTTATGAAATAAACTTTTGTGGAGAGTTCTTGATGCTTCCATATAAACTCTCAGCTTGAGCCATTCTTGTGTTTTTGGAAAATAATCTTTTTTTAGAGAGCTCTTTACAAAAGAGATTTCAAAGAGTTTGAGAATCACGGTAGTTTCTTGAAAGTGTGGAAGTCTGAAGGTTAATAAGTTTTGATTCATTATTATTTCCTTTCTATATTTGATAGTGTAAAAGACGAATTTCTTATTATGAGTTGATTTTAGAAGGTTAGTTATGTTTTATTAATTTTTAGAAGCTTTTATTTTGGGTTGAGTAAAAAAATATCTACATTTTTTATTAAGATTATAGTTCAATTAATTTCTCTTTAATGTATTCCATATTTTTATTAAGATTTAGTTCAATTAATTTCTCTTATTGTATTTTATATGAATTCTTGCATAACCTTTGTTGTTTCTTATTTGCTCAATCAACACTTATTGAATCTTAAGTCAAGAATGATAAGAATTTCAAATGATTCATTGAAATCATATTTGTTGAATAGAAAACATTCATCATGAACACAATTCTCAAGTTCTAATGATTTATAGAGTGCTCATGCAATGAAAATTATCAATTTGCAACTATATAAGTATTTTACAATTGAAAATCTCCTTGTCATCATTACAACTTTATTTAATGCCATACTCCATCGATAATATAATTTCAGATGAACAAACAACATAAAAAAATTATTTAATAATTTCAAATAAATAAAACTTGACATTTTACTCTTCGCAAACTGTATTTATAGAAACGCAATCTATCTTGAGATAAGTTCAAGTGCTAATGATGACAGTTGGGGTTTTCATGCTATGACTCCAAATTATTACTAGCTTATATATACCTCTATATATATTACGACGAGAGTAATCGTTCTCAAGGCGCCTATTTTTATTTAATCCCAAAGTTATTTTAATCGAAGTTGGGATTAATGAAAACAAAAATAGGCGCCTCGAGAACGATTACTCTCGGCATAATATATATAGAGGTATATATAAGCTAGTGGCATTCGCGGCGCAATAGGAAAAATATTTACTTTTTATTTTTTATTTTGATAAGGTTACTATAAAATTGTTAATTAATTTTTAATTAGAGTTGTATGAAGTTACTATAAAATTATGCTTCAAAATATTTTTAAAAATTTAATATAAGGAGTTTAATATAGATTAAAAAAATATTTTTTATTTTTGGGATATTGTAATGTAAAATGTTAGAGTCATACATAGATATATGGTTAGGGACAAAGTTACCATTATAGTTAATGTTAACCTTAGGGATAGAATTAGGGTTAGGGTTAGCATTAGAGTTAGGGTTGGAGTTAGGGTTAGGGTTTAAGCTATGGTTAAGGTTAGGGATAGAGTTATGGTTATGGTTATTGTTAGAGTTATGGTTAAGGTTTAGATTAGAGTTATGTTTATGGTTAAGGTTAGGGTTAATGTTATGGTCATGGTTAAGGTTAGGGTTAGAGTTATGGTTATGGTTATGATTAGGGTTAGTGTTAGGGTTATAGTAAGGCTAACGTTAGGGTTAGGGTTAAGGTTTGAGTCAAGGTTAAGGTTAGAGTTTAAAGGGTTAGGGTTTGAGTTAGGATCAAAATAAAGGTTAGGGTTAAGGTTAGAGTCCAATTATGGTAGAGTCAAATCTAAAGTTAGAGTTATGCTCATGGTTAAGGCTAGGGTTAGACTTATGCTTATAGTTAGGGTTAGGGATAGGGTTAGAATCCAATTATGGTAGAGTTAGAATTAGGGTTAGAGTTAGGGGTAGAGTTATGCTTATGGTTAATGTTAGTTTTAGAGTAATGCTCATGGTTAAGGTTAGGGTTAGAGTCATCATTATGGTTATGGTTAGGGTTATAGTGGGGATAGGGTTAGGGTTAGGGTTTGAGTCAAATATATCTTTTAATTTAATATAAGGAATTTAATTTAGATCTTAAAAAAAAAAAAAATTGGGATATTGTAATGTAAAATGTTATATTCATACGTAGATATATGGTTAGGGACAAAGTTAACATTACAGTTAATATTAACCTTAGGCATAGAATTAGGGTTAGGGTTAGCATTAGGGTTATGGTTGGAGTTAGGGTTAGGGTTTGAGATATGGTTAAGGTCAAGGATAGAATTATGGTTATGGTTATCATTAGAGTTATGGTTAAGGTTTAGATTAGAGTTATGTTTATGGTTAAGGTTAGGGTTAGAGTTATGGTCATGGTTAAGGCTAGGGTTAGAGTTATGCTTATAGTTAGGGTTAGGTATAGGATTAGAGTCCAATTATGGTAGAGTTAGAATTAGGGTTAGAGTTAGGCGTAGAGTTATGTTTATGGTTAAGGTTAGGGTTAGAGTAATGCTCATGGTTAAGGTTAGGGTTACAGTTAAGGTTTGAGTCAAATATTATTTTAAATTTAATATAAGGAATTTAATTTAGATAAAAATATATATTTTATTTTTGGGATATTGTAATGTAAAATGTTATAGTCATATGTAGATATATGGTTAGGGACAAAGTTAGGGTAAGGGTTTGAGCTAGGGTTAAGGTTAGATTCTAATTATGGTAGAGTTAGATTTATGGTTAGAGTTAGGGGTAGGGTTAAGGTTAGTGTTAGGATTAGAATTAGGGTTAAGATTAGGATTAGAGTTAGGGTTAGGGTTAGGGTTATAGATAGGGTTAGGGTTAGGGTTAGGGTTAGGGTAAGGTTTTGGGTTAGGGTTAGGGCTAGGGTCAGGTTTAGGGTTAGAGTATGAGTTAGGGTTAGAGTTTGAGTTAGGGTTAGGGTTATAGTTTGAGTTAGGGTAGACAAAGCATTATAATTTGGGTTAGGATTAGGGTTAGGTTTAGGGTTTGAGTTTGAGTTATGGTTAGAGTTAGGGTTAGAGCTAGAGCTAGAGTTAGGGTTAGAATTAGGGTTAGGTTTAGGGTTTGAGTTACCAATAGAGTTAATTTTACAGTTGGGTTAATGTTAGAGTTAGGGTTAGGGTTAGAGTTTTGAGTCAAGGTTAAGGTTAGAGTTAGGGTTAGGGTTAAAATTAAAATCCAATTATGGTAGAGTTAGATTTACAGTTAGAGTTATGGGTAGGGGTAGGGTTACGCTTACAGTTAGGGTTAGAGTTAGATTTAGGGTTAGGGTTAGGGTTAGGGTTAGGTTTATATTTAGAGTTAGGGTTATATATAGAGAGAGTTATATGAATGTTAAGGTTAGGGTAAGGGGATTGAGTCAGGGTTAAGGTTTGAGTTAGGGTTAGGGTTAGGGTTTCAGTGAAGATTAAAGTTAGGGTTAGGGTTAGAGTCTAATTATGGTAGAGTTAGATTTACAACAAGAGTTAGATTTAGGGTTAGAGTTAGGGGTAGTGTTAGGGTTAGGGTTAGGGTTAGAGATAGGGGTAGACAAAGGGTTAGGCTTAGGCTTAGGGTTAGGGTTAGGGTCAAGGTTAGGGTTAGGTTTAGGGTTAGAATATGAGTTAGGGTTAGAGTTTGAGTTATAGTTAGGGCTATAGTTTGAGTTAGGGGTAGACAGATTATTAGAATTCTAGCTACGATTAGGGTTAGGTTTTGGGTTATGGTTATGGTTACGGTTAAGGTTAGAGTTAGGTTTAGGGTTACAGTTATAGTTAGGGTTAAAGTCCAATTATGGTAGAGTTAGATTCAAGGTTACAGTTAGTGGTAGGGATGGGGTTACAGTTATAGTTAGGGTTAGGGTCAGGGTTAGAGTTAGAGGAAGGGTTATATTTAGAAGTTTTCTTACGGTCACAGTTATAGTTAGGAGGGGAGTAAGGGTTGGGATTTTAGATAAGGTTAGGGAAAGAAGTAGGACCATGGTTATTAGTGTTACATTTAGAATTTCATTTAGGAGGGCATTGTGTGCTATTTTTTCCCCCTATTCAACCCATCACTGATGTCTGATCTGAGAGACCTTAAATGGGATAGGTTCTTTGCAGAGGGTTAACATCGCTAAAGTTGGCGGCTAACATTTTGTGTTGGCTCAATTTCTTCATTGACCACGCTAGATCATTTTTTCTTGGTCAGGTTGATTCATGCTGCGAGATTCGATAACTCTTATTTCTTCGCGAGCTATCTTCCCATCTTCCCAAAAGTGCAAGATGTTACCATGTATTCCCATTCTAACATTTCTTTATACGCTAGTGTCTTCGAAACACTCTAAAGCCTAGAATTGCACAAGATGCTACCATGCATCTCCATTCTGATGCATCATCATGCCCAGAATTGCATCATGCTACCACGCATTGCCTTTCCAAAATTTCCTCACTCCACAATGCTTTCATGAGTCTTTGAGACCCAAAATTGTGCCACATGGAGGGGGTTCGCACCTTTTGTGCTATCTACTTCATTCGTTGGGAGGAATCTCTTCACTACATCTTAGTCATCCATTGGAAATAAAGCCAATCTTGATAAACAAATGTGACTTAATCCTTCATTGCGAGGAGTTTCCTCGTTGCATCTCAGTCATCCATTTTGAGGGGAGAATCTACATCGACGGTTGCAACTTAATCCTTCATTGGTGAGGATTCATGATGCATCTATGCCGTCTATTTCGAGAGGAAGACCTTCATCGATGACCATCATTCATTTTTGGGGAAACCAAATTCCCCCTTGTGGTCAACCTTGCATTTTTTGTGGGAGGTTAACACATCATGTTATCTCTTTTCGTAGTTTTCTGCCAGCGAGATGAAAGTCTTTCCTCTTCTTTCCATGAGTCTCCATTCTAGCGCCTCCTTACGCTGCATTGTTTCTTCAATGCTCTAAAGCCCAGAATTGCGTCATGCTACCACATGTCACCTTCCTGACATTTCCTCACTCTGTAGTGCTTTCGTGAGGCTCCAAGACCCAGAATTGTGCCACGTAGCGGGGGTCCCCACCTTTCGTGCTATGGTTACAATTTAGATTTTAGGGTTATGGTTAGAATCAAGGTCAATTCTAGAGTTTATAGAATATTTAGAGTTAAGATTAGGGATTAAATATACATGAGGGTTAGCATTGGGTTGTATATAGTTACAGTTAGGATTATAGTTAGATATATCATTTAGATTAGGTTTTAGTCAGGGTTTAATTAGACTTAAGATTAGGGTGAGGATCAAGGTAAAGTCTATATTAGGGTTCATATCATGGTAGGATTGAAACTAATGTTAGGGTTAACATTGAAATTATGATTAGGGGTAAGGTGAAGATTTATATTTGGTCATGATTGTGGTTTGTGCTAAGATTAGGGTCTAAGCTATGATTAATTTTATGATTGTACCTTTAGGGTTAGGGTTTTGTTTAAGTTTATGGTTATGGTTACAACTATGGTTTATGGTTCAAGTTTAAAGTTGGGAATGTGATTAGGATCAGGGATTAGTAAATTTTTTAAGAGTTCGGTTATAGGTTTATACCATGGTTAGGACCTTGGGACTGGATTTAGAGTTTAATATCATGGTTATCCCTATAGTTAGGTTTAGGATTTTGATCAATATTTTGGAGTTTGTTTTTACATTATGGTTAAGGGTTAGATTTTAGGGTTAGGACTATAACCAATATTAGTGTGTAGGTTTTTGGTTTAGATTATGGTTTGGGCTGAGATTTTCCTTATGATTAGAGTTTAGAATATCAATAGGGATATGTTTTAGTGCTATAATTATAGTTTAATGTTGGATTATAGTTAGATTATACATCATTGTTGGGGCTAGGGCTAAGGTAGGGGTTGCTATTAGGGTTAACTAAGGATGACAATTAGGATGGTTTATCTTTTCAAGTAGAAAAAAAAACTCATATTGATTGAAAAACAAAGAAAATATACTTCAAAAATATTTTTCTATGTCATAATAGATTCATTTATTTTAATTATTGTATTAGTTAATTAGTTGTTTGATGTTTCAAAGTAAACATGGCTTGTTTTATTTAAATTTAAATAATATTATTGTTTTGAACTGAATTTAGCTTAATTGTTAATGATCATATTTATATTTTTAATATTAACTCCAATTTGATTAAAGACCAAATATATTTTTGGTATTTTTGTAAACGAACTTGCTTAACACTTCCCTATTTCAAAGTTAATAAAATATCATTTCTATTGTCTTAGATTTGAGAGGAAGTATATTAAATAAGTAATAATAAATGAACATTATGATTAATATATTTCTAAAATAAAAATATATTACTTAAAAACTTGTTTACTTTAAATGAATAAAGTACTCATTTACTTGTAAATTTTAAAAATAGAAATTAATCTACATATATATAAAATATTTATTCTTTTTCCTATTTGCATACAAATTAATTAAAATCTAAACTTTAAACTACATAAATATTTTTACAATATATATCCATCAATAATTAGTTTAGAATAAAGTAAAATCTAAAAATTAGACACATATAGAATCTTTTTAATTTCTAGATACATGTTTTTCTAATTTATTTCTACAAACATGCAACTGATATTTCTATTATCCATTTTTTTCCATTCTAAAAAAATCTAGATGTAAATAGAATTTTTTTAGATGCATGCAATCTTTCTAATTTTTTCTACATACATATATTAACATTTCTATTTTATATTTTGTTTTTACATTATGGTTATTTCAATCAAAATATGTAGATGTAAATAGAATTCTTTTCAAAAAATCTAGATGTATATAGAATTCTTTTAATTTTTTACATACATAAAATCTTTCTAATTTTTTTCTACATACATAAAAGAATAATTTCTATTTTCTATTTTTTATTTTCTATTTTAAAAAAAAGCTATCATAAAGATTGATAAAAAAATTGATTGCATATGCATTCTTTATTTTGCACACTAAATGCATTAATTTTTTTCATTTATCTAATGGTTTTGAATGAACTTTGTCTCATCTTGGCATTGCATCTTCCAAAGATGAGTAAGCAATATCAAGATATAAAATATCAAAGTTGAAAATATTAAAATGAATGACTAAAATATCAAATGCTCAGGATGCAAGGCAGAAATCAACTGTGTTGAAGTGTATTTTATTGATTAAATGATGACTTTTATATTGAATTACTAAATTACCAAATCTACCCACCCCATTGTAAAACTTAATTGCTCTATTTCAAACGTGATTAAATTAAAAATAGAAAATCTACACAACATAGATTTGTTCTGCATAATGCAGCTTTTAAAACTATGTAAAAGATTTGTTGTTTAGCATAATACAGATTTTAAAACTATGTAACAACAATTTATTCTTGACTTCCAACTATTTGTATCTTCTCTAATATAAATTATTTTGTTCATATCATACATTATATAATGAAAGTAAATCCATACCAATTAATATTAATGTAAGTGGGAAATAAAAAAATTTCACATTGATAGAAGAGTATGATGAAATCCAAAATGGGTTTGCCGTGGATTTCCATTCTTGCATCAATAGTTTAAACGGATTCCGTACTCATGAATCACATCGGCTAAAATACACTGAAAAACAATCCATTGTAGGGAGGCGATAAAGATTAGTAAATAACTTAAAGAAGACACACGGGTATACTACGAAGAGTTTTTAGAAGTGAGCATCATATTAGCTCCAAGCTAGAACCTCACAGAATAATCTATCATAGAACAATCGAATATTCATTTAGGTTTTTTTTATAAAAACATTACAAATACTATATTTTCAAAACAAAGAGATTGATGCTATCAACACTCAAATGAACAAGACTCATTCTTATTAACAACATTTACAGAGAAATAAAATAAATAAAATCTGAGAAGACCGAGCAACTTTGGAATTTTGTCCAAACAAAATGACCCAAATCAAACTCAAATAGAAATTGAAATCAAAAGGCTCCAAAAATTCAATGTTTCAATTTGTCATGGATCTTCTGAATTCTGCAAAGATTTTAGTGTGCTCATAGAGTGGAAGGAACCTATAAATTGGAGCCGCAACAGAGCCAATTCCAAATGCATATCCAGATCTAGAGTCAGTTATTTATCTTTAATCCATTCCCATTCAGTCCCAGCAACGTGCTAATAGTGTCAGGAAGCTCCATGCATGAATCAGAAGAAAATGGATAGATCTGGTTAGGAAAGTACATATTGGACCAAAATATTTCAGAAATAGAAAAGAAGACACCCCTAAAACACTCCCATCAAGCACCATTAACAATGAAAAGTATTATAAAATATATATATCAAATAGATTTTGAATCCAAATCTAAATCTAAATCAAACATGCAAGACTAAACTATTAAATGCAAGCCTAAATAGTTATGAAGAGAATTCTAAATCTAAATAAAATTAATTAAAATTGAAATCTAAATCAAAGTAGAATATTATAACTAATTTTGAATTTCAATTTACATCTACATCTAAATCTAAATGAAAATATAAATAAAAAATAGAAATCTCACCTGCAAAAATGTTACTCCAAAACTTCAATTTACTCCTATTAAAAAACTCCAATCTAATCCTCCAATAACCTCCACCTCTTCCTTCCTGCAAAAAGATAAAATGAAAATGAAATGAGGAGCCTTGGTTTTATAACTTCTGAGAGGCTCCTCATATCCCCCAACAGACGTCTCTTCACATTCCACGAATTTGTTTCAAATTCCCCCACTCCCCACAAAAAAAAAGCATGAATGTGCATGCAAAATTATATTTAACAAAAAAAAAATCATATTGAAATTATTTCGCCCCTATTTTTTCGGGCCCTATTTTTTCGGGTCCTACTTTTTCAGGCCCTACTTTTTCGGGCCTATTATTTCGGCCTCCATTTGGCTTCCTATTATTTCGGCCAACTATTATTTCGGGAATTCTTTTTTAATATTTAATTTGGAAGTTTGTAACTGCTCCCAAATCTTTTTTATTGACAAGGAATCTTGGCATATTCTCATGCTGCCAATGTATAGAACGCCTCTCGGCGTAATTATATTGAATATTGAAAGCCGTGATTGAAACCACCGATGTTTCCAATCTTTAATATAAAATTCTACCAGTTATGTAAAATGAAATCAAGGTAAGTATGATACTCTGAAAACAGGAGGTAAAACTTCAAATCATAGGCCTGATATCCTGTCCATAAACTTCCTCTCAACTAAAAAAATATAACAATTTTCATGGACCGCAAGTGAAGTAGAAAGGGTAGGTACTGAGGAGCATAATGAAACTAATAAGTGGATGAGAATGAGAGGATACAACCATTTGATTCACATTGGTCAGCCCATCTCTTCTCTTCTAGTTTTCTTTTTCCTTTTCAAATCCTTATCTCTTCAAATCCTTTGGATATCTTTTCAAATCCTTATCTTTGAAATCTACATAATGAATCTCATAACCAAAAAAAAACTTAAAATTTCCCATCAATGTCCACACAAAGTAACCTCGAGTGTTAGATCCATTCCTGCACCCACAAAACCATGCTTGCTTAAACTCTAAAGCATTACATAAAATTATGTATATACAGTTAAAGGTATGGTATATACACAGTTGAAGGTATGATATATATTCAGCTTACCTGATAGCAACAAGCAAACTCTCAAGATAGTCATGAAGATAATCCATTTTCCCGTATCATATAATATCTCAGAGACTGAAAGAGATTGGTTGTTTATGGTGCCATATCCCAGTAGCAATTCATAAGTCATTTCATTAATGGAACAAAATCAAAAAAACCTTTCTAAAAAAAAATATAGCACACTACATGGTAACAAGGTAAAAGAGCTTGAAGCTAATGACTCTATGAGAAATTCTTGAAATAGATGCAAGATTGTCAAGTCTCGCCCTAGAATCCTTTCTTTTCTTGCTTATGTGGCTATGTCGACTTGGTCAAATTTAGACTTAATTAAAAAAAAAAAACATGAAAGTTAATGTTTTAGATTTCTATATTGAAATGATTTATTACGATGGATACGTATGAGATATGAGATGTTACATTCGATGATGATGTTATTTGATGTAATCATGATGCCATGCTTATAGTTCTGATTCAGTTAATGTTATTCTTAATGATGATGTAATTAAGTTGTTGATGACAATCGATACTAACTCCTTGTTATGGTTGCGAGTGTCTGAGTGGATGTAGGGATCGTTACGACAGAAGTGTGGTCGAGGTAGAGATGGTTAGCCTCTTGGAAGGGGATGTGTCGGATGACCATGCAACCACACACACTTCACTTAGGATTTATATGATGCTTGATTACTTTTACGCTGCATTACTATGTCAATTTTGAGATATTAGAATGAAATTAGAAATAACATTTGATTTAAATGCGAGATTTTGAAATGAGCAAATATAATTAATAATGGAAAAGTTTTGGTTTAATGTTAATTTAGTATATTGTGGATATCATATATAGGGCCTCCTCATACAAGCATTCTTTATTACTATTTTCCTAACAATTGTAACTATATATGTTTTCTTTTGGAACCAATTGTTAGAAAATAATAATAATAATAAAATAAAGGATATATTATACCTTTTCTTTTTGGAAAAAGAGGGGTAAAAATTTATTAAGACAGAAAGGAATACATCAAGGAGAGCTCAACAAGGAGCTCGATCCTGAGCAACAAGATGATCAAATTATTGCACCATCTCAAAGGAAAGTTGCCTCCTATCCATAATATTCCAACCTGGATCATGACTAGAAGCCCATTTAGCTAAACAATCAGCAGCTCTGTTCCATTCACGAGGAATATACGTGAACCTAATGAATTGAAAAGAGGTAGAGAATAGAATAATCTGATTAACAACAGTGGCCAGCTGCCAACTAACATTGTCAAGCTCTTGCGAAAAAAGCAAGTTCACCACCACCTGGGAATCAGACTCAGATAATCTTATGCCATCCTCGCAAGCAACACCGTTTCATAGCATAGTAAATAGCCTAAGCTTCCATGAGATTGTTAGTGAAATCACCCTTATGAATTGAGAAAAAGAATTTAACATCACCAGAACTACAGCGAGCCACTCCCCCAATACCAGTAGGGCCTAGATTCCCTTGGGAAGAACCATCAGTGTTAATTTTTAGAACTCCACAGGGAGGAGGAGTCCAATGCCCATCCCGATTTACCCAACCCTTCCTCTGATGTTGAAGCTGCCTGGAAATAGAAGGAAACCTTTGAGCTATAGCCCCATCCTAAAGATGAAAATTGAGGCAATTGCATATAGCAAGACCAACCGGATCCATACCCCCATCTTGCTCATACTTCACATGAATAGTTTCTTGAAGAGAATGTGAGATCTTCCACCAAAGATGCAAAACATCTAGCCAAACATCTTGGAATATTCGATGATTCCTCTCCAACCAGATATGCCAAAGCATGAATGAAGGACCAGCAATCCAAGCAGCATGGAGAGGAGAAGACTTGGAGGGAGCACTTCCCAAGTGGGCCCAGAACTCAGGCAAAGAGGAATCATGCCTACAAGAGCAACCCCAAGCACTCCACCAAAGGTGCCATAGCTGAATAGAATAGGAACAATGGAAGAACAGATGGGAGACAGACTCCTCCCCATTACCACACAAAACATAATAAGAGGGGCCCTAAAATCCATGTTTACAAAGATTATCCCATGTAAGATAGCGGTTGTGAGCCACTAGCCACATGAAAAAATTGCACTTGGACCAAGAAACTTTATTCCAAACTTGCTTCCACCAAGGGACCTCAGCATCCCCAAATAATTGTCTAGTTATCTCCTGATACCCAACAGAGACATGATATTTACCAGACAAGGTACCTCCCCAAGCAAAAACATCAAGACCTAGCAAAGAGGAACACTCTCTAGAGGCCAGAATCTGAGAAAGCTCCTGACGATCCACGTCTGTACCTCCAGGAGGCCAATCAGAAGAATGCTTCCATCTGTAACCAACAATAGGTCCCATTTGAAAAGGAGTCTTGTAATGAGCCACTTTATCCCATCTAGTGCATGAAAAGAGTCACAAAGAGACTGAAGATGAGGGTACATGGATAAAATAGAAGGGAATCCATCCCAAGCATCAAACCAAAACAAAGCCTAAGAACCACCTTTACATATCTAGAATAGACCCCTCTTGACTAACACCGCACCTATCTTCAAAGTATGCCAAACCATTGAGCTACGACCTTCAAGAGGAAGTGTAGAAATAGAGCAAGGATCAACACCATGAAAATATTTATGAGCGATAATACGAGCCCAAAGTTGATGTTGTCCAGAGCACCATGGCCAATAAAGTTTAGCAACCAAAGCTTGACTACTCAAGAGAGCAGATCGAAGACCAAGACCACCCTCCTTTTTAGGCCTACAAACAGTAGCCCAACTAATCAAGCTCCATTTAGTACTACGCAAATTACCACTCCAAAGGAATTTTTGAGAAAGAGCATCAAACTCCTTGAGAAAGTAAATAGGAGCAACTTGAACCATGCTTCTATAAGTAGGAAGAGCTTGGATAATAGCTTGAAGAAGAGTAACCCAAGCAGCAGTAGAAAGCCATCTATGAGTCCAATGATTAACCTTATCCTAAAGCTTGGTAATCAATTTTTTCCAGAAGAGACGTGGCTGCCTAGAAACAGCAATAGGAATGCCAAGATAAGTCAAAGGAAGTGACCCAATCTGAAACTGCAGGATACCAACAATCCTATGCTGAATAGAATTAGGAGTGTTAAAAAAGTAAATGGAAGATTTGTGCTCATTAACTTTTTGGCCTGAAGCTGCCAAATAAATGTCCAAAGCATGTCAAAAGGCTTCAGCTTCCTTGATCCTAGCATGACCCGCAAGAGCAGAATCATCAACAAATTGAAGATGGGAAAGAGAAGGTAAACCATTATCCCACTGCCACCCCTGAATAGAATTTTGGGACACCTAATACTTAATGAATCTTCCCAAGCCTTCAGCCATGATGATGAATAGATATGGGGAGAGAGGGTCACCTTAGCAGAGGCCTTTAGAGGCACCAAATAGCTGAGAAGGTTGACCATTAATAAGAACAGAAAAAGAGGCAAAAGTAACACAACTCATAGTCCAACTCACCCAGTCAAAGCTAAATCCAAAAGAAAGAAGAATACTCCTTAGAAAACTCCATTTAACTCTATCGTAGGCCTTAGCCATATCCAGCTTAATAAACATTGCTCTCTCCCTTGAAGTAGCCATAGAGTGAATAGCCTTAGTAGCAATAACCACCCCATCCCAAATTTGTCTTCCAACAACAAAACCACCTTGTTCTTCTGAGATAATAATGGGAAGCCACTTTTTAATTCTCTCAGCAATAAACTTGGTAATAACTTTGTAAACCACATTACATAAGGCAATTGGTCTAAAAAACTCCAATTGATTAGCACCCTCTCTCTTAGGAATAAGAGTCAAGAATGTAGAATTCAAAGCCCGAAGCATCTGCTTGCTAGAATAGGATTCCTTAACCACCTCCAAAAAATCATGATTAACGATGTCCCAAAATTCCTGAAAGAACTCAACTGGAAAGCCATTAGGACCAGGAGCCTTCCCCTTAGGCATGCCAAAGACCACCTCCTCCAGCTCTTCCAAATATATTGGACGCATGAAATAATCATTCATTTCTTGAGTGATAAGGGAAGGAATACAAGACAAAAGAATATTTTCTTCATTATCAGCAGGAGGAGAGTCCTCAGAGAAGAGGGTAGAAAAGTACCGAGTAGCCTCCTAGAACAAAGTTGGCAAGGAATTCAGATGGATACCTTGCGAATTAACCAAAGAAGAGATATTGCTCTAATTCCAGCGAGATTGCACTATTTTATGAAAAAAGGCACTGTTCTGATCACCTTCCTGGAGCCAATCAACTCTAGCCTTTTGCTTCCAAAAAATTTCCTCTCGAAGTTCCCATTCTTCTAGAGCTCTAGAAGCAAGGGATTCGGCCCTTCCAACATCCTCTAAGAAACCTTGATCTCTAATATCCCTTGTGATGACATCAAGATCTTCTTGAGCAAGCCTCTTCATAGAGTGAAGGTTCCCAAAGCATTGCCTATTCCATATCCTGAGTTGCCTTTTAACATATTGAAGCCTTTTAGAAAATGAGTACATTGTAGTACCATATGCAAGAGCACCATCTTTCCACCAACATAAAACAAAATCACGAAGAGAAGAATCACGAAGCCACATCAACTGGAACTTAAAAGGAGGATGCTTTGGAACACAAGCCCCAATAGTAGAAAAATTGATTGGCCAATGATCAGAACCCCTCCAATCAAGGATTTTCAAAGAGAGAGTAAGAGTGCCACTAACCTAGAAGCAAGAAACAAGAAATCTATCTAGACATTCTGAGATAGCAGCAACTCCAGTCCTTCGATTATTCCAAGTATATAGACCATTAGAAAGCTTAACATCAGATAGATGCAAAAGAGAGATGTGTTGCCGAAGAAGAGAAAAAGAAGGCCCCAGTCTAGCCAAACCACCTTGCTTCTCCTCCAGACTTAAAACTGAATTGAAGTCCCCTGCTAACACCCAAGGATGATAAGGGTGACAATTTCTAACATATTAAATATGGTTCCAAAGTTCTTCCTTTCCCACAAGATCAACAAGTGCATACACATTAGTAACCATGATTACCTCTCCTGAGTCTAGAGCAGAAGCTACCATAGAGAGAGCTGAGCGAGAAGACACCCAGCCAAGGGGAGAAATTTTTTGTGGATTCCAAAATATAGCTAAACCACCAGCATTGCCTGTTGCCCCAACACACTAGCATTGGCCATGAGACCAAATACTAGAGGCATGTTGGACCATAGACTCCACAGAGAGCTTAGTCTCTTGGATACAAAAAACATCAAGACTATGATCAACCACCAAGTTATGAATAGCCTTTTGTCTAGGGATGCTATTCAACCCCCTAACATTCCATGAGAGAATAATCATCATTGGGTAGAATTGCGAAAAAGAGCATCCAAAGGTTTCACTAAACCAGACTCAATCAATATATCTCTTGTGAGTTTAATCCTCTCTTAGTTTGTTTTGCACCCACTTCTTAGAGGGGGAGTAAAAGAAACCTGCTTAAAGGGTCTAGGCATCAACCCCAAGGGGAGAGGAGATCCCTTGCCCTTACCTGATGGTGCATCCTTAACCAGGTCAGCCAGAACAACATCATTATCCTCCAACACCATAGGAGTCACTAGAGCCTCTATCACGGGAGCTACAGGGACCTCACAGTTCTGGTATACTACAACTTGGGACGCCCCACAAGCATCATTAGGAACAAATCCCTCATCTGGGAAAACTGGATCAGAAGAGATAGGAGGAGAAATACCCTCCTCTAGAACCATACTATCCAGCACCTCAAAGCGATTAAAACCTGAATTAGATAATCTTTCTTTCAAAGGCCTCTTCTGACCACACCCCTTAGCTCGTGGGCGAGCAGGGGTAAAGCCATCCTTATCGTGCATTTGAGCCTTACCCTTACCTGTAGCATCTTGCAGATTCATCCACTTGGTAGTACTGGCCATCTAAGAGTGTCCTTTCCCTGTAGTATCTTCCAAACCACCATTGTTAGCTGTAGAACCATCCACTCCTTTAGAAGTCAAGTTACAGGGGAACTGACACTATAAATGACCATACTCATGACAAATCTGACAGCAGGAAGGGAGGGATTCATAATCTAACTGCTGCACCCAAGAAGAAGCCCGAAGAACAATTTTCAAAGAATCTAGTAATGGGTTATTCAAATTAATTTCAACAAAAATTCTAGCATAAGAAATAACCTTTTTATCGAGGGATTGATGTGCGATCGTAGTCGGCTTCCCCAACAAAGCAACAATTTTTTGGAGGATGTCTTCATGCCAAAATTCCAAGGGAAGGTGAGGCAAGCGAACCCAAACTGGCACTGTTGAAGGGAGATCCTCAGCAGAATTAAATCTTGAATGCCAAGGTTTGACAAATAACCCCACATGGTTGAAGAAATAAGGGCCTCCTTCAAAAACACGATCACAATCAGACATGCAAGAGAATACAACAAAAAAATAACTATTCCCTACCAACATAGTCTCCATATTGCCTTCCACCTACCATGAGCGGCATATCCATGCCTCAAGAGTGGATAGAGAAATTTGGATGCCAAGAAATTTGCATATCAAAGCATGCTTGGTCCAATATTCAATGTCCTCCATTACAGCCACTGGAGGAATAACCAAAACAGGGCAATCATGGCTACGTAGAAAAAAACCATTAACTTTTTTCAACTTGGAGCTCTCCCCTGAATAAAATGATTCAGATTGCATTGCATGCAGAGTTGGAGAAGAACCATCTATTCTCACCAACGCAGAAGAAATCCCAAGCCCTGCCATGCAAACAATAAAAACCCCAATCCAAAATCGACTGTAGAAGATTACCAAAAACACCCATGCAAACTATGTCCAGCAGCCGGCAATCCAAATAGAATAGGAAAAAAAATAGTAGAGATCAAACAACAATAACATGCTAGGGAAAGAGCCCTAGCCTAGCCGGCAACTAGCACTTCTCATCACTTCTTCGATTGTTATACCTTTTTGCATGAGTGAGGAGGAGGTAGTTAGGTCAATTTTCATCTGTAATGTTGGACGAGCGGTGTTAAAAATAGGGTTTTGGAAAATAATAAACCACACAGTAGAGAAAAAGGAGAACAGCATAGGAAGGAAAGTTGTCCATAGCCTTGAAAGACATTGTAGCAGGAGTGGCACTTAGGAAAGAGGTACTGTAGGAGTAGCCATGTCAACAAGAGGCATACATTTCTAGGTTTGTTCTTGTTAAACGTTCTACCTCTATCTATGTTTCGTGTTGCTTTACTTGGGAATAAGTTGCTTAATAAACACTACATATTGAATGTCTTGCTGGAACTTTTCACCTCTTGTCTACAAATATTATGAAAAATGAAAATCCTTCTTTGATTTGGGTTTGGGTATGTGTTTGAATGTTTCTCTGTTGTAGATCTTATTGAATGAGAAAGTCTTGGAAACCCTTTTTCTTAAGCAAGTGGTATGATGTATGCTCTGTTTTCAAGCTTGTCAGAGATATTGAATAATGATTGGAAAATATATATAATTATGATAATGTTGTACCTTAACACATATTTCTGGATTTCCTCCTAAAAATGTTGATGCCACACATATTGAAAGAAATGATTGATGTCACTAGATGTTGTTACCCTATACAGTATGTTGATACTATTGGTATTGAATGTTATTACTATGTTTTTTTTGTGTTCTTAAAACAATATTACTACCTTATACATTTTTTGTGTCTTAAAAACATTGTTATTGTTCCTTATACGTTTTTGTTGTGTTGATAAATTTTATTACTGTACGTTGTTGTTTTATCTTAAACAATATTGCTATCTTGAAAATATCATTATCATTAAAACATTTTTCCTGTTGGGTTTTTCTAAAAATGGCTATGAGAAATGATGGAATTTAGATATTATGATTTAAAAGGGTCAGTGCAAGAAGTTGGGTCTCACTTTTGGCCAAAAAGTGGAAGTGTTTTTCCTATTTTTGAAATTTTTTGTCAATTGATGTCAAAATTTGAGGTATTTAGAGATTGAATATTAAAAAACTCCAGAAATAAAAATTTTAGTGTTCAAAATCTAGTTTTTGAATATGTAATTTATTTGTGCACCCATATGATAGATTATTTTTTTGGTATGGATCTTTAAAAACCACTTTTTCAAAATGCCTATTTCAAGACCATACCATGCTCGTGTACGGACACCATAATTTGATACAAATAAATAAATTTTTGCAAATCCTTTTAAGGGGAGTTACTTAATACACCTAAGATTGATGACAATATTTTTTTTTAATTTTTTATTGAATAATTTTTTATTATTAATTATTAATTGGCTATAAAGGTAAATTTTAAAACCTCTCGTGTACAAACCACATAATTTGATCAAAATCTCACGTTTTTCAAAAAAAAAATTTAAACATCAAAATAATTGTATGAAGATTGATGACATATAAATTAATTTAAGAAAATTTATAAAATAAAAAAGTTATTAAAGTTTTAGTGAATGTCACTTTTTAACATTTAGGAGATAGTTTTGATTAATAAATAATAGGAAAATAGAAAATAAACTAATAACACTATAAAATTTACATTTTTGAAATCAGAACAGCAAGACCTATAATGGGTTTTTGTCTCGTCAAAAAATTCAATAGGAATGACTATAAAATATTACAACAATACCAGAAATTGTCAATTAAATGCCTTAGAAAAAAAAAAAGGAGCACAAAGGCATGGCTTGGTGGGACCAAGCCTATGCCATGCCTTTCCCCAAGGCAAAACCCCATGCAAAAGTCGGGAGCCATACCAAATTCCCACTCATGTCTCATGAATCGGGCACCCAATTTGTAATTCACAAATCGGGTGCCTGATTGCTTTGAACCGTTATACCAACTTTTTAAAAATCGGGTACCTGATTTGTAAACGGGTACCTGATTTTTAAAGAATCGGGTGCCCGATTTTTAAGAAATTGGGTACCTATTTTTGATGTACCCGTTGGGTCCCAAAAGCTACCCCACTGACCCAATTTCAATGATTGAAATGATTGAACAATAGTTTCGACCTGCAACACTGAATTTCATCACGTTTATTCTATTTTCTTGTCCTCTTATACAATTTGCAGGCTATTGATTCAAATTCAAAATTGGTGCAAACATGGCATCAAAACAATGAAAAAAGAAGAAAGCAAGAGTTTTGACAGATGAGGAGATTGCAGCAAATAAAAAGAATGAAGCACAACTTCAATGAGAGAGAAGACAAAGAATTAGAGACTTGAACAATGTTTCAAAGGAGAAAGACATTGAAGATACCATGATGGATGAAGAAGTCAAAGAAGAGAACCCAATACAAGAAAATTTAGGTGCACATTCTAATCATGCGTTCAATATAGGTGTGTCTCCAAACCCTCAAATTTTCTCTCGTGATGAAATTGGTGATTTTTTAGAAGGAGGTTATGATTTAAACGATTTAGATTTTCTTCATGACAAGCAATTGTCAAATGATCATGCACAAAACACTCTAATTGAAATGCCTGCCCCAAAAGAAATGCCAAGAAAATTTGAAAATGATATTCAAATCCCAAATAACAGTGAAAATAGTAAAGTGTCTGAAAATAAAAATTGCATGAATGTAGACATAGAAACACCAACTATTGAACAAACATGTCAGGATGATAGTAAAGTCTCTGAACATAATTTTCATATTCCTAATGATGTGTTAGATAATCTTGAGGGATTGGTTTCATGGAGACAAATTAGGACACATGCTAATAGATTGTATAGGCATTTTTTTTATAATAAGAAATTTGGGTTTCAATGTTAGCTAATGTTGCAACTAATTAAAATGTCTAAAATGCGAAAAGTAATGAGAAGGTTGGGAATGTATGCAAAACCCAAGAATAAAAATGAGTCTTTAAAACAAGTTGTATCCACTGTTGCTAGTGTCTTTGATGTTATCGGAAAGAGAAGTTGGTCTAAAGATAAGAATGTAGCATGACGAGCAATAACAACAACTTTAGTTAACAAATCAACATCTGACAAAAGATTGATTACCAACATAAGTGGATATCTTAATGTGAATCATAAGACTTTAGAAAGAGCTGTAAAGAGAAGTGTTAACTTTGAATGTGATCCAACAAATATTTTATGGACTTCTAGTGGTAGACTCCCGAGATGTGATATGAAACTTACTAGTGAAATCAAAAATTTGATTGAAAATTTTTGGCATGATAATACAAGAGTATTACCTAATTCAAGAGATGTTCTTAAATTGAGAATTGGGTCAAAAATATGTGATCCACATCCTAAACAACTTTTGGACGTGACTCAAACTGAATTGTTTAAAAAATTTGTAGATGGTGAGCTATTAAATATTACCATTAGTCAAAGATCTTTTGAAAAGTGTAAACCATGGTATGTAAGGATTAACAAGGAAAGAATCACATGTTGTTGTAAAACTCATATTCAATTTCATTACCATTATGATGTATTTCAATCTATACATGGTACCATGCATAGTAAAGAAATGTTGCAAGAATGTGGTATAAAAATACCACCTCAAACTATAAAAGATTTCATATCAGGTTTGTTTTGTAAGCCACCTAATGATCAATACTTTCTTTCCAATGCATGTCTTTCTAGTACATGTGATATGTGCGGCAATCTTTCTTTGTTAGATGAATGTTTGCATGAAAATTCTTTGACTACTTGTGGACAACAATTAGTTGAGGTAAAAAGATTCAAAACTATTGAATATCCATTGAAGGATGGGAAGTTTGGAAGGTGTGATCTAGTTACAACTAAAGTTAGTTGTCATGCATTTATGGATGAGTTTAAGAGTGTGATCATACCAAAATATGTTAAACACTCTCAATATTCTAGATGGCTTGATGGATAATTTTGCATATGTAAGAATACATTTCCAATTGGTACTATACTTTCAGTTGTTGACTTTGCAGAAAACTACACACTTGCACCGCAAGAAGAGGTACAACCACAATATTACAATTCAGTGCAAGTAAAAATTTATGTTCATATAGTTTATAGGCATGCACCTGATAGTACAGAGGAGGATCAAAAAATATTGAGAGAGTACCATTTTTATTTAAGTGATAATAAACTCCATTCATCTGAGTTTGTCCAATATTGTTTCAAGGTCTTTTATGATAATTTAAAAGAGAGACAAATTCAAATGACACAACATTGGATATGGTTAGATAATTGTACAGGACAATTAAAGAATGCTAGAATGTTCTATTGCTTGAGTAGGACACATAAGCAAACTAACATCCAACATGTGTGGAGTTTTTTTGAGGCTAGACAAGGTAAAGGAGAACATGATGGTGCTGGTGCATGTGTGAAGAGAGCCCTTAGTAAAGAGAAATTAAAATTTGAGGAAAGAGCTAAATTCAAAAATGCACATGAGATTGTCGAATGGTATAACAAATATTTATACACGAGATCAAGTCAAAACTCTACAATCAAATGTTTCTTCTACCTAGTTGAAGAAAATAATATCCCTTCAAGATATGATTGTGATGCAATTAGTGGTTCAGCTAAATGGCATTCATTTAGGAGTTCAGCTTCTAACACTTGGACTATATGGATTAGGGAGATTGCTTGTTTTTGTCAATTTTGTCTTGCAGGTGAATGGGAAGAATGTGAGAATACAGAATGGGTTGAAGATTGGCAACAAAGATCATTAGCACCTACTGACATGCATTTTGAAGATGATATAGTAAATGAAGGCTAGAATGTTACTTTTGCATCAGAAGACTATGATCGTATTTCAGACCTCATAGAACCTGGTATGCACAATTTAATTAGATTTTTTCTCATGCTTCAATTTATATAATTTTTATATGTACATGAGTGATTAAAGTGTTTCTATACTTTATCTTATCTTGTAGGACATGTTTTGTTAGAATTCTTTAGAATAACTAAGAGTGGGGGTGAATCAGTTATTCAAGGTCCAAATGCCCTAATAATACTTTTTCTCAACTTATAATGAGCCTATAAACTTTTCATCTATCCAAGCTTAAATCAACCATCTTAAAAAATTACAAAAAATCAATATGCAAGAATAAAACATGCAAGATCAACACATGACATAGTGATTTACGTAGAAACCCAATTCGAAAAAAACCACCAATAACATGCTACTTGATTTTCACTCTTCTAAAGTGATGCCTTGTTAAAAGCCTGCCCTGTTAAAGGCTTACAACACACTATTAAATGTGACCTTGTTAGAGGATTTCACCATACTGTTAGGAATGGGCCTGATCAAAGGACTTTAGAACATTCACTTGGAATGTCACCTTGTTAAAGGATTTACAACATGGCTATTAAACCAACCTAAGTCCATAGGATTTTAAACTATCTGTTACAATTGCTAGAGAGTAACAATAATTGATTGTTGATTTGATACAACTTACAACATACTTTGCAGATTTCATATTACTCTTCAGTTCAGTCCTTTTGCTTGGCTTTTAATCACTTCATCTCTTACAACTTGTCATCTCAAGCTTCATCTCCTTGAGTCTTCTTACTCATCATACCAATGCATCCATATCTATGGTCATCTGTTGAAGCAGAGTAACTGTGCTTTCTTCCTCCTTAGCACCTCCTTCAACACTTTATGCTTTCATGCTTTACCTCCTCTCTCTCTCTTCATGACCTTATGATTCCTTAAATAGAAATCTGGTTTTCCTTTGTCGCTCGATTCTCCCTTTCCAACTTTAGGATTTCAAATGGATTAGGTAGGATACAATGTATCTATCCCATATCTTTCTCTTATCAAAAAAAACTTCGTCTAGAGTCCAGTTGTATTCTCCAAAAAATGTTCTACATGGTGATCTGTCCACCAGCCATCATTCTTATCTTTCATTTAATTCACAGATCTCTAGATAACAACCTTGTCGGCTTAGATCTGGTGAATCTTCAATTTTCAAAATAATGTAGCAACTTGGCACTATTGGTTTACTGATGCTCGGCATCTCTGTGTTACTTGGCACTTCTATCTGCTTGGCACTTGATTCTGCTCGGCACTTGATTCTGCTTGGCACTTGATTCTATTCGGCACTCAGCACTTGATTCTGTTCGGCTCCTTAATGATCTTAGTTAGTCTTTACAAATGAGTTAGCTAAAACCTTACATCTTTGATATGTTTCAATGTGCCTATTCTCTGTGTCTTAGAGTATATCATCAATACACTTTTTCATCAATGACTTAGCTAATCCTTGGACTTCATTACAACATCATAACTTCAACCTTTCTCCAAGTGTTCTAATTACATCTTATTGATTGCCTCCTCCTTGCCAATCAACCAATTGATAGTATTTGGATCACTAAAGCAATTTTCATTCCTGCAAGTAGCAAGTTTGACATCAATGACAAAACAATGGTTGAGAAAATTCTTTACCAGTTCTATATGATCATTCCA
The DNA here is from genome assembly GCA_028749045.1 of Cupressus sempervirens. NCBI lineage: Eukaryota > Viridiplantae > Streptophyta > Pinopsida > Cupressales > Cupressaceae > Cupressus > Cupressus sempervirens. The sequence goes on along the minus strand of CM053791.1, from coordinate 599,999,747 downwards.
ACAATTTTCCTCATGATCTTTTCAATCATTTCCAACAATCTCCCTCTTTGGCATTGATGGCAAAACCAAACTGATCAATTGATCAACTTAGTTACCATCAAGATTGTATATGTTGCCTGCTACTTTTCTTGTGCTACTTTTCTTGGCTGCTGCATCCTTACTACTGATCTCATATATCTCCCTCTTTCATATATATCTCCCTCTTGCTTTGTATTGATCAGGTTTCTGCATATTTCTCCCTCTTTGACATAAATGCCAAAGATGTAGTATCTTTAACATGTGAAGTATAAGCTTTGGCTTCTTGATGTCTTCTCCCTCTGTCACCATGCTTGTGACTGATTTGGAGTTTTTGCTCCTGCTGTCATCCTCTACATCATTCTTCTAATATTTCAATGATTTGTTCCTATTGATGCAGGGCAGCATCCTTGTTGCTTTAAACTACTTGAGTTAGGGATATTACCCCCAACTTTCCTCTAAGATATTCATAAGCATCCTTGGGCAATGGTTTGGTGAAGATATCTGTAGTTTTTTCCTTTGTGTGAATGTATTCCAACTTTACTTGTTTGTCTTCTGCCAATTCTTTGACATAATGATACTTGATTGCAATATGCTTGGTTTTTGCATGCATTACTGAATTTTTGGATATGTTTATAGCACTTGTATTATCACAATACAATATCATAGGTTTTTTTACCTCTTCTTTCATTCCTTTCAATAGATGTGTGAGCCACACAATGTTTGTGCAATTGACTGCAGCTGCCACATACTCTGATTCTGCAATGGACTGGGATGTGCATGTTTGTTTCTTGCTAATCCAAGTAACTAGTCTTTTTCCTAAAAATAATGCACCTCCACTTGTACTTTTTTTGTCATCAATGTTGCCTCCCCAATCTGCATCTGTATATGCATTGAGTTCAAACTTTCCATTCTTTTTGTAGTATAGACCAAAGTTATCAGTTCCTTTAAGATATCTCATTATTCTTTTTACTGCTATGAGATGATTTTATTTGGGATTAGTAGAGAATCTAGCCACTATTCCAACTGCTAATGCTATGTCTGGTCTACTATGTACAACATATTGTAGTTTTTCAATCATGGATCTGTACATTGTTTGATTGACTTCAGTTGATTCATCATTTTTGGATAGCTTATTTGTTGTTGCCATTGGTGTGCTGATTGGTTTGGACTCCTCTAATCCAAACATTTTAAGTATCTTTTTTATGTACTTTTATTGTGTACAAATACGCCATGTTTTAGTTTATGTACTTGCAAACCAACAAAAAATTTGATCTCTCCAAACATAGACATTTCAAACTCATGTTTCATTTTGTCAGCAAAGCCTTTGCAAAGCACTTCCTTTCCTCCAAACACTATGTCATCCACAAAGATTTTAGATACAATAATATCCTTACCTTCTTCTAATTTGATGTACATGTTGTTGTTGTCATCAATTCTTTCAAATCCTATTTTCACTAGATACTTGTGAAGTCTCTCATACCATGCTCTGGGTGCTTGTTTTAGACGGGCATATGCACCGAGTTGTGGTGCCAAAAAGGTGACAAGAAAATTGTTTTTCCTATTTTAAAAATCGCGTATGCGATTTTTAAAAATAAAAAGTATATATGATGGGTTGCAAACCCGCAGCCCATCATTTTCATCAGCATTTTCTTCTACTCCTACAATGAGTAGCACATACACGAGTTGAAGACTCAACATTTGCACCACCATTTGCCAAAATGCCTCCTTGTCGACGAAATCCAAGACCACAAGCGCACCCACGATGACGTCGTAAGTGATATAAACCTAACTTTGCATTGTTTGATATATTTTTCATATTGTTTTGTAAGTTTTTAATATTCTTTTGTAGGGTTTTTACAAATTTCATTTAGATTTGTTTCTTTATTTGAATTTCAATTGATTTTTTATCAGGAAATGTTCATAATCAACCAGAAAATCTACAAGAACATCAAAACCCTCAAGAACCCCAAAACCAAAACCCTCCTCAAGAAGAAGAACAAATTCCACAACCCGAACCAATTGCAAGACCTCCACCAGGCACACAAGAAAATATAAGAAATGAAATAGAGAGAGGCAAAACTGAATTAGAAGGAATCATTGCTCGGTTGAAAGAATTCGGACAAACCAATCCAATGAGGGCTCAATTGGCATCATCCCTCGAATCCATTAACACTCAGATAGCCTCAGTTAGTGGTCAGTTAGATATTTGGTGGGCTAAGAGGGATGAACAAAAAATATTTTATGCAAATAAATTGTCATATGAAGATGTTAGAAAAAAGGAAATACCAAAAGGTAGTATATGTGCATTATTTATAAAACTCGGTGAGTAAAATACTGTTAGAGAGGGTACTAAATGATTCCCCATCCATTGGTGCATACATGATGCTATTAGAAATAATTTTTGGGATAGATGGTGGATGGTTTTTGATGCCCCTCCTTGCAACAATCACGAGGTCCCCATGTATTTTTTGAAGAAATTATATTGTGAGTTTGTCCTTGGGGAGATCCCCAATTATTTTGATATGTTAGACTCCCAGGGTAGATGTGGGGGGTCATCATTTGAGAGGCCAGGAGCACATCGTGACCCTAATGTAGTTAGGGCAGCTGTGGTCCATCCACAGCGCGAGCATGTGATTATTCCTTCAGTTGTGAAGGAACATGTAGAGGCTAGCACTCTAGGGACCATCAATGCTTTGACGCAAACCCTCATCCATTCCACGAGCCCATTAGTTTAGGTGGATCCTTCTATACATCGTGGTCACATGTGCACTTCGTGTGGATCCCTATGCACATTTGGCACTCATGTCAGAGATGGTGCAGATGATGGGCTTGTCACCGATCAGTTCCTGAACGAGAAATTTGGCATTGAAACACAAGTAAATTACTAATTTGATCACATTTGATACGTATAGTGAATGATTAATTAATTAGGATTTATTGACATTGTTAAAAATTTAGGGTCAAAGTGTTCCTGGGCCTAGCAGCGATCCTCCAGGCCCATTTTTTGTCCCTTCGACGAGTCCTGAGGTATGTATCAATTTAACCATTTTAATTAATACATATATTTATTATGTAATCATATTAAGGATTGACCAAAAAAAATATGCATGTGCATCAGTTCTCCACAAGACCCTCAACCTTTACCACAGACGCAGAGCAGAGACATCATACGAGCTTCACACAGGTATAGTTGATTCATGTTAATTTAATTCATTTGATTATATTTATTCCATGTTTCATGTTAGATATAACGTGTATTTTATGACATGCATCTCATGATGTTGGATACACCTCCTCATCTGCGACAGTCTATTGATAGTGGAGTGGCCGCAACTATGGCTAGCTCACAGCCACTGACGGAGGTATGAAAGAATTTTCTTCATTTTAGTTGTTGTTTATAATAGTTAATCTCAAAATTTCTAATGTTATTTATAAGTGATTATATTTATTGAATTGTTGTAGGGTCTTGTCACGCCTGATCGTCCACGAGCATTTGAGGTGGACTTACAGAGTGACTATTTGTTGGCGGTAAGAAAATAATTGATTTTGTGAGTACATATATTTGATTTCAACGTATAATAAATATTGATTCGTATCTACTTTCTTTGTATCAGTTGGACTTGGAGAAGAGCCTCAACAAGAGGTCAAGTGAGCATGTCAGGAGGGCCTCGTCATCTCCACTGTCTCCCTCCACACGATGGCAGAGGACATCGAGAGACTTGTTTCCTCCCCCTTGTGGGAAGGAAAAGATGTAGTTGAGATATTTGATACATATATATAGAGACTTGTTTCCTTCCCCATGTATATATATAGGCATCTGAGAGACATATTCGATACACATTTGATGTACATATGACATTCTATATTTGATGTGTGACATTATTGGTTAATATATGATATGTTTGTTCATATACGACATTATTGGATATCATAATATATTATGTGTTTGTTAATGTATATGACATTATTGGTTATCATTTTATATTATATGTTTGTTCATGTATGACGTTAAATTAGATATGTTCGTGTATGACATTAAATTAGATATGTGCATGTATGAAATTAAATTCAATTGCTAGAGAGTTGCCATTATGTCTACCAACTAGTAGATGTTCTTTTTTTCTTTATTAGTATTTCTCAAAAACTGCAAAGAAGTTGTTTCTAGTGAATAGTTGTAAATAATTGTGATCATCGACTTCATGTACTCATGGCTTTGGCTGCGAACACTTGTAACTTTGGCTACAAGCATCCATGGCTTTGGCTATGTGCACTAGTGGCTTTGGCTGTGAGCATTTATGGCTTTGCTTGTAGGCACAATATAGCCTTGGCTGTAGGTTGTCTTTCTTGCTGCATGTCAAAGTTACCTTCAAGAATATCATTAGTCTAAGATCATTACAATTAAAATACTATGACATAATACCTTGGAAATAATAGTATTTAACCCATTACTTTATTTGTTAAAACATCATGTAGTATCTACTGTAGTCCTTCTACTCAAATATGTTTTCAAAAATACTTAGTATGGCAAAGAAATGTCTATGGAAAGCTTGTCAAATAGGATATTGAAGAACTAAATGTGGATAGTCATTAGTACCCATCAATAAGAACACGGACATCTTTCTCAAGCAAGCCATATGACATTAGCAAGTAATTTATAAATTTCCTTTGCAAATAACTAGAAGATGCTATGAATCTTAATACAGAGTTAATCACGAACTCATTATTCCATCCAAGAAGCATATATCACCCTAAGCCAATTAACTGACAGGATAAAAATTAATTCAATTTCAACAAAATTTTGAGTATAACAAGCATCTTAGGGATTCTTACAAGAATTAACACGATGTTCACAAGAGCATTACAAGTTCTTGTAATGCTATTTCACATATTGTAATCATATTCAGTTTTGAATGGCCATTTGTGTTACAAGCATAAATGTTCTTTAAGGTCTTTTAATTCTAGACATGAATTTTATTATGAAGCTTTTTTATGATAACCCACTCAATGCATATATTGTTGTTCCACATTATGCTAATTTGACTTTCATTAGTTGATTTGGGTCTAGACATGACGTTATTCACTACCTTTTTTATATATTATTTTTTTGTAGTGAGGTTCTGGCCTGAATGAATGTATTAATCATCGAAGTTGTGAACCTTGGTCGAGATCGTTACAAATATATTTTCAAATTGGACCTCAAATAGTTTTCTCAGTCACCCCCTGTACACAGATACTGAAATTGTAGTTAATTACAAAATTAATACTGAATTAACACAAGTTTAATTGAGAAGTATTATGTACCTCAATAGGCTAGATTATTATTGACCGGGAAGCTTTATCTTAGAGCAGTTGGTTTCCTAAATCTTTAGCGCAATGACAGTCTTATGGAATGTGGAATTAGGTCTGCTAGCTAAGGAACGTTCTTTAAAAGGTAGAGGAAACTCAAGACTCATGTGTTTCCAATCAATATAAATGTTTAAATCGCTTCTCTAATTTTTTCTATTTATGATCTTCTTAAAACTTAACTTTCTAAATGCATTGATGGGGAAATAAAGATCTTCTAGGAACTAAAGGCTAATCATGTTTAATACTTACAATTCTTTGTTTTTATCTAATAATTTAAAAAAGATTGTACAAGTGTTTTCAAAGAGCAACACTTGTCACTAACATCATAAGAAGGAATATCCAAGGAGACTTACCACTAATCCCCCACCACCAAATTCAATAGAAAACAAAATTCCACTACTAAAGAGATAGTAACAATGATCATCCCTAGTCTCTCCCTTATCACAAAATGATTACCATCAAAATTTGCATTTCCAATTGTGTCATGTGCATTAAAGAGATAGTAACATTTTCACTCTCTTACCTAATGTCTCCCATTTCTGAAACTCCTGGGGAAGGGCAAGGCCATCTTCTCAGTACTTCAAAATACAACGAGTTCCATTTTTTCACATATTGATAATCGTTGACTTAAAGTATAGTCGAAGTATTGACAACCCATAGATATGCCCCATCAAAGATCGCAGCCCTGTGGCATTTAGTGACCCTTAGGGACATTCTGGTTTAGCATGCCTGAGAACATTTGAGCACTTAAAGGGACAAAAAGAGGTTGGGGATAGGTTTTACCTGGCCACCCGGAGCTAATGGAGTAGACAATTTGATCCCATGACGAAAGATGAGAGAGATTTGGCAGTTGGCAACTTTGTACTGGCCAACACTACAAGTTTCAGCATCACCCGAGATGGCATTGTAGAATGAAAATGGAATGTGATCTCCAAAAAGTGAGAGAGGTTATTGTAGGTCTCTGTAACACAGTCTTGTAGGAATTGGAATCTCATCCATATCTTGCATGAGCTCTGAGATATAACCCGTCAAAGATCGCAGCCCTATGGCATTTAGTGACCCTTAGGGACATTCTGGTTCGGCGTGCCTGAGAACGTTTGAGCACTGAAGGGCACAAGACAAGGTTGGGGATAGGGTTTACCCGGCCACCCAGAGCTAATGGAGTAGATGGTTTGATCCCACGATGAAAGATGAGAGAGATTTGGTAGTTGGCAACTTTGTACTGGCCAACACTATAAGTTTCAGCATCACCCGAGATGGCATTGTAAAATGAAAACAGAATGTGATCTCCAAAAAGAAAGAGAGGTTATTTTAGTTCTCTGCAACACAGTCCTGTAGGAACTAGAATCGCATCCATACCTTGCACGAGCTCCGAGATATGCCCCATCAAAGATCGCAGCCCTATGGCATTTAGTGACCCTTAGGGACATTCTGGTTTAGCGTGCCTGAGAACATTTGAGAACTGAAGGGGATAGGAAGAGGTTGGGGATAGGGTTTACCTGGCCACCTGGAGCTAATGGAGTAGACAGTTTGATCCCACGACGAAAGATGAGAGAGATTTGGCAGTTGGCAACTTTGTATTGGCCAACACTACAAGTTTCAGCATCACCTAAGATGGCATTGTAGAATGAAAATGGAATGTGATATCCAAAAAGTGAGAGAGGTTATTGTAGGTCTCTACAACACGGTCCTATAGGAATTGGAATCTCATCCATATCTTGCACGAGCTCTAAGATATGCCCCGTCAAAGATCGCAGCCCTTTGGCATTTAGTGACCCTTAGGGACATTTGGGTTCGGCGTGCTTGAGAACGTTCAAGCATTGAAGGGGACAAGACAAGGTTGGGGATAGGGTTTACTCAGCCACCCAAAGCTAGTGGAGTAGACAGTTTGATCCCACGACAAAAGATGAGAGAGATTTGGCAGTTGGCAACTTTGTACTGGCCAACACTACAAGTTTCAGCATCACCCGAGATGGCATTGTAAAATGAAAACAGAATGTGATCTCCAAAAAGTGAGAGAGGTTATTGTAGGTCTCTGCAACACAGTCTTGTAAGAACTAGAATTGCATCCATACCTCGCACGAGCTCTGAGATATGCCCCGTCAAAGATCGCAGCCCTATGGCATTTAGTGACCCTTGGGGACATTCCAGATTGGCGTGCCTGAGAACATTCGAGCACTGAAGGGGATAGGACGAGGTTGGGGATAGGGTTTACTTGGCCACTCAGAGCTAACGGAGTAGATAGTTTGATCCGACGACAAAAGGTGAGAGAGATTTGGCAGTTGGCAACATTGTACTGGCCCAAACTGCAAGTTTTAGCATCACCCGAGATGGCATTATAAAACAAAAATGGAGTGTGATCTCCAAAAAGTGAGAGAGGTTATTGTATTTCTCTGCAACATGGTCTTGTAGGAACTAGAATCGCATCCATACCTCACACGAGCTCCGAGATATGCCCTGTCAAAGATCGCAGCCCTATGGCATTTAGTGACCCTTGGGGACATTCTAGATTGGTGTGCCTGAGAACGTTCGAGAACTGAAGGGGATAGGACAAGGTTTGGGATAGGGTTTACCCAGCCATGTGGAGCTAATAGAGCAAACAGTTCAATCCCACGAGGAAAGGTGAGAGAGATTTGGCAGTTGGCAACTTTGTACTAGCTGACATTGCAAGTTTCAGCATAACCCGAGATGGCATCGTAAAATGAAAACGGAGTGTGATCTCCAAAAAGTGAGAGAGATTATTGTAGGTCTCCAAAAAGAGTGTTTAAAAATGCAAAAACAATGGGGGGTCCTTTGTATGGTTTGGGAGTTTGACCGTTAAAACTAGAAATTGTCCTAGTAGTAAATGTTGGTAACAGTTTTGAAATTTGATTGTTGAGTGTTGAGAAACCTCAAGTTTGGGATTTTTCTTGTTGGTTTGAGTCTATAATAACCATTTCCATCTGAAAAGTCGAGTGTTGAAACCATTTAAGAAGTATTTGCATAGTTTTCCCTAAAATTTGAGTGCATAAAAAGGGGTATGTGATTGCTCCCAAGGTGGATTTAGTGTTTTCTCCAAACAAGAGTTGCATTTTATGTTTGAAGTCATCTAATATAACCAAATTGAAGGCGTTTGAACCATTTTGGGGTTCTAGAGACATTGCAAAGTAAGAGTTCTAGAAAGCCCTAGGGTAAAGGGGCTAGAAAGGAGGGTTTTGTAAAAACCATTGTAAAGTTGATCATGAGACCAAAAAAATAGAAGAATCCTTGCATTTGATTCATTTTTTAAGACTTTTTTGGGTCATGGGAGTTCCAAAAGTCAAGGGATTGTGAGTTGCTTTGTAAATGGCCTCAAACTAGGCCTAGTTGGCAGACTGAAATAGCCAGTTTTGAGTGATATTTTACAAAAAAAGTGTAGTTGGTTTTGGAGTATATTTTAGAGTGAGGAAAAGGGTATTTTAATCACCCAATAGTTTAGGAAGTTCTGTGGAAAAATTTGGAGAAAACAACAAATTAGTGACTGGCAAGGGCTAGTTGGAACAAGCCTAGAAGAGGCAAAATTGAGAAAATGTAAGAGATGAGTTGCTGAGAGTGTGCAAGGATTTGGAACATGTTAGATGAGATGTTTTGAGATGATCCAAGGTGTTGAGGCCATGATATGATGCCAAGGATGAGTTTTGATACTTGCATAGGGTGTTCCAACCAAGCTACAAATGCATAGGATAGGACCTTGTAAGGTACTTGCAAATTATGGCTCTAATGCCGACAAAATAGAACTCCCACCAAACTTGGAAATTTACCTTATCTTTAATGTCAAGGAATAAGTTCAATATAAAGGGCCTACATTCATAGAAGGACAAACAAAATCAAAGGTTGAAGAAGTCACTATCCCATTATAATCTTAGCCAAAAGCTGAAAAGGTTATGGATTCAAGAATCAAGAAGAAGACTTGTCATGGCACCTATATGGAGCATCTTATCAAATGGAAGGATCAACCAGAATATGAAGTAACATGGATAGATGAGAGTGATTTTGGAAAGAAAGGTGAATGCATGAATGTTATGTGAACAAATATGGAAACCTGTTGAGAAGTATAATACTTTGCTTGCACCTCATTTTGTGGTTGTAGTGTGTAGTTCTCTGTGAAATCTACAACCGAAACAATGGTATCCAGTGGAAACGTATCCTTTCACAACTTGAATTGCAAATCCAGCCATCGAGCTCTATGGGTATGCCTTGCATACTCATAAATAATGTTTTCACGAAAAATCTTCATGAACTCATACACTGGAATCTTTTCAATGACTAAATTACATCTTTTACCATGTTTCCCATCTTTTAGAGCATATGTCACTGTCTTAAATTTTCTGTAATCTACTATTTCATTTCCAATTGCATGTGTACTATCCATATGTTGACAAGTTGATAAAAGTTGCAAAGAACCACAAAATAAGCACGTACCATCCAAGCATGATGTCTTGTAAAATTGTTGGCCGTCCCTTATTTCACATAAAATGTTGGATATGAACTCCCTTGAAGATCTTGGTGGCTCATTTATGTCACAATCCTGCAAAACAAACTGAGAATGCAAAATTACGCATATATGCCTAAAAACATCAAAATGGTTAGAAAATTCAATATGTATCCTACAACAACAAGTTGTGCATGTGTGATTTATCTTCACATAAAAAGGTTTACCCGTCTCAAAAAATATTTGACTTATTCAAATTTGAGGATACATACCAATAAATTTTGCAAAAAATTGTGTCTGAGTTGTGTCCAAAAAATGTTTCGCATGTGGCTCACGATTTTGGCTACCAATCCTCCTTCTTACAACATCTCTTTGATTAGGGGAAACACGTGTGTTATTTTTCCAAAAATCTTCGATCAATGATTTCAAGGCTTCACTAATTTCTTTATCCTTTCACTGTAGTCTACTGCTAAATGTCCATAACTCATTTTTTGTTGGATCTTCCAATCTCTCACACCTTAGCATGGCTCTCCTTAGAGTACCTCTACCAATTTTTAATGTTTTGCTTGTCTTTCTCATGAGTCGAGCTTTCTTCATTTGGATACTTACTATTGTTGATGTAAGTACTCATCTTGCGATATTACTATCTTTGGTGCGTGATTTAAAACCCACTTTGTCATAAGCATTCATTAGATTCTTTACAATATTTTTTTCATTTGAATCATCCATCGTTCTTAGCCCAAGAATCTTCATGATAGGCCTAAATTTTAAATTCCTCATCATTTCAACAAATAATTGGCATTGACCTATAATATTTAATTCATCAAAAAATAATCTCCACATACAATTAACTTTTCTTTGACAAGTACACTTGCTAATCTTGTCAGGCATTGATTTCAAAATGTTACTATCAATATCAATCAAATATTTTTGTCTTCTAAAATGAATTCTAGAAGGTGTTATAGTCTCTTCAATTCTCTCAACATTTTGAACATCAACATAAGGTTGAGTGTATTGCATACCTTGAACCAAAGATGATGTGCCTTGGCAATAAGATGCAAAAGATGGAATATCGCCTACTTGATGTGTTGATGTTGTGCCTTCAACATGACATGATGGAGTGTGTATATCGTCGGATCTACAAATCGGTGTCTCTCCAACATGAGAGGACGATATGACTTCAACATTGGAAGATGGTGTAGTGGATGATATGAATCCAACATTAGAAGATGGTGTAGCTTCACAATTCAATTGTCTTCTTGAGCGTAACAGTCTCATTCGTTCTCTTTGTCTTTCCAATTCTTCCTCTTTGTTTCTTGGTACCGGTGGTTCTTGATCCTCTTCGAAAGTCAATTCTTCATTATTGCTTTGCAATTTTCTTTGCTCACGTAGTAATTTCATTTTATCTATTTTAATTGCCAAATCTCTCTCCCTATCTTCATTTGTTTGATTTTTTGGTTTCTTCCTTGGCATGATGATGATTTCTACATGTCAAATTATTCAAACATTTGAATTACTTAAAATGTGTAAATTAAAAATTATTCAAATACATATAAAAATTATAATTATTTGAATGAATACACAATATATATAAAATGACTTGTCAAATTTCTAACCATTTCGAAATAACATTTCATTGAAACATACAAATTTCAATGAATTCACTATATATTAAACAACATGTCAAATTATAATCAAATTTGTATCTATATATCAACAAACAATATTTAAAATAGATTGCACTAACCTTTTCTATACAAGGAATATTCAAAAAGTCTTCAAATTGTGTATCCAATGATTGAATTTGGTGTTTGCTAGATTCCAAAAGTGTTTGCCACCTTGAAATAGTGTTTGTTAGCTTGAAATAGTGTTTGCCACCTTGAAAGATTGTTTGTTGTGTTGAAACCCGCAATTTCTATCAGGATAACAGAGTACAGAACAGAACAAAAGCAAAGAATGAATGAAACGGGCCCCAAAGTTTCTTTTTGACCATTTTTAGGTGATTTCACATAGTGCATACGCGCTATAGCACGTATGTACTATGTGAGAACACATCACTCTCCACCCTCCCTACTCTCTCTCTCTCTCCCTACTCTCTCTCTCTTCCTACTCTCTCTCCCCTCTCCCATCCCCTACACTCTCTCTCTCTCTCCTCTCCCATCCTTTACTCTCTCTCACTCTCCCTCTCCCACCGCCTACTCTCTCTATCTCTCTCACCCTCTCTCCTCTCCCATCCCCTACTCTTTAGATCTCTCACACACACTCCCATCCTCCCTCTCCCACTTCTTACTCTCTCTCTCTCTCTCTCCCATCTCCCTACTCTCTCTCACACTCTCACATCTTCTACTCTCTCTCTCCCATCCCCTAAACTCTCTCTTTTATAGATACACACTCCCATCCCCCTCTCTCTCTCCTCTCCCATCCCCTACTCTCTACTCTCTCTCTCCCATCCCCTACTCTCTCTCACACACTCTCTCCCATCCCCTACTCTCACTCTCTCTCTCTCTCCCATCCCATTCTCTCTCTCTACCATCTCCTACTCTCTCTCACATTCTCTCCCATCCCCTACTCTCTCTTACACACACTCCCATCCGCCCCTCTCTCCCATCTGCTACTCTCTCTCTCTCTTGGGCTGCTCTCTCTCTCTCTCTCTCTCTCTCTCTCTCCCCTCTCCCACCACCTACTATCTCTCTCTCTCTCCCTCTCTACTCTCTCTCTCCCATCCCCTACTCTTACTCTCTCTCTCTCCAATCCCCAACTCTCTCTCACACTCTCTCCCATCCCCAACTCTCTCTCACACTCTCTCTCATCCTTTCACTCTGTCTCTCTCATCTCGTACTCTCTCTCTCTCTCTCTTCCACCTCCTACTCTCTCACACACTCTTTCCCATCCTTTCACTCTATCTCTCCCATCTCGTACTCTCTCTTTGCCACCCCCTACTCTCTCTCACACTCTCTCCCATCCCTACTCTCTCTCTTTCATAGACACACACACACACACACACACACTCCCATCCCCCCTCTCTCTTCTCTCCCATCCCCTACTCTCTAGATTTTTCACATGCACTCCTATCCCCCTCTCTCTATCTCCCTCTCCCTACTCTCTCACACTCTCTCCCATCCCCTACTCTCACTCTCTCTCTCTCCCCCATCCCATTCTCTCTCTCTGCCACCTCCTACTCTCTCTCACACTCTCTCCCATCCCCTACTCTCTCTTACACACTCTCCCATCCTCCCCTCTCTCCCATCCGCTACTCTCTCTCTCTCTCTCTTGGGCTACTCTCTCTCTCCCCTCTCCCATCCCTTAATCTCTAGATCGCTCACACGCACTCCCATCCCTCTCTCTCCTCCTCTCCCACTCCCTCTCCCACCACCTACTATCTCTCTCTCTCAAGTTCTCTCTCTCCCTCTCTACTCTCTCTCTCTCTCCCATCCCCTACTCTTACTCTCTCTCTCCAATCCCCAACTCTCTCTCACACTCTCTCCCATCCCCTACTCTCTCTGACACTCTCTCTCATCCTTTCACTCTGTCTCTCTCATCTTGTACTCTCTCTCTCTACCACCTCCTACTCTCACTCACACTCTTTCCCATCCTTTCACTTTATCTCTCCCATCTTGTACTCTCTCTTTTCCACCCCCTACTCTCTCTCTCACACTCTCTCCTATCCTCTACTCTCTCTCTTTCACAGACACACACACACACACACACACACACACACACACACACACTCCCATCCCCCCTCTCTCTTTTCTCCCATCCCCTACTCTCTAGATTTGTCACATGCACTCCCATCCCTCTCTCTCCTCCTCTCCCACTCCCTCTCCTAGGTCACCTACTATCTCTCTCTCAAGTTCTCTCTCTCCCTCTCTACTCTCTCTCTCTCCCATCCCCTACTCTTACTCTCTCTCTCCCATTCCCAACTCTCTCTCACACTCTCTCCCATCCCCTACTCTCTCACACACTCTCTCCCATCCTTTCACTCTATCTCTCCCATCCCATACTCTCTCTCTCTCTGCCGCCCCCTACTCTCTCTCTCACTCTCTCCCATCCTTTCACTCTATCTCTCCCATCCTTTCACTCTGTCTCTCCCATCCCATACTCTCTCTCTGCCACCCCCTACTCTCTCTCTTTCACAGACACACACACTCTTATCCCCCCACTCTCTTCTCTCCCATCCCCTACTCTCTACATCTGTCACGCACACTCCCATCCCCCCTATCTCTCTGCCTCTCCCTCTCCTACCACCTACTAGATCTCTCTCTCTCTCAAGTTCTCTCTCTCCCTCTCTACTCTCTCTCTCTCTCTCTCCCATCCCATCCCTTACTCTCACTCTCTCTCTCTCCCATCCCCTACTCTCTCTCACACTCCCATCCCCTAATCTCACTCTCTCTCTCCCATCCCGTACGAGCTCTCTCTGCCACCACCTACTCTCTCTCACACTCTCACACTCTCTCCCATCCCCTACTCTATCTCTCTTACACACATTTCTATTCCCCCCCCCTCTCTCTCCCTCTCCCACTCCCTCTCCCACTTCCTACTTTCTCTCCCCCATCCCCTACTCTCTCTCTCCCCTCTCCCATCCCCTACTCTCTCTCTTTCATAGAAACACACTCCCATCCCCCCCCCTCTCTCTCCTCTCCCATCCCCTACTCTCTAGATTTGTCACACACACTGCCATCCCCCCTCTCTCTCCCTCTCCCACTCCCTCTTGCACCACCTACTATCTCTCTCTCTCTCAAGTACTCTCTTTCCCTCTTTATTTTCTCTCTCCCATCCCCTACTCTCTCTCTCTCTTCCATCCCCTACTCTCTCACACACTCTCTCCCATCCCCTACTCTCTCTCTCTCTCTCTCTCTCTCTCTCTCTCTCTCTCTCTCTCTCTCTCTCTCTCTCTCTCTCTCTCTCCCCCATGTTGTACAAGCTCTCTCTACCACCCCCTACTCTCTCTCAAACTCTCACACTCTCTCCCATCCCCTACTCTATCTCTCTTATACACATTCCCATTCCCCCCCTCTCTCTCTCTCTCACAATCCCTCTCCCATTGCCTACTCTCTCCCATCCCCAAATCTATCTCTCTTACACACTTCCATTCCCCCTCTCTCTCTCCCTCCCACTCCCTCTCCCATTGCCTACTATCTCTCTCTCTCTCTCACTCTCTCCCTCTCTCTCCCATCCCCTACTCTCACTCTCTCTCTTTGCCACCCCTACTCTCTCTCACACTCTCACACTCTCTCCCATCCCCTACTTTCTCTCTTACACACACTTCCATCCCCCCTCTCTCCCTCTCCCACTCCCTCTGCCATTTCCTAATCTCTTTCTCTTCCATCCACCCTCTCTCTCCCTCTCCCACTCCCTCTACCATTGCCTACTCTCTTTCTATCCCATCCCCTACTCTCTCTATCTCTCTCTCCCCTCTCTCATTTCCTACTCTCTCTCTTTCACACACACCCATCCCCCCTCTCTCCTCTCCCATCTTCTACTTTTTCTCTCACTCGCTCTCCCTCTCCCACTGCCTACTCTCACTCTCTCTCACTCTCTCTCTCTCACTCTCACTCTATCCTCTCTACTCTCTCTCTGCTACCCCCTACCCTCTCTCACATTTTCACACTCTCTCTCTTTCTCTCTTACACACATTTCCATCCCCCCTCTCTCTCTCCCTCTCCCACTCCCTCTCCCATCACCTACTCTCTCTTCCATCCTCTACTCTCTCTTCCATCCCCTACTCTCTCTCTCAAGCTACTCTATCTTCCCCATCTCCCATTCCCTACTCTCTCTCTTTCACACACATGCACTCCCATCCTCCTCTCTCTCACTCTTCCTCTCCCACTCTGTCTCCCACCACCTACTCTCTCTCTCCCCCATCCCTTACTCTCAATCTCTCTCTCCCAACTTGTACTCTCTCTCCCATCCCCTACTTTCAATCTCTCTCCCCCATCCCATACTCTCTCTTTGCCACCTCTACTCTCTCTCTCTCACACTTCCTCTCTCTTGCATCTTGTACTCTCTTTACCACCCCTACTCTCTCACATTTCCTCTATCTCCCATCCTATACTCTCTCTGCCACCCCTACTCTTTCTCACTTCCTCTCTCCCCTCTCCCATCCCCTACTTTCTCTCTATCTCTCTCACACACAAAAATAGCCATTCCCTCGCCCCACCCCCCCTAGCTCTCTCTTGGTTTTGGTTTACAATTTAGGTCTCAATAGTGCGTGCACACTAACTCGAATTCAATAGCATTTTAATAGTGCGCACGCGCTATAGGGCGCACACGCTATCCAAAGCTTTGCATTAAAACCAAGCCTAAGGCTTGGTTTTGCCTTAGAGATCCAACCCAAAGGTTTGGAGTTTATAAACAGGTCTAAGACGTGTTTTTCAGCAAAAATACAAAAAATGATTGATTTTTCTTGTGTGCTCCCCTTCAAGATTCCTCGTGGTTGGATATCGATAAGATCAGGTTACATAACATTATAGGTCTCTGTGTTAGCTATCTAACCATATAATTTATTGTTAATTTAAACTATTTTAAGTCTTTAATTTATAATTTATTTTGAATGTATGTTCATTTTTTGTCAAAAACCACCATGTACTAATTGGGCTGTAGATTTTAGCTCATTCATCGAATTTTGTAACAACTTAGTTTTTTAGAAACTAGACTCCATTCTACACACTTTGAAAAAAAGAAGTTTTGATTTTAGATTAGTTTTCAATCATTTCTAGGGGGAGCACACAGATATTTCATGTTTTTGGGATGGGTCTAATTAAAAAATTCATTAAAAAAAAAATACACATTATAAAATTACCCGAAAAATCTGGGATAAACTACATAGTGTTAGGTAACTTTTGATTGGAGCGATTAAAGAATTTCAAAAAAAAAGTTAAAATTTTAGGGGGGCCACACTTTGTACTATGTTATGTTTTTTTGGAACAAACAGTACCACTTTCTATGGCCCCCTTTTCTGAGGACCTAAAACTAAACCATTTTGAAAAAAAATTAGTAGTTTAGAAACTAGATTCAAAGGACTACGACTTTTGTTTTTGTTATATCTTAAAATTTTGAGCGTAACTATCTTCAAATTCTTGTTGAAGTTCAAAATTTTCTGATTTCAGGAAAAAGGTGTCCACTTATACCCCCCTTTTGGCACCACAACTTTGTGCACTTACCCAGACCATAGAGTTCTTTATGTAGTTTACAAACCATATCCTTGTTGTTCTTATCAACAAATCCCTCTAGTTTTTCAATATAGAGTTCTTCTTCCAAGATACCATTTTAAAAAGCAGACTTTACATCCATCTGATAAACTTTGAAATCTTTATATGCAGCATATGCAAGTAAATTTTTTACTCCTTCCATTCTAGCAACAGGAGCGAATGTTTCCCCATAGTCTAGTCCTTCTTCTTGAGCATAACCTTTGCATACAAGTCTAGCTTTGTTTCTAGTAATCTCACCATTCTCATCTAGCTTGTTTTTGAATACCCACTTGTTGACAATCACATTCTTGTCAACTGGTCTGGGAACCAAACTCCAAGTTTTGTTCTTCTTTATTTGATCAATTTCTTCTTCTATAGCTTTATACCAGTCATCATCTTGTAATGCACCGTATACTATTTTAGGTTTAGATTTTTTGATCAAACATGATTCATGTCTTAGTTTTTTCCTTGTCATTGTTCTTGCATCTTTGTCACCAATAATCTATTCAGTAGGGTGATGTCTTTTTACATATTTGGATAATCTTGGTTCTGTCCTTGTTTTCATGTTTGATCTTTTTGATTCAGGGTCACTATGCACTGAGTTGTCAGGTTGTTCTTCATCTATTTCATGTGTACTGACTTCAGTATGAGATTGTACATTTCCTTCATTCTGCAACTTGGCTTTTGAATGTAACTCGGCATTTACTGGTTGTGACTCGGCGAGACTGAAATTTTTTGTTGAGTTTCAATTTGATTGACAGCATCCTCATCAACAGGCATTCCTTCATAAGAATACAGAAAGGTTCTGTATTCATTCATTCTCTTTGGTTCTTCAGCTTGGACTTCTGTATGCTCATCAAAGTTTACATTTGCACTTTCCACAATTTTTTTAGTGTTAATATTCGAACACTTATATGCTTTACTTCTAGTGGAATAACGAAGGAATATGCCTTCATCACTTTTTGCATCAAATTTTCCATTTCTAGCATCTTTAAGGATAAAGCATTTGCAACCAAATACTTTGAAATATTTTACATTGGGTGAGTGACCATACCATAATTCAAAAAGTGTTGTATTTGTACCTTTCTTGACTTGTACTTGGTTCAATGTATGAATAGCTACACTTATAGCTTCTCTCCAATATTTTAGAGCAATAGTCTTTTCCATCATTAATGTTTTTGCACAATCAATCACAGATCAATTTCTTCGTTCAGCAATTCCATTCTGTGGGGGAGTTCTAGGAGCTGACGTTTGTCTTTTGATTCCTTTGTCATTACAAAATATTTTGAATTCATTTGATGTGAATTCACCACCTCTGTCTAATCTCAGGCATTTCAAACTCTTTCCTGTTTCCTTTTCAACTCTAGCCACATACCACTTAAACATTTGAAAAGCATCAGATTTTTGTTTTAAGAACATAACAGTCATCATCTTAGAATAGTAATCAACAAACAACATTATGTGTGTATCTTCTTTATAGCTTTGTACTTCTATTGGGCCACATAAGTCAGTATGAACTAACTCAAGTACTTCTTTAGATGTATAGTTTTTTCTTTTGAAACTTGACTTTGTCATCTTTCCTAGCTAACATTGTTTGCACATGATATTATCAGGCTTCTTCAATTTTAGTAAACCTCTGACTTTCTTCATTTTACTAATATTGACCAAATTGTCAAAGTTGACATGACATAGCCTTCTATGCCATAACCATTCATCATCAAATTTTGCAACAAAATAAGAAACATCATCCATATCAAGGTAAAACAGATTACTTCTTGTTTGATCTCCTTTTCCTATCAATTTACCATTGGTACCATAGATTTTTGCAGTTTTTTTTTCTAAATTCTACTTTGCATCCTATATTGCCTAACTATGAGACACTTAGAAAATTGTAGTGTAATTCTTCAACATAGTATGCATTATCACATGAAATTTGTTCTGTAAGCTTAATGGAACATTTTCTTTTTATTTGACATGGAGCATCATTACCAAATCTAACACTATTTTCATCATACTGAGTAAACTTAACAAACTTACTTTTCTCTCCTATCATGTGATGTGAGCATCCACTCTCTATGATCCATCTGTCATTTTTGTTCATACATGTTACCAGTGTTGTAGGTTCTTCTTCATCAAATTGGTCCTTCATGGCTACATAAATAACTTCATCATCATTATCATCAAAATTCTCTTCAGCAATATAACACTTCTTGCCTTTGTCTTTGTAATCTCTCTTATCATCTTCTCTTCTATATTTTTATTTGTTACCATCCTTGTAATCCTTTTTCTATGTACACCTTGCAGCAATATGTCCTACTTCATTACAATTGAAACAAATGATAGGCATCTTACCTTTGAATTTTCCTTTGCCTCTATGAAATCTTCTAGCTAGCAAAGCTTCCAATTGTTCCACATCTTCCTCATCAATGCTACTGTCCCTCGATACATATTTCATCTTTCTTCCCTTCTTTGATTTCACCTGTTCAACATCTTTCAGTGATAGCTTGGGTTTGAAAGCAAGTTCAACATTCTCAGGTCTGTAGTTGTCAAAGTTAGATAGCTCAAATGCAGTGAGTCTACCCACTATTCCTTCAAAACGTAGATTGTTTCCTGGTACACAGCTTAGTTCTTGTATTGATGATACTCTAATAGCATAGATAGGGAGAAAGGTTATTAAGAACTTACTATTAACAGTATCTTTATCCAATTGACGACTCAAACATCTTATTGCACTTACCACTTCCTTTATTCTTGTGCCATACTGAGCAGCATCATCATTTTCCTCCATTTTCATATCATCAAACTTTCCTCTAAGACTTTCTCTTTTTGCTCTTTGGACATTTTGATCTCCTCCATAGATTTTTGATAGGACTTTCCACATTTTGAATGTAGTGTCACATCTTTTGATATCATAAAATTCAGCATAGTTGAGTGCAGAGGAAATTTCTAGCATTGTTTGATTGTGTTCCTATTAATTTTTTAAATCTTCTACAGTAAGAGTACTAGTTGGATCAACATGTTCAGTAACAATTGAATTTTGGGCATAATCTCCTATGGATCCAAGATGTAGCTTCATCAAACTTTTCCATGCAATAAAGTTGTCTTTGTTGAGCTTAGGGACTTCTCTCTTAGGCATTTTGATCTTTCCTACTTATAGTCCCTTTAAACTGAATCAACAGTTTGGCTCTGATACCAATTGTTAGAATTCTTTAGAATAACTGAGAGGGGGGGTGAATCAGTTATTCAAGGTCCAAATGCCCTAATAATACTTTTTCTCAACTTATAATGAGCCTATAAACTTTTCATCCATCCAAGCTTAAATCAACCATCCTAACAAATTATAGCAAATCAATATGCAGGAATAAAACATGCAAGATCAACACATGACACGGTGATTTACGTGGAAACCCAATTTGGAAAAAACCACCAGTAACATGCTACTTGATTTTCACTCTTCTAAAGTGATACCCTGTTAAAGGCTTACAACACACTGTTAAATGTGACCTTGTTAGAGGATTTCACCATACTATTAGGAATGGGCCTAATCAAAGGACTTTAGAACATTCACTTGGAATGTCACCCTATTAAAGGATTTACAACATGGCTATTAAACCAACCTAAGTCCATAGGATTTTAAACTATCTGTTACAATTGCTAGAGAGTAACAATAATGGATTGTTGATCTAATACAACTTACAACATACTTTGCAGATCTCAGATCACTCTTTAGTTCAGTCCTTTTTCTTGGCTTTTAATCACTTCAGCTCTTACAACTTGTCATCTCAAGCTTCGTCTCCTTGAGTCTTCTTACTCATCATACCGATGCATCCATATTTGTGGTCATCTGTTGAAGCAGAGTAAATGTGCTTTCTTCCTCCTTAGCACCTCCTTCAGCACTTTATGCTTTCATGCTTGACCTCCTCTCTCTCTCTCTTCATAACCTTATGATTCTTTAAATAGAAATCTGGTTTGCCTTTGCCGCTCAATTCTCCCTTTCCAACTTTAGGGTTTCAAATGGATTAGGTAGGATACAATGTATATATCCCATATCTTGCTCTTATAAAAAAAAAAACTTCGTCTAGAGTCCAGTTGTATTCTCCAAAAAATGTTCTACATAGTGTTTTGTGCCACCAGCTCATCATTCTTATCTTCCATTTAATTCACAAATTTCTAGATAACAACTTTGTCGGCTTAGATCTAGCGAATCTTTGATTTTTGAAATAATGCAGCAACTTGACACTATTGGTTTACTAATTCTTAGCATCTCTATGCTACTCGACACTTGTATCTACTCAGCACTTGATTCTGCTCGACACTTAATTCTGCTCGGCACTCGACACTTGATTCTGATCGGCACTTGATTCTGTTCGGCACTCGGCACTTGATTTTGTTGGGCTCCTTAATGATCTTAGTTATTCTTTACAAATGACTTAGCTAAAACCTTACATCTTTGATATGTTTCAATGTGCCTATTCTATGTGTCTTAGAGTATGTCATCAATACACTTTTTCATCAATGACTTAGCTGATCCTTGGACTTCATTACAACATCATAACTTCAACCTTTCTCTAGGTGTTCTAGTTACATCTTATTGATTGCTTCCTCCTTGTCAATCAACCAATTGATAGTATTTGGATCACTAAAGCAATTGTCATTCCTGCAAGTAGCAAGTTTAACATCAATGACAAAACAATGATTGAGAACATTCTTTACCAGTTTCATATGATCATTCCAACAATTTTCCTCATGATCTTTTCAATCATTTCCAACATGTTTATGTTGTTATTGCACCTAGTGATAATGATGAACAGACTGAGTATTTGCTAGCTAGATGTGTGGAACCTAAGAAAAAAATGACATGTCATCAAGTAGACGATGATGGTTTTGAGTATCCAATCGGGTCTGTTGTTGTAGCTGGCACCTGGCTACCTAGATACCTAACAAGAAGAAATGGTTTGCCAGCATTTGAAGACTACCAAATCGAAAAAAGGATTTTACACTATTCTCATTTGGTTGTGGCAAAAAATATCAAATTAGAAAGATACAAAGGGAGACCCACCAATAAGGTATTATGGACAATTTCAATGGACGAGCATGAGACAATCATAGATGCATTGCAAAAGAGAGAGGATGCAGATGGTACAGTGGGATGACTATATTTAAATCAAACACATGTAAGTTTTGTCATTATTGTATTATTTTTATATATATGTACTTATATAATTTAATTATATGTATGTTTGTGTTGTCAATACCAATTTAGAGAACTTATATACCTCTTATTCAGGTCTCAATTACAATTTATGCAAATTTAAATGTTAAAGTGGATTGAACATCAACATCTTGTGCAATTTCACATAGTAAGTACATACAAATTACACATATATATTTACATAGTTCAGATACCTTGAATATTTTATGTGTTTATTAACATGTGTGTTTTTGTTTTACATTTTTATTTTACAGGACCTCATTTGAAGAGATGTGTTCAACCAATTTTATGTTTCAAATGACTTCAGTAAACTATAAATATATCAATTACATTATCTTACATATATTGTGAAATATGTTGTACAAACTAATTCAAAAATGAGAGTTTACTTCTATTTGAAAGTTAAAGGTATGTGCACTTGATAAATTATTATAAATTAATTGTCAATTTAAGTAATTACCTCCTATTTTGTTCCATTACTTTTACATTCAAGCATGTTTAAATTAATGTTTGTTTGAGGTTTCAAATTACTATTGATTGTAATATTAAAAACAAGTCACTTGCACATGATAATTTAAAGATCATTACTCATTGTATTCATTATATGTTAGATCATTACTCATTTTATTCATTGTATTGATTATATCTTTCATTACCAAACAACACATTAAGATCACTTATGATGTACATTGTTAGGTACGTTATCCATACATGTGTGTCTTAAGGGGACATGGGAGTCCTTATAAGTCATTATGTCTTTTATAGGTTATGATAGGTATTCATATGTTTACTACCACATATTAGGTCTTATTAGGTGATAATGAGTCTTACATTACCAAACAACACATTAAGATCACTTATGATACATTGTTAGGTACGTTATCAATACATTTTTTAATCGAGTAGGTCAATTTTATTTGTATGAATCTCAATGCATAAATTTGATGTGATATTTATCCAATAATGCTCTATAGATAGTTAAAATTATTGTTCATCTTGCATATATACTTACAAAATGTGTCATATGTTCATGAATAAAATATGTCAGAATAAAGAAAATGGTTTGAATATACTTAAAACATGGTGAAACATAGTAATATATGTACTACATATGCAAGCATGATAAGAAATCATAAAAAAATAGTACATGGTCTAATATACATCATAACATGATCTATGAAGTGAAAAAATACATTGTCTAACATATAGTTTTAACTATCCTAACACAAAGTGTACATACATCATAAATAATATATATATATACATCATAAAAACACAATCTATAGGTGCCAACAAGACCTAATCTATCTGATTGAATGTCCTCTTTGCTCCACATGAAGAGGACTCAAATGGATCATCATGTGTAATATGAGTCGTCTCGTCATGTCGGACACCCTGTGAGGTAGATGTATCACCCTGTGTAACATGAGGCACGTCCCATCATGTACTTGCTTAATTGAAATGGGTCTCAAAATCTAGCTTGCAAATAAATTAAATATTCACTATATAATAAAATAAATTATACCACATGAGATGGGTGTTCCTCAGTAATGGGAGGAGGCGCACTGTCAAAACTACCAAATGCAGTAGTAGTGAGGTCTTGTAATTTACAATACACACATTTTTTTAATTTGATTTTAGAGCATAATGAACTATACATTATGTACATAAATCACAATACTGACCTCAAATGACGATGTAGGTACCTCCATCTGGCTAAGTTCTGTGCTCTCAGCAACACTCATGGTGAGGTAGTCCTAAAATTATGGATACATAAACATTTAGTCAAAATTAAATATACATGAATAATTACAAAGTACATAATTTATACACTACATTTTTTATACACTATAAATTAAACACATGTATATAATATGTATATATCATACCTGAGTGGTAGCCAATGTCACAGATGTGTCTACAGGTATGCTAGCACAATAATCATAAGATGGAGTCAAAAATAGACTATACCGAGGCCTGTATGGATGAGTATGATATCCATGCTCCTGTTCGTAAAATCAAAACACATAAAATATATATACATGTGAGTCAAAAATTTTTATATTATAAGTTAATAATGTACATACATCAAAATAATACAAATTATTTGTCTTCAGTCAAAAGTTCATACTGCATGTATTTGAGGTTGTGCCTCAGTGATAACTGGAGTAGGACTTGTACTAACATCAGTATGTGTAGATGCAGACAATCCCTAAAAAGTCAAATAAAAAGAACATATGAGCACATGTTATAAAATTCAAATTTGAATGTACATTTTTACAGTGTAATTCAAAGTGCATATCGTATAAGGGATGCCAACATCTGTAGGTCTCAAAAAAAGACTATACTGCCTCCTAAGAGGAACAGTGTCATCCTTCCTCTGTTATTTGAAAAGTAAAAATTAATATAGTTAATACAATTACACATGTATGTAGAAATTAAATAATTATGTGCACTTTATATTTATATTGAAATTAAAATTGTGCATACTGCTCTTGACTCTCTCCAGGCTCTCCCTACTGCATGAAGTCAACAAATGATGACACATCTATCTTGTCACTACCATCACCATAGGCAGCGTATACATCATCATCAAAATTTGCACCCTTAGCATAATGGCCATCATGTGTTGCACCAAGATCGCTCTAGGGGCCTATGCATATGCCTCCACAGCTAGTACAAACATGTCCAAGTGGAGGAGCATGTACCGCCTGTGTCCACTGCTGTACTAAATTGCCCGAAAGGGCATTAAAATGGGTAAAAGTAGATGAAATTGCATGATGATGGTGAGGAGCAGGCACAATAGGTGCAGGAAGAGCTACAAGGGGTTCAACTCACTTGCAATTTCTCGTTTTGTCACTCAACTTTGCCTCAAGCCTATCCTGAGGCATGCCTCTACCAACCCCCTGAAATGCTTTCATATCAAAATAGTTGGGTTTCAAACCCAACTCAAACTCAACCCATAAATTCCTAAGGAATTACATGGGCACCTCATGGTTAGCGTGTGGTGGATGGTCAAATACCATCCACCACCGCTCCCAAAAATGTGCTGCTATACGCGGATGTGAACACCACCTAATGGAAATGTGAGGCTTCTTCTCACAAATTGGTTCACCCATCTTAGGGTTTACAAAATAATGTTGAAAATTTCCTTTACCTATATGCAAGTTATAAACCTCTCTATATGATAAGCCATCAGAGTAGAAGGCACGCATGTTTTCCCTCCATGATCTAAATGAATCGATGTCTAAATCAAAATGATGAATGGAATCAACCATGCCTTGCCCACTATCTGTAAGACGTAGTAGGTGAGGGGGGGGGGGGGGGTGTGCCTCTCACATTGGATAGCCTCTATATCACTCATGAGGTCATTGAGGTTACACCTCATGGTCTCACAGAGCTCATCTGCGGTGGGTGGTGGAGGTGTGGGTGGAGGTGGAGGTGGAGGTGGAGGTGGAGATGGAGGTGGTAGAGGTGGGGGTATGGGAGGGGGAGGGGGTGGCAGTGGGTCCATCAAATATAATCTGCATATATATTTAAACAACATAAAACATAAAACATATCAAAAATACATCACAACATAATACATGACAAAATTACTATTTAATAAAATTTAAATCTAAAATTTATCAACTAGATCTATATAAATGTGTATATCTTTATTAAAATCATATCAATTAAATAAATAAAGTTAAACACTTAAGTCAAATTAAACATTAAATACTAAATTTTTAAGTATGAACTCATTACGGATTATACATGTTCATGTCTCAGGATGAAACAAAGTTAAGATTATGACAAGGTTATGGTTTACAATTTTGTTATGTTAATAGTTTAAAATTCAGGCTACCCATCCAAGGGTCTAGTCTGGGCTCCTACTCGCACTGATGTGGACACCTCCACCTCTTGATTGTCAGGGAGGGTTACTTAATTAGATGCCTGATTTGTTCAAGTCTCTTCTAATTTTTTTATGATGTATCATTTTGAGACCTTGATATCAATGTTTAATTAGTGTTAGGATTAGGGTTCAATTTGGTTTGTACTATTTGATTAGGTTTACATGCTTAGGTTTCAATTAGGACAAGAGTTAATAAATTGAATTAAGTTTTAAAGTGTTAAATTTGGTTTTAGATATAGAATTATAGTTAGAGCTTTTAGATTAAAAACCAACATTAATTCAAAAAAGTTAGGTTTGAATTTTGTTTTAAAGTGTTCAATATATTATTGAGTTCTAGTTTAGGGTGATTTGATTTAGTCTTAAGGTCAACGTTTAACTTGGTTCAATCTTCTAGGGTAATGGTTCAATTTGGTTAATGGTTGGGGAAAGGATTTTTACAATTAAATTCAAGGTTTCTACTCTTAAGTTGGGATATATAATTAGGTTTATGATCATGGTTTAATTCAATTTGGTTTATAAGTATAATATTAATTAGTTAAGGGCCAGGGTTACCTTTCAATCTTAGGGTTTGACATTTATAAAATTAGTACTCAAGATAAGATAGGAAAGTTATTTAATTATTTATATATTACCTGGTGTAGATTTTAATAAATTAAGATTACTTAGGTTAAGATGATAGTAAGGGTTATGATTAGAGTTAAATTCAATACAAATTGACATTATAGAACTAATCCTAAATGATGCCCAGCCAAGGGATCCAAAGAACTAATCAAAAGTTTTACTAAGCAAGCAATAACATACATACAATAATTTACATTTATAAAAAAACATAAGAGTTTGTATTCCTTAATGAGCACATTTACATTTCATTTTTAAATAATTATAAACTACTAAAAGTAAAATAAATAACACCTCCACATGAAAGTTCATATTAACTACTTCAGTTCAATCCATTTAAATAATTTATATACATTTGTTCTGAATGCCACTTGGCAAATTAATTTGAAATGCACAATCATCCACTGTACATGTCACAAGGTATGAAAGGCCAAAAGAATATACATTTATAAAATAGTTTACATCATCCATTTTCGATCCATGAAACAAAGTACAATACAATTTAAGTAAAATCATTTTAAATACTATAAGTTTTTTGTTTGGATCCCTTGGCGGGCTGTTATGTGATTAAGTATTTTATATATGTTTAGGGTTTTATTTATATGGTTAGGTCGAGATTATAGTTTAAACAATGAATTTAGGTCGAGGTTATATTTATTTGTAAAATTACATGTTTAAACAATAAATTCACATCTAATCTAATCATTCAACATTGTAATAAATACATAAATTAAATACATTTCAAAACATCTAAAATAATAATTTTTTAAATAAACATTTATGAAACTATATTTTAATTAACAAATACAAAAATTTAAACATTTAAGTTCATTAACAATGTAAATTTATAATTTTACGTACATATTAAAAGTGAAAAAACAATAAATTAACATACATATTAAATTGAAAATTGAAAAAAATAAAGTAAAATAGTATAAAACATATTAAAATACCTGTGTATCGAAAACTAGCAACAAGGGGGTAGTCAGTAGGGCTGAAAAATGGGCTCCCGTATGCGTCTCTAATTGGGCTCCCATTTTTGAGGTCATGAAAATGACCTCAAAAATGCCAAAAAAGTGCTTATATAAACTTTTGCAAATTAGGTACCCAATTTGTAAGCAATCGGGTACCCGATTTGTAAGCAATCGGGTACCTAATTTTTTAAAACTCGGGTACCCGATTCTTAAAAAGGTGGGCACCCAATAGTTAAGTGGCTCGAGCACCTAATCCGTTTTAAATATTGGGTACCCAATTTTTAAAATTTGCCTCGGGTGCTTGAAGCGTAATTTTAGAAATGGGTACCCAATTTTTAAAAAATTGGGAACCCATTTCTGGGAAGTACAATTATGCGGATCTGACTTTCGCGAAATTGTGACCCAACTTCTTGCGGTCACCCAAAAATCAAAACGTTATCAGTTAGTTTTCCTTACTACTGAGTCTTATTGCAAGAAAGCTTCCTACTAGTTTGAAGGAATTACATTGTTATGGTGTTTCAAACTATTATTTCATTCTATTATAATTTGAATGGTAGCTCATTAAAGTGTAAGAGAGTGTATAATTGTTATACCATCTATGGATTGGAGTTTTGAGATAGATGCTTGAAAAAAAAAAGTATTCTAAAGACATTCCAAACTTTTCTTTAATTATATGTGTTAAACAATTATGATATCAGCATTTACCTTAACCCCAGCTCTAAAGTTTTCTTGAATCATGAAGTTAGAGAAAATAAATGGCAATTGGACAACAATGGTTAAACTTGAAATCAGCACAAAGCTTCCAAAAATGAGAACTTGGTTGTCTCCTTGTCTGTTACCAACATGTCAAGCCATGTAACACAAATATATATATATATAAAGAAAGCTTAAGGCAACCATAATGGATATTTTTTGAATATACAAATTCAGCAACCAAACCATGGCTGAATCTTAAGTATAGATGAATAAATATGAACTTTTGCTTAGTTGGGTTGAACTATAAACACAGAAATCTGAAGTGTAATTTTCAATAATTCATTTCAGTAGTATTGTGATATGTTGATATTGAGCTATAATTTTGAATTATATGAACACTTGTTGGTAGCATTAAAAGTATATCCCCTCATGTCAGGTGTAATGTAGCGATTTATGGGACAGATAGGTGGATATCTTCATGTTTAGTTTCCCTATATGCCAGTACTGTAGAATGGTTGCATTATGTTTTTGTTTCTTCTACAGGTAGATTTGGAATGAAAGTGCTTGGCCAAGCCATTTTATTTTTCCAAATATTGCATATGTGACTCATGGTTAATGCCTATTTGGTATTCTTTTACTGCATATGTGTAGATATGTAGTTATTTATTTCCTAGCTACATTCCATGTTTAGACTACTAGGCACATGGTTGCAATGTAGAAATGTTACATGGTTGCACCAGATACATTTGATCCATCTTGTTCCGGGAAGCTAGGCTTCTCATGCCAAGGTTGAGGAATTCTTCGTGTCAGGAAGAATACCGAGGGAGTACTTCACTCTGTGGTTGGTGAGGTTAAAGCGCTTGGGCCACCATTCCATCTTGGGAAGCAGGTGGGAGACGTCCTACAGCTTTTAGAGACTGGAACCATAGAAGAGCTCATTGGAAAGTCATCTCAGTTTGATTGCCCAGCTCGTCATTTGGGATGTACTTATGTACCACATTGTAACTCATCTATGAATAGTTGTTAAGATGATGCTCATTTGTAAAAGAAATACCTGTAATTGATGTATGTTGACTAGCAAAATTGAAATTATATGCAATTTTTGAAATGTTGTAAATCTGGATCAGCAAATCTATAATGACATATGATATGACATGGACATATACTGATGATCAGGATATTAATGTTATATATCAATTAATGTTTTATTGTTAATCTTTTGTTAACGAATAGTTTTAACTTTGTTGCTTAAATGTATTTGGTTCCTTTCCACATTTTTTCAATTGATGTTGTTGATGTGGCACAATTAGTCTAAAATTGGTTCATTACATATGGTATCAGAACATGGTTTAAATCTAGGCCCTTGGGCTACTATGCTCATTGTGCCTATTTTTGACATGTGTTTTGAAATATTACCATGGCCACAAGATCTAAACGGAAAGTTGGGTCGAGCAGTAGTGCACGGGCTGAAGAACCTAATGAGAGGTTGGATCAGATTATTGCACTGTTAACCCAATAGGGGGCTTCATTACAACAACAAAGTCAGCAAATGGACAACCTAGAGCAAGGGGCTCAAGGTAGACAAGCCGAAGAAGAGGCCAAGAAGTGTGAGGAGGATCAATGCTCTGAAGCTATAAGTAAGCAGGAAGAGGAGCTAAGGAAGAAATGTGAGGATTAGCAGATGGTTGAAGCTCTTAGGAGGTCTAAAATAGACCAAAAAGCGAAAGCTAACCATCGAAGTGCTCTCCTTAATTCTAATAGGATTCAGATAGTTGCTGACTTGAGCAATGATCTCAAGAAGGTAACTCCACTGACATTCCATGGAAGAGCTTCTGGGGAAGATGCAGAGGCATGGATTACTAGCATGGAGAAGTACTTCCTAGTGTGAAACTACACTAGAAAATCTAGAGCAGTATAGGCCACCTATTAGCTAATGGGTGAAGTAGCCAACTAGTGGGAGAATATCATGGCTGAAAATAAATTCCAACATGGAGAGGTAACTTGGGAAGAATTCTTGTAGTTTTTTTGCAAATGATGGTTACCTCAACTTTATTATGATAGGAAAACAACATATTTCTATAAGTTAGTGCAAGGGAACATGAATGTTACACAATATCATGAGAGATTTTTCCATTTGGTAAAATATATTCCATAGTATCAGCATGATGAACTCTTTAGAATACAAAATTTTGTAATGGGCTTGCGACCTAAAATTTATAGTGAGGTTGAGATGCAGGAGCCTGAGACCATGGACTTTGCATTGCGTAAAGCCCTTAAGTAGGAGTAGAGGTTGAAGGATACTTCATCCTATAAATCCTTCAACCAAAAATATAAGAGGAAGTTTCAGGATAGTAGATCATATCAGGATAAAAAAGGACATCAGGATGATGGAGCAAAAGGAAAAGAAAAGAAACAACAAATCAGGAACATAAAAGACAAAGGACACGAGAATTTTGACAGGAATAAGGAAAATTGGAACAACAATCAAAATTCCAGAAATGGTGGTGGCAGGAATGGAAACAACCGAGGAGATAAAAATAGAAGAACACCTAGGGGAGGTTGTTTTATATGTGGAGGAAACCATTATGTTGTTAAGTGTTTGCAGTGAATTGATAAGAAAGACTTTCCTCTGCAACATCGTATCCATGCTGTAGTGGATCACTGACAGGTAGATTATCAAGCCATTCCCATTCAAATGACTGGTACACTTTTCAGTTACCTTGTTTCTATCTTAATAGATATTGGTGCTACTGAATGTTTTGTGGATCCTAAAATATTAACCAAGATACTTGTTAGGGCTGGTTTTATGGTAGAACCATGGATTGTAGAGTATGGTAACAGGGTTGAACGCAGGATAGAGCAATGCTTATCTTGTAGTGAGTTGGAGCTTCCTAGTTTTCGAACTGAGGTCAACTTGTATGTAGCACCTCTGGGCTCATATGATGTCATCTTAGGTATTAATTGGTTAAGTGAGCATAAGGCCTTGGTGGACTCTCGAGATAAGGTGATTAGATGTCTTGATGACATAGGTCATTCTGTGACACTAAATGGTGTCAAACAACCTTTGGAACTGAGGCAAATTTCAGCAATGCAGTTGAAGAAGGCCAAAAGGAAGGGGTGTCAGTTATACATTGCCCATATTAAAAATCTAGATGAAACTCCACCTCGAATAGAGGATCACCCTATTTTACAAGAGTTTAGAGATGTATTTCTAGATGATTTTCCTGAATTACCCCCTAAAAGGGAGTTTGATTTCTCTATAGATCTCATACCAGGAGCAAAACCTTAATTAAAGGTTCCTTACCGCATGACTTCTACAGAAATGTATGAATTGAATATTCAGTTACAGGAACTTTTAGATAAAGGGTTCATACGCCCTAGTGTATCACCGTGGGGAGCTCCTATAATTTTTGTCAAGAAGAAGGATGGTACCTTAAGGTTGTGCATAGATTATTGTATGTTGAATAAGGTGACCATAAAGAATCGGTACCCTCTACCTAGGATTGATGAACTTTTCAATCAAATGAAAGGGGCAACCAAATTCTCCAAGAATTTGGAAGAACATGAAGAACATTTGCAAATAGTGTTGCAGCGATTGAGAGACAAGAAACTTTATGGAAAACTCTCTAAGTGTTCCTTTTATCAAAAGGAGATCCATTATTTGGGACACATTTTGTTAGCCAAAGGCATCATTTTGGACCCCACAAAGATCAAAGCCATCCTTGAATGGCCAACTCCACAGAATGTAAGTGAAGTAAGGAGTTTTATGGGTCTTGTCAAGTATTATAGGAAATTTGTTGAAGGTTTTTCTTGCATAGTAGCACCGATTACATCTCATCAGCGCAAGGGAAAAAAGGTTTGTGTGGATGGAAGCTTGTGAGAAAGCCTTTCAGTTAGTTAAGGAAAAACTCACTATGGCTCTTATTTTGATTATTCTAGACCCAAATGGGCATTTTGTTGTCACCAACAATGCCTCAGGGGATGGACTTGGGGGTGTTCTGATGCAGGATGGTAAAGTTGTGGCTTACGAATCTAGGAAACTGAAATCTCATTAAGTAAACTATGCTACTCATGATTTAAAGTTGGCTGTGATAGTACATGCCTTGTAGATGTGGCGGCACTACCTATTGGGGAAGCCATTTGAGCTAAAAACTGATCATATGGGGTTGAGGTATATTTTCACTCAACCAAATATGAATGCCTAACAGAGACGATGGCTCAAATTCCTTAGTGAATATGATTTTGGCATTGAGTATATTAAGGGTAAAGAAAATAGAGTAGCAGATGCACTTAGCCATAGAAGACCTGTTGATGCTATCTCTACATCTCCAATATGCATGAGGGAGTATATCCTCCAATATCTTCTTGGGGATACTCATTATGAATGGGTAAAGTCAGTTTTTGATACAGATGCTTCTGATCCATGATTTGACGACTATTCTTTGGATGAGGATGGTCTACATAAATATCAAAATAGGATTTATGTTCCTGATCGTGAAGGATTGCTAAAAGTTGTACTTGAGGAGATGCATAACACTCCATTTTTAGGGCATCTAGGGGTAAATAAGATGATGGCTGACTTAAGGGCTCTATATTTCTTGCTAGGTTTCAAGAGAAATGTGATGGAGTATGTAGCCCAGTGTTTAGAATACCAACATGTCAAGGCTGAGCATGCCCATCTAGTAGGTCTTCTATATCCCCACGAGATTCCACAGTATAAATGGAAAGTTATCAGCATGGATTTTGTACAAGGTTTACCCATGACTCGACATAGGCATGATTTTATCTTAGTCATAGTTGATAAGTTCACGAAGGTTGCTCATTTTATTCTTGGTAGTCTAAAGGACAGATCTTCGGTGTTGGAAAGGAAGTTTGTTCAGGAGATTTATCGACTGCATGGTATTCCTAAGGCTATTATTTCTAACAGGGACAACCAGATGACTTCAAGGTTTTGGACCACCTTGAACGTTGCTTTAGGTACACATTTGAATTTTAGTACAGCATACCACCCTGAGACTGATGGTCAAATAGAGCAGGTGAATCAGATATTGGAAGATTTACTACGCATGTACTGTATGGATCAGTAATACAAATGGGAGGAATATCTTCCATTGGTGGAGTTTGCCTATAATAACTCCTATTATTCATCTTTGGGTATGGCCCTATCTGAGGCTCTCTATGGATGAAGATGTCAGACTCCTATCAGTTGGGATAAGGTTGAGGATAGGATTATTGTAGGTCCTGAGATGCTAAGAGAAATGGAGGAATAGGTAACTCTAATCCACAGTCGGTTGGAGGAGACAGCAGATCAACAAAAGAGTTATGCGGACAAGAAATGCACCTTCCACTAGTTTCAAACTGGGGATAAGGTGTTTCTCAAGGTTAGGTTGCAAAAGAGTTCAATCTCATTTGGCAAGAGTTCAAAACTTGCTTTGAGATTTGTTGGCCCATTCGAGGTTCTAGAAGTCATCAGCCCAATTGCTTATTGGCTTGCTTTGCTCCCTTCTTTAGCTCACATTCATAATTTTTTTCATGTGTCTTTTCTTAAACTCTATCATCCTACTATATCTCACATTCTTGATTGGCGTGCATTACAAGTATAGGATCTAGGGGTAATGGCATTTCAACCAACCCGAATCATTGAGCAACATATCCTTAGGGTACGAGATAGGAATATACCCTAGTGTAAAGTCAAATGGGACCAGTTTGGGGTGGATAGTGCCACTTGGGAAGATGTTGATGATTTACAAAAATCATTTCCCCATATTTTTGTATAGATGTTTAATTTCTGAATACATAACAGTTTTGGTATGTGTAAATAAAAAAAAAATTTGTGAAAGACATTGGGATGATGCCTTTTCCTAGTGGGGAAGGATGTCAGGTCTCGCCCTAGAACCCTTTCTTTTCTTGCTTATGTGGCTATGTCAACTTGGTCAAATTTAGACTTAATTAAAAAAAAATGAAAGTAAATGTTTTAGATTTCTAAATTGAAATGATTTATTATGATGGATACATATGAGTTGTTACATTCGATGATGATGTTATTTGATGTAATCATGATGTCATTCTTATAGTTCTAATTCAGTTAATGTTATTCTTAATGATGATGTAATTAAGTTGTTAATGACGATTGATACTGACTCATTGTTATGGTTGCAAGTGTCTGAGTGGATGCAGGGATCGTTACGACGGAAGTGTGGTTGAGGTAGAGAATGTTAGCCTCTTGGAAGGGGATGTTTCGGAGGACCATGCGACCACACACACTTCACTTAGGATTTATATGATTTTTGATTACTTTTATGCTGCATTACTATGTCAATTTTGAGATATTAGAATGAAATTAGAAATAACATTTGATTTAAATGCGAGATTTTGAAATGAGCAAATATAAGTAATGATAGAAAAGTTTTGGTTTAATGTTAATTTAGTATATTGTGGATATCATATACAGGGCCTCCTCATACAAGCATTCTTTATTGCTATTTTCCTAACAATTGTAACTATATATGTTTTATTTTGGAACCAATTGTTAAAATAAAATAATAATAATAAAATAAAGGATATATTATACCTTTTCGTATGAGTGAGGAGGAGGCAGTTAGGTCAGTATTCATCCATAATGTTCGAAGAGCGGTGTTAAGAATAAGGTTTTGGAAAATAATAAAATACACAACAGAGAAAAAGGAGAACAACACAGGAAGGAAGGTCGTCCATAGCCTTGAAAGTCATTGTAGAAGGAGTGGCACTCAGGAAAGAAGTACTATAGGATCAGCCATGTCAACATGAGGCATACATTTCCAAGTTCCTTCTTATTAAACATTTTGCCTCTATCTATGTTTCATGTTGCTTTACTTGGGAATAAGTTTCTTAATAAACACTACATATTGAATGTCTTGCTGGAACTTTTCACTTCTTGTCTACAAATATTATGAAAAATGAAAATCCTTCTTTAATTTGGGTTTGGGTATGTGTTTGAATGTTTCTCTGTTGTAGATCTCATTGAATGAGAAAGTCTTGGAAACCCTTTTTCTTAAGCAAGTGGTATGATGTATGCTCTATTTTCAAGCTTGTCGGAGGTATTGAATAATGATTGGAAAATATATATAACTATGATAATGTTGTACCTTAACATGTATTGTTGGATTTCCTCCTAAAAATGTTGATGCCACACATATTGAAAGAAATGATTGATGTCACTAGATTTTGTTACCCTATATAGTATCTTGATACTGTTGGTGCTAAACATTATTACTATGTTTTTTTTGTGTTCTTAAAACAATATTATTACCCTATACGTTTGTTGTGTCTTAAAAACATTGTTAATGTTCCTTATACATTTTTTTTGTGTTCATAAACATTATTACTATATGTTGTTGTTGTATCTTAAACAATATTGCTATCTTGAAAATACCATTATCATTAAAACATTTTTCTTGTTGGGTTTTTCTAAAAATGCCTGTGAGAAATGATGGAATTTTGATATTATGATTTAAAAATCAAAACGTTATCAGTTAGTTTTCCTTACTATTGAGTCTTATTGCAAGAAAGCTTCCTACTAGTTTGAAGGAATTACAATGTTATGGTGTTTCAAACTATTATTTCATTCTATTATAATTCGAATGGCAGCTCATTAAAGTGTAAGAGAGTGTATAATTGTTATACCATCTATCGATTGGAGTTTTGAGATAGATGCTTGAAAAAAAAAAATATTCCAAAGACATTCCAAACTTTTCTTTAATTACATGTGTTAAACAATTATGATATCAGGATTTACCTTAACCCCAGCTCTAAAGTTTTCCTGAATCATGAAGTTAGAGAAAACAAATGGCAATTGGACAAAAATGGTTAAACTTGAAATCAGCACAAAGCTTCCAAAAATGAGATCTTGGTTGTCTCCTTGTCTGTTACCAACATGTCAAGCCATGTAACATATATATATATAAAGAAAGCTTAAGGCAACCATAATGGATATTTTTTGAATATACAGATTTAGCAACCAAACCATGGCTAAATCTTAAGTATAGATGAATAAATATGAAC
Source organism: Cupressus sempervirens (assembly GCA_028749045.1). Lineage (NCBI taxonomy): Eukaryota > Viridiplantae > Streptophyta > Pinopsida > Cupressales > Cupressaceae > Cupressus > Cupressus sempervirens. The sequence continues at coordinate 599,963,308 of CM053791.1, read as the reverse complement.
TTTTTCTTAGTTGGGTTGAACTATAAACACAGAAATCTAAAGTGTAATTTTCAATAATTCATTTTAGTAGTATTGTGATATGTTGATATTGAGCTATAATTTTGAATTATATGAACACTTGTTGGTAGCATTAAAAGTATATCCCCTCATGTTGGGTGTAATGTAGCGATTTATGGGACAGATAGGTGGATATCTTCATGTTTAGTTTCCCTATCTGCTAGTAATGTAGAATGGTTGCATTCTATTTTTGTTTCTTCTACAGGTAAATCTAGATTGAAAGTGCTTGGCCAAGCCATTTTATTTTTCCAAATATTGCATATGTGACTCATGGTTATGCAGATTTGGTATTCTTTTACTGCATATGTGTAGATATGTAGTTATTTTTTTCGTAGCTACATTCCGTGTTTAGACTACTAGGCACATGGTTGCAATGTAGGAATATTACATAATCGCACCAAATACATCCGATCCATCTTGTTCCGAGAAGCTAGGCTTCTCGTGCCAGGGTCAGGGAATTCTGCATGTTAGGAAGAGTCCCAGGGTAGTACTTCACTCCGTGGTTGGCGAGGTTAAAGCACCTAGGCCACACTTCCATCTTGGGAAGTAGGTGGGAGATGTCTTGTAGCTTTTAGAGACTAGCACTAATACATTTGGCATCGATTTGTGATGGTTGTGTCGCAATTACGATAGCAATGTGTCGTCAATGCGACAATAATAGATGTCATTTTTTTTAGTCACAAATTATGATATCTATCCTATACCATCATAATTACAATGCCTATCCATTGCTATGCAACCACTTTATTGTGACAACAACCCCATTGCAATGCTTATGGTTAACATTGCAATTGCGACAGACACCCTGGCGATTGCATCAATAGTTGGCATCATCGCTACAACAACCCTATCGCAATGCTTGTGGCTGACATAGCAATTGCGATGAATACCCTGGCAATTGTGATGGCAGTTGATGTTGCCGCTATAGCAACCCCATCACAATTCGTGTGGCTGACGTCACAATAGTGACAGGGTCAAAGTTAAACAAAAATATATATACTACATCAAACCAAATCAAACCTCCTAAACCCTGCGTAACTTTATTTGGTCACATCTTATATTTGAGCAAGATGGTGTCTTATTGGTGCTCCTTCCATTATTTCATGATATATTATTATCAGGGCATCCAATCAGCTATAGGAAAAAGATGATTCTTGAACAATCAAATTAGCAATACGGTCAATCTGCATTTTATTTGGGCACTTGGTTTGAGGTTCATCTCATCGATTCCCATTCATCACAGGATCTTTATCTGATTAGACCTCGATAGAAAACATTGAGATTTCTCGAGCCCCAAGCCCAAATCATGCAGGCTTCAATCTCCACATATCATAAAGCTTGTATATAGAGTTGGGCATCCCGTACCTAGAAGCTTCACCTGCATCAGCTCTTGGATGATGTGAGAATGCTCAGCTCTATATACAGGCTTTATGATATGTGGAGATTGAAGCTTGCACAATTTGGGCTTGGGGCTTGAGAAATCTCAATTTTTTCTATCGAGGTCTAATCAGATATAGATTCTATGATGAATGGGAATTGATGAGATGAACCTCAAACCAAGTGTCCAAATGCAATGCAGATCGATCATATTGCTAATTCGATTCTTCAGGAATCATCTTTGTCCTATAGCCGATTGGATGGCATGATAATAATATATCATGAAATAATGGAAGGAGCACCAATATAACACCATCCTACTCAAATATAAGATGTGACCAAATGAAGTTACGTAGGGTTTAAGAGTCTTGATTTGGTTTGATGTTGGAGGTAGTTGAGAATGATGTAGTTGGAAGCTTCACCTCCCTTGTCTCCTCCCTTTGCCTCACTCCTTCTCAGGCCTTAATATGTCATACTTATGTTGCTTAAATCATTGAGTACTGACAATTTTGCTAAAATTGATTCCTTACATTTCTCTTTTCAAAAGCTTTCTTATAAAGATAAACTACGATAGAAACAATCTCTTGAACATGCACACACTTTTCTAGCTATGGTGGACTAGGAATGTGCAATATATATTTTGTGCACTACAATATCATGCAATGAAACCAATTATACAAAAATAGAAGTAGTGAAACCATGGAAGCAAAAGCTAGTAAAATTGGGAAGGTTCAATGAAAACAAATATTATGAAGAAAGATTGCAATGATGTGGCATTAGACTGAATACATTGATATATGTAATTGGATCAAAAATATCTCTAGATATTAATGTCAGTAAAGCAACATCATAATTTTCTAAGATGTGCATATTGATCTCATCATTTTTTATTTAATTAATGTTACTTGAATGATTTGAACAAAAACTTACACAAAAACTTACTAGGAAAGATGCCTACTATGTAAATGTATTGCATGCATACACATATGAAGTTTCTCCAGAGTGAAAGGCTGCAAGTTTCCTCCCTCTAGTAACAAATGCTTAGTTGTCCTTTATGCAAGATATTACCAACGTGCATCAAGAAATTGTTTGTGTTCCACTAGCCATGAAGGTCATCTTGAGATGTCCTTGATACAATGGTTAAGATCACTCAGAATTTAAAATCTAAAAAATAAAGTTTCTTACTCAATTGCATTAAGCATTAAAGTGCCTAAACTTTTAGGCCATGTTTTACAATGTTGTAAATAATCTTGATCTAAGATGGAGTACTAACAAGCATGGGAATTGCATGAAACTAATTGTCAGTTTATAGACATATTTCAGTTATTTTGTATCATGTGCATGTGTGCTACCCATATGTTGCTTCTCTTGGCAATGTAATGATGAGAAGAGTTCACTAACATGGGGAATCAAACTTACAGAGAAAAATGACCCCTGACAGATATATACTACACCCAAGGCAAGGTCCCTAAAGATGGAAACCAGATATTTGAGACATATTGCTTCAATTGGAAGTCTTCCAAATAGGGAAAAATGGAAATATATACTTAAGTATTATAAACAAGATAAAAGTTTCTCACACCCTGGTAAATTCTAATATAGATTGTATGAGGAATATTTTGTAGGAGACAACTATTAATGTCAGTACATTTACACCAAAGTTTAGGGAATGTGCATTATGTAGAAAATTTACGACTTCTTGAGTAGAGTCAAAAAATCCTTATGTACGAATAAGAATAGCTAAAGATTTGCTAAGCATTTGAGAGTCATTCAAAGTATTCCAGACTTCAGAATTTCAATTAGAGAAGGAAAAAATGTTTAATGCTTGATAAAGCCTATGCTATAAATAATCAAACAGATACAATCGATAATTTTAAAAGATGAGATAGGTAAACATTCTGCCTTATGAATACATTATTTCCAAAGCTATATAATTAGATTGGAAATTTTTTAAAATAGTATACTTTTCTACTTGGATAAGGAAAATTGAGCATGAAGATAATACTTACCTTACCCATAATACTGCGTTGTCGACTTATTCCCACCCATTCATAAGTTTTCCCATCAAAATAGCACACAGTTTTCATACCTGCCCATATACCTTCACAAGAAAAAATAATAATGACATTAGGACTAGATTTGTATACTGCTTAAACAATCCATGATACAAAAATGTGGAAATCAAAGTAAGGTTTGCAATTTTTTCTGAAGATTGAACTCTCCAATTTAGGCTCAATTACAATGAGGTGAGACATTGAGTATGACATTTGTGGCCCTAATTATATTATTCATAAGCTTCCTTGTCTTTTCCACATTCCATGAGAATTCTATATTATTTGTCACAACCCATTTTATTAACTCATTATGTGAATAAAAAAATTGATTATTAACTAACTATTTATCTGTGTGCATTTGATGTTTTGATACAATGAACTAAATGTGATGACACTAAATACAAATTTATGTCAATTAGTATTTTATTATTTTACGAATATCCATGACTTGATATCTTGTTAATCTAAATCTTTTCCATAGGTCCTCTTATTCGAATAATTTATGAATAAGATTGGTAAAATTGATTGTGTTTTGCAAATCATATACATGCAATATTTTAATTATTTCTATTGACTTGAATTATGATTTTTTGATTCTAACATTGTCTAACTACAATTTATTGGCATGAGGTAGATGCTGGTCAGTCTTTTTCCCCTCTTGCTTGTTGAGTTAGGCATCATCTGGAAAAGGGAGGCTAATCATGATAGTGAGGAAATTGTACTGTAAATTTTAAGAACTTGTACACATGCATCAATCATAAGTTGATTGTATGATAATGCAAGGTAGACACGCAAAGGTTTTCTCAAGTGTCATCACAAGTATCTGTACTCTTATTGCCTTTCTATCATTGCATGAGATCCAATGAAACATAGGGACTCATTGTTTCCCTAGTTAATTATGATAATCGTATCATTGGCGATAACATAGTCCCAAGAAAATGTTGAGATCCAAGGATACAATAAAAAAACTACAAGTTTAGAACTTCATGATAGTTCAAAGCATGAAGCCTTAGATGCATAGGACAACAGTCTAAACATAAGACAAAATAGAAAAATATTTAGTATCTTATTGAGCTTCACTTTGTTTTGAGAATAGTTTAATATTCTCTACTAAATAGGGCCAACCACATGAAGGTGGAAGCTCATTTGGCCCCACCCCCCTCCCCCTAACATCACTCTACATTCCCCGTTAACATCTAACATTCATTCATTCTTTCAACCATTAATAAAATGTAACATTCAATCAATATCACATGATAACATTCATTAACACATTAGATTCATTAACATGCAACATTCATCAATATTTTGCATTAACACATAATTCATGAACATTCATTAGCACATAATTAAATTCATTGAGACATAAAATTCAGTCATTATCAATTGAGGTATGTAGATGAAAATCATTTCTTTTTTTTTCTTTCTATTTCTTTTTTCTATGTAAGCTCTAAGAGGAGCATTAGTGTCATCATCAATTCCTCCCTCATCAGTTGTTCTATTCTCTATTCTTGATGATCTCAAATTCCTATGATGTTGCAAAGGGGAGTCCTCTACAATAACAAATAAAAGAGTTAAATTAAAAATAATTTATTATAATTGTTACAAGTATTTAATTATTTTACATAACATAACTATGGTGCTCTTTACTTGATCTGACCACATCATTTTGTCTAGACTCAATGTCAACATGCTCATGAACATCGACCCCTCGATCCTCTATAGCTGCTATACAAAATGTTACATTAATCCAAACACCAATTGCAATTACATATAAAAAATTTAATAGCAAATGTATACCTCCACCACTAGGATGCACATCATGTGAACCTTTAGCATCCACAGATTGTGTAGAAGGATTGTCAGGTTGCATTCCAACATCCTATGCATTGTTATCATTGCTTGCTTAAAACAGATATACTCACTTTATATTGGAACTTAACATCAAATAGACTAATTGGTAAAGTATTCAATTTGAAATAAATTTCATTTAGCTTATTTAACTATGGCTTAGATGCATCATTATTAGAACCTTCCACACTAATTTCAGCTCATGGCCATTCAACCATGGCTCTATAGCCTTGGTGGAAGCCAATTCTCTTATCCTCTTCTTTGAGGCATCTCTTGAAATATGAGCCTTGCATTTTTGCGTGGTATGGTGAATTTTACTTGCATTGTTTCATCAACCAATGGAGGGTAGTTAAAATATAAAAGGAAATACAAAAGTTGCCAAAACACTTGGTGTAAGGTTGGGTGTATGAGGCCTTGAATGGTACAAGGGAGAAGTTACTAGTATGCAGCCTTATGTGATGAGTTGGGTCCATGAATTAAAGGAGTAATTGTAATAGCAGATTAGTTCCTTGTTTGAAGGTGAATCAAGCCTTGAATGTTCTTGTGGAGAACAGAGGATTGGGGTGATAACTTGAATTTCTTAGTTGTTCTAAGGTGCTAGGAGTTTGTTGGTGCTTCCAAAGTGTGTTACTCTACATCATATATTGGTGTGGAGGAACACTGAGATCCAAGTTGAGGATCAGGAGCATAGACAAGCTTGTCTATCCTAGCATGTCCCATCACAATATATAAAAAAATTGATACAATTTTTCATTTACTAATACTTACAACTCATGCTTGAAGTTTCGAAAAACCACCAGAGCCGAGCTTGTGTCCCATGCTTTTCTAGTCTTTCCTTTGTTGCCTTTGATGTGTCAGGCAATCTATGAAAAGTTTGAAATATGTTAGATAGTATAAATATAGAGGTTAATTAGTACATAATTACATTCTCAATAGTATCACATACCTTGTTCTACTCTCTACTAGTGTAATATTATTTTTGTTGTCAGCTTTATACTTTCCATTCAAAATCAGAGTCTACCACTCAGCCTCAGGAACATAGGGTAGACACTTGTACCTAGGGTTATCCTATAAAAAAAAATTGTACTAGTCCCTAATATACTTCAAACATAAACCAGATTTTTCAAGGAGCTTGTTTCTCTTGAATGCACGAGGTCCAAAGAGTTGGGTTATGCTCTCTATAAGATCATCCTTCAACATTTTGTCTTGGTTATCCCACCTTTCAAGAAATGGATGAAAAGGAAAACTATTCTAGCAATGATATGAAATCAAAATAGTGGTTTGGGGTTTTAGTTAGGATATGATGTTCCACTAGGTAGGCAGGGTGGGCCCGAATATTCGCAAACACTCATCACCAAGTTTTTTCCAAAAAACATCATTCCCTACAAAACAATCATGGGATCATTAGTCGATGAAGAGTGATCAAAAACTAAATTACTATTATATTACTATAGAATAATAATAACTTTAAAGTACCTGGAACTTTGGCTACTTTTAATGGAATGCCTTCATTGTCGCTGATAATAAATATGACATCCTTCATCGTTCCTTCATTCTTCCTTATTGTTTATATGTTTATTTTCTGATGTACTGCTCCTTATATGCTGCACTCATTCTTCTTTATCTGTCTGATCATAATATAAACATTGTTGTATATGTTTTGGTTATCCAGTTGAGGTTTATTTGAAGTAGCTAATGTAGCAAGACTCAAACTCAAAACATATATTTTGAGTTTTAGCAACATGATTAAGGCATGTTGCTAAAACTCAAAACACAATTGTTACAATGTATATCAGTGTACTCTGTCAGAAATGTTCCAAAGTAGCATAAGAATTTGTCTATGGGCAATAACACATATATCAATCAGCTTTTTCATGAACTGGAAACAAAAATATAAATTTATGTTGTCTTGTCCCTTAATTGTTAAATCCAACACTGATATAGTTAACAATCAAATTATTTGAGGCCAATGTCAACAACATTTCCATGTCTGTTGTAAATTTCACTAATTTCTTTAGACAATAATATTGTTTTTATTTTTAAAAATACATCATGTTGGTGCGAACAACTGCCTGATGTGTGAGATACATTTAAAGTATGTTAATTTTTATAATATAACATAGAGCCAATATACCTGGAAAGAGATTCAACAAGAGTCAAAGCTGATCCATTGTACTATTCAAATAGACATTCAAGCTGCAAAATATTGGAAGACAAAAAATCAGATTGCTTCCATTCTTTTGTTTGGACTATTTGTGCAACACCCCGCTAAGGAACCCAAGACGATGACACTAATCTAGCCAAAATAAAGGTGCAAATATTTTGTTTAAACAATCAACTACATATTCATTACATATGATTAGAGCTTCTATTTTAACATTAAGTTCAATTTACATTCTAAGAAAATAGAATTATGGATATATCATCACATAACACAACTATTCATAAAACATAAATAGAAAATAATTAACTTAATCCTAGGTCCTTTATGGGTTTCTTAAAGTCGCTACCTGAGAAGCACTACTTTAACATATCTAAACCATCTATGTACATTAATGAATCACATAATAAGAACCTTAAATATCATTTGCTTAAACTACAAGTTCATTTTATAGCACCAAACCCAAATGTTCCTAGATTCTTTTCATCATCATCATGTAATGACGTAGTTCATTAACTCTAACTATCATTTAATGATTTCTTATCAATGTATCAAATAACTATGCAACAAAAAAAATTACAATATCATCTTATCCTACCATTACAATTTGTAATGGCATAAATTTTACACCCCTGTGTAGAATGCCTTTTTTGCATCTAGCCAAACACAAAAACTCACCAACCCATGATCCTTGTCATTTACCAACTCATTGCTCAACTCAAAATCCTGTAATGAAGCAAGGAGACATTCATGCAGCGTGCTCCTATCCACAAATCTATAAATATGTAAAGGGTTATTAAAATTAGTAGTTTACATCATTATTTGTTAGGCATTCATTTGTCTCTATATTTGTATTTATAAATGGAAAAAATGGATTACATCAACCAAGAGTTTGTAAAAATATGGCATTCCAGATAAACGTGTAAAATAAATCGAGTCAAAAAAAGGAATAAAACAATATACTATATTCTTTTTTCAAAAATTAGTAGTTTTTAAGAAATCAATTTGGAGGTTTTCAATTACCATGAATTGGATTGAGAAAGCCTAAACACCTATATCTTATGAGACTACATATAAAAGGTGTCAGGAATCTACATCCAGTCAAACAAATTAGAGGTTCCTATAGGATCCTGGGAAAGTATGGAGAAATTTTTTACAAGTTGTTGTAACCACCTTATATAGGTCTTTCTCCTATATTCAATATCTAAGATTTGACCATGTTCAAAGATTTTATGGATGAAGGTGTTAAACAAACATATTCAACTCTAAATGACAAAGACTAGGAGTCTGAATTACCATTGACAAAGGAAACATAGATTAAAGTTATTGTGGATACTAGAGAATCCAAAATGACAAGGCACAAGGTGTAATGGGAAAAAATAATTGATAATGGATCAGAATATAAAACTTGGAAGCCATGTGGATGCTAGAGGAAGAAATTAGGAAGAAATGTATTGATTTGGATCAATTTTTCTCTAAGAGGACTTTAGACTTCTTCTCTTGAATAGGGAGGACATTAATGCAGAAAGATTGGAGAGATTGTCTTGGAGAACAAGGAATATGTTACAGAGCTTTGAGATGATTCTATGATTATGCATGCAGCTACTAAGGATAAGAAGTGTGGAATGAAAGTGACAAAACAACATTCTTTTCTTACATATTTAGAGCTTTGTAATGAAGATGAAGCTAATAGCAATAGCACCAAATGTTTACTGCCTATGGATAAAGGTAATAAATGCATACTATAGAATCATAGATAGATAATTATAATGGATACAACTGAGTACAATGTAACATCAAAGAAATTGTCATATCCCTCATTAATGTCAAACTAAGTTTACATCCAAGCAATCAACATAACAGCAGTGATATAAATGATAATGATATCTTTCATCCAAGAGAGTGTACATATAACCCCCGAGGGTGCATGATGTGAACTGTCGTGACCATAACTACCTACCCCTTAGTCATAGTAATGACCAATGGCATAATTAATACTTAATAACATATTTGATGACACATATGATTATACCCAAAAACAAAATGATGGAATTGTTGAGATCATTAATATATTATTCGATGGTGGGCATGTTGAGAGTAGATATGATGATGCTCTCCAATTAGCTAATGATAATGAATCGATATCTTATGTTAGGGGTGATGTTTATGATTCATTAAGCACATATGATTTGGAGAATAATTTATTCATAGAGGCGACCAATCATGAGGAGTACAATGAGCACTATTTTACTGAACAGAGCAATCAGCCCTTTATCACTAGGAATTTGGGTGCGATGGAACTTAAGAATGATGAGGATCCTATTCAGGATGAATTTCCTTTTGGCTGTAGTTCTTCTCTAACTTCATCTCTACAATTACACATGGAGGATGGTATTGAGTCTTGATAATTCTGTCCTTAGTCTTCAAACAAAAGCTTATTTCACATTGCATGTAGCTGATCTTAAGTAGATACCTGTTGACCTTGTTGATTTGGATTCACTATTCAGGATGAAAAGGAAGGGGCACATTATTCGAGATAGCCTTGGAGACTTTTATGAAAGGTAGAAAAGTTCTAATTTTGGTATGCAACATAGCAGTACTTCAATACCCTTGACTGAACAAGATTGGAAATCTCATTTTTTGGTGCCTACGAAAATTGAATTGCACATTTTATCTAAATTTTACAACATTAGAAGGCTAGTGAATAACTCATCTTAAAGAAACCAAGAGACCAATGTGAACAAAATATTACCCTTGCCAACTTGTGAACGAACAAGAACACTTTGGAGGAACTAAAAGCAATTTTCCTATACATGATACTTAATAAAGACATACCCATCAACTTTGCAGATGACACTTTTTGTTTAACCAAGTAGTTATGGGGAGAGGTTGATAAGCTAACCATTGAACTTGATTCCACTACGCTTTGTTTGGAAAGTGTCCATGAGGCAAGAAAATGAACAACTCTGTGAGGCCAAACAATTCAAAGAGTGAGAGAAAAAAGAAAGGGCAATAGAGATCAAATAGGCGATGGACTAACTTGATTGCATTCAAGAGGAGAGTGATTTCGCACACTACCCCTTCCTAAATAGCTTTCTAATCCTCACAAATTATAGAAACCTAAGCTGACAAACCTCCTTTCATTACTACGAATCACAGAAGAAAAGAGAAAAAGGAAACAAAAAACCTCACCTGAACTCTGAAAACCTTCTGAAACCCTTGTGCGCTCTAGAGGGCATAATGACCAAACGCACTTTTTTTTCCTTATATCTTGTTAACATCACAATTGCGACATTGTCGGGTTATAATTGAAAAAAAAAAAAAAACCAAAAGCACATTACATGTGCCCACCATTGCAAATTGATGTTGCAAATTCACCCCTAATGTATTAGTGTGGAACCACAGGAGAGCTCATTGGAAAGTCATCTTAGTTTGACTGCCCAGCTCGTCATTTGGGATATACTTATGTACCACATTGTAACTCATCTATGAACAATTGTTAAGATGATGCTCATTTGTTAAAGAAATACATGTAATTGTTGTATGTTGACCAGCAAAATTGAAATTATATGCAATTTTTGAAATGCTGTAAATTTGGATCAGCAAATCTGTAATGACGTATGATATGACATGGACATATACTGATGATCAGCACATTAACATTATATATCAATTAATGTTGTATTGTTAATCTTTTTTTAACGAATAGTTTTAACTTTTCTGCTTAAATGTATTTGGTTCCTTTCCGCATTTTTATGGTTGATGTTGTTGATGTGGCATAGTTAGTCTAAAATTGGTTCATTACAAAGATAGTTTAAGTAGAGAGAGCAAAGAAGATGATTCCTTCCAAGTATGCCAAATTCTTGAAGTTGAGAGCTATATGAAATTGCATAAGAGATAAAAAGATATTAAAAGTCATGAAATTTATTATCTTTGGTATCTCCCAAAATTCATAAGTAAACAAGGTGATTTTGACTGTGTTGATACTAACTGATAGTATTATGCATTCTATTGCAATGACCCTACATCTTCTCTAGGTTGGGAAGGAGGAGAGTAACGATACCAAGGATATGTAGACTACATGTTCATTGTACGTCTTTTTGGCAGATGGTTGGTTGTGGTTGTTACTAGAGAATCTAAACAATCAAAAGGAGAGTTAGCTCTTGTCCTTTGTTTTTCTTTTTGTTGTTTATTTTTACTTGTTTCTTCAACTTGTTTTATGTTCATAGATGTAAAGTGAGCTAGGTTTTTGTATAATTGTGATGATTTGTTAGTTGATATCTCTAGTAAGTTTAATTATAAAAATATGTTAATTTGGGGGTTTTTGATATTAAGGGGGTTGGTTAATCATATGGTAATGACTTCTAACTAATCTTCACCTCTCTTTTTTGGATCAGCCCCCACTTTGGTTACTTTCTAATATAAAAAATAAGAAGCATATAAAGTCAGCTAGGAGAGCAATGTAGGTGTCTTGCATTTCCCCAATATTTACCATTTGAATATTCCTATGAGCCATACATAAATTTAAACCATAAGTGGATAATTTTTCTAGCTAGGCCCAGTGCTTGGTTATTTCTCCTTTATAAAAATCTTTTATTAAAAATATTCAAGACCGTGCTTCCTCTACCAAGAGCTTCTGTCAATGAGTTCTTCATCATATAAACTCAGCCAGGGTTTCTCAAAGTTGAAGGGAGCCCTATAAATATTTCAACAAAATACCAAAAATGCTTCTAGAATTGGATAGGAAAGGTCTTTGCTTCTTGTCACACTTTAATGATTTTTCTCTATTTGAAGACACAAAAGTTCCCATTAATAAACCCCCAACAAGATCAAAGAAGAAAATGAAATATGAAGATATTTGCCTTTTGCTAAAGTTTTCAACTATCAACCTTCATTTATATTGTTGTTTTTATTAGCATGCCATGTTTTCTATCAATCCTTTTATTTTCCTACTAATTTTTTAACTTAGCCAATAAGAAAAATAAAAAATCACTTTAATAAGAAATTTTAGTTAAATTATAAGTTAAGGGGAGAAAGCACGATACCCCAAAAGAAAACTAATGTAGCAAATGCAACTAAAAGCTTTAGTCTCCTAACTTAACAATAAGGATTAAATATAATAAATAATTAGAAAACCAAATACTCCTTTGTAAAGGATAGTACATTAAATACCATCTTGGTGGACTTTACTTTCTAACAATTTGTAGAAGAGTATATGGAATAACATCTCAAGGGGAAGGGTGTACACGATAGCAAGCTCTACAGGGAAAAAATTTCAAATTTGGAAGCTTCGAAGTAGGCGAGAATGGCAGTTTGGGGCTTCATGCTAGTTTCTTTGCAGAAAGTATGGAGCTAGGAGCCTAGTCAGAAAGTTTGGGGGACCATCTACCTTGCCTTTGAGAAAAGTGGTTTCTATCTTCTCTCAATTGGAGATCGTTATGGATCCACCTATGTTGGAAGTTTTTGTTCCAATTTCTCCTAGTTCCCTTAGGGTCCATTTGGATCGTGGATTTGAGCAAGAATTGGAATTCAAAATCCTAAAAAATTCATTATCCATTGTTTGGGTCTGCAAAATAGGAATTGGAATTTGGGGAAATGTGGATTCAATATCCCCATTTGACCCCCAAAACAAGATTTTTTTCTCCCCTCAAAATACGTATTATTTGGAATTCCTATTTTAATTCCCATTTTAAATTGTTAGGTTCAGAGAAGTGTCATTGATGACCGAGTGTTTCCGAACATCGTGTCCTTCATTGCCGATCATCTCTAGATGGCCTAGACTTCCCCCACGTGACTAGAATAATAGCTTTAATCTTATCCTTTTCAAGTGCAATGGGTGACTCTCTTCAATTTTATTCTTTTGACTTATTTTGGTCTCACATCACTCTTCTATCACGGCTGTGAATACATGCTTATGGTATAGTCTTAGGTTTCAACAATCATAATCATCATTGTAATTATTTTTTCTTCTCATCTAATGACTATAAATATCTTTTGATGCTTTTAAATTTAAATGCACATAGGTACAGTCTGAAATATGCCTTGCAGATTGAATTGATCACTTACTTGTTTAAGTAAAAATCAAAAGAAATGAAATCACAGTCTAGATTTTTAGGCTAGAGTGAAAAAAGGGGTTTCAAATGCATGAATTCATAATATATGCATGTGTAATAGAGGGAGGTTTGAATTAGCAATTCTTACTGAGCTAAAAAAAAAAACTCAAATAGATTTGTTATTTTGTGGCCACAACCAAGTTTTTGAGCTTGGAGAAGAAAGAGGGCCCTGAAAATGCAAGTCATTTGTTCTGTAACCCTCTCTATGATTTGTGATGTTTAGGGTTTGAAACTACTTTGAAAATTTATCAAGGTGTGTGAGAGATTTGCACGATTCAATTCCAATTTTTGGGTTTGAACCAAACAGCTCTAGAAAACTAAATTTGGAATATCAAATATTTCAAGGGTTTGAACCAAACGGTCCCATATCCTCAAAACTATAATCTAGATTTCAAGTTATAGGATTCCAAATCCAAGATTCCAAATGCCAATTCTCAAATTATGATCCACCAACCAAACGGGTCCTCACAGAATGTGGAGGGACAAAAGTGGATCCCAGTGTTCAAAATGTGGCAGCTGAAACTTGAAAGATGTGATCAAGGTTGTTTGGAGATCCAAAAGGTATGTTCCTCTCTTCTCTTTCCAAGGATCCAATTAGGGTAGGGTTTTAAGATGGAGAATATAGTATTTATTCCCTAACCCTATTCTTGAAAAATTAATAATTTCAATAGCATTGACCCAATAGGGAAGTTTCTTGGTCCCCACTTGAACATTGAAGCTACCCATAGCTTTGTTAAGAGGAAATTGCATCTGAAAGGTCATGTGGATATTGCAGCCCTCCCAAGAGCTTGTAAGTCTTTTGAATTTTCTAACAAGTTTTTCTACAACTATGTCCTCTTTGGAGGTCCTTGGATGTTTGGGAAGATGTCCCTATCCTTCTGGAAGTGGTCACCAAAATGGAACTAGGATGAATTTGTTTCTCAGTTGTCCTAGTCTGGGTTATATTGCTAGGCCTTCCCCTAGAGTTTTGGAACTTGGAAGTCCTAAATGGGTTAGCTAGTTGCTTTGGGAATATTATTTCAATTGATCATCAATAAAAACTAGACTCCTTTCCGCCAAGGTGTGTGAGAACATTGGGAAATTGGATAATCTTCCCCTAATTATTATGATTAATTCTAAACAAGGTATTTTGAAACAATAAGTGGAGTTTAAATATCTCACATTTTCTCATTGTTTCTATAACAAAATAGGTCACTAAGATAAAATATCTCCCAATAAAAAGAAGAAAATGAATCATTAGGATCCCCTGCCTCCTCAACTCCTCTAACCTCTATTATGATTTCTTAAATGGTGGGGACAAAGAAACTATTAGTTGAACAAAATAATGATATAAAGTCTTTGGTAGATTCCTAGATATTGGAAGGATCTAAGGCTCCTTTCCAACAAGTTGATTTAGAAAATTGAAGTTCTAGAAGGATGTGGTAACTGTGTTCCAGGGGGCATTTTCTCCTAGGGATTCTATTTTGGAAGCCCAATCGATTGGGATAACACCTCTAATGGAAAATGGTTTGAAAAGTTCAAGAAGTGAAAAAGTTTTTATAGAAGATCTTGAAGAAGGAGAGGTCAGATGAATAGGGTTTGATGATGGACAACATTCCCTACGGGTGGCATTGCATGGATTGGAAGATGCTAGACAAGATGGACTATTGGGTCTAGCAGCTAGAGCTCTTACTAAGGAAATAGAGTTGGCTTCATCCAAGCTCATCAAGTCTCTCCCCTCCTTTATCACAAATGCCAAATTTTCATCTAGTTCAGTGATAAGAGAGTTAGATGATGGAGCTCAAAATTAATGGATTGAAGTCAATAGGAGAAAAAAGAAACTTCTAACATCCAATCAATTCTTCAAAATGGTGTCCAAGTCTAAATCAAAGCTAGATTTGGGTAGTAAGAATATTGGTCAAGGAAAGAAAAATAACAAAGAATCAAGACAAATGGATAGTAAAGTTGATATTGTAGATGAAAAACAACTAACCATTCAGGGGAATTTCTCAAAAGATTCGAAATGAGAATCTTTCTTGGAACATACAAGGACTAAAAGCTCCACACAAGAAAGACATTCTAAGAAATGTACAGTACTCGACCATAAACCAGATATCCTTCTAGTTCAAGAAACTAAAATTTCTAAAGAAAAAATTAAAATGCTCTCTATGTTTAAAAAAAGTAAAGTGTTGGGATGTAGTTCCCAAGGAGCATCTATAGTTGATTTCTTCTATCTAATAAGGCTATTATTGAAGGTGAGTTGATCTTGTGTGAAAAATAACCTTTTCTGTATTTTTTTCTTGCATATTAGAAATAATTTCTCTTTGATTATGTCCAATATATATATGTTTCAAACTCCAATGCAGGAAGGATGATGTTTTGGGAAAGACTTTCTGTTAGAAATTCTTTTTAGAATAACTAAGAGGGGGGGGTGAACTAGTTACTCAAGGTCCAAATGTCCAATTCAAACTTTTTTACTAAGTATAGTGAGCCCATTCAACTACTCATTCATCCAATCTTAAACTTTCCTACTTAACAACTTACTGCAAATCAACATGCAAGCATAACACATGAAGAATGAACACATAATACAGTGATTTACATAGAAACCCAATTTGAGAAAAACCACTAGTAACATGCTACTCAATTCTCACTCTTCTGAAGTGATGCCCTATGAAAGGCCTTCCCTATTAAATTCTACAACACACTGTCAAATGTGACCTGGTTGGAGGATTTAACCACCTTGTTAGAAGTGGGCCTAGTTAGAGGAATTTACAACATTCACTTGGAATATCACACTATTAAAGGATTTACAAATGGTTGTTAAACCAAACTAAGTCCATAGGATTTTACCCTAATTGATACAATTACTAGAGAGTAACAATAAGGAGTTCTAACCTGATTACAGTTCACAATTTATATTGCAGATTTCATATCTCTTCTTCAGCTCTTCCCAATTTGTTTGGCTTTCAATCTCTTTAGCTCTGACAACTTGTCCTCCTCATTCAAGCTTTGTCTCCTTGAGTCTTCATGCTCAATGTACCAATGCAATCATCTCTTTGACCACTTATCAAAGCAGAGTCTCTATGCTCTGTTCTTCCTTCTCCTTGATGTCTTCCCCTTGAGACCCTTCAACCACTTCACAATTTTGGCACACCAGAAACTCTTGCTTCTTGGCCTATGACTCCTTAAATAGAAGTCTAGAATCCTCTTTCCCGCTCAATTCTTCCATCCTTTAATTTTGGTTCAAATGGATTACATAGCATTCATTGAATCTAACCCACATTCTATTCCTTCTAGAAACATTTTTAAGAATTCACTCAAAAATGGTTTCACATAAAACTCTGTGCCTCTAGCTCATCATCCTTATCCTTCATCTGGTTCACAAAATTCTAGGTAACAACTATGTCAACTCAAATCTAGTGAATCTTTGACTTTTAAAATAATATAGTAGCTCAACACTATTGAAATTCTGGTGCTCAACACACACTGTGTTACTCGGCATCAACTACATTTTATGATGCTCAGCACCTACTATGGATTCACTCGACATTCACTAAGTTTTATATTTTCTTGGCACTTGAACTTCACTTGGCACCTAAAGTTCACTCGGAACACACTAGATTTTTCATTTACTTGGCTCCAACTAAGAATTTGCTCAGCTCTAACTTGCTTGTTCGGCACTCACTAATGAGTTTAGTTGAGCTTTGCAGTCAACCTTGTTACAACTTGTACTTCTACTATTTTTAAGTGTGGCCAACTTTATATCTTCAAGTATGTTATCAATACATCATTTTACCTATGTCTTAACTGATCCTTGCACTTCATTACAAAATCATAACTCAACCTTTCCCTTAGGTGCTCTTGTTACATCTTGTTGATTAAATCCTCTTTATTAATCTACTAAGTGATAGTACTTGGATCTTATAAGCAACTATCATTCTAGGAAATAGTAGGCTTGACATCAATGACAAAACAATGATTGAAAACATTCTTTATCAACCAATCTCCTTCTTCTCAATAATCTCCCTCTTTGATCTTTAGCAATGATCTTTACAATCATATTTCCAACAATCTCCCTCTTTGGCATTGATGACAAACCAAACTGATCGACCATCATACCAAACTATTCAACCAAGTTATCAAAATGCTAACTAGGTTAGAACAGTAAGTCAAATGCCAAAAAGCAATTGTGTTACTCCTTCTCTGATCTACTATCCTAATTATTTTACTTCTGCTTCTCCCTCTTAGCTATTGTTTCCTTTCTCTTTTTCTGTTCACTTTGATCTTGTACTACTCCTATCTTCCTCTTACATTATTTCTCCCTCTATCCATTTGATCCTATAGATTTGATCAATTTCTTGCTACTATTCTTTCTCCTCAAATGTTGTTAATTAGTTTCTGCATATCTCTCCATATCTCCCTCTTTTTGTTGATCAATTTTCTGTTATTTCTCCCTCTTTGACAACAATGCCAAAGACATATTATTTCAGCATCTTAACATGCAAGTATAGCATCTTCTAGAACTTTCACTTTCTCCCTCTATCACCTTGCTTGTGACTAATTTGGACTTTCATCACTTTGATTACTTCAGGAAAAATCCTAAAGTAAGTCTCCTCTGCATCAATTTATAATATTTCAACAATTAACTCATTTGATGTAGGGAAATCTTTATTTTTGCTTAAGTAGCCTTAGCTAGGGGTATCAGCCCTAACTTACCTCTAAGATAATCAAAAGCATCTTTAAGTAGCGCTTTTGTGAAGATGTCAACAATTTGTTCCTTTGAGCTAACATATTCCATCTTCACTTGCTTTTTTTCCACCAATTCCCTTACATAGTGATACTTAATTACAATATGCTTTGTTTTGGCATGCATTATAAGATTCTTTGATATATTGATGGCACTTTTTTTATCACAATAGAGTGTCACAGGTTTAGTTACCTCTTCCTTCATACCTTGCAATAGATGTTTGATCCATACAATATTGGTGTAGTTAATGGTAGCTACAACATATTCAACTTTTGTTGTGGATTGTGAGGTACAACTTTTCTTTTTACTAGTCCAAGTGATCAATCTTTTGCCTAAGAAAAGTGCTCCTCCACTAGTGCTCTTTCTGTCATCAATATTACCTCCCCAATCTACATCAATGTAGGCTCTCAACTCAAACTTTTCACTCCTCTTGTAGTATAAACCAAAGTTATCAGTTCTTTTTAGGTACCTCGGTATTTTCTTTACTACCATTAGATGATTTTTTCTTGGATTTGCAAAAAATCTTGCCACTATTCCAACTGCTAATACAATGTCTAGTCTACTATGTACAACATACTGCAATTTTCCAATCACTAATCTATACAATATCTTATTCACTTTAGTAGATTCATCATTCTTGGACAGCTTATGTCATGTTACCATTGGTGTAGTGACTAATTTTGAATCTTCCAATCCAAATGTCATGAGTATCTCCTTGATATATTTGGATTGTGTCACAAATATGCCATGCTTTAGTTGATGTACTTGCAATTCAAAAAAGAATTTAATTTCTCCAAACATTGACATCTCAAACTCATGTTTCATTTGATCAACAAAATCCTTGCATAGAACATCTTTTCCTCCAAATATTATATCATTAACAAAGATTTTAGATATCAAAATATCTTTACCTTTTTTTGCCTTGATATACAAGTTTTTGTTGTCATCTGTTCTTTCAAATCCTAACTTCACAAGATATTTGTGCAATCTCTCATACCATGCTCTAGGTGATTGCTTCAAACCATAGAGTTCTTTATGAAATTTGCAAAACATATCCTTGTTGTTGTCATCAACAAATCTCTCTGGTTGTTCTATGTAGACTTTCTCTTCTAGTATACTATTTAGAAAAGCAGACTTGACATCTATTTGGTATACTTTGAAACCTTTATAAGCAGTATATACAAGTAGTGTTCTTACTCCCTCCATTCTTGCAATAGGGGCAAATGTTTCCCCATAATCCAATCCTTCTTCTTGTGCATAACCTTTGTAGACTAGTCTGGCCTTGTTTCTTTTTATCTCACCATTCTCATCAAGTTTTTTCCTAAACACCCATTTGGTACCAATTACATTCTTATCAACTGGTCTAGGAACTAGAGTCCAGGTTTTATTCTTTTTAATCTGATCTATTTCTTCTTCCATAGCTTTATACTAGTCATCATCTTGTAGTGCATCATTCACTATTTTGGGCTCAATCTTGCTCATCGGACATGATTCATTCCTTACTCTATTCCTTGTCATTAGTCTTGCATCCTTGTCACCTATGATTTGTTCTACAAGGTGATGTCTTCTCACATATATGGATAGTCTTGGTTCTATTCTTCTTTCCATGTTTGGTTCCTCAACTTTAGAGTCAATTTGTACTTCTTATTTTGGTATTTCATTATCTTTTTCATGCATATTGTTTTCAAAGTCAAAGTGTACATTTTCTTCATTCTGCGACTTAGCTTCTAAATGCATCTCGACATTCACTGGTTGTGACTCGACTGATACTGAGATTGTTTGTTTATATGCAACTTGATTGGTAGTTTCATCTTCAATAGGCATTCCTTCATAGAAGTATACAAAAGATTTATAATGATCTAATTTCCTAGATTCATCAACTTGGACTTCTGCATGCTCATCAAAATTTACATTGGAACTCTCCACAATCTTATTAGTGTTAGTATTCAAACACTTATATGCCTTACTTCTAGTGGAGTATCCAAGAAATATGCCTTCATCACTCTTTGCATCAAACTTACCACTTCTAGTATCTTTAAGAATATAGCATTTACAACCAAATACTTTGAAATATTTTACATTAGGTGAGTGACCATACCATAATTCAAAAGGTGTTGCATTTGTTCCTTTCTTGACTTGGACTCTATTCAGGGTGTAAATAGCAGTACTTACAGCTTCTCTCCAGTACTTTAGAGCAACATTTTTCTCCACCATTAAGGTTCTGGAAAGTCTATCACTAATCTATTCCTCCTTTCAACAATGCCATTCTAAGGTGGTGTTCTTGGTGCTGATGTTTATCTTTTAATACCTTTGTCATTGAAAAATGTTTCAAATTCTTTTGATGTAAACTCACTTCCTCTGTTTGATCTTAAGCACTTTAGACTCTTTCCTATTTCTTTCTCAACCTTGGCCAAATACCACTTAAACATTTGAAATGTATCATATTTTTGCTTCAAAAATATGGCAGTCATCATCCTAGAGTAGTCATCCACAAATAACATTATGTATATGTCTCCTTGGTAGCGTTGAACTTCTATTGGGTCACATAAGTTTGTATGGACTAGATCTAGTACTTCTTTGGAAGTTTATGTTTTACTTTTGAAACTAGATTTAGCCATCTTTCCTAGTTGAAATTGTTTGCACATTGTATTTTTAGGTTTCTTTAGTTTTGGCAACCCTCTGACTTTCTTCTTTTTGTTGATACTAATCAAATTGTCAAATTTAACATGACACAGCCTTTTATGCCATAACCAAACATTATCAAGTCTAACAATAAGATAGGTTACATCTTCCATATCTAGGTAAAATAGAATACCTCTAGTTTGTTACCTTTTCCTATCAGATTTCCATCAATGTCATAGATTGTGGAAATTTTATTTCCAAACTCTACTTTGCAACCTATATTGCCTAACTCTAATACACTCAGCAAATTGTAGTTTAATCCTTCAACATAGTATGCATTATCACATGATATTTTCTCTGTAAGTTTAATAGAACCTTTTCCTTTGATTTGACATGGAGCATCATTACCAAATCTAACACTATTTCCATCATACTAAGTAAAGGTAATAAACTTACTTTTATCTCATGTCATGTGATGTGAGCATCCACTATCTATGATCCACTTGTTATTCTTGTTCACATAAGTTACCAGTGTTGTTGCCTCATCTTCATCTGATTCATCTTTTATAGCCACATAAACTACTTCATCATCATTCTCATCAGAATCTTCTTCAACAATGTAGCATCTTTTACCTTTGTCCTTGTAATATATGTTATTATCTTCTCTTTTATTCTTTTACTTGTTTGCTTCTTTGTAGTTCTTCTTCTATATACACCTTGCAGCAATATGACCTACTTCATTGCAATTAAAACAAATGATAGGCAACTTACCTTTTAATTTACCTTTGCCTCTATGAAATCTTCTAGCCAATAATGCTTCCAATTATTCCACATCATATTCATCTATGCTGATGTCACTAGATGCATGTTTTCCTTTTCTACTCTTCTTTGATTTCACCTCCTCAGTGTCTTTCAATGTCAACTTGGCCTTGAAAGCTGATTCAAAATTCCCAGGTCTGTAATTGTTAAAATTGGACAATTCAAATGCAATAAGTCTTTCCACTATACCTTCAAAGGTCAGTGCATTTCCTAGTACACATCTTAACTCCTAGATGGCTGAAACTCTAATAGCATAGATGGGGAGCAAGGACCTTAAGTATTTTCTATTCACAATATCATCTTCTAATTGACCACCTAGACTTCTTATTGCACTTACCACTTCTTTCATTCTAGCAGCATATTAAGCAGCATTTTCTCCTTCCTCCATTTTCATGTCATCAAACTTTCCTCTGAGGCTTTCTCTTTTTTCCCTTTGAACATTCTAATCTCCTCCATAAATATCTGACAAGGCTTTCCACATCTTGAATGCAGTGTCACATCCTTTGATGTCATCAAATTCAGCATAGCTAAGTGCAGAGGCAATAACTAGCATTTCCTAATTGTGCTCCTTCCTTTTGTTCAAATCATCTGTAGTAAGGGGTCCAGCTGGGTCTACATGTTTCACTCCAATTGAGGATTTTGCATAGTCACCTATTGATCCAAGGTGCAACTTCATTAGACTTTTCCATGTAGTGAACTTATCTCTATTGAGCTTGGGAACTTCTCTCTTGGACATCTTGATATTCATGATTCTAGTACCTTTAAACTCAATCAGCAAAAGGCTTTGATATTGATTGTTAGAAATGCTTTTTAGAGTAACTAAGAGGGGGGGTGAATCAGTTATTCAAGGTCCAAATGTCCAATTCAAACTTTTTTACTAAGTGTAGTGAGCCCATTCAACTACTCATTCATCCAAGCTTAAACTTTCCTACTTAACAAGTTATTGTAAATCAACATGCAAGCATAACACATGAAGAATCAACATATAACACAATGATTTACATAGAAACCCAATTTGGTAAAAACCACCAGTGACATGCTACTCAATTCTCACTCTGATGAAGTGATGTCCTATGAAAGGCCTACCCTATTAAAGGCTACAACACACTATTAAATGTGACCTAGTTAGAGGATTTAACCACCCTATTAGAAGTGGGCCTAGTTAGAGGACTTTAGAACATTCACTTGGAATATCACCCTGTTAAAGGTTTTACAAATGGCTATTAAACCAACCTAAGTCCATAGGATTTTACCCTAACTAATACAATTTCTAGAGTAACAATAAGGGGTTTTGACCTAATTATAGTTCACAACTTATCTTGCAGATTTTAGATCTCTTCTTTAGCTCTTCCTAATTTGCCTAGCTTTCAATCTCTTCAGCTCTGACAACTTGTCCTCCTCTTTCAAGCTTTGTCTCCATGAGTCTTCATGCTCAATGTACCAGTGCAATCATCTCTCTAACCACTTATCAAAGCAAAGTCACTATGCTCTGTTCTTCCTTCTCCTTGATGTCTTCCCCTTGACACCCTTCAACTACTTCACAACTTTGGCACACCAGCAACTCTTGCTTCTTGGCCTGTGACTCCTTAAATAGAAGTTTGGAATCATCTTTCCTGCTCGATTCTTCCATCCTTTAATTTTAGTTTGAATGGATTAGGTAGGAATTCTTTGAATCTAACCCACATTTTGTTCCTTCTAGAAGCATCTTGAAGAATTCGCTCAAAAATGGTTTTACATAAAACTTTGTGCCTCTAGCTCATCATCCTTGTCCTTCATCTGGTTTACAAAATTCTAGGTAACAACTATGTCGGCTCAGATCTAGTGAATCTTTGACTTTTAAAATAATGCAGCAATTCGACACTATTAAAATTTTGGTGCTCGGCACACACTGTGTTACTTGGCATCAACTATGTTTTCTGATGCTTGACACCTACTATGGATTCACTCGGCATTCACTAAGTTTTATGTTTTCTTGGCACTTGAACTTCACTTGGCACACACTATATTTTTCATTTTCTCAGCTCCAACTAAGAATTTTCTTGGCTCTAACTAGCTTGCTCGGTACTCACTAATGAGCTTAGTTGAGCTTTGTAGTCAACCTTGTTACAACTTGTACTTCTACTGTTTCTAAGTGTGGCCAACATTTGTATCTTCAAGTATGTTATCAATGCATCATTTTACCAATGTCTTAACTGATCCTTTCACTTCATTACAAAACCTTAACTCAACCTTTCCCTTAAGTGCTCTTGTCACATCTTGTTGATTAAATCTTCTTCATCAATCAACTAAGTGATAGTACTTGGATCTTATAAGAAATTTTCATTCCAGCAAATAGTAGGTTTGACATCAATGACAAAACAATGATTGAAAACACTCTTTATCAACCAATTTCCTTCTTCTCAACAATCTCCCTCTTTGATCTTCAACAATGATCTTTTCAATCAGATTTCCAACACTTTCTTCTTTGAAAACCTCTTTCTCTCAAGATCTATAGCTCATCATGGGTGACTTCATTTTTAGGCTTGAAGAATCCGAGAAGGTTGGTGGTGTTTCTTCCCAAAGTCACTCTATGGGTAGGTTTGATTTGATGAGATTTATTGATCCTGAGGCCTTAATGGATATGTACCTTTAAGGGTTGAGTTTTACTTGGTCTGATCATAGATCTAGGAATGATTTGATTCAAGTTAAACTTGATAGGGATTTTATCTCGATTGACTAGCTTAATATTTTTTGTTTCTCTTTGGTTGCCCTTCCTAAGGTTGGTTATGATAATTTTACAATTTTCTAGGTGGATGAACCCTCAACCATTAAAAGAAACTCACCCTCTAGATTTGAAAAAATATGGTTAGAACATCTTGATCTTAGAGTCCAAAAATCCAAGAATGGTGGTATGGAAACTAATTTTATTTAAAGGAAAGGTGAAAGTGTGGAACAAAGAGGTCTTTGGGGACATCTTCTAGAAAAAGAATGATATTAAATATGAGCTCCAAGAGATCCAAAAATCTATTCAATTTATAGGGGATGTCTTTGGAGAGAGGGAGAAGGAAAGAGTTACTCTAACGAAATATCATGATATTATAACAAAAGAGGAACAATTCTAGAGGTAGTGATCTAGGGTGCTATGGCTCAATTCTGGAGATAATAATTTGAGATTTTTCCACATTAATGCTTCAAGACATAAATATGCCAATTGTATCTCTAATATTGTCCCTACTTTTGGAGTTAAAAGCTTTTACAAAGAAATTCTAGAAGAATCCATTGAATTTTTTTCCTCCCTTCTCTTGAAAGATAGTTTGCTTTGGAGAACTAAGAAAAATTATTAGAGAATAGCATTAACCTTCTAAACATGGAGCAAAACAAATCCTTAGTGGCTATTCCATCTATTGGGGAAATCAAGGATGTTGTTCTCTCCCTTCAAGGGGATAAATCTCTGGGTGTAGATGGATTCCCAATGTTTTTCTTCCAAGTGTTATGGGATATAGTGGGGCAGGACCTTTGTAATGCGGTTAAAGAATTTTTTTAGTTCCAAGCTCCTCCTTAAGGAAATCAACTCCACATTTATTTCCTTAATTCTAAAGAAATTTGGAGCCTCTTTGGTGAATAATTTTAGGCCAATTAGTTTTATCATATTTAGGTTTCTTACAATCAACTGCTCTATGATTGAAACCATGACAATTATATCAATAAAAATTAGTAACATGTTTAAATGGCTTACCTATGCATTCCTTTTTCATATAACCAATTTTAGTACATGTGAAGCATTCACGTTTAAATGCATGTCTTACTTCCTTGGGTGATTGAGTCTATTCAAGTTGCTTAGGTTCAACAGTTTGTTTTAGGTTTGTCAACTTGTTCAATCTCCTTAGGTGAATTATCTTATTGATTTGGCTCAATTTTGTTCAATTCTTTCTTCTCTTGTGTAGGTTGATGGATTTTTAAATTAGGTTCCTTTCTAGTTTCAAATTTTTTAGTTGAATTTTCTCCAATAAAATAGACCAGTCTTATCACAGGAAGGTCTCTGAAAATATAATTTCTCATCAATTTTTTTTACTATTGGAATATAACTTTTCTTTATTTAATTGTTCCTTACTCTAGGTTAACTCTCCTTTCACAATAGTGTTGTACTTCTCAAGTTTTGCATACTCTAACTTGGTGAATTCAAGTTCATATGTTACTTTTGTAAGAAGGGATCTTAGATCTACATTCTTATATTTTAGATATGACTCAATTTTGCTACCATCTTTCTTTAAACTCAACTTTAGTTCAATGATCCTCAATTCATGTTTTAGGATCTCATTTTCTTTCGTCAATCTTGAAACTTCATTACTATCCTTAATTTGATCTTTAGACTACTTTCTAGATTTGAGATGATCAATCTTGTCTTTTAGCTTACCAATGTAGTCTTTTGCATCTTCATATATTTCATTGATGTTATCTCTTTATTTAGTGAGAATGTCAATCTAATCAAGAGCTTCTTCTAGGTTCTTCTATAACTGTTTCATATCCATAGGGATCTTACTTAAGTTGTTAAGCCTCTTTTGAGTAACTACACTCTAAGACCAATTATTAGAAATAGAGAATTTTGAGAGGGGAAGGGTGAATCGGTACTCTAAAAACTTTAGCCCGCAACTGGATAATATTAATTCCATTATAACTTGTATGGACGAATGCACCAAGTTGTGGTGCCAAAAATATGACATGCATATTTATTTTGAAAATTTTCAATAGCGTGTGCACGCTATTGAAAAAATTATTTATGAACTGCAACCCGCATTCCATTTTTTGGTTTTTCTTTTGCTGTTTTCGTTCTCCACCCCCAACAATGTGCACACATTTTGTAGAAAGTGAAATATTTTCTCACTCTCCTCCTCCTCGTCGGAGATCAAGATCAAGTTCATCAAGTATCTTTTCTAACCTTGTTTTTGCATTGTTTTGTTTGTTTTAACATTGCTTTTGCATTTTTTTTTTAAGTTTTTCTTCAATTTTGTTTGTTTTTTAAAAATGCAATTGGTTTCTTATTAATAAATTTGAATAATCAACCACCAAATCCCTAGCCTGATCAACA
Source organism: Cupressus sempervirens (assembly GCA_028749045.1). Lineage (NCBI taxonomy): Eukaryota > Viridiplantae > Streptophyta > Pinopsida > Cupressales > Cupressaceae > Cupressus > Cupressus sempervirens. The sequence continues at coordinate 599,936,460 of CM053791.1, read as the reverse complement.
AAATCCTCCACGAGATCAAAATGAAAACCCTTGACAAGATCAAAATGAAGACTCTTCAAAAGATGAAAATGAAAACCCTCGAGAGGAAGAGAAAGAATCAATTTTTAATGTTTTTCTTGTCTTTCTCGTGCGTCAAGCTTTCTTCATTTGGATACTTACCATTGTTGATGTAAGTACACATCTTGTGATATTACTATCTTTGGTGTGTGATTTAGAACCCACTTTTTCATGTGCACTCATTGTATTCTTTACAATGCTTTTTTCATTTGAATCATCCATCATTCTTAGCCCAAGAACCTTCATGATGGCCCTAAATTTAAAATTTCTCATCAATTAAAAAAATAATTTCCATTGACCTGTCATATTTAATTTTTCAAAGTATAATCTCCACATATGATTAACTTTTCTTTGACGAGTACGCTTGCTAATCTTGTCAAGCATTGATTTCAAAATGTTAGTATCAATATCAATCAAATATTTTGGTCTTCTAAAATGAATTCTAGAAGGTGTTATAATCTCTTCCATTCCCTCAATATTTTAAACATCAACATAAGGTTGGGTGATTTGCATACCTTGAACTGAAGATGATGTGCCTTGGCAATAAGATACAAAAGATGGAATGTCACCTACTTTATATGTTGATGTTGTGCCTTCAACATGTCATGATGGAATGTATACATCGTCAGATGTAGAAATTAGCTTCTCTTCAACATGAGACAATGATATGAATCCAACATTGGAAGATGGTGTAGCTTCACAATTTTATTATCTTCTTGAGCATAAGAGCCGCATTTGTTCTCTATCTTTCCAATTCTTCATCTTTGTTTCTTTGTATTGGTGATTCATGTTCCTCTTCGAAAGACAATTCTTCATTATTGCATTGCAATTTTCTTTGTTCATGTAGTAGTTTTATTTTATCTTTTTCAATTGCCAAATCTCTCTCCCTTTCTTCCGTTGTTTGAGTTTTTGGTTTTTCCTGGGCATGGTGATGATTTCTCTATGTCATATTATTCAAACATCTAAATTACTTACAATTTGTAAATAAAAAATCATTCAAACATACAAATTTCAATGAATTCACTATATATTAAACAACTTGTCAAATTATAATGAAATTTATCTCTATAGTAACAAAGAATATTTAAAAAGGAATGCACTAACCTTTTCTATACAAAGGATGTTAAAAAACCCTTCAAATAGTGTATCCGATGATTGAATAATTTTTGGTGTTTACTAGATTCCAATACCATGAAACCTATGTTTTCTGTCAGAACAACAAAACATACAACAGACAAAAAGAGAATATGGGTCACTAGGAACCCAAAATTTCCTTGTAACCATTTTTGGTGTTTTCATATATTGCATACACACTATAAAGTGTGTATGCACTATTTGAAAAATCTCTCTCTCTCTCTCTCTCTCTCTCTCTCTCTCTCTCTCTCTCTCTCTCTCTCTCTCTCTCTCTCCCCCATCCCCTACTCTCTCCCTCTCTCTCTCCCTCTCTCTCCCCTATCTCACCCTCTCCCATCCCCTATTGTCTCTCTCTCCCCCTCCCACTCTCTTCCATCCCCTACTCTCTCTCTATCCCTCTCCCTCTCCCTCTCCCTCTCCCTCTCTCCCATCCCTACTCTCTCTCCCACCCTCTCCCATCCCCTATGCTCTCTCTCTCTCTCTCTATTTTCATGTATCTATCTTGATCTTCATCTCCATATTTCTCTAGCTAAATCTCTCCCTGACTCATCTCTTTTATTATATATTTCTCACACACATATGTGTGTTCATGTATTTATCTTGATCTTCCATCTCCATATCTTGCTAGCTAAATCTCTCTCCCACTCCTCTATTTTATTAGAAATTTCTCACACACACACACATCTCTCTCTCTCTCCCTCCTACCCTCTCTCTCTATCTCTCCCACCCTCTCCCATCCTTCCTTCTCTCTCTCTCTCTCTCTCTCTCTCTCTCTCTCTCTCTCTCTCTCTCTCTCTCTCGCATCCCTTACTCTCCCTCTAACTCTCTCTCACACACCCTATCCCACCCTCTCCCATCTCTTACTCTCTCCCCATCCTCTATTCTCTCTCTCACTCTCAACCCCCTCTCCCTCTCTCCTTCCCTCTCTCCCTATCCATCTATACACACTATGTAATCCTTGAATTAAAAAATGTTTTAAATAGTGTGCAGGCTTATTTAAAACACTGGATTCTACCAAGCTTAAGGCTTGGATTTACCTTGGGGATCCAACCCAATGTTTTGGAGTCTCTAAACTAGTCTAAGAGGTGTTCTGCAAAAAGCATACAAAAAATAATTAATTTTTCTTGTGTGCTCTCCTTCAAGTTTCCTCGTGGTTGAGCATCGATAAAATCAAGTTACACGATATTGTAGATCTTTGTGTTAGTTATATAACCATGTAATTTTTTCAAATTCATACTATTTCAAGCCTTTCAACTATAATTTATTTTGAATGTATGTCCATCTTCTCTCAAAAACCAACATGTACTAATTAGCATGTAGATTTTAGCTCATTCATCGAATTTTGCAACAACTTGGTTTTTTAGGAACTAGACTTCATGCTATTCACTCTATAAAAAAATTTGATTTTAGATTAGTTTTTAATCATTTCTAGGGGGAGCACACATATATTTCACATTTTTGGAATGTGTCCAATTACAAAATTCATTATAAAATTATCTAAAAAATCTGAAATAAACTATACGGTGTTAGGTAACTTTTGACCATAGTGATTAAAGAATTTCAGAAAAAAAAAAAAAAATAGGGGAGCCACACTTTGCACTATGTTATGTTTTTTCTAAGAAAAAATAGTACCACTTTCTATGGCCCCCTTTTTTAAGGACCTAAAACTAAACCAATTTGAAAAAAAAAAAATTAGTTTAGAAACTAGATTCAAAGGACTACTACTTTTGTTTTTGTCATATTTTAAAATTTTGAGCGTAACTATCTTCAAATTCTTGTTGAAGTTTAGAAATTATTGATTTCAAAAAAAAAAGTGGCCACTTATACCCCCTTTTGGCACCACAACTTGATGCACTTACCTGTATATGAAAGCAAATTGATTATGTTGAATAGTGAAAATAACCATATAATAAGAGAACTCATAACACCATATTTTTTAACTAGGTAAACCTTGGCTAAGGAAAAACCTCTGTCGGGATAGTACCCACAAAATGATCCACTAATCAAAAGTATCTGGTTAAAGATATTGACCCTATTAAGGGTCTATTACATGCATATATTATCTTGGTCCTTGTTAGAGGACTTAGGCCTTGTTAGAAGCCTCAATCTTGTTAGGATTTGTTATGTACAAATACAAAATGCATGCAAGAAGAGCCCAATATCGAAACATGCAATATACAATGTACTTCCTTGATAGAAAAAATATAGATACAAAAACCTCTTTCCTTGACATTGCTAATATCTTCAATATCTAATATAGCTCTAGCTTCTCATTACAAAATTCACATTCCTTTGATCATACATCAAAATTTTCATCACATATAGTTCACATAGTCTTCCTTAGAAGCACACATAACTTGCACTCTACATTCTACTTTTATACCTTTACAATTTATAAATTACTATCAAGTTGGCCTTCAAACTTTCACACACTTGAAAAAATACAAAATTAATTCTTGCTAACTTAGGGTTAACATCTAAGATGTCATCCCTAATTAGTCAAGTAATTATTTTGTAAAAAAAAATTCTTAACCCATAATTATTCATGTCCTGTCATGCTTTGTTATGTTTGATCTCTATTACGACTGGTAAAACTATTATATCTTCGTCTGTACATCTTCTGTACTAATCGTACTAACTTGTGCTCACACATACACAAGCATAACACTTTGATCTTCATGTACTTAAGTACACACATTCCAATAATGCCTCTATCAACTGCATGTATCAAAATTATATTTTCTCTGCTAGATAAACTAACTGATACATAAATAATTTTTTGAGTATAACTATTGTGCCTTCAAATTCACATTATGCTCTCTTTACAAAATATATGTTTTCATAATGACAAATGCAACTCATCTACCTCGCCAAATAGCTAATGTAGGTACCCAAACACTATAGATCCACCTAGTACATAGGAAATAATATTGAATACATAGCTCACTCTACTAAACCAAGGAAGCATAAGAACATTCAACATAAGAACTCTCCCTAATACAGACAAGGGTGAGGTGATAGGCAGCTAAAAAAGTGGGCCAAAAGAACTACAGGTCAAGGAACTATGATCAAGATGCACAAAAGAATATTTATGTGTGTACTAATGTGATCAATCTTAGACACATCATGAGACTAATGTCACAAAAATGAAACTCACTGGACAAAGGAAGTTGACAAACAAAGGTAAAATATCAACCCCCCATGGCACTTTAATCAGAGTAGTTCATGCACAATAAGGAACAAGATATGTGAATCCCAAAAATACAATAATTCACATGAGTTTCCTTAGATGACACATCTCAAATCAAAAGGCAAAACAACTAGAATAAAAATACATATCCAATATGACACTTTATCTTAGTGTGTTTGCAAAAATGCATATGATAGATGTCTGCATAGAACAAAAGAGAGATAAGGCTGATGCAAAGATAGTACAAACCACAATGAATCATTTGAAGCAAAAAAATGGATCTTCAAAACCAAAATAACCAAGATATCCACTAGAATGCAAAAATACAAAAAATAAAATAAAATGTGCCTGGAACAAAATTTAGAAAAATAACTAGCATCACTAAAAAGATATCGGAAAGACCTTTCCAATGATATAAAGAATTCACATATTTGTATATCCATCTATAGATGTCACGGTAAATGTGTTAAAAGGAGTGCAAACATTAAAATCCTAGACCTCATTTCTTGTCCATAGGCTTCCCTTCAACAATTATCCAATTAGGAGAAAGAATGATGAAACTTGAAGGATGGTGAAATTAGGAGGAAGCATGATGAAACTAAATAGTGAATGGGAATTTAAGAGGATACAATCATTTTGTCAACAATAGTTTGTCCACCTCTTTTCTGCCCTAGACTTTTAATTTGTTTCTTCCCTTTCAAAAATTTTATATATGAGTGAGCAAAAAGATTTGGGTATCTCTTTAATTTTTTGTCTGTGAAATCCACATCAAAAAGGCCATAACAAATCTCATAACCATATAAAAACTCAAAACTATATAGCAATGTCCAGAAAAAGTACCCAAGAGTGTTGGACCATTCTTGCACCCACATTGTCACTCTCACTATAATTTTGAAGCATTCAAGAATGAACATAAAAGTTATGGTGTTTATTCAGCTAACCTGATGGCGGCAAGAAAACTCTCAAGATAGTCATGTAGATATTCCATCCTTGCTATATCATTTAATGCCTCAGAGAGTGAAAGAGATTGGTTGTTTATGGTGTCATACCCTATACAACAATTCAGAAGACATTTCAGAGTGGAACAAAATCAAATGAAACTATACTAAAGCACAATATTGCACATTAGATAATAATAGAGTACGAGAAATTGAAACAAATGACTTTGGGAGAAAAATAATAGAGGGGTGATTGATGCAAGATAATTTTAAGTGTAGAAAGAGAAGAGAATGAAATCTTTTAAGTATAAGAAAGTCTTAAAATTTCATAAGTATACAGAAATGGGTACTACACAAATAGCCAATGACGTACAATTAAATTGTTGAGCCAAGTAAAGTCGAGTACCATTTTCATAGATAAATATAGGTGGATTGTGATAGCATTGTTGTAAATATTCCAATAATGCTTCCAATCCCCATGGAACAATTGGAAGTTCAGTTGGTGCTAGCTGCAATTTGACAATAAGGTCTTTAAGGTCAATTACAAATTTTATGTACCATAAATGATTTTGACTAACTAGAGACATCTAAGTAACAAAATATGGTCTTACCTTACCAATAGGGACATCGCCTCACATTACTTTACACACGCCAATGTATACACATCAGTATATAAAATAGCTTACATTTGTTACAAACTATGTAATATGTTTCAAAACTCGATTATCTACCTGTTTTATTTGCACCTAAATCTCTTAGATAATCTCATTCCCTTTGACCAGGTAAATTCTAAATATAGTAAGTGCCATAATGATTCAACCAAATGAAATCAAAAGATCCCCTTAGCTTTTTAGATTGTTGTTTAGTGAAAGTGGGCAGCCTAGAGCCAACAATCTTCTTCATGCTAGACGGATAGTCCCCAAAGAAAAGGGGATCTATGAACCTTTTAGAGAAGAACAAAGAAAAAGGTCATAAAAAATTTGTTATAGATGTAAGGTTTCAGAGTTTTTTCCTCATTTGAAATTAGTCAAGACTTACCAACCATTTTGAAAATCAAATGTCCTTTGAGTTGCAGCTATGTCCTTGGATGAGTTTGTCAATGGTACATACCACATTTCCACAATTGCCAAGCCAATAAAACCCTTTTGGTTATCCTGTGAGAAATAAATCACAACTTTAAAATCAATTTTACCACCCTAAAATTTTACTCGGCACAAACTATTACCAAGTGACAATTTTTTACTCGGTAACCAAAGAAACCAAGTGGCAGAAGTGTTTTCTGAGTGAGCTTGGTAAGTGAAGAGAAAACAACTCGGTAGATGAAGAATCAACTCGATAAATGAAAAAATTGGTAGACACTGGATACCGAGTGAACTTGGTAGTGTGGATGCCGAGTGAACTTGGTAGCCACAAGAGGGTGTAGCTCGATAGATTAAGATACTAAGTGAACTTGGCAGAGATAGAAAAAATAAGATCTTTTAACAAGACTTCACCGAGTGATGATTTATAACGTGAACAACTTTCACCATTAAAACCAGAAATCCAAAACTTGAAGCTTCCAAATAAAACTTTTCAAATGCAATGAATAGAAGGAGACAAATGGATTCAAGAATGCCTACTTGCTTTCTATTCAACTTGGATTAATTTCATTACAAAATTTGAAAGCATTCGGCTGCAACCAAAAAACTCTAAAATAACCCTAAAACTTCAAACTGGAAAAACTTCAAACTTACAGCTCTAATGGCTACATACTACAATGCTTGGAGCAATCACTGCTTCAATAGGTCAAATCAAAACAACAAACTATGAACTTACAAGATGACAAAAAAAATACATGCAACTACAGTCATAGAATAAGCTTCCTCTGTCTCTACAATAACCAGATCTGTTGTTCACTTCCTTTCCACTTTGTTCTACTCTGCAACTTCTCTGCTCTACTAAATTCTCTCTGTCTCTCTGGATCTCTAAATCTTAAATATGAATGACAAAACATTCCTTTTTGTCTTTGGAAAAATATTTTCCCCCTCATTTTTTATTTCAAAATCTCACATGCCTGTAATAAATTTTTTGAACGTTCAGGGTTGGTAGGTGGTCATTTGGCTCCAGGGGCAAACAACAACTGCATTAAATATTCCAACACTCCCCCTTTGTCCCGAGCCAAAAAAACAAGGATCACTGCTGATCCAAATTAACTACACCAAGACTCTCTCTTAGGTGTACAAAACTTCCAATACCTAATGGCTTTGTAAATATGTCTGCTAGCTGCTGCTCAGACTTGCAAAATTCTATCCTGATATCCCCATTCTCCAACAACTCTCTGATGAAGTGATATCTGATCTCAATATGTTTACTTCTCCCATGGAAGATTGGATTCTTGGACAATGCAATTGATGAGATGTTGTCATAATAAATTGTGGTTACATCCCCTTGTCTTTCATTCAAATCTATCAAGATCCTTTTTAACCAAATAGCTTGACATGCTACTGCATTTGCTGCTATTTATTCAGCCTCTGCTATAGATTGAGCAACAATAGGTTTCTTCTTGGATGCTCATGAAATTGCACCCGATCCCATATGAAAAATGTATCTAAAAGTTCTTTTCCTATCATCTATACTTCCAACCCAATCACTATCAGTATAACCCACCAACTTGAATTCATTTGCTGCAGTATACAATATTCCAAATCCCTTGGTACCTTTCACATACCTTAGGATCCTCTTTTTCACTTGCCAATGGAAATCCTTTGGTGTTTCCATAAATTTGGAAATCAAACTTACTGCATGCATTAGGTCTGGCCGAGTTGCAGTCAAGTACATTAAACTTCCAACCATACTCTTGTATAGTGTTGGATCCACTCTCTTGCTAGAGTCTTCCTTGCTCAACTTTAGACCTATTGCTATTGGTGTGGGGGTTGGCTTACTATTTTGCATTTTAAATCTCTCCAAGATCTACCTTGCATATTTTTCTTGAGAGATGAAGATGCCATCATGCATTCGTTTTACTTCTATGCCTACAAAGTACTTCAAGAGACCTAGGTCTATCATTTTAAATTCACTTTTCATGGCCTCTTTGAACTTACCAATTAGAGCCTTGTCATTTCCAGTAAAAATTAAGTCATCTACATACAAGAAAACAATCAATACATTACCATCTGCTGCCTTGATGTAAAGAGTGGGCTCACCATTGCTTTTGCTAAAGCCATTGCTCATCAAATATGAGTCAATCCTACTGTACCATGCCCTTGGAGCTTGCTTGAGCCCATAAAGAGCTCTCTTCAATCTATATACTTTATTTTCTTCACCTGCAACTTCATAACTAGGTGGCTGCTCCACATATACTTCTTCCTTCAATACACCATTTAGGAAGGCATACTTCACATCCATTTGAAATACCTTCCACTTGTGCTAAGCTACAATTGCTATGAAAGCATGCACAGTTTCCATTCTTGCAATAGGGGCATAGGTCTCATTCCATACTATTGTTTGTAGCCAATGACTACCAACCTTGCCTTATGCCTATCAATCTTGCCTTCAGCATTACACTTGGTCTTGTAGACCCATTTCACTCCAATCACTTGCTTCTTGGAAGGCAAATCAGTTAGCTCCCATGTCTCATTCATTTCTATAGCATCTATCTCCTCATCCATGACCTTACACCATTTCTTCTCCTTAATAGCTTCTTCAAAATATATTGGATCACTATGAGAAAATAATGCAAAATTAACACTCTCATCATAATCTTCATACCTTTCATCTTGGTATATCTCCCTAAGATTCTTGGTCTTTCTTGGTAATGGGGAGGAGAGTGTGGGATCAGAATCTTCATTGTAGTTGCTTGGCATTGACACTCGGTCATGCCTAGAGGAGCTCGGTAATGACTGAGCTTATTGTCTTTTCTTCTATCTACTCCTTGTTGTTAATCAGCATCCTCTTCACTCATAATTGGCACTTTACTTGATGTGCTCAGTCACTCATCAATTGAACCATACCAAGACTAATTTTTAAGAAATTCCACATCTCTTGAAAGAATCATCTTGTTATTCAATGGGTCATATAATCTGTATGCCTTTGATTCTGAGCTATACCCTATGAAGATGCACTTCACTCCTTTATCATCCAATTTTTACCTTTTCTTTTTAGGCACATGTGCATATGCAACATATCCAAACACCCTTAGGTGTTCAACTGTCCATCTTCCTCGTGACTATGCTTCCATTGGAATTCTATCACAGACTGCCTTTGTAGGAAACCTATAATTAGGTAAACTATTGTTGCCATAGCCTCTCCCCAAAATTCAGTTGAGAGACCTTTCTCTTTCATCATGCTCCTTGCCATTTCAACAATGGTCCTATTCTTTCTTTCAGCCACTCCATTCTGTTGTGGTGTATAGCTGGCTGTGAGCTCTTTCACTATGCCATGTTTCTTGCAAAAATTTACAAAAGAATTGGAGGTATACTCCCCTCCTCTATCTGATCTTAGGACCTTGATATAATGTTCACATTCTCTTTCAGCCTAGGCTTTAAATTTTACAAATTTTTCAAATGCTTTAGATTTATTCTTTAAGAAATACACCCATGTCCTATGACTGAAATCATCAATAAATATCATGAAATAAGTACTCCCCCCAATGGAAGTAACTTGCATAGGACTGACTAGGTCAGTATGCACTAACTCTAATGGATATCTAGCCCTCCTAAAAAAATTAGAATTAAAGGGAAGCCTATGTTGCCTACCCAAAATACAAGCCTCACACTTGTCACATGAATTTCCTATACATGGAAAACCTTCTACCATTCTTTTATTTGACAATAAATTTAAACTAGCATAGCCAAGATGACCATACCTAAGGTGCCATAGTTGTGAGGGGTCTTCAATCACACTCCTTAGAGTTGATTGTGTGTGAGGTGCAGCACCAACTTGAGATGAGAAACATGTCTCTATCCTCAAGGGAAACATTTTGTTCTTTGTCATTTGAACTACTGCAAGTAGGTTCTTGCTCACATCCTTTTCTTGAATGACACACTTGTCATTCTCCATCAGCACTTTGTATCCATTTTGAATGAGCTGACCAATGCTCATCAAATTCTACTTCATACCAAGGGCAAAATATACATTTCGTATTTCCTTCTTCTCACCTTTCTTGGTGCAGACCATAATAGATCCTTTGCCCACAACTGGTAGGGTTCCATTATTACCCAATTTAATCTCTGATTTGAAACTCTTGTCAATGAATGAAAACAAAGTTTCATTACCACTCATGTGGTTGCTACATCCACTGTCAAGGTACCAAACCTCAGGGCTTCCTTCTTCACCAATGTTACACATGATGAATGCAGTGGCATTGTTTCCACTTCTCATGTTCACATCAACCACATTTGCTTGTCCTGACTGATCATTTTTCTTCTTCCAGCATTCATTTGCATAATGCCCATATTTATGATAGTAGTAGCATTCTACATTACTCTTATTTGAGTTGTATTTTTTCTTACCTCCTCTTGAAGTATTTTGTGAGCTACTTGCTCCATCTGCTCTTCCTGAGCTTTCTGTTACAGCATTTCTTTGTCCTCCATTTCCTCGGCCTTTGCCTCTGGAGTTTCTACCTGAGCCATTTCTTCCTCTCCCCTTTCCTCTTGGATTTGAGTGAGCCTTGAATGCTTGCTCTTGAGAAGAAGAAGATGTGGATCTATTGGTCCTATGCTCATGGGTTTGAAGTGTACCCATCAACTCATCCATTGTCAAAATAGTGAGGTCTTTTGCCTCTTCTATGGTCATGACCAAATTGTCATATTTATGAGGTAAACTCCTCAATATCTTTTCCACTATCCTCTGCTCTTAATAGTCTTCTCCATTTGATTTCAGTTGGTTAATCACATTTGAGGTCCTTGAACTGAAATCTGCAATTGATTCATTTTTCTTCATCTGAAGGTTCTCAAACTCCCTCCTTATATTCTATAGCTTTACTGTGCAGACTTTATCATTCCCCTTGAAGTTTGTCTCAAGGATATCCCATGCTTCCTTTGCATAATTTTCTGCTACAATCTTGGAAAAAATAGTTTCTATCATTACTGCTTCAATAAGACTTAATGCCTTAGCATCCTTTCTCCTTAACTCTTTCAAATGAGTCTTTTGTGCATTTGTGAGGGCAGCATACTGAACTGGGTCTGTCACATCATTGAATCCATTAACCACAAAATCTCACAAATCATTTGCAACCATAATGGTTTTCATTTTCTTTGCCCATGTATCATAATTTTGTCCATTAATGATGGTGGTTGCTACCATATCTTTCTTGCATCTCCTACCATGATAAATATCCTAGAAAAAAAATTGCCCTAACTCACTGTGGATGTGGGGCCTCAAAGCTCTGATACCATGTGAGAAATAAATCACAACTTTAAAATCAATTTTACCAGGTACCTAAAATTTTACTCGGCAAAAACTATTACTGAGTGACAGTTTTTTGCTCGGTAACCAAAGAAACCAAGTGGCAGGAGTGTTTATTGAGTGAGCTCGATAAGTGAAGAGAAGACAACTCGTTAGATGAAGAATCAACTCAGTAAATGAAGAACTTGGTAGACACTGGATACCGAGTGAGCTCAGTAGTGTGGATGCTGAGTGAACTTGGTAGCCATAGGAGGGTGGAGCTCAATAGATTAAGATATCGAGTGAACTCGCTAGAGATAGCAAAGATAAGATCTTTTAACAAGACTTCACTGAGTGATGATTTATAACGTGAACAACTTTCAACATTAAAATCAGAAATCTAGAACTTGAAGCTTCCAAATAAAACTTTTCAAATGCAATTAATAGAAGGAGACAAATGGATTCAAGTATGCCTACTTGTTTTTTATTCAACTTGGATTAATTTCATTACAAAATTTGGGAGCATTCGGCTTCAACTAGAAAACCCTAAAAATTCAAACTGGAAAAACTTCAAACTTACAGCTCTAATGGTTGCATACTACAATGCCTGGAGCAATCACTGCTTCAATAGGTTGAATCAAAACAACAAACTATGAACTTACAGGATGACACAGAAAGCACGTACAACTACAGTCACGGAATAAGCTTCCTCTGTCTCTGCAATAACCAGATCTGCTGATCACTTCCTTTCCACTTTGTTCTACTCTGCAACTTCTCTGCTCTGTTGAACTCTCTTTGTCTCTTTGGATCTCTAAATCTTAAATATGAATGACAAAACATTCCTTTTCGTCTTTGGCAAAATATTTTCCCCCTCATTTTCAATTTCAAAATTTCACCTACCCGTAATAAATTTTTTGAACGTTCAGGGTTGGTAGGTGGGTGTTTGGCTCCAGGGGCAAACAACAACTGCATTAAATATTCCAACATAGCCTACATGAATAACAAAGTTACTGTAAAAACTAAAATAGTAGGGGAAAAAATAGAACAAGATAGAACATAGAGAGGATACCAATGATTTACACAGATATACACATGAACACATCAATAACTTTATTGATCTCCAAATTCGATTACATTCTTGAAGGTTGCTACACATTCTATTCTGCAGCTTAATTAAAACTCAAATCACAGTCACTTATTTATAAAACTCCATCTAAAATATTCTCCATAATTTTTGGAATGCCTACGGTGAAGGAAGTTCTTGTTTACTGCTTGTAACAGTAGATTACAGTAGATTAAACATCGTCGAAGTCTACTTTATTTCATGCAATCTGAAATATGATAAAATCGGAGTTTACTAAAGTGGTGGAGTCAATGGAGTTGGAGTTGAAAAACTCCAATGAGGACGGTGGAACTACGACTCAAACATCACTTATCTCAACACTTCCCCTTGATGTTGAGTCTCACAAATTTTTAATAGAACTTAACTTGAATCATGCACCTCATAGTGCAACTCTTTGTCACTAAAGTCATATAGACTCATGTGCATACAACTTCTAGTAGAAGTCAACTATCTCTTTCTTAATTTCTCTCTTTCATGAGAGATCACAAGGTTTAGTCTTCTACTTTCTCTAATATAGAGAAGACTCCTGACACTTCACTTCCATGTGCCAACCAAAACAAGTAGTCATCAACTACTTCACTCAAACATTGAAACCTTGATTCACCATTGTCCCTTTTGACATGCAAACTTGGAGGTTTGTACAATCTTCTCAACATCCTCGTCACCTTCTGCCAATAGGATCCATCGATCCATCCATAATCAATTTGTATACAATTTTTTTAGATTGTCCATCACAATCTCTATTCCAACATGATTCTTCACTATGACTCTTCAACCCACAAATGCTACAAGGTTGAAGATCCCAACATTTATCCTCTATATGTCCATCTCTGCTACAATGGGAACATGAAATACATTCCTTACTCGAACATGATTTGTTCGAACCTGCAGTACTATCAACTTTAGATCTATCACGAGAAAAATTAGATCTCTCTCTTTTACCAAATCCAAGACTTTCAAATTTCGACCTCCAAATAGGTTTGATGGGCTCCTTTATGCCCTGCTCATGCTTTCCTAATCCACTTCCTTGAAAACCCATTTTCTACATAATCTTTAAGCCAATATTATTCTTAAAATAACAGTTGTCACCATCCAAACAAATTTCATCCATACCTTTAGATGGCTTCTTACCTTCATCTTCAACTGACAAAACAAGAGAACAAACCAAATCTTCTGCGCTACAAGCAACATCATAAACTATTGGCTTTGATTTCAAAATTTCTTTTTCTTCTTCCAAAGCTTTTATTTTCTTACCCAAATCAACATTCTTCTTTTTAACTTCATCAAACATGATTAACTTTTCTTTCAATTCGTAATTTTCTGTTCTAAATTTTTCTAATTCTTTCTCAAGACATTCTATTTTGCACAAATATTTATGTCTCTCCTTTCCAATATTTTTGAAATTCTCCACCAATTCTAAATTGAACTTCTCCAATTTTATCACTTCATCATTCAAACAATCCTTCTCACAAATCAAATTTAATTTTTCTTCTCTAACTTTCTTTCCAAATTTACCCATTAAAATAAATTTTCTTTACACAAATAGATTACCTCTACTGTGGGCACTGCTCTTGGACTGCAGAAAATATATCTTTAATCTCTATATCTTTAATCTCTATAAAACTTCAATCTTCCATCTTCAATTTTTGTAAACAACATTTCCCAAATGACACATGCTCAAATCTTTTTCAAAAGATTGCAGTCCACACGAACATCTTCATAGCCCAAGATCTTCATCCGCTCTGATACCAACTTATAAAAACTAAAACAACAGGAGGGAAAAATAGGACAAGATAGAACATGGAGAGAATACCAATAATTTACACAGATATACACACAAACACATCAATATCTTTATTGATCTCCAAATCTGATTACATTCTTGAAGGCTGCTACACATTCTATTCTGCAGCTTAATTAAAACTCAAATCACAATCACTTATCTATAAAACTCCATCTAAAATCTTCTCCATAATTTTTGGAATGCCTACGGTGAAGGAAGTTCTTGTTTACTGCTCGTAACAGCAGATTAAACATCGTCGAAGTCCATTAAACATCGTCGAAGTCCACTTTATTTCATGCAATCTGAAATATAACAAAATCGGACAGCAGATTAAACTACGACTCAAACATCACTTATCTCAACAGTTACCAAGCTACTAGACAATAAATTTATAAAAGCTTGAGGCCAATTAAAAAGTAAATTGCTTCGTAGGAAATTTCAATTGAATTCATCAATTTGTTCTGATATCAAGTTAAAAATCAGACAGAGAAGAAATAGAGAAGAGAAACCCAAAAATATGCTCTACTGAACACAGGCTTCAATTTTTACGAAAAAAAATCATCAACATATTTATATATTATCTATGCTGTAGCATAAAAGTTAGCTGTGATATCTATGATGGATAGTTGAGATGGACAGCAAAAGTCAGCCGACTATGTTGTGCTGGGCGGCTAACAATTTTAAGTCCTAAACTAATGCTGGTTGAGTAGCCTACAAGGCATTTTCTATATATATCTTAATTTAGGCTCAACCAAAGGAGGAAGAGTTGAGCCTTTTCAGAATTTATTAACCTTTTTTTAAGTGTTAACCTATTTTTAGTATGAAAAAAAATACAACTTCAAAACATGGTGACCCACAATGTATGGTTCCTCCGTAGAATCTCCAGCACTACAGTTGCCAAATGATCCAAATGGATAAGAACAGCGTTGGGGAGGCCACCAACCAATGTCGTAACTTAAAGTGGGAAATACATTTTGGCTCGTTGAAAGTTGTCCAGTACTTCACTCTGTCCCCAAATTCTCTGAAACACACTTCTGCAAAGGCTCTAAAATCTTCTCTATTTAATAACACCAAATCAAAAATTGCCATGCATCTGATTGTGTAAGAATAGCTTCTTGAATAACCAGAGTCACTTTCTAAGATACTGACTTCTGAAAACATTTTAATGAATTGTAGATTGCAATTTACAAAACAATACCAAGTTCAGTATCAATTATAGATTGCTCAAGACATTACACTATTCTTGGCCTCAGCCATCCTCCATAAGCATCTTCCAAGCTCTGGGGCAAATCAAAGTAGTATAAGGTAGCATGTGGTTGAATACTTACAAATTTTCCACAATGCTTCAATTATATTATTAGTCCCTGCCTTATTTATAAGGCAGGGAACTCCCCATTGCTCCCTTTTAATTAATTTCGTAATCAAAACTATTCTATGTCTAATTTTAGAAAATCTTTATTTTTTAAATGTTTTTCTGAAAGTTTATTTCTAATTTCTTATTGGCCAACACCAATTTTCACAGGGGTTAATTTTTTTTTAAATTCAAAAAATAAAGAAATTATGAACAGCTTCCAGAACTCTCCAACAACTTCTTCTACAGGTAGATTCCATCTCGAGGGCATTGAAACTGGGTATGACACCATGGCGGAAAGAGCAAGTAAATGACAGAGACGGTTGTTTTCATGAATGACTATGAGCAGAAAAACACCGAAGCCTAGCTTCAGGTGTGCCCTGCTTCTCCACCATCTATTCACTCACCAGAAAAAAAAAAAAAAAAAAAAACTCCATCTTTGTCTGAAGTGCTGAGCAAATGAAGAGTTTTCCCACATTTTATCAATTGCTTTTGCCTCAAGTTTGATTTCAAAGGTCAAGTTTGATTTCAAAGGTCTGTATGACACGATTTATAATCTATCCAACTATGAATAGATTCAATTCCTTGAAGATCAAAATGATACAGAATGACTGCTGAGTTTTCTGGCCAAGGAATGAAACGATCTTGTAGTTCTCTTTAGGCAAGCAGGTGTCGTTCAATCCTTCTTGTTACCTTCACCTTCAATCGACACACAAAGCCAAGCTGCTGCAGACTACTATGAATCTGATCTCTCGACTCCATTGTGGAATTACGGCATCGTAGTCACTGTCTTCTAAATAAAAAACTCCCTGTCAAATCTACATATTATTCCCCAATTTTCTTCTCAAAATAGAGGTAGCCCGATTCAATGAATAAAGAAAAAAGTTTTAAAAACCAATAAATATTTTGAGGTCTCATGCGTCATTTGATTGCTTTGGCGCAGGGAATACAAAATGGGCCATAATGAGTTGCCAATGTGCACGAAGGCAATCAAATGGAAATAATAAATAGTTTTTAATATTTTCCATCTAAAGTAAAGATTGACATATATTGGACCAAAAATATGTTCAACACATAGAAAGCTATTTGAGATTTTCAATTTAGGACTATTCCTAATGTGAAAATCCAGAAATCTGAATATAATATTCACATGATCACTTAAGTACAATATTGGACTAGACATTACAAATTACTCCACACAATGAATGACTTAAAAGTCATTAACTATAAATTGACATGTCCAATTATAATGTTAGGATGTCTTGTTCAATCACAATAGTAAGTAATTTAATATAATAACTTCATTATTGTCTTACCTAACATCATTATTCAATTCGAATAGATAAAATATGATTAAAATAATAAACTATATTAAAAATATCATTTATAAAATACTTGATAAGTAATTTGATAAGCTCTAATTAGCTAATTCTATTACAATAAACTTATATATTTACTAATTAGTAATTAAATTAATTATATAAACAACTTAAATATAATTATAAACTTAATTAATATACAAACAAAAATCACATCCATCTATCCATCTATAATCTAAAATTCTAAACTACTTAACATATTTCAAAATTTAGAAACTAGAGGAAAAAAATAAGGAACCTTAAATTAAAGAAAGAATATAATGTAAATATGATCAAGGGAAATAATTTGTATGAACAACAAATGGGTTATAGTCAGACGCTCTAGATTTTTAAAGGAAAGGTAATCGAGGTGGAGATTTTTTGATCTGGCAATTGCGGCCTGCGAAACTGAGAAGAGCGAGCTTCAGATTTTCACAATTTGCAAATGCTGGATTTTCCCAGCGACAACACTTTGCATGTGGGTGCATGAGCGACTAGGGCAGCAAATTTTTTTTGATATTTTTGGCAAAATTTTGAGTTTTCTTAGATCCTAGTTCAACATTTGTTTACTGGGCCCTTATGGCAGCAAGCGAGGTCTCCAGGAGTCTCATTCTTGCTGGAGCCTCTAGTGGTGATGGATCTTCTTCTGAGGGAGGTCTGAGGAGAAGGAGCCTTTTTATGTTAGCGAGCGCCAGAAGTTAAATAAAGTTAATGGCTATTTTTTGCGTAGTCAGGATAGGCCTATGCTAATTATTCCTCCAAAAGTTGTAATGGAGGATGTGGACTATCTGGCCACACATGCATTGATATGCAAGTTTTTTGGTATCTGAATTTTCTTGTCGGCTCTTGAAGCTTGGATTCACCGTTCATGGCAAGTGGAAGGTGATATGGATATTATGTTGGTTGGTAATAGCTACTTTTTAGTGAATTTTTCTTGCATGTCAGATCGGAACTGGGTCTTTGAGGGAGGTCCATATTTTTATGACAGTGTAGGTCTTTTTGTCAAACCCTAGCATCCAAGATTCAATTCTGCTGAGGATCTTCCTTTGAGGGTTCCTGTTTGGGTTTGCCTGCTGTGGCTTTCTTTGGAGTTCTGGCAGGAGGATATCCTGCGATAGATTGCTACAATGCTTGGAAAGCCGATTGCTATAGCACATCAATCACTAGAAAAAAAGGTTATTTCTTATGCCTGTATTTGTGTTGAAATTGATTTAAATAATCCTTTGCCAAATTCTTTAGAAATTTACCTAGGCTCTTCTTCTGGGATCCAACAGCTAGACTATGAATCTATTCCCTTTCGTTGCCACATTTGTCATGCATATGGTCATTTACAACGCCAATGCCCTCAAGCCTCCAAAGGCAATGGTACCCCTGGTGGGTTTTCTGGCCCAAGGATGGCCAATGATGTTAAGGGGAATGGTCAAGTTGTTAATACTAGAAAAGGAAATGTTCAGGTCCTAATAATATAGGTAAAGGGAAAGCTCAAATGAACACTTCAAGTCTGGAGCAAGTGCCATCCAGTACTATTGGTCCTGATAAGGATGGTTTTATCCTAGCTCGAAAATGTGCTAAGGGGTGGGGTCAGAAACGGTCTCATCTAGATTGGCAAGTAGACTCAAGGTTCAATTGTTTTGAGGTTCTTGACAACATGG
This sequence comes from Cupressus sempervirens, assembly GCA_028749045.1. NCBI lineage: Eukaryota > Viridiplantae > Streptophyta > Pinopsida > Cupressales > Cupressaceae > Cupressus > Cupressus sempervirens. Next base: position 599,917,511 of record CM053791.1, on the reverse strand, counting down.
TCATAGAAGAAGGTATTCCTATAGAGGCTCAATGTGCAGCTACTGGCTCAAAGGAGAGGAGTTCTATTCTTAGTGGCAATCAGGATGTTGTAGCTTAGCAGATGTTGGAGACTTCTATTGGCCCTAAGTCTAGTTCCCTTGTGGTTTCTCCTACTCCACAGGAAAAGGATGTTCTTTTGGCAGATTTGGTTAAAGATGTATTTGCCTCTAGTAAAGGAAAGGGATCTTCTCTTACTTTGGGCCTTATGCAAAGACCATTTAAGAAAGTTTATTTTGCTACTCCCCCAAGAGTTGGACAAAAGCAAGATCAAGAAAAAAATAAAACTTGCAAGAGATTTACTGGTAGAGTCTGGGGTTGTCAAGACCTTGGATGAGCATTTTCCCCACTCTACTCAATAATTATTCTCTCATGGAATGTGAGGGGGTTGAATAGCATCCCTAGAAAAAAAGCTATTCATGAGCTAGTGGTTGATCATTCTCTAGATATCCTTTGTATCTAGGAGACCAAGCTTTCAATGGACTCCATGTTTAGATGTGCTCCTAAAATTTGGTTTCTTGGCCAATGTTACTATGTTGGTGCTTTGGGGAGCTCTGGTGGTATTGCCATTTGCTGGGATCCTAGGAAAGTTACACCACTTTGCTGGATCTCTTGCCTCTCAGCTCTCTCAATGGTGGCATCCTCTCTAGAAACTGGAGAGATGATTCTTGTTACTAATGTGTATGCTCCTATTGATCTCCCTAGAAAGCTCAAGCTCTGGGAACATATTAGGCATGTCAGAGGCTATCATCCTTTCTTGCCTTAGATTGTGGCAGGAGATTTGAACTCTGTTCTTAGTCTAGAAGAGAAGAGGGGTGGGCTAGCTCACTTGGGTCCTTCTTCTGAGCTTCTTTAACAAAACATTGATCTTTTTCATCTCTCTGATGTCAAACCTCTCAATGGGCTCTTTAATTGGAACAATCGAAGGATTGAAAATGATGCTATCTCAGAACGCCTAGACAAGTTCCTTGTTTCTTGCTTTTGGAATTGTGGCTCTCTTTCTCTCTCTTTTGAAATTCTTGATTGGAGAGGTTCTAAGCACTCGCCTATTAAGCTCACAGCTAGTTATGTTGTTGCCCCTAAGAAGCCTCCCTTTAAGTTTCAGCTGATGTGGCTTCAAGACTCTTCTCTTCATGACTTATTGGCTCACTAGTGGTGATAGGGAGGCCCTACATATGGCACTACTATGTTTTCCTTCTCTAAAAAACTTCAATATGTTAAAAGGAATTTGAAGCATTGAAACAAGAATTGTTTTGGTAATCTCCACATTATGTAGAAGAGGGCTCAGGATCATCTTGATTTTATTACCAGGCAAATTTGGGATCTAGGTTTCTCTGAAGCTCTTGGCATAGCAGAATCCCAAGCTTCTTCTAATTTAGCTGAGCAGGATCTTAGAGAAGAAATTTATTGGAAACAGAAGACTCGAGTTGACTGGCTTCAAGAAGGGGACAAGAACATTGATTTTTCCCATAAATTGGTGCAGGCTCGACGTAATAAGAGTTACATTTCTTCTCTTGTTACTTCTAATGGGATGCGTGTGTCCTCCTCTCAAGCTGTATCCAAGGAAGCTATTCAGTTTTACTCTGCTCTCTTTTCAGCTGATTTACCTCCTACAAAGATTAAGGAGGATACAATCTTGTCTTATATTCCCTCTATTGTGACTAGGGAGATGAATGAATCTCTTATGAGGCCAATTAGTATGTCTGAATTGGAGGAAGTGGTCTTCAACTTGCGGAAAGGCAAAGCTCTAGGGCTTGATGGCTTTCCTATTGAATTCTTTCAGGAATTTTGGGATATTATCAGTCATGACCTTTTAGATGTGGTTTAAGAGTCCTATTCCAACAAAGAAATGCTCTAGGCCTTGAATGCTACTTTCTTAGTACTTATTCCGAAGAAGGAAGAGACTAATCAACTAGATTTCTTTAGGCCCATTGCTCTTTGTAATGTGGTCTATAAAATCATTACTAAGCTCTATGCAGAGAGGCTTAAAGTTTGGCTTCCCATAGTTATCTCTAAGGAACAAGGGGGTTTTTTGGTTGGGAAACAAATTTTGGATGGGGTGGTTATTGCTTCTAAAGCTATTCACTCTGTGTACTTCTAGGGAACGTGCCATGTTCATTAAGCTTGATATCGCTAAGGCTTATGACAGAGTCAATTGGGATTTCTTGCAAAAAGTTCTTCTAGCGTTTGGCTTCAGTCAGGAATGGGTGAGATGGGTTCTTAGTTGTGTTACTACTCCTTCCTTCTCAATCCTTATTAATGGTGAATAGAAGGAATAGAAGGATCTTTCATAATGTGCAGTTTGAGATCATGCACCTGTGGAGGAAAATTGTTAATTCTCTTCATGAAACTATACTAGCTAAATGTGATATTGGTGGAGGCTTGGATCCTAGTGATGTTGGTATTTACACACGCCTTTCCTTTCCTCTTCAGGGCAGTACTCCCTTGATCCCCCACAACCACTTTGGGAGTAGAGCTAGGCATCACTCTCAGCATATTAATCATGAGGGGCATTGGTCTCCTCCTGAGGTTGGCATTCTTAAAATCAACACTGATGGTTCTTCTCGAAGAAATCCTGGTCTGGCTGGTATTGGGGGAGTTGGGCGTGATAGTTTTGGTGATATTCAGTTTCTGTTTTCTATATACAAGGGTTACCATACTAATAACCTCATGAAAGCCCTAGCTATCTTGGTTGTAGTTGAACAGTGCTGCCAACATGGTTGGAAAAGAATTATATGTGAGACTGACTGGTTGTGAATTTATTGAATAGCAGGAACCTTATGCATGTGGATTGGCATTTGGCTTTGGTTATTTAGCAGATCATTTAGTTATGTAATTCTTTAGATTCTATGTCTTTTATGCATATCCCTTGTGAGTGGAATGGTGTGGCTGACTGTCTGGCTAAATGGGCCTCTGAGCTTGGGCCAAATTGGAACATTATTGATCATAGGATGCTTCCCCTTGATTTATCTCAGATGCCGATTCAACTTGTGGACCAAGATAAAGCTTTGTAGCTCTCTTTGTTTCTTGTGTTGTTCTGCTCTCTTTGGTATTCAATAAAATTTTTACCCCTCTTTTAGTTCAAAAATATAATGTAAATATTACTTCATTTTAAGGCAAGAGCCTACAACACAATGGTAATTTGGGAGGTCTTGGGTTCGAATTCCCTAACACATCATAATTAATCTAGATTTTGACTATTTACCAATATATATATATATATATATATATATATATATATATATATATATATATATATATATATATATATATATATATATATATATATATAACTTTTCATTTGTAACTTCTAAAAACACATTAAAGGTCAAGGTTTATTCGTTCCTCTTTCTTTCATATATTGTTCAAAGATCATCAAATAGATGAGAACAATTAATTATTGCTAGCGTATGAACTGCAATATTTTAATAATTTAAAAAAAAAATCTAACTTCAACAAAATGTAGTGACCCCAATGCTCCACCATTTTTTAAGTTTGAAGAATATTATAATTATAAAACTATGCAGCCACTTTTATATAATGTTTAAACAAATAATTATTTATGTTTAAATGAACTATAGATATATGTTTTTTAAACAAAGTTGTTTGTAATTTGTTTATTAAAATTATATAGATTTATTTGTAATTAATTATAAATTTAATAATAAGTATTATATTATTGATAAATTAATTAGATTAATAAATTCAAATAAAACAAACATAATCAAGTTAAAATGCTAAAATTTATTTATTACAATATAAATCAATTAAATCAACAAAACTTATGAATAAATATAAATTGTATTTCTTTAATAAATTATTATATCTATAATATATTTTAACAATACTAATTTTTTATTTTTTATTTTAATTAATAGAAAAAATATATTGTATTTCTTATATCAATGATTTTAGTGATGTTCATTTTTCTTTTGCTTGCAATAGAATTACAAAATTTGTCGTTTAAATTTGCTTTCTCTTTTCTTGATATATAATTGTAGCTACATAGTACAATTTTGATCATGTCACTTAACTATATATATATATATATATATATATATATATATATATATAGTGGATGTATGGATGTAAACATTGAGTATTAAGTTTTAACTGGCAATGGGGAATAAGAGAACCAAACAAAGCATCGATAGAGGTGGAGGAACAGGGGATGGTTTTATTTCTCTGATAGAAAGAGAGAGCAGGCAAACAAGACCATCATGGCAAATAAGGTACGGATAGGAAAAGCTCCATTTTGAGAGCTGAGACAGTAAAATTTAAAAAGGAAGATCAATCGAAGTAAGCAATGAAGTGTTATCGATTTTGTTCATTGGCTGAGAGATCAGCTCAGAAGCGACATCAATGCTTTGTAATATTTTCTTCCTTGTTTTCTGGGCAAGAGCTGTAGTATAATAAAATTAGTAGATTTTATTTTAATTTCTATTTTTAAGGATACCTGTTTTTCAACTTGTTTTATCTTTGAATTTTTGGATAAAGTTTCAATGTGGGGTAAGTATTATGCTAATTAAGAAATTTTTTTATTTTTGATTTTTATTCTAGTTTCTTTTCCACATTTTGCTTTAGGAATGTCTACATAATTTTATTTATATGTAAATCAATAAGAAAGAATTTATTGTTTTGATTCTTGTTCTAATTTTTTTCTTTTTTACCATATGCTTACATTCTCACTTTTTTAGCTAGATCTAATGTTTGAAAGTAAGCTGAAATTCTACATTCTAAAAAAACACAAAATTTTACAAGAACTGGAATTTGTTGGATAAGGTGACTCAGCCTTAACACAATTTATTGCTTTATTTGTGCTTTCTTGGAAAGTTGTTAAATGAAGCTAGATTCTTCCACAAGAAAGGACTTAGTATAGAAAAACATAAAGCTTCTATTTTTTGGTGATTTATTCTCTTATGCTTTGTTTTTTATACAAGAGTTGTGCATAAGGAAGTTCCTAAAATGATTTGTAGATGCGTTGAATGTAGACACTTTAGAAATTGTTTCATTTTGTATTAAAACTCTATAAGTACAAAGCATTGTTGTAGAGAATTAAAAGAGAGATGAAAAGTTATTTGCATAGGGTTATGCTACGGAGCAAGACGTAAATCTTCATCAAAATGTATTGTAACTTGTTGCTAAATAATACATTAGCTTGATGGTTTGGAGGGTGGGGTTTTTACCTGGAAAGGTTTTCCCCATGTATATATGTGTTCTCTATTCTGTCTCATTCTTCTAGTTTTATGATTGTAGAATAATAATATGTATGTCATAATGTTGTTGAAAATTATTTAGATCAATAAATTGCAATCACTTTTCTTTATGAGTTTAATTGTGAGAAATCAACTACGTCTATTTCCGCTCTTATGGCATAGTAGTATGCACTGGTATTTACTTATTAGAAGCTATTCAATGAACTATTGTATACAGGATGTGCATACTGATTTCAGATGACTTTTTTGGGTGCTCTCATTTCCCTTCAATTGGTATCAGAGCTCAGTTTTGTGAATTGCATATTGCTTGCATGTGAGGATTCACAGTGTTTTTGGTTCTGGGTATTTCTTTTGTTAAGATTTCTTAGCTTGTAGAGCGTGAAGATTTTATTTGAAGAAGTTGGCTAATAATTAATCCCTGGATGAGTGAAAGTCTTGTAGTTGATTTATTTTTCATGAGACAGCAGACATTTCTTGAAGGATGGTGATGACAAAGAAAATAGAGTTGGTCATGTTGAAATGACATTGATTTGGAGCTCTTGGTTGATAGAAAAATAATTCCTAATGCATGGGTATTAGAAGATGTCTCTTTTGTTACCTAGAATGCATATAGGCTATGGAGTTTCTCACTAGATGATCTGAAAACTTCTAGATAGCCTATCTCTCTCATATGCATGTACTAGTGGTTGTTGAATTGATTTACAAGCAAGCCTATAGTTCCTATACTATGTTTTCCTCTTGGATGCTTATACATGCATGGCTTGGATTCTTGTTCGTTGGATCTAAGGGTTATATAGATTTTCATTAAAAATCTATGATGATGCTCATCTGTGAAAATCCATTATTCTAGATTTATTTGTTTGGTGTTTTTTCAGACTTTGAGTCTTCTAGATGAGAAGTGGGTGTGAATGTGCATGGGTGTTCTTAAACATAATATTTTTGCAGGTTTTGCATGCTGAAATAAAAACTTGTGATTTTTTGTGGATCTACTAAAAGTTATTTTCTTGATTCTTATTCCTTTAGAGTGGTACTAGATGAGATAGTTGTAGTTCTATATGCATGCATTCTTTGTGCATGGTGAGAGGAGATGTTGGTACATGATCAGTCACTCAACATTTTTGTGGTGTTTCTTTGTTGGATTCCTAAACTATGGTGCTCAATGTGGACATAATTGACAAATCATATTTGTGTTTGATTTGGTATTTGAGTCATGTTTTCCACATGATTATTCTATTTGATCTCATTTGTACATGTCACTAATGTGATAGCTTGGGTTTGCATGTTGCAATGATTGGATCTACACATTATGCAGTCAAGTAGGTAGGCCACCCACTTAATTACAATGGGATGACTTGGATGTGGATTGTCTATATCCACCAGATTTGATTCAGTGTTGGTACAAACTTGTTAGCTAGCCTTTTTTGTGGTCTCTTGTGCATTTGTGTGGTTTCTTGGGGATGAGAGTATGGATGATATTTGAGTACTTGGATAGTCAGTTATGAAGTCCTATTGCATGGCGAATTTTCTTAGTGTGAAGATCTTGGTTTCACTCAGTGTGATGTGTGGACCTAGATGATTTTCAGATTTGGAGGATGGTGTGTCACATGCTTAGATAGCTCGTTATCATGTTTTAGTGGGAGCTTTGGCAGTGGCTATATTTTTCCATCATATGGAGATGGATAGTCTTCTTTAGTGTTGTAGATGCTGGAGGATGTCATACATCTTGTTGCTGCAGAAGGGTCTTTTACATTTGTTGGTTCACTAGTTGGAGATGATATCTTCATGTGATTGGAGATGTTGACATCTTTAGGATTCAAGGGGTCCTTGGTAGAGATGTTGTTTATGCTTTTATTTGATATGTTATCATGGTGGCTTTTATGTCATGGTTTTTTCTTTATTACAAATTTGGAGTTGTGACATGATATAGTTATTTGATATGATCACATGAAGCATGTTATCTCTTTGGAAGAGATGGTTTAGATCATGATGTCATTTTTATGTTCTTAATTCCATGGTTGGAGCTTTGACATTGATCTTGATTTAATTTCATGGTATTGAGTAATTTGATCATTTGTTTGATACTTCATAACAGTGCTATGTTGTAGTGGAGTTTTGCATGGAGTGATTGATTATAGGTGCTTGTGGATACTTGGAGACTTAGGTGAGGCTAGAGTTCTCTTGAGATGAGACACATTTTTTAGATGTATACTCTTGATGAGATTTCAACAGAAAGTCTGAGGAGCCTACACCTTTGTTGGATGTGAGTTCAATAGAGATCTATGAGGAGAATGTTCTTGGATAAGTCACAGGGTGACTTGCATATCTTGGAGGAGCATTATCATTTTCCACTCTTGGTCTACTCGGTAGTTTATCAATTGAGAGGTATTATCCAATGTTACTTTCAGGTCTTTTTCTTTTTCTTTTATATTCATGGATCTTGAGCTAGGATTAGATGGTTCAATAGGATTCATCATGAGAGATGGATAACATGATTATCTCCTTGAGGTGTATTTTCATTTATGATGACAATAGGAGATGGTAGTGAGCATATTTCCTAAAATGGGAATGGAGTTGTGTGATCTTCTTTGAGAGGCTTACATTAATGTAGATTCATGATATCATGTTATGTTTGATCTCTTGAGGTTGAATATTTTTGGATGTTGTTGTGGCTTTTCTCTTAGGGTTGTGAAGGAGATCATACTTGGCACAGTTGACATTTAGAAGTGTTTGTAGAAGGACATGCTACATGCTTATGATTTATAGTTTCTTTCTTTGGTCTTGGTTATCTTCTTGGATGTTTTGGTTCACATAACATTATTTTTGAGATTTGTTAGAGCTATGGTGTTGTCTTTTGTGGTCATTTGTTATCACTTGTACTTTTTTTTTTTGTGATGACAACGTGATTCATTTATCTCTTTTCTTTTTTGGACGTGGAGAACACAAGAGAGTTGTGGGGACTGGATGAGAAAGATGTTTCTTGTAGTGTTTTTGCTACAGGATTTGCATGTCTTTGTGGATGGTCCTTGGTACTACATGGTTGCACTTTCTTTGTGTTGTTATCAGCAGACTCAATATGGTTTTTGATTTTTTAAATTCAACATTATCCATGTAGTGGGAGTTCTTGTATGTGTTTGGTCTTCATCGACTATTTGGACATAGAGCTTGAGGTTGCAGTTTATGGATTGGTTATGTTGCTGGCATGAGTTTTCTAGTGTTGGATACCTTTGAGGTATGGGTGATCGGATGGGTTAGCATTTATTGTGGATATTATTTTTAATCTTGTGGGTTTATCAATTGGATTGGACCAATCAGTTTGGTTGTTGTTCTAGCTGATGTTTTATCTTGTTTTCTGGAGGATGACTTCACAATTTTCTTGGGCTAAGAAGTTAATTTTTTTTAATACTTATGTGTAGTTCGTGAGCATAGCAGAGTGGTGGCAGCAGTCTATAGCCTTTGTTATCACATGGATCTTATGCTTGTGTTATTTGGACAAATGTCTAGTTGGAGCACGAGAGCATATGTTATGATTTATGTTGTTTCATGGATGGTTGTGATGATACAGTTTCAGCAATTTGAATCTTATAAGGTCTTGACACAAGTGGGAGATTGTTGGGATAAGGTGACTCAACCTTAACACAATTTATTGCTTTATTTGTGCTTTCTTGGAAAGTTGCTAAATGAAGCTATATTCTTCCACAAGAAAAGACTTGGAGTAGAAAAAAAGAAAGTTTTTATTTTTTGGTGATTTATTCTCTTATGCTTTGTTTTTAATGCAAGGGTTGCACATAAGGAAGTTTCTAAAATAATTTGTAGATGCTTTGGATGTAGACACTTTAGAAATTGTTTCCTCTTGTATGAAAACTCTATAAGTGCAAAGCATTGTTGTAGAGAATTTAGAGAGAGATGAGAAGCTATTTGTATAGGGTTATGCTGCCGGATTTTTTTAGAATAGAGCAAGATGTAAATCTTCATGTGAAAGATGAAAATGTATTGTAACTTCTTGTTCAATAATACATTAGCTTGATGGTTTGGAGGGTGGGGTTTTTACCTGTAAAGGTTTTCCCCACATATATATGTCTTCTCTATTATGTCTCATTCTTCTATTTTTATCATTCTAGAATAATAATCTGTATATCATAATGCTGCTGAAATTTATTTAGATCGGTAAATTGCAATCACTTTCCTTTAAGAGTTTAATTGTGAAAAATCAACTATGTCCATTTCCGCTCTTATGGCATAGTAGTATGCACTTGTATTTGCTTATTAGAAGCTATTCAATGAACTATTGTATACAAGAAGTGCATACTAATCTCAGATGACTTTTTGGGGTGCTCTCATTTCCTTTCAGAATTAAACATCCTACAAACCTTATTTCTGCCATAAACATCAATAAGTGACCATAAAGGTTGAACAAAATATTCCTCATCACTTCCTAAAAGCTTTTGTATTCATTTAGTGATTATATGAAAATATAAGTTAATGATTCTTATAAATATTTAATTACTACTTTCTTGGTAGAAAGTTTTTAAATCAAAAACTCATATACTTAAATGATAGAAAGACTTTTAGCTCAACATCAACCATTGAAATGGCTAGACCCTTAATTTTGTTTTCAATGCAAAAAATTAAAATATGAAACAAATATAATGAAAGTTCCTTATCTACATACTTATAGTCAAGCCATATCAAACCAATATAAGTTGTCTCCTTAATTATACTATAAACTACCGAGAATTTACATCCTATTGAGTAGAGAGGAGTAGCATGACACTTCCATATAGACTTTCAACTTGAGTCATTCTTACATTTTTGGAAAAGAATCTTTTGTGGAGAGTTCTTGATGTTTCCATATAAACTCTCAGCTTGAGCCATTCTAATGATTTTGGAAAATAATTTTGTTTTGGGAGAGCTCTTTATGAAGGATGATATTGAGAGAATTCAAAGAGTTTGAGAATAATGGTAGTTTCTTGAAAGTGTGGAAGTCCAAAGGTTGATAAATTTTGATTCATTATTATTTTCTTTCTATATCTCAGTGTAAACGACAAATCTCTTATTATGTGTTGACTTTTGAAAGTTAATTATGTTTTATTAATTGTTTGAAGCTTTCATTTGAGTCGAGGAAAAAATATCTTATTTTAGATTAAGATTATGGTTCAATTAATTTCTCTTTAGTGTATTACATAAATGTATATCCATATGAGTTCTTGCATAACCTTTGTTGTTTCTTCTTTGGTTAATCAACACTTATCGAATCTTGTAATTCGGGGACAATAAGAGTTTCAAATGATATAAGAGCTTCAAATGATAAAATGTATATCCATATGAGTTCTTGCATAACCTTTATTGTTTCTTCTTTGCTTAATCAACACTTATCGAATCTTGTAATTCGGAGACAATAAGAATTTCAAATGATATAAGACCTTCAAATGATTCAATGAAATCATAATTATTGAGTGGAACACATTCATCATGACCGCAATTCTCAAGTTCTAGTAATTTGTAGAGTGCTCACGCAATGAAAATTATCAGATTGCAATTGAAAATCTCCTCATCATCATTACAACTTTATAATGCCATCCTCCATAGATAACATAATCTCAGATGAACAAACAACATAAGATTTTGTTTAATAATATTAAATACATCGCACATGACATTTTACTCTTCGCAAACTGTATTTATAGAAACGTAATCTATCGTCAGATGAGTTCAAGTGCCAATGATGATAGTTGGGGTTTTCATGCTAAGACCCCAAATTATGATTATATTGAACGCCACGAATGAAACCGCCGGCGTCTCCAGTCTTTAATAGTAAATTCTACCAGTTGTGTAAAATGAAATCGAGGTAAGTATGATGCTCTGAAAACAGGAGGTAAAACTTAAAATCACAGGCGTCATATCTTGTTCATAAACTTCCTCTCAACAAAAAAATAAATAACAATTTTCATGGACCACAAGTGAAGTAGAAAGGGTAGTTACTCACGAGCATAATGAAACTAATAAGTGGATGGAGAATGAGAGGATACAACCATTTGATTCACATTGGTCAGCCCATTTCTTCTCTTCCATGCATTTCTAGTTTTCTTTTTCCCTTTCAAAAATTTAGTATACCAGCGAACAGAAAGATTTGGATATCTCTTCAAATCCTTATCTTTGAAATCCACATAGAAGAGGCCATAACGAATCTCATAACCAAACAAAAACTCAAAATTGTCCATCAATGTCCACACAAAGTAACCCTTAGTGTTAGATCCATTCCTGCACCCACAAAACCATGCTTGTTTAAACTCTAGAGCATTTGATAAAATAATGTGTATACAGTTGAAGGTATGATATATATTCAGCTTACCTGATAGCAGCAAGCAAACTCTCAAGATAGTCATGAAGATACTCCATCCTTCCCGTATCATTTAATGCCTCAGAGAGTGAAAGAGATTGGTTGTTTATGGTGCCATATCCTAGCAGCAATTCATAAGCCATTTCAGCAATGGAACAAAATCAAATGAAACCATACTAAAGCAAAATATTGCACACTAAATGGTAACAGGGTAAAAGAACTTGAAGCTAAAGACTCTGTGAGAAAAGGAAGAATGAGGTGATAGATGCAAGATATGATTCCTTCCAAGTATGAGAAATTCTTGAAGTTGAGAGCTATATGAAATTGCATGAAGGATTGCAACATACTGAAAGTTAAGGAATTTATTACCATTGACATCACCCAAAATACCTTAAGAAAATACATTGATTTGGGCTGTCATGATACTAACTGACCTTGTATTTTAAAGTAAACCCATTATTGAATGGTAGAAAAACAACATATACATTGTTAGGAGTGTTTCTGGATTAGATTGTATATACAGTTTTTGCATCAACTTTTGGATCACATTCTAGGATCTATTATCAAGACGAGAGAGCACAACGTACGATCCAAAATATTGATGCAAAAACTGTATAAACAATCTAATCTAGAAACACTCCTAACAATTTTCATCAATTGTAGAAATCTACTATCTCTAACATATATATTGTGGATACCACACAAACAGCCATTCACATGCGGTTAATTTGTTGAACCAAACTTTACATAGCAAAGTGAGTACCATTTTCATAGATTATTATAGGTGGATTGTCATAGTCTTGCTTGAAATATTCCAACAATGCTTGCAATCCCCATGGAACAATTGGAAGTCCAGTGGGTGCGAACTGCAATGAAATAATGAGATTTTCATATCCACAATAATTTCTATGTCGCATAAATGATTTTGCCTGAGTGAAAATGTTTTAGGGACAAATTATGGGCATACCTTACCAATAGGGGCACCTCCTCGCATTACTTCACACAAACAAATGTATACACATCAGTATCTGAAATTGCCTACCAATATTCCAAACTTGGTTATCTTTTTCAAATTTTGGAATGTACCTGTGAAATTTGAGTTTACATCTCTAAAATAATCTCTTTCTTCAGCAACCCAATGACTAGATGAATCAGAGACATAACTAGTGCCATAATGATTAACCCCAATGAAATCAAAAGATCCTTTTAGCTTTTCCGATTGCTGTTTGGTGAAAGTGGGCAGCCTGGAGCCTACAATCTTCTTCATGCTCGAAGGATAGTCCCCAGAGAAAATGGGATCTATGAACCTTTTAGACAAGTAGAAAGAAAAAGGCTTCCTTCAATTATTAAACATGTAAAAGGGTTTCAGAAGCATCCTGTAATTTCAACTCAGTAAAGACTTACCAACCATTTTGAAAATCAAATGTCCTCTGAGTTGCAGCTATGTCCTTGGACGAGTTTGTCAATGGCACTAACCACGTTATGACAAGTACCAAGCCAAGAAAACCCTTTTGGTTGGCCTGCAAAAACAGAACTATCAAGCTATTAAACAATGTGTTTAGTAACAGTGTAACACCAGTGCTGGGATACGTTAGGACAATGGGACACTGGGATGAGTTTCTGGGATGGGGAACAATGGGCCTCAATTTTGGGACGGTGGCGAGGGGACAGAAGGGCAGGGAGGGGTGTTGTATACTATACATATAGAACATGAAATGCTAGTTATGAAATGATGTTTCAGTATAACATACCAAATTGAAATACTTGAACAGACCAAAATTGCAACATGAACTAGAACTGTCGAACATTCAATACAATAACATAGTACATACCCAATAGTAGCATTCAAAAATCAAAATTCAAATAGAAATTCAAGTACCTATCCCAACAGTAACATAGTTATAGAATGGCGGAGATGGGGAATACTCAGGTACTCCAGGTGCAGGGATGTCTTGGGTGCGAGTACTTTGAAGTTTGGAGGTGGGTACGAATCCCTGGGTTTCACTGTTGTTTAACCTCTAGACCAATTACAAAGTAAATTACTCTTTTAGATATTTCAAGCCCTAAAGCTAATGATGCTTGAGTGGTTTGATAGCTCTTAAGGTCTTTTATATTACTGTGTTTAGGGTTCAACCAAACGGAGAGTAATTGAGCCAGTTTAGAAGAGGACTTGAACAAGTCAGTAGTAAGAACAAATATTGCCCTGTTTTTAGTGTTAAAAATATAACCTGAAAGTTTTCTCTGTAGAGCTCAACTACTGCTGCATGAGATAACAAAACATGATGACCAACAATATAGGGTTCCACTGTAGAATCTCCTGCACTACAGTTGCCAAAATATGAAAATGGATAAGAACAGCGTTCCGGAGGCCACAAACCAATGTCATAACTTAGAGTGGAAAATGCATTTGGCTCGTTGAATGTTGCCCAGAACTTCACTCTGTCCCCAAATTCTCGGAAACACACTTCTGCAAATGCTCTGAAATCTTCTCTGTTTAACAACAGGCAATCAAAAACTGTTAGGCGTCTGTAGTGTGAAGAATATCTTCTTGGATAACCATAGCCACTTTTAAGATACTGACCTATATTTACTGTACCTTGCAACTCAATAGCAAATTCAATATCAACCATGGTTGGGAAAATTACACTATTTGGGGACTGAGCCATCCTCCATACGTATCTTCCAAGCTCTGTGGCAAATCGAAGTGGTACAAAGTAACATGTGGTTGAATACCTGCAAATTTTACGTGTCTTCAATCTACATAGTTTTGTGTTAAATTAATACTCCTTTTTCCTCTGTAGTTTCATTTATTCTCCCTTCAGTTTGTAAGATATCTTCTACACATTGCTGCAAAACATAGTTTGATTTGATTGGACAATAAAATATTGGGTTACAATGAATTAGTGACCTTGTAGGAAAACATTCAATACCGTGGAGAAGGAGTTCATTGATGAGATTGTTGTAGTATTCCAATCCCTTTGGATTGATAGCACCCCTTCCATCTGAAACAAACAGCAAGTTAAGATAATGTCTAAGTGAATTATTTTTCTTTTATCTTGACTATTTCCCTCAAGAATGTTGATTTGTATAGAGTTTTTTTAATAGAAAAAGATTGAATCCTCTGCAAAATATTTTTTGGCAGTACCAGGTATAAGTCGAGGCCATGAGATGGAAAATCTGTATGCATCTAATCCCATTTTGAACATGAGACGAATGTCTTCCTGAGAAATTTTTTGTGGTAAGCCAACTCAAAGCTGATAGAATACAATTTATTTAGTGCTGTACTAATCAAGAAAAGTGTAGTAATATAGATTACTTTATAAAGGTGGTACTGGTCTACAGCAACATCCCCTGTGCTTCCATCAAACATTTTCCCTGTAAATGGACATTTCACTAATTAGTCCTTTAAGTTTGTTTACTCAAGAAGATGCAAGAATTCTAATGCCCACAATTGATCAAATGGGTTATTTGGAGTAGATAAAAACAAGATAATATAATGTTTGATGATGCACTCCGAATTGTTTTAGTTCATGTTAGCATTATATATTATATCAGTTAGTTCAATCTCATTAATGACTAGAGTTCATGTTAGCATTATATATTATATCAGTTAGTTTAATCTCATTAATGACTAGCTTCAAAAACAACTTGTGTAGGGGTTAATATTTCATGGAGTGCAAAAATTCTTATTGCCCAACTCATGATTAACTGGCACTAGTTTTATTGTGAAGATTGGGTGTTGGAAAAATTCAAAAGAGGCGTGAGAAGAGTGAGTTTGTTCTTTTTATAATTCTGGAAATGGAGAAACTGAACACCATTTTACTGTTGAATGAGTTGCTTACAAGAACAGCACAGTAGAAACAAATTACAAATATTTTAGTAGCTAACTCTTGACGTAAGTTAATCAGAAAAGAACACACTGAAAAGTTAGGTGCACTCATCATCAATTTGCATAGAAAGAAAATGAGTCCCATAGCCTAAACATAGATATTAAAATTATCTTCTTCTTGTTTTATATTGAACTACATTTACTACAAATTGATAAATTGTAGTGACAGCATTCACACAAATTTTCTTATTCCCCAAAGAGGAGAGAGGGACTGACCAGAGTGTGTAAAAGTATCCCAAATAGAAGGCTTACGTCCATCAAGTTGTGCTGCACCTTCAACCTGTAATTTGTATACACCCACACCATAATATTATTGGCCATTAAGAGCCAATAGAAAAGAGAGAAGAAATAAAAGGAAGTGGTATAACCTGGTAAGCAGAAGTGCCTGCACCAAATATAAAGTTTTGAGGAAAATCATCTCTATTTATCTGCAGTGAGACATGAATTTGAAGTCCTATGAAGAACCAAAACAAAACTGCTTCTCTCTTGACAATCTTCATACTATATTCTCTCACTTTCTATACCAAATAAATGGAATATCAGTTGAAGTTTAAATTGTTTCCATTTAAGTAGTAGATGCATTAATGACTCAAGGTATGGAAATGATGAAGTGGGAAAGAAGGGAAATGTGACACGATAACTTTCTAGAAATCATTTGCAAGAAAGTAAGTGACAGATTCCTAAGCAATTGCATCCACAAATGCAATCAAGTCTTGTTTCTCTTAGCATTCACATCAAACTCTTTTCATGAAAAGAGTAGTGTCGTTTGTTTTGTCTAGTTGAATGAAGTTAATGAGATGAAGGTACGTAGAGCAGGTTTAATAATGGCTGTAGAACATTACAAATCGTTGGCCAATTTTAAAAGTTGAAAAGCTTTCTTATCCAAAACGTAGGGTCCAATACTGGGCTACCAGGCCATTCGAGACAGAATGGCGAACCTTTAAAAAAAAAAATCTATAATATGTTATTTATAAATCCTGTCTTATTTAATATTCTTAATTTTTGAATTGTAATGTATATAAAATAAAAAAGTTGGCATTTCAAAGTGTAATTCTATGTCTATTTAAATACTTATTTAAAAATATTTAATAAAATATAATTATTTAAAAAATTGTTAGTTGGTATATACAAATGTTCTATTAGTCATTTTAAAATTGTCAATACTTGTAAACAAAGATCAGTCATTCAAAAATTATCAATATTTTTGTTCTATATAGTCAATAAAAAAAATTATTATTGAAGTACAATGAGGGTCTCACTACATTACATCTTTATTAATGGACTTTTAGTTATCAAAATTTTTGGCTATTTTAAAGTAAGTAATCCATGTTTTGAAACATGGATGGGTGGTGTTCTTCCTCTATATGATTTAATTTAGGTGAAATTGATGAAACTGATTGTTATATTCATTTTGAGATAGTATGAGTGGACAAGTTGGTAATTCTTATTGAATAGTTCAAACTAGAAGTTAGATAAATTATTGATTGATTTTTCCTAACAAGAGATATAGATTCTTTGTTGGTTTGAATATAATATTTTAAGTTGGGTGTCATCTTTTGACCTAGAATTTATAAAATTGATTTATACTCTATTTTGTTTCCAATTTAGTGGTTTGTCTATATATTAGTACTTGGGGAAGCGGTTTAATATGAGATATTTGTAGGTAGATAGGTTTTCTTGGAATGCTAACCAAGATCTCTTAAATTTGTTGATGGTAAAATACTCTTATAAAACTTTTCTTTTGTATTGAAGAAGATTTGAGCTCACTATCATCTAGGTGCTTAAACCTTTTAAAAAGTTGCATTTCTAAGTACATTAGAGTAATCTCCTTTTAGATTTGATAATACATAGTTTACGATTTGGATTGTGGCTTTTTTCTCTTAAAAAGTTTTTCCTCCCCATAAATTATTATATTAGTGTATTATTGTCCATCTATTTTAAATTAGATATTTATCTCATTTTTCTAATAAATTAGGATTAAATTTTATTTTATTTTTATGTTTCTTCCCCATATCTTGCACTTATAATTCCTCTTTAAAATAATTAAGAAGTTAATTTTAACTTTTTTTTTATTTTTCCTTTAGCAGTAAGAGAAAGTAAGAATCAAATAAAAGTCAATGCATTAAAATAAGAATTTATCTTGCCAAAATCAATTTCATGTTCCTAAGAGTATTCCTTAGTGGGCATTTTGGTTTTGGACCACCTTAACTATTTTTTTTTTTTAATTTATCATTGAATGCCTAGTTGTAACCAATATTCTTATGTCACTTAAGAAAAGTCACGAGATCTTATGTGTGACATATGTATAAGGAAATTGTCTCATCTATATTGCTTCTATCTAAGAATCATATTTTTCTAAAGATGGCATATTTAAGATATCTCAGTTCATCACTAGCACATGAAAAAGTAAATACACACAAAAAAATGTTAGGACATGGGAATTTTTGTGACGTATTCCTAAGACATGGAGAGTTCGGTGATGTGTTCTTGATATTTTTAATAGAAACTTTCATAGATATTTTAATTTTACCAATTCTAATTATATATTATCCGATGACTTTATATCTTATTCCTACACACAAAAAAAAGGGAAAAAGTAGGATCAGACCCCAATTTAGAATTGAAACCTTAAAATATGAAATATAATGCATAAAAGAATGAATGTAAAAAGGTAAATTATTGATCTTGCATAAACCTTCATGAAAAGTGTTAGAATGAGTATATGGGAAACAAGATACTAAGAGTGGGGTGAATCAGGATGTTAAACTTTTGACTTCAAAACCAATTTCACAAACGCATATCCAAATCATCACATATATTAGATTTATCATTTAAAATTGTAATGTTGAAACATAAATGAAATATATCACATCCACAAATAGTTCAACACATAACACAATGATTTTATTACCTTGTAACACTTCAAGATGAAGGTAAAACCGGGGTGGGGGTGAAACCCACAAATCTTCACTACTGCAACAATAAAGTTAACTTGTTAAGGTTACAATGTGTGATCATAAAATATGATCTACCCTGTGAGGGATTTTCCCTATTAAAATCTTAAGAGACTATTAGGTCTCACCTTGTTAAAGGATTTTACACTCACAATGAAGTAAGGACTCTATTTAGAGGTTTACATAGGTTTGTTAGGACCACTCTGTTAAGAGATTTACCCTGTCTCAATTAATAATAATAGATTCAATATCTGACTCTTAGTTTTCTCTGCAAGCTAGTCTTGGGTCTCCTCTTTTCTATATCACTAATCTGATTCTCCTAATTTGATAACTCTGTTCAGTCCTTCATTGCTCTAATTTCTCTCTGTCTGCTCTGATTTCAGACTTCTCCTTCACTCCTTTACATGCACATAAGGATACTTGTCCTTATATTTTATTCCTTCATCATACGCATACATTCACAATAATTTCTACAATTCTAAGGTTATAATCCTCCTTAAATAGATGTTCTATGAAGGTTCTAGATCTTGATCAATGACTTACACTTCATCATCTTTTGTCATTTCTGTCCCATTTTCTAATTGGTTGAATTGTACACCTTGGGATCATTACCTTTTGTAATGATGCATAATCAACATCAAAATATAGAGGTTGAAGATCTTGATGAAGATGATGAAGAGCTTGCTGAAAAAAGGCCTCCCTTGAATGCTCTCAAATCCATGGAGAAAAGAACCATGGAGGGGAAGTTGGAATTGCCAAATTTCAATGGAAAAATTAATGTTGATGTAGCATTAGATTGGACAGAAGCCCTAAATAGTTTCTTTGAGTGTGAAGACATGCCAGAGAAGTAGAGATTAAAGATGGAAAAGTCCAAGTTGAAAGGAGCAACCCTAACTTGGTGGAACTTCATCCAGACAAAGAGGATGAAGAAAGGAAGAAACAGGATTTCTTCTTGGGATAGAATGGTGGCACTAGTTAGGGAAACATATGTGGCTGAAGACTATGGTGTACAACTCCATAGGAGGAAACAAAGGCTGAAGCAAAAGGATCTAGATGTTAGTTCCTACACAAAGGAGTTCTTAAAATTGTGTATGAAGACCAACACAATAGAGGATGAGGAAGAAAAATTAGCAAGGTACATGAATGGCCTTAAGTTACCCATCCAAGAACTCGGCCTTCACAACCTTAGTTTTGTGAACAAGTGCTATCAATTAGCACTCAAGGTGGAAGAAAAATGGAAGAGGAGGTAGGATCAAATAAAGGCAAGGAGAATAATAAAAACTTCATGCCCAAGAACAATTCTTGGAACAAGGGGAAGAATAGTGGAAACAAACCTAGTGCTTAGAATAAGGATCGGGGAGGAAAAATTTCTAAGGGAAACTATAGAGGAGGAAAGTCTTTCAGAGGTAGAGGGAGAGGCAATGGCCCTCTCACATGCTACAATTTTAATCAAGTAGGACACCATGCAGGAAAGTTACCTGAAAAGAGAAACAATAATCAAGGTAAGAGAAGAGCACAAATTATGGAGGAAGAGAAATTTGATTACAGAGAACTTGAACCTAAGAAAGGAGCATGTCTAATGATGAGGCAAGAATTTTTTTAGATCCCTCACACCTAAGAGCCACCTCAAAGAAATAATCTCTTCAAGACAAGGATCAAGTGCCAAGGCAAGGTATGCAATTTGTTGATTGATTCAGGTTCTACTAAAAATCTAGTTTCCTCTGAAATGGTATAAAAACTTAAACTACCTAAGAAACCCCAACCCTTTCCATATCATGTTTCTTGTCTAACAAAGGTTCAACAAACCTTAGTGACAAAAAAAGCATGGGTAGAATTTTCTCTAGCAGTCTTCAAGGATAAGGTACTTTGTGATGTTGTAGAAATGGATGCATCTCATATACTTCTAGGAAGATCTTGGCAATATGATGTTGATGCCATCCACCATTGTAAGAAGAATACCTATTCTATAACTAGGAATGGTGTAACCTTCACCATGAAGCCCATGCCTAATCCTAAAGTAGAACCTACTATTATAACCATAGGGGAAAAATAAATAATTAAAGCCTTGAAGGAACTTGATGCCCAAGGTTTTATTTTGGTCTATAAGCAAAGGAAAACATAACTTCTAAGGACAAGGATCCTATCCCTAAAGAAATACAAGATCTGCTTCAAAAAGGTTACTATTATTGATCTACCCACAAGCCTCCCTCTCATTAGAAATATCAGTCACCAAATTGACTTGATACCTAGCTCTTCCCTACTTAACAAGGCACCCCATAAAATGACACCAACTCAACATGCTGAAATTGCCAAGCACGTGAATGATTCGTTGGAAAAAGGTCTAATATAAAGGAGCTTAAGTCCTTGTGTTGTTCCATTTATCCTTGCTCCTAAAAAAGGATGGAAAATGGAGGTTGCATACTAATAGCAGGGCTATCAACAAGATTTCCATAAGGTATAGATTTCCCATGCCCAGAATTGAGGATCTATTGGATCAACTAGGAGGAGCTTGTTATTTCACCAAGATAGACTTGAAGTTTGGCTACCATAAATCAAAATAAAACCAGGTGATGAATGGAAGACAATATTCAAAACTACTACAGGTTTGTTTGAATGGTTAGTAATGCCCTTTGGGTTAAAGAATGCACTTTTATGAGGCCTATGAATGAGATATTCATAGATTTTATTGTCAAATTTGTTGTTATTCACCTTGATGACATACTAATATTTAGTCATATCAAGGAGGAACATCTTGATCATGTAGAATGGGTATTAAGGAGGCTTCATCAACACAAGTTGGTGATCAACTTGGAAAAGTGCATGTTTATGAAGAAGGAACTTGTGTTCCTAGGATTTATGATCTCACAACGTACCCTCAAGATGGACCCTGAGAAGGTTGAAGCAATTATCAACTAGTCCCCACCAAAGAACCAAGGTGATCATGGACGCTTCTATAGGAAGTTTATCAAAAACTTCAATCATGTGTGTGTACCCATGCTTGACACCATCAAAGGAGGAAAGAAGACTAAATTTGCTTGGACAAAGGAAGCCAATGATGCATTTCAATACTTGAAGAATAGAGTCTCTCAATACCAAATATTAGTTCTACCTAATTTCAATAAGGTTTTTAATGTGGAAACTAGTGCATGCAATTTGGCCATAGGTGCAATCCTAAGTCAGGAAGGTAAGGTAGTGGCTTTCTTTTCTGAGAAACTAAATGATGCTAAGGAAAAGTTTTCAACTTATGACTTGGATCTTTATGCCATGGTACAAGCCCTCAAGAAATGAAGGCACTATCTAATCCCAAAGGAGTTTGTAGTATACACTAACAAACATGCATTGAGTTTATTTGATTCTTAGGAAAAGCTATCTATCAAACATCTAAAATGGATGGAGCAGTTGTAGGCCTATACTTTCAACATCAAACACAAGAAAGGTGTTGGAAAAATTTGCTAATGCCCTTAGCAGAAGGGTTGGTTTAGTTGAAGAAGTACAATTAAAAATTGTGGGAATTGATTCCCTCAAGCGCTTATATGCTGATGATCCTGATTTTGTAGAGATTTTTCAAGTTTGCATGGAGATGGTTGGATGATACCATGTAGATTTATCTGAATATTTGATTCAGAATACACTCCTATTCAAAGGAGATTAGTTATGCATTCCCAAATGCTTAATGAGGACAAATATCATTAGGGAGAAACACTATGGTGGTCTTTTGGCATTGAAAAGATGGCATACATGGTGAAAATAAGCTATTTTTAGCCAAAGATGAACAATGAGGTAAAGAAGTTCATTGAGACTTGTACCATCTGTTAGCAAACCAAAGGTGTTTCAACAAATCAGGAGTTATGTCAACCCTTACCAATCGCACAAGACCTTGGGAATCAATCTCAATAGATTTTTTCATGGGGCTACCTAGCACTAACCAAGGTTTTGATAGTGTTGTTGTGGTAGTGGATAGATTTAGTAAAATAGTCAATTGTATACCATGAAAAAGCAAAAATGATGCTTCTCATATTGCACATCCTTTCTTTAAGGAAGTAGTTAGGATCCATGGTTTACCACAAACTATTGTATCTGATAGGGATGTAAAATTTCAAGGCCATTTTTGGGGAACACTTTTTAAGCAACTTGGTACTAACCTAACCTACAGTTCTGCCTACCATCCACAAACTGATGGGCAAACCAAGGTGGTAAATAGATCTTTAGGAAATCTCCTAAGATGCCTCACAAAGCAGTATGCTCAGAGTTGGGATCTACTCTTGCCCCAAGCAGATTTTTCATTTAATGACTCCATGAATAGATCAATAAGCAAGACTCCCTTCCAAGCAGTGTATGGCCTTCATCCCAAGGGACCATTGGACTTGGTAGAACTACCATCTGATTTCAAAATTAGTGCTCAAGGAGAAGAGTTAGTAGAACTCATTACAAAGGTGCAACATGAGGTCAAGGAAGCATTATAGAGATCAACATTGAAATACAAGCAATATATTGATAACAAAAGAAGGGAAATCCACTTCAAAGTTGGAGACAAGGTTTGGACATATTTGAGAAAAGAGAGACTACATAAAGGTAGATATTCCAAATTTCAAATGAAGAAAGTTGGACCATACAATATACTCAACAAGATGGGTGAAAATGCATATGAGATCTCTCTTCCCCCTACCTTGAAAATTTCTCTAGTCACCCCATATAAAGGCATAGCAGATTCAATAAGTGAACAAGGTGAGCAAGGAGACATCCATACTGAAGACATGTAATTGATCTCCCTCAAAGCAAACCAATGGAGTTAGAAGAAATTTTGGGCACCAAGTTGCTAAAATAGACCAAAACCAAAAAGTACATGCAGTACTTAGACAAGTGGAAATGGCTCCCAAATATTAATTTAGCTTGGATGAAAAAAGACTAGATCAAACAACATGGTACTTTTGTGGAGCAATTGCCCTCAAGTAGGAACTTGAGTTTTCAAACACAAAGGGAGTATGGTGTAGGAGAACCCACAATAAATCACTATCAAACCTTGAATCCAAATATTAAACCTTAGATCTTAATATAAAACCTTAGAAAAATTAATCAAATAGGCATCCAAACCAAATTGTATGACCTAGTTCCAAGATTAGCACTATTATAAGCCCTTGGTCAACTATGGTCAAAGATGGTCAAAGCACCTAGAATCTTAGGATTTTGGATTATTTCATGTTTTATCATGTTTAGGACCTATTTGGGTCATTATATATAAGTCTTCATAACATTTTCTTATAAAGCGTGAAAAGTGCAAAAAATGCAAAATTGCTTGAAAAGTTGTCAAGCAACTTTTTGTAAGTCAAAACAAAAACTTCCCCAACAGCCATAAAAAGTTTGAAATGTTTTTATTACCATTGGAAGGCCTATAATAAGCCCTTTTAGGTGGTTGATAGTCAGAGAGAAGGAGAGATGGTGTATTTTTCAACTTTTAATCAATATAATACCTTATTTTTACTACAAACAATTTGTTGTCATGTGTTGTACGGATTCATACGGATTCATCTGAGGTTTAATACCTTAATTTTTGGATAGGTAGATGAAATAAATTTCCAATTCTTCTGGTTTGAAGTCTCCATATATTCCCTAACTCAAGATACATTTTTCATG
The DNA here is from genome assembly GCA_028749045.1 of Cupressus sempervirens. Taxonomy (NCBI): domain Eukaryota; kingdom Viridiplantae; phylum Streptophyta; class Pinopsida; order Cupressales; family Cupressaceae; genus Cupressus; species Cupressus sempervirens. Next base: position 599,893,447 of record CM053791.1, on the reverse strand, counting down.
TAAGTCTAAATTTCTTGCTAACCTAGGGTTTTGAAGCATTTTCAAGCATAGAGGAAGATTTCACCATGGGAATTTAACAACCTCTAGTGAAATCCTACTATTGGATATGTACTTTAACATGCAAGTGGTTTTAAGTTTGTATTTATAGGGATTCTTTAGAAATTTGATGCCCTAGGCATGCATTTCCCATGTGCATGCTAGGAAAAGGATGCAACATCTTCCACAACTCCAACCAGACTTGGCATCAACTTTTCTAGGATTTTCTTCACATTTTTCCATCATTTTTTTGTAGGATGAAGTCCTATAACATGTACTTCCTTTGTAAATGGAAGCCTGATTGCCTAGTTGCCTAAGTGAGAAAGGGAACAAAAGCCCATTTGTTTGTGTCATCAAACCTTGGTGCCTTGGTTTGTTTTGTAAGTCCCAAAAGGGTGTCCAAAACTAAATTTTTTCCCTATGTTATGTGGAGATATTTCCTTTAAAATTTTATTTTCATAAAAAAGGGCTACTAATCTTTTTGGATGGCTTAACAAAGTAACTATTTGGAAAAACTTACATAGTTTCCTTTTAACCATTGTTTCATGTCATTGGTGACCTAAATAGGCTATTCCCATGTGTTGGGGTCTTCCTTGGCCATCTAAAGAGGTTTAAGGTTATTTTCACGAAATTGGTCAATTTGTGCATTATGAGCAACTTGTGATAAGTTGTCTTGTTCATAGAGTTCCCTAGTGATTAGGGTTTTCCTTGTTTGGGTGTAGGGTTGTGATAACCTAGTATCATCCTTGTAGCACTTGTTATTTTTTCTTGCACATTTGATTATCTTTACCAAGAGATTTGGTTGAATGACTTTAGTGAAGAGGGTCTTTGGACCAGTTGATCACCCTTTGATCAATCCTACTACGCTCCATTGCATCATAAATACTTCTTGTTTCCTCCTATAATTATTATGATAAATCATAGTGCACTTTATCCTTTATGCTTTTAATCTTGCACCTTCTTTATTCCAAATATTTAAGTTATTTTTGCTTTCAAAAATTGTCTTTAAATTATTACTATTTATTCACCTTGCCTTTATTTTTAGCTTATACATGTCTAATTCACATTTTACATATTTTAATCTAATTTTATTTTAATAAGATAAGAATTTAGAAGGAAGCTCATGCACTCTCCAATTAGGTAAGTACACCTCCAACTACATCTATAGGTAACCCCTCTCAATATTTTTGTGCACTTATGTGTGCGAATGCACTACAACAACTAGGTTGTTCAAAAATTGGGCCCCTTGTGATTGGTGTTTTGTATATAACCTAGTAGCATTAAAAAAATTTGGTTCATGAAACAGAGCACATTATATTTGTTATAATCTACAATTCTCTTTGATATGCATGACTCTTACAATTCTATTTATTCGTCTAAGAAATTCTTTACTAGTTTTTCCTTAATTTTCTCACAAAAAATTGATTGCTAAGACTAATAGTATAAGAAAAATTTGGGTGCATAAGGATTAAATTTTCCATTCATTCCTCAGTCATGTGGCTTACCCTTCTATAGGTCCCATCCTCGTGTCCTCTTATTAATAGTCCCTAACTTGTCTTTTAAAAAAAAATTCTTTTGTTATTTTTATCCAAGGTCTCAACGAATTTTCATGTGTTGTAGTTGTTTTGTAATTTATGTGGATAACTCTCATAAAAAAAATTTAAAAACTTATTCACTACTATAAATGAGAAGCTAAAGGCAAGTAATTCATGATGAGGATCCAAGATTAAAATTATATCAAAGGAATATCAAGCCTTATTCATATGCTTGGTTGTGCTCTTAATCCAAAGTGATATGGACCTAACCTACTAATTACTTCTTATTGATGATTGTGATGTAATTAAGGGGTGTGTGATGGTTATCCATACGATATATCATAAATTGAAGACTCGTCAAGTATTTTCAAGGTTGTGAACTCACAAGCCTTTTTCTTGGTCATCCCAAGTCAACCAAGCTTGTAAGAGTCTTGTTAAATCTTGTGCTAACATTCATGACTTTTAGGCTCAAACTCCCAAGTTTAGAGTTGGGACTCTGGAACTACCCCAAAAATGGATAGCTGCAACTTTAAAGTGAAATTTCATCATTTTTTTTTTCTAAATTTTGTTCTTAATCACACATTTCACCCAACAAAACATTGACCTAGCAAGAAGATGATTTGGTAGGAGAATTTTCAAGGACCAAAAGTTGATTAAAGCAATGAACAAGTAGTTATATTTCAAACTACAACATGTATGGTATTGAAGATGCAACAATAAATAAGGAATAGTGGCTTCAATTTTATTATCTTTGAGGTCCTACAATCAAGAAACCAAAGGCAAAGACAAATAATGTCATTATTGCACAAGTAAAACTTCATTAGGTATTACAAAATTCATGGCAAGAATACACTGCAGTTGTAACAATTTGTCATTTGTTTACTCCCACAGATTGTTAGTTCCTATATTACTTAGTGGAATTGATCAAATGGACTCAATTAAAAATAATGGACTTACTTCTAGACAACCAAAGAAACTAGTCACAACTTTCCTACATATCAACAAACTCTAGCAACATCCAACATGTTCTGCAAATTGATGAAGAACAGGTGCAACTAGCTTTTGACTTGTATTAAACAACTCACAACTTGAAACAAAAAATAACATAAATAACTCTAACATATCACTTCTGTATTGCTATCTTAATTTCAAAAATTATTATTCAATATTAATTGAAGGAGGTATGTCTGCAATCCCCAAAACACGGTCCCTAACATTCCTATGTTTTGTTAAATTTTCTATTCTAAAAAAACTAAAACAAACGGTTGTCAAAAAAAGAGTTGTCTATATCAGTGAAGATTGTTTTAGCCAGCTTCACAAAGTGATACTCTTGTGGTTTTAATGTCATTGAAGAGCCCATATCATTTTTGGCTACATTATTTGGTAACATTTTGACTTTTTTTTCAATTTAATTGACAACTAGCATTAGACATTTGAGAAATAAAATAATAGTTTATAAACATTGAAATTTAAAAGTACATATTTTTACATGTTTGGAGCACACCCTCAAATAACCCAGGTGCTGTAGAATATTTAAATCATATCAAATTGTATGGATGGTGAGCTCTTGTGATGAGGCTAGATCCTTCTCCATCCTTCTTTATTCTTCTTGTTTGAGACACTTGGCATTTGTCCCACCTAGAAGCATCATATTGTTTGTTAGGAGTCAATATGTTTGTGCAACTCTTCATGATTGCAAACCCAACAAAGAAAACGTGCCTAATCTATCATCTATATAGTCTTTGTAGGATAAGAAAGGTATGATAAGTACCATGCATTGTTATAAAGTACAAAAAAAAAAAATGTTATTCACATAAGAAAATGTATCCCTTAAAAATATTTGCATTATGTGAAACTATATTAAGGCCTTTACAACTAGCTATATATACCTCTATATATATTACGCCGAGAGTAATCGTTCTCGAGGCACCTATTTTTATTTAATCCCAAAGTTATTTTAATTGAAGTTGGGATTAATGAAAATAAAAATAGGCACCTCGAGAATGATTACTCTTGGCGTAATATATATAGAGGTATATATAGCTAGTGGCAGTCGCGGCGCAATAGGAAAAATATTTACTTTTTATTTTTTATTTTGATAAGGTTACTATAAAATTGTTAATTAATTTTTAATTAGAGTTGTATGAAGTTAGTATAAAATTATGCTTCAAAATATTTTTAAAAATTTAATATAAGGAGTTTAATAGAGATTAAAAATATATTTTTTATTTTTGGGATATTGTAATGTAAAATGTTATAGTCATACATAGATATATGGTTAGGGACAAAGTTACCATTATAGTTAATGTTAACTTTAGGGATAGAATTAGGGTTAGGGTTAGCATTAGAGTTAGGGTTGGAGTTAGGGTTAGGGTTTGAGCTATGGTTAAGGTTAGGGATAGAGTTATGGTTATGGTTATTGTTAGAGTTATGGTTATGGTTTAGATTAGAGTTATGTGTATGGTTAAGGTTAGGGTTAATGTTATGGTCATGGTTAAGGTTAGGGTTAGAGTTATGGTTATGGTTATGAGTAGGGTTAGTGTTAGGGTTATAGTAAGGCTAACGTTAGAGTTATGCTCATGGTTAAGGCTAGGGTTAGAGTTATGCTTATAGTTAGGGTTAGGGATAGGATTAGAGTCCAATTATGGTAGAGTTAGAATTAGGGTTAGAGTTAGGTGTAGAGTTATGTTTATGGTTAAGGTTAGGGTTAGAGTAATGCTCATGGTTAAGGTTAGGGTTACGGTTAAGGTTTGAGTCAAATATTATTTTAAATTTAATATAAGGAGTTTAATATAGATAAAAATATATTTTTTATTTTTGGGATATTGTAATGTAAAATGTTATAGTCATACGTAGATATATGGTTAGGGACAAAGTTAGGGTAAGGGTTTGAGCTAGGGTTAAGGTTAGGGTTAGGGTTAGATTCTAATTATGGTAGAGTTAGATTTATGGTTAGAGTTAGGGGCAGGGTTAAGGTTAGTGTTAGGATTAGAATTAGGGTTAAGATTAGGATTAGAGTTAGGGTTAGGATTAGGGTTATAGATAGGGTTAGGGTTAGGGTTAGGGTAAGGTTCTAGGTTAGGGTTAGGGCTAGGGTCAGGTTTAGGGTTAGAGTATGAGTTAGGGTTAGAGTTTGAGTTAGGGTTAGGGTTATAGTTTGAGTTAGGGGTAGACAGAGCATTATAATTTGGGTTAGGATTAGGGTTAGGTTTAGGGTTTGAGTTTGAGTTATGGTTAGAGTTAGGGTTAGAGCTAGAGCTAGAGTTAGAGCTAGGGTTAGAATTAGGGTTAGTTTTAGGGTTTGAGTTACCAATAGAGTTAATTTTACAGTTGGGTTAATGTTAGAGTTAGGGTTAGGGTTAGAGTTTTGAGTCAAGGTTAGGGTTAGAGTTAGGGTTAGGGTTAAAATTAAAATCCAATTATGGTAGAGTTAGATTTACAGTTAGAGTTATGGGTAGGGGTAGGGTTACGCTTATAGTTAGGGTTAGAGTTAGATTTAGGGTTAGGGTTAGGGTTAGGGTTAGGTTTATATTTAGAGTTAGGGTTATATATAGAGAGAGTTATATCAATGTTAAGGTTAGGGTAAGGGGATTGAGTCAGGGTTAAGGTTAGAGTTAGGGTTAGGGTTAGGGTTTCAGTCAGGATTAAAGTTAGGGTTAGGGTTAGAGTCTAATTATGGTAGAGTTAGATTTACAGAAAGAGTTAGATTTAGGGTTAGAGTTACGGGTAGGGTTAGGGTTAGGGTTAGGGTTAGAGATAGGGGTAGACAAAGGGTTAGGCTTAGGATTAGGGTTAGGGTTATGGTCAAGGTTAGGGTTAGGTTTAGGGTTAGAATATGAGTTACGGTTAGAGTTTGAGGTATAGTTAGGGCTATAGTTTGAGTTAGGGGTAGACAGAGTATTAGAATCCTAGCTACGATTAGGGTTAGGTTTTGGGTTACGGTTATGGTTACGGTTAAGGTTAGAGTTAGGTTTAGGGTTATAGTTATAGTTAGGGTTAAAGTCCAATTATGGTAGAGTTAGATTCAGGGTTACAGTTAGTGGTAGGGACAGGGTTACAATTATAGTTAGGGTTAGGGTTAGGGTTAGAGTTAGAGGAAGGGTTATATTTAGAAGTTTTCTTATGGTCACAGTTATAGTTAGGAGGGGAGTAAGGGTTGGGATTTTAGATTATATTTATTATTATATAAGGTGCCCTATATAATAATATGTATATTCCCACGCTCATGGATAAGGTTAGGGAAAGAAGTAGGACTGTGGTTATTAGTGTTACATTTAGAATTTCATTTAGGAGGGCATTGTGTGCTATTTTTTCCCCCTATTCAACGCATCACTGATGTCTAATCTGAGAGACCTTAAATGGGATAGGTTCTTTGCAGAGGGTTAACATCGCTAAAGTTGGTGGCTAACATTTTGTGTTGGCTCGGTTTCTTCATTGACCACGCTGGATCATTTTTTCTTGGTCGGGTTGATTCATGCTGCGAGATTCGATAACTCTTATTTCTTCGCGAGCTATCTTCCCATCTTCCCAAAAGTGCAAGATGTTGCCATGCATTCCCATTCTAACGTTTCTTTATATGCTAGTGTCTTCGAAACACTCTAAAGCCTAGAATTGCACAAGATGCTTCCATGCATCTCCATTCTGATGCATCGTCATGCTACATTGTTTCTTCAATTCTCTGAAGCCCAAAATTGCATCATGCTACCACGCATTGCCTTTCCAACATTTCCTCACTCCACAATGCTTTCATGAGTCTTTAAGACCCAAAATTGTGCCACATGGAGGGGGTTCACACCTTTTGTGCTATCTGCTTCATTTGTTCGGAGGAATCTCTTCACTACATCTTAGTCATCCATTGGAAATAAAGCCAATCTTGATCGACGAATGTGATTTAATCCTTAATTGGGAGGAGTTTCCTCGTTGCATCTCAGTCATCCTTTTTGAGGGGAGAATCTACATCAACGGTTGTGACTTAATCCTTCATTGGTGAGGATTCACGATGCATCTATGCCATCTATTTCGAGAGGAAGACCTTCATCGATGACCATCATTCATTTTTGGGGAAACCAAATTCCCCCTTGGGATCAACCTTGCATTTTTTGTGGGAGGTTAAGACATCATGTTATCTCTTTTCATAGTTTTTTGCCAGCGACATGAATGTCTTTCCTCTTCTTTCCATGAGTCTCCATTCTAGCGCCTCCTTAAGCTGCATTGTTTCTGCAATGCTCTAAAGCCCAAAATTGCATCATGCTACTACATGTCACCTTTATGACATTTCCTCACTCTGTAGTGCTTTCGCAAGGCTCCAAGACCCAGAATTGTGCCATGTAGCGGGGGTCCCCACCTTTCGTGCTATGGTTACAATTTAGATTTTAGGGTTATGGTTAGAATCAAGGTCAATTCTAGAGTTTATAGAATATTTAGAGTTAAGATTAGGGATTAAATATACATGAGGTTTAGCATTGGGTTGTATGATAATTAAAGTTAGGATTATAGTTAGATATATCATTTAGATTAGGTTTTAGTCAGGGTTTAATTAGACTTAAGATTAGGGTGAGGATCAAGGTGAAGTCTATATTAGGGTTCATATCATGGTAGGATTGAAACTAATGTTAGGGTTAACATTGAAATTATGATTAGGGGTAAGGTGAAGATTTATATTTGGTCATGATTGTGGTTTGTGCTAAGATTAGGGTCTAAGCTATGATTAATTTTATGATTGTACCTTTAGGGTTAGGGTTTTGTTTAAGTTTATGATTATGGTTACAACTATGGTTTATGGTTCAAGTTTAAAGTTGGGAATGTGATTAGGATCAGGGATTAGTAAATTTTTTAAGAGTTCGGTTATAGGTTTACACCATGGTTAGGACCTTGGGACTGGATTTAGAGTTTAATATCATGGTTATCCATATAGGTAGGTTTAGGATTTTGATCAATATTTTGGAGTTTTTTTTTACATTATGGTTAAGGGTTAGATTTTAGGGTTAGGACTATAACCAATATTAGTGTGTAGGTTTTTGGTTTAGATTATGGTTTGGACTGAGATTTTCGTTATATCAATAGGGATATGTTTTAGTGCTATAATTATAGTTTAATGTTGGATTATAGTTATATTGTACATCATTGTTGGGGCTAGGGCTAAGGTAGGGGTTGTTGTTAGGGTTAACTAAGGATGACAATTAGGATGGTTTATCTTTTCAAGTAGAAAAAAAAACTCATATTGATTCAAAAACAAAGAAATTATACTTTGAAAATATTTTTCTATGTCATAATAGATTCATTTATTTTAATTATTGTATTAGTTAATTAGTTGTTTGATGTTTCAAAGTAAACATGGCTTATTTTATTTAAATTTAAATAATATTATTGTTTTGAATTGAATTTAGCTTAATTGTTAATGATCATATTTATATTTCTAATATTAACTCCAATTTGATCAAAGACCAAATATATTTTTGGTACTTTTGTAAACGAACTTGCTTAACACTTCCCTATTTCAAAGTTAATAAAATATCATTTCTATTGTCTTAGATTTGAGAGTAAGTATATTAAATAAGTAATAATAAATGAACATTATGATTAATATATTTCTAAAATAAAAATATATTACTTAAAAACTTGTTTACTTTAAATGAATAAAGTACTCATTTACTTGTAAATTTTAAAAATAGAAATTAATCTACATATATATAAAATATTTATTCTTTTTCCTATTTGCATACAAATTAATTAAAATCTAAACTTTAAACTACATAAATATTTTTAAAATATATATCCATCAATAAATAGTTTAGAATAAAGTAAAATCTAAAAATTAGACAGATATAGAATCTTTTTAATTTCTATATACATGTTTTTCTAATTTATTTCTACAAACATGCAATTGATATTTCTATTATCCATTTTTTTCCATTCTAAAAAAATCTAGATGTAAATAGAATTTTTTTAGATGCATGCAATCTTTCTAATTTTTTCTACATACATATATTAACATTTCTATTTTATATTTTGTTTTTACATTATGGTTATTTCAATCAAAATATGTAGATGTAAATAGAATTCTTTTCAAAAAAAGTTATTTAAATTTAAATAACATTATTGTTTTGAACTGAATTTAGCTTAATTGTTAATGATCATATTTATATTTCTAATATTAACTCCAATTTGATCAAAGACCAAATATATTTTTGGTATTTTTGTAAACGAACTTGCTTAACACTTCCCTATTTCAGAGTTAATAAAATATCATTTCTATTGTCTTAGATTTGAGAGTAAGTATATTAAATAAGTAATAATAAATGAACATTATGATTAATATATTTCTAAAATAAAAATATATTACTTAAAAACTTGTTTACTTTAAATGAATAAAGTACTCATTTACTTGTAAATTTTAAAAATAGAAATTAATCTACATATATATAAAATATTTATTCTTTTTCCTATTTGCATACAAATTAATTAAAATCTAAACTTTAAACTACATAAATATTTTTAAAATATATATCCATCAATAATTAGTTTAGAATAAAGTAAAATCTAAAAATTAGACACATATAGAATCTTTTTAATTTCTAGATATATGTTTTTCTAATTTATTTCTACAAACATGCAACTGATATTTCTATTATCCATTTTTTTCCATTCTAAAAAAATCTAGATGTAAATAGAATTTTTTTAGATGCATGCAATCTTTCTAATTTTTTCTACATACATATATTAACATTTCTATTTTATATTTTGTTTTTACATTATGGTTATTTCAATCAAAATATCTAGATGTAAATAGAATTCTTTTCAATAAATCTAGATGTATATAGAATTCTTTTAATTTTTTACATACATAAAATCTTTCTAATTTTTTTCTACATACATAAAAGAATAATTTCTATTTTCTATTTTTTTTTAAAAGCTATCATAAAGATTGATAAAAAAATTGATTGCATATGCATTCTTTAGTTTGTGCACTAAATGCACAAAATAAATTGTATAGATTAAAACTTCCCGTGCTGGGCACGGGAATATACAATAGAAATATCAGTTACCAAGAATAGTCAGCCATAAGCAATCAAATCTTAAACTCTGCAAAATTTCTTGCAAGCAATCTTTGTTTTGTCTTCAGCTGAAAAGGAAAAAAAGAATTTCAGATCTGAGATTGTTTAGATTGCCCTATTCGATTCAAAAATCCATGGAAGTCACCGCAATTACATCTCCAAGAGGCCTAATGTGCCTTGATTCAGTACCCACATGCTTATCTCCACGAAAAACTTTGCACAGGTCCTCCAGTGGCCTCAATTTCGGTCATATGAACAGAATTCTAAATCTAAATGAAATTAATTAAAATTGAAATATAAATCAAAGTAGAATATTATAACTAATTTTGAATTTCAATTTACTTCTACATCTAAATTTAAATGAAAATGTAAATAAAAAATAGAAATCTCACCTGCAAAAATGTTACTCCAAAACTTCAATTTACTCCTATTCAAAAACTCCAATCTAATCCTCCAATAACCTCCACCTCTTCCTTCCTGCAAAAACATAAAATGAAAATGAAATGAGGAGCCTTGGTTTTATAACTTCTAAGAGGCTCCTCATATCCCCCAACAGACGTCTCTTCACATTCCACGAATTTGTTTCAAATTCCCCCACTCCCCGCAAAAAAAAAGCATGAATGTGCATGCAAAATTATATTTAACAAAAAAAAAAATCATATTGAAATTATTTCGCCCCTATTTTTTCGGGCCCTATTTTTTCGGGTCCTACTTTTTCGGGCCCTACTTTTTCGAGCCTATTATTTCGGCCTCCATTTGGCTTCCTATTATTTCGGCCAGCTATTATTTTGAGAATTCTTTTTTAATATTTAATTTGGAAGTTTGTAACTACTCCCAATTCTTTTTTATTGACAAAGAATCTTGGCATATTCCCGTGCTGGGCATTTGTGCTGCCATTGTATAGAACGCCTCTCGGCGTAACTACTAAAGATTAAAAATCCTTTGTAACCTACATGTACATACTAATAGTGGTTGTACAACCAAACTGAATCTTTTGCCACAGATGTTCCGTCTTGATTGTGATTCCAATAACTCTCTAGCATGGCATGGCCAAAATTGGCCTCACAGAAAGTTGAATATGTAGTTTGTAGTTTTGTAAATCTGGATAAATTTGCAACTTTAAAACGAGAAAAGGATTTTTTCCATAGTGCTCACTAATAATCTAAATGCAAGAACATGACACATCATTTAATACTAACAAGCTAGCATAATTCAAGAGTGAAACATTAAAAGTATGATTTAAATAAATTTATGTGAAGGGCACTGTCATGGAAAATTCACTTGGAAGACAATATTATACCTTGTTTTAAGCCTCAATTTGCAACAATGGAGCTCTATTGGTTGCTTGAATCACAAGTTGTAGCGAAACTTCTTGAGAAGCAACTCCCTTACAAACTCACCTAGAAGAGCTAAACAAAGAGGACTCTAATAAATCATGGATAGAAGTAAAGTCATAAAACATAAATGGTATTCCCCCAAACTGACGAGAGATTCAATATCAATTGATTTAGATTTGTGAATCGAAGACAAGAAATTCTAGTCGTGAATATTCTCCTCCATCAATTGCATGAGAAAAAGAATGAGCTAAAAGATTCATATATTTCCCTTTCCATATCCATGAAAGATTTGATGTAATTGCATATAAATGCGAAGATCAAAAGATTGGTTAGATCAGAAAACCACCAAATTGATTTGATATTGAAAGATAAGCAATATAGGCTACACTGCAACTCACTTTTAAAAAATATTGTGGTTTTAAGCATCGGGCAGGTTACAATGAAATGTCCACCTATAATATCATATCGGCTAAAAATAAATAGCTGAATTGTTCTTTATGCATTCTTATCCAAATTTTTCCTTCCTTGAACGATTTCTTCTAGGAAATCCTCCATCTTCAACTTTTACAATGCAAACTAAATTCTATTAAAAAGGTAACGTCTAAACAAGAACTAGATGTTGTGGACATAAAAACAAATAGATCTAAAATTCCTATAGTTCATTAAATAGTTTTTTGCTAAAATTATAAATGAAAAATAACAGCTTGGCAATGTTTCAAGAAAGGTATCCCTATCTTATCACAAACATAGGCTCATATACCACATGTTGATACATATGTAAAAATTGATGTTAAAAATAATAATATATTCAAATTTTATGTTTAATTCTTATTTAGATTATATGATTAGGTTAAATAAAATATGAAATATAAATATAGGAAATAAGTGACAATTAAAAATAGTATATTACAATTAATGGACACACAAAATTCAACACATAGAAATATGTATACATGGAGAAGTCATTTTGATAATACAACTCGTAGATTTTATCTATTATAGTCATCATTTAGAGAAGTGTGAATGAGATCTAAGGTAGTACTAGAAAATTGATGGTGTAATCAGAGTTGAGAAAAAACAAAAATCTATTTTTCATAATTTGTCTATGTTTTAGTAATTTGCATTTTCAAGGGCCTTTTGAGGAAACTTAGGTCAAAATTGTTGTTGGTTCCTTAATTATTTTTTTTGTGAAAGGAATGGTCTTAAGGGATTACAAATAAATATTTTGAGGACCTTTCCAATGATGAAAGGAGTTCCAAATTTAGAGCATCAAGTGGAAAGTTATGCATCTACCAAGTTGGGTTCACCACATGTCAAAATGGCAAGATCTATAGACAAAAATTATGCCATTATTTTCACAAAACCTAACATCTTTCCATGTGTTAGCACCATGTGATTTTATTAAGGGCCAAAAAAGGAGCTCCAAGGGCTTATAACCATGTGATAGGACATGTCCATTTTTTAGTTGCATTATTCGAATGAACTTGTAAACCTATATCCTTCAAAATAAAGGTACCACTTATTGATTTCATAATGCATCTCAAGGAAAATTTGACTAAAAAGAGAATGACCACCAACCACCGAAAGTAACTAATCACTTCAAGTGGGGTTTGAAACTTATTTTTTCATAATGATGAGGAAGTTGATAAAGGTACAACTAACATTCAAGAACAAGAATTAGATAAATCCATCAATATAAATCATTAGTATGTTGAGGCAATTATAAGAACCACCATCATGAGTTCTATATGCAAAAAATTACTAATATCATGAGATACTGCAAGGGAACTAAATATGTGCAATCAAAGGTCTAATTAATTTCACCACAAACTTCCACAATATGAAACACAAAAAGGAAATAAATATTTAATAGAAAAGTAATTCAAACATTCACACATGAAACACTTTAAAATTAATATTTTTCATGTGAAAATCCTTGGTTAGAGGAAAAACCCATGGTGGGAATTAGAACCCACAAAATCTCACTACTACAGTAATAAGTTTCCCTATCATGAGCATTACAATCCACTCGAAAGTAGTGTTTCACCTAGTTAAGAGTGTTAAGCCTTCTTAGAAGCTTTACAATAAGATTTATTAGGATCTACCCTAGTAAGGGATTTAAAACTCCTAAGAGCTACCTAATTAGATGATTTCTTCTTCAGATCTTTTAGGATGTTGCACACCCTATTAGTGTTGATCAAATAAGTAAGATTGACAAATGAGTGTCAACGAACTTAACCATCTTCACTATACATGTCGGATATACAATGGAAGCCAAGCCAGAACTCTAACACATGCTGAGTTACAGTTAGTGCCGAGTAGATCAAAAGACAGTATGTGCCGAGAAAAGTAGAAGTCCAATAGGTGCCGAGTAACACAGGAATTCTATAGGTTATGAGTGACATAGTAATTCTATAGGAGTCGAGTAACACAGGAAACACAGTGGATGCCGAGTAATCCAGAATAGATGGTGCCAAGCATCAATATTACTTCATGTGCTAAGCAATGCAGGATCAGCATGAAAGTTTGTGCAATCGCAAGCCAAGATGTAAAAATGGTTATGCATGACTCATGACAGGATAAAAGGATAAGATCAAATCCTCACAACCACCTATGCAATCCTCATGCAACCAATCAAAAAATTGGAGATTGCATGCAGCCAATAGGTGAATTTCAAGGGTTTGAGCAAGAATATTTGAATCAAGGATGCATAACGAACCACTAATCTTTATAAGGGAGTCTTGATGCCATTGAACGAGAGAGAGAGGAGTCATGAGAAGAAGGAAAAGTAGAGCCTATTATTAAGGTCATTGCAGAACATTGGTGTCAAAGATTTAGTGGAAAGGACAGAATTTACACATCTAGTTGATCAGAACAGAACAAGGAACATAATCAGCAGATCAAATCTAGCAGAGATCAGTGATAGAAGAGCAGATCAAGTACCTAAGATCAGCATCAGATATTGCATTAGATAAGGTGTATTATTCTAATACTCTCTCACAATTGTATTAGGAATTTGAAAATCCTATTGAGTTAGGTGGGTTTAACAACCTTATGTAAATCCTTTAACAGGGTGGCATTCTAAGTTGAATGTTCCTAACTCCTCTAATAGGGCACACTCCTAACATGGTGTAGAAATCCTTTAATAGGGTCACATTTAATAGTGTGTTGTAGCCTTTAACAGGGAAAACTATCAGAAGTGGTTGAAATCAATTGCTGCAATAATTTTGTGGGTATCATCCCCACCCCATTTTTACCTTCTTATTCTTGGAGGGTTTCTGGGACACCAAAATCTCAAGTGTTATGTGATGATGCATGTTTGTTTCTCATGATTGTTTAATGTTTATATGAATGCATGTTAATTTTAGTTATGTGTTATTAAGGATTCAAAATAAGGTAAAAGGTCAATACTTCTAATTCACACCCCCTCTCGGAAGCACTCTTCCCATTAAGAAATTCCAACAATTAGGAGTGACCTTATTAGATGATCTTACAAGTGTTAATCTTCTAAAATCAAAAAGTGATAATTGATCTAAAATTTATACTTATTGTATAAAAATTATATTTGTTTCTTGTTCACTTCTATAATTATCCTTCACAACCTTGGTACTTTGCATCAATAACTTCTACCACTCATTGAACTCTTGTCATCTTTATATTGGTCTTGAGGTGATGAAAAAACTTTCCACAAGTCAACCTCAAAACCATTTCAATTCTTATGAGAGAGATAATTCTTCAAAATTTGTACTTTTATGTCAACCTCATTATAACTATCATTTTTTTTTTACCAATCAACATCATAAATTGTACCGGTTTGACTGATTTTAAACCATGTACTCTATTGGTTCACTATTCTTCATTTTGTGTCTTGTAGATCACATTAGATCTTCATCTTATCTATTTTTCGAGTATATTTTCCTTCATATCTCTATTCAAATAACTTTTTAGATGATATCTTGTAAATAATGCTTTAAAATTCTTCTTCCAAGCTATCATGTACTCATGTTACAAAAACTATCTCTACTTTACTTTGTTCATCCAACACTTAATCATTTTACCTATTTGTTCAATCTGATCACTTGATATACCTAATTTTTTAGTAGTAGATATTTGGTTTCTAGAAATGACAACTTAGAAATGATTAACCTATTAGATAACTAAGAGGGGGGGTGAATTTGTTATGTTCAGTTATCCTACAGTACCTTCAAACACTTCAATACCAAACAAAACTTCATAGACATCAAAAGAATTCACTTAGTGTTATCATTCAGATTCTTAATTAACATTTATAATAAAATTACCCAAAAAAAATTATTCATTATTTCTATTATTACCAACTATTGAGCTGTCATTTTCCATGATGCTAAATGATAGGAACTCTTACAAACTCCTCTCTTGAAAAGCTAACCCGAGGATCAACTTCAAGGTTCTGGGCGATCTTGAATGTTCGTGAGGAGGCCTTTGCAAGTTCATTTTGATTTTGAACGAAATGAAGAATCTGCACACTGTCTCCAAAATAACACTAAAAAGGAATTACGTTTTTGTACTTTTCTATTTTTTATGAATGCAATCCAACAGTGCAACTAGTATGAAATGATATTCTAACAAGGGGGTTAATAAAGTAGATAACAAGAACTTTAAAGCAAATAACATGAAATTTAAAGAAAATAATGTGAAATTGAAATCCTAATAGACATAAGCTACAGAAAATAACAACTCTGCAACTTAAGCTTTTGAAGAGATTGGAAGGTAACCAATGAAAGTAGGTGCAGTGCTTCCTCAATTCCAGTAATGCAATCGTCAATGAGAAACTTTCATGATCATATGATATTTCACTCTTCATCAAATTGCAAGGCCACAGAAAGTGTGCTCATGCGAGACAAAAAGTTATGCAGGCACAATTCAATTATTTCTTCTCAAGCTCATTACGTCAGCAGAATTCATAAATACCATAGCAAACACCAGAACTAAAAGATTGCACAACCACAAACAAAGCAATAAACCTTTGGCTCAATCACAATTCCATGAACAAAATTCACAAAAAATATGACACATTCAAGCAAGAATTACTACACTCCAAATGCGAGCACCAAAAGCATAATTTTATTGCAAAATAACAGCAGCCTTCCTTACATATTACAATGGGGTATTTATAAGAAATCATCTCCTTAATTTGTGTTGAGAGTGAGAGATATTCTTCATGCAATAAAATGCTTTTAATTAAAAAAATAAACTAATTATATACAAACTACAATCTAATTGGTGCTAAGTAGGACTCCATCCATATTTTCTCCATTAATTGAATGCATGAGCCTTTTACATGTTTAAAACAAAGAAATATCAGAGAAGAAAGAAGGAAAAAGCTCTAAGTCCAAATGGAAATGTCTGGAAGTGCCAAAATTGGAAGTTGATCCTTCACAAGGCATTTGTCAAAGTTAAACTGCCGTCAGAATGCATTTTGGATGCATGGAAAGCTCTATTTTTGGAACTAGCAGTCAATTGTCAGTGAAACTTTCAAAAATGTGCACTTGCGAAGCTATGGAGCTGTGTACCTATGGACCTGCGGAGCTGCGCAACTCAAAATGGTCCAAAATCTCAAAATTTTACTAAGTGTCAAAATTAAAATTCTGGCACCTGGGTTTTGTTCTTCTTCATCCCAAAGCTGTGTTTGGATGTTTGCCCTTGAATTTCTCTATAATCTCAGTAATTTTAGCTGCATCTAATAAATCTAAAGCCTCGTACGTGTCCTTAACCTTTTCCCTATAATTGTCTACCTCAATAAAGGTGTCAGCAAAATCCTCGAGTTTGGTATCCAATTCTAACAAAGCTTCTTCAGTCCTAAAGGCTTGTCGGATATCTTCATCATTAGTGGCTTCCACAAAAATATTCTTAAAATTCTCTACCACTACCTCTATAGGTAACAACTTCTCTCATTCTTCATCCTCAAAAATATCTAAACAAGCATCGCTATAATGCTTTTTTGCTTCCAAAATTCACTCTCGGGCTTGGTCCTTGAGCCTATGGATCTCCGCATGTACTATTTCCATTACTTTATTGCTATCAGCAATCTTTTCTATCCAATCATCAATCAAATCTAACAATTATGTTGTATATACATCTATCAAAACTCTGTACCTTTGCCCCTTTATGTCTTGCAAAATTTGCAAGTCCTTACCCTAGGCCCTTACTTCATCCATGATGCTAAAATCTTGCTTCAAAATTGCTACCATTTTATTCATGTTCTCCTATGTAACATGCAGTAATTTTAGGTTTCCCTAGATAATCAAAATGCCCTTATCTTCAAAACTTTCCTGCCATTGCTAACAGGCTTTCAAAAATGGATCTGACTGTACACTTACCCCTGAGAATGGTGTTCAATGTCTCTTTGGGGTGCTCAGGATCAAGAGGACCAACTACTTCGGCTAAATATCCTTTCAAGATCTCATTCTACCTTTGAAGTGCTTGGAGTTCAACCTCTTCCTGTTCCATGCTTCTAAAGATTTCCTTAATTCCCAAAGTCACCATCAATCAGGTTGTATCTCGTGTAGGTCTCCCAAGCATGGTCTCTTTCAATTGATAATCTTAGGGACCAAGGCTTTCCACAACTGTGTCTTCAATAGGTACAGTCACTTACGTAAACAATTCTTGGTTCCATGTATTGGTAACAAAGGCTAACGGTCTTGCCTCATGCAATAAAGACTCGGGCTTATTTAAAAAGTTTGCAATCTCAAAAATGTCTTCTTTAGTAGCTCAAAATTGAGCTCTGGTACTCCTCATTACTTCTTTCCAGAGCTATCTTGGAATGTGCTCAGTGGAGGACTTGCCTCTCGAGGATGAAGGAGTATGTTCTGCTACCTCCTTTCCCTTATCACTTTTCCTTAGAGTTGTTTCCCTCTATGAGGTTTCTTCTTCAATGGCTTCTATTTCCATAAACCTTGCAGTTTTGCACCTCGGTGTCTTGGGAAGGTGGTTGAGAATATTCGACCATTTGTCCCTCCTTTGACACTTCATCAGTTGCCATTTGTTGTGCTTCCTACCCATGTGATGGTTCCTAAACATGTTCTTCTTCTGAACTTTGAGTTAGAGGAGCAACTAAGCCTTTATCTACCATCATGATTTGTGGTGGAGATGAGGGAGTAAGATCAGGACCCTATGAGTCTAGCGGCATCTACATCCAGTCTTCTTGTTGAGGTTTACCTGTAGGGGTATCCCTGATCTTATCTCCAACTAGCTTTGTACTGACAAGCATAAAATAAAAATCTAACATTTTGAAAATGTCATCACCTTCTGCACCCTACTCCTCCACCCATTTTTGTACTTCATCTTCTAAAGAAGAGACTTCCAAGGGTCCTCTTGGGGTGGATGGCAACACTCCTGTGGTACTTCTTCTCCTTGCTTGCTCGGTGGCTCTTGCTAGTCAGGTTCTTCTCTGTAGTAGTAACTATTCTTCTATATCTGTCTCCTCTTCTTCCTCATCTTCTTCTTCCTCTTCTCCTTCTAGAACAGTCTCAAGAAAAGATGAAAAAGGCACCATTCTCCTAGTCACCCTTTTTCTTTTCTTCATTCAGATCTTGATCCTCTTTTGTTTTATGGAGGCAAAAGGGGACGTTAGCTCTTCTTGTGAAGGAGGAATAGAAACCTGTTGACTCTCTCCCTCTTTTGATTGGCTAGGGACAAAGGGAGGCACTTGAGGGTCATCCTGGACTTGGGAAGCACTAGTATCCTCAGACCCTTGTACACTCTCTTCCTGTTGTTGGGAAGGTGTTTCTGCTTCGCCTTGTTTTGTTTGAATCCTTTGAGAGGAGGTCCTCTTCCTTTTTTGCTTTCTCTTCCTCTCTGGAGGATGATAGTATACAACCGAGTGATCAAGTTAGTATACTATCTCTGGCCTAATGGGAGACTGGGCCGCAAAGGTAGGAATTGTGACTTTTGTCCCTCTATCTTTCTCAAGGCTAGCTTGAGCATGAAAGACTATAGTATCAAGTATTGGATCAAGCTAAAAAGGCTTCTTGATCTAATCCTTAGTCATTCGGATTATGTGCCTTGCCTAATGATTAATATCATTTCCCTCCTCCCTATCAACCTCAGCATTCATGATGGGCCTTTCTCTTATTTTGTCCAAGTTGAACAGGAGATCCAACAGCTCCTGTGAATCATGTTGCCTTATTTCTTTCAAGATGTTCAGCTTGAGAGCCTTCTCTACTAGATACAAAGTCATCCTACAATAGTCTCTTATGCAGACATCATAGTCATTTGTTGCGTTCATCCAATGATCTTCAATGGCATCTTCATGGTGGAACTCCTTGCCAACCAAACTCTCCACTCTCTTGATATTATCAAAATAGAGCCTAGGGGAATTGCATTTCTTGAGGGGATAATTCTCCCATTCCCACTCAAAGGATGGAATATATTTCTTTTGTTTGACCTGGTATGTTCCTATGACTAGGGGCCATGTGCAATAGGGTCTCCTCTCTCTCTTCACCCTCTCATACGTAGATTCAATCTGTAGTGCAATCTCCAATAACACCAATTTGTCACTTATTTAGGGAGCTTCTTGGGGTTGATAGTGGCACCAGCTACCTACAGATATGTGAATGTCTTGATTTGGATGAAGTAGGCCCTAAGAGTTGTTATATGTGATTTTCCCTCATCGGATAACCTCTTTGCATAATGTCCCTCTATGAATCGCATGACTGCAAAAAATGAATGCATCATTGACGATTTTTTACTCCTTGCTTTGTGCCAAGAGCTTCTTCCTCACCAACTAAGGGTAGATGATGTAGGGCAAGGCATTACGATCCTACATACTGCCCTTCTTGTACAAACTGGGGTAGTTTGTTGCCCTTGCTGCAAGTAGATATATCATGTAAGAAGTCATATAAAACTTCTTCTTCTCCTTAATTTCTCCCAATTGCTCACACAAGTTCTCACTTAGTGTGGTGGCCTAGTCTAGTGGCATCCTCTTCGTCTTGATTTTTTGAATGAAGTTGACTATGAAAGCACTGAGGTGGCTAGCTACTGGTAAACCCATGACTCTGCTCAAAAGGATGATGGAATAACTAATATCTTCCTTCATGTATCCCGTAGTCATGTCCACTTTTCCTTTGACCTTGCCCAAAGGATTTTTCTCAATGAGATATGAGGACTGGATGATTTTTGATGCTTCTTCAAGGTCCTCCCTATACCATCTCTCTGTCGCTTCATAGGAGAGTCTGATAAACTGATCTACCCTTGAGAGGTGGAAGACTCTCAATATTGTTGGGTCGAAAGCCTAGGACCACTTCTTCCATTATGCTCTTAACTACTCTCTTTAGGAACAAAATGTTGTGCTAGTGTCATAATCAATTTTGCTGATTGTACTGATATTGGGTCCAAAGCTGCACTTACTAAACTGAAATAGATCAAGGTTGATACCAGAGTTGATCTTTCAGTGGGTTTGTTGCAAATTCTACGAAACTCTCCCAAGTCTGTGTGTCCCAAATTAGTGTCTTTGATTTCTACATGATCATCATGGAACCTCAATTTTGATGGTACACCTTGGAACTTGAATATAATGGGCTTTGGTGCCATTTTCTCTTCAAATGTGGGTGTCATTTAACCTGCATGACACAAAGATAGTGTTTATTAGCTCAAAAATAATGAAAACCTTAAAAAAAGTAAAAGCACCCAATTACTCTTTAATTGACTATTGATGGAAAAAAAATTAAAAATTAAAAAAAGGTGGGTCCTTTTATTATTATTTTTTTATTTTATTTTTTATTTTTTTCTGACCTTTTATGATTTTTCAGTTCTTGACCTTTTTTTATTTTTCAGTTTTCAACGTTTTCTGATTTTTCTGTTTTTGACCTTTTCTAATTTTTTAGTTTTTGACCTTTTCTAATTTTTTCAATCTTTGACTCTTTTCTCAAATCCTTAATCATGAATCTGAGAACTTGAAAAAAAAAGGCGGGGGAGAGGGCATTCCTAGTAGGGAATGAGGCATGTGTTATGGGACCACAACAAATAGCCTCAAAAAAAGGAAGAAATGCCCAAGGCATTTCTTCATCAGCAAACACCCTTTTAATGCATGTCCATCACCAACGAAACTTTGAAAACTTTGAGCATATCTTGGATGACTTTGCAATCAAAATTTTTAGAGTTCAAAACCTTCAAGCTTAGTGTGTGATTAGTGTGTTCATTCCCTTCGACATCTGGGGATGTAATCTATCAAAGTTTTCAAAAAACTCAAAAACAATCTTCCATTCCTTCTAGCCCATCCATTTAGAATCTTCATGAAGGTTGTTTATCAATCACTACTTGACTAGATGAGAGAATTAGTTCAAGGGCTCTTAACAAGATGGCACATTCTTAATGCTTTTGGAAAATTTTGAATAATCATTCCATGTAGTTCATAATGTCACTCTTCGATGAAGCAATGTTTTGGATACAAAGATACTCCGTTCTGAAATTGTATCCTTTTGCCATTTAAATTGTATCCTTTTTCCATTTAAATTGTATCCTTTTGCCATTTCAGATCTTTAGAATCCTTCAATCTTAAAATTGTTCTTTTTTCTTTTTCTTTTCTTTTCTTTCTTCTTCTTTTCTTTTCTTTTTTTGTATTCTAACTACACTTAGACTACGTAGCGAGGACTTCGGTGTCATTTCTTGGATTCGATCTTTAGTGAACATCCCTTGCATTCCTCTTTTAGAACTCTTAGAAATTATCACACCAAACAATGATCTTAGCAACCTTTCGAGAAGACCCCTCCTATTTGAACCAATTGAAGTTTGAATTGTCCCTTGTTGTCTTTGACCTTAATTTTACAACACCTAAGATGGTTGATTCTTAATTTTGCAAAGTGATGAGAGCTCATTGGTTTAGAACCCCGAACTTAGGACTAAAAATCTCTCTATTTTTGCAAGCAACATCCATCGTTCAATTTGTATAAAACATACAGTTGTCCAGATGTGTTGACAAAGAAATACCTCTCCCTAAAATTGGAACCAAAAAATGGTTAGTGAAATATCTCAAGATAAAATCTCAAGTGTGCCTTACCCCATGGAATTAACACAACTTTGAAAGTAAATACGCGACTGAAAGAAAACACACAACTGAAATTAAACACACTTGTAGAAAATAAACACACTTGCAAATATTAAAAAAAACTAAACTAACTGCACAAATAAAATCTAATTAATTTTTTTTTCCTTTTGTTTCTTCTAGGCTTGGAAATAATGTTTCCAGAATTGCCCATTTATGGGCAAGGGAAGAAATTTCACTTGTAAGGAACTGAGCCTAAAAGTGTTTTCTCCAAGAATTTTTGCAATCTAACAAGGACCCGTCCACAAGCGTTGAAACTTGGTATGGTTGCTCGGCTTTTCTTTCACCTTATACCACAATAGAACAAGATCAAAAATCCTGAATGAATTTATCATGGCTCTCTTGTTGAACCATCTCTTCACGACAGCTCAATGTTTAGCCATGTGCTCCAATGTAGTTGTACATTTCTCATCCATCTCTAAAAGATTTAGGAATCTAATTTGTATTTTTTTAGATTCTTCAGCATATCCACTCATGAACTTCAGAATACGAATTCTAAGGTTAAGCGAGAACACTGGTTCTTGTCCGTAAACAAGCAAGTACAAAGAAGTCCCCAAAGCATTTTTGACTCTTACTCGATCTGTCCATAGGGCATATTTGAGTTGTGTATGCCAATCTCTAGGGTTCTCCTTCAATAATCATTGTATTACTGTGATCAAGTTCTTGTTTGTAGATTTTGCTACCCCATTTCCTTGTGGGTAATAATTTGAAGAGAACTTGATAATGACTTGATTTTCAAATGCCCATTAGGTCAGGAATGTTGATGCAAAAGCAGACCTATTGTCACACACAAGGGCAAATGACATTTTGAATCTAGTAACAATGTGTTCTTCCAAGAAGTCGTTACCACCTTAGCAGTACAGTTTTTGTTCTACTTCCATCCATCATGTGTAGTAATCCGTAACTATGAGAATAAATGCATGTCTAGTTAACGATGGTGGATTGACTAGACCAATAAAATCCAGCCCCCACTTTGCAAATGGGCACACCTCGTACACTGGCTCTAATGGCCTCATCGAGTTCCTTTCTCTAATGGCATTGGGTTGATAGATATGACAGGAGCGAACATGCTTGAAAGTATCTTTGAATATTAAGGGCCAAAAATAACCCAATCTTAAAATCATGTGAGTTGTTGCTTCTGCTAAACCATGTCCTGTACCATACTTATCATGAAAATGTTCTAAGACTTCCTTTGCTTCCTCATGGCGTAAGCACTTTAGATAGATCCCTTCATAACTTCTCTTGTACAACTTTTTATCATGTAGCATATAAGACTCACACTTCATTTTGAGTCCCCTACATTGTGAACTATTCATCCAATTGGGACATTGGTCCAATAGAAGATAATAAACAATGTCTTGATACCAAACATCTATTACCACACCTTGACCAATATCAAATTTACATACAATCATCTTATTCTTATCATCCTTATTTGTTTCAATATCAAACTTAAATTCTTTTTCATTGTCGTCCTAGTTATTAGCTATCATCTTTGATAACCCTTGACCTCTCATAGGTTGAATTTTGAGATCAACTTATTGAAGTATGGCCATCCATTTACCTCTCCTTTCACCGAGTTCATTCTGCAGCAAAAGCATCTTTACTGCTAGATTAGGTACAATAGCATACACCTTACTTCTTAGTATGTAATGATGGAATTTCTTCACAACCTTGATCAACACAAAAGACTAATTATCAAGGTTTAAATAATTCAGCTCAGCATTCTTCAGAGGGCAACTCATGAAAGCGATTGTTCTTTCATCTTCCTTTTCTTTTTTCTATGTCAACATCCTAGCACAAGAGTGTTCTGAAGCAAAGGAATATATCTTAAAAGGCAACTCATAGTCAAGACTTACTGAGATCGGAGCCATAGAAATAGTTGTATATGAGCAATGTTAGTATGCTAATAGAAACCAAATTTAAATAAAGCTTCTACAAACTAAACAAAATTCATAAACTTCAAGATAGACTAAGATGAGCTCTCAATTGAGAATATGAACCATTAATGGGCTCTCTCAATGAGAAGCTCTCTTGTTGAGTAGATTTGTCTAAATAGATAGGATGTATGCTCAAGCTTATGCTTCAAAAAGGGCTTCAAATGGAGTTGGAATTTGGGTGTGAGTGTATGGTTTTGATGTAAAATGGCTTCTTAAAATTTTATTATGACTTTAGTTCATGAATTGTGTTAAAATGGCTTGGGAGAAGATTCCTTAAATAGGCAAGAGGCTTGAGGGTTTGAGGGCTAACATGCAAGGATGGGAAAAAGCTCATGGAGGGCTCAGATTGCATGAGAGGAGAGCACATGGATTGTGCTTCCTTACAGCCAATCAAGGAGTGACACGTGTCACAAGGTGAGAGGATGGAGGAAAGGGGAAGGATGAGTCAACAAAGGAGGTTCAAGGGATAAAATCTTCATAAAGACCCTCATAATGGCTTGTAAGAGCAATAAAAGGGCTTGAAAGAGTCATTTATGGCCTAGTGGGCTTCATAAAGTTTTATGGTTGAGATATTTTGAGGGAGATGAGAGCAATTTCGACTTGGGCTTGATTAGGAGGGTTTTAAGCTTGCTTGGGCTTGTGCAAATGATTAGAGGATGGATTAGGATGGTTTAGGATTAGCTTAGGGATAGGCAAGTGGATGGCATTTAATGAGGGTGGGTGAAGGAAGAGATATTTGTTAACTTTGGCTTGGGTTAGTAAGTTTTAACCCATGTTTAGGGAATGTGACAAGGTTAGGAGGGGATTAGGATTAAGTTTAAAGACATCTTCTAGAAGAGTCTAGACTTTGGATGAGGATAAAGACTTTCTAGAATAGTCTAGAATTTCCTAGGATGAGGATAAAGACTTTCTAGAAGAGTCTAAAACTTCTTAGGATGAGGATAAATTAGATTTTTAGGAAATAAATAAAGTTTTATTTATTTCAAGGGTTTGGGTTGAGGAGATATTTATTAAAACTTTTTTAATAAATATGAGGATTAATATTTAATCTTAATTAAATATTTTGAGTTGGGATTAGGGGTAGGAAATGATGGGATTGGCCTTTAATCAAAATTAAAGAAGGATTAGAAGATTTTGGAAGAGGTTAGTGATCTTAAGGAAATTGGCCAAGTTTTGGGCAAAAAATAAATTTTTTATTTATTTTGGGATTTTTGGTCAATTTATTAATTAAATAATTAATAAATAAGGAAATAATGTTTAAATAAGATTTAAACATTTTTGGGAGGGATTCCTTAATTAAATATTTTTAATTAAGATAAAGGGATTTAATGGCATAAAAATAAATTAATTAATTAATAAATGATGATGTCATCAAAAAATTTTCAGAAAATAAAAATACTTTATTTTCTAAAGGTTTTTAGGTGTCTACATTTTGCCCCTCTTTGATGTGATGCCGCAAGTGGCATGGCATCAAAGATAAGCAAAATAAGATGCCCAAGGCTAGAGCAAAAGAGGAGAGAATGGACTGCAAGATGCCCCCTCAAGAAGGCGGCAGGGAGAGAAAGCAAGGCTTGACGACTTCTTGAAAAGTACAAGAATTCGAGATGAGCAAGGAGACTCAGATTGGCTTAAGAGAAGAGGTCTAGTTAGCTCAAACTCTCACTATGGGAGAATGATAAAGGGAGAATTAGAGGCACAAGAGGAAGCAAGCTTAAGTTCTCAAGGATTGCAGAGGATGAAGGAGCGGAGCACTATAAAAGGAATCTAGGATGGGGAGATGGATGAGGGGATTAAAAAGCTGATGCAATAGGATTTCAAAGAGTCAGATTGGTGAAAGATGGGTTTCGGAGATCCCTAGGACTAGGATTGTGGATCTTGAAAGATGAGGCTTGGTGGATTGATTTGGATTGGTGGATCCCTAAGACTAGGATTGTGGATCCCTAAAGCTAAAGGTGAGGAGTGATTCAAAGAGATACTAATGCATAAGCTAGGGTAGGAGAGACGGATGTTGGATATGGATGGGGGATAATGGAGATGAAGGGAAACCATTGAAGCTTTTTTTTTTTTGAGCAAGGGGATACTTCAAAGAGAAGTACCACAAGGTAGTTGAGCACTAGATTTTCTATAGGACTGTTGGTTAATTGCCAAGGTTATCAAGAACATCAAGGCCTTTTCACCAACTGTCCAGAGGACTGACCGACTGACTCAAAACAAACACACAAGGATTGCCCCAGCATCACACATGAATCTCGAAAGAATTAGAGTGGAACTGACACTGGGTAACCCACAAGCAGAAAAGAAAAACAAACAAAAGACTTGATCAAGACCTTACGCCCAGATTGCCCCATTCGCAGTATACCATGATATGGAAGATCATGGCAACTTTGAGGAGGGAAAAAAAAGATTGCTTGAAAAAGATACTTCAAGACCCAAAAGGGAAGATTCCAAATCGAAAGAAAGTGAAAATCCAAAAGAGAATTGTTTGCCAACAAGATGGGTAGGACAAGGTACTAACAGACCAAGATCAGACATGAGGAAAGCTATATCCTGCAAGGATCTATCAGAGAGCACCTAAGCTAATGGATCTAGATGAGTGATGCATCTGGCAAGCTGAACTAAGAAGGATAATACTTTGGTGACAGGAGATCTAGCTAAAGGATGCATTGGAATAGCTAACCAAGATGTGCGATGTGTGCAAGATGTTGATCAAGGAGGAACTGACACAAAAGTTGGATAGATACAATGGTACTAAGCTAAAGAGGATGTACAAGCTGACGGACCAAGATATTTACAAGCTGAAGCTGACCAAGATAGTTACAAGTAAGCAAAAGCTCAAGATGATAGGATAGCAGGATGGTTCGATGTTGTGCAAGATGCGAAAGCTAAGGGTGGGGTGATAGCGAAAGATATGGATTTGGCAAGATGCATCCAATGATGATGAGAGATTTTGTGACCAAGGATAGCTAGAGGAGCAAGATGAGATGGCTGGATAGGATGGTAGATAGCTAGGATTATGATGGATATAAAGAGATGACATTAGGTTTGCATGAGGATAGCCTAGAGCTAGATACCAATGACAAAGGAGGATGGACAAGACAAGATCTCCAAGGCATATAGTGCCCCCAATCAGAAGATAACATGCGAAAGGAGGTCTTATGATGGATGTGATAGGATTGAAGCTAGGATGGAAAAAGTTGAAGGGGCTAGGGAGATGGATGATAGCTGGGATGGTTGGCTAAAGCTGCAGGAGATAAGTGGATGTTGTGAGATGGAAGATGGAGGGTGGAGGATAGGTGGATAGATTGGAAGATGGAGTTGGATGTCAAGAGATGACCAAAAGCATGAGGGTGATAGGCTAAGTTGGGGATGGCGGTATTACACATGACGCTTGTTTGCCAAGTTCTCATCATGGTACTTGTCCAAGGCACTTGAATTGCCAAGTTTTCACCAGTGGACGCTTTATTTTTCTTTTTCTTTTTTTGACTTTTTGACTTTGGACTTAGCTGGAATGATTTTGGCTTTCTTTAGCTATTTTTGGCTCATATATGTTGGTAGGATGGATAAAAAAGGATTGGATTGAACAAGTGGAAGGTGGGTGGGAGTTTGACAGATAATGGATGCAAAGACATAAGGCTTGTGGGTAAATGGATGAGGAAAATGGAAAGATCATCATTGGTACACACCCTGAGAGGTGATAAAGTAGTGGGAAAGATGGTTTTGAGCGAGGTTGAGGAGAAAATGGAGGAAGAGAAAGATAAGGACTAAAAGTAGAGTTGGAAGATGGAGGATGGGAAATTTAGGATAAGAAGCATATGGACTAAAAGTGGATTGGGGGGATGAAGGATGCTTATATGGGGATTTGGATGAAGGATGGATGGATGAGCCTTTTTGAGTAGCATGAATGGATGCCAATTGAGATTTTTCTTTGAGATGCATTTCTTTTATGAGCATCTTGGGTATCCACATGATTTTTGACTTTTTTAGCTTGGGCTTTTGTGGCCTCTTGACTTTTTCTTTGATTGGGATTAAATGTTTCTTGTTTTGAACATGTATTTTAGAAGGGACATGTTGAGACTTGGATTTTTGTGGATTTTTGGATTTATGCTTTTGTATTTTGGCATCCAATATGCTTCTATTAGCCATGGGATGGGAACAAGAGCATGGAGGAGATGGAGGGATAATTGATGGAGTGATAGGGTTTAAAGGATGGACGAGATTCAAGGGTGAGTGCCTTTGATGATCTAGCTAGTGGATTTGAGGGGATGGAAGGATAGATTGGAACATAGGATATGGATGGATATAATTGCCCAAAATGGACGGAGGGAAGGAAGGATATGGGCCCAAAATAGATGGAAACGGGGAAGGTGTAGGTCCCAAAATAGATGGAGGGGATAAAGGATTCATATTAGGTATGTAAGGACCCAAAATGGATGGAAAGGGTGTGGGATTTAGATAAGGGATATATGGACCCAAAATGGAGGGTTGGAGATAAGGAGTAGGATGAGGTCCCAAAATAGATGCGGAATAAGATGGATGGGAACTTTGGGGTGGAGATGGAAGGACTTGGGACCATGCCAGAATAGCAGGGATACCAACATCTAGAAATACATTTTCATTTCTTTTTTCAATATGATGTTCATTATTTGGAACACAAGATGTGAGTCCATTACTAGTTGAAGGAGTTGGAGCTTCGGATATGATAATTAGTTCTTTTTCGATGGATCTATCATCATGGATTATGGGAGATGTATGATCATGAAGCAAAGGAGATGGGAGGATAGGATCTTGAGTTGGGTGGGTTGAGGGAAAGGGATATTGAGATGGAGTAAGTAAGATGGTAGGATTTAGATATGGAGGGGATGGTAAAAGTGGATCATGTAGGGGAATAAGTGGGATGGTGAGATCTTCTATTCTGTCGGAGGATATTTCAACATGCTTTTGGACAAGATCTTGACAAGAATGGATGCGAGTGGATGCATGAGGTTCATTATATGGGATTTGGATAATGCTTGGAGGAGGAGATGTGGATGGGATTTGGAGCGATTCGATGGGTGGTGGGATTTTGACGCTTGTGGGAAGTGGAAGGATTTTAAGCAATTTGATGGATGGTATGGGGATGGTAGCTATGGGAGATGGAGGTGATATTATAGATGGGGAAGCTTCATCACTAACTACTTCACATGGTTGGATTAGATGACATGGCTTATCGACTGTTGGAGGTATTTTTTCTTGTATTTCCTCTAGGAGATTCCTTGGAGACTCATGTGTCGGAGGTGGAGGTGGTGGATTGATAGGAATAGCTAGTGTGATGAGGGTGGAAGATTGGAATCTTGGTTGATTGGGTGATGGAGGAGAAGCTGGAATATCAGATGGCATGACTACATAGTTTGGAATAATGCATGGATTTTGTGGGATGCTTGGGGGAATGTTTCTAAGGCTTTTAATATACCCATCATAGTCAACAAGATTTTCATCATCATTAGAATAAGAGGTGGCGGGAGCAAGGACAATATGATCAAACACATCATGATAGGTGTGGGATTCCATGTTTTGATGATGAGTCAGATGGGGATGGGGTCTTGCATATGGATGAACATGGAAGCTCATGGTTGGATTTGGATTAAGTACAGATTTTGGATTGGCTAATGAAGGATTTCCTAGGGAGAGTCAAAGCTATATGATAGACCTAAGGAGGATTGGTTGGAGATTGTTGGCTTTCCTGTGGATGGAAGACTTCAAGGGCATGCTGTCAAAAAGTGAGAGTTTTGCTTTCCTATGCACTGGATTGGTGGAGATTGTGTCAACTGAAGGATAGACCAATGATCCTATGGGTATGACATGAGATTGACCACTTGTGGATCCCAACCTTTAGCTCAAGGTGATGAGGGATAACAAGTGATAAAGCTAGATTACCCTAGACAAGGCTCTGTCAAAGGGATAACCTTGGTGAGGCTGGTGGATTGGTCGAATTGATTGGATAGCAAATTCTAGCAGAATGACAACAACTCTCTAAAGGCTTGGGTGTGATTTTGGATTGGGTTTCTAGCTTGCTGGGGGGGATGATTTGGAGAGACTTTGGATTTGGAATTGTTCTAAAGCAAGGAACTAGATAGATTTGATTGCAACGGGGGAGCTTGGATGATTTTCTGATGAGGCAGTGACTACGCTAAGTATGCCTTGAGCTGGGAGATTTTTACTTTTTTTTTGGGACTTTGACCAAAGTTGGCAAGCATTCATTCAAAAGCTATGAACAAACAAGCAGACAAAATTTTGGAGCAAGCACGTCAAACACACCAACATCCTAGGAAGCTTTCTACAAGGATGAAATTTGGTTTAGCTAGGGAGTCCTTGATATACGCAAGGTACGTAAGGCCCAAATCTATAGATGAAACCAAAAAGATGTCGCATAGCCGAGAGGAGTGGTAACCCACTTCTCCTCTTTCACTTCTCAAGGGTATAAAGTTCCTTGAGGCTTAGCCTGAGTGACAAAATCTTGATTCCAAGAGAGGTGTCTTTGGATACACCTACCAATTTTTATACTTCGCCAGAACACTGGAGTTGAGGTCATCCCAAGGGGTGATGAAATCCCCAAGCAGGTCTCCTAAAAAGTGTAAAACAAGACCACATACATGATCTTGGGCTTTAAAAGACACACATTTATTCCAATTGATGATTTAGATTTTGTAAGCTGTGATTGAAGACACTTGTGATTATGGCATACAATGTTCATTCCAATTTGACAGCATCATCAACATAATGAAAGTCGAGAGATTGTCAACATAAGAAATGTGAGCATCATTGAAAATGCATCCAAACCATGTAATTTTCATTGATTGTTAGGCATTCAAGATCGAGTGTGAGTTTGTTTTAAGCCCAAAACAAAGATGTGTGAAACTCAATTGCCAAGTGCATGCTCGCAGGCCCTCCACGTCAAGATTTGTCCAATTTTTATGCCCAAATGAAGTGTGAGCGAGATTAATGTGCATTCAAGAATTTTTCTAACTTAGAAAAACCACTAAAGACCCAAGTGAGTGGATTTTGATCTTTGTGGAACACTTAACACCCTCTTAAGTAGACCCATCCCCATAGATGGCGCTAAGATTGCAACCAATGGTTAAATTGATGGGTGATTAAAGAGGGTGAGTCCAACTACAAACTTACTCAAAGCATCTTTATTAGTTTTTATAACTTAGAAGATTTCAAAAATGTGGATTCTTTTTATGCTCCAAAAGATGATTATTTGATCTATGGCATTCAAGATTGGATTTGTTGTTTTAATCATGCATTCATAAATAAAAAAATGAAACTTGATTTTAATCCATGGCACTCAAGAGTGATTTTAACAACATGCATTCAAAGACAAGTGATTAAACATTCAATTTTTTTCCTTTGAGCATTCAAGATTGAGATTTTGTGTGTTGTTTTAAGAACTTTGAAGTGCTTTCTTTTAACCTTAGATCATTCAAGATTGGTTTGGACTCAAAAGTGAAAATGACTCTTTGGACTTTGCTTTTAATTCAAGATTTTGTGTTCTAGTTTGCATGTTTTAAGCCCAAAAATGATATTCCTAGATTTTTTTTGATGCATGAAAAACCTAAGAAACATTCAAGATTTTGCAACAAGACATTTGTTTGGAACAAATAACAAAGCTTTTAGGACAATTTTTTGCAACTATTTAGGACTCTTAATTTTCATGAGATTTTTACAAGAACTTTAAAATATTTGCAAATGAGGTTCATTTTATCCTTGATTGATGCTTTGAGTTTGATTTAGATTTTAGTTTTCACTTAGTGTTGATTTTGAACCTTTTGAAATGGAAACTTGAAGTTCTTTTTAAATTCCCAAAAAATGAAGTGTTCCTAACTTTGCATTAATGCATCTAAAACCTTGATGTTGCAAGGATGCAAATGATTGGATTGGTTTAGTTTCACTTGTTAAAAGATTTTTAGTTTTTTGCAAATTTTTAATTTTTTAATGGATTTAAGTATGATTTGGGGGTTCATTTTTAAGCACTAAAAAGAAGTGTGTATGATTTTGCTTCCTTTAAAAAAAAATGGCCAAGATCTCCCACAAGAAGAAGTAGTAGATGGAATAAGAAGAATATAGACAAGAAGAGGAAGAAGAATTCCAAGTGCTTTGTCCACCTATAAGCTTGAAAAATCTGCAAATACTATGAGATAGACTATGAGTTCCTTTATCTTTTTCATGCTCATGTGGACCTACAAAACCAATTTATAGAATCCTACCAATCACAAAAACAAGCAAAATTAGCCAAAACTAGCAAATGACATACAAAACTTGACTAAAAAAGCTAATGAAGATGACCCATGCGGGGTCCCACCGGGCATGCCAAAATGTATATGAGCAATGTTAGTATGCTAATAGAAACCAAATTTAAATAAAGGTTCTACAAACTAAACAAAATTCATAAACTTCAAGATAGACTAAGATGAGCTCTCAATTGAGAATATGAGCCATTAATGGGCTCTCTCAATGAGAAGATCTCTTATTGAGTAGCTTTGTCTAAATAGATAGGATGTATGCTCAAGCTTATGCTTCAAAAAGGGCTTCAAATGGAGTTGGAATATGGGTGTGAGTGTATGGTTTTGATGTAAAATGGCTTCTTAAAATGGCATTATGACTTTACTTCATGGATTGTGTTAAAATGGCTTGGGAGAGGATTCCTTAAATAGGCAAGAGGCTTGAGGGTTTGAGGGCTAAGATGCAAGGATAGGGAAAAGCTCATGGAGGGCTCAGATTGCATGAGAGGAGAGCACATGGATTGTGCTTCCTTACAGCCAATCAAGGAGTGGCACATGTCACAAGGTGAGAGGATGGAGGAAAGGGGAAGGATGAGTCAACAAAGGAGGCTCAAGGGATAAAATCTTCATAAAGACCCTCATAATGGCTTGTAAGAGCAATAAAAGGGCTTGGAAGAGTCATTTATGGCCTAGTGGGCTTCATAAAGTTTTATGGTTGAGATATTTTGAGGGAGATGAGAGCAATTTCGACTTGGGCTTGATTAGGAGGGTTTTAAGCTTGCTTAGGCTTGTGCAAATGATTAGAGGATGGATTAGGATGGTTTAGTATTAGCTTAGGGATAGGAAAGTGGATGGCATTTAATGAGGGTGGGTGAAGGAAGAGATATTTGTTAACTTTGGCTTGGGTTAGTAAGTTTTAACCCATGTTTAGGGAATGTGACAAGGTTAGGAGGGGATTAGGATTAGGTTTAAAGACATCTTATAGAAGATTCTAGACTTTGGATGAGGATAAAGACTTTCTAGAATAGTCTAGAATTTCTTAGGATGAGGATAAAGACTTTCTAGAAGAGTCTAGAACTTCTTAGGATGAGGATAAATTAGATTTTAGGAAATAAATAAAGTTTTATTTATTTCAAGGGTTTGGGTTGAGGAGATATTTATTAGAACTTTTTTAATAAATATGAGGATTAATATTTAATCTTAATTAAATATTTTGAGTTGGGATTAGGGGTAGGAAATGATGGGATTAGCCTTTAATCAAAATTAAAGAAGGATTAGAAGATTTTGGAAGAGGTTAGTGATCTTAAGAAAATTGGCCAAGTTTTGGGCAAAATATAAATTTTTTATTTATTTTTGGATTTTTGGTCAATGTATTAATTAAATAATTAATAAATAAGGAAATAATGTTTAAATAAGATTTAAACATTTTTGGGAGGGATTCCTTAATTAAATATTTTTAATTAAGATAAAGGGATTTAATGGCATAAAAATTAATTAATTAATAAATGATGATGTCATCAGGAATTTTTCAGAAAATAAAAATACTTTATTTTCTAAAGGTTTTTAGGTGTCTACAATAGCCACTTTGATATCTTTGAATAATTTCTTAATCTCTGGAACTCATTCTATCTTAGTCCCCTTTTTTATTAAATCATTAAGGGGATGGACTATTTCTGCAAATCTGCTTTATGAATTTTCGCACAAAATTTATCTTCCCAAAGAAAGACTTGAGTTCTTTTCGACTATCGAGAGGTGAAAACTTTAGAATAGCTTCAAATCTATCAAGATCGATCGAGATCCCAGCTTCAGAAATGATATGACCTAGGATTTTTCCTTTAGTGACCCCAAATGAACATTTTTTGGGATTGAGGGATATGTCATACCTACGACATCTATTGAATACTTGCCTTAAATCAAGAATGTGAGTGCTTCGATCTTTTGAAAACATGGTTAAATCATCCATGTAGATGACTATACACTTATTTACCAATCCCTTAAAAGTTTCATCCATGGCTTGCTAAAATGTAGCCCCTACATTAATCAATCCAAAAGGCATTCTCCTATAGGAAAAAGTAGCCCATTTAGTTGTGAAAGTTATCTTTAGTCGATCGTCTTCTTCAACCATCGCTTGATTATATCCTGAATATCCATCTAGGAAAGACATCAGTTTTGAAACATTTAAAATTTGTAGAACGTCATCAATTGAGGGTAGAGGATAATTATCCTTTTGAGATGCCAAGTTCAAGTTATGAAAATCAACACAAAGGTGAATTTCTCTAGTCTTCTTCCACACGTGAACCAAATTAGTGACCCATGTAAAATGGTGGATGGGGAATATGATCTTGGCATCTATTAACTTCTTAACTTCTTTCATTATCAGTGGTTTAATGATAGGATTAACAAGCCTTTGTCTTTGCCAAAAAGGCTTGTCATCTAGTTTCAATAGAATTTCATGAGTTATAATCTTGGGGTCATATGTCTTTAATTCTTTGTAGCTCCAAGTGATAACATCATTATACTCAATAAGAAACTTAAGCATTTCTTCCCTTTCTTGTGTATTACATGCTTTCCCTATTCAAACCATCCTCGGATCTTCTTCAGTTCCTAAGTTGTATTCGTCACACTCCTTGATCCCCCTTTCTTGGATTGTTCTTTTATCAACTGTTGATTCATCAAGATCAAAAATGCGTTCTAACTCAACCATTAGTCTTTAAATTCAAGATCCCATTTTCATCTTCAAGTTCATCATCCTCAAACTTGTCATTCAGATTGTCATCAATTTCTTGCCCTTTAAAGTGACCATTACACATGATAAATTCAAGTATGTGTTGATTGTCCTGAAAGACATGAAAGTTTGTAATATTGTCTAGAATAGACAAGATAGCAACAAACTCTACTAAAAATCTTTTCAACTTTGTTCTTGTGATTGCTTGTAATGCGCTTGTTGAAATAATGAGAGCATCTGCCACCATGTTCTTCCTCCTTGGAATGGACCTTATGTTTAAAGCTTTAAAATCATCCAGTAAATCTCATACTCTTTTCCTATAAGAAAGTAACCTTTTTTTGTTGTAAGAGTATAATGATTTTACTTGCTGAATAACCAATTGAGAATCTCCTTCTATTATGAGAGTCGTGGCCCCTTTCTCCAGTGCAAAGAGAAGTCCTCAGATCAACACTTTGTATTCTGTAGTGATATTAGTGCATCTAAACTATAATTGATATGTTGCGTAAAAAGACTTACCTTTTGGGTTAACCAATTCTATACCTGTGCTGGCCCCTAATTTGCATATGAAGCCATCAAAGAAAAGTGTCCAAATTAGATCTTCCTTGGGCCTTTTAACCTTGTGTTTGTTCATTCTTAACTTCTCTCTTACCTGAGAGTTAAAAGATTGTTTCTTGGGAACCCATTGTAACTTCTCACAAGGTGGACTTGATGATTCCCCTTTGTAACATGTTGTTAGAGGAAATGTATGTTTTTCTTGTTTGTCTTGAATTTCCTCTATCAATTCTTTAATTCTATCTATTTTGGGTTTAGGATGAACAATGAATGAAGTCCACCCCTTGCCCTTCATGTATCATCTTCTTCTTTGAATCTTGATCATCCCCAAGGGAGGAGAAGACAAACCTCCACCATTTGAAGAGGTATCACTATATAATAAATCTGGATCTTCAATTTCTTCTTTGATCTTCTCTATTGACTCAGTTGAGTTTATATTACTTTGATCTCCCATGGGTCCCTTTTTTGGAATGTGGTTATCCTTGCCTTGTATGATATGTGTCAACACCCTTGCGATCACTTCTTTGCATGATGAGCATTAAAATTCAGACTGGCTCACTTTGTGTAATTGGAAAAATCTGGGGAGAAGTAAGATACTAGGATCGGCTTCTTCTCCCAAGCACTGCAAATTAGTCACCATGTTATCTATGAATTTTATCATGATCTCATCCTTTGGGTTTGATATATTGAATTCTTTATCTTGATTGCTTAGCATTTTATTGTGGATTGTATCAAATATCATTACTTTGTATGAGCCCAAATCTAATTGGAGGAATGCCACCTCATTTGGAGCATTGTATTTTGTGACCATCATTTTCAATTTGGGTTTGGCATCTATCTTGATTTGATTGGTCAATCCCTTCCATGGTAACCATAACTGAGTGAAATCCATAGAAAACCACCCTCTTAGGCATTTTGTCCATTCTCTACTCAGGAGCAACCCATACGTCTCTGAAATGTCAACCACATGTATATCAATAACATCTTGAATTTGGGGATCAATTGTCATAATTGTTATTGTAAGGACTAGCATTGTTCCTTTGGAAGTTGTTGTTCTATCCTTGCGATAACCTTAGATGATTTAGTTCGTTGTTCATTTGGGACATAGTCTTTTTCATCTGACCAAATTTGGAAACAAAACCATTGTGTACTTCAATGGATGATGTTGACTTTTGCTCAAAAAGGGTAGCTTTCGAAGGTTCAAACCCTGGATATGTTAGAGCGGGATTTTGTGGAGCAGGTGCCTATTGTAATGGAATTGGGTTCATAGGTATGAACTGACTAGGTATTGTGGGTATTTCGGTAGGGTATGTTGGCATCATTGTGACAGCTGGAGCTAGAAGCATTAATCCTCCTCCATTTGAATTAGCTTTCTTAGTGAAGGTAATTTCCTCTACAAAGACTTTATCTAATGGGTCAATATTTGCTGCAGGAAGTCTTCTCAAGAAAATAGCAGTAAGATGATCCATAGCATTCAGATAAATTTGAATAGCAGCTTCAACTGGTATAGTGTATGGAGTCTCTAGTTTGTGATATGCCATATGAAAGTGATGGTTGAAGCAAGAAATTGTGTTAGCTGGATCCCTTTTAATTGATATGAATTGTTGATGTATCGTAGTTGGGTTGATGAACATTTTGAATTGTTCTAGGAACAATTTTTTGAAAGTATCCCAATCTCCAATACATATAGGTGGCAAA
This sequence comes from Cupressus sempervirens, assembly GCA_028749045.1. Classification (NCBI taxonomy): domain Eukaryota; kingdom Viridiplantae; phylum Streptophyta; class Pinopsida; order Cupressales; family Cupressaceae; genus Cupressus; species Cupressus sempervirens. Next base: position 599,856,229 of record CM053791.1, on the reverse strand, counting down.
TTGACATATCAATTGAAAGCAATTTCCCCCAATGAGTAGGGGAATAAAAAAAGAACCACATCCTCATTAGCAACCTGCTTGCGATTGCAAATTTCTTTGAATACTTTGATGTGATCTTCGGCAATTTGTGTCTCACCATAGATGAACCTTGGGCAAAACTTCTCGAGATTCTTAGGGAGGTCATGAAGTGCACCTCTTAAGTTTATTGGTGAGTCTACAACATTTGCAAAAAAGTTCATTGGAAGGTTTGGCAGACCTGACGGTGGTTTTTGAGGTGTAACTATTGGAAGATGTGGTGGTCCACCAAGTAGTTGGAATGGAGGTGGAGTTGAGGAAGATGATGAAAGTTTGAATAGAAGTGGTTGAATTCAAGGTATTCCCTTGTCACTACATGATTTTTGGAAGTGGGTAAGCTCAAGAAACTTGTGTACACTTGGCATAGACCTCAATGCTCATTGAAATGGGGATTCTAGATCATAACCCTCCAGTTTGCATCAATTCTAGAAAAAGTGAACCTCTACAGAAGTACACTTTCTCACACCACTAGATTTTGTGCACCACAGATTTTTGTGCACCTAAGAACCTATGTAGCTGTGGATCTGCAAATCTATGGAGCTATGCACCTAAATTTCTCAAAACTCAAAAAAAATTATGAACTTGTGTGAAGCGCAGATTTTTTGCAAAAAGTGCAAAATTTTGAAATTTTGGCAAATTTTCCTTCCTTTTCTGAGAATCAAAAGTGCGGCCCTCCTTCTAGCACCACTTTGTTAACCTGTCATTTTTAATGATGCTAAATGGCAGGAATTCTGGCAAACTCCTCTCTTGAAAAGCTAATCCAAGGATCAACTCCAAGGTTCTAGGTGATCTTGTGACCTATAGGAATCCACTCAATTGAAGATAAATTTGAATGTTCATGAGGAGGCCTTTTCTAGTTCATTTTGATTTTGGATGAAATGAAGAATCTACAAACTGTCTCCAAAATAACACTAAAAAAGAACTATGTTTTATTACTTTTATGTTTTTGTGCTTTTATGTTTTTTATGAATGCAATCCATTAGTGCAACTAGTATAAAATCCTATTCTAACAAGGGGGTTAATAAAGTAGATAACGAGAACTTTAAAGAAAATAACATGAAATTTAAAGCAAATAACACAAAATTAAAATCCTAACAAACATAAGCTATAGAAAACAACACGTCTGTGAGTTAAGCTTTTGAAGAGATCGGTAGGTAACTAATGAAAGTAGGAGCAACGCTTCCTCAATTCCACAGATGCAATCGTCGGTGAAAAACTTTAATGATCGTATGATATTTCACTCTTCATCAAATCACAAGGCCATGAAAAGTGCGCTCATGTGAGATAGAGAGTTGTGTAGGCACAATTCAATGATTTCTTCTCAAGCTCGTTATGTCAACAAAATTCATAAATACCATAGCAAACACCAGACCTAAAAGATTGCTTTTAGGTGATATCTTGTAAATAATGCTTTAAAATTCTTCTTCCAAGCTATCATGTACTCATGTTACAAAAACTATCTCTACTTTACTTTGTTCATCCAACACTTAATCATTTTACCTATCTGTTCAATCTGATCACTTGATATACCTAATTTGTTAGTAGTAGATATTTGGCTTCTAGAAATGACAACTTAGAAATGATTAACCTATTAGATAACTAAGAGGGGGGTGAATTTGTTATGTTCAGTTATCCTACAGTACCTTCAAACACTTCAATACCAAACAAAACTTCATAGACATCAAAAGAATTCACTTAGTGTTATCATTCATATTCTTAATTAACATTTATAATAAAATTACCCAAAAAAAATAATTCATTATTTCTATTATTACCAACTATTGAGTTGTCATTTTCCATGATGCTAAATGATAGGAACTCTTACAAATTCCTCTCTTGAAAAGCTAATCCGAGGATCAACTTCAAGGTTCTGGGCGATCTTGCAACCTACTGAAATCCTCTCAGTTGAAGATAAATGTGAATGTTCGTGAGGAGGCCTTTGCAAGTTCATTTTGATTTTGAATGAAATGAAGAATCTGCACACTATCTCCAAAATAACACTAAAAAGGAATTATGTTTTTGTACTTTTCTATTTTTTATGAATGCAATCCAACAGTGCAGCTAGTATGAAATGATATTCTAACAAGGGGGTTAATAAAGTAGATAACAAGAACTTTAAAGCAAATAACATGAAATTTAAAGAAAATGATGTGAAATTGAAATCCTAACAGACATAAGCTACAGAAAATAACACCTCTGCAACTTAAGCTTTTGAAGAGATTGGAAGGTAACCAATGAAAGTAGGTGCAGCGCTTCCTCAATTCCACTAATGCAATCATCGATGAGAAACTTTCATGATCATATGATATTTCACTCTTCATCAAATTGCAAGGCCACAGAAAGTGTGCTCATGCGAGACAAAAAGTTATGTAGGCACAATTCAATTATTTCTTCTCAAGCTCATTACGTCAGCAGAATTCATAAATACCATAGCAAACACCAGAACTAAAAGATTTCACAACCACAAACAAAGAAATAAACCTTTGGCTCAATCACAATTCCATGAACAAAATTCACAAAAAATATGACACATTCAAGCAAGAATTACTACACTCCAAATGTGAGCACCAAAAGTATAATTTTATTGCAAAATAATGGTGGCCTTCCTTACATATTACAATGGGGTATTTATAAGAAATCATCTCCTCAATTTGTGTTGAGAGTGAGAGATATTCTTCATACAATAAAATGCTTTTAATTAACAAAATAAACTAATTATATACAAACTACAATCTAATTGGTGCTAAGTAGGACTCCATCCATATTTTCTCCATTAATTGAATGCATAAGCCTTTTACATGTTTAAAACCAAGAAATATGAGAGAAGAAAGAAGAAAAAAGGTCCAAGTCAAAGTGGAAGTGTCTGGAAGTGCCAAAATTGGAAGTTGATCCTTCACAAAGCATTTGTTGAAGTTAAATTGTTATTAGAATGTGTTTTCGATGCATGGAAAGCTCTATTTTTGGAACTGGCAGTCAACTGTAAGTGGAACTTTCAAAAATGCACACATGCAGAGCTATGAAACTACAGACCTACGGAGCTGTGCACCTCAAAATGGTCCAAAATCTCAAAATTTTACTAAGTGTCAAAATTGAAATTTTGGCATCTAGGTTTTGTTCTTCTTCATCCCAAAGCTATGTTTGGATGTTTGCCCTTGAATTTCTCTATAATCTCAGTAATGTTAGCCTCATCTAATAAATCTAAAGCCTTGTACATGTCCTTAACCTTTTTCCTATAATTTTCTACCTCAATTCACATGTTAACAAAATCCCCGAGTTTGGTATCCAATTCTAACAAAGCTTCTTCAGTCCTAAAGGCTTGCCAGATATCTTTGTCTTCAGAAACTTCCATAAAAATCTTCTCAAAATTCTCTACCACTGCCTCTACAAGTAACAACTTCTCTCATTCTTCATCCTCAAAATATCTAAAAAAGAATCACTATAATGCTTTTCTACTTCCAAAATTCACTCTCAAGCTTGGTCCTTGAGCCTATGGATCTTTTCATGTAATGTTTCCATTACTTTATTGTAGTCAATGATCTTTTCCATCCAATCATCAATCAAATCTAACTCTTATGTTGTATATACATCTATCAAAACTCTGTACCTTTGCCCCTTTATGGCTTGTAAAATTTGTAAGTCCTTACCCTAGGCCCTTACTTCATCCATGATGCTAAAATCCTACTTCAAAATTACTACCATTTTATTCATGTTCTACTGTGTGGCGTGTAGTAACTTTAGGTTTCCTTGGATAATCAAAATGCCCTTCTCTTCAAAACTTTCTCACCATTGCTAACAAGCTTTCAAAAATGGATCTGACTATACACTTCCCCCTTCCCTAAGAATGGTGTTCAATTTCTCCTTGAGGTGCTCAGGATCAAAAGGACCAACTACTTCAGCTAAATATCCTTTCAGGATCTCATTCTACCTTCAAACTGCTTGGAGTTCAACCTCTTCGTATTCCATGCTTCTAAAGATTTCCTTAATTCCCAAAGTCACCATCAATCAGGTTGTATCCTATGTAGGTCTCCCAATCATGGTCTCTTTCAATTGATAATCTTAGGGACCGAGGTTTTCCACATATACCACCATGATTTGTGGTGGAGATGAGGGAGTAAGATTAGGACCCTATTAGTCTAGCGGCATCTACATCTGAGGTTCACCTGTAAGGGTGTCCTTGATCTTATCTGCAACTAGCTCTATACCAACAAGCATAAAATCAAATTTTGACATTTTGAAAATTTCATCACCTTCTTCACCCTACTCACCCACCCATTGTTGTACTTCATCTTCCAAAGAAGAGACTTCCAATGGTTCTACTGAGGTGGATGGCAATACTAATGTGGTACTTCTTCTCCTTGCTTGCTCGGTGGCTCTAGCTAGCCAAGTTCTTCTCTGCAAGGGTAACTATTCTTCTATATCTATCTCCTCTTCTTCCTCCTCTTCATCTTCTTCTTCTCCTTCTGGAATAGTCTCAGGAATAGATGGAAAAGGCACCATTCTCCTAGTCACCCTTTATCTTTTCTTCATTCAGATATTGATCCTCGTTTGTTTTGTGGAGGTAGAAGGGGACGCTGGCTCTTCTTGCGAAGGAAGAATAGAAACCTACTAACTCTCTCCCTCTTCTAATTGTCTAGGCACAAAGAGAGGCAGTTGAGGGTCACCTTGGACTTGGGAAGCACTAGTATCCTCAGACCCTTGTACACTCTCTTCCTATTGCTGGGAAGGTGTTTGTGCTTCACCCTGTTCTATTTAAATCCTTTGAGGGGAGGTCCTTTTCCTTTTATTTTTTCCCTTCCTCTCTATAGCATGATAGTATCCAACCAGGTGATGAAGTTGGTATATTGTCTCTGGCCTGGTGGAAGACTAGGCCACAAAGGTAAGAATTGTGACTTTCTTCCCTCTACCTTTCTTAGGGTGGGCTTGAGCATGAAAGACCATAGTATCAGGTATCAGATCAAGCTGAAAAGGCTTCTTGATCCAATCCTTAGTCATTTGGATTATGTGCCCTTCCTGATGATTAATATCATTTCTCTCCTCCCTATCAACCTCGGCATTCATGATGGGCCTTTCTCCTATTTTGTCTAAGTTGAACAGGGGGTCCAACATCTCCTGTGAATCCTATTGCCTTATTTCTTCCAAGATGTTCAACTTGAGAGCCTTCTTTTCTAGATACAAAGTCATCCTACAATAGTCTCTTATGCGAACATCATAGTCATTTGTTGCATTCATCCAATGATCTTTAATGGCATCTTCATGGTGGAACTCTTTGCCAGCCAAAAACTCCACTCTCCCAATATTATCAAAATAGAGCCTAGGGGAATTATATTCCTCAAGGGGATAATTCTCTCATTCCCACTCAAATGATGGAATATCTTTCTTCTATTTGACATGGTATGCTCCTATGACTAGGGGCCATGTCCAACAGGGTCTCCTCTATCTCTTCACCCTCTCATACACAGATTCAATCTGATGTGTAATCTCCAATAACACCAGTTTGTTATTTAGATATCTCGGGAGCTTCTTGGGGTTGATAGTGGCACTAGCTACCCATAGGTATGTGAATGTCTTGAATTGGATGAAGTAGGCCCCGAGAGCTATTATCTGTGCTTTTGCCTCATTGGATAACCTCTTTGCATAATCTCCCTCTATGAATCGGATGACTACAAAAATGAATGCATCGTTGACAAGTTTGTACTCCTTGCTTTACGCCAAGAGCTTCTTCCTCACCAGCTAAGGGTAGATGATGTAGGGCTAGGCATTAGGATCCTACATACTACCTTTCTTGTACGAATCAAGGTAGTTTTTTGCCCTTGCTGCAAGTAGATATATCATGTAAGAAGTCATATAAGAATTTTTCCTTAACTACTCCCAATTGCTCACACAAGTTCTCACTTAGTGTGGTGGCCCAGTCTAGTGGCATCCTCATCGTCTTGATTGTCTCAATGAAGTTGAGCATGAAAGCGTTGAGGTGGCCAGCTACTAGTAAACCCATGACTCTACTCAAAAGGATGATAGAATAACCAATATCTTCCTTCATGTATCCTCTAGTCATGTCCAATTTTCCTGTGACCCTACCCAAAGGAGTTTTCACAATGAGATATGAGGACTGGATGATTTTTTATGCTTCTTTAGGGTGCTCCCTATACCATCTCTCTATCGCTTCATAGGAGAGTCTGATAAATTGATTTTCCCTCGAGAGGTGGAAGACTCTCTCAATGTTGTTAGGTTAGAAGTCCAGGACCACTTCTCTCATTACGCTCTTAACCACTCTCTCTTCAAGAACAAAATGATTTGTTAGTTTCATAATCAATTTTGTCGATTGTACTGATACTAGGTGTGAAGCTACACTTACCAAACCGGATTGGATCAAGGCGAATACCAAAGCTAATCTTTTAGTGAATTTGTTCCAAATTCTAAGGAACTCTCCCAAGTCTGTGTGTCACAAATTAGTATTTTTTATTTCTACATGATCATCATGGAACCTTGACTTTGATGGTACACCTTGGAACTTGAATATAATGGGCTTTGGTGCCATTTTCTCTCCGGATGTGGATGCCATTTAACCAGTACGAAACAAGTTAGCTCAAAAATAATGAAAATCTAAAAAAAAATGTAAAAGCACCCAATTACTATTTAATTGACTATTGATGGAAAATAAAAAAAATTAAAAGAAAAGAAAAGGTGGGTCCTTTTATTATTATTTATTATTATTTTTTTCGACCTTTGCTAATTTTTCAATTTTTGACCTCTGCTGATTTTTTAGTTTTCGACCTTTTCTAATTTTACAGTTTTTGACCTCTTCTGATTTTTTAGTTGTCGACTTTTTTTAATTTTTGACTCTAACATTTTCTCAAATCCTAAATCATGAATTTGAGAACTCGAAAAAAAGTGGGGGGGGGTTGGGGGGGTGGTTCGTAGTAGGGAATGGGGTGTGTGTTGTGGGACCACAACACCAACCATTAGTAATAAAACTTAGTTGTTACCAAGTTGTAGTAAAAAATTAATAACATGAAAATCAACTTGAAACATAATAACAATCACACATTTGACACCAAGATTTTTAATGTAGAAATCATATCAAGGGAAAAACCATCTGGGACTGACGATCCAAAATTTTCACTAAAGTGAGCTCTACTAGGAGCCAACCTGATTAAAGTTTTATGTACACATTATTAATTTGACCTTATTAAAGGGTTTACACCAAAAGATCATCTAGACCTTATCAATCCTTGATCCCATCTAAAAGAAGAGTGGCTTTCTCTTAAGTACTTAGAAACATCACTAATTGATTTTACCATATAGGATCTCACCTACTTTTTAGGTCCATTGGATTATGATCTTTTTTGCTACAATGATTAGAAAGTAACATTATAAATTGACTTTTTAGGTTTAGCACTACCTTTCTTTTTTAGATCTCCTTTCTTCTTGGTCTCTTTCTGATCTCCTATGTCAGATTTCTTTACTGGATAGTTCACACCTTCACTCTTTCACTCTTTAATTTAACTTATGCTTTGATCTTTTCTTTCTATGTATGGTTCACCCATCTTCTTTTAGCTTCAACAACTTTTCATTTTGATATCCTTCCTTAGCATTATATTAGGAGCCAAAAAATTGATTCAACTACTCCTTGAATAGTAGTCTTTGTGCTTCCATATTCTTCCAATTATTGTCGCTTAATTGCAATCATCGATCTTAGGTTTGTTGCATTTAGTCACTTAGAAATTTGAATCTTAAGAGAACTTTGTGTCCATCCTTATCCTTCTTCAATCTCCATCATCAAATCTTCATTATACTTTTTGAGTCATAGATCATCTAACAAATTTTGACTTGTGCCTTTGAACATCTCAAACATTCTTTATTTCCACCAAAAGTCGGCTTCAGATTTCATTAATACAAATGTGTTCTTCTTGTTTTTACTTAGTGAACTTAACATTTCACTTGAGTAAAACATCACTTGGTCAATACCAAACTTTCTCAGGTAACACTAAATTTTCACTTTATTTGCCAAACACTCAACTAACAATGTAGTCATTCAATGTATAATGTCTTCCTTCTTAAACCTTGTCACTTAGTGTAGCTTGTATAACACATTATATTATAATATTACATGATTGTAAAATAATCAAACCAACATTACACTATCATTGTCCAACTCACTCAAGTGCCCATCAAATACCATACTTATCAACTTTGTCTTTACCATAGTTTCTCCAAAACCTCTTCATTAATCAAATTGATATAGCACTCTACTAAATTAGCATAATGTATAATCAACTAAGAATTGACATAAATTACAATACAACAATTGATATGACTCTTTTGCATGCATTCATAACATTCTCAATTGCATCATCAATTGGGTCTAACAATATCCCCCTTTGGCATTGATGGAAACACATAACATATGATTTTACATTACAAAACATTACATAATATAATCAAATGTGTGCATTGAAAATAATATAACTATTTAGTTGTTTGTATTCATCACCAAGTTCTTTGTATCTCGGTATGTATCTTCAATAGCAACACTCTTCAACATTTATGTTCCTTAGGATATGATCTTCTTCTATTCAACATTAGTGTTATTTACTTTGACTTTATCTTCTTCCTTTAATTTTATTCTTCTCTTGCTTACTGATATTCTCCCTTTCTATTTATCTCCATATTCATTCTCTCACTTTATTGAATCACACCTCCCCCTTTGGGCATAATTATTTACTACTAGTCTTTCTTGGTATACTTCTCCCTTACTTGTACAAAATTTCTTTCTTGTAATATAACACATCATCAAGTTCTTATTATCTTGGTATGTATCTTCAACATTTCAATATTTCTCCTCCTTGGGATACGATCTTCTTATGTTTAGTAGAAGCATCATTTACTCTAACTTTCTCTTCTTGCTTTGATTTATTCTTCTCCTTCTTATTGTTATTCTCCCCTATTAGTTCTCTCCATATTCATTCTCTCCATTTATTGAATCTCGTCTCCTCCTTTGGACATAATTCCTTACTGATATTCTTTCTCGGTATACTTATCCCTTACTTATACAACATTTCTCTCTCCCAATATAAAACATCATTGGGTTCTCAGTATCTCAGTTTGCATCTTCAGTGAAAACTATCTTCAATATTTCAACATTTCTCCTCCTTAGGATACAATCTTCTTATGTTTAGTAGAAGCATCATTTACTCTAACTTTGTCTTCTTGCTTTGATTTATTCTTCTCCTTCTTATTGATATTCTCCCTTGCTGGTTCTCTCCATATGCATTCTCTCCCTTCACTAAATCTCATCTCCCCCTTTGGACATTATTCCTTACTAATATTCTTTCTTGATATATTTATCCCTTACTTGTACAATATTTCTCTCCCCTAGTATAACATTGATATTCTCCCCCTTTGACATCAATGCCAAAGTTCATTATAAGTTCCAATTTAGAACTTACAAAGCCTTGTAGTTATTCTTGTACCTTGCATGTACAATTTGCATCAATTTCATTACAGTCATCGTCACAACTTCAAAAGTGTTCCTAAAGTGTAAACTCTTGTGTCAACTTCACAAAGATATTGTTATTCATCCATTAATTGATGCAACATGCATCTTCACCTAGTGAATTTTGGATAGGGTTGGACCCCTAGTTTACCTTTTAGATACTCAAAAGCATCCTTAGGTAATGATTTAGTAAATATGTCTACAATTTATTCTTTATGTTGCACATATTCAAGACTCACTTGTTTCTCTTGTACTTGCTCCCTCAAGTAATGATACTTTATTGATATATGCTTTTTTTTGCATGCATCACCAGATTCTTTGATATATGTATTGCTCTAGTGCTATCAAAATAATAGTAATAGGCTTAGTTATCTCTTCTTTCATAACTTCCAATAGTTATTGAGCTTCATTTAATATTGAACATTTGATTGTAGTAGCAACATACTCAGTTTCAATAGTAGATTTTGAAATACAACTATATTTCTTGCTTATCCATGTAACCAATCTTTCTCCTAAAAATAAATCTCCACCACTTGTGCTTTTTCTATCATCATTACTATTAGCCGAATTAGCATCCACGTAGACTTTAAGATTAAATTCATCTTATTGCTTATACCATAGGCGAAAATCTTTAGTTCCTTTCAGGTATCTGAATATACTCTTCAGAATAGTCGTTTGTGTCTCATTTGGATTAGATCATAATCTTACAACTATAGCAACAACATGTGCAATATCTAGTCTATTATGTACAATGTACTATAGTTTACCAATCATGGATTTGTATTTTGTTTCATTTAATTTTGTAGATGTATCTTCCTTTGAAAATTTCACTATAGTCACCATAGGTGTACTGACTAGCTTAGACTCATCCATTCCAAATGTCTTCAAGATTTCCTTTACATACTTAGAATGAGTAAAATATATACCATTTCTCGTTTGATGAACTTGTAATCCAATTTTTTTTTAATCTCATGAAAGATTGACATCTCAAATTTTGTACTCATTTGAGCTACAAATGGCTTACACCACATGTCATTTCCTCCAAATATAGTGTCATCCATAAATATTTCAGCAATCATAACCATATCATCATCACATTTCAAATGTAGATTATTGTACTCGCTTATTCTATCAAATCCAATTTTAATCAAATATTAATGCAACCTTTCATACCATGCTCTTGGTGTTTGTTTTAGTCCATGCAATGCCTTGTTTAATTTTTAAACCATGTTCCTCTGATCAAGTTCAATGAATCCTTTAGGTTGTTCAATGTAGATTTCTTCTTCATGTATTCCATTTAAAGATGCAGATTTGACATTCATTTGATAAACTTTGAACTTCTTGTAGGTAGCATGGGAAAACAATGTTTTTACTCCTTCCAATCTTGTCGCAGGTGTCAAAATCTCACCATAATCTATCCCTTCTTCTTGGGCATAACCTTTGCAAACCTATCTTGCATTTTTTCTTACCACTTCTCCATTTTCATTCAGCTTATTTCTAAAAATCCATTTTGTTCCTATCACATTCTTGTCTGTGAACCTCGATACTAATGTCCATGTATTGTTCTTCTCTATCTGATCAATCGCTTCATTCATAGAATTTATCCAATTCTCATTTCCAGTGCATCCTTAATATTCTTAGTTCAAAATCCTCTATTAAACATGCATTATCTCTTAACTTACTTCTTTTTTGTACTCCAGCACTATTGTCACCAATAATTTGCTCAGGGGAATGATTTGTTCTCACATATTTTGCCAATATAGGTTCAACTCTCTGATTTTCAACATTTTATCTACTTGGTGAGGGTTCAACTTCTTGTTTCAATTGTACTGTTTGGTGCTTAGGTAAAGCAATTTGTGACTTGGGTAATACTATTTGATGCTCAATAGCTCTTTATTATAACTTGGGTAGTGTGTATGGTGCCTCTTCATACACATACACAAACTTGTTGTAATCTTTAAGTTCCTTCTTTCTACCCACATCATTCTTTTCTACAAACTTGTTAATCCTTACATTTACACTTTTAAATATTTTCTTAGTATCCTTGTTCAAAGAGTTATAAGATTTACCCTTAGATGAATAGCTAAGGAATATAGGTCTTCATCTCCTTTTGAATTAAATTTACAATTCCTTTCATCCTTGTGAATATAACACCTACTTCCAAATATTTTGAAATAACTTATATTAGGTGTATGACCATACCAAATTTCATATGGTGTTTTGTTTTTTCCTTTCTTGAACTGAACTCAATTGAGAGTATAAATAGAAATACTAACAACTTCTCTCCAAAATATCAATGTAACATATTTTTCAATCATCAATGTCCTTGCACAATCAACAATTGATCTATTTCTTCTCTCAAAAATTTCATCCTATTATGGTATTCTTGGTGCAATCAACTATCTCTTAATACCATTCTCAACACAAAAGTTAGTAATTTCAATAGACATAAACTGACCACCTCTATCAAATCTTTAATAATTTAATAATTTTTCAATTTCATTCTCAACTCTAGCTTTATACCATATGAACATATGAAAACCATGTGATTTCACCTTAATGAACATAACAATCGGCATTCTAGAATAGTCATCAACAACAAGATGAGATATTTGTCATCATAGTAACTTTCTATACCAATAGGTCCATGCAAGTCAGTATGCACAAGTTCCAAAATATCATTTGAAGTGTGTTCCTTGCTTGGAAAACTTGACTTTGTCATCTTACCGATCTGGCATTGTTTGCACATAGCATTCTCAGGTTTTCACAAATTCAGTAAGCATCTAATTATTTTCTTTCTACTAACTATCATCATGTCCTCAAAGTTTACATGTCACAACCTTTTATGCCACCACCATACATCCTCAACTTTAGAAAATAAGCATGTCTAAATAACAGGATCAATATAGAGTCCTCTTTTTTTGCATCCCAGTTCCAATTAGGTTCCCTTCATCATCATATGTCTTGAATTTTTTGTTTTTAAATTCTAACTTGTGACTAGAATTATTCAATTGAGTAATACTCAAAATATTATAATTCATTCCTTGTACCCAATAAGCATCGTCGCATCTAATATTATAATTTAACATTAGTGATCCTTTAGCTTTCACTAGACATGGAACATCATTACCTAGCTTACTAGCTCCACCATCACTAATTTCCTCAAATTTATCAAACTTACTTAAGCCACTAGTAATGTGATGTGATGTTGAAAGGAGATTGTTGAAATGAAGAAGATTGATGAAACCTATCATGGAATAATCATTATTTTGTCAGTGATGTCAAACCTACTACTTGTTGGTGAGACAATTGTTTACTTTGGTCTAAATGATATCATTTTATTGATTGATGAAGAGGATTTGAAAAGAAAGGATAATAAGAGAACCTAGAGAACCTAGGGAAAGGTGGAGTTATATGGTGTATAAAAGGAGCACTAAGACCAGACAAGAAATTGATTATATAGTGTATTGTTTATCTACTTAAGGCTATAATGAAAGGGTACTTGAGAAAAGACTAGAAGAAGGCTAAGTAAATAAATGTTTCTATCAAGCCTAACTAAGCAATTCAATGTAGGCCGAGCAGAAAATTAGTTGCAGTCAAGCGGTAAGTTCAATATGTGCTGAGAAAAGAGAAATCTAGATGTTTCCGAGTGAAGAAATTTTAGTATGTGCTAAGGAAAGAGAAATCTAGTTGGTGTCGGGTGAAAAAAATTTAGTATGTGTCGAGCACCAATAATGATTTAGTGTATTCTGAGCAACCCAATGTTGGTCAAGCATTAGAAGATAGTGTTTCCTTAGAAAACAAATTGTTATTGTTGAGTGTTAGTAAAATGAGTTAGATCAAAGATTTTAAGAATCTGAGTCAATAAAGTTGATTTCTTGAATTATTTGAAGCATGTGGAAGATTACTATGATAATCTAGTGGCATAGAATTCAAGGTAAACCATTTTGAGATGAATTCATTGTAGAGGAAGTTTCTAGAGGGAATAAAATGCAAAGATGGGAAGACTCAATGAATCTAACCTAACCCTAAAATGGATGATTATGGTTAAGTGGAAAAAGATTTAAATTCTCTATATAAGGAGATAATAGGCCAAAAGAAATTAAGGTCATGTGTGAGAACCTAAGAAAGAAAAGAAGTCTAGGGTGTTGCTTCATATGGTGGTCAAATAAAAGAGTTTTCAATTGACATACTAATAAAGAAGTCATAAGGAGATGAAGGCTTGAAGGGTGAACAATGTATTAGAGATTAAGATGATGAATGCCAAGAAGAATGGAGGACTGAATCTAAGATCTGTAATATACAAGTGAGTTGGTATTATTATTAGATCAAGTCTTGTTGTTACTCGCTAACAATTGTATCAGTATGGATAAATCCTTTGGACTAAGGTTGACCTAACATATATTAGTAAATCCTTTAATAGGGTGACATTCAAATGAAATGTTCTAAATTCCTCTAACAAGGCTCACTCCTAATAGGGTGATTGAAATCCTTTAACCAAGTCACATTTAATAGTGTGTATTGTAACCTTTAATAGGTTTGACTCCTCACAGGGCTCACTTTTGAAGAGTGAAAATTGGTAGCATGTTACCAGTGGTTTTTCCCAAATTGGATTTCCACATAAAATTATTATGTCAAAATGTGTGATTGATTTTGTGGCATTACATGGGTGAACCCACAATAGTGGGTTACACTTTTTCGGAGGAAGAAATTCCTCCAAAAAAGCGCTGACCTAAAAAATTAACCATATAGTTTCAATAGAAACTTATTTTAAAAGTTTCGATCGAAAATAATTACTTTCAATAGAAAGTAACTGTCGATCGAAACTAACCGCTCCGAAAAGTTTCGATCGAAACTTAAGTCAAGTTTCGATCGAAACTTGGAACGCAAGTTTCTTCACAATTTTAAAGTTTCGATCGAAACTTGACTTAAGTTTCAATTGAAACTATGAAACCCACTAGCATAAACAGCGGCGCGGTCGGATTCTCTCCTCATTATTTCGATTGAAAGTTGGAGAGAGACTAGCATCCGCCTCATCGACCGTCTAAAAAAGGTATGAAACATATTTTTTTCCCCTTTTCTATTGTTTTAGTTAAAATTTATATTTTTTTTGTATATTTTATTGTTTTTTATATATGTTTCTTTGTATAATTTATTTTACTTTTCATGCTTAAGCCTCTAATGTTATTGTGAATCTCTAAATGCACAAATAAAATTTTTTTAAAGATAATTTTTCATCTATATTAGATCTAAATATATAATATTGTCTTTTAATTTAAAGTTTATTTAAAAAATTATTATTTTAGATGTTTTGAAATGTATTTAATTTGTGTATTTATTACAATGTTGAATGATTAGATTAGATGTAAATTCATTGTTTAAGTTACATGTAATTTTACAAATAAATATAATTTTGACTTAGAACCATATAACCTTGACCTAGAACCATATAACCTTGACCTAAATTCATTATTTAAACTATAATCTCGACCTAACCATATAGTTATGTACAATAAAACCCTAAACATATATAACTAAGTACTTAATCACATAACAACTCGCCAAGGGATCCAAACAAAAAACTTCTAGTACTATTTAAAATGATTTTACTTAAATTGTACTGTACTTTATTTCATGGATCGAAAATGGATGATGTAAACTATTTTATAAATGTATATTCTTTCAGCCTTTCATACCCTGTGACATGTACAGTGGATGACTGTGCATTCCGAATTAATTTGCCAAGTGGCATTCGAAACAAATGTATATAAATTATTTAAATGGATTGAACTGAAGTCTAGTTAATATTATTTCATGTGGATGTGTTATTTATTTTACTTTTAGTACTTATAAATATTTAAAAATGAAATGTAAATGTGCTTATTAAGGAATTTGCAATCTCTTATGTTTTTTATAATTGTAAATTATTGTATGTATGTTATTGTTTGCTTAGTAAAACTTTTGATTAGTTCTTTGGATCCCTTGGCTAGGCCTCATTTAGAATTAACTATAATGTCAGTTTGTAAATTGAATTTAAAAATAATCTAAGTATATAATTAACTACATTATAATTCAATCACATGTCTTAACTTGGGTCCAGATCCTAAATTAAATACATATATAAGAATGTCTAGATTAATTTGCATCTAGGTAAGAATATAACATACATATACATACATAAGAACATATAACTTAGAATGTGTATGACCTAAAGAATACATGTTACAACCTTTAATTAATAAAAGTTAATTATAAGAACATAACTTGATTAAATAATATACAAGTTACATAAAAAAATGTACATCATATAATCTAATGTTCATGTAAAGATTAAATATATTTAACTTAAATTTTAACTCTTAACTTCCTTAATGCTAAACAGTAGCCCTAAATTATACTAAACCTAGTCATAATCCTAACTGCAAAACCCTTTAATCATAAATTATAACCCCTAATCTTAGATGCACACTTGAAACCATAAAACTTTCCTAAATCTCAATTTGAACTGTAGAGGTCTAAATGATAAACCCCAACATTAAATAGTAAATCATATTAATACTTGATCCTAACTTTAATTATATAAATTTATTAAAACTATGTGTTAAAACCATAATCAAAAATTTTATTGCTAATACAAATCCTAACCCTCAGAATCATACTTCTAGTTCAACATGATGTAAACCCATACCCTAACCCTCTAACCATACTTCTAGCAATGATCATGTACAAACCTATAACCTATAATCATAATGTTAAACCATGACCCTAAATTATACTAAACCCTAGAATCAAGATGTATGTACACTAAGATCCTAAAATTTGTTAAATTTAAATGATAAACTCTAATTTTAAAAGGTAGCTAGATATAAACTAATTTTAAGTACTAAACCATTATACTAACCCTAATCATAAATTATGGTAAGTTCCCTTATACTAGATGATAAGCCCCAACCCTTATCCTAAATTATAAGCCCTAATCATAATCCTAGATCCATAAATTTAAACCTTGATGTACAAACCATAACCCTAAAAATAATACTAATACCAATGTCAACCCATATCCTAACCCTATAAATAATACTAATAGAAATGTAAACCCAATGTACCCTAACCCTAGAATCATAACTATAACCCTAAATCCTAAATGCTAACTTGCCTACTTTACTAACCCTAATTGATAGACTATAATTTCTACTCAGGTACTTGGTCTCCGACCACATGATCCTAACCCTTTAATCGTGGTCTCAATCCTAAATCATAGCCCTAACCATAATCCTAACTCTAACCCTAAACCTAAAACTAAAATTTAATTATACAAACCCTAACCCTAACCTCAAGATCTTAAAATTTAATTTCTAAACCCTTATATTATAAATGATAATTTACGGGCTAAATCATAAGATTCTATATATATAATCCATGCATATCATATCAAAAGAATCATATAGAAATGTCATTTACGACATGTCCATCATATCAAAATATCAAAAAATGAGTGATATCATTTAGCATTATATCTTAATATTTAACACTAAAATAAACTAACCCCTGGGTCAACCCTAAACCAAATTGAATATATCAAACTAGATTGAAAGGCAACCCTAGCCCTTAACTAATTAATATTATACTTGTAAACCAAATTGAATTAAACCATGATCATAAACAGGTAATTATATATCCCAAGTTAATAGTAGAAACCTTGAATTTAACCTTAAATCCTTTCCCCAACCATTAACAAAATTGAACCATTACCCTAATATTGAATTGAAATGTTAATTCAATTTATTAACTCTTGTCCTAATTGAAACCTAAGCATGTAAACCTAATCAAACAGTACAAACCAAATTGAACCCTAATCCTAAAACTAATTAAACATTGATATAAAGGTCTCAAAATGGTACATCAATGTTATATATATGTACACAAATAGATCTATATATGCATATGTGTCATGATATGTATATTTGCACATATCATGTGCATGTGTATATATATGCACACGTATGCATGTATATATACACATGTGCATGATAGATCTATATGTGCAAATATACATATCATGTACATGTATATATGCATATATCTATATATACATATATATGCACATATTTAAACTTCGTGGACCTAAATTACACCTAACAAGTTTATGTGCACACATATGTCTAAAACCTTTGAACATTCAATCTAACTTAGATAGAAATATAACTTGCACACATGTAGTTCTTAAAAGGTCCTTGAGTTACAAACATTATATATATAACAACATGTGAGTTTTAAAACTTAGTTTTCTTTTAAGGTATATGTTCATTTAAGTTTTTGGACTTTTATATATATGTAGACATGTGCGTGCATGTTTAATTTTATTAAAACAATTTAGATACAAGTTTTTTAATTTTGTCAAATTGTACATACATATATGTTAATATAAATTTCAAGTTTATTAAATGTCATACATTTTAATTTAAATTTTCAGGTTTACACATTATACACGCACCTACATACATTGACATGGCTGATCAACAGCCTTCTATCCCCCCTCAGCAGCCTATCCCCCTCAAGCAGCCTATACCCGAGCCTGAGCAGCCTATCCCAGGCCCTAAGTAACAGCCTATACCCAGGCCCGAGAAGCCTATCCCAAGCCTTGAGCAGCAGCCTATCCCCCCTAAGCAGCATCATGTCCCTCGTGATCAGCTACCTATCTCACCTCAGGAGCTCTATGATCGCACTAACTAGGAGATTCATAGACTTCAGGAATCCCTGACTAGTGGCACATGCTCCAGTGTTTATAGTGGTACATGCCAGACTATCTTACACAGCCTGACATTTATTCGAGATGAGATTCATGGTGCTACCCCATATTCTACACATACTATACAGGTTGTCCTTGATAGTAAGAGACGAGAGGTCTCCTCTGGTCTTTCACTCCAGGAGGTGTAGGGCTTGGTGCCCAAAGATGTCCTGAAGAGGGAATCTTTCCCTCATTATCTTTCACAAAATTATGTGAAGGGGTATTATCCCCTTAAGTGTACAGATCCACAAATGGCTGCATTGATATACCCACACTTCCTTACTGCCCATGGTCATTATCCAAATAATGACCAAATTCCACTCTATTTTGCCCGACAGCTTTATGCAGAGGTTCGCTTACGCAAGGCGGTGAACTACATAGATTTACCAGGA
The DNA here is from genome assembly GCA_028749045.1 of Cupressus sempervirens. Classification (NCBI taxonomy): domain Eukaryota; kingdom Viridiplantae; phylum Streptophyta; class Pinopsida; order Cupressales; family Cupressaceae; genus Cupressus; species Cupressus sempervirens. Next base: position 599,837,481 of record CM053791.1, on the reverse strand, counting down.
CATTTAGGATAGGGGCATGGTAGATTGGTTGATAGGCAGCCAGGTCGTCCCCCAGTGGCACATAGATCGATTGTCGGAGAGAGGGCACCTGCTATTTCCCCTGTGTTAGGTCCATCAGCTGATGATGCCATGCGTAGCACTCAGTTACGTGGGGTCCTTTAGGGAGGTTGAGAGATTGCAACAGCTATTAGATCTATTTCGAGTGATGAGGTTGGTCAGTATTTGATGTCTCATCAATGTTCCAGATCATCATCCTATGCTTCATCTTCAAGAGACTTGTACAGTGCAATAGGCATCCTTTCAGTGGCTAGCTTAGAGGATCTCACTGGAGTGTTGGCACGAGATACTATGATTGGTCTGGCTGAGGATTTATAGATACATATAGATTTGTATCAGAGCATCTTGGCATACCCATATCAGATGTTCGAGGTCGTGTCCATGGTAGTACTAGTACACATCCTCAGCCATATTCCTCTCATCGATTAGGTAGTGGTCATGGTGGTAGTGCACATGATGATCCATCTACTGACCACTCTTTTGCTCCATAGAGACATATACATACCACAGACCCTTTAGCCAGTGTTATAGTGCAGGCTCAGAGTTCAGATGTGGGTCTTGATGATGTTGATTTGAGCTTGTCGACCACAGGATGGATGGACTTGTTGACACGTGATGATTCTACTTCTATGCCATCTCATGTACATAGTCCACTTGGCTCATCATTATTAGGACATGTGCCAGTCACCAGCCATGGGCCCCACGTAGATGCAGAGATTGAGCTTGATGCAACGCAGCAAAATTTGGATGCATTAGTGGACATGATCGATGCTAGGCAGTCCGAGTATTATCAAATGCCACCATCTACACAGGTAAAAAAAAATTTGTTCGTGTTAAAATTTCAATCATTTCAAACTAATTTAATTTAGACATGTGCATGTGTGCACATGTACATGTATATAATGCACGTAGATTCAAATGTAATCATGTAGAGAAATTTTAATTTGATGTGTTGCACGTGCACATGTACAATGTAGGGGGACATGCCTATTTTTACTCCAACTTTGATGCCAGATCATGTACGTCGTCGAGACTCATTGGATCATGTCAGTAGTGGACAAGTAATGTTTATTTATGTTTTGATTAAATGCACGTACATGTATTTCAATATCACTTTCTCTTGATTAAATGTATGTATGTATTGATATCACTTTCTCTTGAATTTATATATAGGGATCAGCACATCCTAGTGAGCACCTTGATACTAGTCAGTCTTCAGAGCGCGTTGTGAGGAAGCGTGGCAATGATAGTCCTGCACCTGATGATCTATAGTTTTTTTATCTAGATGATTTGTTCTAGAATTTCATCCAGAGAGACATTCATATATGTTAGATAGACACTTTATATACACACATGATGCATGTTATATTTATATTTGATTTGATATAGATGTACCTGGATTTACATGTCTACATGTGTGCATGCTATTTATATTTGATATTATCTTCTGATAGATCTCAAGATAGATACTTGTTTTTGTTATTTGTTCTCGAGATGATTGATACATGTTGCATTATGTTGTGGAATCTAATGTACATACTAGATCTAGATCTAGTATATTATAAATTGTTTCTATCTAAGATATGTAAGTAATTTATTTAGATATGTACGTGCATGTTTAATATATTGATTAAATTTAGTATATATATAAATAGTTCATGTAATTTAAATTTTTGGTAATATATCACATGTATTAAATGTTAAAGTATCAGGTAATTAGTTGTACATAATTCCTAACTCGAGTAAATCTATAGAACTCATCCCTTTTATTTGTACACATATCCTAAAATTTTATTCCCTTAAGCCCAATGTTGTAAAATTCAAGTCCAACTTAAAACATGTACATGTTCAAAATTTAGTTTAAACAAATTGCAATTTGAACTTGAAAGCTCACATGTCAAGTAATTAGTTAAATCGAAAGCTCACATGTCCTAAAATTGAAAGCACATGTCCTAATTAGTTAAATTGAAAGTGTACATGTGTTCTAAAATTGACAAGTTAAATGAAATAGAAAGTTCAATATAATAGAAAGTTAAATGAATTCAAGACATTGAGTTAAAAATGAAAGAGTAAAAGTTCAATTTAAAAAATTAGTTATTGGACACCAAATTTCAAATTGATCAAATAATTGTTCAACCAAATTTGAAATAGTTTGAACCAAATTTCAATTTTTTCTTGAGTTACATTTCAAATTTTAATCATAGTGAAATTTTAATTCAAGTGCACACATGTATCCTAGAATTTTATCCCCTTAAGCCCAATGTTCTAATTCAAGTCCAACTTAAAACATGTACATGTTCAAAATTTAGTTAAACAAATTGTAATTTGAACTTGAAAGCTCACATGTCCTAAAATTGAAAGCTCACATGTCAGGTAATTAGTTAAATTGAAAGCTCACATGTCCTGAAATTGAGAGCACATGTCCTAATTAGTTAAATTGAAAGCATACATGTGTCCAAAAATTGACAAGTTAAGTGAAATAGAAAGTTCAATATAATTAATTTTACAAACTCCTAATTTCATCCCCTTAAGACAAGTGGTGTTCAAATTTCTTTCCCTCAAGGTGTACATGTCAGGTAATTAGTGTACACACATGTACATATAAGTTCATAATTTCTATAATTAGTTACTTTAGAAAATTCAAAATGAAAGAGTAAAAGTTCAATTTAGAAAATTAGTTATTCCACGAAATTTCAAATTGATCAAATGATTGTTCAACCAAATTTCAAATTGTTCTTGAGTTACATTTCAAATTAGGAGTTGTTTCTATCTCATATCAAGTGGATCAACTCATTCTTGGATAAAATTTAATATTTTCTCATGATCATCAATATGGAGCCTCCACTTATGTATTCCAGGTCCTTTGACTGGATGAAGAGTTAGACCAGTGGCAATAACATGGTTACTATATTGATATACCTTATTGTTAGGTTGATAATCGGTGAAATGAATCCCATTTTTAAGTACTTTTATTTGCTTCAAATATGTTCCTTTTACAACAACAGAACTTGCACATGAATACATTTAAAAAATATATCAATCTTGAATTTAAGTCAAAGAATTTGAATTCATTAAAAATATAGATACTTGACATACATATATACATAATTCAACTATATACTAACCTGTGGGAAAAAAAATTTCAACACTTATTTCAGTCTTTGTTAGCTTCTCTCTTTCCATGGTGCAATGTAATAAATAATAGCTAGCACCTTCTACATTTTTCGATTCTGCTATGACTGCAAAAACATTTCCTACACAAACTTATATATGTCAAAATTTTGGATACACGTCATTTACATAAGTACATATATATAATAAAAATTAACCAAAATTATGAAAAATGTATACATGTACATGATCCAGGTATATATATAGTTCATACATACCAACTCTGATCAATCCTGAAATATGGTTAGAATCACTAGAAATCAATGGAATATTATCATTGTTTTCGTCCTCAAACTCATTCGTATTAATAACATCTAGTGGCACCAAAGTCCATTCACCCACATATCCACGTTCTTGATTAATGCAACCACCATAGTCTTCATCAATACAATTAGGACAAAAACATGAGTATTCTCTTGTATACAATGACCACACATTACTATTTGTACTCATAACTGAATGCAAAGATCGTGTCTTTTCTACCCTCTTGCATGCATGCATTGATCTTCTATCAACACCTAAATGTGTACACAAGGTCCATAATTTAGTTAGAGATCATCTAAGGTAACATATTAAATATAAATTTAAGATTCAATTTAAAAATATGAACAAATTAATTTATATATACCTGATACCTCCCAAAACACTCTAAATGGCATGACTCGATCTGCTTCTGATGATGTGTTATCTATATTTGTTGGCACCGAAAAATGTGTTTTGCACCACTCAACCACGTCATGAGCATTATTAATGTGATATCCTTTATAGTCCATTTGATACTTTCTTAAAGCATGTTTGATACAAGCTCCTGCACCATCATGCTCACCCTTTCCATGTCCACTCTCAAAAAAACTCCAAATGTGTGGTATATTAAGGTATTGATGATATCTACATAATGCATAAAATGGTCTAGCTGATTTAAATTGTGTTGCACATCCATCTGACCATACAAAATGTTTTTCTATTTTAATGTTTTTGTTTTTCAAATATTCAAAAAATGTCTTAAAACAATGTTCCACAAAATGTGTGTCATGTTCTTTGTCATCACTAATATAAAAGTGATACTCTTTTTTAATGACTCGTGCTTGATTTGTACTTTCCACACCATCCAGATCAATTTGTACATGTCGATAAGACACTTGAACCATAATAGTAACCTGCTCTGTATAGTAGTATTCTGCTTGAAGTTGTTTTTGAGATACGAAAGATTAATTCTCTGCAAAGTCAACAACAGATAGAATTGTTCCGAGTGGGAAAGTTTCTCTTAGTGTTTGAAATTGTTCTGCTTGCCACTTAGCAAAAAATGCATGGCGTATATATGGTTGAATCAATTTAGGAAAATTTGACATAAATTCTCCAACCGATATCTCATCCTCTACATATTCTAACCTTGTTGATTCTTTTCCAGCTTTTGTTTCTGACTCTATGTACTTATATCTCTTGCATTTTACCATCCTTGTTGTATTAGTATCTTCTTCTCTCAAAGGAAATTTAGTCAAGTTACCACATGTTTCACAAGTTCCTCTTATGCAATCTATTTCATGGACACAATCATTTGGTTTGTCACATAAGATTGATGTTATGAATTGACTCGATCATTTAGGAAAAGTATTTTGAGAAGTTTCACCACTTTCTTCTATCATCTTTTGAAACCCTTCATAGTACAGATCAAATTCAACATGATATTGACAACAACATGTTTCAAAAGATTTATTTATCTTCACAAAATAGGGCTTCAATCTTTCAAACATTGTTTGTCCAATCTTTATGTTAGGATTTAAATTACAAAATGAGAGATACAATTCATGTTGAGTGACATCCAACCAATGTTTTGTGTGTTGAATATATTCCTTAGGCCCAATCCTCTGCTTGATGATATCTCTTCTATTTGGTGAAGGATGAGTATTATCAATCCAAAATTGAATAACTAATTTCTTAACTATTTCCCCAATCATGTCAGATCGAGGAGCTCTACACATTAGTGCCCAATTGCCTTCTAATGTACTATCATTCAAATTGTTTCTCCTTTTCAGATAATGTAGTACTGTCTTCCGATTATACCCGAAATGAGATGATAATGAAGAGATCTGTCTATTTTGGGATGTTTTCTTATTTAAAATAGATGTCAGTATCACTCTTCGTGCAATGGATTTATCTGCAAATCTAGTTTTTTTCCCAATGGAATGTAACCCTTTGTTAACACTTTCAACAATATCTTTTTCTAGTTTATAAGTCCTCATCTTTTTTATACTTGTATCTATACCCAATAGTCTCAGTGGCTCTTTTAATTCATCTTTGAGAAGTGAAATTGATAATAGTTGAGTTTTCTCCACTGTTGATAGATTCTCAAATTGTGCAATTATGTCTTTAGACTTTTTATTCAATTTCCTCTTCATAGTATGTGTAGGTTGATTAGCATATTCTCTCAATGTTTCCAAATCCATTTCAATTAAATGATCTATATTTCTATGATTAATTTTTCTCTTCAATCTTTGAGCTAAATTAACATTCTCATTTGTTGTTTGATCTCGGGCTGCACAAGAAAAAATGAAACAAATTCTTAAGATACAATCTCTTTAGGGGACATATATGTATACATATATACATGTTTAACTTGAGTGAAATATTATGTACTTGATTAAATTATCTAACCTTCAGATGGTCCTTCTTCAATATCCATTGCTTCATCTTCAATTTCCTCATGTCCAACATTTTCATCATCTACTAGAATTGCACGTGCACGATATAACAAATAAAATCAAGTAAGTTTATAAGGGGAAATGTCGCTCACTAAATTTAAAAATTAAAGATATAAAGTTTGATAGAGACCTAGAATTCTAGAAAGATCTATATTATATACTTGCAAGAGATGCACATGTACCTGTTTCAACTTGGGATGAACCTTCTCCAATGTTGGTAGGTTGTCCTGGTTGACTACGTCCTAAATAAATTCATTTATTTAATTTTAATCATAATCTAATAAACCTTAATGGACTATAAATTATTAACATAATTGAATAAACAAGGTAATTCCCATGCTAAATAAATTCATAATTTAAATTTATTCATAATGTAATATTTACCCTAAGGACTAATATGGACATAATTGAATAAACCCTAATGGCCTAAATATGAACATAATTTCAAATAAACTCTTAATATTAAGTTAATCTAGTAATGCTAATTTAAGATAAATATGATATTCCTAATTGGATTTAAACCCTAATGCTAACTAAATAAACTAATTAAATACATTGGAAAAAAGATTGTGCATGTGTACCTGATCTAAGATAGTATCTTGCTAGCATTTTTTGACGATTTTCATCTTCTTGTTCCTTAGTTCTTCTACGTGCATATTTACTTGCTCTTTTATCTTTATTGCCCATGTCGTAAATTATTCCTCCAAAATTCAAAAATAGGTTGAAGTTTGTCAAATATTTCTTTCTACCCAATTCAAAAGCCATTAACTTGATTTCACATAAATGCAAATTGTAAAAAATGAAACTCATATTTATATACAAAAAAAAAAAAATTTAAAACCTCCTTATTAGCCGACTAGGGAAAAACCCGAAGGAGCCGACTAGAAAAACACCCCTATGGTCAGCTTCTTTATGTTTACATTTCTGCAAAGTTATTTTGACCTAGGACAACAATATGCAAATCTTTAAGATATTGAATGATTAATGCACGCATAAGTATAAGATGAAGTACTAAAAAGTTTTATTTTTATATTTGGACTTTGATAATTGATTCAACACCCAACGCCCCCCCCCCCCCCCCCCCCCCCCACCCCTAGTTATTCTAAACATTCCAACAATTGGTATCAAGGCATCAAGTGCTTGTGAAAAAGTTTGAAGGTACTTAAAGCTAAAGATCAAGATGTACAGAAAAGAGGTGCCAAAGTTAAACAAGGAAAACTTTCCTACATGGAAAAGTTTGATGAAGCTACATCTAGGAGGACTTGGTGATTATGCATAGTCAAATATCACCACTGAGAATGTTGATCCAACTAGATCCCCAACTATTAAACAACTAAAACATAAGAACGAACACAATCAGGCAATGTTGGCAATTGCATCTATCCTAAGCTATTCAGAGTTTGAAGAATTCAAAGGATGTGATTCTCCTATGAAGAATTGGGATGTTCTATCAAAGATCTATGGAAGAGAAAAGAATGTGCTGAGAACCAACGCTAAAATTCTTAGAGGAAAATTTGATGAAATGAGAATGCAATAAGGTGAGACTATAGTCTAGTATTGTGCAAGGATCAAAGATGTTGTTAATGTTATTCAAGGATCTGATGGGTAGATTGAAGATGAGACTATCAAAGTATTGAGAACCATGTTGCCTATCTATGCTATTAGAGTCTCTACTATACAAGAACTGAGGTGTACTCCTAGTAGTAATCTGACCCTTGAAGGACTAGTTTGGTAGCCTCACTGCTTCTGAACTTTTAAATTTTGATAATTTCAAATTTGAAAAAGTTGAATCTACTTTCAAAGCTAAGATGGCACTAAAAGAACCAAAAAATTAGAAAAATAAAAAGGTCAAACATGTTTCTAGTGACACTAATACAGATGATGAAGAGCTAGAAGAACTGGAAGCACTGTTGGCTAAGAAATTTCATAGAGGCAAAGGAAAATACAAAGGTAAATTACCCATCATATTCTCTTGCAGCAAGATAACCTAAAAAGTCAAACCACAAGAATGAAGACAAATACATAGGCAGAAAAGATGACAGTAACAAAGGCTACGAGGACAAGGGAAAGAAGGCGTGTTACATTGTTGAAGAAGAATCCAATGATGAATTTGTTTATGTTGCTAAGAAAGATGATTCTAATGAAGATGAGGCAACTGCATTAATATCTTATCCGAACAAAAGTGATAGGTGGATCATTGACAGTGGATGTTCACGTCACATGATTGGAGACAAAAGTAAGTTCATTACCCTTGAGTATTACAATGGAAATAGTGTTAGATTTTGTAATGATGCACCATGTCTAATTAAAGGATAAGGATCAATAAGGTTGACATATAAGATCATGTGTGACAATGCTTAATATGTGGAAGGAATTAACTATAATCTATTGAGTGTGTCACAATTGAATAGTTTAGGATGCAAAGTTGAATTTAACACTGATGGAAAACTAATTGGAAGTGGAGATCATTTTATCTTGACATAAATAATGCTACTTGTTGTGTTGTACAATTTGATGATGTTTGGCTATGGTAAAAAAGGTTGTGTCATGTAAATTTTGACAATTTTGTCAATATCAATAAGATGCAAAGAGTAAGAGGTTTTCCAAACTAAAGAAACCAAATAAAGTGATTTGCAAATAATGTCAATTAGGAAAGATGACAAAGTCTAGTTTTAAAAGTAAGATTCATACCTCAAAATAAATTCTTGAATTAGTTCATACTGATTTATGTGGACCAATTGATGTGCAAAGCTACAAAGGTGACAGGTACATTATCCTATTGTCGATGATTACTCAAGAATGATGACAGTAATGTTTTTGAAAGAAAAATATGATGATTTTCAAATCTTTAAATGTTATCTGGCAAGAGTTGAAAAAGAAACTGGTAAAAGCTTGAAATGTTTGAGATCTGACAGAGGTGGAGACTTTACATCAAATGAGTTTGAAAACTTCTGTAATGATAGAGGAATCAAGAGACAAACTTCTGCACCTAGGACCCCTCCACAAAATGGAATTTTTGAAAGGAGCAGATCTGTAATAGATTGTGCTAGAAAACTAATGATGGAGAAGAATGTTGCTTTGAAATACTAGAGTGGTGTTATCAATACAACTATCTATACCTTGAACCATGTACAAATCAAGAAAGAAGTGCATGAAGATGAACCAAAGAAGGAACTTGAAGATTATACAACCTTTATGTACTACTATGAAAACATGTATGTTGATGCTGATAATTCTACAAACCAAGTTGCTAATCAAAAAGAATCAGTGACTATTGAGTCACATACAATGGATGTCGAGTTACATTCAGGAGTCAAGTTATAGTCAGAAGCCTAGTTGCAATCAAAAGCTAAGGTGCATCGAGATTAGTTTACATGAAAGGAATGTTGGGTTATCTAATAGAGAAGTGCATAGTGAATTTGAAATTAAACTTTGTGAAAGACCCATTGTTGAAAGAAGAACTGAGTCAAGGTTGTCAAAGTATGTCAAAAGACACCATCCTGCTAAACAAATTATTGGACATAAAGAAGATAGACCCATGACAGGGAATAGGTTGAGAAATGACACATGTTTTTTTTTAAGTATGCATGAGCCTAAGTCAATGAAGGATGTATTAGAGAATGAAGACTAGAGTCAAGCCATGAAAGATGAAATTGATCAGATTATAAAAGAAAAAAATTGACACTAGTACCCAGACCTAAGAAAAACAATGTTATTGGAACCAAGTGGGTATACACAAAATAACTAGATGAGAATGGTGAAGTTACAAGGAATAAGGAAAGATTAGTTTGCAAAGGTGATGCACAAGAAGTGGGAATTGACTATGGAGAGACATTTGGCTCAGTTGCAAGATTAGAAGGAGTAAGAACTCTGCTTACAAAGGTTGTAAAGTCTATCAAATGGTTGTTAAGTCAGCATTTATGATTGGTAAATTGGAAGAGGAGATTTACATTGAACAACCTAAAGGATTTGTTGATCCTGACAATAAGAGCATGGTGTATCGATTACACAAAGCTTTATATGGTTTGAAGCAAGATCATAGAGAATGGTATGAAAGACTTCATAAATATCTTGTGAAGATTGGTTTTGAGAAGATTGATGATAACAACAATTTGTACTTGAAGACAGAAGGAGGTAAATTAGTTTACTAGCTGAAATATTTGTTGATGATATCATATTTGGAGGAAAAAATGCATTGTGTAATACATTTGCAAATGAAATGATGAAAGAGTTTGAGATGTCTATGTTTGGAGAAGTAAATTTTTTTGTTAGATTGCAAGTGTATCAAATGAAATATGGTATTTACATCACTCAATCCAAGTATGTGAAGGAAATATTGAAAACTTTTGGTATTGAAGATTCAAAACTTGTTAGTACTCCTATGGTAACATGACACAAACTATCCAAAACTGATGATTCTACTGAAGTAAATCAAACATTGTACAGGTCTATGATTGGAAAATTGCAATATGTAGCTCATAGTAGACCTAACATTGCACTAGCTATTGAGATTGCTGCAAGGTTTTCTACAAATCCTAAGGAGAATTATTTAATGGTTATGAAAAGGATTATGAGATACTTGAAAGGAACAGAAGACTATGGTCTATACTACAAGAAAAATGACAAAGTTTGAAATGAGAGCTTATACAGATGTTGATTGGGTTGGAAATATTGATGATAGAAAAAGTACAAGTGGTGGAGTATTTTTCTTAGGAAAAAGGTTGGTTACTTGGACCAACAAGAAACAAAATTGTATATCTCAATCTACTGTTGAAGTCAAATATGTGGTTGTTGTTGTGAATTGCACAAATGTGGTATGGATTAAATAGTTACTCAAAATAATGAAGGAAGAAATCATTGAACCTATGGTACTGTAGTATGACAATACAAGTTCTATAAATATATGTAAGAACCCTGTGATGCATACAAAGACAAAGAACAATGCAATAAAGTATCATTACTTGAGAGAGTTGGTTCAAGATAAAAAAGTGAGAATGAAATATGTGAATACAAAAGAACAAATAGCTGATATATTCACAAAGGATTTACCTAAGGATGCACATGCATATCTTAAATTGGATATTACTTTAGGATCTGCCTAAAGTAAAGAAGGAGCTGAAGTAGAAGTTTTGCAACCACATGCAAGGTGATAGAGGGAGAACCTAAATTAATTATATCTGCATGTATAGATGACAAGTCTTTGGTATTGTTGTCAAAGAGGGAGATATTTAGAATGAGGGAGATATCAGAGAGATCAAATTAGAGAAGGAAGGAGAAAGATTGTCAAAGAGGGAAAAGACAAGATGAGGAAGAAATCATAGGAAGGAACACATATTAATAGAGGGAGAGATTTCAATAAAAGTTACTAAGTTTCTTTTTGGTATTGTTGTTGGTATTGGTTTTCCATCAATGCCAAAGAGGGAGATTCTTGAAAGGAGATTGTTGAAATGAAGAAGATGGATGAAACCTATCATGGAACAATCATTATTTTGTCACTAATGTCAAACCTACTACTTGTTGGTGAGACAATTTCTTACTTTGGTCTAAATGCTATCATTTTATTGATTGATGAAGAGGATTTGAAAAGAAAGGATAACAAGAGAACCTAGAGAAAGGTTGAGTTATATGGTATATAAAAGGAGCACTAAGACCAAGCAAGACATTGATGATAAAGTGTATTATTTATCTATTTAAGGCTATAATGAAAAGGTACTTGAGAAAAGACTAGAAGAAGGCTAAGTAAAGGAATGTGTCTTCCAAGCATGGTCAAGCAAGTTAGTGTAGGCTAAGCAGAAAATTAGTTGAAGTCGAGGAGTAAGTTCAATATGTGCCAAGCAAAGAGAAATCTATGGTGTCAAGTGAATAAAGTTCAATATGTGCCAAGCAAAGAGAAATCTATGGTGTCAAGTGAAGAAAGTTCAATATGTGCCGAGAAAAGAGAAATCTAGTTAGTGCCAAGTAAAGAAAGTTTAGAATGCATTGAGCACTAGTAAATACTTAGTGTATACCGAGAAACCCAATGTTTTTCAAGCATCAGAAGATAGTGTTTGCCAAGCAAAAAACTTTTTATTATCGAGTTTTAGTAAAATGAGTTAGATCAAAGATTTGACAAATCTAAGCCAACAAAGTTGATTTCTTCAATTGTGTGAAGAATGTGGAATATTAATATGATGAGTTGGTGGCATAGAATTCAAGATAAACCATTTGAGATGAATTCAAAGAGGATTGTAGAGGAACTTTCTAGAGGGAATAAAATGGAAAGATGGGAAGATTCAATGAATTCGACCTAACCCTAAAGTGGAGGATTATGGTTAAACCACAAAAGATGTAAATTATTTATATAAGGAGATAGAAGGCCAGAAGTAATTAAGGTCATGTGCAAGAACCTGAGAAAGACAAGAAGTCTAAGGTTTTGCTTCATATGGTGGTTGAATGAAAGAGTTTGCAGTTGGCATACTAAGCAAGAAGGCTAAAGGAGATGAAGGCTTGAAGGGTGAACAAGTTATTAGATATGAATATAATGAATGCCAAGAAGAATGGAGGATTGAATGTGAGATCTATAATATGCATGTGAGTTGTGATTGTTATCAGATCAAGTCTTGTTGTTACTCTTTAACAATTGTATCAGTCTAGATAAATCCTTTGGACTAAGGTTGACCCAACAATCATTAGTAAATTCTTTAACAAGGTGAAATTCTAATATAATTTTCTAAAGTCCTCTAATAAGGCTCACTCCTAATAGGGTGATTGAAATTCTTTAACCAAGTCACATTTAGCAGTGTGCATTGTAAACTTTAATAGGGTTGGCTCCTTACAAGGCTTACTTTAGAAGAGTGAAAATTGGTAGCATGTTACTAGTGGTTTTTCCCAAATTGGGTTTCCACATAAAATCCTTGTGTCAAAATAAGTGATTGATTTTGTGGTGTTACATGTTTACATCTCTGCAAAGTTATTTTGGCCTAGGACAACAATGTGCAAATGTTTAAGAAATTGAATGATCAATGCATGCATAAGTATAAGATGAAGTACTGAAAAGTTTCATTTGTACATTTGGACCTTCAATAATTGATTCACCCACCCCCCCTCTCAATCTAAACATTCCAACATGTGATACATGTGATGTGAGCATCCATTATCTATAATCCATGAATTTTTCTTTCTAACATGTGAAATAAGGTCAATTTCATTCTCATACCTTTCTTTATTAGGATCTTCCTTGATAGCAATCGATACCATCTCAACTATTTCCTTTTCTTCATTAGTACTGGAATCGATGTGCTCTTCTTTAATAATATAGTATGATTTATTCCCTTTGTCTTTATAGTTCTTTTCTTTTATGTACATGTAATCTTTCTTGTCATTTCTATCACTCTTACTTTTGTTAGGACACTTAGCAACAAAATGACCAACTTCATTCCACTTGAAACAAATTAGGGGTAGTTTACCTTTGTATTTACATTTACGTCTTGACAACCTTCTTGCAAGCAATGCTTCGAGTTCATCCAGATCATCTTCATATTCAAATTCACTTTCTTCATTACTTTTTTCTCTTTCTGAACTTCCAATGGTTAGTGAACACTTAAAATCATTTCCAAGTATAACCATACTATTGACATAATTTCTCATTCAAATGCAATCAATCGACCAACTAAACTATCAAGTGTCAAAACATTACCAGGTATATCTCTTAATTCTTGAATTATAAAAACTTTGATAGCATAAACAGGTGGAAGAGTTCTAAGAACTTTGCTTACAAGTTCACTATCATTGATAATTCCTCCAATAGCTCTAATTGCACTTACAACTTCTTTTATTTAGTTCACATAATGTACAACATTCTCACCTTCCTTAATTCTCATGCCATCATACTTTCCTCTAAGACTTTCATCTTTAGCTCTCAACACATTCGGGTCTCCATTATACAAGTGCCAATTAATCTCACATTTTTTTAGTATTTTTGCAGTTCTTAATATCATCAAACTTGGCATCATTAAGTGTAGACACAATCTCAATCATCAAGCTATTGTGATTCCTCTTTTCAGTCATTTTTTCCACAGTCATAGGAGTAGGAGGTGCAGCATATTCATTGTCCTACCAATGAATAATATTATCTCCAATTCAAGATAAATGTAACCTCATTCTATATTTTCATGATGTGAAATTCTCCTTAGTCAGCTTTGCTACCTCTCTTGTATACATCTTTTGATCTTTATCTCAAGTTCCATTAAACTTGTTTCTCCAAGCACTATGCTCTGATACCAATTGTTAGATAACTGAGAGGGGGGTGAATCAGTTATCCTATGGTCCATTCAAACATTTCAGTACCAAACAAAACTTTTTAAACATCAAAATCATTCACTTAGTGTTCCCATTCAACTTCTTAATTAACACTTATAATCAAAGTACTCAAAAATGTTCATTTATTGTCTCTTTTATTACCGATCATCAGTAATAAAATTTATTTTTTATCAAGTTGTAATAAAAGAAATAACATGAAAGTTAACTTCCAACATAATAATCACACATTTGTCACCAAGATTTTTAACATGAAAACCCTATAAAGGGGAAAACTACCTAGGACCAGAAACTCAAAACTTTCACTCTTTCAAAGTGAGCTCTTCTAGGAACCAACCTTGTTAAAGGTTTATATACACATTTTTTATGTAACCTTGTTAAAGGGTTTACACCAAAAGGTCATCTAGACCTTAGGACTCCTTGATCCTGTCTAAAGAGTGACCTACTCTAAAGGACTTACAAGAATCACTAATTGATGTTAACATATAGGATTTCTCATACTTATTGGGTCCACTCAATTATGATATTTTTCTTCTATAATGATTAGAATTTTAAAATATAAATTGATTTGTTAGGTTTAGTACTACCTTTCTTGTTCATATCTCCTTTCTACTCGATCTCTTTTTGATATCCTTTATCTAGTCTCTTTATTGGATGATTCACACCTTCATTCTTTCCATATTTAACTTAACTTTGATTTGATCTTTATTTCTATTCTTGGTTCACCCTACTATTTCAGCTTCAACAAATTTTTACTTTGATCTCCTTCCTTAGCATTCAATTAGCAACATCGACAACCAAAAAACTTGTTCAACTACTCCTTAAATATTAGCTCTTGTGCTTCCAAATTCTTCTAATTATTGTTGCTTAATCACAATCATTGATCTTAGGTTCATTGGATTTAGTCTCTTAGAAAATAGAAATTTCATAGAACTTTGTGCTCATCCTTATCCTTCTTCAATCTCCATCATCAAATCTTCATTGTATATTTCCAGTCGTAGATCATCTAACAAACTTTGACTCATGTCTTTGAATATCTCAAACATTCTTTATTTTCACCAAAATTTTGCTTGAATTTCCATTAATACAAATGTGTTCTTTGTGTTGTTACTCGGTGAACATAGTATTTCACTCAGGTAAAACATGTGGTAAGCGATGATATTTTTTCAATTTATCAAACAAGTAATATATTGTAAAGTCTCCTATTTATTTGTTTTTGTGTCTTGAATCCCTTGTAGGTGGTTTTCATCTAAAGAAATCTATAAAGAAGATATAAAATATTGGAAGAAAAGAATTCGTCTACTAATGTGTGAAATGCAAAAGTGTTTACCTTCAACTTTTTTCGATGCATAAGAACACTACCTCATACACCAAGTTGAGGAGATTGAATTGTGTGGATCTGTATAACCTAGGTCAATGTGGATGGTTGAGAGACACTTAAAATTTTTGAAGGGTTTGGTTCTACAAAGAGCATGTCTCAAGGGTTCTATGATTGAGGGATATATGATATACTAGATGATGGTGTACGTTACTCAATATCTTCTCGATCTTGTAGTAAAGACCCATATAGATTGCATTTGGGATCTTGACTCCATTAAAAAAATTGAAGGGGATTACTTGATGGGGAATGGTAGATTTAGGAAAGTGAAAGGTAATAAATTATGATAAATTATTGTAGTTAATTAATTCTTAATCTTCAAGATAAATTTTTTGTAAGTCATCTATTTACTTTTGTACAGCTTCTAAAGAATGGGATGCAATACATTCATTTATTGCAAACAATCAAGATTGGATAACGATATGGAGTGAACGATGTCAACATTTTGGTCATAGATTAAAATGGGAATCCATGTCTTCATTGGTTAAACAAGATCATTTTAATAGAGATCCCAATGTTATACAAAAGGAAATAGATTTAGCATATGGTTTAAGAGATCTTCAAGTACATATAAGTTTGTTAATCAACCATATGTTTTTGAAGTCGTGAAGCAATCATTTATAAATGTTTGACATTATTGTAGGTGAAACACCACAAGGCTATATTTCGCAATGGTTATAAATTATACATCAAATATTTTGATGACACGAAGAGAAGTTGTGATCCTAGGATAAGTGTAGTCTTCTAGGTGACCAATATTTCATCTAGAAATGACTTACATCCTCAAGAATCTCAAAATTGATACGATGGCATTTTAGTTGATATACTCAACTGTGACTTTAATTCCTTCAAATTAGTTCTCTTCATCATCAAATGGTATAGACTATGACTCAATCAAAATGATCTTGATAGAACTATTATTGAGCATGAGAATAAATTTCCAATTATTAATACAAAGTTGTTTGAGCTAGTTAAGGATGAGCCCTATATTCTTCCAAGCCAATGTGAGAAGGTATTTTAATCCAAGGTTCCACATAAACTGGGTTAGTCATTTTTTGTTAGACATTAACCAAGAGGAAGGCCGATAAAGTATAATGTAATGGAAGAAGAAGATATCGAGGAAGAGGAAGAAGTGGATCATGATCAAGATTTAATTGATGATGCTCTTGATGTAAATGATGTTGCTACTAGTCACAATGATGATGAGGAGGAGGATGATGATGATTATGATGATGATGAGGAGTAGGAGGAGGATGATGATGATGATGATGATGACAATGAAAACCATGATAGTGGTGGTGGTGATGTCGATGATGATTATGATATTTATGATGAGATGGATGAAGAATAATATCAATGATGAGGGGTTGATTAGCTAACATTTGAGGGGGGTTTGATTATCAATGAGAAGAATGAAATGTATAGTTATTTGAGCAATGCCTATGATATTCAATATTTGGTTCTTGATAGATCAATGATTAATTTGATTAACTTTTCATGTACCTTTTACTATTTATAACTCATATGTGATGCTAATATTCGATGTAATTTTGAGTATGTGTATCATAAAATTGTTAGCTAACATAAGACAATTGATTTACTATTGCAGAAACCTAAAGCCTTTTCACGAGCATCCTACATAGTCTCATGGATCATTAGATATAAGTCAATACACCTCATAGAGATTAATGTCTTTTACCATATGTGAAATATCTCTCATTGCCACCTATATCTCTTTTTTTTTGGAGTACAGGTACCAGCAAATAAGTATTTGTTAGATTTGTCTTCCTTGAGAAAGGGAAATGTAGGAGTGGAAGAAGAAAGTGAGACATTTAGTATGTCTAAATCAAGGAGATCGACTCAAGGTCAAAACATCATAAAGAAATTCAATAAGCACATGAAATTTTTCCTTTCTCAAGGTTGGTCATGTTCTTATGATGATGAGAGTGAAGGTGACTTTTATGTTCCCTTTAGGTAGAAACATCTACAAAAATAATGGGTCCCCAATGAACTTCCTCCAATAAACATTGATTTTTGTGTTAGAGGGAGGATATATTGCATAGCACCATCCTCATTGCATGTTTTGGACCTATTTTCTATGGATGGAATAAAGGTCTCTTACAACAAGGTTGTCGAATAGATCAAGTATGTCGAACCTTGCTATGATTATAGTAGTTGGATATAGATTGTTAGATATAAAAAAAGTATGTGTAGGTATGCACTCACGAAAAATTATATACAACAAAAAGTTACTGAACAAAGTAAAACAGTAGCTTTATACATTGAAGGAAGGCCAAAAGCATCAAGGAATATTGTAGGTTTTATAAATAGTACACAACCTGTGTCAACTAAGAAGCGACCCAATTGCATATTTGAGGCACATTAGGTAAATTGTGTATTTGTATGTGCAATAAAATCAATACGTGGAGGTGAAGAGCTTCTTATTTATTTCAATTTGAATGACATAGATGAAAACAAAGCCACTATCATGGGCAAGGTGGTACATACTATACACATTCAAAATCAACTCCAATCAATAAATCCAATACACCATTAAATTTTTATTTTATTTTTGCTAACTTAGAATAATAACACATGTGTCTTAACATGTCTCAATGATTTTTTCTTAAGTATAGGGCTATAGTATGGATCAACAGCCATAGGATAGGCATGGCGATGATGCTTCTCATGAGAGTTCTTCTTCTCAAAAGGTAGAACTCATTGTTGTTGTACAAATTGGATACAAGAAATATGTTAATGACTATTTTTTATTATGCTTTATTCATCACTACTATTTTGTATTGATTTTAAATATACTGCTAGTAATATTTCTCTCACCGATGAGTGTTGATCAGGATAAGGGAATAGAAAAAGTAGTCCACAAGAAGTCGCATGATGAGCAGGATGAATTTATTATTAATTTTGTGTTAGCCATTGATCTAGTTCTTGTAGTGCAAAAGCTACTCTATTCTTTAGGAATAAATATTTCACAATTGGCATCAACTCAATCTTAGACTCTTGAAATACAATAGATGGAGGATAATTTGATGCACCTAGTTTGTACATATACAATAAGTATTAATGTAGTTTGTAATTATAACAAAAGTTCAATAATGGTTTTTATAGTATACTCTTTTATTTATGTGATTAAATAAAATACATATGCGTTATTTTTACAAAGGATTTTAAGGATGTACAAGGGAGATGCCCTAGAGGATGATACTTCAGGTGGTTCAAGTACATCACATGTTCTATCCTACACTTGTGTTTTGCTCGAACAATTGTTTTTTAATAGCTCTAACAATCTTGTTTCATTGTGCTCTAAAAATCTCATTTTTCAGCTCCTACCATTGATCCTATATTCACTACGCCACCTACTACAAGGAATAGAATTGAAGAGGCAATGTCAACTACAAATTTGGCAACACATAGTATGGTAACAGATGTGGTAGCAGCCTATTGGTAAGTAGATTCCTCTTTTTCTCTTTCATTTTTTATGTGTTTATTTCACTTGAACTATTATTTCTTAGGGGGAATTTTGTAATATTGGATTCATTTTTTGCAGAAGGTGATAAGGACATTCCTGAGTGTACCCATGTTAGATGTAAGGGGAAAATAAAGAATTGTGATCAATTGCTCATTAATAATGAAGATGGTCTTCTTTTGAGAGTAGCCCAACTTCTAGGTACTTTAAAGATAAATCCTTTCTTTTACTATACAATCTTATACTCATAATCAAATGCACAAACCTCCCTTGCAATCCCTTGCAATAACTACTAATCCTATTATTATTTTTCAAGGAGTAATCTTTTTTATGAAAAACTTAATGATGAATGTTTACAAATATTTGGGTCGACCATACACACAGGGTATCATATTTTGATTTCATTGCTTGATCATGTTTCATTTTATCAATATCTTCAAGTAAATTAAAAGGTAACTTCAATTCATTTATGAATCTAACACATTTTTTCTTTTCTTAAACTGTGAAATTTGCAAATGAAAGAGTTATAGGATAAACTGATTGATGCCATGACAACTCTTTTTGGACCCAGTGTCTTTCAAAGACTTAGGCTCCTTAAGAAAGTGGGCTAAGCTTTGAAGTATATTAGATACAACTATATGACCCAAATGAAAAATAATCCTTGTTTTGAGCAACCCCCCTATATTCCTATTATTGAGTGGGAGAATCTTAAAAAGGATGCCACTAAGAAAAAAGTGATAGATGATGGAGAAATGGTATCACCCGATGAAAGAAGGTATGGCATAATATTAAGAATGAAATTATATAATAATTACTCTTAATACTTATTTGATCTAACATATTTCAAACTTCACATAAGTTGCTTGACACATCAAAGGCAATCGAAGCTACAAAAGAGAAGCACAGGTAGCACAAGGTCAGCTCAGGTGGATATGCAAAACTTGTTGCATGAATTGTCAGTATAAATAAATGAAAATTTATATGCAAATATTTATAAATTTTAAAATATTTGGTCTTGATGAAATTTTTAACAAAAAATTCATGATACCAAGAAAAAATGTAGGCAATGGAGATTTAAAAAACAACTTTTGAAGAGGACAATAAATTAGCTTTCAGAGAATGCTATACAACCATGGTTGAATGACTTTGAGCAATGAGTATGAAAGGCTCTTCTGTTGGATCTATCGATGAGGTAAATAAGTCAATTGATTTTTATTTTAAACTGAATACTTTAGCAATTATTGTATTTGATATTAAGTTCCAAAAAATGTAAGTCCTTATATTTGTTTTAAGTAAGGAAACAATGATTATATATTTGTTTAAAACTTTAAAGTGAATATATTTATGTCTTAAAATTAATGATTAACATTTATCATAATTTTTCTTGTATTTATATGTATATATTATTGATAAATGCACTAATTATTTACATTGGATTGTAGCCTACCAATCCTGATACATCAACCAAGCACCGTGGAGGCGTCGATTCGAATGTGGATCCTAGTACTCAAGGTATATATTTTCTATTTGATTTTTTAGTTCTGAATTATTAATATAAGTAAACATTTCATATTGAATTTGGTGTAGTAATAAAACTTCAACTATAATATGTATTGGGATTAAAAAAATGTCTTGTATTGCAGCTGCATGGGATGTAGAGGTTGTTCCTAATGAGCATGTTGAGGTTCAAGCCGGTGGGCAAGATGATGTGGTTGGATAAGGTAAAGAGCACTACAATGTTCTTAAAAATCTTTTTAGTATCAATTTTTTAAAATTTAACCATTTATTTGTTATTGTAGAGGACCCATCTTTGCAAAGGAAAACAAGTGCACATCCATGGATAAGAAGAAATATCGACAATGACATGGATATGCCTCTACAACAATATAGGGAAGGACATAAAAAGAAAAAGAAAAGAAAAGAAATAAAGAAATGATTCATGTGAGCTTATGTAACTTATTTGATAATGATTGATGTTCATCTCTAGATTTTTTATTTATGTTTATTGAATGTTCTAATGAATCTTATTTTTTAATGTGAATGTGAATGTTGCATTGAAACATATGTGTTAATGAATGTTATTATGTGATAATTCATGAATGTTACATTTTATTAATAGAATGAATGAATATTAGATTTTCATTGTCAATGGGGAATTTAGATGTTAGGGTGGTGGGGGGGAGGGGCAAATGAGCTCCCACCTTCACGTGGTTGGCCCTAATTAGTAGAGAATATTAAACTATTCTTGAAACTAATTGAAGCTTAACAATAAGCTATAATTGTATGACAACTAACTGTGTGAATCTCTTGGTTTCAATAAGTGCAGAAGGACGCCATAATTCAATATGCTATCTCAATTCATATGCATATGACATTAGGTGGAGCTAGAAAAATCCAACAAGTTTGTATTTTCTTTAAAGGTCTTTAGTTAGTTATTTTAAGGTAAAATGTTCTCTAAGTTTGCTCTAAGTTAACTATACACAAAACTATACTATTCAATCCCTAGTCATTCACGATTGTTTATATTCTAACCCACCTTGGAAAAATACCAAGTATTTCTTATCAAATATCACCTACCTTTGTAAATCAAAACCCCACAAACCAAAGTTTTAAAAAAAACATAATCAGGGTATGAAATGAAATGACATAACTTTTAGATGATCATATGAAATGAAATTGGAATGTGAGTAGAAAGAAACTAAGAATACATTGTGTATAGATTAAGGTATGAAGTTAATAATTAACTAACCTCTAAATTTTTATATACTTCTAAAATGTCCCACTATCTTGAAGTCATTTTTTAAGCACTCAAAGTCTCATGGTTCGTTATTGTGAGTAAATTACAAGCATTATAATCCCACTTTCTTTCTATGTATTTTCTATTGGATTTTTTCTATTGGATTCATATAATAAATTATTTGCTTTAGAAACACTAAAGTATTCTCAGTCCATTACCTATATGTTTTTTAAATTGATATTAATATCCACATGTTTGGTCAATTATAAGGATTTTTTGAACACTTTGGTCAATTAAAAGGATTTTGAGAGTGCTTTGGAATAAGAATTACATTGAGTATTGAAAACACACCAATCCCATGAATGGACACAAATTGGACAACATGGAAAAGCTGATACCTAGGAAACATGGATTGCAACATAAACATTTTTAAAATCTCAATTTAACAGTTATTGAAAGCACCACATTATGAGGGTGAATGAAAATAATAATAATAATATGCCTTTCACTAGATATAAAAAAAATGTATGGGTGCCAACTAGAAACAATGGTGGAGGGGTCATATGAGATCATATTAATAAACAGTTCTCTCAAGCCTATGAACTATCAACTATCAAATGCGAATGTAAACTAATATGTCTCTCTGCCTTATAATAATATTGTGTGAATGGAGTTTCCATCACATTGTTACATTTCATGTTGGTACATGAATTTATTCTTTTAAGCTATAGAAGTTTGATAGCCCACATGGTCATACTTTTTTTAGACTACACAATTAGATAGCCCACATGCCATACATAATATCAAACATGGACATTTCTCTAACATCTAGTGATACACTGAAAACAATCCAAAATTTCTTCTTCCAAATGAAGGGAATGTGAGTTAAATTAAATAATAATGAGTGTATTACTAAAGTCCATGAACTATGCAATGACAGGCTCCACATACTACTGAATGTATTAGCAAATAAGATGCTTATATGAACTTGTCCTTGTCTTGTTTGGTCCAATGCTTGTTAGATGATGAGCTCAATCTTAGGTTGATAAATCAGCTCCATTTGCATGGTATGGTTGTGAAGTAGCTAATTGAATCGCATATTATTGAATAGCATTGGGTGGCAATGAAAGGGTCACTCCTATTTTATTGCCATACCCACTATCACACACTCATTTGAATCCTTTTATTCTTTTCATCTATGAAAAATTATAGTACAACTAATGGTTTTGGGTGGCAATGAAAGGGTCACTCCTATTTTATTGCCATACCCATTGTCACACACTCAGTTGAATCCTTTTATTCTTTTCATCTATGAAAAATAATAGTACAACTAATGGTTAATTATTATCCCACACTCTTAAATATCTTATCTTTACTATTAGTTAATCAACTTTGGCTATTTAATACTTTTAGCTTAAAGAGTGATATTTAAGCCATTGCATCACTATCTGAAACTAATGGGAAATTAGTATGAAGCTATATAATGGGTATAGATTAGGTGAATGATTGGATGAATTCATTCACCTGTGGTTGTAGGAGGAGTGGAAATAATCCCACCATATTGTTGTGGGAAACTTGAAATTGCATTGTGTGTTGTTGGATAATGTAGAATTGGTTGTGCATGTGGGTATCCTCTTGCATTGGCTTGATTGTATGTATATAATGGATAGATAGAAGGAATGGATATCATTCCTTTCCCTAGATACATTTGTGGGTACTAAGTTGCTCCATATGGATTGCAATAGTTTTGCATGTACATAGATCATGTGTTGTAAGCCAAAAATAATATATACATTGTGCTTAGTTTCTCATAATTGTTGTTTAAGTTTATTTTGATGATATTTTGAACAAAAACTTCATGATAAATTATGTAGTTTTGTAGAGGAAAATAAACTTGCACAACTATTATCAGAAGCTAAACACAATAATATTATGAAATGTAGAAATCATGTCTACAAGCATAAATATATGGACCAGTTTTATCATCGCTCAATTTCAACAACTCTCACAACTCCTCTATGTAGGGTTTGAGTCCCACAGTGTGTTAGGTCACATCTTGCATTCCCAAATCCAAAGAGTGTACAACATCCTCCACCACTAAATTCACAAGCTTCCCTTCATACCTATCACATCCCACAACACATGAATTCCATATTTCTTACATAGCTATGATTCATAAAAACAACAGTAATAGGAAATACAAGAAATACCCAGAGAATGTTTCTAGAGACCATCTAGATAAACAAGATACTTTATACAGCACATTTTTCTAGTCTTGAATTACTTTATTGCCAAATTATTTTTTAGAAATGGAGAGTTGAAGCTCAGGCAGGCAAAGGAAGCCTTAGTCAAATTTTTTGAAGAGTCTGACATGAGATAAAGGTATGGATTAATCATGGCTTACTAAGGGGAGTTGATTATTCATTGTTGATGTTATTATTTGGAGTAGTGTTTAGCTTAGTATCATGTGTAGGTGGTTGTTTATGTTATAACTATCATGTGTGGGTGTTAATGTTATATTTAAGTATCATGGTGGACAATGTTATAAAATTGATGATCTAATGAAAAATATTGATTTTACTCTTGATTATTTCTCTAGACATAGTTTTGCATGGGATCAGTATTGGTGGCACAATGATTAATTACCCGGCTTCCATGAATCTTCCAAGGTGCGCATATTAAAGCTTCCATGAATTGCCTTTCATTTTGCAAGAAAAACAATGTTCAATGTAACTTGTTTAACTTTGTGGATGATGATCATGGATGTCACTTTCTATGCTTGGCATATTTAAGTTAGGTAAAACATCTATATTTGGAAATACTCAGCAGCACAATTACTATATGGTTTATGATTTGGGCAAGAATAAAATCTCCTTTGCTCCTGCTGTCTATGGCAATCTGTAATGTAAAACTTTACATGTTGCCCTTTAAAATTGTAGTATGTACACTTCTAATCCAATGGATATGTAGATATGCAATAAGTTTATTTATTTATCTATGTAGAAGCTAAAAAGGACATAAAATCACTTATTTACGCAATCTTAAAATTCACAATGCTTAGCCTGATAAATTTTGAGCAATGGTCGCCCAATGTTTTTTTTAATAATTCAACAAGTCGTCACAATTGTGATGACTTATTCTGATGGACAGTGGCTTGTTTCAATAGATAGTCACCGCTCCCACCATATAGTTGTCACATACTTATTGGACTTGTGATGGACCTCTCTAACGGATAGTCATCGCTCCCGCAGTACTATTGATGCATACCTGTTGCAATTGCAATGACCCAATCTGACAAATAGTCATCAGCCCTATAACATAGCCATCCCAATTGCAATAGTAGACTAAAATCTTTATTCATCACACTTGTGATGGTTTACTATCGTAATTGGGGTAACGTGAAGATGGACTCTTATCCTTTCCTTATTCCAAGTTATGATAGCATCATTCTTCACAATTATGATGGACACCCTTGTCACCACAATTTGTGACAGCAAAAGTCTGAAGCCTATCCAATGAGAGCCAATTAGTGGTATTGTCACTTGGGCAATGGGTGGCCATTGCAATTGTGATGGCCTGCCATCATAATTAGTGCCCAAATGTACAAGTGAAAGTTCTAGGATTTCAACAACATAACAACTCCAAAATTCATCAAATTTTTTATCTTTCTAAAGGACACGAGAAACACCAAGATCATTGTAAATCCTATAGAACATGAAATTCATCTATCTTTAGCAATATCCTCCCAATTCTTAGTGTGGCATTTTCTCTCATTCTTCCAACCCTATTTATCTTTCGTAATTAACTTATCCATGCCATTTTCATCATGTTCCTACTTCTGAGTATTATACTCAAGTCTTTTATCACCTTTAGTGTAATTCTCTCTATAATCCTGCACAAGTGAAAATCGTATTGAACTCATCAATAGAAATCATTTAAAGAGTAACATTTTATAGATAATTTGCTCCACTATAAATGGCACATAGATATAAATCAAGATAACCTTGTCATTGGCAGTATCCTTCTTTAGGGCACAAGAATCACTCTTCTTATTGTCTTCATCATAAATAGAGGTGTTGCAGTCATGTTCACCATCTCTTCCACTTTGTCCAAGTTAATAGTGGCCTTAATGCACTTTCCTCCTCAGTTTCCTCTTTTTAGCTCATCTCTATAAAATTTACACAAGAATAAATTTTGAAAATATAACTTTTATTGCAGCACTATAGAAAAAGATTACAAAGGTTTGAGTATAAAGACTTCACAACTAGAGGAAAAAATAGAAAAAAATCTAGATACACATGTATCTAGACATGTTTTATTTGCTAAGGAATAAAAATAAAAATAAATAAAACTAAATCCTAAATATAAATATGCATATTTCAGAAAATTCTTTATTTGTATAAAGACTAAAAAACTAACTCAAAGTAGTACCCAAAAAAAAATTCCCAGTAGCATAAATTTTCAACATACTTCCCCTTGATGTTGAGTGGGATCACAATCTAATCATGAAGAATAAAAAAATTGATTGTTTTCAACTACCTTGGTGAATATATCTGCTAGTTGATTGTGGGTGTTTATGTGTTTCAATTCAACTTCATTTTTCTATACCAAGTCATGGATAAAATGATACTTCAAATCAAAAAAAAAAAATTCCTACTATGATGAACTAGATTTTTTGCCTATCTTAATAGCACTTACATTGTCACAATAAATTACTATAGGTTGAAGTTGCTTCTCCCCAATTTCTGCTATAACCTTTCTTAGCCAAAGAGCTTGTATTCTTGCTGAAGCAATTGCAACATACTTTGCTTCTATAGATGAGAGGGAAACAATGCTTTGTTTCTTTGAACTACATGTAATCAAACTAGACCCAAAAGAGAAACAATTTCCATATGTAGACTTACGGTCACCCACACTACCTCCCCAATTTGAATCACTAAATCCAACAAGATTGAAAGTTTTAGAAGAGTAGTAATGAATACCAAAATTTATAGTTCCTTTCACATACCTCAAAATCCTTTTGGTTTCTTTCATATGTATCTTTAATGAATTTTTTGTGTACCTTGAAATAAGAGAAACTAAATAAGCAATATCAGGTCTTATGTGGGTTAGAAAGATTAAACTCCCAAAAATACTTATGTAATCTATCTCATCAACTAATTCAATACCATCTTCTCTACACAAGACAACTCCATGAGAAAATGGAGTGGAAAGAGGTTTACAATGAGCCATGTCAAATTTGTTCAACATAGCCTTTGCATACTTTGTTTGACAAATAAATATTTCATCTTTACCTTGGTAAATCTTCATTCCAAGAAAATATTTCATGAGACCAAGATCTTTCATCTCAAATTCATCCACCATGGAAGCTTTGAATTCATCTTTCATTTTAGAACAACAACCCATATATAATAAAGCATCAACATACAAACTTATAATGATAATATCATTACCTTCTTGTTTGTAGTAAAAGGTATGTTCACTCTTACTTCTTTGGAAGTCATTCTACTGAAAAATACCCATCAATTAGAGCATTCCATGATCATGGTGCTTTCTTGAGACCATACAAAGCCTTGTTCAACTTGTCGACAATATCTTCTTTTCCTTAAACTTCAAGACCTTGTGGCTGCCCCTCATATACTTCCTCTTCCAAGTACCCATTCAAGAAGGCACTTTTCACATCCATGTGATGAATACTCCATTTCTTTCGAGCTACAAGAGATATTATCATCCTACTAGTCTCTTGTCTTGCTACTGGTGCAAAATTATCTTCATAATCAATGACATACCTTTGAATAAAACCTTTAGCAACTAATCTTTCCTTATATCTTTCAACACTCCCATCTCTATTATACTTAATCTTGTAGAACCATTTGGTGTCAATATTCTTCTTCTCATGTGGAATCTCTACAAGCTCCCAAGTCTCTCCTATGAATTGAATCCATATCTTCTTTCATTGCTTGCATCCAGACCTTATTAGAACATGCATCTTC
Organism: Cupressus sempervirens; assembly: GCA_028749045.1. NCBI lineage: Eukaryota > Viridiplantae > Streptophyta > Pinopsida > Cupressales > Cupressaceae > Cupressus > Cupressus sempervirens. The sequence continues at coordinate 599,809,667 of CM053791.1, read as the reverse complement.
AAAATATGATGGTTCAAAGTCATCTTGAGCAAGTAATCTTCTCACCTATTGAATCTTCTTCATGCACTTGATTTTGACTCCTTTGATAAATATCATTCATTCTTCTCATCTTCTTTGTAGGCTTTGGATTTGAGTTTGGACTTGTGCTTGGACTTGAATTTGTCCTAGTGCTTGGACTTGATAAGGGGCTACTCAGTGGACTTGAAGACCTTGAAATAGAACCATTAGTTAACTTCTCATGATCATTATTATCAATAATATCACCATTTTAAATAGATTTTGGCTTTTCAACATGGTCTTTTTTATAACCATAAACTCCCCTTCATCAAAAATCACATCTCTTGAGACAAGAATCTTATTAGTAACAAGATCATACAATCTATAAGCTTTTCTCTCCTCACTATAACCCACAAAAAGGCATGATTCACTTTTATCAGCTAGCTTTTTCCTATTTTGATCAAGTACATGAACATAAGCCAAACAACCAAATACTTTAAAATGATTTGTACATTAGGCCTTCTCTCATACCATGCTTCATATGGAGTCATCTTTTGTAGGGCACTAGTAGGACTCCTGTTGAGAATATAGAAAATTGTAGCAATTGTATCATCTGAACAAGAATTGCTCAAACCCCTGCTTTGTAACATTCTTCTTGTCATTTCTACCACAATACGATTCTTCCTATCAACCACTCTATTTTGTTGAGGTGTGTAGGCAGTTGTGTGTTATCTCTTGATCTTATTCATCTCACAAAAATTTTAAAAATCTTTGGAGAAAAACTCTCCTCCATGATCTTTTCTCAAACATCTGATTGTGTTCTTTTTTTCATTCTCTAAATGTGCTTTAAACCTCTTGAAAGTATCAAGGGCTTCATCTTTAGTATTCAAAAAATACACCCAACAGATGTGTGAGAAATCATCAATAAACTTGATAAAATATGATGACTTTCCCAAACTTTGTGTTTGCATAGGGCCACATATATGAGAATGAACAAGATGTAGTGGGTGATGGGCCCTCCATGCATTTCCTTTTGGAAATGATTCCTTTCCATGCTTTCCTTTTGCACATTCTTCAAAAATCCTAGCATTATCTTCAACCTTTAAAAACCCAATAACTAAGGCATTTGATGTTAGAAGCTTTAAACTATGGAAATTCAAATGGCCATACCTGAGATGCCACAACCAACTTTTATCCCCATAAGTCATATTGACAATTGATTGAGATTTTCACCAAACTTCAAAGGAAATGTCCTATTCTTTGTCATAGGAACTACTGTAATCACTTTACTTTCCTAATTCTTATCATAGATAGTATATTTCATATTCTCAAATACCATTCTATAATTATTTTCACATAGATGCCCAACACTTAATAAATTATGCTTCAATTTTGGAGTATAATAAATATCTTGAGCACTTTGTGTACCTTCCTTTGTTTGAACATTATGGCTCCTTTGGCTGCAACCTCCACTATATTTTTATTTCCAAGATTAATATTGGATCTAAAACATCATCAAGCTTTGAAAATATTTTCTTGTTACTAGACATGATTAGAACACCTAGAATCCAAATAGAAAACATCATTCACATAAATTTCAGCTTTATCCAGACAATCCAGACACAAAAATAAATTACTTGAGGAAGGATATTCATTTTTTTGAGCATAATTTACATTATTATTACCTAATTTTAATCTACACTCTCTTTCAAAATGGTCATACCTATTGCAATGATAGTATTAAATGTTATTTTTATCAAATCTATCTCTTCCTCTTCCTCCTTAAGCACCTCCTCTTCCTTTGGTTCCTCTTGAATAATTTTGATTTTGAACCCTTCCCAAGCCTTTTTTGATGTTATTATTTCTACTAGCACCATCATTTGAATTTTTTAATTGGGAAGAAAAAGCCTTCTCATTAATGTTGGTAGAAGTAACCCTCAATCAATCCTCATGTGACATGAGAGATCCAACAATTGATCATACTCCATGGTGGCTAAATCTTTTCTTTCTTCCATAATAATTGCTATAGTATTCCATGTTGGGGTTAGAGATCTCAATACCTTCTGTATCACAAGCTCTTGGGTCATAGGTTCACCTAAAGTTGTCATTTTATTAACCTCATCTTTGACTCTCACACAAAAGTATCCTACATTCTTTGTTTCCTTCATCTTCAAATTTTCATATTCTCATTTTAAGGTTTGTAGCTTTACAACCTTAATATGATCATTGTCATGGTAAGCATCTTTTAGAGTCTTACAAGCCTCCTTTATTAACTGGGCCTCAGTAATTCTAGGAAACAAGCTCTTTTAAAGAGCCTTTTGAATGTGAAACAAAGTCATTGCATTCTTGTTTTCAGCTTCCTTCTTTATTCTCGTATAATTTCCTTGAAGATCATTATAATCCTTAGGCTCCTCATATCCTAATTCAACAATGTCTCAAAAATCTTTTAGTATTATAAAATATGTCATCTGTATTGACCAATATTGATAATTAGCTCCATTAAATTCTCGAATTTGCAATGTGTTATTTTCCATACTGAAACCTTCTCAATCCTAGAGCTCTAATACCAAATGTAGAATTTACACATGAATAAATTTTAAAAATGTAACTTTTATTGCAGCATTACAGAAAAAGATTACAAAGGCTTGAATATAAAGAATTCATAGCCAGAGTAAAAAACAGTAAAAAACTAGATACACATGTATCTAGACATGTTTTATTTGCTAAAAAATAAAACTAAATCTTAAATATAAAATATGCATATTTTAGCACATTCTTTATTTGCATAAAAACTTTAAAACTAACTAAAAATAGTCTCCAAAAAACTTTTTTTTCAGAAGCATTAATTATCAACAGTCTCCTTTTCATAATCCTCATCATCTAAATTGTTAGTTTCTTCAATCTAATCTGGCCCAAATTCCTAATCTATATTTGACATCACTTCCTCTTCCAAATTATCCTATTCACTTTCTAATTTGTTCCTAATCCTTTAATATTTGCATTCTCTTGAGCTCAAAGAAATATTATTTTCATTGAAAGTGCTCTCTTTTCTTCCCTGATGAGAATTATTATCTTCCCATAAATCCTCATTATCCACAACAATGAAGAAGCTCTTCCTGGCCTGGTTAGTTTTTCAAAATTTAGAAGGAACAGGTTTCTTGGAGGGGGATTTTCTTTTGGGTGGAATGGTATCAAGCAAGGATTCCTCAAAAGATATCGAGGATAAGATTATCTCCTTAATTGTAGAGTAAAGGCTTTTTCTCAACTTTTTGGAAATGATTTTCTTAAGGATCTAAGGTAGGGGTTCACTATTAAGAAACTCAATATACCAAATTTGTCTTGCTTTTGGAATCCTAGGGGTAAGTAATAAACATACAAATGGAAGGGTAATTACTAAAAACATGTTGGTAAAGAACATAAAGCAATCATCAATGAAGAGAAGGGGAATCCCCTTTTCTAATGTTGTTATTAAGGGGAGAAAACCTAAAGGTGCATTTATTTTTTCACCATTGTGAATGTGACTCAAGATGGGGAAATGGTAGTGATAGTATGTAGATAACCAACCTTCTAAGGTTAAGTGTTTAACATATAAAAGGAAACAAGGTGTAAGGCAAATAAAGAGAAGACCTTTCATATAAACTCATTACCTAATGGAACCAGTGAGGGCTCCTTACCATTTTTAAATAATTTCTTCCAAAACTTCTTGTAATCTCCCTTTCTCTTCCTTTCAAGTTTCTCCTTGGTACACTCTAGGCTAGTAGCTTCAGCAATGATATATGGCATGACCAAGAAATTTACACTACTGATTGATTCATGCCCCTATTGCTAAGAATTAAAATAATTTATCAATGGCATGGTGTTTAATCCTTTCATGGCTTGAATATAATTAGTCAATACAATATTTTTGAATTCATCCCATAGCTCCCCATTTTGGGTAAGTTCTATGCAGTCATAAGATTTTTCCTTCTTTGAAAGATCCCCCATCTTTCTAGCATCCTAGAAGATACAGTGTATATCATTCTTTCTCATACTAGTAGGCCCTCCCTCTACTAAAATAGCTATCATCAATAAAGGAAAGAAATGGTTTTTATGTGGACAATCCATAAGTTTCTAAAGGGAAAACTAAAAGCCCTTTTAGAAAACTCACAATTATCTAAGCCAGAATAAATGGTGATTATGTCATGACATTTCAAAGGAGATCTTTTAGATATGAAATTACAAATACACATTTCAAACAATGCTACTTCATGTAATAATCTATTCCTTGGTCCAAATTAATAAAAAGTGGTGTAATCATTATTTTAGTGATAATCTAATTTAATAATATTATTATACCAAACTATTTCTAACATGTGTCACTTGAAGAAAAAAAAGTTATGAAGGTGATCCTATCTAAATGGGCACTAGCATACCAAGGAATTCCATAGTATCTAATTGTGGTGGAAAATATATATTTCTTTTTCCTAAAAAGCACAAAAATGAGAAAGACTTCTTCAACCTAACAATCCTACCAATTAAAGGGTAATTAGCAATTGGACCATTATTCTAGTCTCATTCAAAATTTTGAATCACTTTATGAGACATGATAACCATACTCTTATCCTATCCAAAATTAAAATTCCACATGCAAAAATAATGAAAAATAAGGCTTTATGTTGGAATAAAACTCATTATCAGCCTAAAGATCTCCTAGAAACTGGTCCTCTTCCTACGTTTTTCTTCAATCATCAAATAATGTTTCCTTCAATCCTTACAGGCTCAATTTAAAGGTCACATGCTTCCCATATTAATCATCCAAACCCCACTTAGCCATAAAATCAGCTACACAGTTCCCCTCATGTAAGGTACATTGAGGACTCTAAAAAGGAAAAGGTAAGTAACATCCTATTACAATATTCTATTAGCCTAGAGATATACCAAGAAAATATCCATTTGTTCTTAAGATGATCTCTATAATCAATTTGGAGTCTTCTTAAATGATGATGTTATCCACCTTGAGGTTTTGAGGCACTTAATACCATACCACACTGCAATAATTTTTTCATAATGTTAGTTTCTTTACCTAAGTTTTTACCAAATCCATATAAAAATTTTGTCATCCAATATTAGATGACACCCTCGTGAGAAAAGATACTCATATTACATTTTGAACAACCATCCATGTTGCATTTAATCCATCTCATAGGAGGATTCCATTTTTTAGACCTCTTTTTCCAAATACTTGTTCAGTGTATATTGATAAGATTCTAATTTATAATTTATATTCTATGTATGCTTTATTCTTATATCCTTGACAAAGGGGAACAATTTTCCTTTCTTAAAGATATCAACATTGATAGTCTCCTTAACTTGTATTATTATGACCTAAAATTAGTTAATGTCCTTCTCCTAATCCATAAAGATTTTATTATTTCTCTCCTTCCACATATCGTAGGCCAACATTGGGAGAACCCAATCCCTAAGGGTTTTAAGGATAGGATGGTTCAACGGGATAAAGCTCCAATAAATAATGAATTTCTTTTAAGCTATCGAAACTGACCCAAGTCACTTGCTGAGAAGAGTGGATAAGATGTCAAATGTCATTAATGAAAGAGCAATGCAGAAAAATGGTGTCTATAGTCTCAAAATCCCTTTTATAAAGAATACGTCTATTGACAAGGTAGAAGCCCCTTTTATTCAAGTTGTCCACTTTAAGGATTCTCCCATGAGATGCTACCTACATAAATAGTTTATTTTTGGGATTAGATTAGGAATCCAAATGTAATTCCAAATTTATTTTTTCTTATAAGCTAAATGAGTGGAGAAAGAGAGGAATCATGCCTCCAAATCCACCTATTCACCTCATCAAGTGAAAAAAGATTACATCTAGGAGAATTTAGATCGAAGACTTGATGTCATCCTTTAGTTTCAAATACCATTGGATGGGGACATTTTCCAAACTCAAGAGACTTTCAAAATCCTTCCACTTAGATTTTTCATAAATTCATTGAAGATACCTCTCCACTTTAGTTTTGAAAATATTAGAAATCCATCTCCTACTATGATAAAAGGAATTGATCTCCACCAAGGTATAATCCTTACATGAGATGTCTTCCCACATATTAGGTTTCTCCCCATTCTCAATCAACAATTTTATTCCTCTTATGAGGATGTTCTTTACATTAATAATACTCCTCCATATGTGATAACCACCACTAAGGAACTATTTGGTAATAAAGGAGTCTTCCATGCCATTTCCAAAATATTTTTCCTTCATAATATTGGTCCACTACTTTTTAGTTTCAATTAACTACCATCCAACTTTAGAAACCAAGGCTTTATTAATTTTTCAAATTATTCTTATACCTAGATAACTAATATTTTTAGGGGTGTAAACCATTTGATAAAATCCATACAAACATTTTCCTTTGTATATTTCCATAAGAATTTAGTTTGAGTACTATCAATAGAATCAACATAGAATTAGGGATTGTGAACACAAATAAGAAGAAAACAAGGTTGTTCTCCAAAAAAGATTTCAATAATTACACTTTTCCTCCAAGGCATAAAAGTTTACCTTTCCACCCCCCACCCACCCCACAAAAGTTTTATCCTATTTCAACAATCTATTCTATAAGTTTAGGATAGACGATCTAGTAGTAAGAGGGGGCCCTGAGTATGAATTAAGATAGATGGAATTTTGCACCCAATGATCCTAGAGATTATAACTAGGAGAGAGATATTAGTGTTGAATAAATGCATCTCTCTTATCATATTTGATATGTTGGCCCAAAATATTACCATAACCATCCATGATCTCCTTCCACTTCCTAGTTTTAGACACAAATGTATCCTTGAACATCGTAGTATAATCAAAAAATTCCTATGGGAAGAGGGAGGAATCTTGGAAATAACTTTTACACCCCTTAAGGCCAGAGTCTCTATTTTTTTTGATATTTCTACACAACACCTTCACCACGACAAATAGGAAATAGAGAGAGAGAGTGGATCACCTTGCCTCACCCTTTTTTATTAGAAAAGAACTAGTAGGATATCCATTCACCAAAACAAAGAGCTAGGTAGTAGAAACAAAGTTCATATTCATATTAGAAATATTATTGTTGAGGGTCATTGTTACACTATGACAATGATAGAAATTTTTTTGAATCTCTCTTCAAAAGTTGATGAATTACCAACTTGAAGGCTTTAGGAGGTTATTTTTCAATGACCTAGATAAGTTCACTGAAGATTAATGTTTTTTTAATTGTGACAATTGAATCTGTAATTCTACAAAACTTGAAAATATTTGTGGGAAAACCAATTTTTTTGTATTTTTTTGTTATTTTTATGAGTACAAATTTCTAACATGCAACTACTATGAATTCCTAATTAATCAGATTTGTAAATAAATTGAAAAAGGAGATAAGGTATAAGAATTATAAGTAAGTTGCACGAAAACAAAATCCTAATGAGACATAAGACATAGCGACAATGCATCTACAAATTAAACCTTCAAAGGGAATGGAAGAAAACTGACAAAATCTAGAGCAGCACAATCGTATCTTCACTAATGTGATTGTCAATGGAATTAATAAAGTTTGGTTTTCACAACTCAGCAAATTATGTAGCCACAAATGATGTATGCATACACGAGATGAGTTTCTATAAACGTAGAATTTTCCTTCTTTGATTCATCACTACAGAGGTGTTATGTGGTTGTTCGTGATAAACTCCAATAAATCTACTAATTGCATGAGTATTTGATGAAATAAAATAACTAGCTCCATTATTATTCATTAATTAAGCCATAAGAATGTCATTCAAGCAAGAATCGCCACATATAGAATGAGAGCACCAATTGCATATACTTTATTACATAAAATATCAGCCCATCTTACATATTACAATGTTGTATTTATAGGGAACCCTCCTCAAAGGTGTAATTTTTAAAGGTAGGGTTTTTTCCATGAAAATAGTATGAAAAAATATATAAATATGTTTAACTATATACAAAAATAAGCCCTAACATGGTGCTAAGTAGGTATGCACTTTTATATTTCATTATATTGATGTGCATGGATTTTACATGGCATGCAAACTCTAAAAGAAGAAGAAGAAGAAAAAGGAGAACCAACAAACTAGACTCAAAATGTGCTCTCCAAAGCCTCAAAAAATATAATCCTTCTTCATCTTTATGACATCATGTAGTTAACTAGAAGAAAACTCCAAAAAATGCAAAAGGCCTCACAGAAGGGCTCTATTTTAAGAACTAATAGCCAAACCATGCAAATTTGCAGTGGAGCTTTAGAATCGTAAGATGTTGATATAGAATTCAATGGATCTACATACCAATGGAGTCATAGAGATGCACAGAGAAAATTTGTAGACTTGTGCATTGTCTTCAAAATTGTGAAGCTGTGGAAATATGTGGGCTGAAATTTCAAAATTTCTTCTAAGTCAAAATTTGCAAAATTAGAGATGGGTTTTGTATCCTATTATTCTGGAATAACCCCCAAATACTAAAATGTGAAGAAACCATAAAGGGTCAAAAACTTCACATTTTGATGGTTGATTAACCTTGTACCTCAAAGGGAAGTTGAGGAGATTGATCCTTTGAAATCCAACTCTAAGGTAACTAGATCTAGGAAGATTAGTGCACACCAAATGATGAAGGAGCACTAATGAAAATGAAGATCTAATGGTGATAGGGTTGGAGAAATAATGCAAAATTCCTTAAAACCATAATATAGTAAGAAAAATGAAGTACAATTAAGTATATGTGCAATGTAAGAGGTAGATATAGGGAAATGGTGAAGGAAAGGAAACTCACTTTGCAAAATACAAACCTATAAATGGGGTGTCAAATGGTCTTCAGAACTGTTAATTCTCACATATCAGGCTACAAACTATGAGATTAAAAAAAATTAGAAATTGTTTTGTTTTCTAGAAAAGTCAATGTTTCCTTGACTAGGGTCAAATTTTCTTAGTAGAGTCAACTTGGAAGGGACATAGTGTGTCCCTTCTCTATGGTGTCTAAATGCACAATAGTTTTCCAAACTCTGAAGTTTGGCGACAAGGGTATCTGGATCTCCAACCTATTTTTGTCTTTTGAAATTTTCAACCTATAAGAAAAATGGTTTTTTTTATGGGGGCTTTGCCTTGGTCAAACTACAGTTTAGGAATTAACCTTAAATTGAAATAATTGAAATACTGGAAACGTAAAGTAAATGTATGATTTAACCTTACAATAGTATAATTTCTCAAATTGGATGTAATATTCCTACTTCACCATCTAAATATGTATAATAAGCATGAATGTAACATATCTCCTCTCCAATGGCTTGCAAAAGGATATCCCTGAGTGTAATTGAAGATGGCTTGAATTATTTTACACTTGAACGCTTGAAGACTTGAGTTCTTGAGTGCACACACTTGCTATGAATACTTGGTGGATGCTTTCTTGTGTGTGTGATATGTAAAATGAGGCAACTGAATGGGTTTATAAAGATCTCAAAATTACTCTCTCTTGCAGGTTGATTGTACTCCAAATTTTGTACCCAAAATTAACCCAGACTCAGGACCTGAAAAATAGACCAAAAATATGTCCCTAGTATGGATGCATTGTGTCATTGATTTGTTAAGTAGGGTTAAAACACCTCCCTAATTGAGTGAGGACGCACTATATCCCTACCAACCTGGCCTAGAAACCTTTGAGATTCTCAAAAAAAGTCCCAAAAAAAGTTCCAACTATCAAAAATTGAGTTTAATTTTTTAATAAAGTTAGTTTTAGTGCAAAAAGAAGATTCCAATAGATTGGATGAAGGCAAGGGAGGACCTAAATGGTTAGATCATACTTCGAGCTTTACACTATGAAAAAAAAATATAAAGGAGGATCTATTAACTCTTACCTAATTCTACCTAGGAGAAATGAGAAGAAAATGGGAGAAATGAAAATAAATGATGAATCGACATTAAATAGATGCTAAACCATCATTAAATTAAAGTTATTCCAATTTAAGATGGTACAATATCAAAGAAAGAGTTCCTGAGTGTGTAGACATGTCACTAACTATGAGGTAGTTTGCACTAGGGTTTTGGTGATAAGCATAAATATGCCTCCACGAAGGTTGGAGTTTTGTCACCTGACACTAGAGTCCTCCAAAAACAAATATAAGCATTGGAAGAATAGATTTATAGAGGGATGAATCTTGTCGTAAGAGAAGAAAGTGAAGATTAAAGAGAAAAAGAAGGAAATGTTGATTAGGAAGGAGAAGACAAAGTCCTCAACCCTAGGAAGAAAGGATTTTCAAGGGTATTTTTAGGATTGAAAAAAGACCTAAGATTAAGGTTCCAACATTTTTTTGAAATCTTAACCTTGAGGAGTTGACCAACTAGATCAATAAATTAGAAGAATATTTTGAGTATAAATATATTGAGGATCCTAATAGAGTCAAGTTTGTGAAAACCAAATTGAAGAGACATGTGAAGATTTGGTGGCAGGAAATTCAATTCGATTGAAATAGAATGGGAAAGGAGAAAATCACAATATAGGATCGCATTGTAGCTAATTTGAAGAAATAATTCATTCTTATTGATTATGAGCTTAATTTTTTGAAAAAAATGCAAGGTTGAAGGAGGGAAGATATATTCAATAATATACAAAAGAGTTATATAGTGTCCTTATCAAAATAGGCCCATGTAGAAGCTAACAAGGAGAAAGTTGATTATTATCTTATGGGTTGAGGCAAAGCATTCAAGAAGAATTGAGTCTGGTTTGAATGAATAGTATTAAAGAGATATGCCAATTTTCCCTTAGGGTAGATAAAAAGTTGAACAAGAAGTTTGAGAGTAGGGAAAGCAGAAGAGGTTGTAGTGGAATATTTGGTGGACAGTCTTATGGAGGTTGAAATGAAGATCAGAGGAAGAAGGATGAGGCTAGTAGTATCAATCAAAACCAAAGGGGAAATAATTTTAATCATTTCCATGATCAAAATAATAGAGATCGGAGACAAAGAGGAAGAGGACAAGGATCAAGAAGAGGAGGATTTCAAGGAATATGGTTTCACTGTGAAGAAGGCATAGATAATTTGAATGTCCTTAATGCAAAGGAAAGATAGGATTATTGAAGGTCAGGCAAGCATTTTACATGTGGATGAAGATATCAAATTACCATTTTCTAAAATTGTTGAAAGAGGAGAAGTCCTAGTTAATAGAAGAGTCCTTTTGAGTGGTGAAAATGAACCTTATCAAAGGAGGATCTTGTGTATCACCAAGTGAAAGTGTGGGATGAGTGTTGTGTTTTGATTATCGATGGTGGAAGCACTTACAATTTGGTGTCAGAGAAGATGGTCACAAAGTTAAAGTTCAAGAGGTAGAAACATCCACACCCATACCATATTGTATGGGTGAATATGACCACAAGGTCATGGTCAATGAACAATGCCTAGTGAAGTTCATGATTGGAAGATACCATGATGAGGTACTATGTTATCATACCCATGGATGCATGTCATATGTTGTTGGGTAGTTTGTAATAGTTTGGTAGGCATGATGTACATGATGGTCATGCAAATACCTATTCCATGAAAAAAGATGGAGTGTGACATAAGCTAAAATCATTGAAGGATATAGAAGAAAAGGTATGTAGTAATATTAGAATAAGTTTTGTTGATGGAAGAAAGTTCCTAGAGGGTATGAGGCATGAGCATATGTGTTTTTCTATAATTTCAAAAGAAGGTAAAGAAGAATTAGAAGAGGTACATGTGAAATTTTTAAATTTGTTGGATGAGTTTCTAGATATTGTATTATATAATGTGATTGATGGATTACCACTTCTGAGGAAGATCAGTCATCATATGGACTTGATTCGAATATATATTTTTTCAAGTAAATCAACACATAAAATGACACTAGCCAAAAGTGAAGAGTTGAACAGACAAGTACAGGAGTTGTTGTAGATAGGGTTAATTCAAGAGAGTCTAAGTCCATGTGTTATATCAATAGTATTATCACCAAAGAAGAATGGAGAATGGAGAATGTGTATAGATTCTTGAGCTATCAACAAAGTCACAATCAAGTATAAATTTCAATTACTAAGGATGGATGATATTATGGATTATTTGATTCAAGTTGTGTGTTTTACAAAGATGGATCAAAAGAGTGGATATCATCATATTTGGATTAGAGAAGGAGATGAATGGAAGACTATCTTCAAGATAAAGGAAGGATTACATGATTATTTAGTCATGCCTTTTGGGCTAACCAGTATATCGAGCACTTTCATCTATCTCATAAATGAGGTACTAAAAGAATTTATGGTTAAGTTTTTCATTGTTTACCTTGATGATATTTTGATCTTAAATAAGATATTGGAGGATTATATAATTCATATTGATAGGGTGTTTAAGAAGTTGAGGGAAGAGAAATTGCTAATTAATTTGAAGAAGTAAAATTTTGTGAAGGAGTTAATGTATTTGGAATTTGTAGTTTTAGAAGAAGGTCTAAAATTAGACGCTTAGAAAGTGAAGTATATCCTTGAATGGCCTACTCCAAGGAGTAATACTAAGGTAAGATACTTTCATGGTTTGGCTAGATTTTACAAAACAAATTATCAAAATTTTTAGCATACTTGTGGACCCTTGACTAAAACAATGAGAAGGGATATAAAAGATTTTAAGTGGACTATAGGAGCATATAAGAGTTTTAATTTGTTAAAATATAAAGTTACAGAACAACATATTTTAGCACTTTGTAATTTCAACAAGGTGTTTCTATTTTAAAACACGGGAATGGGAAATCTAACAAGGTTACAGATGATCCTAGCAAGAGATAATTTTTATTGATAGAGATGCAGATTGAGGTGGTTGCGTTCAAGGAACTCAAGAGTTTACATCTAAAGGATCCTAATTTTGGTGAAGTTTGGAAAGCTTGTACATAACCTGTTACACTTGATAAGACAAAGTGGTTGGGTTTCATCATCCAAGATGGAATATTTTTCAAAAGAATTCAATTGTGTAATCCAAGGAGCTTTATGAGGAAAAATATCATCAAGGAGAAGCATAGTGGAGGATTGGTTGGACATTTTGGTAGAGACAAAACCATTTCTTTGGTTATTAAAATTTATTACTAGGCATAAATGCAACAAGATGTCAAAAATTTTGTACAAAGTTGTAGAATATATTAGATGGTGAAAGAAGTGAAACAAAACATAGGGTTGTATCAATCATTACCTATACTAGTGAAGTTGTGGGAGGATGTCACCATGGACTTTGTTCTTGGTTTACTAAGGATTCAACAAGGGCATCATTCAATTTTTGTAGTGGTTGATAGGTTTTCAAAGATGGCAGATTTCATTCTTTGTAAGGAGACTCGTGATGTTGTTCATGTAGCAAAAAAAAATTTTAGAGAATTGGTGAGACTCGTGGTCTATGAAATAGCATAGTTTCAAATCAAGAGAATAAGTTTATTGGGTATTTCTGGTTCACATTGTGGAAAAATTTGTAGACAAATTTGGATTTTATCTCATCACATCATCCACGGACTTATGAACAAACAAAGGTTGTGAGTAGAAGTTTGGAAAAAAAATTGAGATGCTTGGTTGGAGATAAGATAATAGGATGGGATTTGATATTACCATGGGAGGAAATTACATATACTAATTCTATCAACAAGAGCACAACTATATCACCATTCTAGATTGTATATGAAAGTAGTCCTAGAAATGCTTCCAAATTGAGGAAGTTGGATAAAGGAGAGGTAAGTAGTGCTAAATTTGAGGATTTTGTGGAATGGTTAAAGAACATCCATGAGGTGAGAAAGAACATCACAAAGATGAATACACAGTACAAGGAAAAGGTGGATGAGGAAAAGGAGGTATAGAGAATCTTAGGTTGGGGATGAAGTCATGGTTCATTTGAGGAAAGATAGATTTCTAGTAGGTACATATAAAAAATTGAAAATAGAGAAGTTAGAACCATATAAAGTACTGAAAAAGCATGAATCAAGAAATGTTTATGAAGTAGAATTGCCCACTGAACAAAACATTTCACCAATATTTAACATTTGAAATTTGATAGAGTATCATGGAGGCATTGAAGATGAGGTCACGGAAGGGTAGTGGAGTATTTTGGAAACCACTTTAGCTACAAAGGAGATTGAGGATATACTAGACAGTCGTGTTGGAAGAAGCACAAGGAATGGAACATATAAAGAATATCTAGTCAAATGGAAAGGAAGACATCTAGATCAAGATTCATCATGGATGGCCAAGGGGAGATTAACCTTCTGGGTTTTCCTCTAAACACCTAAGAAGCCACAAGCTTACTTCTCAAATTACCTTAGGTGTCTAATGCAGGAGCATCCCAGGAGTAAGGGAAATCTTGCATCACCCCCAAAAATATTTTTTTTTTTCTTTTCAATAAGGCTTACTTTAATGGAGAGTTCAATGCAAAGTTTCTATTTGTGGAAGCTTACTATTTTTAGTAAGTTTTTGATTAAGTAAAACAAGTTTTATAGGGATCCTGAAACTCGAAATTTTTTACAACATATCTAAAATAGAAATATTAAGAAAAGTCCAACTACAGAGAAACTACTTAACAAAAGCTAACCCTAAACAACAGGCCCGCGGCTAGGAAACAAAAAACCAACAACACTAGAACAAGAAAAAAATAGCTACACAAGGAATATACGAGACAAAAAAGTAGCACTAACTATTAGTTCTCTCTATCAAGAACCTACAGGGTCTCTATAGCTTCATTGGTCTTCCTATTGTCTATATCCTCTTGGTCCTAGTTCTGAGCATTTACCTAGTCCCTGGTTTCTTTCAGATCATCCTCAACCTACCCAATGTCCAAGCTGGCCTTCTCCATCTTTTCCCTGCCAAATCTAGCACTAATCAATGATTCACCTAGATTGTTAATGTTCTCATTCAGGGCATTCAAAGTGGTGATCACCTGATTAGGCATATTTTGATGGGAGAACTCCATCTTTTGGACTCTTTGTTCAACCTTGGTGATTTTGTCCTCCTGGTCAGCCTTGTGTTCCTAGATGTTGAAGTTTCATTGGCTTTCATCCTGGCTTCTCTCCTCTTCATTGTGCCCCTAGTCACTACCAATTTTTTGGCTTCCTTCCTAGCTTCTTTTCCCCTTAAGGTATTCAATTTCATGGAATAACCATTTGATAGACCGAAAGTTGTCTATCATGTTGTTCTTAGCAATGTTCAAGAGGTTAAGCCCAATTTCCCTCACATTATCAGAGATAACGACCAAAGCAAGGTCAATGAGTTCATCATAGTGGGCTTTGCCATCAATGTCCTCCATCACTTGGATATTCAATGGCTCCCTGACAATCCCTAGTTTAGCTGTATTCGAATTAAAATTCCTCCAAGACCTCCTCCTATTTTTTGTTATCACCTCCCCACTCTCTTTTCCCTGAATATCTATAGACAAAGAGGTAGTGGAGCCAAGGCCTAAAATCTCAAGAATCTGGTCATTGGTTTCAAAAGCCTCATCTGGTTTCCTTTTCTTGGGATTCCTCGACATGTCAGCCGAATCCTCCTCCTCCAACTATTTTTAGTACGTTGGTCATGTGAGCTCAAAATGTTCTAATTTCATGCGTGGAGGTTTATCTTAGATATATCAATTTTCCTAACAAGTTTCATTGGCATGTCTTGTGTATTGATCAAGTTATTACAAAATGAACTTTTGGACATTTTGAGCTCAATTTTGAAGGCCTTAGAGGCTCAAAAAAGGGGTCAGACCTTGATTGATGGATGTGTGTGTAATTGTTCAATGTAGAATAGCAGTTTTTCATTTACAAAAAGGGGTCATAATAGCCAATCTAGTCAATGGTTTGTAAGTTATTGTCTAAGAAAGTTGGGCTGCCCGAAAATATAACTTGTAAATTTCTTGAGCCAATTCTATGTAATAAAATTATATAATTTTAGGTTGGTCAGCCTCAAGAGTTAGGGATAAGTATCTAGAACCTTCTCATGCAGTGGAAAATTCTTATATAAGGAAGGCCTACATGTTGTTTAGGAGAGCTCTTGGTGGTGGTTTGCAATGATAAATTGTTGAATATTGAAGGAAGGCATCCATGTGGCTTTGCATATTGTATTTTTTAAATTTGTAATTTCATACTTGTGGAAATAATAAGAATTTTGTATTATGTTCTTCCAAATTGTTGCTATTTTGCAATTTTTGTTATGTGTTTTTGGTATTAATGAGAGCACTCTTCATTAATAGCATCATGACAACACAATGATATAGGCAACCCTATGGTAAAATCAACAGACAATGTGTCCCACTTTCACTCTGAAATAGAATGTGGCTACAAAATTCCCATGGTAAATTGATGTTTTTTCCTCACTCTCTTGCACTCAAGACATTAAGAAGCAAGATTGGAAACATTGTGCCTCATCCCCACTCAAAAGTACAACTACCTAAGATCAAGATGCATCTTATTGATGCTGAGATGTGTAGAATATGGTGCACAATGTAGCTCTGAAAAGCTAATAAGCTAAGATTCCTTGACACTAGCACGTAAATGCATTCCAAGTTTTTCAATAGTCCATCATACTATATGGAATAACCTAAAAATTTCCCTTCAATGGTACATCTAGACTTAATCTCTGCTTTGACCTCCTCATACCAAGTATCACTAGGAAAGTTCTTCAAGATGTGCCTATGTGAATCTACTCTCATTTCCAACATTGATACCTCATGTATTCTCCTACTTAAGGCATCCACAACAACATTCTCTTTACCCTTGATGTAATGAACATCAAAATTTTACTTACACAAGAACACGATCAAATAATGATATCATGCAATTAGGTTTGGGTAGGTAAAGGAATACATTAAGCTACAGTAATCATTATGCAGCTCAAACTTGAGTCCCTAAAGAAAATGTCTAGCACACAAGTGCATGCACAACTATCACTAACTCCAAAGCATTGGTCGGGTAGTTCATTTTGTGGTCCTTGAGTTTTCTAGACTCATATGCAATTACTCAACCATTCTACATTAGCATCACCCCCATACCTTCTAATGACGTATTTGTGCACACTATGAACTCACCTTTAGGATTAGGCACTAAAAGGATAGGTGCACTATTCAATCACTCCTTAAGAGCCTTAAACATTAACTCACATTGCTCCACCCAATGATACCACTTCCCTTTACACTGAAGAGAAGTGATAATATGAGTCAACCAAGAGAAACCCTTCACGAACCAATGATAGTAAATTGCCAATCCCATGAAGCTAGGAACGTTGGGAACACCTATGGGTGTTGGCCAATCCATGATAGCTCAAATCTTAGTAGGATCCACTATAATACCATCACTTGTAATGATGTTCTCCAACTATTTCAAATCAAACAGAAAGAAGTCACACTTGCCCAAGTTTTCATACAACTTTTGGGCACTTAAGTACTATAAAACATAGCATAAATAGACCTCATGCTCCTCCATCATCGCAAAATAGATTAGTATTCATCCAAAAATACAAATACAAACTAATCAAAGTATGTGAGGAACACCTCTTTCATCAAACTCATGAACACCATTGGCACATTGGTCAACCCAAAGGGTGCAATCATGAACACTTAATGCCCATAGCATGTACGAAAAATTTTCCAATGACTATCAACCTCATGGATTTGAAGTTGATGGTATCCCAACTCAATATTAATCTTTGAGAACACTCTCTCTCTCTCTCTTTATTTGATCAAACAAGTCATCTCCTCTCAGCAAGGAATATCAGTTATTTACTATCACCTTATTCAATTGTTGGTAGTCAATAAATAAATACAATGATTCATCCTTCTTCTTTATGAATGTGATCAGTGCACCTTGCGGGGATATGAATATGGCCCTTGGCTAACAACTCGTCTAGGTGTAATCGAAACTCACTCAACTCCTAAGTAGTCAAATAGGCTATGCCCTTAGAATGAGTTCAATACAAAAATGAATGTCGTGTTGTGGTGGCATACCCAATATCTCATCAAGAAACACATCTACATACTCATGGAGGAGTGGGTGATCATCAAGTGATACATCTCGACTCTCAATCTCATAGTGGTCACTAAAAAAACTATAAACATCTAACATCCATATTGCACACTTTGCTTTAGCTACTTCATTGAGATCATCCAAAGTGAAACTGGTCTTCAAATGCCTACAAGATCAACTTTCCCACCTATGTCATTGACACATTGTACCAACTTATGTCAAAAAGTAATACTTGCTTGATGGGAAGCTAACCAATCCATTCCCAACACTTGTAAGATCCTAAGGGTAGGATACAAAAATTGACTATGGTGGTGAGGAGCTCAAGTCCAACACATAACCACTGATTAAGGAATCCACATTCACTTTGGATCTTGTGGCTAACTCAACCATTCTACTTATCCACCTTTCATGTTGTCACCAGCCCACATTGTTGAAAAAGGGATGGAGAAATTAAAAAATCTTAAGAATTAGAAATAAATAATACTGTGGTAGAGAATCCATGTAACATACCTATAGCCTCAACTAAGGTACCCTGATGCTCAGCCTAACGGTTTTCAACTAATACAAATACTCTTTGATATCTACATGCATCCCCCACGGTAGGCTCTAACATGGTTGCACCTCTACTTAGCTCCATTAATGTCTTATAAGGATATCTTGTCAACTTATGACCAAACTAACCACAAGAGGACACACCCCAGTGTTATACCCATAACCATGTCCTCCTTGAGGAGCACTGGACTTTTGGATGCACTCCTTACTAGAACTTTATTGACTACCCTGGGTTGGATGGCTCTTCTATGAATACCTCTCTCAATGATGGCCATGCCCCTTCTAACCTATGCCCCATGAACCCTGACCACTCTTCTAACTCTAGGAATAGCATTTCCTACTAAATCAAGAGTGTCCACCTCACAAAAGCATTGACTAAGTATGAATTTATTTTGAGGACTGTATTTGTGACACAATTGTAATTGACCTTGTAGGTTATACACTATGACTTTAAACACCCTCATAGAGGTCACTAATAACTACAAACATTTGACATCCACATTGCACACTATACTTCAGCTACTTAGTTGAAATCATCCAAAGCGAAACTAATCTCTCGACTCCTACAAGCTCAACTTGTCCACCTATGTCATCGACACACTAATAAAACTTACATCATAATTAATACTCATTTGATGGTAAGCTAACCAATCCATGCATAGCACAATTTTGTAAGTGTTCAAACTAGAGCCCAAAAATCCATGAAAATAACCAGACATAAAAAAGAAGAAAAACTAAAATAGAGAACACCAAAAATATCCTGGAAAAACCCTTCGAGAATGAAGGGGAAAACCCAACCATACAACACAAAAATATTTTTATTGATAACGAAATGTTCAAGTGTACAATATCCTGTACATGATGCAAATATATAACAATAGGAGAGACTCTTCACATGATAACCAAAAGGTCTCTTGAGATTCCTATAACTCCTATAATTAATAACTCTTTGAATATTCATGTTTCAATGCATGTGAATGACACATGTCATTACATTCAATATTAAAATTTAAATATAAGTGTCCTTTTCACCTAAACGTAACAATAACAGTAATAACATTCATATTTTCAGAGATAAAGATCTCTATTGCAACTACCATCTTCAACACTCCCTCTTAGCGAGAGAGAGAGAGAGAGAGAGAGAGAGAGAGAGAGAGAGAGAGAGAGAGAGAGAGAGAGAGAGAGAGAGAGAGAGAGAGAGAGAGATCTTTAGTTGAACAATCACACAAGAATGCAACCAAAATGTTAATGATTGATTCATATCCCATATATCCTATGAAAACATGAAACAATCAATCATATTCATGGAATTACTCAACATAAAAACTTGTAACAATTGATCATATTCATGAAATCACTCAACATGAAAACCCGTAACAATCAATCATATTCATGAACTCACTCGACATGAAAATCTATAACAATCAATCATATTCATGGAATCACTCAACATGAAAGATTTGTAAGACTCATAGCTAAGCCTTTGTTCACAAACTCTCTCAACGTGAACTGTCATGGAATCTCTCAACATGACATCCAACTCCCATCACGGAATCTCTCAATGTGATGACATCATGGACTCTCTCAACATGATGTTCACTATTGCATAGTGAAAGAATTATCATAGCTGATCTTACAATCTCATTTATTCGCACAAGAATAAAAAATAAAAGACTAACACTTGATTCCATTTAAGTCTCAAATTTTATAAATACCACGAACAAATGAAGGGGATTCCATAAGCACTCCCTCTTAATAGAAATAGATTTGATCATCATATTCAGTTAGATGATGTATCCTCCCTTTAAGGATGAACATCTCCCTCTAAATCATGAACTTCCTTTGAACGCAGATATAAATCATCTTGTTGCTTCCTGCAACAAAGAGATATTATAAAAACCATCATCCATTTATGTATAACTCAGAATACATAATAACTATTGCTAGAAATAATGTATGCAATAGTTACACATAGGCTCTTAGTCGATTAGTATCCAAAGGGAATACTTCCAATTAAATAATGCATACAACCTCCTTAAAATTAGAATAAGGATAAGTAAATACATAGCTTAAAGAATTGCTCAAAAGCACCTGGAGGCTTTATAGCTAAGAACTTATAACCAGAACCCCAATCATGAGCCCAAGTTTGCTCATAACAAAGTCAAACCTTTTGCGATGATGGTCCCCAAGGCTGCTGATTCGAGCAATTGATCCACCTCGATTCTCTAATCTCTTGATGCAACTCGAAGTTGTAACGCCTTTCTTGATACACGTTCATTACCCACCATAAATGCTTTCCTATGATTGCCTCTTAGTAGACACGTTGTTAAAAATACCCTTGCAACCCAACAGCAATATGCATTTTTTCTAGATTCCAATCTTCTCATTATCAAAGACTTCTTTGTCGAGAGAAGATGTTTTAGGTATTTCTAATCATTGGATATTGTCGCATACCATTGGTTGCCATTCCCAAATCAAGCTTCCTGAATGGACTCATGACGTGAATATGATCTCAGGAATTCATTTTTCTCCAAATATTGATTTATGGGCATGGGACAATAGTGTTGAATGTGATGAAGACCACGTCCAAACTCATTCTACCCTACTGCTCGAGCGTCTTCCCAGCAGTTCTTAGCTCCCAGGACTTATCCTCTGTAGATCAAGCTAACCAACGAAAGATTTGTGGTTTGAACTAGAAACCACCGGCTGAGATCGAGTCCCACACTAAACTGCTCCCGATCGACTCACCGCCAAAATAGCGACCCAAATTTGCGCTGGTGCAAACATTGGCAGTGGCCAGTGCATCTGTGTGCATGCATATTGGAATCTCTCGTTAGGCTTGATCTGAATGTTCAGTAAAGAAAACTTTATTGACCTCTCCTCCAATATTAATTAAAATGCAATCATAATTGACTTTCTTATAACTAACAAACCATAAAGATATGAATGGTCAGAGAAGAAAAGACAACTAGCACTGCCAAAAAATAAAACTGCCACAATAACTCATGAAGAGGGAGAGAAGCAATGACGATTACACAAAGTGAAATTTAACTAGACAAAGAATAATCAAAAATTTAAATGCTTAGACTCCTATGACTTTGATGAATTTTAAAAGAAAACACTATGAAAAATCATAGTAGACGAAAATCAGAGGAGATACCTCAAGAAGCCACATACCTGGCATGGTAACTCAACTCCAATAAGAGAACTCACATTTTGTTCTTGCACCAACTTTCACAGAAGACTAGCTAATGTCTAAAAACACCACCCTTGCACCAGCTTCCTTGGGATGTTTGACTATTGTCTCGATGGGTAGATCTTAAATCTTATTTTACATTTTGTTATCCCTGAGTTAATTTAGTTTTCACTTGGTAGCAACCCTTCACATTACCTTTTCAACCACTTATGGGTCAAGGTACACGAGAGAAACCACTCCATGTGTCTACCCTACATATTCATGCTCATCACACAATGAGTGTCTAGAGGCAATACAAATTTCAAACCCAACCCAAAAATAAACAATCTCTCAAGCAACATATATCTAGTAGTTCAGGTCTCAGAAGATCCTACCATATGCATGTGCTCATGTGTGAGCACAACCAACTTAATGAAAGCCAAAGATTCAAAACCAAGGGTTGGATGAGAAATGCCAATAAACATCAAGTACAAAATATACTCAACTGAGCACATTGTCAATAGTACGGACTTGGCATGAATCCCAATGCACACAATGTAAAACCATGGTTGGATTGGGAACCTAGAATGTGTTCCAAGTGCAAAACCAAAACATGTGCTAAGAAACACCTATAAAATCTAGGTGGCATTGTAATGGGCACCCCTGGATGTCCCAAAAAACTAAACCAAATTGCTAAAAGGAATTATGTCAAACAGTTTGCATTCAACTTCTTATTTCTCCGTTTAATGTTTTAAAACCCTTATAACTTTGGAAATCAAACGTTTATTTGTTTGTTGTGTTTCATGCATGGAATTGGTATCATACAAAACAAACAAGAAAGAAACTACAATGATATGCAAAGTGGAAATGAACTGTTGCTAATAAAATGTTATTTTCAGAATTCATAAAACCAAATACATGGCAGATTTATCAACTCACTAATTACTTCAGCAGCATTAACATAATACTCCAGCCCATGCTTTCGAACTTGTTGCTACAATACTTCGTCCTTCAATCAGTCCACTACCTTCATAATACCATTCCCTCAAACCGGCATAAGCGTCGGACAAGTAGTGAAGAAGATATGAGCAAAATACCAAATCTGCCTGTAGCCGGAAATGCAACTAAACTGCCTAATAATGAAGCCAATAACAAAGAATTCCAAAGGCCAAACCCCAAGGGAATGATGTCTAGAATGTTACAAGAGAGGATAGACGTCCTCAAATGCCAAGAACGGAGCTGCAACTCACACACCAATTTCTTCTCATATTCCACCTCCTAATGAAGCCACAAATGCTTCCTTTTATTCTATTTCCAAGGGTCTGCTCAACTCATATGGGCAATGTGGGATAAAAGATATGTAATATATAAAACATATATTAAAATACCCCTTATGTCTCCCTTGGGTACACATCATCATAAAATAAATATTAAAGTAACACTTTAATATTTTACAATTAAATTAGATGTTACTTTAATAAAACTTCTGGCATTAAAATGTGTTAGCAATCGGACTCCGAATAATGCGAGTGATAGCTCATCGGAAAGCTCTCACCGAGGAGTATCGAATCCAATCACCAAAATTGACCTGCATCGTGTCTTGCCAACTTACTAAAAATAGTAAGTATGCCTGAAACTGAGTAAATCAACTTCGTTTTGGCCCAAACTGGAAATGACTAGGTCAAAACACTCCAGGATCCCATTAAACCCTTCGTTAGCCCTCAGGACCATGTAGAACAAGGCTAACGCACACACTTGGTCAACTGCTAAAATGGGGACATTACAGGCATGCCAAATGAGGCAACATAAAAATCACTCAAAAATCAAAGTTCTTAGAATTTGATGAAATCAAAAACCCATTTCCCAAATGAGATCAACCACCAAAATCTTAAATAAAATTTGAGATACAAAATTGTACGCAAATTTTGGCAGCATAACATCACCAATACTTATAAATTAAACCACATAAAACACATAATTGCTTGTTCTAGTCTAGTTGGGTCAACTTAAAGCATGGAAACAAAGGGGTATGTTATTTCTCATCCTCCAAGCATTTAGCAATCAAAAATGGGAACTAAAACATAACAAAATGATGAAAACAAGAAGGCCCTACCTCACAAGTAAGAAGGCAAAACAGGAATTGCAACCACAAAATAAAAAGACCATTGAATGTGATGGCAAAGTAAGATTTCCTTGTTGTAAATCTAATGAGGCCAACCTCGTAATGATCCATCAAGTCAATCTCACCCAACGAACAAAAGAAGATTTTTCCATAAGAGGGTTTGAGTAATTTGTTGTCAAAACATAAATGGAAAAGTGAAAAGTCAGGCAATTCCAATCGCCTGGAATTCAAGTACGAAAAATTAGTTGGTAACTAAAATAAATTAAATCAATATAAAAATTTCCTTAAATAATTAAACTTGCATTAAAATAATATTTATCATGAGAACTACAGAATCCTATGTGTGCAAACACTCACAGTTCTAAACATAAAAGCATAGTGAACCCATATTTACCAAATTATTGGAGGGTTTATAATACCATTAAAATAAATACGTCACCCATACAATAATGACTTCGGCTTAGTATGAACGGCCAAATCACTAACACCATCAAGTCGTGTATGGTTATCAAACAATATCGAGTGTAGATGCATAATATATAATAGTCAATGCAACAAGTATGTGTAATTGCATAATAAAGCATCTAATTTAATTTCATTTAAATAATAAATTTAAATAACCCATTTGCATCATTGCATAATTATATTGTAAGAGCAAGATAAATATTTGTCGCACAATCACACCATCAATAAATTCCACAATATTCATAAGGTAATCATAAGAATAATCTATGCCTGAATGTAAAATAACTAGACATCATCATTAAGTATTGTGTCACATCACTAGCCTCATCATACAAGTATAGCATTTAACATCTATCAACTATGATACTAACAACCAAAATAACATAAGGTCATCGAAGCATCTCAAATGTAAATAAAGATTAAAAAATCTCTAAGTATCTATTGAATCAAAATAAGCCATGAAATATAACACAAACATGGGAGCCACTACAAACTTATTATGTTTCCACTGAAATGTCTACCACAATAACTTGAATGAGCTTCTTCAAGGGTCACAAGAATCTCAATTTTATTAAGATATCAAAGAAAGCCATTGTAACTTTGTCTATAAAGGACATTAGAAAGAGTGATAGAAGAAAGTTTTTGTATTTGAACTCTAGTTTTTCTAATAGTAGATTCAAGAAAAGTATCATCCCATAAATAGTGAAATGTATTAGAATATCAATCATCAAAATCAATATTAAACAATAAATAGCATGACTAGAGATATTAAAAACATCCAGATTAAATAGCATCCAGTAAATAATGAAAGGTATTAGAATATCAATCATCAAAATCAATATTAAACAATAATTAGCATGACTAGAGCTAAGAATGACTAGAGCTATTAAAAATATCCAAATTTAGGAGATTATGTATACCAAATTGATAATCCAAAGAATAGTCTTCTAATGTGATAAGAGATGTAGCACTTGCGATTGCTTCTACATATCTATTATCTTTTTGTGGTAAGAACTTAATGGTATAAAAAAGAAATTTATTCAACAAGGATAAAACAAGGTAACAATATTGGGATACTTTAGAATGTTTTGTTTGATAAATGTCTTTAACTTGTCTTACGATTGATTGTGAATTGTCATGGATGCATAAATGTTGCATATTGAGGGATATTATTAGTGCAAAGGAAATTAAGTTGATAGGATAGAGGAAGAGGCTTCCCTAAAGGAGGTACTAATATAACAGTAGCGTCAAAACCATTTTGATATCTAGATCCATGAAGTTGATAGGATAGAGGAAGAGGCTTCCTTAAAGGAGGTACTAATATAACACTAGCAGCAAAACCATTTTGATAACTAGATCCATCAAAATAATCTTTACGTGTTATCCACATTTATAGGAAGGACAAATATGTTAGTAAAAGAAGTTGAAATTGGAATAGAATTTGGTGAAGTATCAGACGAATGGTATGTCAAGGCTTATCTTTTAATTACTTTTGGGGAGGTAGATTTAAGGTCAAATTTTCTTAACATCATGTGAAAGTTCTATCTAAGAAAATAAAAATTTTGAAGGCTCAAATTTTATGAATAAATGAGTTTCAGCATTAAAGAGATATTCTTGTAATTTCTTAGGTACAAACACTGAAGCAAGGCATTGTAATTCAATATTAGGATAGTGTGTCTTTTAATCAAGTAAAGTATGACTTGTGTAATTTAAGTAGGCCACCATTTTCCCTCTTAATAATGTTGAGCCAACATAGTTGCAAGGGCATCAAAGGACGCAAAAGAATAGAGATGTAATGATTGATTGGGTATGGCTAGTTGTAAAATAAGAAGAATGGTGAGACGTTTCAGATCTTCAAAAAAAAAATGGCAATCCTCATTCCATTGAAAAGTGGTATCCTTCTTTGATAATGAAGCAAAAGTAATTGTCTGATCCACAAGGAATGATACAAACCTACAATTAGTTTGAATTTTTCCTTGTAACTCAAAGTTGTGAGATATTTTGGGAGATGGCATGCTAACAATATCATAAATCTTATTTGTATCAACTTTAATTATCCTATTTAAGATGATGAATCCTATAATATACCCTCTATTCACATTGAAAAAAATATTTATGAGGGATAGGTCTTTATGAGAAATATACTTATACAAAATATCATTGACGTAGTCTTCTAGGATTTTATGGATATATTCATGAAAGATAAGAGACATGGTACACTAATACATGGCACCAACATTCTTTAATCTAAAAGAAATAAAAAACCCAATGGAAATTTATTCCCCAAGGAGGTATTAAAGTTATTTTGAATTAATCTTAGGAATGGAGACTTGATTATATGTAGAAAAACCATCCATAGAGGATAATAAATTAGCATGTCCAATTGTAGAATCAAATATCATATCAATGTTTTTAAGAGGAAAGTCATCTCTTAGAGAAGCTTTATTTAGATCATAAATGTCAGTACACATTCAGATCTTATGCTCAACTTTAGCCACATCAACAATTTTTGAAATCCAAAGAGAATGATCAATAGGATGAATAAAACCAACATCAGGGGGTTTTTCAATCTTAGCTTTGACAAGTAAAGAAATTTTTCAATTCATCTTTCTAATATTTTACTTCGACACTCATTTTGTGTTAAGAACTAAGATTGCATTGTGAGTCATAATTTGAGAATCAAGTCTAGGCATAACAAAATATGTCTAGGTGAATATTTTTTAGGAATTCATATAGTAAAGAAAGATCCTTATATTCATCTCACCTAAACATCTTCCAACTTTATCACCTCTTTATTATAAGGGTCCATTTGCACATCAATGGCATCAGCAATCAAGAGATTACTTTGTTGAGAAATATCCATAGGCAAAGGAAACTCATGTATCCTTTTGACGTCATTATCTTCCCCAAGGTAATATTTCATATTTAAGTGGTAAGGAAAGCCATGATTATGATGGTAATAAGAAAGATTGCCACGAGTCCCAAGAACTCAGTTAGGGAATTGTTAACCATATTTGCCTCCCGCCAAAAATTTGAATTCAAATACTTGAGCCCACCCAACGATCACTTTCCATATTTAAGTATTCAAAATGCCATGGAAATACAAAAATAAATGAAATAAAACCTTAATGTATTTCCTTGTTTCTAAGTGACTGTGCACTTTAATGTTTCTACTTGCCCGCAATTCCCTCATCGTCAGATCTTTCGTGATCTACGGTGGGCGCTTTCCCACTTTCTCAAAATACACTACCTTTACCTAATGCGGGCAAGCCCCTTCATGACACATAGCTGATAAAAACATCATGCATCCGTTCTTCTCAAAGGTAATAAATGAATTCTCTGTCGTGGCACTTGTCAAAGCACGTGGGTTTGAAAAGGTGATACTCTATTTGTGTGGCAAGATCCACTGTCTAATGCAAACAGATCTACGGTGGGCGCTTCTCCGCATTATGAAGATGCAAGGATGTTAAGGAATGTGGGAAAGCGCCTCGCTACCGCGTGTCTTTGTGAGGACAGGTTGATTTCATAAGCCGCAGGGTGATGCCAGGTGGGGCCAGGTCATGCTGAGGTGTATGTTGAATGGTTTGTGGGCCTAGAAGTATTAAGGGCAGGCGCAGTATAATGACAATCTTTCATTATCGTTGATCTTACGGAGATCAATGATCAGCGCTTTCTCGCATTATGAAGATGCAAGGTAATTAAACAATGCGGGAAAGCGCCTGAAGGACATGTGTCCTTATGGGCCCAGCTAAGGCATTGACAGTTAAGGCTGACAGTTATGTGACATCGTGGTTAAGTTGGGAAGGTGGCTCAATTAATTGAGAAGATGTGGTCAACCGTGTGGAGACTTTACGGGGTGAAAAAATGAAATGAAGTTATTGGCCTGCGTAGCCCATTTTGGTTGCAAAATTCAATTGACTTTTTGACTTTGCTGACTGATGAGCCAGAAACGAAGGAAATTGAGTTTTCTTGCACGATTTGATCCTCATTATCAATTCCAACTACTCTCGAATGAATGTTGAACCCAATAAACAACAGGAGAACACTCCACCACCCCAGTATATCCATCTACTTGGTCAGAATGGTTTAATAGTGTTGTTTCTGTCAAGGCCCTATTTCAACAAAATATCAGATTTCATTGTATCTGAATATGTGCCCAAATCAAATTTTCTCCAGATCTCCAAAGAGACTTAATGACAGTGGTTGTGGAGTAACTTTAGTTAGAGAATATCTCAGTTATGCCTAACCTTTGTAGATTTTGTTGAGATCGACTCTTCTCTATTTTCTCTGATATTGCTCTGCAATTTCACTTTAAATCCCCTTTGCCTCTGAATTGTATGACATTCTTATCTCCTTTAGCCATTGATGTGAAGTGCAAGAACTATTTGCCTCTCATTGGTGTATTGTAGATATTTGCAATCTTGCATGACTGTATCTCTTTTGGCCTATGAATGGTATATAAGTGAATCCTCTCTTTCCTTGTGTCATTCATTTGGGTTTTTCTAATCTGCATGTGATTGTTAGATTAAAGCAAGTCTGGATGTGTATATCTTTTGGTGTCATGATGGTTCAATTGTGCATATATGGGCAGAGATTGGTTTGAACACTATTTTTGGTGGATCACCCCAATTAGGTTAGAATAGGTAGATTTGCTTCTATGCATTCCTTCTCCCTTTTCCTCTCCAAGAGTAGTTAGGTGCACCCTAATAGTAAAGGAAGTCGGCCTTCTTCGGAGACTCAACTTCACAGTTCAAGTCCCACAGCTTGGAGGTTGTTTCCATGTTTCACAAGGTTGTTCTTAGGTAAAAATTTTGGACAAGGATGCAAACTTTTGTGACAGCAGGAATCATCGATACTAAAAGTACCTAGAGGAGGTAGTGTGGATGTGGAATCGTAATGAATGAGATTTGTACAAAAAAGACAAACAAGTTTAGAAGCAAAGGTAACATTAACATTAAGGGAGGGTTTTACAAATTTCTTTGGCAGTTTAAAAGGACTATATCCAAGGCCAAAGAAATACTCATTATCATCTTTCCTAAAGGGAATTGAATTACTTGTTCATTCACTCCACATTTATTGCCACTAATGTTGGACACTCGGGGGGTGAGGTGTGAATCAATGCCCTTAGAAAACATGCAATATGAAAGATAATATGAGAAATCACAAGCACAAAGGGTCATAGCACATTTTTGTCATGAGTGGAAAACCTTAAAGAGAAGAAAAAACACACATAAAACGACTCACTAGCTTAAAGAATCTCATTGGCTTAAGAAAGTGCCTCACTGGCAGCAAAACTTGCTAGTCACAAGATGCCTCACTAGAAATGATCAATTTATCTCACTTATTTGATCATTTACACATTTCTTCGTATTATCATTTACTACAAAGGATTGCTTAGTTTCTTTAAATGTCATCTTCTTAAAGATCTCATTCACCTTGAGCCTTAAAATTGTACATAACCATAACATATATACACATAATGGTTTAGAACATTATGAGATATACACATTACGCTTACAACATAAATTCCACAAAGATGCAACAAATAAAACTTCTTCTCAACAATGGTGAAGCTTCAAGACATAAGCCTATACAAATTAACTTATTGTATTAATTCAATCTTGAATAGTACCTTCCTCTATGACTATTTACAAATTTTTCACAAAATAATACTCTTCCCATAACCAATGTCACATTTTCAAATACAAGAAACCATTCGTGAATTTTTTCCTTTTGAAAATTGAACTATTGTATTTCACATTGGCCCCATAGAATTTTTCAAAAATGAGAAACCATTTCTTTATAATGCAATACCCTCTAAAGAACAAAAACAATTGTATTAACAATGCTCCTGTGGTTTTTGTGGCCGAGGTTAGCGTTCATTCTAAGCCAGTGGTTGAGGTGGATGCTTTGGTCTCTTCCCCTGTTTCGGGTGTTCCTCCTAGGGGCCAAAAGTTGTATGATTCTCACAGGGAGTTTGTTGTAGCTTCTGCGTCCCCTGGGTTCCACGGGTCTTTGTCTTCTAAGGATTGGGTTGCTGAGGCAGCGAAGTTTGAGGATGGTTGGATTGCGGTTAAAAGGAAGAAGACTAAGTCTTATGCTCCCCCTTTAGATATGATCCTTTGGTCGCGAAAGGGAAACTTCAAATCAAAAGGAAAATCCTATGTTCCCTTATGTTGACTGATTTTTTTGTGATGGTGAACTGGATGCGTTTCTGGTTTGTTGGATACTAGTTTGGGTGGTTTTTCAAGCTGCTTTGCTCCAGTCTATTGACTATCTAGGTTCCAGTGTTTTTATGGTTGTTTTTTCTGATCACATATGTTGGTTACAAGTCCCTGTAAAACCTAGTTTAGTTGTTTAGCTGGTTTCAGGTCCTTTTAAAACCTGGTTGTGCTTAATGGTTTATCTTTCTCTTTGATGTAAAGGGTTTCGGGGCCCCTTCAAAACCTGCTTTTACCTTAATCTAAAAACAATTCTCTGTCATTGAAACATAACAACAAAGAACAAAAACAATCTATCTGTAATTGTCTTCAAATGAACCATAAATTGTCACCAAACCATATAAGGGTATATTTTGAATACTCAAAAAAGTTTAACTGAAACCACTCCTAATCGTAGAGAAGCAAATGTTTTTCATTCCCATATAGATTTACAAACCAAACATAGTGGGAAAAAATGCAACAGATAAAACCAAAAAGTTGTTACCAAGTATGTAGCAAAATGTTTTAGTAACCACCATGTCATTCCAACTACTTGCAGCTCCAAATCTGTTGTCACTCACAAAAAAGCCTCCAAAATCACTTATGTAAATAGGAAGAGCCCGACCCTAGCATCTAGGGTAAGGGTTTTTTTAAATGAAACCAACGTACTAATCCCTTCAAAGTGAAAGATCTCTTGCATAAGTGTTAACCAAAGACATTTACCCAAAGTCTTTTTACTCATGTTTGCATCAATATGTAATCAAGACTAGTATATTGTCTCATGATACCTTCTAAACCAAAGATCACAATGTTGCATATCTCTTGGAAAACAGAATCTCATCATTACCTTTAATATAATTGACATCAAAATAATCAAACAAAAATTTAGGATTTTTTCCATGGGTAGGAACCTTATCATTTCCATAATGCGACTTGCATATATAAGATCTATACAAGTACTACCATATTGTTAAGTTATTTCGTCAACTCAAATTATATACAATTTGATACATATGAACCTTGCATAGGTCTAACTTAGGTTATTGATAGCCCATCCATCTTTTATAAATTATCAATTGATAGCTTCTCATGGAAACATTGACAAGACATCAATTTCTCATCAAGATGTATAGGACGTCAATATCTTGAGGACAAACAAAAACATTTGTTAAACCTTATGACTAAAAATGCAAACTAGCTGACAACAATCAATGATAGACAATGTATCAAGAATCGTGGATAATGAAATAAGCCATATGTAAGCTGAGATGTTACCAATATCAATGTCAAAACTGATCTATATCATTTGTCTACTTGTACCCAAAACTATTATCAAAGTGTATTATTGCCAATCAGCACCTATACACATTGTAATAAAAAATAACCATAAATCAAAGCCCTACCAATCAAGATCAATCAACTACACAAGTAATTGTCCATATATCAATATCCAAGCATTCCAATTATAAAATGAATCGGCCCATACAAGGAACTTGTCCAACCAAGAGAACCTCTCTAGGCCTACCTGTTCATCATCAAACCTAATTGAGTGATAACATGACTTTACTATTTTTCATTGGTCACTATTTTCATAACAATTATTGTCCCCAATAATTGTAATAATCAATACCTTCTCTAATTGTTTGTATCAGTCATATGAACTTAGGAATGACAATCCTATAACATATTCTCTTCTGATAAGTAGGAGATAATTCTCTTCATTAACATATTCTCTTCTCTTCACACATCATGTGTCTTCCTTATTTACATTTAAATAGCCCAGATATTTATTGTATCTTAGTTTTTTCCCTTTACAGCTTGACACAAGGTTAATTCATTGGAAGCCTAACACTTATTCAAATTTGTGTGTAATGCAATGCAACCCTAAAGTGGCCTCCAACATAACCTTGACACAACCTAGGCTAGAAAATATGAAAGCCTTAACAGCCGAACATGAAAAAAAAAAAAAAAAAGAATTGTCAATCAGCAAGATAGTGTTGATATGGCATCTAAAAACACCTGCATGAAGGATGAAAAAATAAAAGCGTTTTGCTTATTTTCAACCATTCCTTGTGTTAGTTTTGAAGTTATTTGAGCTTTCGTTATAGTGATGGTTCAGGAAGCTACTTGCTAGCTCTCAATTGTCCAACTACACCCTGCAAGCATCCCTATGAGCAAAGATAGATAACAATGTTACAAACACTTACATCACATGTGATGTCACCATGCCCACTAGTTTGAAATTTGAATGTCCTTTGATGCATGGATGTAAACTAGACATAAACTTTTGCTTCGATCAGATCTTGATGATCTTGATTGATATGCTCATTTTTAGATTGCTTCATGGTTCTCTTTTGATTCATTTTGCACTTAAGGTTTTACTCATAACCTAAGTTAATTATTCTGTATTGATCTGTTTTTCTCTTATGTTTTTTTCCATAACCTAAGAGTTATTAATTACTATTAATATGCAGGAAATGTATTAGTTTTTTCCACAAGTTTGGTAGACTCAGAAACTAAACATGGAGTTACTAACAAATCCAATGTAATTCAAGTTATGCTCAACAAGTTGTCCCTCTGCATTAAGAAATTCACCTTGGACGCTACCCATAAGTTGATTTACCTCTGCACCAATCCTTCCCTTGCAATGTCATAACTCATAAACAATTTGGTCATCCCATTAATCCATCTAACTCAACCAAATTTAATGAGGTTTATGATCCAAATTGGAATATTACTAATGTCATAATCAAGCAATCAATTTCAAATTCCCTCTTGCCATTACTGTCAGTTAATATTCAGTATTGCTAATGTCAAACAACCTTTAAAAAATCCAGCATTTCTAAGGTCACAAATCTTTAAAACTTTTTGCTCATCTCATTAGTCCAATTAACTCACATAGCAGATGTTTATGATCCAAATTAGGATATTATCAATGTTGCAATCAATTTCATGTTCACTTTTGCTATTATTAACAGGTTAATATGTGTC
The DNA here is from genome assembly GCA_028749045.1 of Cupressus sempervirens. NCBI lineage: Eukaryota > Viridiplantae > Streptophyta > Pinopsida > Cupressales > Cupressaceae > Cupressus > Cupressus sempervirens. The sequence goes on along the minus strand of CM053791.1, from coordinate 599,776,177 downwards.
AACGATCCTTTAAAACAAAATGGATCATGATGACAATATTCCCAATTTTTATACAAATACTGAACATTTGTCCTAGAATTTTGCAGGTGCAACTAATCAATCATGGACTTTAACAAGGCATGGCTTTTGTTTGCTAAAGTATAAAAGCAGAAACCATGCAAAAACTTTAACAGGAAAAATTTGAAGAACAAAGAAGATAATGAATCAAAATAAATACCCACATTTTAACAATGTGCAGGAAATATGCATTATTTTATAAAGCCCCTGAATAAAGGGTTTAGCTTTCTACTATCTCTGGAGATCTGAAATCGATCCTCCTATATTCAGTTGTATTTAGCTGACTAGAAACACCAAACATTTTACAAATATTTTCCAAAAAGTAAACATGTTGGATTTTAACAATATAATTGATCCCCTGTTTGACATAAAAGTATGTTTAAGGAGATTATGAGGACAACAAAAGGTGTTAATACATGAATAAATTATCCATCAAGAATACAATGAAAGGAGTCAGCAAAAGAAATCAGCTAGTGTTGACAAAACCTTTGAAATTGCCCTGATCTTAGCGAAACAATTGTAATTAAAAATTAAGTGCATACATTATATCAAGGGCAGCCTTGTCTCTTCTTCATGCATGAGGGAAGAATATTGATCTTACTTTTCAACAAAAATTCCATTTATAAAGGAACATTCCTCCAAAAAGGCATCAAGTTGTTGCCTCCTTTTCAGCATCTGCTTCGGCTTGCTTCAATTGTGCCAACCTTTCAGTCCAAGCTCTCTCTCTTGCAACTGCCGCTATCTTGCGCTCTATCTTTTTAATTGCTTTCCTCCTCCTTGCTGCTGCCAGCTGATCCTTCCGTTTTGCAGCTTCAACCTAAAAATCACAAATTGCCATTGGATTATAGATTTCTCAACAATCCCTTGAGTGTGTTGATATTAATAATATATATAACTTTGACAGTTGAATTATCATATATATGTATCTATATTGCAAACGACAATCAAGAATTTTGAAGGATGATATACCATAAAAGGGGAAATTTTGAGCATGAGACATGCAAAGCTTTTGAAGATTAAACTATATCTAGTCTATGATATTCCTTTCTTTAATCACAGGTTTTCTAAGTAGCATTTGAACAACAATGCTGAATGGATAACTGTCATTGAAAAATAAAATGGCAGGGTTTACCATCAAATACAAACCTCAAGTACAACGACAAAAAAATCGTTTGTCAATTCCAATTTAACACCAACTTTGTGGAAAAATTAATATAATTCATTACCGTCATTCACAGGCTAAAATCAATGACATGGAGACTGAATATCACTAGCAATTTTAGATATTTAAAACATTGATTCCAGACTAAGTTCCACTCTTGAGTGCCTCGTTACATTTTTCAACATCATCAATGTCATACATGTGGTTGATAATGTATCAGAACATTCTTCTGCTTTGAATGGATGAGAATCAAATTTTATTCAATGGAAAATATGCTAACATAAACAGTGCTTTACTTTACCTAAATGAAAATAATATCAGCTAATTTTCATCAGCTAAAGAGAAAAATTGCCTAAGCAGTCTGGTTTAGAAAAAAAGAAAGAATATTTCTGGAATTTTTGTCACTCTTCTGCTAATGAAATGCTTAATTGGAAGTGCACAGGTTGTAGCTGCAGATTTTCCAATCTGCATGCCCTTGGGGATCACTGTATAACCTTTCATAAGAAGGTAACGAATTCAAGGAATATAGGACATGCTTGTTGCAATTGTAGTAGTTAAATTTGTTCATTCCATTTTTTCATTTTTTTTTAATCTCTTTCTAATATACTGCAAAAGAAAAGAATAAATGGAAAAATGAAGACGAGATATTAGTTTTTTAATTCTTTGTAACCTGCCCTCTATTTGTAATTTTGTGGCCTCGTTGCAAATTGCCATAATGTCAGCACCAGTAAGAAAAAAGCCTTGTTAGACACATGCAACTCTAGGTGCTAGGAAAGAAAATTTGACTTGAATGTTTTGCAAAAACAAACTTAATAATAGTGGCATCACTTGCCTAAATTTCACATTGAGTATCTACCAAACCACAATGATTCTTAGTGCACAAATGCCCACATGAAGATGTGGAAGAGCTGCAAATACAACTAGAGCCCTTTGAGAAAAATGAAACCCTTGAAAAAAAGTGAATTAATGCATAGTGAAAATAGCAAGGAATGTAATACAACAAAGAACGATGCAATATTATAGAATGGCCAACTTCTTCATTAATGGCAATTAAGTTTACATCCAAGTGTTCAGATTTCACAAGTCACTATGACTTCATACAATCATGACGATATATTCCATACAAAGAGTACATATATAAACCCTAAGGGGGTGCAAGGTGAATTGTTGCGACCAATAACTACCTACCTCTTGGATATACGAGCAACCCAATGACATACTTAACAACATACTTGACCACATTGTAATTATTCCAACAATATCATTCCCCACAAAAAAGTTCTTTGATGATGTACAACAAAATAGAATGATGCCCAACTGACAACTATACAAGAGACCAAAACAATCCAGGTGTATGTAGGTCCGGGTGATGATGTGATTGCTGCCAAGGGAGCCTACAAATCATACACCTATTGTGTCCTAAGCTGTACATCCCAAGTAGCTACCAACATCCACTCCATAGTATGCTTCACCATCATGGTTGCTTCCACAAACTTCTCTTTTGCATCCACAGTCTCCATGGAACTCACTAAGCAGGACTCCAACATAGCTCTATCTTCTTGGGCCTTCTCCAACTGTGCCAACAAAGCGTCTCTCTCAGTGTGCATGGTTGTCTTCTCTACTGCCCATGCCTCCTGCTCTTGAGCCACATCTATCCTCAATTGAGCCATCTCTCCCTGCACTATCTCCAACTGAATAGCCAACTCCCCTCATGTTGCCTCATGAGTGGTAGAGAGGTGCTCTACGTGACAGAGAGTATAATAACCCTCTCTAAAAGCTTGTTCAATCTCCCTCATTAAAGCATTCACCCGACTCTCCCCTACTCTCTCAGAGAGTCGAATCCTCCATAGCTAGCCAGCCCTTAGACTCATATCACTCTCAAAATGCCTGGACACATCCCCCTCAAACAAAAGTCAATAGCCTAGCTAACTCTTGGATCAACCCCTCCTGGGCTTGTGAATGAGCAAAGGCTATCGCATGTCTAGCTCCTGCAGCCACCTCCTACAAATATTTCTCCAAGCTGCCATCTCCAAACTCCCTTTGTGGCTCCTGGGAAGGGACATGCTCTAAACTCCCTATAGTAGGCACAATGTCACTATTGGAGGTATGATCTTGTGCTATCTCTACCCAATGTGTGTTGGCCCTTTGCATGCATGCATGCACAAGTGTAGAGGTAGATGCCAATCCCCCTTTTTCCAATTATCCCCACCACCCCACCTCGAAGAGTTGAGAGACTTCAACGATGCATTGAGAATGAATCCGAAGTCTCTAGCCCTCGAGGATGCTCAAAATCTATTTGCTCCAAATCCATGGGCATCGGCCTAACTAGTGAACTCTTGCCATCAAGATCTACTATCTCCTAAGTAGGAGATAATGTGTGTCATGGAGAGGTAAGGGTAGTCCCAATCGGTGCCATCACTATCTTGTTGTCTCAACCTCTACTAACACACCAGTCCCCATAGACTCTGCCCTCTCTGCTTTCGTCTTGACTATCTCTATCTCTGTCTATGGCTCCACACTGCAAATCTACCCCAAGCAACACCTCACTAAGCAACTCCAACTCAGTTCGAATCTCCACTACCTCCTCTATTGGTAGAAGTCCCTCAACCAATGCCACTATTGCAACTACTATCGGTGGTATAGGTGTCATACTCATAAGAGTCTGGATCAAACAAACGGCGAGAACGGGCATTGTGGCTACCAACCCTACGAACATTGGTGATGTCAAGTGTGTCATCTTAGACAAAAGAGGACGAGCAAACAGCACAAGTGTGAGTGTGGACGCGGATGCTACTATTCCCACAACTGTAGACTCGACAATGTCGTCCTTCGCCTCTTGATTGTCACCCTCACCAGGCACTAGAGCTCTCTAAGGTGGCCTCTCCTACTATCCAAATTCTTAGACTCAAACTCAAAGACTACCTAGCATTGCCTCCTTTGCCCCATTGGCATCCTCCCAATATCCAAGTGCCTTCAATACAGTATCAACAACTCGCCATGTTCCAGGGTGCCCTTGGGCTTCACCTCGAGCTCTCCATGTGGGATCTGCACTTGTGTGGCATCCAAAAATAAACCAATGGAATAATGCGGCATGTACAATGTCCTATGTTGCAACATCATAAACAAACACATCTACTCTGCCAAGATTGTTGCCCAATTGTATACTAGGTTGTTCATGAGGCCATTTATCAAGACAATCTAAGGAAGAGCTACGTCCGATATGAGGCTCGACCCTATTAGTCGACTCTTCAACACATCTCTAAGGCCCTTATGTAACGAAGGGCATTTTCATCCCTTACCCTTTGGATGCTTTCACGACCGAGCCTATCTCTGCAGGAGTGAGAGCAGACACCATTTTGATCCAGTATTCCTTTGCCTTACTCATCATTGTCTTTGCATTCACATCAATCTTCTTATCATGTCTGCTAGGTATGCCAAAGACGCTGGTGAATTTTGTCATCATGAAGTAAACCTTGAAGTCACACCCCAAATATTGAAATGTGTTGGATCATCAAAATCTATTGAAATTGTCTATCATCACCTCAAGGGGACCCCTAGTCACGAAGGCAAAAAACAGGCATCTGAATGGCCCATTGAACTTGTGCTTTCCTCAAGCTCTACTTTATCAAATTGTCATCAATAATATTTTCCCACCATTTTCTACATTCCAATTAGTTCAATTCCTCAAATGTTGTCTATGGTTTTGCAACATCTTTCTACACAACCATTTGCACCTTCTACCTCAATTTCTTCTTGCTACTAGAGCTTGCGTCCACTTTGTATGCAACCTTTACACCTGATGACAATATCCATGCTAGAACTGCTTGATTGCGACTATTATTGTGCCTCCCAATGTTGTTTCCCCGTTGAATCCATAACTGTCTTGTTTGATGTTGTTTTGTGCCAAAAACGGGTTAGGGTTGTGACCAACAAATTGTTCAATCAAAACCAATCTTGGCAATTTTCTTGTACTCACTCCTCTATGATGGACGATATGCATAATGGCACATTTTGTAGTTGTTCTAAGCACATGCAAACTAGTATTGTCCCTTGATGGAGACATCATGCAAACATTCAACCTATCCAGGTCCAAACACTATAACTGCCTTCAATCTGCAACATTGACTATTGTCACATGCGTTGATCACCGACAAGACATGTAAAGAGCTTGTAGCGTGCATTTGGCTTGCCTTTGGTCATTTAAAAAAGTTTTACTACCAAACAACATATGAAATCGTGGCCCCCTGCCTTCATTTGGTATGGTGACTTCCCATATTGAAGCGGTCCTTTTTAATTTCTTTACAAGTGTACATTGATTGTCGTGCCTTGTTGTAGGGCCAACACCTCATACAGTGAGGCCATTCAGACTCGTTGTCTTAGTGTCATATAGTGTTTGTTGTTCTGATAGTTTTCTTGCCAGTCAAATCGTCTTAATGCGATATATAATTCCTCACTCTGTCAGCTTTGTGTTCTCTCTGCCTTCGAAGTTTTTGACTTTTGTTCCTTGTTGGTGTACAATTTGTTCTTGTTCTCCCCAAACTGTCTTGGCAGTGGTATAAAGGCATTTAGCATACTATGTTTGTGTGTGTGTTTTCCCTCCATGTCATACAGCATTATTTTCTCATGCGGCTGATGTGTATCCCTCAACATTGTATGATGTTGGCTTGTGTATCTCTTTCACCGCCGATGATCACTGTGCAAGTCTACTACCGGCGGACACCATGTAGTGACATCTATTTGGTGTGCACCCCACGGTAACACTGTATGGTTGGTCGTCCTTTGTTTTTACATTTTCTTTTTCTTTTTTTGTTCTTTTTTATTTTCGATTTTTTCAAATCTTTTTTAATAATTCCTAATCTAGTTAATCAAGTGGCACCTTCTAGCTCGAATCTCCCTCCCTTGCCTTCGTCATTCATGGTAGTGCTTTAGCTTAGACCCGTTCACTGCATCTGGAATCTTTCTTTCATCTAACGTCCAAAACTTGATGGCTTCATTTTGGCCAGCTTCCCGGACCTAGTACGACCAAGTCATCTCACCTTGAACTTTCTCCACTTGATCTCATTGCTTACATTGTATTTCAACACCAATTGCCATGAGCTAAACTAAACCCATCTAAGATACTTATCATGCCACGCCTTTCATCTTTGTTGTGCTACCTTAGTGATCAATTGCGCCATCATCTAACGCTCATTCAATTTGTTTAAATTATGCAATCTCTCCCACAAGCTTTCCATATCCCCCAACCTGATTTCAATGGTTATCTTGAGGCTTAAAACCATGAACTTTGGAGGGACAATTGTTGATTGAAAAATCATCACATTGATATTGATGATGATGTTTATGAAGTATGCTTGTCATTGTTGGCAAAGCATTAAAGAAGTAAGATAATTTGGTACAAGTATAGAGGCTAAACCAACCAGTGAACTGCCATAGACAACCAGTAAACAGATATACTTAGTGATGAACGAAAGTTGCTAAGGCAACAAGTGAATAGGTTTAAGTGTCAAATAGAAGACCAAGCGGTATAAATGTATTTGAGCGATATAGGGGCATTTGAGCGGTAAAGGCAGAAAGTGAGTGACAAACAAAGGAGTGAGCAAAATACTAGACAATGAGTGGTGACCTAGACAATGAGTGGTGAACTAGACAATAAGGAAAAAATAGGTACAAGCGGTGTACAACACCAACTGGACAAGACAACGAACATGTGAAGCTAACCAGTTTTGATTAATCAACGGAGCGATCATGAAGGATTGGATTTATTGAATTTGGACAAAAAGTAAAACATGTTACATAAATCATAGAGTTAAATAAAACAATTTATAGGGAATGGTGAACAGAGTTTTTGATGAATTCAAGGAATGTTTTGGCCAATGAAAATAAAGATATATTCTACCTTCGGAATGACAAAGGGACTTAGATCCAGTCAGCGTGGTCAAGAATCCGAGCTTTTGTGACTTAGTTGTTAAAAATTGTAAAACAAGTCTTGGAGGAGATTCAAAAGCCTAATTAGGTATTCTACTCGGAGATAAAGAAACTTTATAAAGATTTAGTTGCAATGAAGAACGAGTGATAATGAGAGTTGATATGAAAAAGGGTTGGAGACTCAAATTACAGTGACAGATTGAGTTGCAGAGAAGCTACAGAGTAGTTGAATGGACATGTACATATTTTAATGGATCTCATCAACAATTGAGAAGTGCAAAGTATAGGTTATTTTCTTGTTGTATTCCTAACAATTTCAACAAGTTGTGCAAAATCCTTTAAGAAAAGTAGTTCTTGACAAGGCTTGTATGTAAATCTCTTAACAGGGTTAACACCATAGGGATAAATCCTTTAACATGGTAGTTTGTAATAGGACTTTAAATACTTCTAACAAAGTATATGTCCCTCCTAATAGGGTGAGTTACTCATAAAATGACATTTGTAGCTCCTAATAAGGCAATCTTTTATACTACAATGGAAAGTTATGGGTGTCATCTCCACCGCAATTTTTCCCTCTAACCAAGGGTTTCTGCAAGATAAAAAAAAATTAGTGGGTTATGTGTGTGCATGAATGGCTTATGGTTCATTACATAGTTACTCTTTACATTTCAATTATTTGTTACATTAAGTGCTGAAAGCTTATTTGACTGCAAGTTTCAAGTTTGAATAGGTGAATTCTTTTAAGTATTGATTACAACCCTTCCCCCCCCCCCCAAAAAATCATTTCCAATAGTTGGTATCAGAGCAATGGCTCTCTAGAGGGAAAGTTTAACAGCTTGAGAGTAGATTTGAGGACATGGAGAGGTATAGGAATGAGAGAATTGGAAGAAGCCTTCGAGACAGCCAATGAGACAATCAAAGAACTCAAAAGTAAACTAAATATTTCATTTGCAAAAAGAAAGAAATTGTTAGAGCAGTTAAAGGAAAGTTTGATCAGTATTGATGATCTATCAGAGGGAGGTGTCAACTCTAAGGAAGCTAATGTAGCAATAGCAGATATGATGGAAAAGAACGATGTCCTAAAGTAAGAGATCACCATGATGAAAAGGGAACAGGAAAATCAAGCACTAAGGATGAGTGAAGTACTTGAAAGAATGAGAGTTGCTAAAGATGCATAAAGAACCTTGGAAACTGAAAAGAGAAATGTTGTAGAGCTTATCAAAGATAAGGATGCTATGCTACAGAGACTGCAACAGGAGTATCATGCATTGAATGAACAAATTAGTGATACTGGTGATGAGAACTTGCAATTGGTGGCTAAGAATGAAAGACTGAGATGAGAATGAACAACTAAAGAATGACTTATAGGTTGAGAAATATGCTAATGAAAAACTCAAGAGGTACAAGCAAAGCATGCAAAAAATTGATGAGTAGTTGAAGAATCAAAGGAGACCTAGAGATACTTTTGGCCTAGGATATACCGGTGACAGCAAATTTGAAAAAGGTGAATCACCCAAATCCGGTGCCAAGCAACAATAATAGATTCCTAAAGATCTTACAAGCATACAAGGTAGGAAGCCTACTAGACCAATTGTTATAATTGTGTAGACCCTGGACACACAGCAAATGTATGAAGGAGCAGACTGGTGAATGTTCCAAGAACAACTCATTTCAATGGTCATTGTTACAATTGCAATAAATATAGTCATCAAGCTTATGAGTGTAGATCTAGACCAAGTAACAGGTCATCTAGCAAAAATTTCGCTGGCTATAGTTACACGAGCAATCATTATGGACATAAGGCTAAACATTGCAGATCAAGGATGCCCAACAAACAAGTGAGCATTCTAAGAAGAGAAGATAACATTAATGTTATGTGTACTATTTGTGGAAATTATGGACACATGGTTGTAAGTTGCAGATTAAGAAATCCAAGAGGTAATGTTGGACCATGGAGATCAACAGGTATAGCTTGTTTCATGTGTCATAAGTTTAGACATTTTGCAAAAGATTACATTTACCGGTCACCTAGCAATGAAGATAAGAAAGAAAAAAGGATTGTCAATCATGAAGTTAGAAACAAGATGAAGAAGGTATGGGTGAAGAAAGAAGAAAACAATACATCAACAAGCAATCCACCGTCCTTTGGCTCAAGGGATTCATCTTCGAACTAAGCAAGTATTTGCTTAGCAACTTAAAATTAATTTTAATATCTAACTAGACCATAATATTGATGAGCGGTAACACCTATTAGCATGTTGAGATACATTGATAATAATGTTAATTGTATCACATGGAGTTGAATGTCTTAGGTCATCATTGTTTTATCATTTCGAAACGTAATGTATAGGTAGATATTTGTAAAAGAGTACACTATCATTTATAAGAAAATTATTGATAAGCTGCATTTATGACTCTTAATAAGTAGTCATTGAGAGCTTTTTGGGAAATAAATAGAAAGTTGCGCTATTCATTTCTAACATTGCATTCACAGAGTTATCACTGAGCAAAGTTTTAGCACTAAGAGTGATTGAGTGAGCAAATTGTTGAGTGTTGTGTTTACAAAGCATTGAATTTGGAAAGCCTGGTAATGAAGTTTGAGCAGAGCATTGAAGACTGAAGTCACTTCGGGATTTGAAGAAAAGAACTTGCAGAATCACTGTGGCATTGAAGGTTGATACCCTACTATCTGATGGAGCTCTATTTTGGCGAAATCAGAGCCTCCATGAGTTACCCTCTTTCACCCATATCACTATCAACTTTACCTTATGGATTTTTATATCTGATTTGTTATAATATGCTTTCCTTTTATATCCCTAGAGTATACTTTCATACAGCATTTGTCTAAAGTAAAACCAATTCTAAAAAGGGCCATCTTCTTCAAATGAAGTTTTATACAATTCCAACCCAAGCCATACTTGAACAAACTGAACACAATACCATTACACTTTTACATAGCATCTGCAAACAGACCAAGACATATATAGGCAACCTCAAAGTTGACAGTTCCTAATTCAAAAGGGGAAGTTGAATCAATGAAAACAAAATTAAGGAATGGCATTTTCTGACTATAAATCAATTGAGGATCTCACTAGGATACCACAGAATACAAATTTGGGACAGATGCTAGCACACAAAGCCAATATACACGAGGGTGATATGTTGGAATTACCAGCTACTAAGGGATTCTGTCTGATACATTAGATTATTCGGATACTCGGAGATTCAACAGAGCATCAGAGAAACCCAAAGTATTTAGGAGATAAATTTGTATGCAGGCAACAGGACCATACAGATTCAGTAAATGGAGAATCTCATTCTTTCTACTTGACTAAGACTCGTACTTCTGTTGCTCCTTATTCAGACTCACATATCTACATGACTCAACAAAGGAGTTTGGCTCTATTACCTTCTCAGTCAGAGGAGCCAAGACATTTGTATCAGAGATAGACTAACAAGAGTCTGCCATTACAATGACAACTGATACCAATTAATGCAATAAATTTCAATAACCAAATACATGTAAGTCACAATCACAGGCCTGGAACACACGGATAGAATCCAACAACAAAGCCTACCATGGATATCATCATCTATAAAACCGAATCACGGGAGTAGGAGAATTGTGTTGTTGACTAGAAGTCAGTTTGAAAATGATAAGGATTTGAATTAGAAGGCTTCCCCGGCATGGAAGGGCGAAGATGTAACAAATAAGCAGATGTCACCCACTGAATGCTCAAGAGATTCAAAGCAGGAGGAACACGTCCTGTGCAACACGATATTTGTGGAAGGCAAAGAAAAAGTTTCACGATAGTCAAAGACATTATTTTGAAGAAATATTGAACATCATTATCATCCTCAGCAAAATATAAAAGTCTCGACAACATAAGGAAGAAGGAATGATGCCGTTATGATCAAGGAATCAGTATTTGTGAAGGGATCGAACATAACAAGGCACTCCAGATAATATACGCAATTTTATGCAAAATACGTGGAATATTAAAAGAGATACAAATTGCTTGAGGAAAGAATTACGGTATTGCTTCAAGAAAAACTAATGAATATATTGAAGAGCAGTGGAGTAAAGAAATTTCTTTTACATGCACTCATAATTCTAAGAAGAATCCGATAAAGAATAAGTTCATTAATATTAACTATCGGTGATTACAAGACAAGATAAAAGTACATAAAGTTATAATCAATAGGTATTACCACAGAGTCAACACTCATCGATTAAAAGATGTGACTTTCAACTGGAAATCGAAAAGATATAAGTAGGGGATATTTTGTTCAAACAAGACAGATTCACAAGAAGAAGTATTTATATTATTTTGTATGGAGGGATAAGGAGTTTAATATGACTTTATAATGTAAATTCAATTATTTTATTTTAATAATAAAATAAAATGTTCTTTGTTTATTATTAAAGGCGTGGAGATTTAAACTACAAATCAATCGTCCTTTGTAATTATTTTTTGGAATTTTATATACAATTTAAATGTCGAAGAAGTGGACATGGTCATTTAGCATTTTAAATTTGATCATCATAGATATAGTGAAATATATAATTGTTTTTGTATCTGTGTCCAGTTTATCTCCCTACCAAAGGAGTTAAAATTCAATCTGGACTAATTTAAGATTGCATAATATTTGGTTTGTCACATCTTGATTATTAAATTGTTGATGGTTCAAGTGCATAAGAATTGTATAAAGTTGAACGTGAAAATTCACTGAAGTTGACTCTATTGCCCAGATGAGCAGAGGCAATGGTCTTTCTATTATTAAAGTCGGAAGATCTATATATTCCTTCCTACAAGCATCAAATTCATTATTAACAAACCTTATACAAAACATTCAATTATTTCAAGTACTGAGCATTCAGTTTCATTTTCATCGAGTTGAAAGATTTTGCCAATCGAAGAACTCGCAAAGCTTAAGTTCACTATAGAAAAACTCTAAACCAAGTGATCAAGTTCAAGGAGAAGGTCTACCCGCCTGGGTGTAGCGGAGCCTAAAGTGCAAGGGAATCAAGAAGTATTCCCATTGATTAGCCAGAACTGATTGAGAGATCCTATCGGAGAAGTGGCAGGCTCTTGGATTTCCAATTTGCGGTTTCGGGAACCAACACTATCAATTGAGATCATAGAAGAGCCAGAACCTGAATACAAATTGTATCCACTAAAGGTAACAAAGGTTGACAACACAGGTGCTTTATCTTTAATTTCGCCCTATGTGTAATTAGCGCAAGACATCAAAATTTTCATTAATTGCAATATAACTAAGGTGGGAAATGCACAATTTCTAGCGAAGTATCTGAAAATGTGTGAAGATGGGAAGTTGAAGGAAGATTTCAAACATTTGGCATCAAAGGGTTTAAGCCACATGGTTAACCTACTGAAGGTTTTCAAAGTGAATAGATTCACTATGTACTTAGCCAATTTCATGATCAGTTTATATTCTTGGAACACCCTATCAAAATTACACAGGAGCTGATTCGTTTGGTAATTGAATTGTCAGTGAGCAATGAATAGTGCACTATTAGAACAATATCACAAAAGTTGGTTTTAGAAGTGACAAAGTCGAGGAGAGATTACAAAGCAATGGCTATAAACAACATTGAAAACCAAGAAGTGAGGTTTGCATCGATCATCATTGGATTCAAAGTTATCAAGCCAATCGGTTGAATAGCATATCATGTGGAGCAATGCATGCTGCATATGAAGTTGTAAAAGAAGGCAAGTGGTATGGCCTAGCTGAGATGTTGAGGACTCAATTGATGGTTAATTTGAAGAGGATTCAGCCGGATAAGAAACAAGAACTGAAGTATAGTGCTTTATTGGTATGTATGTTCTTCTATGTGCAAAATTACTTTCCTGGTAAAGGAAAAGTCACATGGAAAACCGATAGGCCTGCATTATATCAGATGAATGAATACATAAGTGAGTTAGGAGAAAACTTTATCACAGTTATGTAGTGATACTCCAAAGAATTTCAAGAAAGAATGCATAGGAAGTATAGGATCCCACCTCACATAGTTGGAAAATAGAGAGATACCATATGTTTCTTAGTGGACAGTAATACATGGAAGATACGAGTGGTAGAACCTCAAACATCATGTTAATATTACAGCTTCAGTCGGATTGAATGGACCTAAAGATAATCCTTCCATGATTATTGGTTAATCATCAATTAGACAAACTCTCCTATATCTCCTATATACATATTATATCATATATAATTTCTCTATATATATACACACATATTATATTATATATATATATATATATATATATATATATATATACATGTATATATATATATATATATACATACATGTATATATATATATATATATACATGTATATATATATATATATATATATACATGTATATATATATATATATACATGTATATATATATATATATATATACATGTATATATATATATATATATATACATGTATATATATATATATATACATGTATATATATATATATATATATAGTTATGTTTATATATATTATTATTAATACTGTCTAAATGATTATTAACTTATAAATTACCATAGAGACATGTCTACTCTACTCATTTATATGCATTCCAATCTGCACTTGGAACACACAGAAATAAATGTTAGTGTTGTTATATTTGCAGAAAACGATCCTACAAAATCAACATGGCATCAGAGCCAGACTGCAAATGTTAAAAATGGACATCAGGAAAAGAAAAAGATAACATATAGGTCAGGGAACACTCTCAGAAACTACTGCGGGGAGAAATAAAAAAAGGAGATTATAGTAGAAAATAAAACATACCCCGCGGACAAAGATAGTAGCCAAGCATTGCCAAAGATGTTAGTTACGCAATAGACAAGATTCAGCATTTGGAGGCTACAGATCAGCCTAAGGATATATGAATCCAAACCAACCAAGATACAAAACAATTAAAAGAGAAATAACAGGGAAAGAGAGAGACATCTAACAATAGCAAACAAAAAGACATCCACCACAGCCAACGGAAAGAGATAATACATGCCAGTAGTCATAAATTGCAGCAATGCAAATATCGAACCATGGATATGGAATGGCAGATAGTTAAAATTAAAATCATCAAGGCCAGAATCGATCATCTTCCAGGGAGCAGTCAGTCAATCCTAATCAGCATCATCTCAACAAGACATTTATATTCTGTCCGGAAAATAAGAAGAAACTAAATGGCTTAGACTTCATCTTTCGATAAAGCCCACTAGAAGAATGAATAGATATTCTGATGACATATCATATGTGGGCAGTTAGTTCAGAGGTTGATGCCATATAGAACACTGAGCCAAAGGAAAACATAATCTGATGTTACAGATCGCTCACTCTAACCCATACAGTAGAGACATTAGACGTCTGGCAATAAGGAAGTATTCAGGTTGCAGACTTATTGATTGCAAGGAGTTGAGGATCTCTCTACCCTTTTATTCATCTTCGGAGTTACTATTGGGTTCTGCACATTTAGTTAATCACCAGTTGCAAGCACATGGAGGAGGACAACAACGGTTGTTCAATTTAGAAATAAATAGATAAATTATCTTATGTGATAGTCATACATCCATAGAACATTCGAGTGTAAGGATATATATATATGTGTGTGTGTGAGTGTAACAATTAAAGTCACTTAAGAATTATATCAGAATAAATGTTTTAAGGATTATATTCCTTGTATAATATTTTGATAAGAGGACCAATAAGGATATCAACTATTCATACAATGACAATTATCATTCCACACTACGTTGAAACACGTAATAGACTTAAATTCTCCGCAATTTATTCATAGTAATTCTGTCCAGGATTTAAGAGATTGTCTAAGGGCCATTACATCCTCCAACCAGCTGCTGTGCTAAATAGCACAGTAAAGAGTATTATAAAATGACCATCACCACCAATGTGAGTGCTTCAACCCAATGATACAAACAAGAGATACAGCATAAAATCAAATAGCTCCATGATGTTTCCTTCATAAACCTCATATTCTCTCAAAATGTGATGAATGATTGATGTCATAAAACCAAGATATGGTGACAAACACCATAAACTATATTAAGAACTCCGCCCATAAGTTGTCCGACTTACCTTCTCAGGGTTGGCAGCTGTACTAATTGGAGAGTTAGTGTCTATCATAAAAAAATCAATCCTTTTCTTGAAGAGCTCAGATCTGGGAACTTAGACAACTTGGTGTCTATCAAAAGAGACCAAGGTAAATATAAACTGAGATCATTGTGGCCCACATCATGCATATGCCATGTCTTCCATCATATATCTGAATTGAGCTTTCAAGTGGCTAACCAGCTGATGGTCTCATCAACTCCATGATGCATCTCATGAGCACGATATGGAATTTCAGCATTCTTATCTGTAAAAAACCTTCCACTACTCAAAGCTCACATCTTCCAGTGTCTGATATACAAAATCAGTGTATGAACAAAGATATTGTCATCAGGTATAACACTACATAATTGATAAATATTATATTAAGGGAAATGATCTTATTGAGATCAAATCATTGCATATATATAAATTGGAAACATCTTACAAAGATAACACTCTACACAATATTGATATATCAATATCAAGTTATAAGTACCTTTGAACTAAAGATTAGTATTATGGAGTGTTACAAGCACAGAGAAGAATTGTCAGAGGACAGGGAAACAGATTATAGTGTGTAAAGATTCAAGAAGTTTGAGGAGGATGCTTCAATTTTCAAAGTCATTGGGGAAGATTAATATGCTGGATGGTATTCTTCTTGTTATTACTCGGAACATGAGTATAGAACCAGAGCAGGAACACAAGGACCATCCCAAGAGGATTGAATAGGAATATAGTTATGGATATTCATCTACAAGTGGAAGCGATGTTCTTTTCAAAGCTATTGAACTAGACCACTTGATGGTTCAAATTGATTGATAACTCAATAAAATGAAATATGTGGGAATTTTACATTGTGAGGGGTGAATAATTACCTTAACCAACATTTCATTCCCATTGGAGGCATTTATTTTTATTTGATGCGTATGGACCTTCATTAGAGCAATTAGTATCAAGGATGTTGATGTACAAATAAGTATTTATTATTGTTAAGTATTACATTTATCTACTCATTACAGTCTCTCTCTTATCTGTATTTCTATATGTACTATATGAGCTATTTTCCTTTATCTTTTCCTTTGTATCTGAAGATGATCTTGCAGGAAAACAAGAATGGTACATTTGGTATATCATGCAAAACTCAATCTTGTGACAGTACCTCCAAATAAGTTTATCTAGGATTCAGTAGTCATCTGACGATCAAGCTAGATAAAGTCAGACTGTTGAAACAAATATCCTTAATGATTAAGATTGAGTATCCTTCGATATAAAGAGGGAGTCTAACACTTCATCAAAGGCAACCTTGTACAAGGAGGTCAGAAGGTTGATATCAGATTCAAAGGGAGTCTGACGTTCCAATCAAAAGCAACCTTGAACAGAAAAAGTCAATAGATTGAGAGGGAGAAATTCGAGGTGAAATTCCTTGTAATACATTCTTCATGAAAGAGAAGCTTGAGGTGAAAGTTCTTGTTCCACCCTTTAGGAGCAGCTATGGTGGATCCACCATCTAACTTGGTTCATGGTGGATATCATGAGAGTTACTATTTTTGCATATGTGAATTATGTCATGAAAGGTGACAATCTTTCATTGATGTATTTGTGAGGTCGCTATTGTAAGGTGACAATCTTAACAATGCTTTGACCTGTTACGATGATCGACTACATTTAGTTGTTGTTCCAGAGTGCCAAGTATCATGATAACGAATGTATCATGATAGACTACATTAAGTTGATGTCCTGGAGTGTCAGAGATCATTATACTTGTCATAATGGAGATTATGACATTTTGATTGCCTGTTATCATGATTGACTGCATTATATTGTTGTCCCGGAGTGCCAGATATCATGATAACAAAATGTATCATGGTAGACTACATTAAGTTGTTGTCCTGAAGTGATACTTGTCATGATTAAGATCATGACATTTTCATTAATTGTTATCTGATAGACTACATTTAGTTGTTGTCCCGAAGTGTGTCGAAAATCAAATAACTCATATTCTTCTAGCATATAACGTATTATTTTGGTAGGCATCATGAACATGATGCCAGTGCAAATACCTAGAGAATATAAGTATGATTGATATTTCTTGTTGAATCATACTTTGGACAATATCGAAAAATAACATCTAAGTTGATGGATATATGTTGATATCCTTAAATATGTTGTTACACGAATATCATATTAAGATGATATCTCTCTATATGCTTGAGAGCATAATGTGCTCTATAACAATCCTCCCTAGCTAAGAGGGAGTGTTAATGTTGTAGCTTTAGTCAGATTGAATGGACCTAGAGATAATCCTTCTATAGTTATTGGTTAATCATATGTATTATTATTAATATTGTCTAAATGGTTATTAACTTACAAATTACCATAGAGACATGTCTCTTCATGGGACATGCCTACTCTACTCATATTTATATGCATTCCAAACTGCACTTGAAACACACGGAAACAAATGGCGGTGTTATTACATTTGCAAAAAACGACCTTACAAAACCAACACATCATGGATACCCGCTATGGGCTATAAAACTAATGAAAGAATACTTACCGTAACATTGATTATTTGTTCAATCTACCTAAGGATAAGAATGCCAAGAGGTTTGGAACCTTTGAGAAGGCACATAGAAGGATAACTTTTGATCTCAAGAAACCTAGAATTGAGAGGAAAGCTAGAAAACTGATAGACAACTTGGAAAAGAAATAAGGAACTGGTGAAGAAAGTAGTTCCGCTACTGAGAAACCAAAAACTATTCCTGATGCCAAGAGAAAAGGCAAGAAAACTGCAAAGCAACTGAAATCCCTGCTCTAACAGCAATCTGTTAAACAGCAGTTGAAAAAAATGGATTAAGGACATGCAGTTGAGGTAAAATCAGTAAAGGTGGAAGAACCAAAGAAAACTAGGGCATATCAAAAGAGGAGAATAAGAAGTCAAACTAAGGGATCACCCGGCTGAAAGAGAAAAAAGTAAGTAGAAGCAGATGCAGAGATGAATAACTCTGAGAGAGAAATAGCAAACATTGGCAAATCAAGCAAGTATAAGGTCAATATATGCAAGACAGCCACAGAAACTGCAGAGACAATGAGAGAACATGGACTGTTAGGAAATATAAGCAACTTCCAAATCTCAAGATTATCCAATGGGGATAAAAAGATAATAGAGGATGCAGTAATCTTTCACTTGCACAAATTTAAAAGATACCCCAATGAACTAAAAGGTCACATAGCAGATAAGTTACTTGAAGCAGTAAAAGTGAGATGGAAGTCTGCATCCCAATCCGAGAAAGAGATAAGAGGAAGGACTCATGTGCACCATGCCACAAATGACAGTCGAAGAAGTTGATGAAGCAATGGAAAAGTATAAGAACAAATTTAGTGTTAGAAGTAGGACTGCAAAACTATTGGCAGATCTTGAACAAGAAGTGGAGAAAGAGTCAGTAGTCATTTTGAAAAGGATCTTTGAAATTAACCAACCACAAGAACAAGAGGTTGCAGTAACATCACATGTTGATGACATATTTACTATGAATGAGTTAGTAGGAGACATGTCAGGTCACAATCAGAAAGATGTCATCCACATTGACCTTGCAAGGGATCAAATTGATGAAGTCATTGAGAATATCACTGCTAATCCTGATTTCCCACAACAGCTAATATAGTTGAAAATGAAGACATCGCAATCACTACTTGAGGTGAATCCAATTGAAACTCAAAAGGATGTTGTTGATACAGAGGAGAATAAGGTTAGTGAGATTGAAAAGGACAAGGAAAAGGAACAGGTTATAGAAAAAATTGAACAACGAAATGTCACTGAGCAACCACAGGAGACATCAGAACAAACCACTGAATAGATAACAGATACAAATGAACAGGTGAAGGATACTGATCAAACTAAGACAAACACAAAAACAGCATGTTGAGCGGTAGCAAGAGCAAGAAGAAGTCAAAGAGGCAGAAAAGGAAAAGGAAACAGGCCATACAAATATAAGTGAACAGAGTGGAGATGTTACAAGTGCACAACAGGTCCCAGCCACTACACAAGATGAAACCATAGTCCAAATGGAACAAGGAGAAGAAAATAAGAAAGTTAAGAGTGTAGAGAAATCCGAAGACAGAGAAACCACCTAACGATGAAGAGGTAACCACAACAAAGAACTTCCCTCGCACTTCATTAGTTGTTGCAAAGGATACTAGTGCTATAAAGAAGAGGAAAATGATTGATGACGATAATAAAGATGAGGAAGAAGAAGAAGAAGAATAAGAAGAAGATGATGATCCTGAGTTTGAAATTTTAAAGAAGGATCCAAAGAAAATGAAATACAAATAAAAGATATTGTACTCTCAGAAATTAGAAGAGAAAGCTGAGAAGGACATAAGGAAAACAATTGCCTTACTTTCTGACTTGATTCCTGATGTACACATTGATGAAGAGGATTCATTGAATAATCAACTGAAGTGTCTAGTTGATGCGATCAAAGTTTCATTGTTTGAGAAGGTTAAGAAGATGGAGGACTCAGTGATGGAGGCTAGCAAGATTTTTGGAAAGAATCTATTGTTAAAAACTTTGCTGCAGAGTTAAAGGCTAAACTAGCAGAGCTTAAAGGTGAATTGGCTACACTTGTCAGTCAATTAGACCCATTGAATACATTAATGATGGAAACACACAGCAAAGATGAGAGAATTATCATTCAGAGAAAGAGAACTAAAAGCAGAGGAAGACAGGATAAGAACAAATTTGATGGAGTTACAAGGTTTTCCAACTCCACATATGGACATCATGCAAGCATATCTGAAGAAAGTTGAAGAGTTGATTGACACACCTCAAATGAGCACCATGGATAGCATGAAGAAATTTGTATCTAATCTAAATGGTTAGCACATTGCACTAAAGGCACCGAAGGAGTCATGGGAATAGCTATTAACCAGTGCGAAGGAAGAATTCAAGTTTGTATTTTACAAACTGTGAAGGGGTAAGTACTCTTGTATATAAAGTTTTGGATTACAATCTTTGGCATTGTTGCCAAAAAAGGGGGAGACATGTATAGTGTGTTGATCCAGAGGATATTTTCACCAAAAATTGAAGTATCTCAAAAACTCCAAAAATCAGCACCATGTTAAAGTTCTCGAAATTCTAAATCCAATGCAATTCAAACGGACGAAAACGGAGTCCGTATGCAAAAGTTATGGCCAGTCAAAATTTGGTCAAACTCGGTACAGAGGTCGCCAAAAGGTGAAAAAAATAATCATCTCAAAAGTGGTCAACAATGGATTTCAAATTGAAGATCTCGTCGAGAGCTTTCCAGCGGCGTTCATTTTGTCAAAATCGGAGTCTGTATGTGAAAGATATAACAATTTGAAATTCAGGTAAAAAATTTAATTTGGATGATGTTGGCATGACATCACCATTCCAAAAGGACAGCTGGGCAGTAGATGGCAAAAGTTTTTAGTGGGATTCGAACCCACAACTACCCTTTTACAAGTGGAAACTAATTGCCACTATACCATGCATTTGAATTTGAATTTTTCGAGCGCCATGTTTTATTTAAACATTAGAAAAAAAGCCTAAGCCGTTGGAAGGTTGGCCGCTGGCGGGGTTTGAACCCTTGATCGGCTGACCAACCAAAACTTTGGTCACCGTTGCGCCATTGGTACCGCTTAAAGCGGTAAGAGATGATTTTTAATTTAACTTTAAAGCAAAAAACCGTTCAACCTTATAAATTAAGGTTATTGGTTATTTTTCAACCCCTAAAATAAGATAGAGCCAAATATCCTAAATGGGTAAAAGGGTATTTACAAAATGTAATTAGTTAGAGGCCCTATTTTTATAAGATTTTTTGTATAAAAAGGGGGTTAGGAAACTCTTACCAGTCATTCAAAAAATGGAGAGAACGTCCAAGTGTTGAGAGTAAGGGAGATTTGTGAAGTGATCAATCCCATACTTTGGAACAGCGTGATGCTGTTGTACTTAAAAGGAGTGATTTTTGTAAACACTTGTACCTGATTTTGGAATTAATTGGATTGGTCCCCTATTGGAGCAGGACCCAGAGACGCAGTCCTTACCGAACGAACTCCAAGATCAAATGTGTTGTGTCCCTATCTCTCATTTCTCATTTTGTTATTTAATTTTGTGTTGTTCTTTCTTTTCAATTACGTTAATTTGATTCATTAAAAGTTTTAAATTAACTTTATGTAATTAGTTAGCATTCCTCTGTAATAGTCCTAGATCCTAATTAGATCAATTTTGGTATCAGAGCTATTGTATGACTAGTATTGCAGATTTGAATGCTAACAAGATCTAGGATTGAGAAAGGCGAAGGAAAGCTTGAGGAATACAATCCTGAGATTGGAAAACGAAGGACTAAACCATCATCACAAATGGCAGATGACGGTGGTGGACAAGGTTCGGAAGACCGAAGTATCCAGAAAACTCTTCAGAATTTGCAGACAATGGTAGAAGTTTTGGTACAAGAAAGAGAAGAAAAGATGCGAAGACGTGCAGCTCGAAAAAGGAGGCGATCGTGATCCTCTAAACACACCTGCCTCTTCTCCATCTTCTCCCTCTTCTCCTTCTTCTACCCATGCTGAGTCTTCTAATATTTTTAAGGGTGGACATAAGCCTCGAATTAAGTTGGATGTAAAGTTTGAATTGCCAAAATATTGTGGGGAGTTAAATGCTGAGAAAATAGATGACTGGATTCAACAAGTAGAAGTCTGCTATAAAGTTCAAAACCTTGTAGATGATGTTGATAGAATTCAGTTAGCCACTCTTCGGTTAGGTGGTGTAGCTCAAACTTGGTGGGAG
This sequence comes from Cupressus sempervirens, assembly GCA_028749045.1. Lineage (NCBI taxonomy): Eukaryota > Viridiplantae > Streptophyta > Pinopsida > Cupressales > Cupressaceae > Cupressus > Cupressus sempervirens. The sequence goes on along the minus strand of CM053791.1, from coordinate 599,754,088 downwards.
AGGACTCGACATGAAACTTCACATGGTAAGTTCAATCTGTCTTGGTCAGAATTTGTTAGTGCTTTAAAGAAGCAATTCTACCCCCTAGGCCATATGCAGCAGTTAATGATGAACTGGCAACATTTTAGGAAAGGGAAAGGTCAAACTGTCCAGGAGTACACCCATGAGTTTCATAAAAAGGCTATTTCATTAAATGTCCCATTGTATACCCAAGACACTTTACTCAAATATATAGGTGGTCTTTGTTCTTACCTAAGGCATTCTATTCTCGTCCTGAATCTTTGTAATTTGGATGAAGTATGTGTCCAGGCAACACATTTAGAGTCAAGAGGTAAGGGTACTTTCATTGATAAGTCTGATAAAAAGCCATCTAAGTCTGAGGAAAAGTCCAAAGGCAAAAGAAAGGGTAAGAAGACAGCTACAGTGAAGAAAGAGGGTGAGAAACCCACATGCTCACATTGCAAGAAAGAAGGGCATGATGATTCTAAGTGCTAGAAGTTGCATCCTGAAAAGAGGCCGAAGCGATTTGGTGGAAATAAAGGCAAACAAAAGACTGTTGCTGTAGTTCAACAGGATCTTGGATCTGATTCCGGAGATGAAACAAGGATTGTTGCCATCGGAATCTAAGGTAAGGGAAAAGGTATATCTCTCTCATCAGCTACAATTTCTTCTAGCATAAGTGCAAGTACAAGTAAAGAATCTTCTCCTAAGAATGATAAGCAAAGAAATTAATTATTTCACATCCGAGTTGTTATCAAGCATACTAAGGTTGATACATTATTTGATACGGATTCTCAAGTTAATTTGATATCTGAGGAAGTTGTTAAAAAGCTTAATTTGACTACAACACCTCATCCAAAACCATATCCTCTTGGATGGGTTTGCGATGATGCACAATTACAGGTAACTAAGCAATGTAAGTTAAGATTTGCGATCACTACAAACTTTGTGGATGAGGTAGAAGCTAATGTAGTCCCTTTAGATATTTGTGGTCTTGTACTTGGGAGTCCCTATTTGTATGACCGACAGGCTATCTTCTATAGGGGGGAAAATAAGTATCATCTTTTTAAAGATAAGATTGAATACATTGTACAAACACATAAGGTTAAGACTAATCTGGCATTAGTCAATGCTGGTCAAATGAAAAGGTTAGTCAACTCTAGTAAGAATTTTGTGTTGATGATTGTAAAAGCCAAAGAAGATGAAATATCTGAGGCATTTAAAGGATGTGATCCAAAACATAAAGCTGAATTAGTCAAGATTATTTCCACTTATGATGACTTGTTTCAAGAACCGAAAGGGTTACCTCCTAAGATAGAGATACAACATGAGATTCAGTTGCAGCAAGATGTGCCACTTTCTAATATCGGCATGTACCGCTTATCAATCTTGCAGAATGAAGAAATCAAAAAGCAAGTTCAGGAGCTGGTTGAGAAAGGAGTTATTCGTCCAAGTACTTCTCCTTGTGGTTCTCTTATTGTGTTGGTTCCAAAGAAAGATGGGACTTGGAGAATGTGGATTGACTACAAGGCTCTGAACAAGATAACGGTAAAGAATAAGTACCCTCTTCCTAGAATTAATGATTTACTTGATCAATTGAAAAATGCAATTTATTTCACTAAGCTAGACTTACGTAGTGGATATCATCATATAAGAATTGCAGAAAATGATATTTGGAAAACCGCTTTTAAGACAAAACAAGGACTTTATGAGTGGTTGGTTATGCCATTTGGGCTTTGTAATGCACCAGCTACATTCATGAAAGTCATGAATGATGTCTTTCGTCCTTTTATTGATGATTTTATCATAGTCTATTTAGATGATATTCTTGTATTCAATAAGTCTTGGGATGATCATGTAATTCATGTAAAGAAAGTATTTGATATACTGAGAAAAGAAAAACTATATGTAAAGATGTCTAAATGCGAATTTGCTAAGACATCCTTAGTGTACTTAGGCTATGTCGTAGGAGATGGTCAATTGAAAGTAGACCCTGCGAAGGTTGAATGTATTGTAAAATGGCCTAAGCCAAGTACAGTTACAGAAGTCAGGAGCTTTTTAGGTGCAGTTCAATATTGGAGGAAGTTCGTTGCAAACTTCTCTTACATTGCATCATCATTGCATGCATTAACCAGTACAAAGGCAACATTTCAATGGGGAGGTCCGCAACAGAAGGCTTTCGACACTTTGAAGGAAAAGTTGAGCACTGCACCAATTCTAGCTCTACCTGATTTACATCAACCATTTGAGATTGAGACAAATGCGAGCGAGTTTTCCATGAGAGTTGTACTCATCCAAGGAGGTAAACCAGTCTACTACCACTCTGAAACTTTTTCAGGAGCAGTAAGTAACTATCCCACTTATGATAAAGAACTTTATGCTTTAGTTTAGAGTGTTAAAAAATGGAAGCACTACTCAATGGGAAAGGAAACTGTAATCCACACTGATCACCAGCCACTACAATATTTGCACTCACAATCTAAGTTGCAACAAAATAGGCACTTTAGGTGGATGGGTTTCCTACAACAGTTTCATTTGGTGATTAAGTACAAGAAAGGTGTCCATAACAAAGTAGCAGACATGCTCTCTAGACCTCCTATTATGAATTCTTTGATAATCCTTCAGAATAGTTCTATGGTTCATGAAAGTTTTCAGGAACAATATGCTAATGATGAGAACTTTAAGGATATCTATGCAGCTTTAATCCAGGGTAAACATGTAGAAGAGAAAGATTACTATGTGCAAGATAATTTGTTGTACCACTTGGGAAAACTATGCATTCCTAAAGATGAACAGGAAGCACATACTTCTTTGATTGCAGGACATTTCGGGGTAAATAAGACATTGGCTCAATTCCAGAAATATTGTTAATCGCCTCGTATGCAAGAAATTGTCACTAAGTATATAAAAGGATGTGTAATGTGTGCAACTAGCAAACCAAGTAATAGGAAATTGGGTTTGTACACACCATTACCTGTACCATCCCATCCATGGGAAAGCATGTCTATGGACTTTGTGGGGGGTTTACCCATGTCTAGGAAGGGTCATGATTAGTTGTATGTAGTAGTTGATCAGTTCAGCAAAATGTGTATTTTAATGCCTTGTAAAAAGCAAGTTACTGCTGAACTGATAGCTCATTTGTACTTTCACAATGTATGGGTTCATTTTGGGTTACCCACTTCTATTGTATTCGATCGAGATTCTTGATTCTTGGGGGAATTTTGGTCATCTTTGTGGGAACTCATGGATACCAAGCTAAAGAAAAGTATAGCCTTCCATCTGCAGACCGACAGACAGACAGAGGTAGTCAACAGGACAATGGTTCATCTACTTAGAGGTTACTGCAGTAAGCATCCTAAGTTGTGGGATGAAAATCTTCATTATGTGCAACATGCTTACAACCATGTGGGACACTCTTCTACAAAGAGGTCTCCTTTTGAGACTTGCTTCGATTATTTACCTAAGACACCAATGGATTTTGCTTTTGGGAAGGACGATATTATCGATGAACGCCATGATGCAGAAAGGGATTTAAAGTTCATCCATAAGGTCCAAGCAATCCATCAGGCAGTAGAAGCACAATTGGAGCAGAGCTAGGCAAAATACAAGGCTCGCCATGATAAGCATTGCATTGATCACCATTTCCAAGTTGGTGACAAAGTTTGGTTACATATCAGCAAGGAAAGAATGCAAGGTGAAGGAAGGAAGCTCAAGCCTATCAAGTATGGTCCTTTTGAGATCTTGGAAAAGATCGGTACCAATGCTTTCCGCCTTAATCTTCCTCCATACATGTAAATTTACTCAGTTGTCAATATTGAGAATCTGAAGTTGTATGAGCCTCCAATAATCTTCGATGAAGACATCAGTGTTTAGGTTCCATCAGTTGATGATCTTTCACCAAAGTATATGTCAGAATTGCCAGAAGATGTTATCCTAGACAGGAATGTCAGAACTTCACGAAGAGGACCAGTTGAATACCTCCGAGTGGGATTGAAGGGGATGCATCCAAGCAAGGCAAGATGGATGGAGATAGGTAAAGTGAGGGAACTATACCCTCACCTACTTTCCAAGTAATCCAAACTTTCAGAGGTCCAAAAGCTCCTCAGTGGAGAGGATTGATCTGGAGGATATTTTCACCAAAAATTGAAATATCTCAAAAACTCCAAAAATCAACACCATGTTAAAGTTTCGAAATTCTAAATCCAATGCAATTCAAACAGACCAAAACGGAGTCCGTATGCAAAAGTTATGGCCAGTCAAAATTTGGTCAAACTAGGTATAGAGGTCGCCAAAAGGTGAAAAAAATAATCATCTCAAAAGGGGTCAACAATGGATTTCAAATTGAAGATCTCGTCGAGAGCTTTCTAGCGGCGTTCGTTTCGTCAAAATCGGAGTTCGTATGTGAAAGATATAACAGTTTGAAATTCAAGTAAAAAATTTAATTTCGATGATATTAGCATGATATAAGAGTTTTTAGTGGGATTCGAACCCACAACTACCCTTTTACAAGTGGAAACTAATTGCCACTATACCATGCATTTGAATTTGAATTTTTCGAGCGCCATGTTTTATTTAAACATTAGAAAAAAAGCCTAAGCCGTTGGAAGGTTGGCCACCAGCAGGATTTGAACCCCTGATCGGCTGGCCAACCAAGACTTTGGTCACCACTGCGCCATTAGTGCCGCTTAAAGCGGTAAGAGATGATTTTTAATTTAACTTTGAAGCAAAAAACCGTTCAACCTTATAAATTAAGGTTATTTGGTTATTTTTCAACCCCTAAAATAAGATAAAGCCAAATCTCCTAAATAGGTAAAAGGGTATTTACAGAATGTAATTAGTTAGAGGCCCTATTTTTATACTTTATTGTTATAGCCTTATTTTGGCTAATTTTTTGTATGAAAAGGGGGTTAGGAGACTCTTACCAATCATTCGAAAATGGAGAGAACGTCCAAGTGCTGAGAGTAAGGGAGATTTGTGAAGTGATCAGTCTCGTACTTTTGGAATAGCGTGATGCTGTTGTACTTAAAAGGAGTGATTTTTGCAAACACCTGTACTTGATTTTGGAGTTAATTGGATCGGTCCCCCTATTGGAGCAGGACCCAAAAACGTAGTCCTTACCGGACGAACTCCAAGATCAAATGTGTTGTGTCCCTATCTCTCATTTCTAATTCTGTCATTTAATTTTGTGTTCTTTCTTTTCAATTACGTTAATTTGATTCATTAAAAGTTTTAAATTAACTTTATGTAATTAGTTAGCATTCCTCTGTAATAGTCCTAGATCCTAATCAGATCATGTGTTAAATCCCAAAAAGAGGGAGATGTAGTATTTGTATGATATGTAATAGAGTAATAAGAAATGGGGAGTAGATTGGACAGTAGTAGTATGAAAGGTGATATATACAGTTAAAAGAAAGAAAGTACCAATTAACTTCAAAACTTGAAAATGCAAAGTGTTTTGCACGTTTGAAATTTTAACAAAGTTTTTGCCATCAATGCCAAAGGGGGATAATGTTGATTGAAGAATCATCATATTGATACTGATGATGAAGTTTATGAAGTATGGTTGTCATTGTTGGCAAACCATTGCAGAGGTAAGTTAATTTTGTACACGAGTATAAACCAACTGGTGAACTACCATAAGCAATCGGTAAACAAATATAATTAGTGGTGAAAGGAAGTTGCTAAGACAACAGGTGAATAGATGAAGCGTCAAATAGAAAGACCAAGCAGTATAAAGGTATTTGAGCAATATAAAGGCATTCTAGCAGTAAAGGTAGAAAGCAAGAAGTAAACAAAGAAATGAGCAGGTGAACTAGATAGTGAGCGGTAAACAAGTATAAGCGGTGTATAGCACCAACTGGTCAAGACAGCGATCATGTGAAGTTAACTAGCTTTGATTAATCAACAGAGCGATCATGAAGGAGTTAGATTCATTGAATCTTATACACAAAAAGTAAAATGTGTTACATAGATCAAAGAGTCAAATGAAACGGTTTGAGTCAACAAATCGGATCGCTGATTTTTGTGGCAAAAATCGCTTGAATCGCCTAACTTGGCGAATTTTGTAAAAAATTGCCAAAAATCGGCAAAGTCCACCCTAAAAATTGTCAAGTTGGTAAAAAAAACCATTTTTTTTACATATGTGATGGATTTATTGTTTATGTTCCTTGTTTATGTATGTTAGGCTTTAGCTTCTATTTGATGATATTATAGTGTGTTTAAGTTATACTCAATAAAGGGTGCATGAAATATATTTTTAATTGTTAAAATCTTTAAATTTCAAGGATTTTTTCACTTTGTCGATTCATAGGTGATTCACGATTCAAGTAGGCCTTGCCGATTCTGATTTTTGATTGCTTGCTTCTAACAAAGTGAGTCACTCAAAAAGTGACATTTGTAGCTCCTATCAGGGCAATCTTTTCTACTGCAGTGAAAAGTTGTATGTGTTGTCCCCGCCGCAATTTTTCCCTAAGACCAAGGGTTTTTGCGAGACCAAAAATCAATGTGTTATGTGTACATGAATGGTTTATGGTTTATTACATAGTTATTTTACATTTTAGTTATTTGTTACATTAAGTGTTGAAATTTTATTTGATTGCAAGTTTAAGGTTTCAAGTTCAAATAGAGTACTAATTAACCCCCACCCCCACCCCTATCAATACCTATCATTTCCAACAACAATGCCTTCCTACCCCTACATCAATTGACATGGTGTTTGTCCCTTCATCACTTTGTAAGTTGTCTGGTATGCCTAGAGTATAGACGATAACTATTCCCAATTGACTTGCTCTACTCTATACGATTTGTATATTACCGACACCAAGATCTTGTTTGTAACTTTCGGTTGGCCAATAACTCAGGAATAATATGGACATGATAATGAATGAAAAATCTTGACCTCTATTGTGAGTAGTCGGATGACATGGTTCACAAAGTGACTTTCTCTATCACTAGTCAACTAGATGGGGATGTTGTACCTTATAATTATTTGCTCATATATGAACCTCATTGTGCTCACTGTCGAGTTATCTGGCAAAGCCCATGCCTCCACCCATTTTGTTAGGTATTTCATCGCACTACGATATACCGCCACTTCGAACCCTACTTGTCTTCAAAGGTTCGACAAAGTCCAAATCCCAATGCTCAAAAGTTATTGTGGCTGAAAAGGATTGAGCCACAAAAAATCTCACTTCAATTTTTTCCCACTCTCTGACAGGTATCACAACTTATGACCCACTCTTTGGTGTTGTTGTATAGAGTAAGCCACCACAATACAACAAGTAACACCTTTCGTGCAATTGTGTTTAATCCCATGTATCCTCTGGTTGACCCTTCATGTGCCTCTCTTAAAGCACTTTGGACTTCCTCCTCCATGACACATCTCCTCGATACTTGATTGGGACCCATTTTGTATAACAAACCATTAATCAACTGAAAGGTGCAGCTTCTAAGTACCAACTTTTGTCACTTGCCCAATGACATGTCCCTCAGAAACTACAAGGTTGACAAGGACTCCCCAATGCTCTTACACCACTCCAACAAGATTGCAATGTGAAAAAAGTGGGTGTCAAGAAAGTCATCATTAACTCCTTCCAGCGGCTTTCCAGACTTAATCTAAGAGAGCTGATCTACAATGACGTGGCTCTTCCCACACTGCACGACAATAGTGAAGGTAAATTCTTGTAACAGCAACAACCATCAACTCACCCTCCCTTGTAATTGGTTTATTCACTGGGTACATCAGTGTCTAGAGGTCCACATAGAATGTGAACAGTGTCACCAGAAAATAATGTCTGAACTTTGGTACACCATAAACAATTTTGAGTGCCTCCCACTCCGTCATGCTATAATTCTTTTCTGCCCTTAACAGCATCTTGCTAGCAAAATAAACAGTGTGGTCTAAGCTGTGATCAGCCACCTACACTAGATTTGCATCAATTGCAAAATTTGAAGCATCCATATGCACATGGAACTCCTTGTCCTAATTGGGATATGCCAAAATTGGTGCCTTGACTAGTCTTGCCAAATTTGCAAATGAGGATCTCGGCCCCAAACATAGGGTTCTCCCTTCAGTGTTAACATGTCGATAGGGTGGGAGACTTGGGTAAAGTTCTTCATAAATTGACTATAGAAGCCAATATGCCCCAAAACAAACTTAACCCTTGTGACATTTGTGGGATCCTACATCTCAATGATTATTCTAACCTTGTCCGGATCAGTCTTTAATCTAGCCTTGCAAACGATATGACGCAACAACTTCCCTTGTGGGACCATAAACATGCACTTTTTCAGGCTGATTGCCAACCTTGGTCTCCAACACCTTTCCATGCATTCTCGTAGTGTTGCCAAGTGTGTGTCTTGCCTATTAAAGATTGACTTGTCGTCAAGTAAGTCTTGGAAATTCCCTACCAATATCTTCTTGAAGAAGTGGAGGATTAATCTTTGGAACGTCACTGGTGCATTACATAGACCATAGGGCATCTGGTTGTATGCACACACTTCATCCTCTACCACAAAGGATGTTTTCAACTTGTCCTCCTTTGCAAAAGATATTTGGTTATATTTGGATAACCCATCCATAAACGAGTACATTTTGTGTTTGACAACCTCCTCCAAGATTGTATTTGTTAACAAGATGAGGACGGGATCCTTCACCAGGACTGCATTAAGGAACCTAAAGCCAATGCAAATCCTAATTTGGTTGTCCTCTTTTTTCAATGACAACACAACTGGGGACGCCCATACACTTGTTTCTACCTTCAAAATAATCCTTGCATCGAGTATACGTTCAATCTCCATTATCCCTCATTGCATTGTTTGTATTCATTTTACAAGGCCTTTTCTGCATGAGTATGGCTCTAGGTACTAGAGGAATGTGTTGTATGCACAACTCTGGCAATACACCCTTGAGGTCTTTATAAGTCCATGTGAATAAATCCATGTATTCTAGAAAGATCTTGAATGTTGCAACCTTAAGCACGGGTTTCCAATCACCCAAAACCAATATATTGTGTGAATTTTCCTCATGCTCGAGGTTGATGATCTGCAAAACAATTATTCATACTTGATTGGTCTCTTGACATCAAATTTGTGGATTGAGCTTTCATTCACATGGGCCTCCCCCTCTTTGTACTCCCCATACTCTAGAGGAAACACATCTCTCTCTGACACTTGTTCTACTTCCTCCACCTCGAGCATATAACTATGAAATAACTCGCAGTCTTCCATCTACCAGTGGAAGAGTCAATTCATCAAGCCTATTTCATCATCTGAACATTCCTCGAGCTCTAGAACACCTTTGAAGCTAGGCTCCATTCGGTTCCTTCCTTTGTCCAGTCCACCATGCTCAATATCAAACTCAAACTCCAAGGAAGTTACGATCTCTTCACTCACCGACTGGACACGAAGGTCGATGACCAACTTTTGCCCTCCGTTCTCCATTGAGAGGTAGTTCTTCCAATTGTAATCAACCCTCGTTATTACCAACCATCCCTTGCCGAGAATGGTGTGACATCCTTTCTTGTTAAGGAAAATCACCACAAAGTCCAACACGAATGGTTGCGTCCTATAGTGACCTATTGGACCATTAATGTCCCAAGGGGTTTAATTCCTTGTTGGAATGCACCCAGTAAATTGAAGGTTGGAGGCCACAGAGTTGGTTTCTCGAGTTTCTCCCATATCTCCTTCAGAAGGACATTTAACCCAAACCCATCATCCATAGTGATATCCGTCATAATAGTTCTAAGGATGCCCATCTCTACTACTGCAAGGTGTCGATCATTGCAGACCCGCCATAAACATATAAGGTAGTACGAAGATGGAACTCAACAGTGTTGTTTGCAACTAAGGAATTCTATGAAGGAGGTCATGTGCTTTGACGGATACCTTCATTTGTAACATTTGCCTTAATATGATATGCTTTGCTTCTATCCACCCAAAAGTGGTCGCCTTCTCATGTGTCTCCTTTTGTACCTTCATTGCTTTCTCAACCTCTTCTCAGGTCTCTCGTAACCTCTTCTTCTTGGTAAGGGGGTCGGGGTATGTTGCTTGTTTCGCTTGGGCACGATTGACAACTAGTACCTCTTCTTCACCCATGCTTCTCTCAATGTTGAGAAAAATTAAAGTTGGGTTTCAAGCAGTTCAAATTCTCATGGTCTTTGTGTCCACACCACCAACACGGCTTTTGTGGTGTCCTTTTGACATTCTCGGGCGAAGTGACCCCAACGGTTGCACATCTGACATTGGATCATCATTTGTTCCTTAGAATCATACTGTATCTAACATTTGCTACTATTGTCATTATTCTCTCTCCCTTTGCGACAGTTGTTTTACATCTCAAGATATGATGCATTGTTTGTTTGTTTGTTGGGAGGTGTTCTTTACCCCAAAGGTGGACAGTTGTTCCTATGTAAAGAGCACTTATTGGCTCGTCATCTTCATGTTGTATGGGTATTCCTTAGTAGAATGACCCATTGCTTGGCAGATGTTACATAATGCTTTTCTAGGACAAGAACCCTTTGTGTACTCACTTGCAGTAAGTGCACCACAGATCCCCTTCATCACTTCTACCTACACTCCCTTTCATAGCTTTAAACTCCCCCTTCATTTGTTCCATATCCTTTTGGAGACCATGTACCTTCTTATTCAACTCGTCATCATTGTTGCTCTCTGGATGAGCCATCACTCTCTGATGACGATTGCTCCTCTTCTTCTTAGAAGTCTTATAAACACTTTCAATATTCATGGCTCTATCGTCGCATCAACGTCAAACCTAGGCAACACCATCTTCATTTTCTTCCTAAGAGAATGCTTCAATCCCTCCACAAACCACCTCTTTTTTAATCCATCTACCAGTTGGTTGTACATCTTTCCAAGTACTTCCTTCAGCCTTCAATTGTAAGCTCTTATGCTTTTGTTCTTCCCTTGCTTCGTACTTTAGATTTTGACAACTATTTTATTATTGTCCTAAAGCAAGCAAAACTCAATTTGAAATTCCTTCCTCAGGTTATCCCAGGTATTGATTTTTGTTTGCCATTTCGGAGTACCAATCAATGGCAACTCTACGTAGGGTCGCTAGAAACTGTTGGCCCATTAATCTTTGTCAGTTACTCCATTCGTCGACCTAGTTGTCTCAGATGTACAATAGTGTCTAATGGGATCCTTTCCATCACTAGTAAATTTTGGTAGTTTCTATTTAGGTGTCGTCATCCTTCTACTTATATTACCTCTAGTTGGTTGCACTCCTAGACTATGTAGATTGTTCCCTAATGAGTCGTGTTGACTACCATGCCTCGGTGTCCCTCTGCAACTCCTAGCAGCACTTGTGTCCTCAATGATCTTGTCTTCGGCCTCCTCCCCTTTGTTCCTCCAGGATTCCCTTGCCTCTAAGCGTAGCGTGAGGGTTAAATTTCCAAACTAGTTCCTACTCTCTTCAATCAAGTCTTCCCTGTCGTACTCTTGACGATGTTCCTCTCTATCGTACTCTTGGCGGTGTTTTCCCTCAACTTCTTTGCCTTTCGTAATACCCATTCGGTTTTTGTCTACCAATCCTTCCGTGACAAGTCTCCTCAACCGTATTTTTCATTCCGCCTCTTGTTGTAGTGATAAAGCCCTGTGAATAGCCTCACAATTGTTCATGTATTCTTTTCTGTTTTTATCTTTGTTTAGCAAGTTTGACCTAAATTTTGTCTTTCGTGTATGAAAATGAAAACAACACGATATATAAGAACACCCAATGTAATGCCCCTCCAACCCTAACATGTCCTTGATATATGTGTAGCAAGTAAAGGAATGTTACAGGGTCTTATATGCTTGTTTTGATAAGAGTATGATCTTTCTTGAGCCAGCAGTTCAAATTTATGGTGTGGGTTGGTGGATAAAAGGCACATTTTGATGCTAATGGGTGTGGGGTTTTGGCTGTTTGTAGCAAAGTTTTTTGGAGGTTATATGGGTAGTTGATAAAATCACTAACACCGGTTACTAAATTTGCTTTGTTTTATAATCAATGAAAACATATGAATTAAAGATTAAAAATATATATCAGCTGCTCCCTTCTGCTTCCTTCCTAAGCCAACAAGGTTCATCGATCATAAAATTCGGAAAAAAATTGACATTAAATTTAACTTAAATACATTTGTTTATTTTTTTAATATAAGTAATATATCCACAAAATTGTCAAAATAGTTTTGACATTGCAAAATAATTAAACTAAATAACTCAATATTATTTTTATATAAAATATTATTATTATTAATAACAATTTTATATTAAATATCTTAAAATTCGTATGAAGTTGGGAAAGGGTAAAAATTCACTGAAATTCGAACTTCATGAATGAAATTCAGCATATCTTGTGACTTAGCTCCCTTCAATATTCCCTCTTTGTTTCAAAGTAATATTAATCAAGGAGGTCACTTAATATGTTTGAAGGTGAGCAAAGTTAAAAGTGACCACATAATAGTCTAGGAGCTCTTAAGGCAACCGCGTGATGTTAGGATACCATTTCTTACAGCATCTCTGATTTTCTTTGGTTTTTGTATTTCAACTAATCACAGTTTGTTTCTATAGCATTGAAAATACTCCTGTAATTCATGTCAGTCAACGACACAGAGAAATGCGGTTTCCTTTGTGGAAAAATTTATTAAACTATTTTTTATATCCTAGGTTCTTGCTAAATTTAGCTCGTTCTTCTAGAACCTTAGTTAATGTCATTTAGCCTTATTTCTTAGTTTTCAAATTTTGGTCTATTTTTAGACGTTTTTTTAATTTAGACAGCCTGTTTTTCAGTTAACACTATTATTAGCATCTGTAAAACTCTATTTATTTGTGCATTATTGATGCAATCTAATTCCCATTTTTTAAGTTTCAAGAGTGGGAGTTGGTCTGGGTTTGACTCCCTCGTGGGAGGGCCCAGAATCATGAAGAATTTTTTAAGGCTTTTTATTTTTGTAATCCATGTCCAGAAATTGCGAAGAAATAAAACTAAAATTCAACCTCTGGTGTCAATTTGTAATCTGATGCAGTTTGAAAGCTCGCTATTTTCTGCAGATTTGTTGGCTGTGATGGAGCTCTGTTCTGTTTTTTGTTTTTTTGTAAGAAAAATTATATGTAGGCCTTTACTAATTTTTCATCAGAAGTTATTTGGTGGGTTTTAATAATTTTTTCCTCAAAAATTATCTGATGGATTTTCGTGACTTTCTTCTTCAAAAACAATTTTGTACGGTTTTAATTATTTTTCACAAAAAAAATTCTGTGGGTTTTAATAATATTTTCTAGTAAATATTATTTATGGTTATGCAGCAGTTTTTTGGCGTAAAACCCTAAATCTGAAAATTGGATTTCAAGTTGTGGATTTTCTGGGGTTTAAAATTATTTCCCATTAAAAAAATATTTTTAGGTTTTTTATAATTTTTTCTCCTTTATCTGTAGGGTTCATTATTTTTGCCTAAAAAAATTTGTTGGGGTTTTAATATTTTTCACTATTATTAGCATCTGTAATATTACAGATAAAAATAATTATTATTATGTTTATCAAGGAGCACTTTAAGAGTTATTCCGAAGGAAAAGGGTATAAAAGAATGACCAAACAAGAAGAGACGTGGATTTTGAAAAATATAGACTTTTCAAGTAAATATTACAGCCAAAAAAGATGAAAACCCTTGAAGGAATTTAGAGACTTCAGGTCAAAAACCCTCACTTCTCCCATCAAGTTATTGGATAAAAAGTTGAAAACTCATCATTTGAGTAGATATCCAGGACAAATATTGAAGGAAAATAGCTGCAAATAGGAAGGAGATTCTGACAGAAAATGAAGATGAGTCTATTTTCAGAATTATGTTGATAAAACTGAGACTTGAGTATTATAATGAAATTCATTAATTTTATTGAGTTATGTTTCAACATAGAAATACAATTATCAAGTTTTGGTTAGAAATATTGTTCAAAAGAAAACAGAAAAAAGAAATTTTCTAAAACAGGAAATTAAAAATGGTATTAGAGAGTGGCAATCCTGCCAGCCTGCCAGGTAAAGCAAAAATGATGGATACATTCGAGTCAACCGAGACTTAAAGGTCGAATAAGGGAAGAAAATATGGACCTTCTTCAAGAGTTATTGTACAAAATTGAGGCCCCCAAAATTGTTGACAAATATCATAGTTTGTACAATCATGCAAAATTCTTGCACTTCCTTTGAACTTGGAGGCACTTGGTTACCAATATCCCAACAGAAGAGATCTATATGAATGCATAAGAAAAATGGCCACCAAGGAGGTCAATGAGAAAGATCCAAAAGAATCATTAGTTATAACAAAAGAAAAGTTAGAAACAGAATCACAAGAAATTGCTAAAACCAAAGAAAAGGGGCCAAGGTTGTGTGTAGAAGACATTTCAATAATTGCAAATGATGTCCAAGAAACATCCATCCAACTTTCAGGAATTAAAGTAGTTACTCCATGTAAAAATGATTTGCAGGGTATGGAAATGATTGGACCACGTGATGTTGATAGGCAAGATATTAGTTATGCAGTTCTGAGGAAACATTTGTCAAAAAGATTGACCTCCATGAGGAGGAAATGCAGTTTATCAAGACAAAACCACAATGATACATAACTACATGGAAATTGACCAGGGAAGCATGCAAAATCCCTTGTTCCAAGACGAATAGGCTTGTTGATGGGTTAGTTTGTAGTCATGAAAAGGAGATTTAGTTAAACCTATAGAATTGACCAGCATGGACATTGAAGCACAATGAACGAATTCACCACATTGTTATCCCATAACACTTGAAGTTAAAGTGGATAGTCACCCCAGGGAGATTGATGCTAACTTAAGTGAAGATATAACCTGCAGTGAAGGACACCTAGACTCCTTCCCTCAAATACAAAATCAACTTTGCACAAAAGAGTGGGATCCTGGTATTCACAACACTCCCATAATTCATCATGAAGGAAGATGCAATATTTTCCAATCATTTTGGATGTCAGCAATGACAATCACGAGTCTGCATTCATTGCCAGGATCTTTGGTGAAAATGAAATGAGAAATCTGAAGATCATGACAATAAATGATCTCATTCAATATGGTCAAACCAATCTTTTGTGTTGCTTTTCAAGGAGAAAATAGTATGCTATATATATGAATGAGCAGTATTTCCAAAGTACTAGCATAATGTTTCATAACTTGCACCTAGCACAACCACCTAAGAAAGCATGGTACATAAGAATGGATTAAGCAAGATATAGCTTGTGAAAGCTCTCAGCTGCTACAGGAAATGGCCACAAAACAGTATTTCCAATATTCTTATTATGGTAATCATTGGATGGAACCTTTGTATCGTTTCCCCACAAACTCACGCTCGTACATGTAAGTTCATATAGAATAGAAAAGTAAGCTTATTATACAATAGGAACACATTCCTACTGCCCATCTATGAAAGGACTCCATTGTGGAAGAAAAAAAAAATTACCTTTGGAAAAGGAGAAGAGGAATTCACATACACCACTATTCCAAGACAAATAATACCATCTATAGTGCATAAGTATAACGCTCCTACGTTTTACATTTTTTAATAAGTCAAGTGTAGATAGAAAATCACCTTGGATCTTCCTCAATCTATAGCTGATCTGAAATCCACCAATAAGGTTTCTTAGGTTAATAAAATCAAATGGAAGTTATACTTCACGCTAACCAATTTTAGGAGGCTTAAAAGGGAATTGAATTTCCTCACACAAATAAATATTCATACTGTGGACAACCCAATAGGAAAATCTCCAAGATTGTCCGAATATTGGTGAAAAAGATGGTTCTAAACTTGACACTCACAGTGATCTATTTGAAGAGCAATATTTAATATTGGAAAATACAACAAATGAGATGACTAGAACAAGCACTTACTTTTATGATAGTCACCCCACATTGGAAGGAACAGAATTTTAGGATATTTCTAGAAACTATTTGATTGGGCTAGTTACTAGTTGCAAAAACCTGAAAAGTGATCCCAAAGAATATAAAACCATTCCAAGAAAAGGCCACAGCATTTAAGGTATATATGTCTCATGCAGTAATCCTGATCTTAATATGTGGAAAGCTCATATTCCTACTTTATCTCAAAGAAATATCCATGAAACTATAGGAAGGTTTATTACGATAATAGATAAGTTTGTCTATTATTAGTTAATGGTTATCTATTGTAAATATCTAGTTAGCTTTAGTTTGCTTTCGTTTTTAAGCTTTCTCTGTTAGAAGAGAATGTTTCTATTCTTTATGATCATTTCCTAAGGAAAAATCATTTTATTCTTTTGTATAAGTTGACCTTTTGGTCTCTGTTAATAACAAGCAAGTATTTTACCAATTACTTTCATAATATGCTATCAGAGCCAATACTTCAAATTATTTCAAAAAAATTATAATTTCTTTTTGAAATTATTTGTTAAATTATTTTGAAATAATTTCAAAGTTTTCTTGATTGAACAAAAACCCGGCTAGCGTTTCTGTTCGGATCTTTGGAGAGTCATCAACAACAAATTATCGAATTTGTCTAAAGATTGCATGATCTTGAATTCATGACTGAAAACAAGCTTGCATCCCATCTGATTTTTTGTTTTTTCAAAGCAGTCAACCCTCCAAAAATCGCAATTTTTTAACAAACTCATGTTTTTTACTGCTCTTGTTTTTGCTGGCTGAGGAATTCGGCACTGCTACAAACCGCAATTTTCTCTGCTATCTCGCCTTTTGTGTTGCAGACACCGTTGTTGTGCATAATGGTTTTTGGGGAAAAATGTGTCATTTTTTGCAAACAGGTTTTTGCATTCGATTCTTCAAACTTTCAACTGCTACACCATTTCTTTGGTGTCCATTTAACACTATCCAATCATGTTCATCCATCCTTGAAGAAAACTCAGCATTTTTATCAGCAAATCTCATTATTTCTACAATTTTTTACCATTAATGGCCACTAGCTAGGGTTTTCTTTCAAACCCTAATTTTTGGGCTCGAAAAAAATTGATCAGACTCTTGGTGGTGTTTTCGAGAGCTCAACTAGGTTGTCATCATTTTTCTGGGTGCATCGATATTCGTGCCTTGATTTTTGAGCCAACGGATCCAAAAAACAACACCATATTCCTTCTAGATTTTTCGAGCTCTCTTCTAGGTCACTCTCCAATTTTTTTGGGCCTTCCGTCGTTTTGCCTCGAAGAATGTGCCTTCACAAATTTTCACAATTTTTCATTGAAAAACGTGCCATGACATCTTTGACAAACATTTTGCTCGAGCACAACTGCAAATTCAATGGTTGAAATTATGGCACTTGGAAGCAGCAAATCATAGCAATTTTTGAATATCAAAATACTAATCAACTTGTATTGGGTGTTATGAAGTGTTCGACTTCTCTGGGTCCTATTCAGGATACATGGGATTTGAATAATCGAGAGGCGGTGATGCTTCTCAAATTATCCGTGGTTGATGATCAACTTTCTCAGATTCCATCCAGCAAGATAACTGCCAAGATCTGAACACATCTCAAAGGTCTTCATGAGACTTCTGACAAAAGCAGAGCCTTCTTTCTGAAAAACACTTTGTTTTCTATTGTCATGGATGAGCGCACCTCGCTCCAGGCACACCTGAATCAGATTCAGGAAATCTGTGATCAATTACTTGCCATCAGTCGCAAGATGGAGGAAGAGGATGTTGTAGTTATCACTCTTCGGTGTTTACCATAGTCCTATGACCATTTTATCGAGACTCTCAACATCACATCTTCTGGTGTTGATTTGAAGTTCACTAATCTTTACACCCTACTGCTTCAACAAGATCGATGGAAACAACAGTTCGGTAGCAACTCCAGTTCTACCTCCACAAAGCAAGTCTTTGCTACAAAATCCTTTCAGAAGGATAAAGGCAAGTTTCAGCAGCCATCTCAATAGAAGTGTTCTGCTCCAACATCAAATGGTTCTCGAAAGAAGAACATTCAATGCAACTACCGCCACAAGTTTGCACACATGAAGGTTGAATGTTAGAAACATTTAGTTGCACAGTCTAAGCAATCAGGTTCGCAACCCAAAGCGAACAGTGCAAAGTACACTGAGCAAGCTGAATTTGCCTTTTACGCCTTCATGGCTAAAAGACCTGTAGATCGTGTAAAGTCATCTACCTAGTACATTGATTCAAGTGCCTCTCGTCATTTCAGTCACTACAGATACTGGTTTACTGACTACCAGCATTATTCAGACTTTGTTATTTTTTGTGGCGGAGAAGAGTACACAGTTGTTGACAAAGACAACATTCAAATTCAATCCGTTGGGAGGAATCTCATATTCCTTGATGTGTACTACGTTCCAGGGATGGAACTAAACCTACTCTTAGTCAGTCAGTTGCTGCGACATTCTCCACACTTGGTAGTCACCTTCAGTTCACATTAGTGCACCATCATTGATCAGGGGACTAAGTCTACCATTGCAGTGGGTCTTGAGGATCATGGTCTTGTCAGACTTACTAATTCTGATGATTCTCAAGACTTAGCTATGGCTGCTTGATGGTCTTCTATCAGCACACTTTGGCATCAACGATATGGGCACTTAAATGTGCATTATCTCTCACAGCTTGCTCGAGATGAGCTTGTTCTTAGATTCCAAAAGATTCAGACTCAACAGCTTGGAGTTTGTGATGCATGCCAGGCTGGGAAGCAACATCACACACCTTTCACCAGTGGCGATTCATGGCGAGCTTCTCAGGTACTTCAGCTTGTACATGCCGATATTTGCGGCCCTATGGCCACTCCTATTCTTGGGTCTAGGTATTTTCTGTTGTTTGTTGATGATTGCAGTAGAAAAATGTGGGTGTATTTCCTTAAAAAGAAATCAGATGCACTTCCTGTATTTCAAAAGTTTAAACCTTTAGTTGAAAAAGAGTCTGGGAAATCTATTATTACAATTAGATTGGACAATGGGAGAAATTTTGTTCTAATATTTTCTCCAGCTTCTTGGATACACATGGCATCAAACGCCAGTTAACCACACCCCACACGCCACAATAGAACAGTGTAGTTGAACATAGGAACAGGACAATCACCGAGATGACTCGATCCATGCTCAAACACAAACATGTTTTGAAGAAGTTTTGGGCAGAAGCAGTTAATACTACAATTTATCTGTTGAATCGGTCACCCACAAGGGCAGTCAAAGGTAAAACTCCGAAAGAGGTTTGGTCAGGTCATAAGCCTAGAATCAATCACCTAAAAGTTTTTGGCTCCCTTACTTTTGTTTGGATCCCTAATGCGTCACGCACCAAGTTGGCTGCCAAGAGTCAGAAACTCATGCTTGTTGTATACAGTAGTCTTCACAAAGCCTACCGCCTAATCGATGTTGAGACATCTCGTCTCATCTACAGTCGAGATGTAGTCTTTGATGAGCAGCGAGGACCATTCATGCCTATTTCTCCTGTTCCTAATCCAACAGACCAGCCTCTGATGGCTCGTGATTTGGGAGTTCAACTTGCATTAGGTCCACCTGATGGGAGGGCTCCAGTAGCTCCTACAGTTCCAGTTATACTAGTAATACCTGTACAGACACCTCCAGCTTCTCCTACAAGATCACCTCGTTTTGTAGATGCTTCACCTAAGTTTGACCCAAATTCCTTTGATGACGAACCTGTTGATCAAGCATCTCCTGATACTCATGTTGGTCATTCCCCTATCCAGCCTAAGTGGTGGGCTAAGACACTTGCTGATCTTTATGATGATGAGCTCATTGATGGGAGAACTACTCAGAAAAAGAGCAAAACTACAGATTCTGTTAACTTTGCTCTCATGGCCAACATTCACAGTGTGTTTGAACCTCAAACATATTCCGAAGCTAAAGGAATTCCAGAGTGGGAACAGGCTATGACATCTGAACACTAGAGCCTGTTGAAGAACAACACCTGAGTCCTTTCTGATCTTTCACCAGGGAAGAAAACCATTGGCTGCAAATGGGTCTACAAAATCAAATACAAATCGAATGGTACTTTGGATAAGTACAAAGCTCGTTTAGTGGCGAAGGGCTTTTCTCAGCGTCAAGGCATTGATTATGAGGAGACCTTTTTTCCTACTACAAAGACGAGCACCATCAAATTACTCCTAGCCATGGCAACACAGTTTGGCTAGAAGGTCCATCAGATGGACGTCAAGAATGCTTTCGTGAATGGTGAGCTCCATAAAGAGGTCTACATGACGCAACCTCCTGGTTTCAAGGTTGTTGGTAAAGACCATCAGGTTCTCAGATTGTTAAAAGCCCTCTATGGCTTGAAGCAAGCCCCTCAGGCATGGTACATAAAAATTGACAAGTACCTTAGTGATCAAGGCTTCAAGAGGAGTTCTTCAGACTCAAATCTGTACATCAAGACTACTGACAATGACATCATCATTCTGGTTATTTATGTGGATGATTTGATCATCACTAGCAGTTCGGCATCTTTGATTCAGGGAATCAAACAAAATTTATGCCAATCTTTTGATATGACTAACTTTGGGCTCATGCACTATTGCCTAGGTGTTGATGTTTGGCAACAGTCTTTCGGTATATTCATCTCTCAATCCAAATATGTCAGGGCCTTGTTGGACAAATTTTGTATGCACGATTGCAAGCCTTCATCTACAACTATGGAGAAAGGTCTCAAGTTATCCGCAAAGTCTAATTCTCCTTCAGTTGATGATACTACATACAGGCAACTAGTAGGCAGCCTCATCTACCTCTCTACTACTAGGCTTGATATCAATTTTGCAGTCAGCTATATTTCACGCTTTATGACAACTCCTAAGGTTGATCGTTGATGGCAGCAAAGCGTATGCTTCGTTATGTGAAGGGCACTTCCGATTATGGACTTCTATACTCTCAAAGTTCTAATCTTAAACTCAATGGTTTCACAAATTTAGATTGGGCAGGCTCTGTTGATGATAAAAAGTCAACTTTTGGATGTGTTCAATTTGGGATCCAGTGCAGTCACATGGACCAGTAAGAAGCAGCAAGCAGTTTCTCTCTCCTCTACAGAGGCCAAATATAGAGGGACTGTTAAGGCAGGATGTGAAGTTGTTTGACTTCATCGGATGCTTGGAGATATGCAAATGTCACCAGCAAGACCGATTACTCTGTTTGTTAAAAACAAAGGCATTATCAAGCTAGCACAAAATCCAGTCTTCCATGAACAAAGCAAGCATGTGGATGTTCACTGACATTACATACAACTAGTTGAAGACGGGACTATAGCTTTGCAGTATGTTCCTACCATAGATCAGACTACAAACATTCTCACCAAGCCTCTTGGTCTCGATAAGTTTGTCAAATTCAGAAGACAGCTTGGTGTTCTAAATAGATTAACCATTAAGGGAGGGTATTACAATAATAGATTAGTTTGTCTATTATTAGTTAATGGTTATCTATTGCAAATATCTAGTTAGCTTTAGTTTGCTTTCATTTTTTAGCTTTCTCTGTTAGAATAGAATGTCTCTATTCTTTAGGATCGTTTCCTAAGGAAACATCATTTTATTCTTTTGTATAAATTGACCTTTCAGCCTCTGTTCATAACAAGCAATTATTTTACCAATTACTTCCATAATAAAGTTAAGACGCCCAAGCAAATCATTGTATGTGTAGTTGATGCCACAGGGAAATTGATTTTTGGAGTGAGGCTACCTTGGGTTTCAAACTATGCTATTGGAAGATGTCTTTTTGTGTCTTCTCTCAGAGAATGAGAGAAATCTTTAGTTACAGACATTGTCAATTTCCAACTCTTGTTTCTGTTGTTACAAGTTATTGGAATATACAAGTACATGAACGAGAAGTATAGTAGAGGATGGTACCAATCTTAGGACATTGAAGAACTATATTGGCAGTCTGGTTGAGGCAAGAATAATAACAAGTGTTCTTAAGGGACATAATTGCAGCACAAAGTCAGACTTGACCAATATAATAAGAGAAGAATCACTGGGTGTAGAGTTTTCAATTATAGTTATATCCACATGTTGCAGCAGGCACTAATAACATCACAAGGATGACCACTGTGCAGGCATTACCAATCTACAAGATTGATTTGGATCCTGACAACTACAGAAGCATCCTACTTGTGATTGCTTGAGAACAAGCAATCTTGGGTTGGGTGGATTGTAATGTCCCTCTACACTGTTGGTGTTCATGCCAAGTTAGTGTTTACTGTGTTTGAGGCCTCACTGAGCTAGTGTGCTGACAAGCTTTGTACCCCTACTATGCTACTGTACTCATGGGTCTGGACTATTCGCAATGTTGTTGCGTTCATGTCAATTATCAGATCCCCCATTTGTAGCCTCGCTTATTTATACACATTATAGACATTATTAAATATAAATGATAAGATAACATTTCTAGCATTTAGCATACATATAAGCTTTCACATTTCTTAAGCTAAATTACTGGGTTCTCTGAATCAGGGTCACATTCTTGTTCACATACCCATTTGGTTGGGGCTTGAGATGTTGAAAATGGACATCATCAAACACAGTCCACAAAGGATAGAAGCAAAGGACAACATGATAAGATATGAAACTCAAAGTAGTCAAGCCCTCCAGCTTGTTGAAATATAAGCACGCAATCCTAATCAACAAGAATGACTCTGATCATAAGATTCTTATAAGTTATTTGAAAAGTGTTGTTGGTAGGGATGTAGTCTTGATTGTGTGTTATGTGTGTTCCAGCAGGTATGGCAGACACAACTGCAATCAATCCTATACCTGTGTTCAGTTCTTTTGCTCTTTTGACCACAATCTTTGTGCTTCTAAACATCTGTTGTAGATAACATGGGAGACATCAACAAAAGAGTATTGTTTCAGCAAGTACAGTCTTATAAAAAGAAAGCCATAACAGGTTTACA
This sequence comes from Cupressus sempervirens, assembly GCA_028749045.1. NCBI lineage: Eukaryota > Viridiplantae > Streptophyta > Pinopsida > Cupressales > Cupressaceae > Cupressus > Cupressus sempervirens. Next base: position 599,731,219 of record CM053791.1, on the reverse strand, counting down.
TTCTCTTCAAAAAGGGTATCAGATCCCATGTATTGTTCTTCTTTAATGTAGCCATGTCTTTGTTCATGATAGGTAACAGGATTTTGGAATCTTTTGACAGTTTTCTAGAAGTGTTGCATGGTGGTTCATAAAAGGTTGCCAACTCTTTACAATATTATTGTCAACTTAAAATTTGTCCTTCTCTGTCACTCATCGTCCATTTTTTATTGAATTGTAACCAAGTTTAGAGGAAGGAAGAGATCAATTTATAGAATTTTTTTTTCGAATGAGAAGATGAATGGTTTTAATTTGATTATTATAGTCAAATTTGGTAGAGGAACATGCAAATGATTAATTACTTGACTAAAACGAAACATGATTCGTTTCATAAACAAATAATAAGATGTAATACCCCTTTTAAACCAACACATATTTTCCATCCTCTATTTATTCCCAGTCTTCCATCACCTCTATTTTGTTAAAACTAATCAAGAGTATGATAGTTAAAATTAAAATAAATATTTTTGGGAGGGTCTACTGTCTACAGACCTCCCCCATGCCCTTGACAATTGACAATTGACAGTCGCATAGATTGCTAGTCACATGGACAAGCAGTCCAATGAGAAACCCATATATGTAGGCTGAAAAAGGCACTGCATGGATTTAAGCATGCACCTCATGCACTCCTGGTCTCGTTTATAAATATCATGTTTTTTTACAAATTGCAGCTTTACTGAATTTGTACCCAGTTTTTTTGCAGTCTGAGTTGAAATCCATCCTGTGAAGTCAGCACCAAGTCCAACTCTTGTAACAACAGAAGAAACATGATGGTAGATGAGCAACATAAAATATATCACAGTCTTTTGAAAGATTGTGAGCATATATGACAGCAATTGCTACTTGCTCATCTTTATAATTAGTCAATGTCAATATCAAGTCAAGTTCACAAAATGTTTGAAATTTTTGAAGCTCAAGTAGAGGAACAAGAGCCTTTCAATCCAAGTAATTCAAAGCAATATTTAAGGTGTGAATTGCTTCTGAGAATAAAACAAGAGGAAACACATTAGTATGTCTAGTTCTACTTTTAACAAGGATATGGCAAGCGGTGAAGACAAACTATTTGTTCATGATGTAGTGAAAAGATCTTCCTCGACAATCAGGTAAAAACTAAAAAGTTTGACTTACATGTCATCATTAAGCCAGATACAGTTTGAAGTTGAATTTATTGGATGGATGACAGCTTACTGGACCATGAATTATAATCCCTGTAGCACAGCTTTTAAAGTTGAATTTGATGGATGAAGTGTAAATCATTGAACTGCCAGTCTCTATTTTTTATTAGATATTGTATAATACTTTTGGCTGTGAATAGGCAAAGTTCCTATGGATAACCAATTTTGAACTGTCAAAAAATACTGCAAACTATCTCAACAAAAAAAGTGCCATTGGGAAGCCAAATTTCAAACAGTGGATTTTACATGGCAAGATTATACTCAAACAGAATTGCAGTTGAATTGGAGTGAAATGTCAATGGCAGCAATGATGGCACAACAACTGACATGCCCATCACCAATAACAGAGAATAAGAACAGTTGAAAACAACAGGGAGGCTGCCGCTGTACGCTTTCTACTAGAATTGGTTAATACTTTTGGCTGTGAATAGGCAAAGTTCCTATGGATAACCAATTTTGAACTGTCAAAAAATACTGCAAACTATCTCAACAAAAAAAGTGCCATTGGGAAGCCAAATTTCAAACAGTGGATTTTACATGGCAAGATTATACTCAATCAGAATTGCAGTTGAATTGGAGTGAAATGTCAATGGCAGCAATGATGGCACAACAACTGACATGCCCATCACCAATAACAGAGAATAAGAACAGTTGAAAACAACAGGGAGGCTGCCGCTGTACGCTTTCTACTAGAATTGGTTAAATATATCTACAGGGATAAGTGTGAGTGATGTCTAGATAAATCCCGGCACATGTGAACTAGCAAAGAAAATACAACTCAGCAGGTCTATTATAAAGGCAGTCACAAAATCTCCATTCAACTGCAATGGCATATATGTGGAATAACTACAAATGTAGGATGATGAGAAATGATTCCAACTTCTGAGTGAATGCAGTAGAACCCAATGGATTCAAATTGATGTAGGACCATCCTGGGTGTAAGAGCAATCTTGCATCACCCAAAAATATTTCTATTTCCAGTTTTTTGTGTTTTTAATAAGGGTTATTTCTATGCAAAGTTGTTATTTGTAGGAGCTTGCTAATTTAGTAAGTTGGTATTATCTGCTCAGATTGTTCTAATCTCATATGTGGACATTCATCTTTGACATATCAGCCTGTCAAATGAGTTTTATTGTAATATCATATGTATTGGTGCAGTTATTGCAGATTTTCAGTATGAATTTTGGCTATCCAAACTTCAGGTCCAGCAATTAAGGCCTAAATGGCTCCAAAACAAGGTGAAATCTCAATTGATGGATGCATGCACAATTAATGTTTATCAACCATTGTAGATCGCTAACCAAGGATTCCGGAATGGGGTTATAATAGCCCATTGGGTGAACGATTTGCTAGTTATGGTCTCCAAAAGTGGACCCATCCAAAAATGTAATTTGTAAATTGTCTTGAGTTGATCTTATGTAATAAAGTGTAATGAAATGATATAATATGAGGTTGGTCGGTCTCAAGGGTTAGGGCTTAGTGTCTAGAACCTTCTCGGGTGGTAAAAAATGCCTATATAAGGAAGGCCCATAGGTCGTCCAGGGCAGTTCTGGGTGACAATTGCAACTCTGTCTTGCAGACTGCTGTAAGGAAGGCGCTCATGTGGGTTTGCATATTGTAATTCTATAATTCTACATTTGTGGCGATAATAAGAAGCTCATATTTTGTTCTCTCAATTTGTGTTGTTCTCTGTTTCTGTTGTTTTTCATGGTATTAAGGGGAGCACCCTTCATCACAAATAGGCAAAAATTTTGCCTTTAGATCCACTCACAGATCAAATGAATGTGCAGAGTTGAGGATGCCAATGATACTGTCAACCGATTCTTCTTTGCTGAGGGTATTCGACTTCATTTTTGCTTGTTCTCCTTATTACAATGAGGAATTCAACAGAGATACAAAGCAAGTTCATCTGATGTGTGCCTTCCAGCAAAACTGAATTGTGAATCGCCATCCTCAAAAAAACAAATTCAGAAAATGAAAATGAACATCACATGGGCAATAGATGTGAACTCTATCATTATGGATGGGTGCACAAATATTAACCAAGGTTTACTCATCAATGTCATCATAACATGTCAATAAAAAAGTCATTTCCTTAGGGATGTTAACAATTCTGGAAAGCTTATTTCCTTAGGGATGTTAGTTTAATTGTTCTTAGTATTTTACTGGGTAGCTTCGTACATAAGGATCTGTGGTTTTGTGAAGCTTTAGTTAGTTTTTTGTTTGCTGCTGGTAATGCGCTGGTTACCAGCTTTTTGTTTGTAAGGGCCGACCCCCTTGTTTTTGGTCGCTTTTTATATCAAAAACAATTCTAGAAAGCACAGAGGACATTGAATTTCAGTTCCAAATTTTGAAGGATGCAATGCAAGGAGGTTGGCTGTACCAATGTAGTGCAAATGATGATAAATGCGACATATAGTGTAGGTCATCAACAAAGGCCATTCAGGATACTTATAGCTAAATCCAATGGACACTGTGTTATATACTATTATACATTCAATGAAAAATATATTTTAAGACAAAGAATATTGAGAGCTTGAAAGAGAGATGCAGATATTCACATGCAACCATAGATGGAAAACTCGCCGAGTACTCGGCAAGTTTTAAAAACTCGCCGAGTTTCCTAGCTCGGCGAGTTTTTCACCAGTTAACTCGCCAATTTAAAAAATCGGCAGTCTCATAAAAACTCACCGAGTATTCAGCAAGTAATCGGCAAAAACTCAACGAGTTTTTATTAAAAACTCGCGATTTACTGGTGAAATTTTTGCCCGCGGCCTGTGACGGATTAAAGCGGTAGTGAGTGTGTTTTTTCTCATTCTTTCTTGTATTTGCATTGTTTAGAGCCTTGAGGAGTGAAGAGAAGAAGGTTTGGAGGCATTTTTGGCTGATTGCAAGTGATTCAAGGCGGATTTGAGTGGATTGTAGAGGATTCTAATCGATTTTAGAAGACAAATTTCTTTCTAGGTATGTTCATCTTATCATAGTTTGAAAACTTTTTATAGTTTTATAACAAATGTTCTTTTGTTTTTGTTGTTGTTTGTAAATGTTTTCAAATCATTTAAAATCATTTTGAACCATTTGAAACCCTAGCTTCTAAAGATATGGTTGAAGTTTGTTGTTTGCTAAGGATATGGTTGAAGTTTGAAGTTTGAATCATTTGAAACCCTAGCTTCTAAGTTCTAACTTTGTTTATTCATTTTTCTATATATTTATGTGTAGGGTAGCAGTCAACCATTAAAAAAATGACAAACCCGCAAGAAGAGTGGCCACAAACACCATGCCCATTTGGATATATAGGCACTCGGCCTAAAAATGCAAGAGATAAGGCATGGCAGTATGCCTATGAAGCTCCAAATGATATTGGGAAGGTGATATGCATTCCTTGTGAGAGAATTATTTCTGGAGGCATAAACTGCCTCAAATACCACCTTGCAAGCATAAAGAAACATGACTCAAATCCTTGTCTCAAGGTAACTCATGAAGAAAAAAAATTCATCAATGCCCTACTTGCAGCTGCTGAAGAGAAAAAATTGAATAGGGAGAGGGCAAAATTAGCTATGAGGGCAGCCATAGCTGAATCTGAAGGAGCTCCTTTTGATATGCAAGAGGAAGAAGAAACACTTGAGAACATATCAGGATCTCTTTGTGGCCCATGGATCCGCAAACAAAATTTCTCTTTTACCGGTTCCACTTCTTCTACATCTCCTACTTCTTCATCATCACCATCCAGATCCCCATCAGGGATAGGTGGTTATTTTGTGCCCAAGAACACACCTGGAGCATAGCCATCATTAGAGGGCACTGCATGGTTTAAGGAGGTGCATGAGCAAACTGATATTGCAGCAGCTGATTTTTGGTTTTTCAACAATATCTCAATGAATGCCGCTGATAGTCCCTATTGGGTCAATATGGTGAATGCAATGACAATATCAGGCAAAGGGTACAAGCCGCCTAATCGCAATGATATGAGTGGAAGTTTAGTATTTTACTATTTAGTAATTGTAAATAATTGTGATTCACTTTAGTTCATTGTTATATTTTAAATCTTAATTGTTATAACTTATTTCCTAATTTTTTACTAACACTTACACTTTATTTAATATTACACCTAAATTTTGTAGGTTGCTTGACAAAGCGGTTGGTAGGGCAACATTGTTGATAGAAGACCAAACGAAAGAGTGGAAGAAGTATGGCTGCACCATTTTATCTGATGGGTGGACAGATGGAAGAAGTAGAACCATTATTAACTTCTTGATTGCTTGCAAAGATGATGTGGTGTTTTGGAAATCTGTCGATGCCTCCAACAAAGTGAAAAATGCAGCCACATTGGCTTTAATGTTAGAGAATGTTGTCATGGAGGTGGGAATAGAGAATGTGGTGCAAATAATCACAGATAATGCAGCAACATATGTGGCAGCAGGTAGATTTAATTTTTTATATTTGAATCAATATGAATCATGAATGTAATGCTATGGTATTATTCAATTTAGATTTGATGTAATTTGTAAATACTAAATATGGAAAGTTTGTTATTGATTATTGATTTTTTGCTAATCTTTTAGGTAGAATCCTCCAAGAGAGGCATCCCACACTTTTTTGGTCACCTTGTGCAGCACATGTCCTTGACCTTCTTTTGGAGGACATAGGAAAACTTGGTTGGGTGAGTCCAATTGTGGAAGATGCTAGGCGAGTCACGAAATATATCTATAATCACCCATGGGTTCTCAATTTGATGAGAAAAGCCACTAAAGGCAAAGATTTGATGAGACCTGCTATGGCAAGGTTTGCAACGGTCTTCTTGACGTTGCAAAGTATTCTTGACCACATATTGGCTTCACCATATATTGTGTGTGCTGATTGGGTTGCTTCACCTTACTCAAAGAAGCCCGAAGGAGAGGCTGTGGCACGAATAGTCTTTGATGATAGTTTTTTTGCAAAGGCTAAGGAGATTGTGGAGGTAACTTCATTATATTTTTAGTTTATTCAAGTTTCATTATCGATTCATAACTTACTATGTTATTAACTAATTTGTATTTTTCAAATTTCAAATGTAGATGTCTCTGCCCCTGGTTCTAGTCTTGCGCACATGTGATGGGCAGCAATCCCCAATGGGAGGTCTTTATGAGGCCATGGATAGGGCGAAAGAGGCTATTAGAAGTTACTATCACGGGGACAGTCTCAAATTTGACCCCATTTGGGAAATAATTGATAGGAGGTGGAACAATATGCTCCACCAACCTATTCATGCAGCAGGCTACTTCCTCAATCCCAAATTTAGGTACTATGATAATTGATTGTCTTTGAAGTTGGGATTTTAATAAGTCTTTATTTTACTTTACTTTTTAAGGTTGTGTAGTAAGACTTGATATCATTTTCTATTTGTTTTAGGGCTGATGATTCCTACTCAGATCCTAATGGAGAGGTCATGGAAGGTCTCTCTAAATGCATTGAGAGAATGATATCAAGTGAAGAGGAGAGAGACCTTATTGTGACCGAACAACAAATCTATGTGGAATCAAGGGGTCCTTTGTTCTCTTCTATGCTTGCAAAGAGAGCAAGATCTACTCAAGCACCAGGTAAAGCGTCAAACTTTAAAACTTTTGCTAATTGATAAGTTGTGCTTCTGATTTTTTTTTTATTGCTTTATAACTTTTTTAATTTTGTTTTGCAGATGCTTGGTGGGCAAGTTGGGGTGGCAATACCCCCAATTTAAGGAAATTTGCTTTCAGAGTCCTATCCCAACCTTGTAGCTCATCCCATTGTGAGCGCAATTGGAGCTTATTTGAGTCCATCCATACAAAGAAAAGAAACAGAATGACTCAAAAATGGCTTAGTGACCTTGTTTATGTGCACTATAATCTTAAGTTGCGCATAAAAAAGGCACAGCTCTTAGAACTACCTGGTCCACTTGATCTAGATGAGATAGATCCTTATTCTGATTGGACAACACAGGAGCCAAGTCCATTGTTTACACCAGATGAGATTGCTGATTTGGAGAGGCAGGCCATGGAGGGGGAGGCTAACACTGATTTTCAGTTCACTAAGGATGACATTGAGGATGAGGACGAGGATGATGATGATTCAGGCGAGGATCAGGCATTACCATTAGGAGGAGATGCATCCTCTTTTAGGACGCCGAGCCAGTCAGTAGGGACGTCAAGCAAGGGGGCACAGCCACAGAGTTCACAATCACGCAGCTCACGCCCTATCCCAGTGCGGGGCACTTCTTCTAGGACTAGACCCCCTCGCTTTCCTGCTAATGCAAGTGGAAAGAGGAAGATGTGATTGACATTGTATTGATGTATTTAGACTTTTAGTATTTACTTCTAGTTTGACAGATTGAAACTATTTAGTAATTTACTATTTTGCTTCCTACCATGAGCATTCTGCATGAGAATGCAATTTTGTACGCATTATGCATTTATATATATCTAAACTTTGTTTCTTTCTTTTGTATTGTCTTCAATTAACTTATTAGATGCATCTTCTCATTAAATTTTGCAAAATAAATGTATTTTTAATTAAATTTCAGCGGTTTTTTAGGTTCCCGAGTTTTTCCCGAGTTTTTTTTTTAAATCGCCGAGTTTTTCCCGATTAAACTTTTGAGGGGCTTGGCGAGTTTTTGCATTTGGCGAGTTTTCCAACTATGCATGCAACCACCATACCTGATTGGCACTTTTTCAGTCCTTTTCAAAAAAAGAATTGCTCAAAGCCTCAAACTAGCTAGACCCACATTTACATCTTATTTCATATTGTTGGAGTCAATGCTTAAAATTTCAGAATATAATGTCCCTTTCTGACCACCAACACTAAGCATTTATGGCTGACATGGAATGTGTGTTGAAAGGGACCACTGACAGCAACTGAAAGCAGTCAGTCAGGCAGTTAGAGCGAATGCAGCTCAGTCAACTAGTGTTTAGATACTAAATAAGGGGGTTTCTGCAGGCACGGTAAGAGCTATGCAGTTAACTCACTGAAATATTGGGAATAATATATCAGTTAAACAAACAAAAGCTGTGGACAGGGCATTACAGGTAGATGTAGGAAACTTTTTGAAATTTAAATCTTCTTTTGCAAAGCAATGCAGCTACAGAAAATTATTTGTGTGGGCAGTTAGAGTAAATGTAGCTCAGTCGACTAGGGTTTAGATGCTAAATAAGGGGGTTGCTGCAGGCAAAGTAAGAGCTATGCAGTTAACTCCCTAAAATATTGGGAATTATCAATTAGTTGAAAAGACAAAGACTATGAGCAGGGCATTACAGGTAGATGTGGAATATACAGGATCAACTTTTTGAAATTAAAATCTTTTTTTGCAAAGCAATGTAGCTACAGGAAATTCATTGCGCCTAGTAGAAAAACCCACAGGTACAATAAGCAGTCTGGGAACAAAATACTCCAGTCCACTGGTACAGTCAGCAGTCTGCAAACAAGACACTCCAGTGTGATGGTACGGTCAGCAATCTGGGAATGGAAACCTCCAGCAGTCATCAACAAGATATGGGAAGGAAATTATAGATGCTGTTTAAATTTGATGTATATCAAGAAGAGTAAATCTACACTGATGGCTATAATCATCAGGTGATGGCCATAATCATCGGGTGGCTGCAAATCTGGATCTTCTTGCTTAGCATTCTGCTTCACTTCAGAATCATTTTTTGTATGCTAAATGTCCAGTGAGCCAAACTTCATTTTGTACACTAAATGTCCAGTGAGTAATGTTAAATGCTTAAATTACCGGATTCCTCTAAATGAGCCCGGAATCTGATTCCGGCACTGTTCTGATTCTGATTCTTCATGGATTCTGCCCAGATCTGGCAGGGTCCCTTATGGGCACTCAAGGCTGTGGGCACCAAAAAAGGGGCCCCACATGTATGATTCTATGATGCATATATAAATTTAAAATTTTAATATATCAATAGGTAAAATATAATATATTAGTATATACTTGAAAATATCTATATACATATATATATACACACACCTGTGGTACTGGAACCCCCCCAAAAAACAACTGCCAAATACAAACCTGAACCCGAACCTGAGTCTGTATCAGAACCAGGGTCGGCTACTTAGCAATAAATGCTTTTCTGTTTCTATGGACAGTCATAAGTTCTGAAAATTATAAATATATCTTCAGTCATTAAATTTTAACTGCATTAGTTCCTGCATGTTTAAGGAATAAAAGTTCATGGAAGCCTTCGCAATCAATAATAATGATACACACGGACACCAGATGGAGCAGTCCAAGACCAAAGCAAGGGAAGGGGATGAAGAATATGGCGGCCAAAGATTGTTTTGATTATTCCCTTTTTAAACCACCATCAAATATGGGGACTATAACAATCCCATCCTTGTAACAATTTGTGAGCAAGGTGAAGGCTACTTAGATTGATGACACATTCAATTTGCAATAGAAACCCTATAAGAACCATATTCAACCCATCATCCAATGGAAGTGGTAGAAGCTAAAGAACATTTATACACAGGCATATATGCAGTAAAACTCAAATATTAAATATTGCTCTTATCAATGACAGTGAAGCGTGGAAGAGCTTTAAAGTGCCTCAAAAAAATGCATGCTGTGGAGGATGTGTTACAATAACTAAGAATCAATGGACTAAATTTGCTTCTCTCCAGGGCTACAAGGTTTTGGATATGATTCACAATTGTGAAAAATGCCCAATAAATTTGTGATGGCTATGCAGGAATAATTGCTCGTAATTATATAACAATTGCCAATTTACTTCTTTCATAGATTCCCAATCATCTACCACTAAAAGGAATCAGTATGCATACAGATTTATACATTCTTTTAAGAAAACCATGCTTAGCTCAAGGAAAGAGAAGAAGCTTTTATAATTAGTGCCTTCTGTGTTTTATATCACAAGATAAATGAGTACAAGGAAAGTCCTATATTGCAGTGGTATGTTGAACCTGAGTAGCTGAGGCAAACCGAAGAGGACCAAGATGTGCAACTAAGATTAATTTAGTCCCGTTTTAAGAGCCAAATGAGTCAAATAATTCCAATGAGAAAGATATCAGAAGATTCCCGTGCTAGCTTTGTTCATGAGTATTTAATTTCCAATGCTCAATTTGCAACTTCAGACATGTAGTTGATAATGAATTTAAATCATAATCATAGTAAGGTGCATTTTCAATGACATTATTATTCATTGGTATAAGTGAAAATTATCTTGCAAGTATTTGAATTTCAAGTTCTCAGTTTTTCACCCTTCCTGTAAATGTTGGACCATGTATGATATTTTGGGCTTCTTTCAGTTTTGTTTATAATATGTATTTTCATTTTACTAAAGTTGTTTTTTTAAGTTTTGTTTAATTTTCAGCTCTGATTTTACACATTTTCGCAATTACCTCCCTGCCACACCCATGGGCCAAAATACAAGAAATATTTTGCAATCCTTAGAAACATATTCCTTCATCCTGAACTTGGAGAGAGATTGAGGTTAACTGACATAATTTTAGAAAAATGCTATTAATTACATTGAATTGCATTCCATCAAAAGAAAAATCAGTCATGGGAGAACCATGATTTAGTGGTAAGGCTACATTACCATGATGATGTATTATTTTTTTATGGTAAAGCCAACCGCTCTGCAAGTCCATGGCTTAGTAGGTAGATTAAAAACCTCTAAGGCATGGCTTCTCAAGTGGAAGGCATGTTCCCTCATGTTTGGAGACAGTGAGCTCCCTCGAGTTTAGAGATGGTGTATTATCTCATATTTAGTTGATGGCAATTTTAGTACTACAATTTAACTATTAGGAAAATCCATATCCTTTTTGAAACTGAAATTTCCTAAAAGCCAAAACATGTACCGATCTGAATGCAGCCCTCTGCTCCATGCGTTTTCGATGCTTCCTTCTGCGAACACTACCCTCATTCGGTCGACTGGGTGGTATAGGCTCTCCCTCCTTATAGATAATCCAGCGGTATGGACCTGCATTCTTCAATCCAAAGCAAACCTTAATTTTATCAATGTGCCCTAATATCATCAACAAGAGAAAATGCTCTCAGCCTATTAACAAAATCTTTCTTTCAAACCATATAAGTGCAATGAGAGTCAAAAGCATTCATTCAATGTAGAGGTTTTTTCTTTATTCACTAAATAATTTTAGGCAAATCTAATTATGATCATAGCAAAATACATTCAGTTTAAGGAATATTTTTCCCATGGCTTATTCAATAAAGCATTCTTTCAAACAACCCATAATTGAAATAAAAGAAAAAGGTAATCAATCAAGAAATTATTTTTCCTTTGGTTCATTTAACACATTTTCCTTTAAAACTATTACGATAATAAGTAACTTCTATTATTAGTTAATGGTTATCTATTTGTAATCTATTGTAAATATTAGAATGTTTCTAAGATTTAACTAGGTTGTAGATAACAGTTTGTTTTCTTTCAGCTAGAATAGAAAGTTTCTATTATTTACAATTGTTTCCTAAGGAAACATCATTTCATTCTTGTGTATATATTGATCTCTTGGTCTCTATTAATATCAAGTAACTATTTTATCCATTACTTCGTAATATGGTATCAAAGCCAATACTTAAGAAAAATTTATCATTTCTTTTCGAAATTATTTGCTCAAATTTTTCAAAATTATTTCTGACACAATCTCTACAACCCACTTAGGGTTTCTGCTTTGAGAAATTCTAAGGAAGAAAATCGCATTTTTGTGCAAAAATCCAAATACAAAAAACACGTATTTAGGTGAAAACTTCGACTACAATCGTGACTTTTAAAAAGATTCGCTTGTTTGTAGCATCTTGGTGTTCAAGTGTGGATTTCTCCTATGTTTGAGTGGAACCACAACCTAGTTTAAGGCGCTATCGCCAATTTCTAAAGTCATTTTTGTTGGTTGCGCATCTGCTAATCTCCATTTTTTGGGTGACAAATCTCTATCTTTTGGTATCAATTCTTCATCTTCTATGTCGTCTCAGCAAGAACGTCCCTCTTCTTGGATTTTTTTTTGCCTGCAATCGACAATTTTTCTGTAACTTTTTATCCATGGCCGTCAACTAGGGTTTTGTTCGAAAACCCTAATTTTTTGTCTCGAAAAAATTGTCTAATTATAGATTCTTGGTGGGGTTTTTGGGAGCTCAACTAGATTGACGTTAGATTTTTTGGGTGCCTCGATTTTTGTGCCTCAATTTTCGAGCCAGTATATCCAAAAGCTAGCAATAACTTCTTTTTAGGTTTTTCGAGCTCTCTTCTGGATACCCCTTCAATTTTTCTGGGTCTTCCATTTTTTGCCTCAAAAGTACGTGCCTTCACAGATTTTCAGGCTTTTTCATTGAAAAATATGCTATGGTATCTCACTCTAATATTTTGCTCGAGAGCAATTCAAAATTCAATGGTTGGAACTATGGTACTTGGAAGCAACAGGTGATAGCAATTTTTGAATATCAGAATACTGATCAAATTGTTTTGGATGTTACACAGCGTCTGACTGCCCCTAGTATTGATCAAGATACATGGGACCTAAATAATTGGGAGGCGGTGATGTTTCTCAAATTATCCGTAGCTAATGATCAACTCGCGCAAATTCCATCCAACAAAACAATTGCCAAGATATGGGTACGTCTCAAGAATCTTCATAAGACTTCTGACAAAAGCAGAGATTTCTTTTTAAAAAACACTTTGTTTTCTATTTTCATGGATGAGTGAACATCACTCCAGGCTCACAAAAATAGGATTCAGGAAATTTGTGATTAGTTGCTTGCCATTGGTCGCAAGATGGAGGAAGAGGACATTGTGATCATCACTCTCAGGAGTTTACCCAAGTCCTACGAGCATTTTATTGAGACTACCAACATCACTTCTTCTGGTGTTGATCTGAAATTCAAAGATCTCTATATACTTCTGCTTTAGCAAGATCGATGGAAACTGCAATTCTGTAGCAGTTCCAACTCCACCTCCATAGAGAAAGCCTTTGTTACTAAATCCTTTCAGCAAGATAAAGGCAAGTCTCAACAAAAGTCCTCTGCTCCAGCTTCAGAAGGCTCCCAAAAGAAGAACATTCAATGCAACTATTGCCATAAGTTTGGTCACGTGCAAGTTGAATATCGAAAACGCTTAGCTTCCCAATCTAAGCAATTAGGTTTGCAACCCAAAGAGAACAATGCAAAGCACATTAAGCAGATGAAATTTGTCTTATACACTTTCATGGCTAAAAGCCCCGCGGATCATGTGAAGTCGTCTACCTGATATGTTGATTCAAGTGCTTCTTGTCATTTCACCCACCACAGAGACTAGTTTACTGACTACAAGCCTTATTCATATTTTGTTATTTTTGGTGGCAAAGAAGAGTACATTGTTGTCGGCAAAGGCAACATTCAAATCTAGTTTGTTGGGAGGAATCTCTTTTTCCTCGATGTGTACTATGTTCCAGGGATGGAACTAAATCTACTCTCAGTTGGTCAGTTGTTGCGACACTCTCCATAGTTGGATGTCACCTTCAGTTCACATCAGTGCACCATCACTACTAGGGCAACTCAGTCTATTGTTGCCAGTAGGTCTTGAGGATCATGATCTTTTCAAACTTATTGATTCTAGTGATTCTCAAGAGTTAGTTATGGCTACTCGGTGGTCTTCTGTTAGCAAGCTTTGGCATCAGCAGTATGGGCACTTAAATGTGCATTATCTCTCTTAGTTGGCTTAGGAAGAGCTTGTCCTCGGTTTGCCAAAGATTCAAACATAGCAGCTTAGAGTTTGTGATGCATGCCAGGTTGGGAAGCAATATCACACACCTTTCACGAATGGCGATCCATGGCAAGCTTCTCAGGTACTTCGCTTTGTTCATGTCAACATTTACAGCTATATGGCCACTCTTTCTATTCTTGGGTCCAGGTATTTTTTGTTGTTTATTGATGATTTCAATAGAAAAATGTGGGTATATTTTCTTAAAAAGAAATGAGATGCATTTACTGCATTTCAGAAGTTTAAACCTTTAGTTGAAAAAGAGTCTAGGAAATCCATTATTACTCTCAGGTCAGCCAATGGGGAGAATATTGTTCTAATGAATTCTCTAGCTTCTTGGATACTCGTGGCATCAAACATCGGTTAACCACACACCACAACAGAATAGTGTAGATGAACGTCAAAACTAGACAATCACCGAGATGGCTCAATCCATGCTCTAACACAGACATGTTCAAGAAGTACTGGGCATAAGCAATTAACAATACAGTTTATCTTTTGAACTAGTCACCCACAATGGCAGTCAAAGGTAAGACTCCAGAAGAGGCCTGGTCAGGTCACAAGCCCAAAATCAGTCACCTAAAGGTTTTTGGCTCTCTTGGTTTTGTTTGGATCACTGATGCGTCACGCACCAAGTTGGATGCCAAGAGTCAGAAACTCATGCTTGTTGGATACAGTAGTCTTCACAAAGTCTACCGCTCTATCAACACTGAGAAATCTCATCTCTTGTACAATCATGATGTAGTCTTTAATGAGCAACAAGGATCATTCATTTTTTTCTCCTGTTCCTAATCCAACAAATCAGACTATAAAGGCTCATGATTTGGCAATTAAACTTCTATTAGGTCCACCTAATGGGAGGGCTCCAGTAGATCCTACAGCTCCAATTATACCAATGATCCCTGTACAGACACCTCCAACTTCTTCTGCAGGATCACCCAAATTTATAGATGCTTCACTTGAGTTTGATCCACATCTTTTGATGAGGAACCTAATAGAGCATCTAATGATACTAATGTTGGTCATTCTCCTCTCCGGCATAAGTGGTGGGCTAAGACACTTATTGATCTTCAAGATGATGAGCTCCTTAAAGGGAGAACTATTCAAAAAAAGAGCAAATCTATATAATCTATTAACTTTTCTCTCATGGCCAATATTCATAGTGTGTTTGAACCACAAACATATTTCAAGGCTAAAGGAATTCCAAAGTGGGAACAGGCCATGACATCTAAACACCAGAGCATGCTGAAGAATAACACCTAGGTCCTTTTTGATCTTCCAAATGGGAAGAAACCCATTGGCTACAAATAGGTTTACAAAATCAAATACAAATCTGATGGTACTTTGGACAAGTACAAAGCTCGTTTAGTTGCAAAGGGTTTTTCTTAGTGTCAAGGCATTGATTATGAGGAGACCTTTGCTCCTACTACAAAGATGAGCAAAATCAGATTAGTCCTAGCCATGGCAGCACAGTTTGGCTGAAAAGTCCATCAAATGGACGTCAAGAGTGCTTTCTTGAATGGTGATCTTCACAAAGAGGTCTACATGATGCAACCTCTTGGTTTCAAGGTTGTCAACAAAGAACATCAAGTTCTCATATTAGTGAAGGCTCTCTATGGCTTGAAGCAGGCCCCTCAGTACATGAAAATTGATAAGTACCTTTGTGATCAAGGCTTCCATAGGAGTTCTTCAAACTCAAATTTGTACATCAAGACAACTAACAGTGACATCATCCTTCTGGTTATTTATGTGGATGATTTGATCATCACTAACAGCTCGAAATCTTTGATTTGGGGAATCAAGCAAAATTTATGCCAGTCTTTTGATATGACTGACCTTGGGCTCATGCATTATTGCTTCGATGTTGAGGTTTGGCAACAATCTTTTAGAATATTCATCTCTCAATCCAAATATGTCAGGGCTCTATTAGACAAATTATGTATGCAAGATTGCAAGCCTGCATCTACGCCCATGGAGAAAGGTCTCAAGTTATCAACCAAGTCTAATTCTCCTCTTATTGATGATACTGCATATAGACAACTAGTAGGCAACCTCACCTAACTCTCTGCTACTAGGTCTAATATCAACTTCACAATCAACTATATCTCCCGCTTTATGACAACTCCCAAGGTTGATCATTGGATGGCAGGAAAGTGTGTGCTTCGTTATATGAAGGGCATTATAGATTATGGACTTATTTACTCTAGGAGTTCTAATCCTAGACTTAGTGGTTTCACAAATTCAGATTGGGTAGGCTCTGTTGACAATCAAAAGTCAACTTCTAGATATGTGTTCAGTTTGGGATCAGGTGTTGTGACATGGACCAATAACAAGCAGGAGACAGTTTCTCTCTCCTCCATAGAGTTTAATTACAAAGGAACTGTTATGGTAGGATGTGAAGTTGTTTGGTTTTGTCAGATGCTTGGGGATATGCAGATATCACCAGCAAGACTGACCACCTTATTTGTTGATAACGAAGGCATTATCAAATTAGCACAGAATTCAGTCTTCCATGAACGAACCAAGCATGTAGATGTTCACTGTCACTACATACGATAGCTAGTTGAAGACAGGACAATAGACTTGCAATATGCTCTACAATAGATTAGACTGCAGACATTCTCACCAAGCCTCTTGTCCTAATAAGCTTGTCAAATTCAAAGGACAGCTTGGTGTAGTGGATAGATTAACCATTAAGGGAGGGTATTACGATATTAAATAGCTTCTATTATTAGTTAATAGTTATGTATTTGTAATCTATAGTAAATATTAGAATGTTTCTAATATTTAGTTAGGTTGTAGATAATTGTTTGTTTTCTTTCAACCAAAATAGAAAGTTTATATTCTTTACAATTGTTTCCTATGAAAACATTGTTTCATTCTTTTTTATATATTGACCTCTTGGTCTCTACTAATATCAAGTAAGTATTTTACCAATTACTTCATAATAAAAACAACCCATAAATGCAGACAGAACATTAAGAATTGAGAATGTTACCTGCTCTCTATTAAATGAAATCTTTCAGACAAACCAGAACTGCTATAAAAGTGAAAAATATTAACTACTGGAATATTTAAATGCTCAATCTGTAGAACATAATTTTCTTCACCACAATGAGAGGAAAAAGCATTCAGCTTCTTAGTGCATGAATAAGATTTCATTTCAAGCAATCCATTATTGAAATAAGAGCAAAATAAATTGACTATTGAATAATCTTTCTCATTACTGAACAAAAATTTAGTTCTAGAAATCCAGAAGCACAAACAATGCAAAAACACATCCACTATCGGAGTATATAATCGATGCTACAGGAAAGAGGAAAATAAAATCGTACAATATTTCATAACTCTAGTGAGAGCGAAACGCATTCAGTAGTGAAGTATTTTCAAGCAACCTCAACTAGATCAGTGTAAGCTATTGAATAGAATTATCCTTCAAGGAATTTATAAGAGCATTAACTGCAAAGCGCGTTCAAGCAATCGTTTTATTATGCATTTTTGCAACCTTTCAGCAGCTACATTGCTCTGATTGTAACTTATTATCCATGATCAAACAAGAAATGTAAACTAAACATAGATGGTTGACTGGATTTAGTAATTGAATCGTGGACAAGCGTTATTGTAAACAATTTAATTTTGAACTGGTTATGTACAAAACTCACCGGGCGGTCTCAAGGCGGCTCTTTTTTTGCGGTGCTTTGCGCTGGGCATTCGCTTTGGCAATCGCTGATCTCCTAAGCTATGGAAACCCTCCTGCTTTAGATTCCATGGCGATGAATGACCAATGAACGATTGTCCCAGCGGTGAAAACACTGTTCTTCCTGCGCAAAAGCCATCAAGTGGTAAAAAGGTATTGAAGAATCGGTCTATAAGAGGCTTGTTGCAACTAGTACTGAGTGCAAAGCAGGAGGTTTGTGACGGGCTGAGGGTTTTAGGAATTGCAGAAGCATTGATCGTGTGACGTGCCAGAAGTTTAGAAAATAAGCTTCTCGCAGACATGATAAAGAGTTATACCGGAACTCTGATGAAAACTGAATCTCGCTATTACCCTAGTTAAGCCGTGCCTGCGAGCCCTGAGACTTTTTAAGAGGTGGAATTACATACAAGGAGTTAGGAAACGTCTATGAGATTGATTTAGTTCATACGATTTACACGGAGATATAGAAGGTTGCACCAATTTCTTTCTGCAACAAGGATCGTACTATGTACTGTATCTTAGTAAAGAAATTACAATCCTTATTATCTTCTTCCAACAATTTTCTTAGGCCCCGTTTGGTAACAAGAATTTGCAAACACAACTCACACACTTGGGGCTTTATCAGATAGCCCTTATTCATGTGGTCTGGCCAAGACCACTACAAGTCAAAAATGATTTAGGAAACTTGGCATATTTCCTAGGTGCTCCTGCACCAACAAAGCTCAAAGCCAATGGGTAGAAGTCAATAGTAGGAAGAAGAAGTTGTTGACTACTAGACCCTTTTTTAACATGGTTACTAAGAGAAAGTACAAACCTAATGTGGAAGGTAAGAATTAATGTTTGGGTAGGAAGAATAATAAAGAAATAAGAGAATTGGCAAGTAAAGTTGATATAGTAAATGGGGGATAGTTCACCATCTAAGAGAGTTGTAACAAAAGTTATAAAGGAATATCATATCATAGAATATTAGAGGATTGAATTCTCCTCATAAGAAGGATATTTTGCGGAATGTGGTTTGGTAACCCAATTTGAACATTTGGAGGGACCCTTATGGAGAAGGGTAGGTATTTAGTTTAATGGTTTGAATCTATTCTTGAAACAAGTCATTTGCTGAATGTTTATTACTTCTTGGAGATCTAGTTTGACTCCTCAAATCAATGGTATCAAATCTAGTAGATCTATTGAGGGGTGCAAAATTAGTTACTTGTGTTGTAGATTGTTATATTGAGAAGATGCCTCCAAAAAAAAATATAGAAGGAGATACAAGAGCTGATATAAGCTACTAAAATAATGGATAGAGAGTCGAGGAAACAAAGAGACTAAGATGCAATAAGGTAAAGAGAAATGAGACAAGTAAGCAAGTAAAATGCAACCATCTCAGAAATCTTGGAAGCTTTGGAAAGGATTCCTACGAGGGATGTGCATGAAGAACAAGAAAGTGATGCTTAAGCACTTGACAATCCTCATGGAGAGGATGGAGGGGACTTAGATCTTGAAGAAAGAAGGATGATAAGGTTGTTGAAGACATTTCAATGTGGTAGAAGAAAGACAATAATTGATTTCCATACTATCATGGCAAGATAGATAGTGAAGAGGTTTTGCGGTTGATAGATTCCCAATAGAACTATTATAATTATGGAGATATAAGTGAAGTAAAATAAGGTAAAGCTATACAAAACATAGCTAAGAGGGACAACATTGACATGGTGGAGCAGTGTAATGGAAAAGAGGTTTTGTAAGGGTGGAACAAACATGACCAAATGGTGAAGGATGTGCCTCTTCCATCAAATAATACAATCCAAAAATAGAGGATAAGGAATAACTTGAAAGAAAAGGAGATGGTTTTGATGACCTACATAGAGGAATTTCACAAGTTGAGCATAAGAGGTGGATTAGAGCACAAAGATGAAAATGTTGCAAGGTATCTTAATGGGCTCATATAAAACTTGCAAAATGGGATTACCTTGATTTTTCCTAAGATGCTTAGAGATAGTTTCCAATTGGCTATAAGTGCATAAGATATGGTCAATAGGAAGAAAGAGAGACAAGAAGGTGGTAGAGGAAATGCAAACAAAGGAAGGGGAAGAAAAACCAATAATATGGGAAGAAATGACAGTTTAGTTTCATATGAAATGGTGAACAATTTATATTTGGAATGGTCACCACACAATAGGCCGTATAGAGCATCACATGTAAGTAGTGATGATTTTCTTAAAAGATAGATGACTATGAGCATCACATGTATAGAGCATCTCCATTAAAATATGTTCGCTGGTGTAAACCTTGAGGAATAGTTGGTCCCAATTCAGTTGTGTGTCAATATTAGGAATGTGACCAATTAATGTGACAACCTCATCATATGTCACCATAGTCAAAGTATTGACAACCCATAGGAACTCAACCTTTGAACATCCCATCTATAAATGACCTTATAAAGAAAGTTCAATAAACCCGCATGAAACAGTGAAACAAAAGTTGCATACTTGTGAAGATGATCAGACTGCAGGTGATCAATATGTCTCAAATCTATATTCAGTTCTTTTACTATGCATATAAATGGTTTGTTATATAAAAGACTTATATCCACGAGATAAATAATCATTTTCTTACTATGCTATCCTTATCCTTGGCTGATCTCTGGTAGACCATTTCTTAACCATCCTCCTTCGATCTATAGGTCACTGTATTAATCTAGTTCATCTTGTCTCTACTCGAATTAATAAGAATTGGCAATCTTAGGGATTGCCAAAAGAGGAATGGGTCCAAGTGGAAGATAGGATTTAGAAGTGAGTTTAATTAAAACATAATAAATAGTGTATTACAAAAAGGAGAATGGTATGTTCTTCGCAATCTACTTCCTTATACATTCTACCAATGTTCCAAATTGAACCTAATAGAGAACATCACAACACATAACTAGCAACATAGAACATACCTCCTAGCTACCTCAAGAACATAAAATTTCAAAAACCAAAGTGCACAAGTTTAAATTCAAAGCCTCAAAGGTCAAGAGCACAACAAATAAAAATAAATAAATAAATACGAACAAAACCCACATTTGATGGAATCACAGAAAATCTGGTGGCTAGATAGTTATAAGTTGATTCAAGCTAATCCTTCATCACCATTAAGGTTGAAAATAACATACCCAATTGAAAACCAATTTACATATACAAAGTGACTAACATTACTCACAAAGAGGGAGTAGAAGCTACACACTACCTTGTGTCCAAGGTGCGCTAAAGAACATAACCAAACTCTTGGAGATCATATAATCCTAAGTTTACATAATCTGGAAGTAACACATTTCATTAACTTATGAAACATTTACCAAGTTCCATGGTTTGTCTTTCCAAAAATGACATGCTAGATACGCTTTCCAACAATATAATTAAGATCCTTTCATCACACACTGCAAGTTTCAGCATCACCTAAGATGGCATTGTAGAATGAAAACGAAATGTGATCTCCAAAAAGTGAGAGAGGTTATTATAGGTCTCTGCAACACGGTCCTGTAGGAATTGGAATCTCATCCATATCTCGCATGAGCTCTGAGATATGTCCCATCAAAGATTGCAGCGCTGTGGCATTTAGTGACCCTTAGGGACATTCTGGTTTAGCCTGCCTCAGAACGTTCGAGCACTGAAGGGGACAAGAAGAGGTTGGGGATAGATTTTACCTGGCCACACAGAGCTAATGGAGCAAACAGTTTGATCCCACAATGAAAGATGAGAGAGATTTGGCAGTTGACAACTTTGTACTGGCCAACAATGCAAGTTTCAGCATCACCCGAGATGGTGTCATAAAATGAAAACAGTGTGTGATCTCCAAAAAGTGAGAGAGGTTATTGTAGGTCTCCACAACACAGTTCTATAGGAGCTATAATCGCATCCATACTTTGCACGAGCTCCAAGATACGCCCCGTCAAAGATTGCAGCCCTATGGCATTTAGTGACCCTTAGGGACATTCTGGTTCGGCGTGTCGAATAACGTTCGAGCATTGAAGGGGATAGGACGAGGTTGGGGATAGGGTTTATCAGGCCACTCAGAGTTAATGGAGCAGACAGTTTAATCCCACGAGGAAAGATGAGAGAGATTTGGCAGTTGGCAACTTTGTACTGGCTAACACTGCAAGTTTCAGCATCACCCGAGATGGCATTGTAGAATGAAAATGGAATGTGATCTCCAAAAAGTGAGAGATGTTATTGTAGGTCTCTGCAACATGGTCCTGTAGGAATTGGAATCTCATCCATATGTCGCATGAGCTCCGAGATATGCCTCATCAAATATTGCAGCCCTGTGGCATTTAGTGACCCTTAAGGACATTCTGGTTCAGCGTGCTTGAGAACGTTCGAGCACTAAAGGGAAAAAGATGAGGTTGGGGATAGGGTTTACCCGGCTACCCGGAGCTAATGGAGTAGATAGTTTGATCCCACGACAAAAGATGAGAGAGATTTGGCAGTTGGCAACTTTGTACTGGCCAACACTGCAAGTTTCAGCATCACCCGAGATGGTGTCATAAAATGAAAATAGTGTGTGATCTCCGAAAAGTGAGAGAGTTTATTGTAGGTATCCACAACACGGTTTTGTAGGAGTTGAAATCACATCCATACTTCACACGAGCTCCAAGATGCGCCCCGTCAAAGATTGCAGCCCTATGGCATTTAGTGACCCTTAGGGACATTCTGGTTCAGTGTGCCTAAGAACGTTCGAGCACTGAAGGGGACAAGATGAGGTTTGGGATAGGGTTTACCTAACCACCCAGAGCTAATGGAGCAGACAGTTTGATCCCACGACGAAAGATGAGAGAGATTTGGCAGTTGGCAACTTTGTACTGGCCAACACTGCAAGTTTCAGCATCACTCGAGATGGTGTTGTAGAATGAAAACGAAACGCGATCTCCAAAAAGCGAGTGAGGTTATTGTAGGTCTCTACAACACGGTCCTGTAGGAACTGGAGCCTCATCCATATCTCGCACGAGCTCTGAGATATGCACTATCAAAGATATTTTAATTCACAGTGTTTAATGAGAATATAGTTGAGGCTTGCTTTACTTTTCTATATTAAGTTTGGCTTTCAATTTTGGAGGAATGAATCAACCTTGATGATAGAGGTAAATGCTAAATAATATTTATTTAATCACATTGTTTGAAAAAACTTTAATGACCTTTAAATACAATTGAAAGAAATGGAATTGATCTCCCTTACTCATGTAGATGAATAAAATTGGAATTTAAAAAAGAGAGGGACATCCACCATAAAACCATGCAATCATGCACTTCTTGATGGGAGTATCATAAGTTCATTGTTAGATGGATATGCCAAATGTGGAAGAATTAAAAGGAAAATATGTTGATTGATTGAATATAAAACCAAACATGTGGAATTTTTAAAAATATATCATGGGGCTATTAATAAAATCAAACTAATAGAATCAAACTCTACAAACATGGGTATTCAAACTATGAACAAAAAAAACATCATTATTGAGGTTTTAGCATGTTGGGCAAGATAGGGTCTTATTGAAGCTAACAAGAAGCATCATTGTATATAGTGTTTTATAGGCATAAAATTAAAGTGGCATAAAACCATTCACATGCAAAAACATCTAGAACATGTGATAAAATCATACGTTCAAACCATTCATGTAGCCATAGTCACAAATTTCAATAAAGAATTCAACCAACATAAAGGTGCTAAACTTTGTAAGCTATGGATAAAATATTTTCTTTTGTCTCCATGTCAAATAAAATATTTTGGTACCTCTGTGAATGTAGTATGACATCCTTCATTTTATAGTGTTGATCCCAAAGCTACAACACTTATTATTTATTACTAATGTATGTAAAACTGTTAAGCATCAAATTCAACACCTTTGTGTGCAAAATAATGTACTATATGTTAGAGTAATAAATTCATTTTCTTATTAATTAAATTATATTGATATAATTACTAAGTTACTTATTATATTGATATAGTTTACTTATAATTCCTTTCGATTTACAACTAATTGAAATGATTTCCCCAATTTTCCATCTAGTCACTAGGAAATTGGATTTGTTGTATCTTTCTCTTAAAGAACCGGATCTACTAGTTCCTTTGGTCTAGAAGCCTTCCATTGAGATTGGGATTTTGAAAGGTTCAAGGGTTGAGGAACTCTTTATAGAATATCTTGAAGAAGGAGAGGTCATGTATAATGGTTTTGAGGAAGGCTAGAGTTCCATCCAAATAGTGTTGCAAAATGGCCAAGCGGAGGAGGAGGTAGAAGAATAAATAGAATAAATGCACGAGAAGGAGGGTCATGAGGGCAATGGAAAATTTGGGGAGGGAAGCAATTAGGAGAATGGGTCAAATATGCTTCTCAACTAGAAGGAGAGTATTGCATTGGACACTGATACTAGTCTACCTCATAGCAAGATCACCAATGTCAGTGATGAACTTGTTAAGGAGATCACTACCAATCAGAATTTTACCTATAAGCCTACAAGACTTCATCCCTTGGTAGTGGTAATGGTGGTAATTATGGTTGGATGTGTTTGAAATAGAAAAAGAAATGAAGGGTGTTTTGCATGACACTATTCACTCATCATAGGTTGTATGGATTCAAACCCACAACCAAGCTTTTATACCATTATACAAATTACAAATTATAAGACTATGCCTTTCATGATAGTCGCATTTTCATATTGGCAAATGAAGAATGACTTTTGGAACAAACATAATAAATACTTCCAAATACAAATGAAGCCAATGTATTGTATTATAAGCTCGAATGGTAAAGACCAAGCCCAAACATTTATTAAGGTGTAGCATTTATAATTGTCAGGTTCATTTGAAGAAGTCATTGTTCATATTCTCATTGTTGTGTAATTTGATGATAAGAAGAATACAATGATATAGAGGTTGATAGTGACTTAAAACTTTACAAAATGCAATCAATGAGAATTTTACATTGAGGGGGGAGTAATAATAAATGTTTCATTCTCATTGTTTGACAAACTCTTATATAAAGAGGGAGTAGACAAATGATATGGTTTAGTCTTCTTCCGAGAATCTTAGTCATATTGGTTCAGAAGGATTCATGATACAACTACTATACTTAGCGTGACCAATTGATGCTAAAAACCTTAGTATTGATGCTACAAACCTTAGTATTGACATAATTTAACCTCTACAATTCCAGGCATAAGATGATTAGCATACAATGGTACTTGAACAAAGAACACTAATAACTATTGAGGATGTGAATTGATAATACCATTTTGCAGATGATTTTGGCATCTCACCCTTTATCACTTGTGCGTCAAATTTATTAGCCCTCTTCTTTGGTGACCTACAAATGAAGAATTAGAACAGTAAAACATCTAAGATAAGATTTAAAAAATGGGTCCTATTAAAGAATCTAATATAAATTCAAATAATGTATCTAGATTCTAAATAAATCAAAACTAAATCTCATCACTTACACATCATAACAATACAGTCCACCTTAGTCATGTGATAGTATCGGGGAAGAGGTTGTAAAATTCTATTTGGATCCAATTGATCACTTTTTCTCTCTCTCCCAATTCAATCTAATGAGCCAACTGGATCTGCTCAACATTTTAATGTCTCAAGTATTGCCTCATGGTCTGACTCGTGAACTTTCCAAAGAATCTTATTATGTGGTTTTCCACCATATTTTATCAAGTGGACATTTGATGCGACAACAAGGTTTGAATAGTGAAGAATCTTCCTCTTTGTTTGCCAATCCTCGAATAACCACAAGTTAGGATTCTTCATAGAATATCGTCTAAGCCATGTGCCTATTACAACCACCGCACTGACATGGTACTCTAAACCTTCACCATCTATAACCGAGTGATCCAATTTTTGTTTGGCTTCAACACAATGACACAAATAATAATCTCTCCCTTCTTCATTGTCTTCAGGTGCAATAACAGCAAAAACATGGCCTGCAGTGACAAATGTACAAAATGCGGTCATTAATTCAGAAAATACTCAAGTAAAAGTTATAAAGTTACATATTGAAATTACAAAGATATATATATATATATATATATATATATATATATATATATATATATATATATATATATATATATATATATATATATATATATATATATATATATATATAAATTAGGTTGCACTAGATCTGACAAGCGGTCAAAGTCAATAGATGAATCCATCTCTACCATTTCCAATGCTTGTGGGGGACGATAGGTGTCAATTGGGTCCAAAACCCGTATATCCCATTTGTCCACCCATTCAGTTGACTCACAGTCATCCCAATTTTTCTCTGCACATGATGGACAATAGCATGCCATTTTTTGTGTGTGGATACTCCATGAACCTGCATCAGAGCTTCTAAAAGAGTGTAACTCACTAGATCCTATTAGTGTGCAACAATCCTGATATGGTGCAATGTTAGTATTATCTATCAACCAAAAAAATCTATGAACTGTAGACTCGCCTTCCTTACCTGGACCCATTGTAGCGTTACACCATTAGATGATGGATTTTGCATCTATCAATATTGCTCCATCTTTGTACTTTAGTTCTTCATGAGCCAAGGCTCTTTTAATGCATACGCTTGCACCATCGTGCTCTCCCTTACCATGACCAGCCTCTGTGAAATTCCACATATATTGAATTCTACACAACCTGTGCATCCTGCTCAACCAATAGAACATCTGTGCATTCTTGAATTGAGATGCACAATTGTTTGACCAAATAATTTGTTGACGATATGTTATGCCCCTGTTAGCCAAATCTCCATAAAATAGTTGAAAACAACCATGTACAAACTCCATAGAATGTGATTGATCATCTTTGATGTAAAAATGGTACTCCCTCAAAATCTTCCTATCATCCTCTGTACTTGTAGGTAAATGCATGAATGTTATGTGAACAAATATGGAAACCTGTTGAGATGTACAATACTTTGCTTGCACCTCATTTTGTGGTTGTAGTGTGTAGTTCTCTGCAAAATCTACAACTGAAACAATGGTATCCAATGGAAACATATCCTTGCACAACTTGAATTGCAAATCCAACCATCGAGCTCTATGGGTATGCCTTGCATACTCGTAAATAATCTTTTCATGAAAAATCTTCATGAACTCATACACTGGAATCTTTTCAATAACTAGATCACATCTTTTACCATATTTCCCATCTTTAAGAGCATATGTCACTGTCTTGAATTTTCCATAATCTACTATTTCATTTCCAATTGCATGTGTACTATCCATATGTTGACAAGTTGATAAAAGTTGCAAAGAACCACAAAATAAGCACGTACCATCCAAGCATGATGTCTTGTAAAATTGTTGGCCATCCCCTATTTCACACAAAATGTTGGATATGAATTCCCTTGAAGATCTTGGTGGCTGTTTTATGTCACAATCCTGCAAAACAAATTGAGAATGCAAAACTATGCATATGTGCCTAAAAACATCAAAATGGTTAGAAAATTCAATATGTATCCTACAACAACAAGTTGTGCGTGTGTGATTTATTTTCACATAAAAAAGTTTACCCATCTGAAAAAATCTTTGACTTATTCGAATTTGAGGATACATACCAATAAATTTTGCAAAAAATTGTGTCTGAGTTGAGTCCAAAAAATGTTTCGCATGTGGCTCGTGATTTCGGCTACCAATCCTCCTTCTTACAACATCTCTTTGATTAGGAGAAACACGTGTGTTATTTTTCCAAAAATCTTCAATCAATGATTTCAAGGCTTCACTAATTTCTTTATCCTTTTGCGGTAGTCTACCGCTAAATGTCCATAACTCATTTTTTTTTGGATCTTCTAATCTCTCACGCCTTAGCATGGCTCTCCTTAAGGTACCTCTACCAATTTTTAATGTTTTGCTTGTCTCTCTCATGAGTCAAGCTTTCTTCATTTGGCTACTTACTATTGTTGATGTGAGTACTCGTCTTGTGATATTACTATCTTTGGTGCGTGATTTAGAACCCATTTTGTCATAAGCACTCATTAGATTCTTTACAATATTTCTTTCATTTGAATCATCCATCGTTCTTAGCCCAAGAATCTTCATGATAGGCCTAAATTTCAAATTCCTCATCATTTCAAAAAATAATTGGCATTGACCTGTAATATTTAATTCTTCAAAAAATAATCTCCACATATGATTAACTTTTCTTTGACAAGTACACTTGCTAATCTTGTCAGGCATTGATTTCAAAATGTTAGTATCAATATCAATCAAATATTTTAGTTTTCTAAAACGAATTCTAGAAGGTGTTCTAATCTCTTCAATTCTCTCAACATTTGGAACATCAATATAAGGTTGAGTGTATTGCGTACCTTGAACCGAAGATGATGTGCCTTGGCAATAAGATGTAATATCACCTACTTCATGTGTTGATGTTGTGCTTTCAACATTACATGATGGAGTGTGTATATCGTTAGATCTATAAATCAGTGTCTCTTCAACATGAGCGGATGATATGACTTCAACATTGGAAGATGGTGTAGCGGATGATATGACTCCAACATTTGAAGATGGTGTAGCGGATGATATGACTCCAACATTGGAGGATGATGTAGGTTCACAATTCAATTGTCTTCTTGAGCGTAACAATCTCATTCATTCTCTTTATCTTTCTAATTTTTCCTCCTTGTTTCTTTGTACTGGTGGTTCTTGATCCTCTCCGAAAGTCAATTCTTCATCATTGCTTTGCAATTTTCTTTGTTTATGTAGTAATTTCATTTTATCTCTTTTAATTGTCAAATCTCTCTCCCTATCTGCATTTGTTTGAATCCTTGGTTTCTTCCTTGGCATGATGATGATTTCTACATGTCAAATTATTCAAACATCCGAATTACTTAAAATGTGTAAATTACAAATTATTCAATTACATATAAAAATTATAATTATTTGAACGAATACACAATATATATCAAACGACTTGTCAAATTTCTAACCATTTTGAAATAACATTTCATTCAAACATACAATTTTCAATGAATTCACTATATATTACATAACATATCAAATTATAATCAAACTTGTATCTATATATTGACAAACAATATTTAAAATGGATTGCACTAACCTTTTCTATTAAAGTAATATTCAAAAAAATTTCAAATCATGTATCCAATGATTGAATTTGGTGTTTGCTAGCTTCCAAAAGTGTTGAAATAGTGTTTGCTATGTTGAAACCCGTGTTTTCTGTCGAAATAACAGAGAGCATAACAGACCAAAAGTTAAAAATGGATGAAATGGGCCCCAAGGTTGGGTTTTGACCATTTTTTGGTGATTTGAGATAGTGCGTATGCATTATAAAGCGCGTACACACTATCCCAAAACACATCACTCCCCATCCTCCCTACTCTCTCTCCCATCCCCTACCTCTCTCTC
This sequence comes from Cupressus sempervirens, assembly GCA_028749045.1. Taxonomy (NCBI): domain Eukaryota; kingdom Viridiplantae; phylum Streptophyta; class Pinopsida; order Cupressales; family Cupressaceae; genus Cupressus; species Cupressus sempervirens. Next base: position 599,702,190 of record CM053791.1, on the reverse strand, counting down.
TTCCTACTCTCTCCCATCCTTTACTCTCTCTCTCTCTCCCTCTCCCACCACCTACTCTCTCTACCTCTCTCACCCCCTCTCCTCTCCCATCCCTGGCTCTTTATATCTCTCACACACACTCTTATCCCCCTTATCTCTCTCCCTCTCCCTCTCCTACCACCTAATTTCTCTCCCCCATCCCCTACTCTCTCTCTTCTCTCCCATCCCCTACTTTGTCTCTCTTACACACATTCCCATTCCCCCTCTCTCTCCCTCTCCCACTGCCTACTTTCTCTCCCCCATTGTCGTACTCTCTCTACCACCCCCTACTCTCTCTCACACTCACACTACTACTACCTACTATCTCTCGCTCTCAAGTTCTCTCTCTCCCTCTCTACTCTCTCTCTCTCTCCCATCTTGTACAAGCTCTCTCTGCCTCTCCCACTCTCTCTCCCATCGCCTACTTTCTCTCCCCCATCCCCTACTCTCTCTCTCGTCTCCCATCCCCTACTCTCTTACACTCTCCCCCATCCCCTACTCTCTCTCTCCTCTCCCATCCCCTACTCTCTCACTCTCACTCTCTCCCATCCCCTATTCTATCTCTCTTACACATACACCCTCATCCCCCCTCTCTCTTTCCCTCTCCCACCGCCTACTTTCTCTCCCCCATCATCGTACTCTCTCACTCTCTGCCACCCCCTACTCTCACACTCTCACACTCTCTCCCATCCCCTACTCTGTCTCTCTTACACACACACACTCCCATCCCCCCTCTCTCTTTTCCTCTCCAACTGCCTACTTTCTCTCCCCCATTGTTGTACTCTCTCTCTGCCACCCCCTACTTTCACACTTTCACACTCTCTCCCATCCCCTACTCTCTCACTTTCATAGATACACACACTCTTATCCCCCCACTCTTCTTCTTCTCTCCCATCCCCTACTCTCTACATCTATCACACATACTCCCATCCCCCCTATTTCTCTCCCTCTCCCTCTCCCTCTCCCTCTCTCACTCCCTCTCCTACCGCCTATTATCTATCTCTCTCAAGTTCTCTTTCTTCCTCTCTACTCTCTCTCTCTCCCCCCCCATCCCTTACTCTCACTCTCTCTCCCATCCCCTACTACTTTCTCTCAAACTCTCACACTCTCTCCCATCCTTTACTCTATCTCTCTTATAAATAAATACACATTCCCATTCCCCCCCCCCTCTCTCTCTCTCGCAGTCCTTGTCCCACTGCCTACTCTCTCCCATCCCCTACTCTATCTCTCTTAAATGCTTCCATTACACCTCTCTCTCCCTCCCACTCCCTCTCCCATCGCCTACTCTCTCTCTCTCTCTCTCTCTCTCTCTCTCTCTCTCTCTCTCTCTCTCTCTCTCTCCCTCCCTCTCTCTCCCCCATCCCTCTACCATTGCCTACTCTCTTTATCTCTCTCTCCCCTATCTCATTCTTGACTCTCTCTCTTTCACACACACACACCCCATCCACCCTCTCTCCTCTTCCATCCCCTACTTTTTCTCTCACTTTCTCTCCCTCTCCCATTGCCTACTCTCTCTCATTCTCACTCTCTCCCTCTCCACTCTCTCTCTCTCTCTGCTACCTTCTAGTCTCTCTTAAATTTTCACACTCTCTCCTATCCCCTACTCTCTCTCTCTCTCTCTCTCTCTCTCTCTCTCTCTCTCACACACACACACACACACACACACACACACACACACACACATTTATATTCCCCCCTCTCTCCCCCTCTCCCACTTCCTCTCCCACTCCCTCTCCCATTGCCTACTCTCTCTTCCATCCCCTACTCTCTCTTGAGCTACTTTGTCTTCCCCCTCTCCCATTCCATATCTCTCTCTTTCACACACATGCACTCCCATCCTCCTCTCTCTCAAGTTCTTCCTCTCCCACTCCGTCTCCCATCGCTTACTCTCTCTCTCCCCCATCCCCTACTCTTAATCTCTCTCTCCCAACTTGTACTCTCTCTCACACTTCCTTTCAAAAAACATCACTCCCCATCCTCCCTACTCTCTCTCCCATCCCCTCCCTCTCTCCCTTCCTACTCTCTCCCATCCTTTACTCTCTCTCACTCTCCCTCTCTCACCCCCTCTCCTCTCCCATCCCTGACTCTTTAGATCTCTCACACACACTCTTATCCCCCCTATCTCTCTCCCTCTCCCTCTCCTACCACCTAATTTCTCTCTCCCATCCCCTACTCTCTCTCTTCTCTCCCATCCCCTACTTTGTCTCTCTTACACACATTCCCATTCCCCCTCTCTCTCCCTCTCCCACCGCTTACTTTCTCTCCCCCATCGTCGTACTCTCTCTACCACCCCCTACTCTCTCTCACACTCACACTACTACTACCTACTATCTCTCTCTCTCTCTCAAGTTCTCTCTCTCCCTCTCCCATCTTGTACAAGCTCTCTCTGCCTCTCCCACACTCTCTCCCACTGCCTACTTTCTCTCCCCCATCCCCTACTCTCTCTCTCTCGTCTCCCATCCCCTACTCTCTCACACTCTCACACTCTCCCTCATCCCCTACTCTCTCTCTCCTCCCCCATCCCCTACTCTCTCACACTCTCACTCTCTCCCATCTCCTACTCTATCTCTCTTACACATACACCCCCCTCCCCCCTCTCTCTTTCCCTCTCCCACCGCCTACTTTCTCTCCCCCATCGTCGTACTCTCTCTCTCTGCCACCCCCTACTCTCATACTCTCTCCCATCCCCTGCTCTGTCTCTCTTACACACACACTCCCATCCCCCCTCTCTCTTTTCCTCTCCCACTGCCTACTTTCTCTCCCCCATCGTTGTACTCTCTCTCTGCCACCCCCTACTTTCACACTTTCACACTCTCTCCCATCCCCTACTCTCTCACTTTCATAGATACACACACTCTTATCCCCCCACTCTTCTTCTTCTCTCCCATCCCCTACTCTCTACATTTGTCACACACACTCCCATACCCCCTATTTCTCTCCCTCTCCCTCTCCCTCTCCCACTCCCTCTCCTACCGCCTACTATCTATCTCTCTCAAGTTCTCTCTCTCTCTCTCTCTCTCTCTCTCTCTCTCTCTCTCTCTCTCTCTCTCTCTCTCTCCCCCATCCCTTACTCTCACTCTCTCTCCCATCCCCTACTACTTTCTCTCAAACTCTCACACTCTCTCCCATCCTTTACTCTATCTCTCTTATAAATAAATACACATTCCCATTCCCCCCCTCTCTCTCTCTCTCTCTCTCGCAGTCCTTGTCCCACTACCTATTCTCTCCCATCCCCTACTTTATCTCTCTTAAATGCTTCCATTTCACCTCTCTCTCCCTCCCACTCCCTCTCCCACCGCCTACTCTCTCTCTCTCTCTCTCTCTCTCTCTCTCCCTCTCTCTCTCTCCCCCCTCCCTCTCTCTCTCCCATCCCTCTACCATTTCCTACTCTCTCTATCTCTCTCTCCCCTCTCTCATTCTTGATTCTCTCTCTTTCACACACACACACACCCATCCCCCCTCTCTCCTCTTCCATCCCCTACTTTTTCTCTCACTTTCTCTCCCTCTCCCACTGCCTACTCTCTCTCTCACTCTCACTCTCTCCCTCTCCACTCTCTCTCTCTCTCTCTCTGCTACCCTCTAGTCTCTCTTAAATTTTCACCCTCTCTCCTATCCCCTACTCTCTCTCTCTCTCTCTCTCTCTCTCTCTCTCTCTCTCTCTCTCTCTCTCTCTCTCTCTCTCTCTCTCTTTCTCTCTTACACACATTTATATTCCCCCCTCTCTCCCCCTCTCCCACTCCCTCTCCCATCGCCTACTCTCTCTTCCATCCCCTACTCTCTCTTGAGCTACTTTGTCTTCCCCCTCTCCCATTCCATACTCTCTCTCTTTCACACACATGCACTTCCATCCTCCTCTCTCTCAAGTTCTTCCTCTCCCACTCCGTCTCCCATTGCCTACTCTCTCTCTCCCCATCCCCCTACTCTTAATCTCTCTCTCCCAACCTGTACTCTCTCTCACACTTCCTCTCTCTCCCATCCCCTACTTTAAATCTCTTTCCCCCATCCCGCACTCTCTCTTTTCCACCCCTACTCTCTCTCACACTTCCTCTTTTTGCCACCCCTACTCTCTCTCTCTCTCATCCTATACTCTCTTTGCCACCCCTACTCTTTCTCACTTTCTCTCTCCCATCCTGTACTCTCTCCCCTCTCCTATCCCGTACTTTCTCTCTATCTCTTTCACGCACACACATAGCCATTCCCCTATCCCCCCCCCCCCCCCACGTAGTTCTCTTTTGCAACTTAGATCTTAATAGTGCATGCACACTATAGCATGCACACATTATTTAGAATTGAGGTTTAAATAGTGTGTGCACGCTATAGGGCGCATGCGCTATTTAAACCTTAATTAAACCCAAGCCTAAGGCTTGGTTTTGCATTGGAGATCCAACCCAAAGGTTTGGATTTGATGAACAGGCCTAAGACATTTTTTCCAACAAACATACAAAAAATGATTATTTTTTCTTCTGTGCTCCCCTTCAAGATTTCTCATGGTTGGGTATCGATAAGATCAGGTTACATAGCATTATAGGTCTCTGTGTTAGCTATCTAACCATATAATTTATTTTTAATTTGAACTATTTCAAGCCTTTCATCTATAATTTCTTTTGAATGTATGTTCATTTTTTGTCAAAAACCACCACGTACTAATTGGGCTATAGATTTTAGCTTGTTCATTGAATTTTGTAATAACTTAATTTTTTAGAAACTAGACTCCATTCTACACACTTTGAAAAAAAAAGTTTTGATTTTAGATTAGTTTTCAATTATTTCTAGGGGAAGCACATAGATATTTCACATTTTTTGGGATGTGTCTAGTTAAAAAATTCATTAAAAAAAAAAAACACATTATAAAATTATCCAAAACAATTGGGATAAACTACATAGTGTTAAGTAACTTTTGACCAGAGCGATTAAAGAATTTCAAAAAAAAAGTTAAAATTTTAGGGGGGCCACAATTTGTACTGTGTTATGTTTTTTTGGAATAAACAGTACCACTTTTTGTGGCCCCCTTTTTTGAGGACCTAAAACTAAACCATTTTGAAAAAAAATTAGTAGTTTAGAAACTATATTCAAAGGACTACGACTTTTGTTTTTGTCATATCTGAAAATTTTGAGCGTAACTATCTTCAAATTCTTGTTGAAGTTCAAAATTTGCAGATTTCAGGAAAAAGGTGTCCACTTATACCCCCCTTTTGGCACCACAACTTTGTGCATTTACCCCTATACCAAATTATTACATGGTATTAGAGCCAAAGGAGCATTCATTGTAAAGCCATTGGAGATATTTTTTCGCAGGTCAAGATTGGATCTTGTTGGTGCAAATCAGATGTTGGCATCACACTAAGAAGGTCCAAATATGCCTAAATTGACTTTTGTTTCATCAAAATCGAACATTTGAGGCAAAATCTAGAGTCATTTGATTTTTGAAGGTGTGGCAATGGCAATTTGGAAGAAAAACAACAAAAAAACAAAAAAAACAAGTAAACAAACAATTAGAAAGGTGATTTTCAATCAACGATATCTCACTCATTCAAACTCCTTTTTTCGAGCAATTTTTTTTGTTATTTGTGATCTATGTTCTTGGATTTTTCTAAAAATTGCAATATCCTAATTTTTACAAATTTACAGGCTTTGTTCAGGCTCATACAAACACATTTTCAAGTGCTATTTTTTTTTGTTAAGTACATGATTTATTGTCTACTTTCTAGATTTGGTATCAGTTTAGAGTAATATTAAATGGACATAGTACTTTCAACATTTGGTAATTTTGACCTATTTTGGCAGTTGTAATTAATTAGATCATTGGGAGATCATGTGTCTTATCTTGTTGATTTTGATATAGCTTCATATTTTCTATTGTAATAATCATAGTCAAAATTCCACTTTGGCCTAATTGAGCAAGTGACAATTATCTTCGCACTACATATAAGTTGTCAAAATAATCTATTTAGGGGGGGTTCCTTGATTCATTGCATATTAGGCAGTGCATTGATGGATGAGAATGATTTAATTACCTTGACAACACACAACTATAAGCAATAGAGTAAATTAGTTCTCACTTATCTTAGTGAGCATAATGCATCATAACATGTGAAAGGACTTTCATACAATGATGACACCATTAAAATCATTTGTCAGGCACTTTATCTACATATGGATATGGAGTTATGGATTCACTTGATGACATGAAGTCAAATGATCCTTATGATATTTGGATATATCTTTGGGAGATTTATGGAGATCCACATGTTCCTCCATTCCCAAAAAGATTTTTTACCTTTAGGTTTAGCTCCTTCCTCTCCAGTTGAGGTCACTACATCTACTATTGTTTCTAATGATTCTTGTAACCATGTATTCATGGATTCAAGTGATTTAGTACAACAAGATATTCCTTGTCTTCCAATTGCAACTCCTTGGGATGACTTATTAATAGACATTACAAGTTTGTTTGTGGAGTCCTACATTGAGGATATGGCAGACACTATTGATGATGTACATCTCTCTATTGAAGATGATCCTTCTTCAGTTGTTGTAAGGGAACACTTTGACCCTCGTGATTCTCCACTTGATCTTTCTTTCAAGTTTGACATGATTGTGGATACTTCCTTACAACATTTGCAGGATGTCTCTTTCACTTCAGAGAAGACATTTGATTTGTTGGAGATTAGTTTACATGAATCTCAACCTTCACTTGAGATGTCATATTGCATGGTTGATTATACTCATGTATTGGAGATTCCTAGTCACTTTATTGAGACATAGTACCTTTTGAGGGTTCTTCCTACTGATTTAGAAGGATTCTTTGGTATACCTATGACACCATTTCTTCCTAATGAGAGGAACATCTTTCAGTTTTCATGGTGCAACTTCTACTTTGATCTAAGATCATCTTTCATCGGTGTACATTCTACATTGAGGGGGGGCTTCTTCTCTTCCTTCCTTCTTCTTTCGAGGATACATACTTTTCTTTGGAATCTGAATCAAATTATTACATGGTGCAATTACCATTGGTTCCTTGCTTGTCACCTTCTACTGTTGGTCTTGATCTTGATTGGTTCATGGCATCTTCATTATTCAAGGACATGGTGACACGTCTTCAAACTTCAAAGACATCATACTTCATATGGATTCTCCTTCCATCTTTCTATCCATAGTGGAAAGCCTTCTTGCATTTGTATTTGGTGCATCTTATTCCTAAGAGGAGAAATATAATTTGTAGAGGTCTTTATATATATTTGTAGAAATATATAGTCGTTTCCTCACATGAAGTCTTTCTCTCTCTCATTTTCTCATATTGTACTTATCTCCCTTTTTCGAGGTGGGGTTTTCCCATGTAGTTTTCCCTCTTTCTCCACTTTATGAGAGATTGCATTGCATTTATTTTGCTCTTGTAGTTTGTACATAGGTACCTAACATGGCCTAATAGTTGGAACCCATCTTGCATTATTATCTAGCTTTTGTGAGCTTAAGTGCATTCCCCTGCGTTACACTTAAGGGGAGGTGTTGGTGTAACTAAGAATTTACTATTTACACTTTACTTAAGTTTACTTAGATCAATGCATTTTCATATTAGTTGTCTTGTAGACACCTAGGCATTTGCATATTCATATGAGTTGTCATGTAGACAACACAATAGTTTGCAATCCAATTGAGCACATGTTTTTTACTACATCTCTTACGAGATACACTTTTGTATTCTTATCCTCTCATTGTTGCACGTACATTCATGCACAATGGAGGACAATCCACTCTTGGCAGACGTGCTTAGTTGTTGCTTGTCTCTGTGCATAAGTCCTAGTAATCTTGGCTGCCTTTAAACACAAGGCACTCTTATGATGTATTTATCCCAATTATCTAATTAATCCATTCTCATTTGATTGTATCTTGTCTCTGTTATGCTATCTCTTGATTAGCTTCTAGATCTTGGCATTCATTCTTGCTTTAGAAAAATTCTTACATGGTACGAAAACTTGAAGCAGATTCTTACATGGTATCAAAGCTATATCAAATTCATCCATGGATAAAAATACATACACACATATGTATGCATCCATGCATGTGTGTGTGTGTGTGTGTGTACATACATATACATATATACATAATCTATATATGTAGGTATGTAGGTACGTAGTTAGGTATGAGTGTGTGTGTGTGTGTGTGTGTGTGTGTGTGTGTGTGTGTGTGTGTGTGTGTGTGTGTGTGCGTGCACACACATGCACTAGTAGACTTTTGGCAAATAAACAACTATGTGACTAAAAATTTAAAAGTGATCAATTTCTAGGCAATTTATAATTAAAAGTGACTAAATAAATGACTAATTTGGTAATCAGATAAAATCACAAGGCTAGATAATGATAAGTGACTAAATAAATGACTAAATAATTAGTCACTAATAATTAATCACCCAAACAAATCACTAAATGAATGATTGATGAAGTACTGCTCTGATACCATTGACGAAGGTACGCTTTGATACCACTGACAAAGGGCCACACCACCCTTACCAACTCATGACAAAGAATGCAACAAGATCTCTCAAGATCCAATCCAAACCCAAGCTAGCCTAGATCCACACTCTGGTAGAAACCTCTGAGATCTCAACTTGTGCTCGCAAGCCACCAAGCAACCTCCTTGTTTCTAAACCATAGTCACTAGCTCTTCTCACAAACTTAATCCAAGATCCAAGTGTAAACTGCCTCACATTCGGTGCTTTGTCTACATACTCACAAATCCATCACAATCCTGCTGTAGACTGCCTCACATTCGGCGCTCTGTCCACAGACTCAGGAAAACTCACTCTTCACTTCCTCCTTCTCTTTCACACCTTCCAAATTTCTCACCTTCCAACTTTCACACATTCAAGCTTTTCCTTCCAAAGCTTCTACTTCTTGAGCTTCTACTTCTCAAGCTTCTCCTTCTCAAGCTACTCCTCCTCAAGCTTCCACTTCTCAAGCTACTCCTTGAGCTTGATTAGAAATGCTCATATGCCTTGCTTACATAGGCACTTACCACCCAATACATGACTTATCCACAACCTTCTAGAATTCCTCCACAACCTTCTACAACTTCCATAACCTTCTACAATATCCACAACTTTCTACAATATTCATAACTTTCTAGAAATCTACCCACACACCTCGATAAATGACAACCATTTATTTTTTATTTTTTCTATTATGCCACCTATGCACCTTGAAAATAGAAATTTCTCCTTTTCTCCTTTTTTTCCCCTTTTTATATTTTTTATTATTTCTCCTCTAATTTTCGTTTCCCCAATTTTTGTCCCATGCAAGATGCTCCTACATCAATGATAGATTATTATTTTTATCATATTAATACATTTTATGTTACTTATTTTTTGTAATTTGCAAGTATGAATGACTATTGCTCATATATTCTTTTTCTTTTGAATTTCATCATAATACATAGAGCTTAAGCCCCCTCATAGAAACCTACCTAAGAAAGTCATTTGGCCATCTAGATTGTTTGGTGCAAAAAAGTACCTATTACACTCAAAATGACACCAACTAATGATAAATTAAAAAAGACACCAACTAACGATAAACTCAAAAAGGCACCAATTGTTGATGAACTCAAAAAGATACCAATTGATGACAAATTATCTCAAAATTTGTCTATGAGTCCCCTCAACTATTTTAAAACACAAAAAATCCTCTCCCTTAATTAAGTACATTATAAAAAAAAATTGCTTCCATAAATCTCCTCCAAGGTTTCTCAAAACATAAAATCACATGCCAATTCCCCTTGAAAGTCCAAAAATATCCTTTCTATTTTGTATTATAAAAGCTAATATCTATCAATTGATTTATAACACATCGATTGATAAATAATAGTTACAACAAGGTAATAAATATTATAATTTTATCATGTTTTATATTTATTAATAACATACAAAAATTAGTTAGTAAATGTAAATCTTAATTTATATTTACTAAGTAATTGAGTACCTTTGTCTAGTAAATATGAATCATATTATTAATATTTTAAAAATAAAAAATAGTAAAACTTCTATTTAAATCAAACCTACAAAAATACATACATAAAATGAATTTAAAATTCTTATGGATATAATTTTTTTTTTTCATTTTTAACAAGTGTCACATAGTGGCATGTACTTGACACTATAGTTTTATAGTTGATTGTTTGTGTAGTATTAAAAATTTCAATAGATTTTTACTATAGACGTTATAAAATTCATTTATTTGTATAGAACTATTATAAAATTAAAATTAAACTCTAGATATAGAATAAAACAAAAGTTTGAAAAATGAGTAGATAGATGGAAATTTTAATATAGTATACATGTTAAAAAAATAGTTCAAAATGGAACATTTTATATACTTATTACTAGAGTAAGTTGTAAGAAACTTATTATTGAGTTATTAATATAATAAATGTTATAGTTATTTTAAATAAATAAAATTTGAAGAACTTAATAAAATGAATAAATATTCTATTATTTGAATATGGCAATCTCAATAAAATTTAGAATTTGAATAAGTAAGTACTTAATAAAAAATATTTTTTTGCCTAAAATTAATAATTCAATTAAAATGCATTAAGATCCAACAATATGGAGTGATATTTTTACATTCTAAAAATGAAATCAACAATAAAAACATGCATTTTTCTATAAGTTAAAATGTTTACATAAATTACATATATGTATATCTACTTTCTTGCAATAACATTTATATGTATTTTAAAGAGCCTACAATGCAACGGTAAATTGTGAGCCTCTTCTTAGAGAGGTCTTGGGTTTGAATCTACTTGAGATTAACACATAATAATAATTAATCTTAATAATAATAATAATAATAAATAATCTAGGCTTTGGTCGATTACCTTGTGTATGTGTGTATCTTTTTTTAGGTAAAGTTGTTAAGTTAATTAATTAACAAGTTTAATTTTATTCATAAATGTATTGTTTGACTAAGATTATGTTTAATTCTTAAATAAAAAGTAGGCCCTTAACTAATTTAAGTGTATCCCAACTCCCATTTTCATTTTGTTTAAGTCACATCCCTCTCATACAATCAACTTCTAACTATGCCTTAATATTCTTTTAATTTCATGAATTAGCCATTGTCTAAGCTTCGGTACAATGGATACTTACAATTATCAAACTCACCTTTTGATCAATTTCATTTTTTAAATGAGAAATCATCACCTTGATAATCATAATTCATACTTGCATATCACAGACAACTAGAAATGAAATAGAAACAAAGCAACTATCCTAATAAGAGATGGAGTTAAAGAGCATAAGCTAATAGTGACTACTCTTTGGATAGGTTACAAGGATTGCATCTGCTTATTATCTAAAAATGTCAACTAATTGAACAAAAAGAAATGTATAAAATAAGCATAATAATGTTGCTAAGAAAGATAACATATTTTGGATTTCTAACCTTGCTAACAATTTAAATGAGTTTGAAGTTCATGACAACAGGCACGAGGAGGAAAGTTGATATTATATCATTCAAAATATGGCATTTCAGAGGACCATTGTTCTTGTCCTCCATTACTATTCTTCAATAAATATATATCCAATTTCATTTCACTAATTGTTGAAAAAGAAGAACGGTAATACTTACAAAGCTATTATAGGATCAAAATTTTATTTTAAGCTCAACTAAATTCCATGTAAACTGGGGTATGCCCCTTTTAAATATGTAAAAGTGTATAAGATGAAATTCTCGAGCAAGACTGAAGGTTTTCTTCTCCCTTCTTTCCTATCAGTGTGTTGATAAACATATTATTCCTTTATTCTACTCTTTGAATGCCCAATATTCGTGAACAATAGCTAGTTAAAACAGTTGGGAAATCATAGCTAAGTGATTGACTTCCCTCTGAATTCTTAGGTACAACTCCCTCAAATTTGTGATTTTCAATCAATCTTGTTTATTCCTAATTCTAAATGGGATTTGTTCTTGACTAGAGAATGGGAGAGGTAAACCAAGTTAGGCCTAAACAGGAACTAATTCAAGCAAAGATTTGGGTCTTAAAACTAACCAAATTTGTGAACTCACACATCTTATGAACCCACAAAATTTGACAAAATGTTAATGGATTCTACCTATGAATTATTTGTTTAACTAAAAGCTTCTAATTCTAATAAAGATGATACTAACTTAAGGAAAACACAAAATGAAATCTCATTTAACTATCAATAACACTACTATTATCTTTAGCTTGTTGTATTGAACAAGGGAACAAAACTTTGTTTATTGCTTAACTCAATTCAATTGAAAGAGATCTTAAATGATTGACACAAAATATATTCAACTTGTCTCTGCAACATGAAGTATTTCACACCAAAAATTAGCCAACCTTTTATTAATCTTTCAATTAGGTACGTTTAGGACTCTAAGATGACCGTTACAAAATGAGACTCAAATTGGTTCATCTCCTCAAAATTGACAACTGGTAAGGAGCCAATTGTCAGTTACAATCTTTACATAAAAATATGAAAGGGCGGGATAAGAATCACTTTGCCAATTGTCAGTTACAATCTTTACATCAAAATATGAAAGGGTGAGATAAGAATCTCTTCGCCTTCTTTCCTTTTTAACTTTTCCTTATAGACTTTGGTGGCAACAATGATTGGGATCAACTCCTCATGTCTATGAACATGAACATTAGTTTATCTTAAGAGCCACTTGGAATTCTCTTTGGCTAGATCTTTAATGGAATTCAACTGCTCTTGCATTTCCTCCATAGCCATGTGTACACACTAACCAAGCTTTTGGAGCTCCGACACTCTGTTCTGATGATCAGAAGATTTCTCTATTAAGCTATCCAGATAATTAGAGAAATTCTTTTGCATGACAGAAACTCCAACTATCCCTTTCCCTTGTTCACTAGCTTGGGAGTCTGTATGTAGACCTCTTAGTAATTCATAGTCTTTGTCCCACTCCTCTTGAAGTTCGATCTCTGTTTCCTTAAATCCTTCATTTGGATGACCATTTTCCATAAGGAAATGCAATACTCACTCTTGGTTTTTTTCTGCTGATAGTGTAGCTCAGTTAGTCGAGATGTTATCTTTCTTCGTTTCAAGCCTCAGTACTGCATTACCAAGTTTTTCTATGATTGAAAGTCCCTTAGACTTGAATTTTCCACTCCATTCCCTAGCAATTTGCCTAAAGTACATGTCTTCTTGTAGCTGGGAGATGATAGCCTAAATGTTTGTAGCTGTAGGGTCACTGGTAGGTGACACGCCCAAAATACTTACTAGCGGGGTGATTAGCTACCTAATGAAGTAGTTAAGTTCATGAATCTTCACCTTACTTCTAACTTTGGCCAGTTTGAGACCTTTGAGTTGTCCTTCTATCACTTCATTTGTTGATTTCCACAGACCCATTTTGGTGTTGTGTCTAACTTCTCCGAGGTCCATAAACTGCAAAGTGAAATCATGTGTAGTCAATTCTTTAATTCTCCCCTCCTTGGTGGCCTTAGCAATCTCCATAGTTAAATGTCTTGTATCAGGGTCTTATTCAAGAATTGATAGGGTCTTCTACTTCTTTACTCAATGCCAATCAAGAATGGATAGCTAGAGATTAAGTTTATTTGTTGGGAGCCCCCTTCTTCTTTCCGCTTCCTCTCTTTGTCCAAGGTATCCTTGAGCCATGACTCAGTGCCAATCACCTTAGATGTAGTCCTAAGCATGTCTACGTTGAACATTTCCTCTTGACCAGAGCTAATGTCTTTGTAGCTAAAGAGAAAGGATTCTTTGGAGCCTAGGAAATAAGTTTTGAAGTTTCAGAACCCTTCTCTATTTCTATAGTCTTCTTTGTAGCTTTATCAAACTTAGTGATGTAGAGCCACACCTTGGAAAACTCAGGAGGAATCACTCACTCAACTGAGTTGCTTCAAGGGGCATCTACAACCTTCAGGATCACACACTAAAATCAGATTCAATAAACAAAACTTTGAAAATAAAATCCCCCAAAATATCTTCTTGCTGCCTTCGGATAGACCCGCACTCAGACATGAATAACTTTCGAACCAAAAAATATTTACTCAATCTAACCGTTGATATTTGGTGTAACTAGGTTTCAAACAACATATAAAAATTTGAGAGAAATCCAACGGTTCAAACCCGAGATATTGACCCTGCATCAGAGTACATTTTTTTGCAATTGTTATTCCCTAAACTGATTGCCATGAGAAATATATGAAGCATAAAAGTAGAACCATAATCTTGAAAAAAAAAATGCAGGAGACCAAAGGAGACATAAAACTTCCCATTCCTCCCCAAGTTTGAATCCTTTTTTACATAAAAGATTGGCTTTTTTTAATAACCAAAGTCTGATTGGCCTTGCTGTCCAGTAGTAATAAAAACGTTTTCTTTTCCATCTAAGAATAGGAATCTGAAAGACGTTTTACCATCAATACCATGCAACAATCATGAATATTCTTGTAACTATTAAGAATAGGAATCTGAAAGATGTTTTACCATCAATACCATGCAGCAATCATGGATATTCTTGTAATTGCCTATTATCTGTCACCAGTATTCGATGGGATTCTCTTTAATTATTGACCACATGGCATTTCTATTACTACTTTTATCCTTTCTAAAACTGACACTAACATCATTAACCCTTTCCTCTAACTCTCTAACATATCCAACTAAAAACTATAACATTTATTTAATAAAACATCTAATTCTATCCACTAAGACATAATCCTAAATTATTAAAATTGACCATTTAAAATATATGGAGAATCTTGGACCTTTGAAATGATTTAGTAATGAGATGCGCCTGCATCACTTAGTAGATTCACTCTCACTACTTCCACCATCTCCAAGGTCCACCACTTGTATATGGGGGCTACTTGGTAGGAGTAATGCAATATTTATTGATGGAATCAAACTATTGTGGAGTGACAGAGCCACCATGACTGCATTTTCCTTCAATTCTTCTGCCTTCTTCTTCTTAGCCTCCATTTCAGTTTTGATCACTAGTACTAAACCATCCTGACAAGTTTTATCAAGAGGGATATTCTTGTCAAGAGGTTGGTCACCTCCACTAGCTAGTTGAGTAAGCCCTTGAGTGATGGGAAAGATTGTGCCTAAGGCACCACTTTGGGAAGATGAGGCTACCGCTACATTTAGGGTGGGCGTGCCTTTGCTCCTACTTCATTGCACCATGGTCCACTCGACCCATTTTCCAGTTCTCTTGTAAATTTTGGCCATCATTAAATCTAAGTCTTCTACAACATCTTCATAAGGTTCTAAACTTATGGGAGTACTCCTTAGCTTGGTCAAGTAAGTATTGCTATACATATTTTGACCATCATCTTCAACTTCTTCTACATCAATGTTAATCTTATACATCTTCACTTGGTCAACAGTCAATTTGGCAAAGGCTCAATCACAACTCTCGAACTCATCTTTAAAATCAGCCTAATAGTCCTCAATGGCAGTGATGTGCTTTATCACACTCCCTATCTACAAGACATCTCTAGCATGCCCATTCAAGTCAAACATGGGCCTTGAGACTTCATACATGTCCAGCTTATATTTCTTCTCGAACACCTTCATCATGTTTTTGGCATCAAACTGAGTGTCACAGTTGAAGGCTCCAACTTTCATGGGGAATTTGTATCCTTTCTTCTTCATACTCCTGCTCAATATATTCACTTGCAGGGCTTATTGTATGATTTTGATCAACACAATCATGTCACCTAGATACCTTGGTAGCTTTAAGGGAAAACCATCAAATACTACAAAGACACAAATAAGAAAATGATAAGAACTTAATAAAATAACATCCAAACTAACTAATAGCAGCCATGGCTTCTAGGCTGAATCTTCTTTCTGGGTATCTATGTAGCTCCCTGCAAATCCTCATGGTAAACACATCATTCACCTTAACATAATTTGCATAACTATTTTGTAATTGTAGACATGGATAAAATTCATAAGATTTAACATCATTAGGGAAATTCTCTAATCTTGGGAGGTTAGCACATAATTGCAATGAGGCCAACATGTAAATGAAGAAGGAAGACATGTAGAATGTATTATAGAACTTGGTTGTCGGTGGAGCATTGGATAGAATTTCTCTTACCTCTTGCACCCAATCAATGTATTGGGTATCTGAGAAAATTACTTGAACTAAAAAGAAATACTGCTCAGCAAAATTTAAAGCTTCTACCTTACCTTTCAACCTATGTAGGAGAACCAAAATATCAATAGTTTCTAGCTTAAGGTTGGTCCCAAACAATGTTTTAGGAACTTTATTATTATCACTACGTGGTTTCTTGAACCATGTCCTCATGATTTCTTTCCTCTAGATGATCTTCTTTGCTGAGAATTTTGAGACAACTCCACTAATGCCTAAATCAGAGAACTCCTCCTACTCTAGCACATGAAGGCAGTTCACCAATATTTGCCTATCAATTGAGATTAGCACCGTATTACCAGGTAGCACAATTTTCTTGGTTTCTAGATTGTAGTAATGAATGCATTCGTAAATCAACTCAAGGGATTGGATTGCAACTGGGAAACCAAGGACCTCAACTAAACCACATCCTCAAAGATTTTTAGTGATGAGGTGAATTCATTTAGATCTCACCCTTTTCTAGAAGTCTGCCATGTCAAAGAAGTGAAGAGAAGTATCCGTGAAGTTCTATAATTGGGAGATGATCCCAGTTAACCCGTCAAAACCAGCAAACTTGGTTGTCATGAGTTCATGAACAAGATTTTGAATCGAGAAAGTGAATGAGACAACGAATACAATAGTCACAATTTTTATAAAATCTATGCATATTGATAGAATGAAAAATCAAAGAAAAAGTGGTAACTTATTCAACTGCTTGTACATCTTTATATGAGAGCTTCAATTCATCTGTTGATCTTTAGAATTTGCACCACACGAATGAAATTTAAGGAAATACCCATTGGATAGTAAATGCAAGAGTTCAATGGAAATCTAGGGGTCTTTTCACTATTTCGTTGAATTCAACAATAACTTTCTAGATGCCCACTACTTACTTTTTCTGTTTTCCTTTAAGTTTTGAAAAGTCACCATTGGGATACCTCATTGAGGAAAATCCACTAAATGAGATTCTTGCTATACTTCTTCTTCCTTGACTATTCAATCCACTCCAATATCATTTTGACATACTCTGAATCCAGTATGGGGGCTGGATTTAATCATTAACTTGATTTTTCTTGAAAATTTGGAAAACTATCTTCATGGGTTGGAAACCTACCGAGGAGAAGACAATTTCAATTTTTTTGCCAATGCTTTCTTCTAGGTCAACTCTCCGACAATTGTATTTCTAGATGTTAGGAATATTTAGTCGAGGTGATAAGACCTATTGAGAATCATCAAACATCCTATTTTCACTTCAAGTTGTTTTTGCGGAAAACTATCTTCATGGGTTGGAAACCTTTTGAGGAGAAGATAGTTTCCATTTTTTTGCCAAGGTCAAATATTTGATTAACAATGAATCTAATCAATGCTTGGAAGTCTTATTTTAGATTTAAACATCAATTTATTGTAGAATCTTTTTCCCTTTGCATGTTTTGATCCATATATGTCTTCAAGTGGTTTTTAAGGGAAATTACCTTCATGAGGCAGAAACCCGCCAAGGAGAAGATGATTTTCAAATTTCTGCCAATGCTTGCTTATCAAGGAGTGGTATGTTGTGAGTGAATGTGGAACATGATTGATCATCAAATGAGCAAATTTAATCTCTATTGGACTAGGTACTAACTTACCCACCCAATCACAAGGTAAAATAAACACCCACCCGACTATAGGGAAAGAGACTCGATGAAAGGGGAAAGTCTGATAGAGATCACCTAGCTTTAGGAACATAGACCTAGACTCAAACATAACTGAGGACAAGACTCGCTTCATCTGCTTAACAAAACTCACTTTTGCCAAAAGATGAGTAAACAAAAGTGGGGCAACATAGTGGTCGTTTAAACGAAGATAATACAATGTAATTTTTCTTCTTTATACACACACACACACACACACACACACACACACACACACACACACACACACACACACACACACACACACACACACACACACACACACACACACACACACATATATATATATATATATATATATATATAATCAAATGGCTTTGGCCTTTTACTGATAAAAATTAAAAAATATTAATTTATTTTTAATAGTTATCAAAAAAGTAAAATATGGAAGAGCCTCCGAAAAAAGGGCTCCTATAACGCAAAACTATTTGAGCCAATAATATAATTTGTATATTATATAAAACTGATTAAAATTAACAAAAACCTTAGAAATATTTTAGTTTAAAAAAACAATGATGAATGATTGGTGGAAATTAATTCGAATCTCGAAGAAAGTGAATGTAATAGTACATTGCCTGTGACAAGTACAATAAGTTAGTTATATTCAACAAAAGCCTACAACACAACGATAAATTATGAGTCTCTTATCTAATAATTAGTCATAGCAAATACTAATAATTAATCTTGACTTTTACCTATTAAAAAATAAATTAGTTATATTTGTAACTTTGTTTGTAAGATTTGAAGTTTGTAGATTTGTATATAATTTTGTTTCAAATTACTATTTTTGGGAGCTTCTTTCTATTATATTCATGCTTCTGGGTAAGATTGTGTGTGAGTTTTTTGCATCAACATTTCACATCATACTCAATCATCCATCATCTGGATGAGAACGCTTCTTTTTAATTTGAAATAATTAATTTGTATATATTCTTTTGTAATTTTTTGTGTTCTAAAGAATGTTTAAGGGTTGGGAAATTAGGGAAATAGTTTAGGATAAATTATGGATCGTGAAAAGATTTATTTTATAAGTTCCTTCTAGATATAATTCTAGTAAATAGTTTTTAAGATTCCTATATTAATAAATTGGGATAGACTTTTGAATATATGTTAGCTTATAATTTACTTATGGCTACATCTTGATATTAATATTTAAAATTAAAAAAAAGTTATAAATAACATTCTTTTAAATTTACTATATTTGGGTGTGTTTGTAATTTGATTCTTTTGTAATTTTATTGTACTCTAAAGAATGTGTAAGGGATGAGATATTAGGGAAATAGTTTAGAAATTATTTTAGATGATGAAAATGTTTCTTTTATAAGTTCTTAATAGATATAATTTAATTTAATAATTGTTTAGATTTCTATATTAGCAAATTGGAATAGATTTATGAATATATGTTAGCTTTTAATTTACTTATAACTATGCCTTAACAATAATGTTTAAAAAGATAAAACTTTTTTAAATGTTGATTTTACAAATAAATAATTTAATATTAATTATATTTAATTATATTTAGAATTTTTTGAAAGGGAGAAATCTAATTATATATATTCTTTTATCGATAAGAGGCCAAAGTCAAGGTTAATTATTATTATTTGTTATGATTATTATTACGATTATTAGTTAATCTCGAGTAGATTCAAACCTGAGACCTCCCAGATAAGAGACTCACAATTTACCATTGTGTTGTAGGCTCTTGCCTAAATATAATTTTATATTTTACAAGCAATATTCAAGTTCCACATTACAAATATTAGCAATTGCTAGTTTATTATTAGATTTGGCCATTCATTTCGTTATCATGGTGTCATCACTTCTTGATCCAATGATGACTCTAATCCATTTCTAATGAAGTTTTTTTAAAGAATGTTTTTAGTCTTACTCATCTAGTGGGTAGTAGTCGATCATGAAGATGTAGATAAATTGTGTCTTTTTGGAATTGCCTAAGTTTTTATAAAAAGGGTTGATAGATTGGTAATTTTGTCTTGTCTTTGTCAAATATCAATTTTTTTACAAGCCCTCCCTCTATCACAAGATGATACCCCTGTATAAGTTGCACAAAAGAGATTGATCAGTGATGGGGTTTCAAATCCTCCACTTGTGTGTCTCAAAGTTGAGTTCCCCACATGCATTGTATGACTGGCAAGCCAAATCGTATTGGTATCACTTGTTTCGTCTGTCAAAACATATTATGAAACTAAAATTGATAGCCTAGCCTCTATTGTTGGCGATAATAAACATGTAGGAGTGAAGAAAGGAAGTGTTACCTAATAAGCTGCAAGCCATGATCAATCATTGGAGATCATAGAAATTAATAGGACAATAGAGTTATGTTAGGAGAGTCATGATTAAAGTTTGAACCTAGAAAAGGGTTTAGGGTATATGATATTCCTCGAGCTTTCTGGAAGAGTTTTTCTCCATCCACCATGTGCAATACTAATCAAAATGCACCCCAAACTAAGTCGGCAAGTGGCAGTAATGATTTTCATCGCCATCGGTCCCTTTAAAAGTGATCAAGTTCATGAGGGGTACCAATATTAATGGAGCTTTAGATTGGTATGTACTATGAGCTAAGCACTAAAATTATCAGTAGATGAATGTCTTGAATTCCAATGTTTTAAAAATGTTGTTGGATTTTATCAAGATTTGTATTGAGAATAATTTTTTTCATTATCTATGCTAAAATGAATTCCTTCTTCTTGTAGATAAGATTCTGGTTTAAATTTATTCTTTTGGTGAATTTAAAGCTTTCTGTATGGCTTATTTGGTTGAAAGATCTTAAAGATATTTCAAATCTACATATATGAATCTAAACACTACACAAATTACAATCAAACCTTTGTAGTTGTTTAAAATCCCATATAAGACATAGCATATGTGCGGTACATAGTAAATCAACATTATAGTGCTCTGAAATTTCTAAAATAGTCGTAATGGGCCTACACTTCTGTCAAAATGGAGAATAAAAATTTGAGATGTGTAAGATCCCTGCTCTTATGTACTTAATTAAATATGAATTTATCTATTAAATCCTTTATAGGAGATTTGAATGGATATTTGAGTACTAAAAGGCAATGGTATGGGGTAATGTTGTTGTTCTTGGTAGGAACCATGTAGCAGGCATTATGATGATTATGGCTATCTTACGTATAATGATTTGATGATTATTGCAATAATATAACATAATACATTCCTTCTTATGAATCATTTGAAACTTGAAGACCGAGATTATCAACTCTCTAGAAGTGCCCTTAAGTAGCTTAAATTTAAAATATTATAAGTACATTGCAATGTGTTAAGGTTGTTAGGGTATTGCCTACAAGAGGTTATACTTCTATATTGGGATGAGTTATTTGATTACTCGAAATTATGGTTGAAATCATAGACATTGTGTGTGTTCTATAAGATACATCCACATAACTAGGTGATAGAAAGTTATAGAATTATATGATTATGATGATGGATATGAATTCAAGTTTAATGGTTTAGGTGTCCTAATTGAAATTGAGATCAATTAATACATTAATGTTTTGATACCCTATGATTCAAGATTTAAAAACATTATTTGATTGTTTAAACATTGATCTGTACTAATGATGATATGAAGTGTTTCACCTTGTGATGATGATGTTTATTTATGGTACCTTGATGGCAAGGTTATATAAATTCAGATAATTCAGTATGCTCTATTGATGATTCAATTATGAGATTAGTGATGTTAATCTATGTGCATAAATGGGAAAAGTTTATTAAATGAAAGTTATAATATTTTGATCAATTTGATAATGTAAATTTGGTTTATGTGTGTGTGTGTGTGATTTTATAGAACTACTAATATTCACATTAAGTGTGCAGGAAATTTAACTATGGAATTAATTGGAGAAACAATACCCAACCCTATGTGCAAACTATAAGACCAGAGTTGAATCTAATAAAGTGATTCAAACCTCATTGTCAAGTGTTTAATTTGTATCATAATTTGAATGTATGTGTATCATTCTGTATTTTGTGATGTGTTGAATGTTATGTAAAAGTAAATCTGTTGATATCACTTGACACTCATTATATGCATGTGTATTGATATGTCAATTAGGGTTGGAAATATAACCTATTAACCTAAGACAGATTTAGTAGATAACCTAAATTAATTCCCATTGATTAGGGTTTAGTAGAAATGTTATATCCTTATGATTTTGGAGATCAAATATTTCAAGTCACTTGTATAGGTCATGAATTGATCCTAGAAGCCAAATTTAATGTAATTCAAGTGCCCAAGTGGTATGGGTATGGGTTAGGAACATTTTCCACCCTTCTAGAACTTCCTAGCAATATTTATTACCCCTAAAATATCTCAATTTCCCTTTTGTGCAAAAATGGATCATCTCCATGCGGTTACCCAAGTTTACACTCTTGCAAAAGGGTTGTTAGTGGGAAGACCATGGGAGGCTTAAAGTGAAGATTTGAGTTATTGTTATTTTGGGTAGATGAGTTTAGAGGCTATTTAAAGTCCCTTTGAAGAGAGGGAGGGTGTTCACCCATTCTCTATATTTAGAGAAGTCAAGTTTGGAATTGCAAGATGGAGAGGATTTAGCTCATCTCAAAACTCACTCTTGCCATGACCTTTGTGAAGGTAGGTTCTTCATTGCCATGGCTAGATTCATTTGTTCATTTCTTATATGTGTATTTTTTTGCATATTGCAGTATGTTTATGTTTTGTATCATGTGAGGGGTGGGTATTGTGGGTTTTTACTTGCTTTGTTTCATGCCTTTTTCTCTTTGTTTTGTTGGGAAAACTATGAAGGAAGTATTGACATTACTCACCCTCAGATAGGGCAAAAGTGGCCATGTATGGGAGAAGGGTTTAGTTGGACTACAAGTCAGTGTAGAGTCTCTTCTCATGTTTAGAAGATGGAGGAATCAAGGTGTTATGGGACCTTGCTTGTCAATGCAAAACTAAGTTTGTTTGGGGAAATAAGGAGAGAAAGAAATGAAAGTTTATGTGATTTGGTAGCCTTCGAAGAGGCATATGATTTATATTCTTCATTGACTTCTCCTACCTAGAAAAATCCACCTTCTCCATAGTCATAGATTCAATACAAAACCTGTTGTGCATACCTTGGATGGGAATTGTATGTTGAGTTATGTCATTGTGTTTGGATTCTGAATGTCATTCGGTCGATTACTAGTTCTCCTAGCTTGGTGGGTGACCTTTTAGGGCCTAGGATGGGAGATGAGCCCTCCATGGTAGTTCTGTATGTTTTTTCATATTTTGGGTTGGCCTTATGATGGAGTCATTGTGGAAATTAGAGCACTAAAGGTGTTCTTGATGTCATTGTATTGGAGATTTCTCCATTGTAGTACCACCTGTTGTATTGTGCATTCATGTTGAAAATGAATATGTATGGAATGGATTAAATGTTGTAACTCTAATATTGATAATAAAAATTTAGTTATTATGTGATATTAAACAAGTTAAGTGAGCAAGTTTTATTGGATTGTAAATCATAACTTATTTTTTAATATATTGCCTTGCAAAAAAAAAATCAAGTTGAATACTCTCTATTTCCTTCTTAAATCTTGGTTCAAAACAAAGGTGATCAAAAGTTCATTTTATAAGATATTGATATATGAATTATTTAATTTATAGATGCAATAATTCATCCTTAAGATCATGAGATATAACCAATGTACAATTAAGATACATTCATCCTACTTGCACCTTAAACCTTAGCTAGTGGAAACCTTGATAAATGAATGAATTATACTCTATGTTGCAATGCATATAAAATACTTAAAATCACTTCAAATTTGGATATAACATTAATGTCAACAATGTAATTACAATACACTTAATGAAATACCTAAATCAATAAACTCCTAGGAAAGAAACAACTTACTAAAACAGAAGGAACAAATAAAGAAACAAAACAACCCCATGTATTTGAGAGCCAAAAAGGCTCTCTAGAAATAGTATGAGAAAATATTTTTCAAAAATTGTAATAGAGAATATTCTTTAAAGATACTCCCTTAATTTCTTATATAGTTTAATTTCCAAAAAAAAAAAAAAAAAAACTTGCAAAATATCTGTTTGAAAACCATCCCCTACACACAAAACTTTCACCTATAAAGCTTTAAAACATAACTCCATCCTCCAATCCCCATGCATGGACTTGGGACACCCTATGGAAGACTTGGAGGTGTTGGTGTGTTCCCCCATGTCAGACCTAACATGACATGTGGGTTACGCATGTCAAGGTGATGGTTGGAATTAAATTGCAAGGGTGGGGGGGGGGAGATCTTGGAAACTTTTCAAAACTTTTGACTTTGGAACCCCCACCTACTCCTCCCACTTCTATCTCTCTCCAAGTGCCTTTCCCCAATTCTCCATACATGGTAAGTCAACAAGTACACCCCCTACCATGTGAAATTTCTTGCCACTTTGAACACTGACTTTATGGGACAAGTGGTTGTTTAACATAAGGAATATTTTTTGAGGACTTCCAAACTTTTTAGTCCTCAACTAAGTTATATGAGAATTAGATTCTCAAATTTTATGGTTTGGATAGAGATTATTTTTAAAACCTATTTGTAGAGAATAATTTTTTATTTCTTATTGGCTAAAACCAATTTTGTTGGGTTATTCTAGTTTTCCAAAATAAAAAATAGCTTAAAATAGTTGAATAGATAACTATGCATTTATTACATTGTCAGTGAACCATCCTATAATAATCAATTGTTATTTCTTTTATTAATTTGTATAAAAAATTTGTTGGTACCTTACATATATAGTAAAGTGATTGTATTATTATTAAATAAAGTTTAACATTTACATGTGTAGGTACATGAATTTTGTCTCAAGACAACTAGCCATTCTCTGCTGATCTCCTACTGATCTAGAATATTCTTGAGACAAATATCTCCATGTTGTTGAAAATTTTTTCATAGTGGGATGTAAAAACATTAAAAACTAAAACTGAAGGGTGAGTTTGTTTAAACCATTGCTCTTTCAATCTATTTATGCGTCAAATGCCAAAAACAAATTCTATTTTTTCATTCCTTAAAATTATCCATTTATTTTAGCCATATCTTATGCATTAAAAAAGGAGAAATCATCCTTCGCTAGATGTGTGCTAAGCTGGGTAGTGATTATCCCTTCTCATCAAAGTTCAAAAGATTGATGATTATAGACAATATTAAAAAAAATAACAATTGATTTAATGAAAATTTAAATATTTATATTAAAAAATTAATGTTGATGTTTCATATGGTAGTATCATAAGATTATATTATACTTGTGTGTTTTTATACAGTTCAGAATAAATACATTATCTATGCAGGTTTGTAAGATTGTAATTTATTTTATAGTCAAAGTTTCTTATTTGAAATTTAAGTTTTCATCTAATGTTGAACTTTGTGAATCTTATTTGAATGTTGAGATTTGTTTTATCTTAAATGTTTATTTATTTATTTAATGTTATTTATTTTGATTAGTTTATGTGTCCTTTAGAAATGTCGATATAATATTCTTAAGTAATGGCTTTATATTAAATATAAGTCATCATTTAAATCAATCTCAAACTATCACTAATATCTACATTGTTCAAAAAACCTACATGCTTCTTTGACCTATTAGGTTATTTTGAACACACATTTTAAAATTGTTAAGCAAGTAAATATCAATGTGAGATTGTTTTACATAAAATATAAAGAAAGTGACTAAGTTATCATTATTTTATTTTTAACTTGGACCATTCCATTTAAAGAGCTTAAATTTAGGGATTGATCTTGTAATACAATATAGGAGTAAGGTATTAATAATGTATTTGTTAATAAAGACTGAAATAAATCATTTCCAAAAAGTGTTTGATATTTTAATTGAATTAGTTAGTTAAACTATCTTATAATACAATTGATTTAAATTAGATGTTATTTTGATTATATGTCATTGTGGTTAAATGTGTATTAAATAGTTACAAAAATGTAGTTATTAATTTTTAAGTTGTGTGGGGTACCTATTTAGCTTTTGGTTTTCGAACATGATGAAGTTTTCATGAAAAAAATCCTCAACAAATACAAAAATACTTCAGTATGTCACTTTGTTCACACAAAGAGAAAAATAAATAGAGGTACCAGCTTTCCATAATTTCAGACTCTCCAAACATAATTCATTTACCCACAATGAATGCATTCCCTATCTAGCTTCTCATAATAGGCAGGGACTCCTTCTCAAACATAGCTCTTGTTTTTAAAATAAAACAACCACTTGCCTTTCCTTGCTAAAACTGTTGACTCCCCACATGCATACCACTATGTGGAATAGGCTAGATTAGGCCTTGGGCAATGCCCACACTTAGGTAAGCATGCCAAGGGTGAGGATGATGGGAAAGACAAGTGGCCAAGTGGCCATGGGGTTTAGTTTAGGTGTAGACTAAGAATTAGTTAGTTAGTTTAATAATATTTTTATATAGTTTAGTTTCCTAATTAATTTAGTAATGATGGTAGTGAGTTAGTTTAGTATTGTAATTTTGGCATTTATAAGTATTTTAGAAATTTGTGGGTAGAATATAGACTTGGGTTACTATTGGTTAGTTGGCAGTGTTATTATAATAAATTGGTAATTCCTTGATATTTAAAAAGTGTTTTGTGTGTCACATATTTTATATTGATAAATGAGTTAGGGAAAATAAAAATTAGGTTATTTTTTATTTTTTATTTATTTTTTAAAAAAAATTTGTGATGTTATATTTAAATGAAGCCTCTTCATGGGTTTTTGACAATAGTGTCTAAAAGAGAAATAATAGAGTTTAAAAGGATTGAGGGAAAAGTGAAGTATCTCATGTTTCTATGTACATAAATATATATATTTATACATTAGGGAATTATTTTTTTTTAACATTATAATATTTGATTTAAATATTTAATTAATTATAATTTTAAATATTTATTAATGTTTTGGTTCAAAGGTGTCATCAGGATTGTAAGTGTTTATGTAATGTTTGAAAGTGGTATAAGTCAAGTTGACTAGATAATGTTATAGGATGAGTCGACTTATGAATATAAGTTAAGATGGAGGTAATAATTAGTTTATTGGAAATTATTTAATGTTTTTATTTAGTTCTAAATGGTTAGGTTATAATAGAGATGAAGTGTGAAGGTATTGCTAGGTCAACCTGTAAATGCAATACAATACATCTGTAGGTTTATCTTGTAAAATGAATTGAGTACAAAGGTATCAAACCAACCAAACAAACCAATATTACTAATCAAATTTTCCTCAATTATTGCATCACACTTTATCAAACATGGAACTATAGTTAATCCACCAATCCATTCATCCCAACCAAGGTGTTCATGTAGCACTGGAACCTAGGGTTTCAAACCCATGCAGTAGGATGAAATACCAACTCTACATTCTCATGCATTATAATCTAAACTTGGCTATATACCTAGATCTTATAACCCAAAAACTAATTGTACCATGTTATCACTCTTCTGCAAAGTACTAATTGGTGGTTCACATGTTTATGTGTTAGTTTAGTTGAATTTACCTTTTTTTAAATATAAAAATGTTCGTGTGTTTTTCCCTAATTTTTGGCATGACAAGATGATCATCCAAATTTTACATTATTGGGAGTAAAAATGGCTACATGATTAAGGCCTTAAATACCATGTCACATACCCTTTCATTCACTGCTTTTTGATGAAGTGTTTGTTCCCCTCCACTTTTCTTAAATAGATGTGGGTAAACCATTGTACATATGGATGACTAATTTGTTAGTCTTAGGGGCATCATTAAAGGAATTATGCAAATTGAGATTCTCTTGAGTAAACCCATCATATTTAAATTGTTTAATATCATGAAGCTAATTAGTCACTTCCATCATATTAGGCATGTTATCCTTTCCAATAGCAAAGCATCTTAAAGAAAATTCAGCCAACCTCCACACTATGTCTATAACCAAGGGCTTCACATTAATCTCCAACTTTGTATCTACAAGCTCGTACAAAACCCCACTTCGAATCATAGACACAACCAAATAAGAAATTTTAATTGCCTTCTTATCCTTGCTTAAATCCAAGGCCCTTTTGGTAGAAATTAACTCTTTTAGAACTATCCCAAAACTGTAGTTGTCATGGAAATTTCGTTCACTGCCACTAATTGGCCATCCCAAAGCTTCCCTAAATACACAAAAACAACCCCTCCATCACCTAATTCTCTTGTTGCATCAAATTTATTAGTTGCTTGTTCAAGTTCTTTGTAACTGAAAATCTACGGAGATCCCTTCTTGCCTTCAAAAGTGTCCACTTGGATTTGTTGGACCTTAAAACTCTACACTAGAAACTTCATTTGGTAGGAGGATCCTTTTTGTAATCCATAAATAAATCATACTTGCAACATTTATCATTACTATTAATACAACTAACAACTTTAAGCTCCCGAACAACCATAGCAAAGTCAAATCTAATGAATGGATTGAAAACTAAAAATTAAAATTAATTAATGTTGAGAAAGATCTATGTAAAATCAAAGATGAGAAAATAATTGATGTAGATTCAAAATAAGCATTATTTTTGTAGACATTCAACCTTAGAAGTATCTAGAATCTTATTTCTATATATCAATTGATGTATAAATATCTCTCTTACAAAATTCACACTAATACAAAATGTTATGTTTTGTTGGGCTGAGAACAAAGTATAGACACCTAAATTTGATTACACTACTAGGTAATCATATTTAGTCATCTCCTAGGACATTATTGATTAAATATTTATTATTTAATTAATTAATCATCATCCCTTAATTAATTAATTAAATTAACTATAGTCCAATTGATAAAATCAATTGATAACCCAAAATCAATTTATCAATTAAAACCCTATTACTCTATTAAATTAAATAAATCCTCAAATTTATTTAATTTAATTCTACATCCCCTCTTTATTAAATAAATCATTTAATGAATCATCCAAACCCCTAAAACATCCCTAAACCCTATCTTTATCCCTAATCCAACCATTCACCCATATTGACTTCACTTAGCCACCTAACTAGCCCATCCCATCAAAGCTAAGCCACTTGCTCCCTAACCACTTTTCTAATCTAAGCCCAATCCCCCTCCTAAACTTGTGCACAACTTTAAGCAATGGTTAAGGCTTGCTAACTCAAACCAAAGTCAACAAGTCTCCCTTGTTCTCTTCCATCCCTATCCAAGAGCATTAATGGCTCTTACATGCCATTAATGCCTCTTATATCCCTCTTACACACTCATCCTCCCTCATCACTCCTCTTGACCCTCCATTTTGACCACCCAATCCCCTTATGACACTTGTCAAAAGGCTAGAGACCTGAACAAGCACAATCCATGTGCTCCCCTTTCAATGCATCCTAGCCCTCCCTCACCATTCTTCCATCCTTGCATCCCAACCCTCCATCTCACTACCCCTTGGCCTATAAATAAAGCACTTCCCTCTCATAATCCATATCAAATTTCATGCAAACTTATAATGCCCCACTGACCACTACATCACAACCATTTTACACCATCACCATGCTAAAATCCATCCACACCTCTATTGTTGAAACCCTCACCCATCCACATGCTTGGTAAAACACCTATCCATTAGAAGCTTAAGAACACTGTAAGCATACATCCCCTATACATCAAGGACATATCTATGTGATCATAGGTTACACCCAAGGAGCTTACCATTCTTGGTTTGTCTTCCTTCTTGGTGATAACCTCGTCCTATCATAAGTGTTAACTATTTTAGTATTGCGAATGCTTTCGTTAATAATTAGTATTCAATATTATATATGATAAATTAGGTGACACACAAAGAACTAGTGTTTTCTATTTCACCAACAATGTCCCTCAATAGTACGTGTGTGAAATTGATCTAAATTTTTATATGTGTTCCCTTGTTTTTGAGCAAGCACACCAAGGTACAATCATTTAAATCTCAAATGCCCATATTTGTGTTGTTGGATTGAACAACAAAGAGTTGCATGATTTTACTTAAAACTTTCTTTTTGTAAACATAATAATCCAAATAGACTTTAAGCCACAATTTTCCATTTTTAAACTAGAATCTTTTAGAAAATGAGGGTTTAGGTTGAGTTTCATTAAGGATTGCATATAGTATATTTTAAAATGAGAGTAATTTCACTGTCTTGGAATTTCATTTTCTTGTAGTTCTAGTGGGAGAACTTCATTACCTCCTATGACAAATTGTTGTGGAAGAAAACCTACCTCTTCTAGGCTATAATACATTATGTAACTTACCTATTCTTACATATTATTGATTTTAACGAAACTATAAATGTGAAATTTATGGGATTTACCTATTTTGTTATGTCTGGACTCCATTGACATAACTCAACCCAATACATGATTTTTGCATTGATTGGTTTTGGATCTAATGTTTAGTTTGAGTTTGAATTATTGGTGAAACAAAGTTGAAATATTTCTTTATTGGAATATCTTCGGTTTTCATGTATTTAATGTGATTTGCAACAATAAACTGCTTTTTCATATTATCAGGCTTCTACAACCACTTTATGAATTTACAAAGTTTCAGTGTGTTCTTATTGGATTTTATTCGATCTATTTTCAAGAGGAAAATTTAGATTCAAGAATTAGTTTCATTTATGATTACATGGCACAAAAATTTTGCACGGTATTGGTTGTATGAAGATTTGTGTGGATATGTAATGATATTGTCAAATAGAGAACCAATTTTAATTTGTAATAGTTTGGGATCTCATGGTTTTGGTTTAAATCAAAACAAATTTTACTTTGAAAAATCTGATTTTTATGAGCCATTTGTTATTTTTGTGATAATTATTTTATGCTATGAAATTTGGGGCTGCTAAAAGAGGAAAACTTATTCATATTTGGTTTTTCCAAGTTTTCACATTAAAGGCATAAATGTAGATTTTGAACAACAAGGGGATACTAATGTATGAAAGGAATTAATGCTATGATCTTATGAGAAAATTTTATTGGCCATTTGTTCTTTACTTTATAGGGGTTCAAAGATTCCTCTTATAAGAAATCAAGCATGAAAATCTTATGTAGGAGCATCCTGGGTGTAAGAGCAATCTTGCATCACCCAAAAATATTTCCTTTTTATTTCTTGAATAAGGGTTGTCTCAGTTAAGAGTTCTTATTTTTGGAGGCTTTCTACTTAGTAAACCAGACATACAAGCTTAGAATGTCCTAATTTTAGAGGTGGATGTTCATTTTGGATATGTCAGCCTATTAGTTGAGGCTTAGTGCCATATCACGAGTATTCATGGATTTATTGTGGATTTTGGTGAGCAATTTTGGTATCAAAACTTAAGGCTCACTGTTAAAGGCCTCAATGTGCCCGAACGAGGCCCGAAAGCTTGATGGATGAGCACTTTGCACAAATCAGAGCCTGAAGATTAGAAGCTAAAGATTTTAAAAAGTGGTTATAATAGTCAATTGAAGCAACCATTCAAAAGATATGGCCCTCGAAGTTGGGCTGACCAAAACTTCCAAAATAAATGTCAAAATTGTATTTGGCCAACTCTATATGTATTGTTAGGGTCTGTCAGCCCTAAGTATTAAGTTTGAGTGTCTAGAACCTTCCTAGGCAAAATAAAATTGCCTATTTAAGAAATGTTTGTACATTGTCTAGGACAACTCTGGGTGATAGTCCACAGCTCTGTGTTGCAAATTATTGTAATGAAGGTGCCCATGTGGGTTTTTATATTGCATTTCAAAATTATGTAATTATGCATTTGTGGTGATAATAAGAAGCCCATATATTTTTATCACCAATTGTTTTCATTTCTTCATTTTTGATATGTATTTGTGGCATTAAGGGGAGCACCCTTCATCAAGTGGTATCAGAGTAGAAGTTCCTAATGTAGGAGCATCAAGACATGAAAGGATCCCTAAAGAAGACAAAATATGGATTAAAGGCAAGGAAGAGTGTGAATCAATAAATTAGCATGTTTTGAAGCCAATCATGGCCTTAGGAGGCTTTAAGGATGTTAAAAATGTAATAAATCCTAAAGGGCCTGTTAAGGACCTTAGAATATTTAATGATAAAATAAGGGTAGAAAAGAAATATGCATTCAAATGAGTTATAAGGAGTCTTAGGAAGGTCCAGGATTGGTTAATTTGGCTTTGAGTACCCAATAGACAAGTTTGAAAAGTTAAATAGTTGTTTTATTCAATAAATTGTAAGTTGGAGAATTCAAATGTTTGAATCCCAATAGTTAATTCATTTTGGAGGGAAAGTAGTTTTGAGAATAAATAAGCATGGAAACTAATCCCAATTAGTTGGGGTAGTTGTAGGGAAGGTTATTAAGTTAAGTTGGAGGCATTGTATAAAGGGCAGTACTGAGAATCATTCATTGTACATACGGTACAAGAAAACTCAATAAAACTCAATAAAACTCCATTTTGATGCAAGTTCAAGGATTTTATATATATTTTTGTGATTAGGGGGATGTTCTAACTTTGGTATACATTATACTTTGTGTGGATTCATTTTAAATGCTTTAAATTCCATTGTTAATCTCTAGTTTTGCAAAATAGTGCTGACAACATTAGGAATAGTGTTCTTTTTACTAGTTTTTGACAAGAACTTATGGATGGATGAACATTCCATGAATGAAACTATTGATTCTCATGGAATGACTCATCCCTAACTTGTACAATACAATTCTAACACTGACATGTGCAAATGAGAGTTTGGTTGAAGGTGATCACCTAAGAAGGAGGTGATAAGGGAGAATGGAGATGTAGGTATGGAGCAACAATAAAGAATTTTTCTAAAGTAGGGGAAAGTTTTATGTTTTAAGGTGCCTAGATACACCATATATAGGGAAAATCCACCCTTTTTTTATCCCATAAGTGTTGGGACAACATCTAATTAGAAAGCCCTAGTTTAAGATGGTTTTGAGGAGCAATTTGGGGCTTTGCTACTTGGAGCCATCCAAGAACCAAATTGATTGGATATTTGGTGGTTTGAAGTCATATTGGAGACTATTGAAAGTAGTGAAGGCAGGGAGTAAGTATTGCTTGTAGTTGCTTTGGAAAATCACCTTATTTCATGCTTGTTGTTTCAGGACACTCTGAAGAACTTGGGTTTTGTCTGAAAAAACCTAAGCTTAGATTTGGATATGTTTAAGCATGGCCAAAATCCTATTTGAAAACCTATAGAGTTGGGTTATTTCTTTGTAAAAGTTGATAGAAATCCAAGCTTCTTTCTCGTTGGAGACCTAATAGGGGCAACTAGGCCTAGAAGGCAGTTTGAAGAGATTTAGGTGTTAGATGATGCTTGAGGACCTAGAATGTGTTGAAACCCTTTAAATCAACCTTATTTTGGTCTAAATCAATCATCCTAACTATTTAGAAAGTCTTGGAGTTATATGAGTATTATTTTTCCTTATAGAGGGTTTGGGGAACCTTGTATTTCCTTTATAGGTATAAGTAGATCTAACTTAGTTTTGACTCCCACCACCCTTACCTCTGCATTAGTTCCTGAGTGTGTAAACAAACCATCAACTATGCAAAATTTGTAGCAAGATCATGGTTTGGGCTAAGCATGTAGACAAATCATTGATTATAAGGCAATTTGTACTAGGGTTTCAGCGAAAGCGCAAAAATGCCTCCACAAAGAGAGCATGGTGGAAGATTTGTAGGTGTTACACTTGAGGGTTTTAGAGCCCTCCAAAGATAGATGCAAGCATTAGAAGAAAAAATATGCAGAGGAATAAATCTTGCCATAAGAGTTGAAAGAGATGATGAGAATGAAGAAGAAGAAAATGTTGAAGTAGAGGCAGTTCTAAACCAAGAAAAAAGAGACGCTTTTTAAGGCCATCTCCAAGATTGGAAAGAGACCTAAGTTTGAGGTTCCCAATTTTTTTAGAAATCTTAACCTATAGGAGTTGATCAATTGGATCAATGAATTGGAGAAATACTTTGAGTACGAAGATATTAAGGATCCTGATAGGGTCAATTTTGCGAAGGAAAAATTAAAGGGACATGCAAAGATCTGGTGGTAGGAGATTTAGTTGGAGTGAAATAGAAGAGAAAATGACAAAATCACCAGATGGGACCTGATGATAGCTAAATTGAATAGACAATTCATTCTCATGGATTATGAGTTAGATCTACTAAAGAAAATGCAAGGGTTAAAGCAAGCGAGAAGATCTATTCAAGAGTATATTGTAGAGTTCTATCGAGTTCTCATTAGAACTGGCCATGCAGAAGCTGATAAGGAGAAAGTTCCCATTATCTCAATGGGTTAAGGCCAAGCATTTAGGAGGAGTTGAGTCTAGTTTGAATGACTAGTATTGAGGAGGCATACTAGTTTTCTCTAAGAGTTGAGGAGACATTGAACAAAAAGTTTGATAACAAGAATAGTGGAAGAGGTCATGATGGAAGATCCGACAAATTATCTCATTGAGGCCAAAATGATTATCAAAATAACAAGGATGAGGTAAGAAATAGTAGTTAGAACCTGAGGGGGAAAATTACAATAGTTTCCATCACGAGAACAACAAAGATCAGAGAGGAAGAGGAAGAGGAAAAGGATCTGGAAGAGGAGGTTTCAACAAAAAATTCTTTCACTTCAGATAAGAAGGACATATAGCATTTGAATATTCTCATCACCAAGGAAGGATAGATCGGAGGACAGAAGGCCAGGCTAGAGTTGTGCATGTTGATGAAGATTCCAAAACATTAGATTTTGAAGATGTTGAAAGATGAGAGGTCCTAGTTAACAAAAGAGTCTTGTTGAGTGGTGAGAATAAACCTGAACAAAGAAGGAGCTTGTTTCATACAAGGTGCAAATGCGAAAATAAGTGTTATAATGTGATCATTGATGGTGGATGTACTGACAATCTGGTATCAGAAGAGATGGTCACAAAGTTGAAGCTGAAGAGGTAGAAACACCCATGTTCATACCATATTGCCTGGGTGCATGATGTCTATTAGAAATGTTTAGAATAATTGAGAGGGTTGTGTGAATCAATTACTCAAGGTCCATAAATACCATTTGAACAATTAAACATCAAAACATCTATTGTTCTTCTTATCTTGTTGTTGCTTGATCTCTATTGTAATGATAAACAAAATTATTGTCCTAAACATAACATACTATGTTGGATGTAAACTTCATCAAATGTCAAACATATAAAACATTCAAAACAATTTTGACACTAGAATTTTATGTGGAAACCCAAATTGGGAAAAAACACCAGCAACATGTCACCACTTTTTCACTTTTTCAAAGTGAGCTCTGTTAGGAGCCAACCCTATTAAAGGTTACAATACACATTGTTAAATGTGACCTGGTTAGAGGATTTAATCAACCTATTAGGAGTGGTCTTAGCAGAGGACTTTGATCATTCCACTTAGAATGTCACCTTGCTAAAGGATTTACATAGACCATTAAGTCCTTCAAATGATTGTTAGGTCAACCTCTATTAAAATGATTTTAATACATACTATTTACAATGATTAGAAAGAAAATAGTAGGGTTTTGATCTATATGTTTATAACTCACTTTTGCTAGTTTATATCGTTGTTCATTTCATGAGTTGATTCATTATTAAGTTCTCTTGTCAACTTTGTCTCTTAACTCACTCGACAATGCTTCAAGCATTCATCCCCCTTTTACATCAAAACTTAAGCCTTCTACTCAGATTCACTTATCAACTTCAGCAACATATGTACATGCAATTCCTTTTGCTTCGTCCTCACACTCTCACTTTTGTTCACCCTTGTGCATTTCTGTTCAATCTTTCTCTGTGCGCAGTCTCTTCAAAGTTTCTCTCTATACCTCCCTAAATAGGTAATTCTTCCTTTGTCATTTTCCATAATCACCATAGATCTTAGGGTTTACGATCAAGTTCATCATATTCATTCTATCTATCCACCTTCTTGATCATCCTCTAGAAACTTCTTTGGAATCTGTCTATTAGGTCTTTACCTAATCATCTCTTTGAATTTAATGATCCAACTCATCAATCTTATCTTCAATGCAATTTACATATCCCAAGAAATCAACTGAGTTAGCTGGAAATCATGATTCTTTAAACATATTCAAAATATTGCCACTTGGTAATCATTAAGTTTTGACACTCAATCATTACTTAATCACTCAGTCGATGTAGAACTTCTTGGCTTAGCATCCACTAACTTGCTCGGTCGATACTGATGCTTGGTCAACACTAGATTTTCTCAACTTGTACTAGAGCTTGGTTAACACTAGAATCACTCAACATTCCTTAATCTTTTACTCTATTGCTCGACTTAGCTTTACATTCTTGATATAAATAATTACTTTGTCTTGTCAAAGTCTAACTAGTCAAATATCCATTGTAGCTTCCTTTCTATAACTCAACCTTTCCTCTAGGTGTTATTGTTATGAGAAATCTCTCAATTCTTCTTCATCAATTAAATAGATATGACATTTAGATTAGATAGAAATATGTCTCACTAGTAGATTTGACATCAATCACAAAACAATAATTGTTCCAATCATAAGATTCTGATGCAGGGAGGATGATGGAAACTAGGGCCAAAGGCACACCTAGTTACCAAAGTCACCCACACAAGTAAACACAATGGAAACACAATACAAAGAACAAAAACCAAAGGAGATAGAAGAGAAAAATACTTTATTGATTCATCAAATCATCCACATACATGCCCAATTGTTAGGCCTTCTAAGTTATGAACAACATTACAATTCAAACTTCAATCTTCAATGATGATCTTCGCATTCTCACTCTACTTCTACTCTTCTTGATCCCACAAATCATTGCCTAAGACTCTACACAAGACCCCTTAAATACTTGTATGGCCACAAGTCGTCTTGTTACAAATTACCAACTGAATAAATCATTACATTAAATGCAAACCAAGCCACAAGTCAGCTCTCAAAAAATATTAAATACAAATTATGAAATTAATGTACAAGGTCGGCCCAAACTGGAACCAAACATAGACAACTTGGTCAAAGAAGGACCAAAAAAAATATAGGCACTCAACAATGCTCAACATATACACAAGCTCAACACCAACACAAACTTGACAACCATAGAGAACTTAACATCAACCATGAACTCGACAACAATGATGAACTCGACATATAAAGAGAACTCAACAACAATAGAGAACTCGACAAAGACTAAGAGCTTGACAGTGACAAGGAGCTCAACAACAACTACGAAAAGAAACATGCAGGATAACAATACAACCTAGAATGCTTGTGCATCAGATAACCAAGGTTGAAAGAAATGATTCTCCTTAGTCATGCAATTATCACAACTTGAGCTAAATCCAACTCAGATTAAGAAATCCATGTAGCATCTTCAACTGATATGTTCTTCCACTTCACCAAATACTTGTAGTAATCCTTTCCACTTGTGCTTTTACCAACTCTATGATTCAATACCTATTCAACCTCTTCAATTTGCTTCTTAGGATAATCATTTGATACAACAACTTTATCATCTAACTTATGATACTTATACAAATCAACAACATTGAATATAGGAGATATATCCATGTCATCAGGTGACTCAACTTCATAAGCATTACCACTATCAAACTTTCTCAAGATCTTACAAGGTCTAAACTTCTTCATCTCTAGCTTACTATATGTTCCCCTAGAAAATCTGTCTTTCTTCAAATGAACCATCACTTCATCATCAACTTCAAAAACATGATATCTTCTAGACTTATCAACATTCTCTTTATACTTATGATTACTTTGTTCCAACATCAACTTCACTTATGCAAAGAATCCATAAAATCAACAAGTTCTACCCTTGCAACACTTCTCTTTTTGTCACTAGCAATATCCCTCAATTTAGATATTCCTCTAGGCCGCATTCCAGTAACAATCTCAAAAGTGTTTTCCCTAAACTCCTATTCATAGAATTATTATATGCAAATTTAGCTCGTGTCAACACCAACTCCCCATTATGTGGTTTATCTCCAACTAGACATCTCAATAAATTACCCAAGCTTCTATTCACAACCTCTGTCTATCCATTTGTCTGTGGATGGAATCTATAACTAAACTTCAACTCAGCACCCATCTTCTTCCATAAAGACTTCCAAAAGTAACCAACAAAATTATTATCTCTGTCCAAAATAATACTTCTTGGTAATCCATGCAATCTAACAATCTCTTTGAAGAACATCTCAGCAACATGCTTGACATCTTATGTCTTCTTACATGGTATGAAATGAGCCATCTTAGAAAATTTATCCACAATAATAAATATAGAATCATACCCCTTTGCTATCTCAGGTAATCCAAAAACAAAATCCATATTGATGTCACTCTAAGGTTTCTCAAGAATTAAAATAGGTGTATACAAATTAGTATTTTGACTTACTCCTTTTGCAATTTGACAAACTCCACAACTCTTTACAAATTTCACAACATCCTTATATATATGTGGCCAATAATACTTATCCTTCAACAAACTTATGACTTATTAATTCCAATATGTCTAGCTAATCCACTGCTATATTTTTCCTTAATCGTGTTAATGCTCGTATCACTTCTAGGTATACACAACTAAATTCCTTTGAACAACATACCTTCTTGAATGAAATACTCATCATACTTACTCATTTGATCTGATAGATCTGGTGCTCTACACTCTCTCCATGCCTCATAAAAATTAGAGTCAGTATCATACAACTCCTTTATTTCATCAAAACCAAGAACTTCAACCTTCATCTTGATCAACAAAGAACGTATTTTGCTCAATGTATTAGCAACTTAGTTAGTGACTCCTCTCTTATGCTTAATCACAAATATGAAACTCTACAAGTACTCAACCCACTTCATATGTCTTTGATTCAATTTATGTTGACTTCCCAAGTACTGTAAAGCTTTATGATCAATATACAACACAAAATCCTTAGGAATCAAATAATTTCTCCACTTCTTCAAGGCTTGAACAATTGCATAAAATTCTTGATCATACACATAATAATTCCTTCTAGCATCATTCAACTTCTCACTAAATAAAGAAACAAATTTATCTTCTTGACTCAATATAGCTCCTATTGCACTACCACTTGCATCACACTCAACTTGAAATACTTTATTGAAATCAAGAAAAGCCAATACAGGTAATTAAGCAACCTTTTGTTTCAAAGTCTCAAAATTGTTATCATCTCTATGTGTCCACCTGAAATCCTTTTTGTCTCCTCTCATTGTCTTAGTCATAGCATTACAAAAAAAAAAAAAATATTTCTAAACTTCTTCTAAAAACTAACCAAACCATGAAATGATCTTAGCTCACCCACATTCTCAAGTGTAGACCATTCCAAAATTGCTTTAACCTTCTCAGGATCCATTCTTAAACCATCCACTGAAATCAAAATCCTAAATACACAATCTTCTCTTGCATAAAAGAACAATTTTTCAAGTTAATTTTCAACTTTTCCTCTTTCAATCTTTGCAATACTTGTCTAACATGCTCAAGATGTTCCTCCTTAGTCTTACTAAATATCTAAATATCGTCCAAATAAACAATCACAAACTTACCCAAAAATCCCTTGAGAACTTCATTCATCAGCTTTATGAAAGGATTAGGTGTATTAGTCAAACCAAAAGGCATTACGAACCATTCATACAAACCATCTTTTGTCTTGAAAGCAGTCTTCCATTCATCACCTTCTCTGATTCTAATCTGATGAGAGTCGCTCTTCAAATCAATCTTGGTAAAATATTTTGCTTCACTCAAACAATCTATTATGTCATCCATCCTCGGCATAGGAAACCTATATTTCACTATGATCTTCTTAATAGCTCTAGAATATGTACACATTCTCCATTCTCCATTATCCATTCTTCTTGGGTGCTAATACAACAAATACATCACATGGACTCAAACTTTCTCTTATCAAACCTTTCTGCAACAACTCATGCACTTGTATGTTAAGCTCTTCTTTCTTTGTAGGTGTCAATCTATATGGTGCATTATTCGACAAGCTAGCTCCAAGAATCAGATCCATACAATGACTTATACTTCTTATAGGTAGTAAACCATGAATAATGTCTTCCACAATAATATCTTTATACTCATTCAACAAGTTTTCAATTTCAAATGGTACTCAGCTTCTACTAGTTTCTACTACTCGGTCATCACTAGTTGTTACTCGATCACCACTATTTTCTATCACTCGGTTGTTATTGGTACAACTTAGCTTCGTAGGAAATTATAGCAAAATAGACTTGATTCTTCTTTGCTTATTTTTTAAATTGCTTTCCACTAACCATGCAAATCTTCACAATAGTACAATTAACCTAAGTTGGACTTTCAATCAAAGGAAAAAATATTTGCTTTCTCCCATTCACTTAAAGGGTATATTGATTCAATCTTCCATCATGTATAACATATCTATCATATTTCCAAGGTCTAACCAAAAAAATATGACAATAATCCATAGGCATAATATTACACAGGACTTCATCAAAATAATGTCCAATATTGAACTGCACAATACATTGTTCACTTACCAATATCTTATGCTCGTCTTTGATCCATGAAACATGATAAGGTTTAGGATGCTTCAACCTCTACAACTATATCTTTGTAACTAACTCCTTAGATGCCAAATTTTTTGAACTTCCATTGTTAATGATCACCTTGCAATATTTTCCACCCATCTTACATCTGGTATTGAAAAGACTTCTCCACAAGTTCCTCGTCACTTTCCTTATTACACAAGGTTCTTCTCACCATCATATTTTCTCCAGCCTCGGGTGCACTAGGTGAACCCTCAATATCTCCTTGAACAACATCATTTCTATTACTTTTTCCATTTTTAGAGGATCTACACTCAAAGGATCTACACCCTTCTTTACCACATCTGAAATAATTACCACAAAAACCACCTCTAGAATAAGATTTATCTCTTCCTTGGTAAGAACCAGTACCTCCTTGGTAAGAATCACCACCTTTCTAATCAGTCTTGCCTTTGTCATCATTCTTCCATTCAAATTTTCCCTTATCTTGTAGAGAATTGTTAGATTTGCCACCTTCTCCAAAAGATCTACCTCTGTCTCGCTATAATCTACCACCTCTACCTCTTTGTCTTTGTTCATGCTTCTTTGTCAATATCTCCTTAGCTTTCACAAAATATTGATATGCTTCTTCCATACTTTCCAATTTCCCAAAACTTATCTCATCTTGAATCCCATATCTTAATCCATTTATGTACCTTGCAATTTTCTCAACATAATCATCCACATGTCTAGATCTGATGTACCATCTATAGAATTCCTCAATATGCTCCTTCACAATCATGTCCCTTTGTCTTAGATTTTGAATCTTTCTCAACAAGTTAATTTGGTAGTCAATAGGAAGGAACTTTTTCTTTACCTTGTTCACCATTTTTACCCAAGTCCTGATCTTCTCCTTTCATCTCCTTTGTCTATTTGTTTGTAAATGCTCCCACCACAGTGAGGCATG
Organism: Cupressus sempervirens; assembly: GCA_028749045.1. Classification (NCBI taxonomy): domain Eukaryota; kingdom Viridiplantae; phylum Streptophyta; class Pinopsida; order Cupressales; family Cupressaceae; genus Cupressus; species Cupressus sempervirens. Next base: position 599,660,845 of record CM053791.1, on the reverse strand, counting down.
ACCATTCAACCTAGTAACTGCAATTTTCACCTTCCTATTATCAGGAGTGTTTTCATACTCAAAGAACTTCTCCATATTATAGATCCAATCCAACATAGCATTGGTATCCAATTTCCCTTCATAATGAACAACTTCCACAACAGGCTTTGAATTTTCCCTAGACAATACTCTCAACACTTTTGCCTCATCTTGATCTTCTTCAGGTTCTAGCTTAGGGTATGGTGTTGTTGCTTCATCATCACTCACATCATCAAGATGTGCTCCTCTCCTCTACAGTGTCTCTACAACATCTAATTAGGCTGCAATTTGTCTCAATGTATCCAATAAGACATTATCATCATTTCCTCTACCTCAAACCATCTGTATAATCAGGTTCCTGCAAGATCATAACCCTATGCAAGTTGTAGGTCAAATCCTCAGATTTTCTACCCCACAACCAAATCTACTTAGTGTTCTATGTGATCCAATGTCCACAAGGATGGACCTCAAGCTCTGATACCACTTGACAAAGGGAGGTCATGGGATAACTAGGGCAAAAGGTAGACCCAGCTACCAAAGTCACCTACAAGAGTAAACACAATGGAAACACAACATAAAGAACAACAACCAAAGGAGATAGAAGAGAAAAACACTTTATTGATTCATCAACTCATCCATATACATGCCCAACTTTAAGGCCTTCTGGGTTATGACCAACATTACAATTCAAACTTTGATCTTTAATGATGATCTTTGTATTCTCACTCTACTTCTACTCTTCCTAATCCCACAAATTATTGCCTAAGACTCTACCCAAGACCCCTTTAAATACTTGCATGACCACAAGTTAGCGTATTACAAATTACCAACTAAATAAACCCTTAAGTTAAATACAAACCAAGCTACAAGTTGGCTCTCAAAAAATATTAAATGCAAATTACAAAATTAATGTGCAAGATCGGCCCAAATTGGAACTAGACACAGAAAACTCAGTCAAAGAAGGACCAAAACAAATAGTAGCATTCAAAAATGCTTGACACATATATGAGATCGACAACAATAAGCACTTGACACCAACATGAACTCAACAACCATAAAGAACTCAACATCAACCACAAACTCAACATCAACTACAAACTTGGCAACAACTACAAACTCAACACATATAGAGAACTCGGTAACAACAGAGAACTCAAAAAAGACTAAGAGCTCAACAACAACAAGGAGGTTGGAAAAAACTAAGAAAAGAAACATGTAGGATAGCAATGCAACCCATGATGCTCTTTCATTAGTTTCTAACAATCTCCCTCTTTGGCATTGATGGCAACACCTCGATATCTTAACACCTCAATGTATCTCAAAATTCATATCTTTACAACAATCTCCCTCTTTGTTACCATGTAATCCAAAATGTTTCACTATAATGAGTGATCAATATGTTTAGTTTCATTATGATTCTCATCTCTATAAGTTCATAAACTTCTTCTAGCATTCTCTCCTTCTTGGGTACATCTCTCCCTCTTGGGTATATCTCTCCCTCTAGGGTATATGTCTCCCTCTTTTGTAGTCTTAAATATCTTATCATATCTTCCTCTTTGATACATCTCTCCCTCTTTGAAAACAATTCCAAAGACACTTATCATTCCTACCTTCAATTACTTCATACATCTAGATTATGTGGGTATTTGCATGTCTGGCTGATTTCTCTATCATCTGTCTATGATTGATCTGCTATACTAGTCTTGAATGTCTACCTCAGGAATCTACCAAAGTAGAGTTGTTTTGCATCAATGTGTAGGATATTATAAGTAACACATTGGATGTAGTGCACCTCTTCTCCTTAAGTAGCTTTACTTAGGGGAATCATCCCTAATTTACCTATAAGATATTCATGAGCATCTTTAGGTAAGACTTTAGTGAATATGTGAGAAATTTGTTCTTTTGTATGCACATATTCTAACTTCACTTCTTTACCTTGAACTAGTTCCCTCAAGTAATGATACTTCATAACAATGTGCTTTGTTTTTCTATACATCATTAGATTCTTTGAAATGTTAATAGCACCTCTGTTATCACAATATATAACCATTGGATCTATAATCTCTTCTTCCATTCCTTTTAGTAACTGCTTGATCCACATAATGTTTGAATGGTTCACTGCTATTGCCACATACTCAGCTTTAGCTATTGATTGGGAAATACAATTATGATTCTTGCTTGTCCATGACACCAATCTCTTTCCTAGAAAGAATGCACCTTGACTAGTGTTTTTTTTTGTCATCAATATTTCCTACCCAATCAAAGTTAGTGAATACCTTCAATTCAAATCCATCACTTCTCTTGTAATACAATCCATAGTCTTATGTACCTTTCAGATATCTCATTATCCTTTTCACTACCATCATGTAATTTTCTTTAGGATTTACTGAAAATTTAGCAACTATCCCAATTGCCAATGCAATATCAGGTCTACTATTAACAACATATTGCAATTTTCCAATCATGGATATGTATAATGTCTGATTTACATTAGTAGATTCATCATTCTTATATAACTTATGTCCTGTAGACATAGGTGTACTCACTAATCTTGAATCTTCCATTCCAAAAGTCTTTGGCATCTCCTTAATGTATTTGGACTAAGTAATGAAAATACCAAACTTAATTTAATATACTTGCAATTCAAAAAAGAATTTGATTTCACCAAACATAGATATTTCAAATTCCTTCTTCATTTGATCAACAAATGATTTGCATAATGCTTTTTTCCCCTCCAAATATAATGTCATCAATAAAGATTTCAGATAGTAGTACTTGACTAGTCTCCAAATATAGATTGTTGTTATCATTTGTCCTTTCAAAACCAATCTTCACCAAAAAATTATGAAGTCTTTCATACCATGCTCTTGGGGCTTGTTTCAATTCATAAAGAGCTTTGTTCTATTTGCATACCATATTCTTCTTGTTTGGATCAACAAATCCTTCAGGTTGTTCAATGTACACTTCTTCCTCAAGTATGTCATTTAGAAATGCAGATTTGACATCCATCTGATATACCTTGAAATTCTTGTAGGCTGAATATGCAAGCAAAGTTTTGACTTCTTCAAGTCTTGCCACAGGAGCAATTTTTTTTCCATAATCAACTCCTTCTTGAGCATATCCTTTGCATACTAGTCTTGCCTTGTTCCTTGTAACTTCACCATTTTCATTGAGTTTGTTCCTAAAATCCCACTTTGTTCTAATAGAATTTTTGTCTTTAGGTCTTGGCACTGGGGTCCAAGTTTTGTTCTTCTGAATCTGTTCAACTTCCTCATTCATTGCCTGAATCCAACTTCATTTTCTAGAGCATTCTTTACTAATTTAGGCTCAATTCCACAAAGTAAACATGTATTATCTTTGAGTCTTTTTCTTGTCATAACACTTGATTCAACATCACCAATGATTTGTTCATGTTTGTGATGTCTTCTTACAAACTTGGCTAACACAAGTGGTTTATTTCTCTGTTCTTCAACAGGTTCATCCTTAAAAATAATTTCAAGCTTATTTTCTCTTTCTTGTTCAAGTTTTGGTCCAATTTTTGTATGCTTTAAATTCTCTCTCTAATGGTTGTCATTGCATGTCTGTGACTCAAAATCTTCAATCTGTTGCTTGGCACCCACTATTTGCAGCTCGATAATTTGTTGTTGTACTTCATCATTTCCTACCTGCTGGGAAATTGTAGCTTGGTTTGCTTGTCCATTTGAAGTGTTGGAAGCATTATCATCCACATATATGAATGTATTCTAATCTTCATGTTCTTCATTGCATGTAATGCCACTTCTTTCTTTAAATTAATCAACTTTCACATTTTCACTTTCCATAATTTTGTTAGTGTTAAAATTTAAACACTTGTAAGCTTTACTTTTGGTAGAATATCCTAGGAATATACCTTCATCATTCTTTGAATCAAGTTTTCCATTCCTATTATCTTTGAGCTTATAACATTTACTTCTAAATATTTTGAAATATTTCACATTAGGAGCATATCCATACCATAGTTCAAAAGGTGTATCATTTGTACCTTTTTTGATTTGTACTCTTTTCAGGGTATAAACACCAGTACTTACAGCTTCTCTCCAATACATCTTTAATACATTCTTCTCCATCATCAATGTTCTTGTATAATCCATTATTGATTGTTTTCTCCTTTCAGTTGTCTCATTATAAGGAGGGTCCTTGGTGCTAACATATGTTCTTTGATTCCTCTATCATTGCAAAATGTAGTAAACTCATTGGAAATGAATTCACCACCTCTATCAAATCTCAAACACTTTAGACTCTTCTTTATTTTTTTTCAAATACCACTTGAATATATGAAAAAGCATTAGATTTATATTTAGGAAACATCATAGTTATCATCTTAGACTAGTCATCAACAAATATAATGAAATACTTAGCTCTGTAATAGCTTTGAACATGAATAGGTCAACATAGGTCAGTATGAACCAATTCCAAAATATCACTAGAAGTGTATGTTTTGCTTTTGAAACTAGACTTGGTCATTTTTCCCAATTGACATTCTTTACACAGAGCATTGGTAGCCTTCTTCAGTTTAGGCAACCTCCTTACTTTCTTCATTTTACTAATGTTAATCAAATTATCAAAATTCACATGACATAACCTCTTGTTCCATAACCAAATATCTTCTTGTTGTGCAAACAAACACGTCTCATTAAATAAATCTAGATAGAACAAGTTACCTCTCATCTGATCACTACTTCCAATTAGCTTACCATCAACGTCATATATCATGGCCTTCATGAGATGGAATTCAACTCTGTAACCTAATTTTTTCAACTATGAAACACTCAACAAATTATAGTTAAGCCCTTCAACCCAATAAACATTATCACATTTGATCTTTTAAGTCAGTTGAATAGTACCTTTACCTTTTACAACACATAAAATATCATTACCAAATTTAACACATCCACCTTTGTATGGACTAGTATCCTTAAATTTATCTCTATCACTAGTCATATGATTAGAGAACCACTGTCAATTATCCATCTATCACTTTTGTATACATATGAGATTAATGTAGTTTTCTCGTCTTTATCAGAATCTTCTTTCATAGCAACATAGACAACTTCATCATCATTACTTTCAGATTCATTGTCAGTTTCTTCTTTAGTAATATAACAAGATTTCTTACCTTTTTCATCCTTGTTTCTCTTCTAGTCACAGTCATCTCTTATTCCTTTGTACTTGCTTTCCTTTCTTTCAACCATGTATTTTGTATCAGGATACTTAGCAACAATATGACCAACCTTGTTGCATGAAAAAAAGATAATAGGTAGTTTACCTTTGTATTTACCTCTACCTCTTCCAAATATTTTTGCAATAAGGGCCTCAAGTTCATCAAGCTCGTCATCAAAACTGTCACTATCACTCTTTACATGTTTTCCTTTCTTTTTGCTAAGAACCAGTTATGACTTAAAATCATATTCAATAGTAGAAACTGTATAGTTATCAAAGTTAGACATCTCAAAAGCACTAAGTCTACCAATTACACCTTCCAAAGTCAAAGTGTTGCCAGGTGTGCATCTTAGTTCTTGAATTGCAGATACTCTACTGATATATATATAGGGAGCAAAGTCCTCAATACCTTACTTAGAATTGTCTCATCTTTAATTTCTCCATTTGCACCTTGAATGGCATTAACAACTTCTTTGACTCTTGTGCAATATTGCATTATGTTCTCAACTTCCAATATTCTCATGTCATCAAATTTACCTCTTAGGCTCTCTGCTTTGGCTCTCAAGACATTGTCATCATCTCCATATATGGTCTTCAGTTTGTTCCACATTTTCTTTGCATTATCACATTCTTTTATATCATCAAACTTGACATAGCTTAGGGTTGAGGCAATCTCCAACATTGCTTGATTGTGCTCTTGTTTTTGCTTGAGTTGTTCAGATGTTAGAGGAGTAGTTGTTAATTTCACATACTCATTGTCCACAAAGTTGATACATCAAAACATTCACTATTTTGCTTATCTTGTTGTTGCTCGGTCTCTACTATACTAATAAACAAAATTACTTTCCTAAACATAACATACTTTGTTGAATGTAAACTTCATCAAATGTAAAACATTCAACACAAGTTTGACACTAGAATTTTACATGGAAACCCAATTTGGGAAAAACCACCAGAAACATGTCACACTTTTTCACTCTTCCAAAGTGAGCTCTGTTAGGAGCCAACACTATTAAATGTTACAATACATGATGTTAAATATGGACTAGTTAGAGGATTTAATCACCCTCTTACGAGTGGCCTTGTTAGAGAATTTTGATCATTTTATTTAGAATTTCACCTTGCTAAACGATTTACATAGATTGTTAAGTCCTTCAAATGATTGTTAGGTCAACCTTTGTCAAAAGGATTTCAATACAAACTGTTTACAATTATTAGAAAGAGAACAATAGGGTTTTGATCTATATGTTTACAACTCACTTTTTCAAGTTCATATCATTGTTTGGTTCATGTGTTGACTCACTGATAATTTCCCTTGTCAACTTTGTCTCTTAACTCACTTGGACACTCTTCAAGCAATCATCCTCCTTTTACATCAAAAGTTAAGCCTTCTACTCTGTAGACGCTAAAAAATGGTTCGCATCTATGACTTTATCAATTCTTCATGCTAATTTGTCCCATTTTCTCATTCTACTAACTTCGATCTTTTGGCCAGATTGACCATATTTTGTCATTTGTATCCCCTTTCATATCAATTTCATAGCAACTCATAATCATATCAAATCAACTTGAAATCACCCCAAATCAACTTAGAATCACTCAAAATCGATCCTAATCAACCCAAAACATATCAAAAATCTCAAATCAATCATCATTTATCCACTCCTAGGCATTGTTGTGGCTTTCAGTGCCTTGGAAACCTATCAACTTATCAATCTTATCAATCTGACCTTAGTACTATCATGGCTCTCAGTATTAGGTCAAAATATCATTCATGTCATTCAATCTTTGACAGTGTTGAGGCTTTCAATGTCAGATCATGGCATCATCAACCATTTTAATAATATTGACAGTGTCCGTCAGTGTTGTTATGATCAAACCTTATCAATCAATTTCAATCCTGTAGCATTTACAATGTCGGTTAAATGTTACATATCAATTAATTCATGTCATGTGTCCTTGGAATGTTATCAATTTCCATCTATCAATTAATTTGACCATAGTTTTGGTCTACCTTTTCATCATCTTATTCGATATCCATCATCGTCACATTTTCATCAAAGGATACAGTCGCATTCATTTAATCAATTTGGCCAATCATCTGCTAATTTTCTCTATAGGATTAAATAACCCATAATTTAATCCTATTCTTTCTAATTATTCTTCCTAATTATCATCCTCAATTAATTAATTTTATTAATTAATTATTTTATCATCATCAATTAATTAATTTTATTAATTAATTGATTCATTATCTACAAACCATGGAAATTCTTAATTTCCTAAGTTCCATTTTCTACTAATTCTTATTTTGTGGAATAAGAGGATTTTTAATTCAAATATTCCATAAAATATTCCATCATCATGACACTTGGATATGACACCTCGTGGATTCTCCTTTGACACTTGGCTGAGATTTGTCATAATCAAATATTCTTATCTCTTATGCATGTCCCTATTTGGCTTATTCGTCATAGATTCTTGGCTTTAAGTGGGTTGAGGAATCTTATGACGCGTCATAGATTCTCTTCCAAATTTGACTCTTGTGTGTCATAGAATCTTACTTTTGGCATATTCTATCATATGCGTCATAGGAATTATTATTACCTCTTACACATGTCCCTATTTGGCTTATTCGTCATAGATTCTTGGCTTTAAGTGGGTTGAGGAATCTTATGACGTGTCATAGATTCTCTTCCAAATTTGACTTGCATGTGTCATAGAATCTTACTTTTGGCATATTCTGTCATATGCGTCATAGGAATCTCTTGCCACATCGCATGTCTATAGGTGACAAATCCAATGCTCTCACCCTACTTGAAAATTATAAAATGAACACTCTTTCTCTCATTTTGGGTCTCTTGGGGGATCAGAATGCTTAAGTCTTGAGTCCTTGAATCTTTGAGTTTTTGAGTCTCTATTAATTTGCATTTTGCAATCTCACTCTCACAATAAAATCACACTTCAAGTATTCTCATGGCTTTATCACTATCATAGGCTTTTGCTTCAATTTTGTGTGCACTATAGGCAATTTTGGAGCTACAATCATTTGGAGAAGAAAGAAGGACATGGGAGCTACAAGCGAAAAAGGGGATTTCTATTGCTTTCTTAATTAGTTTGGCTTTCATGGTAGACTAGAGGGTGCTAATACATGTTGATTGGGTTTGTGATTTGCTCATAGTGTGTTATGCATTTAACCCATTTTCCTGGTCTTACATTTGGTGAACCCGACGTGAACATGCATATCTAACTTGGGTTTTCTTGTTTTGTGCTTGTAGGTGCAAGGAAGGAGCTCACTTGGAAGGGTATAATGACTATCTGCTCTTCTTTTTCACATCTAGATCTGTACTATCAGAGCACGCCTAGGTTCATAGTAAGCACATGCACCAATCAAAATCTACATTTCAAGCTCCTATCACTCTCTAGGACATAGATTAGGTGATTTTGTGTTACTAATGGTCTATTTGTAGCATGTGGCGATCGTTGGATGAAGATATGATCATAACAAACTACTGATGTGTGCTTTACAAGACGTTGTCGAAGACTTTGTGTGTCTTTCAAAACTATGCCTGTGGATTTCCTAGATTAGGTAAAATTTCGTTTGGTGCTTAAAAAGAACCTTTTTCTTTTCTACCTAGCGTGTCTACGGTGTTAGATCCCTAGGAGTTGCATTGGGCGTATCCTCTCCCCTCACCATTCATGGATCTTGGGTGTAAAAGAAATCTGTGTAACTTCTATAGGAGGCTTGCCTTGGACCAACATACTCGATATTGGGTATGCCAGGGGACGACCTCAAAGTGATAACGGGCCAAAGCCAGGTCAACATTCCAGCAGCTATATAAAATTCGATTACGGTGAAAGCTGTATTGATGGTATTGCTGCGTGATAGCTCTCCTCCAGTACCCTTGTGGTGCGTCAAACCTCGGTTCTTAGGGCTAGGAGACCTTCTGCGGAAGTTTATCATTAACTTGGCGAACGGAATGCCCTTACTAAAAACCATGTTTTAGTGGCCAAAATCCTTTCTATCCATTGGCTCAAGGGGTCACCCATGCCCGTGAAGACATCCTACATTCTTGTGGTCCTTAGTAGAGGTAACAGTCCCTTGGGAAGTCATGCCCCTTGGGAAGCGGATCTTGGTAGCCCCGAGAAGTGAGTGCACTGTAAGGGGGAGCCTGTGGTGCCAAGATCCTAGGTTGTCCGCTCTGGATAAGTGCGGCTAAACTTCGGTTCAAGTAGGAATTCAATGGATACACTCCTAAAAGCCTAGGTTGTGGTGTGTTTGTTAACTTTTACAACAACTATTCTTGTCTTAATGTGTCTTGCGTGTGTGTAAAACATAATCAAGATAAAAGACAAACTTTTAAATTTACACCTTGGATATCATTTGAACTTGTCAAAACCTCACACATTGCCAAAACATTTCAACCTTTATCAAACTTTGCAAACATTGATTCAACACACTCGAACCTTGGAAAACATGGCAACTTGTGCTCTTAAATGTGCTTGGCAAAATGTAGATCTCAAACTTGCATAGATTTCACTTGCATTCACCCTAGTCCAGGCTTCATTCTTACATCATATAGACTTCATATTGCACCTTTTAGTCCTCATTACTTTTCATGTTGCATCCATTTAGGTTCAATTTTACTTTCCTTAGTTTTTACATTCCCATCTCAGAATCAGCACTTTGCATTCACCACCTTGCATCTTTACATACCTATTCATCATCTTGACCACTTTATCCATCATTCTGGGTGTCCTAATCATCATTTTGAGTCCTCAAAACGTCATTTTGAACCCCCAAAACCTTTGAATTTAGTCAAAAATCTAGAAAAAGTATAAGTCTTAGAGTATCTCCTAGTGTTGACGGATAATGGATCTTGACTAGTCCTTTTATCTTTGCTTATCATTTTCTTTGGTCAAAATTTATCTATGTCTTGATATATTTGACCTTTTCATCTTTTATCAATTTGATCTTTTCATCTTTTATCAATTTTTGGTCAAGATCCAAAGTCCTTTATCACAAGGTTAAACTCTTAGGCAAAATACTTTCAAAAGGTTTTATCTAAGTTCAAAATTTTCCATATACCCTTGTCATAGCATCCCCAAACGTCATTTTGACCTACCCTAGTGGTATATCCCCTTCATATTGCATTGATCAAAATCCTTAGCATCATTTTCACTACTAAACCCTATCAAATTGTCCATCAACCAAATTGCCTTCTTGAGCATTTATCCTCATTTTGCATGTCCCAAACGTCATTGTGAACCCTAGAACATCATCCTTTACATGATACACCTTGCATACATCAACCTTTAGTATCATTACCAAGTCCAAAACATAACCCTAATTGTTATTTTGCATACCTTAGAGTCATTTTCATCCCCTCTAGTCAAACTTCAAAACATCACCTTGCATTTGCATTTGCATAACATCCCTAGGACATTTTCACTTTGCACATAAAAACCCTAATTCATTTTGCTCACATTGCATAACATTCTTAAACAATTAAAAATCCCAAAAACACTCATATCTTGCATACCCACCACTCTTTGCACTCTTAGGTATCATGCCAGCACTTATTAGGAGACAAGCAGCTCAGAGACCAGAGGAACTCTATCAACCTTTGTTTTCTGAGGCACAAGCACAACCAAAAACTCATCCAAGACAAAGAAAGAGCAAGAAAATCTAACAAACCTTTGATGAAGACCAAATCAAGGCATCACAACCATTACTATCAGACCCTTTGAATATGTATCCGCAAGATCCTCATAATCAAGCTATGGCACAACAAACCTTGAACAATGCACCTATCATGAGATTTCCTCCAAACACTTCCCCCACACATGGGATGGTTCAATGGAGTCCTAACTTTGAACCTATATTCGTGCCAATGCCACTAGGAGAAGGAAGTGTACCAACCTCACTTGAAGATGAACAATCACATTCATTTGAATTCAGCCAACCTCACACATCAAACATACAACAAGGTATTGTACACCTAAGTGATGACTTTGACACTAATTATGGCATCACTGATGAAGAAATGGCTAGGGCATGTCAAGGCAAAAGTTTTCGAAAGAACTTCAAACGTTTGGCAGCTCAAGAAATTGTCAAATTTAATCCAAACTTGGAAGGTCCTAGGTCCAAAAATCAAACCAACACAACAATTGAAAACATCCAACCCATGATAAATTTGGACTTAGACAAGGGAAAACAACCTTTGGAGTTTTCAAACACAATAATGGCACCTATAAGATCCCATCAAGAACCAACAATTTAAATCCTCCAAAGTACATCTGAACACATCAATGTCAACCCCTTGTTTGATGAAATATCACCAATCCCTAAACACCCCAAAAGGACATTAAGACTTGATTTTAGTCACATGATGCAACAACAAGATGCACCCAAAGGGACCCGTGCTCTAGGGATGCCAGACATACCTTCTTTGGAGGCAAATCAACAAAGTACACCTTTGCTCCTAACTTTACCCAGTGCTACGACATCAAACACTGTGGAGCCTCTCATAAATACAACATGTGAAACATCAAGTGCAACCATCCCTATGGACACACAAAGGAAAAGTCTTATTGACATTACACCCATTCCCAATAGAAATTTATCTCATAGTCAAGTCAATATGATGTCACAAACAGGAACATCTAACACACAAAGGTACCAAAACAACAATACAAACGTGACGTTCAATTCTCAAGGACTTAGTCAACCCCCACGACAACAACAACCTACAATGGTACAAGGACTCAACACTTCCAAGGCATAATCAAGTCTACATCCCCTTAACACACATCCCACATATCAACAACAACATCAACCACAATGACAACAACCTCAAGTGGGGCAAACATCCAACATTCCTAATACGCAGTCCCATGTGAACCCACTTTACTTACACACAGTTTATCAACAACAATTTCAGCAGCAATCCCAACAACAACAAGCAATGTTTGCTAAACAACAAGAGAAACTCAAGAAATAGTTAGAATACCAAAGATGTCTTGAGAAACAAATTGCATATCAGCAACATTTGTTACAACAACAATATGTGCCACAACAACCTCAACAAATGCCTCTACAAAAACAAGCACGCACATGGTCTCACATAAAACCAACAAAAGTATCCCAACAACAACCACAACACATGGTACAACAATCGCAGTCAATCCCACAACAAGTGCCACATCAAATACCACAACAAGTTCCCCAACAACAGGGACCTTTCTGTCTCCCAGGTGCCAACATACCTCCACCACCTAATGACACTTCATCAGACTCATCAGACACAGAAATGTCAGAACCAAGTAGACATAGTTCTCGCCACAGCAAACGGTCTACTCATAGACACAAAAGACTTATCATGCAAAACCCCAATGAAGAACTATTACAACAATTCAAACAACTTTCCAAACAAGTCGAGGCATTGGCAGTCCAAAAGAAATAGGCTCTATATACAGAAAGGGACCTATGTCCTAACCCATTTGATAAAATTCTGTATATGCCTCCATTCCAAAAACACTTTGAAGCTCCAAGGTTTGAAAAATATTGAGGAAAAGGAAACCCTATTGATCACATCCAAGAATTTTGTGCTTCATGCACTGAACTCAGTGATGAGCCCACGTACCTTATGAGATTGTTCCCTCGTTCTCTAGGTGGGCCTGCACTTGAATGGTACTCCAAACTTCCTGGTAATATCAAATCTTGGTCAGAACTAGCAGACAAGTTTATCTCCCACTTCGCCTTTAACATCGCAAATGAGGTGACACTTTCTAATTTGTGCTCAACTAAATAGAAGGCAAGAGAATCATTCATCACATTCTTATTGCGTTGGAGAAAACTAGTTAGTCAATGCTCACTAGATATTCCTGAAGAACAACAAGTAAACCTATGCATTGAAAATTTAGTCCCGGACTTAATGTATGAACTCAAAATCAAGAGTCCAAGCACCATTTCTAAACTAATGAAAAAAGGGGCTAGTATTGAAGATGCTCTTATCCGTAAGGGAGTCCTCAAGATAAACAAAGAAAACACAAACACCAACTCATCTAATGACAAGGAAAATTTTTTCTCCAAAAATAAGAATGTGACTAATGATGGTATTGTGGATGCTCGCACAATTACCACAGCACAACCTCAATTGACTTTGAAAGGTGTAAACCCTACAAATTCACAAACCTCTAATCAAACATCAGCTCCACAACAGAAAAATGAGACTTCCACACAAGACAAAACACATCCTAGAACCAAGGATAGAAAATTCACACCACTGGGAATACCTCTTGAGACTGCATTACAATAGTTACTGAGCAATAACTTCTTGCAATTACCCCCAATCAAAGATGAACCATTGACTAAAGCTGATTGGTGGGATGAAAAAAAGTATTGTGATTACCATCGCACCAAAGGACACAAAACTTCATCATGCTTCCAACTGAAACATGCAATACAAGACCTTATTGATGATGGTGTCATCACAGTTGATCCATCATTGTTAGCATCCAATTCTGATCACACTATTTTCAAAGATCCTTTGGGTAATCATGACAAAGAGAAACCCTCAAGTTCAAACTCAAACTCGTAAGGTAATGTGAATTACACACGTATCAGCTATGACTACACCATCAATTGCTTTAATGAGTCTGACTTTTGCATATCCACATTCATATTAAAGGCTAAAAACCCTTGTTGTGCTATCACTACATGCCGTAGCAAGATCACCCTACCTGGAGCCCCAACTAGACCTACTGCTTCTACTAGACTTGTACCCCCATCTAGACCTACTGCTCCTACTTCAGCTGATTATAGCCTTGTTGAACAACTTGGCAAAACCCCTGCACAAATATCCATTTTGGACCTACTGTGTGCATCTCCCCAACACCAGAAGATCTTGGAGCAAGCCCTTAAAGAGTCAATAGTCCCAGATAACATGGATGTTGCCCAGTTCCAAGCCATGATTGGGAACCTATCCGCCTCACATCATATCACCTTTTCCCCTCGAGATATTCCTAAGGACAAACCTAACCATAATGATCCCCTTTATCTCGAAGTCTTCATCCATAATGCCAAAGTCAGACGTGTCTTAATAGATGGAGGAGCAGGACTGAACATCTTTACTCTTAAGGTTGTCAACAATTTGGGTTATTCTGAAGATGATGTGGATCCCTCTCGAAGAATCACAATAAAAGCTTATGATGATGGTGAATGCTTCTCTAGGGGCATCATCACATTACCTGTCAGAGTTGGTCCAGCTACTGAAGACACATTGTTCCATGTCCTAGACATCGAAATGAATTGCAACATGATACTAGGATGCCCTTGGCTTCATGCTATGAAAGCAATTCTTTCTACATATCATCAATGTTTGAAGTTTTCCTATCACAACATAAAGGTTACCATCCCCGGTGATCCAAATCCTTTCCAGTTTTGTGCTAATCTAAGAGATGCTATTGCATTCCAAATCCCAACAAACAATGAAGTACAACCCACAACTCCCTCTAAGTATGTGGATGCTGATATACTACTCAGTAAAGCCAAGGAAAAGATGAAGATTGAAGACAATGGGTGTGGAGAGTACTTTATGTCTCAAGTCTCTCACATTAGGGAGTCACTAATTTCTCCCCAATCTCATGGTAAATCACAACCACTTCAAGCACAATGTTCAGAGATCAATACAAAGAATGATACTTCTACCAATGAGAATACATCCGTATGTATTGAGAAAGAAAAAGCAGAATAAGAACCCACTTTGATATCTCCTAGCAAGTATAGACTTGGGTTTACCATCATCCAGAAACAAGGTTATGATGGCTATAGTGGTCTTGGATCTCAAAAACAAGGAATCATTGAACCTATCACTACAGAAGGACAACCTCCTAGTTTGGGGCTTGGATTTAAACCATTACGATTAGGTCCTCCTAGTACCACAGTACCTACATGTAAGACTATGGATGTTTCAAACAATGAAAAGGCATCTGAGGATATCCCACTTGAAACCAACAATCCCCTAGCCTCTGAGCATAACCCCAATGGCCCAGTTGAATCAGTTACCCATATATCTACCTTCAACCAAAGCCCATTCAACATTGACGATGACATCCCCTCAAGTTATCCTGAACCTTTGGATTGGGACCAATGTGGACCACCAATTTTTGATCAATTCAACGATGATGACACTCTCATAATAGACTTTGAAGGCATTATGACTAAAGATCATAAAGAAGCAGTTTCTCCTAAAGAGAACACATTGGCATATTTTGGGGAGCCAACTCCACTTTGTAGTTACAAAGCAAAAAGAGAAAGAAATAAAAAGCATAGGTCTCTTGGTGAAAATCGAAAGGCACTATTAGACTATAAAAAATCAAAAGCTAAGCAGCTCCCAATGATACAAAATGAAAAATATGATGCCATGAATATCAGTGTTCCAATGTTCAACATGCCACAAAGTCTTTTGGAGCTCTCTAAATCAGCGATCATGCGGAAGGTCATTAGTCTCAACCCTCCCAACCCTCCCTTATATCCCTTTGTTTATCCCCCAATCCAGCTACCTAATTTGTCCTATAACAAAAAGAAGTCCTTTATCCAACAAGCCTTTGCATATGTCATCATCAGTGACATCCCCCATGACATTTCTATTGAACCATTTATTCTTCGATGCCTTGATTTGCAAGAGACAAACATTGTCTTACATATGGTACACGATGGTATATCTCGAGGTCTTTCTAGTGGTTTGATTTTAGCTAGACTCAGAACACATCCTCTGTAATTATGGTCAGTCATGGATCCAGAGCTCATCAGCTAGCAGCACCAACAACATATATCTTCTCAGCATTTGTCAGTGACATTCTTGATTTCATCTAAAAGTCCTGAAAAAATATCAAAAAAATAGAAAAAAGTCATGAAAAAAAAAAAAGCCATGGAAAAATGGATGCCTTGATGAAAACCTGGCAAACAGGCGTCTTGGCACAAAAATTTGAGTAAAGAGAAAAATTCCGTCCAAAAGTGAAAACCTAGCAAACAGGTGCTTTGGCCAAGTACCATGGTGAAAACCTAGCAAACAGGCACCATGTGTAATCAGTTATTGCTCCTCCATCTATCAGGATTCCATCTGGTCTTTTCCCCCTCTATCATTCCTTGATCATATCCTTCATATTGCAAGACATCCTTGGTCCCTTATCATGGCTCACAAACTAGTTAATGTCCTTTGTTACCTTGCCTAAGCATCACCAATCTACACACACACTCTGTCATTGGCCTTTGTACATAGTTTGCGTCTTGTCTGGGGGCGTATTACCTACATGGTGCATGAGTTTGAATTTGAACTAGGGGCATACCCCTAAGTGCTTTTTATCCATTGGATCTATACATAACGGATTGGAGCTAACACTTTTATATGCTTATACGATCCTGAAAAAATCTCTAAAAATCACATAATGTCCTAAAAAAAATCCCTAAAAATCATAAAATGTCCTGAAAAATTCCTAAACATTCAAATACGATCTTGAAAAAAAATCACTAAAAATCATAACATGTCCTGAAAAAAATCACTAAAAATCATAAAATGTCCTCAAAAAAACCTAAAAATCATAAAATGACCTGAAGAAATTAGTTACACAAAAAAATCAAATATCTCCACAAAACCCTAAAAATCACAAAACTCATCAAAAATTTGCAATAAACCTTGCAGATTTTCACTATGGATAACCACCCCTTTTGCATAAACACTTGCACTTTGCAGACTGAAAATCAAAGTACTACGCTTTAGTGCCAATCACAATATCTGTGCAACATGAACCAACAATCAATCCAACATGTCACTATGAACTTATCAACTGAATCCACAACCAGAACTATCACATTATCAACATGTCGAACACTATATACACACCTAAAATATTAACAAGAACGTAATAATGGACAAGAATAGCTGTTGGCTCACGCTGTTTAGTGAGTGATTTATTTTTGCTTTGTTTTTTCTTTGATCATGTCCTATGCTACTTGATGATATAAATTGATCTATGAGAGTGGCCAGGATGGTTCATGGTCATCTTTTTTCCATTTCTGTCTATTACAATGTACCTTTTGAGAGTCAGGGGCATGTACATATGCCTCAGGAAGGACAAGGTCATTCTCTGTTTGCATCGTGCTTGTTTACGCAAAAGGCTTGCATTTGCGCTCTGGCCCTTTATGCCATGATGCGTTGCATTCCATTTGCCATATCAAAATAAAGCTCCATTTGACATATAGTGCACTTTCTAGAATCAAAAGTCTTTCCATCATACTAACATCTCCTCATCTCATCTTTCTTCGTCATCTCATTCTCCATCACCATGATCGTGTCTTCTGATTCACCAAATCATCTTCCTCTTGCATTCATGCATTCTTGCATCATCCTGCACTGTCAATCAACTTTCTATGGCTTTCCACCTGGTTCAACCTTAGTTTGACATTTTTCTCATCATCTTTGACCAAATACAACCATTTTTGATGATTTCCCTCATGCTCTGACATCTTTCCATCATTTTGGCTCTGATTTTCATTCCATCAGTTGCTATGGTTTTGTCTTCTTGTTGTCGATAAATTGACTTATCAAATTCTTATCTTAGTCAATTTCTTGAGGGGGCACCCATATATATCATCCCTACTGGGGCATGTTGTGGCTTTCTCATTAGTTATTCTTTGATACAATGCTCTAAATCACATTGTATCAAAGAGAGGCAAAATGTAGACGCTCAAAAATGGTTTGCATCTATGACTTTATCACTTCTTCATGCTAATTTGTCCCATTTTCTCATTCTACTAACTTGGATCTTTTGGCCAGATTGACCATATTTTGTCATTTGTATCCCCTTTCATATCAATTTCATAGCAACTCAGAATCATATCAAATCAACTCGGAATCACCCCAAATCAACTCAGAATCACTCAAAATCGGTCCTAATCAACCCAAAACATATCAAAAATCTCAAATCAATCATCATTTATCCACTCCTAGGCATTTTTGTGGCTTTCAGTGCCTTGGAAACCTATCAACTTATCAATCTTATCAATATGACCTTAGTACTGTCATGGCTCTCAGTACTAAGTCAAAATATCATTCATGTCATTCAATCTTTGACATTGTTGAGGCTTTCAATGTTAGATCATGGCATCATCAACCATTTTAATAATATTGACAGTGTCCGTCAGTGTTGTTATGATCAAACCTTATCAATCAATTTCAATTCTGTAGCATTTACAATGTCGGTTAAATGTTACATATCAATTAATTCATGTCATGTGTCCTTGGCATGTTATCAATTTCCATCTATCAATTAATTTGACCATAGTTTTGGTCTACCTTTTCATCATCTTATTCGATATCCATCATCGTCACATTTTCATCAAAGGATACAGTCGCATTCATTTAATCAATTTGGCCAATCATCTGCTAATTTTCTCTATAGGATTAAATAACCCATAATTTAATCCTATTCTTTCTAATTATTCTTCCTAATTATCATCCTCAATTAATTAATTTTATTAGTTAATTAGTTTATCATCATCAATTAATTAATTTTATTAATTAATTAATTCATTATCTGCAAACCATGGAAATTCTTAATTTCCTAAGTTCCATTTTTCATCATTAAATCCATTTTCTACTAATTCTTATTTTGTGGAATAAGAGGATTTTTAATTCAAATATTCCATAAAATATTCCATCA
The DNA here is from genome assembly GCA_028749045.1 of Cupressus sempervirens. Taxonomy (NCBI): domain Eukaryota; kingdom Viridiplantae; phylum Streptophyta; class Pinopsida; order Cupressales; family Cupressaceae; genus Cupressus; species Cupressus sempervirens. The sequence goes on along the minus strand of CM053791.1, from coordinate 599,641,903 downwards.
TCATGACACTTGGATATGACACCTCGTGGATTCTCCTTTGGCACTTGGCTGAGATTTGTCATAATCAAATATTCTTATCTCTTACGCATGTCCCTATTTAGCTTATTCGTCATAGATTCTTGGCTTTAAGTGGGTTGAGGAATCTTATGATGCTTCATAGATTCTCTTCCAAATTTGACTCTCGTGTGTCATAGAATCTTACTTTTGGCATATTCTGTCATATGCGTCATAGGAATTATTATTACCTCTTACACATGTCCCTATTTGGCTTATTCGTCATAGATTCTTGGCTTTAAGTGGGTTGAGGAATCTTATGACACGTCATAGATTCTCTTCCAAATTTGACTTGCATGTGTCATAGAATCTTACTTTTGGCATATTCTGTCATATGCGTCATAGGAATCTCTTGCCACATCGCATGTTTGTAGGTGACAAATCCAATGCTCTCACCCTACTTGAAAATTATAAAATGAACACTCTTTCTCTCATTTTGGGTCTCTTGGGGGATCAGAATGCTTAAGTCTTGAGTCCTTGAATCTTTGAGTTTTTGAGTCTCTATTAATTTGCATTTTTCATTCTCACTCTCACAATAAAATCACACTTCAAGTATTCTCATGGCTTTATCACTATCATAGGCTTTTGCTTCAATTTTGTGTGCACTATAGGCAATTTTGGAGCTACAATCATTTGGAGAAGAAAGAAGGACATGGGAGCTACAAACAAAAAAGGGGGTTTCTATTGCTTTCTTAATTAGTTTGGCTTTCATGGTAGACTATAGGGTGCTAATACATGTTGATTGGGTTTGTGATTTGCTCATAGTGTGTTATGCATTTAACCTGTTTTCCTGGTCTTACATACTCATATTTGCTTATGAACTTCAACATCATATGTGCAAGCAATTCCTTTTTCTTCATTCTCACAATCACACTTGTGTTCACCCTTGTGCATCTCTATTACACCTTTCTCTTTGCACATTCTCTTCAAAGTTCATCTTTACACCTCCTAAAAGAGGTAATTCTTTGCCATTTTTCATAATCACCATAGATCTTAGGGTTTATGATCTGGTTCATCATATTCATTGTATCTATCCACCTTCTTGATTGTCCCCTAGAAACTTTTGTGGAATCCATTTATTAGGTCTTTGCATAATCCTCTCTTTGAATTTAATGATCCAACTCATCAATCTTATCTTCAATGTGGTTTACATATCCCAAGAGATCAACTGAATTAGCTAAAAATCATGATTCCTTAAACATATTCAAAATACTGTAACTCAACAATCACTATGTTCTAACTATCGGTCATCACTTAATCACTCAGTCGTCATAGAACTTCTTGGCTTAACATTGACTAGATTGCTCGGTTGATACTGATGCTCGGTCAACTCTAGATTTTCTTGGCTTGTACTAGAGCTTGGTTAACACTAGCATCACTCAACATTCCTTAATATTTTTATCTATTGCTTGACTTGCTTTACATTCTTGATATACACAATTACTTTGTCTTGTCAAAGTCTAACTAATCAAATGTCCATTGTATCTTCGTTTCAATAAATCAAGCTTTCCTCTAGGTGCTTTTGTTATGAGAAATCTCTCAAATCTTCTTCATCAATCAAAAAGATATGATATTTAGATCATATAGAAATATGTCTCACCAATACATTTGACATCAAGACAAAACAACAATTGTTCCAATTGTAAGTTTCCAACAAAGGTCATGGTCAGTGAGCAATGCTAAGTGAAGGTCAAGATTGGAAGCTACTAGGATGAGGTGCTTTGCAATATCATACCTATGGACATATGTCATATGTTTTTGGGTAGGTTGTGGCAGTTTGACAGACATGTTGTACATGGTGGGAAAGCAAATACCTACACTCTAACCAAGGATGGAGTGAAACATAAGTTGAAGTAATTGAAGGAGAAAGAAGAAAAGGTATGCAGTGCTTCCAGAACATATTTTGTTGATGGAAAAGAGTTTCTCAAAGGTATAAAGCATGAGCATATGTGTTTTGTTGTAATACCAAAAGATGTAAAGAAGAAATAGAGGAGGTACCTATAGAAGTTGTAGATTTGTTAAGAGAGTTTCTAGATATTGTGTCAAATAATGTACCTGATGGATTACCCCCAATGAGGAAGATTAGTCACCAGATGGATTTAATTCTAGGATCTAGTTTGCCAAACAGGACAACTCATAGAATGACACTATCAGAAAGTGAAGAGTTGAACATACAAGTTCATGACTTGTTGTAGAAGGGTTTGATTCAAGAGAGTCTGAGTACATGTATTGTACTAGTAGTATTAACACTTAATAAGAATGGAGAATGGAGGATGTCCAAGGATTCTCACATTATCAATAAGACTACATTCAAGTATAGATTTCTATTACTAAGGATGGATGACATAATGGACTATTTGAGTGGAGATGTGGATTTCACAAAGATATATCTTAAGAGGGGATACCATCATATTCACATCAGAGAAGGAGACGAGTGGAAGACTACCTTCAAGACAAGGGAAGGGTTGTACAAGTGGTTAGTCTCGCCTTTTGGGCTAACCAATGCACCGAGCACTTTCATGAGGCTCATGAATGAGGTACTCAAGGAGTTTTTGGGTAAGTTTGTCATTGTTTACTTAGATGATATGTAGTGCCTGCCCCTAGTTTACATTTTATTATTATTGTTGAACTCTTTTAAGCTAGTTTTATGCTTGATGTTTAGTAGCATTATCTTTTAAATTATCATATATTGTTTCATATTTAGTTGATTTTATGATGAGACTACTTGGTACTATGTACTTCATATATGCATGATAATGATTAGTTAGATGGATTATTATACATGTTTTCTTATGGATACTTACCCCATACTGCATGTGTATGGTGTACGTGTATATTTTCTTTATGTATGACATTTTTGATGTGGTTAAGGAAGGGAGTTGTAGTCACCTATTAGTTGTGATCTACACGGTGCACCACTTCCTGTTATTGCCTATTTAGCTTAGTATATATGTGTTTGCATATGAGTGGATTTTATGCAGATTGCAGGTACCAGGTATCAACTTCCCTGAATTGCCAGGATAAGTGTACCCTATCACATTATCTCAATAGTAAAAGAGGGGACATAAATTCTTAAGTCCAAATTCTAACATTTAAACTCATGTGTCCTAAAAAATTAGGACAAGTATCTGAGTTGATTACCTTCCAAATGTCGTATGACATAAATTTGTGATTATAACCCTTAAGTTTGATCTTGTAAGTGTTTTTCTATGATGGGTTTTCATATTTCGTCCTATAGGTCTTTGGTGATTTTTCTATTAAGTATAATTAAAAGATTAAATTAATGAATTAATTTAAAACTATTATGATACTTTTAATATTTAATTATATTTAGTTAATTGGGAAATTAATTAAATAAAAAAAATTAAATTTAAAGATAAAATTAAAAGTCTAATTTTAGAGTGTAATAATATTAATTTAATTTAATAATAATATATTTAGGAGATCATTTTAAAATAAATGCTAAATATTATTATTACTTAATAAATATTTTATCAATTAACGCTTCAAAAATAAAAAATAAATTCATAAAAAGAGGGGTAAAAACTTTATTAAACTTTAGAACAGAGCAATACAAAACAACAAAGGGCCAAAGCCCCAGGAAACACTAAAGACCACAAAAAAGACAGAAACTAAATCATCTCTCCCTAATTCCACTTACATCCTTAGCCAAAGTCCTCTCCAAGTCCTGACATAACTCACCTAGTAGCTACTCCCACTCATCAATCTTCCAACCATCTATATTCCCAGACGCCCATTTTGCTAAGCTATCAGCCGCTCTATTCCACTCCCTTGGAATATCGGCATAAGACACTGAATCCATCACAGAGCTAACCTATAAAATCGGCTACACTATCATAGACAACTGCCAACTAACTCTGAACTCTTCTTCTCAAGGAGAAGCTTCACCATAACCTGAGAGTCAGATTCGCAAATCACCTTACGCCACCGTAGAGCATAAGCTTGCTTCAAAGCATAAAGGATAGCCAAACCTTCCATCCTATTAATAGTCTACATCCCTTTATCGACCGAGAAAATAAAAACCACCGATCCAGAAGAGTCCCTACCAATCCCACCAATACCAGCCAGCCCCAAATTTCCCCTGGAAGAACCATCTGTATTAATTTATCTTTTGGAAACCACAGAGAAGTTAATGCAGGACATTATCATGTAGAGGTTACCAAGCAGGATACCTTAGCCGAAGCCCTATTATTAACACACATCTTTTAGGAAAGATACTTAACTCCTTTATGAAAATAATTTAGGAACTAGTCCTTCTCTGGGAAGAACTTATCAAAATAATTGATAAATTAGTATAATAGTGAACCTGATTGCTACCTCAAACAAAGATCTTTCCAACTTAAAAACTAGCAATGATATAATCTACATAGTAACAACTTCATTTAGGAAAGAAAAAGGATTGAATAGGGCTACTTCACCGTCTATAATAAGGAGATTTGCTAAACTTAAATTAACAGCAAATAATGAAACTTCAAATATTTTGATTCATTTAGTAATTACTAGAAGTTGAACACATTACCTCCATTATATATATTTAAAAAAAACTTAGTTGTTTATAGCAAAAGGAAGGAGCAAAACCTCACCACCAATAGAGATCAATAGAGACCAATAATCCGAGAGAATGAAATCACAAATTTGTAAACCATCTATATATATAAAGTAAGATAATTACATGATGAAAGGATACAAGAGAAAGCAAAACCCTAAGAGCAAATTGATACAAAAAGGAACCAAGTAGAAGGATGAAGCTAGAAAAAAAAGGAAGGAAAAAAAGAGAGAACGAATAGATACCAATTACAACTAAGACCATCAACACAATGACCAGACCAAAAAGGAGACAAAGAACTAACACACAGCCATGGAGAGAACAGGGAACAAAAAAATAGGGGAAACCTACACCCAACCTAGCAAGAGGAGACACAACACAACACATGAGAGCCTGCCTACTTCCAATAAGCCATGATGATCTCTGAGATTTCGTTAGGCTTCTTCAGCTGGAAGAAACATAGGAATTCAAACTCTATCTTCTCCCTGCTAGTCTTCTCCATATTTGGAGTGTAGAAATTCAAAGCCTCTATGTTTTCCAAAACCACCCCCGGATGGATGTAGGCATTACAAATATTAAGTTAGTTTCTCAACCACTCTTTGTTGTCATCTTTGGTAATCCCTTTCCACCAGAGGAGGAACTGTATGTTAGCTTCTATTCATGGCCATTCCTTGTAGAAGGCGAAGTTCTCGTGGATGACTAGAGCAGGATGTTGATAAGCTACCTCCAATTTTGGACTACCTAGTGAGTGTGGCATGTACTTTCCCAAGAGGGGGATCCTGCATTTATCATCAATGTTGTTGATGGCTTCTTCCAATCCCTTTCGCTATACTGGGTCAAAAATATTACAACAAAGCTTGATCATGGCCCATGGCTCCACCTTGACTCTGGGTGAACATCTGATAAATGTACCAATAATGTCGTTGTTGGTTTGCCATGTATAATAATAGTTGAAAGAACCTTCACCGATGGCTTGATTGACCACTATCTTGGTCATATCATTGATAGGCTTCAAGACTCTACTCCATCTTTTTGGCTTAACATTACCCCAGAATGCCATTGTCCTCACCTCCGTGGTATGAAAGAGATAGTTTGAATCCATTTCAAAAGGAAAAATCTCGCATTGCCAGGGAAGGAAAACAACATCAGGGCTAAAATAGAAGGGGCAAACACAAAAGGATCTAGAAGCACCTGGAGGTAGTGACATCATGCATAGATGACTCCAAAAAGACAAAATCAGAAGGGAGGCCAAAGGCCAACTGATGATGAAAATCAGAGAAGATAGACAACAAAGTAATCATGAAAAGATAGATCTGAAAGCCACATAAGGGTTCACATAAAAGGGGCCAATGACTAAGCCAGAGGGATAATCAAGGAAAAACAGAGGACAACATAACAATAATTAGACAAAACTAAAGATATGGCCAAACAATTAAAACTCCATACCCCTAAATACTAGCCTACCAAGTGTTTAAAGGGGAGGAAAAAATAAAAAGAGAAGTGTAGGGAAAACAAACTTAGAAATATAAAAGAGAAAAAGAAATCAACTTCATAACCCTTGAGAGAAATTTAAGGTGATATTACCTATCTCTGATAACCAAGTAAGTTTTACCATTAGCCTCCTCATTCGCCAATAGGTTAGCCTTTTTATTTCCTTCTTGAAAGATATGATGAATCTAAGTGTCTTCAAACCTATCTAGAATATTAAGAACCTCTTCTAACTTTGAGTTCAAAACCTAGTTGGGTGTGGCTCTCTTTCTTATAGCATTTAATATGATTTTGGAATCTCCTTCAATGATAGTTTTGGATAGTTCTAGTTCTTGGTAGAGTTGAAGCCCTTCTTGCAGAGCTTTTAGCTCAACTAAGTTGTTAGTAGTAGGATTAATAGATTTAGCTCTTTTAGCTATCCAATTACCTGACTCGTTAGTGATAACACACTCGATGCTTGCTAAGCCTAGGTTGCCTCTGGAGGCACCATCAAAATTTAACTTAGACCATCCAATAGCAGGGGGAATCCATCTACAATTTTCCCTTGCCTCCTTGTTCTTCTTTTTGTAAATGAGTGGGGGGTTAATGAGATTAGTCCAATTTTTCTTGATGAAGCCATCCCAGCATGAGAATGATCCTTCTTATTTCTAGGATTTCCTAAGGTGGGAATTTAGTGTCTCGACTATGCTTGCTTCTATATTTTTAACAATCTCTTCTAGTTGCATTGCCTAGTCCCTAAACAATCTTCTATTTCTTTCTTTCCATACCTCCCATATGAGGATATATGGGAAAATATTCTAAATGCTATTATAAAAACCTCTACAGATATTAGTAGGTCAGCTTTTAAGAAGATCCACTAGAGAATTCGGCAAAGGGGCATACCAATCTAGCATGTGTCTGAGCCAACCCAACAATGTTGGGTGTAAGGGCAACTAAATAAGATGTAATTTGTATCTTCACTATTTTGTCTACATAACACACATCTAGAGGGGCCTTCATACCCCAGTTTGTGAAATTTTTCAACTATGAGGACCCTATTTTGGTATGACAACAATAAAAAGAACCTAGCCTTTGGTAGACAGGACGGGTCCCAACACAAATTGAGTGGGAGATATACTTCATCCCAATTTTGGGAGTTAATAAGAGCTTTATATCCATTTTTCACACTATACTTTCCATCTTTAGATGTTTCCCAAATTAGTTTATCATTCCTCTCTACTTATTTGATTTTTCTACTTTTGATGATGTTTCCATATTTCTCTTTTGCCGAGGCTTCCAAATCTATATCATCCAAAGTTTTCAACACCCAACAAGTAGTACCATTTATTGAGATCTTAGTTTTATAGTTACTGACCTTGTGACCCCATAAGGAGATTAACTTCTCTTTAAGCTCTATAGGAATTTCCAAGTTGTTTATAGGAGGAAGTCCATCCCATGAGTCCTCCTAGAATAAGGCTTTGTCTCCTTTACTAGTATCCCACGTGAGATATTTACTAACAAGGGGTCTGCATCTAACAATAATATTCTAGCTCTTTGATCCTTTAGGGAGAGTCTTCATCTTGAAAATGGACAAGGAGTCCATTGCATTACGATACTTACAATATATAATTTTGGCCCATTTTCTACTACTTTCAACGAAGACATGCCATATTAGTTTGGCCCCAAATGCTTCATTTTGCCAAAGTATGTTTTTAACACCTAAGCCTCTAGATTCTTTAGGTTTGCAAATGCTATCCCACCTTATGAGTGTAAGATTATTGGAATCCTCATCATTATTTTAGAGGAAGCTTCTAAGAATTATTTTCAACTTTGTATTGGTATTCTTAGGTAGTGAGAGATAGGATAAAGGATAACTAGGGATGGCAAACAAGATAGATTTAATCTTGGTAATTTTGCCCGCTTTTGTGAGTCATTTATCCTTCCACCCACCTATCTTAGTCTTTGATCTGTCCAAAATATTTTCCATGCCTTGCTAGATTTTCTTACTTTTTCTAGATCAATTCCCAAGTACTTGCATGGAAATTCACCCTTCTTATAACCCATGATATGATAGATCTGCTTTTCTAATTTTGGTTTTGTGTTAATGAAGAAGGTTTCAGATTTTCCTGCATTTACTTTTTTACCTAAGGCTTCCATATATAATCAAATGATAGACCTGATGTTTAGAGCCTCCTTTGGAGTGCTTTCACTTGGGAGAATAGTATCATCTAAAAATTGTTGATGAGTAATATTAGGGATATTATCTATAATAGTAATTCCATTGATATCCCCTTTATTGTAAGAATTGGTAAGTGCTCTCCCAAAGGCTTCTGCCATAATGATAAATAGGAATGGAGAAAGGGAGTCTTCCCTATCTGATCCCTCTTGAGGTTTCGAAGAATCCCTCTAGGGTGTCGTTTACAAGGATAGAGAACTTAGTGGTTGAGATACATTGATAAATGAGGTTGATCCATTGGCGAGAAAAACCAAAGCTTCAATGGTTTTACATAGGAACCTCCAATCCACCATGTCATATGCCTTTTGGATATCTAATTTCATGAACATGCTCACACTTTTATTCTTGTGTGCTGAATGGATTGTTTCTTGTATAATAAGAATACCATCTAGGATTGACCTACCTGGAACAAACCCGGTTTGTTCTTCATAAATAATTTTTGGAAGAATTTGTTTAAGTCTGTTTGCTAACATTTTAGCTGATATTATATATTTAGTATTACATAAGGTAATTGGTCTAAAATCCCTTGGATTTTTGGGGTCCTCTTTCTTGGGAATCAGAGTAAGAAAGGTGTGGTTGATTTCATATAGTGGCGAGCCACCATTTCTAGAAGCTTCGATAACTTTACAAAGGTCTTCACCCAAGATATCCCAACATTTTTGATAGAAAAATGTCTGGAAACCATCAGGACCTGGCAATTTGTCAAGGTTCATATCAAATACTACCAATCTGACTTCTTCCAAGGTGATGGGTTTGTTTAATAGTTTTTTGTCCTCAGATGATAATACTTTAGGAATGCCTTCCAACATTTTTGATTGGGCTATCTTGTTGGAGTAGTCATAATTATTTAATATGTTCTTAAAGTGATTAACTAAGATTTCTAATATTTTACCCATATCCTCAATAGTAGTACCCATGTGATCTTTAATTTTAACTATTTTGCTTTTAGCTCTATTAAGGAGAGTGGAGTTATGGAAGAACTTTGTCTTCTGATCTCCTACATCTAGCCATTTTTCTCTCAACTTTTGTCTCCAGAAAACTTCTTCCTTAGCTAATATGTTTTCTTGTTTGGCGAGTAATTCTTTTTCCAACAGATAACTATCATTGTTCATACCTTTCTTGATTACTTCTGTATTTAGTTCTTTTAGTCTTTCCTCAATTTCTAGTTTTTCTTTAAAGATGTTATTGAAATGATCTTTGTTCTATTTAAGAGTATTTTCTTTAAGTATTTTCATTTTTGAGACAAAGATATACATTTTAGATCCTTTGAAGCTACCTAAATTCCACCAATCTTTAATGTGTTCTAGAAAATTTGAGTCTAAAAACCACATTTTTTCATACTTGAATGGGTTTCTAGTTCGTTTGGAAGGTTCTAAAAGAACTAATCTAACCAAAATGTGATCAAATCCAACTATTGGTAGGATTCAGCATTAGATGTTAGTATTAATTCCACTCAATCCACCTTTGAGGAAAAACTTGTCCAACTTCTTAGCAATATATGTAAAGTCCTTCCTTTTGTTGTTCCATGTATAATTTCCATTATTAAATGGGATATCAATTAGATTATTGGCATCACACCAATGTTTGAAGTCTTTAGAAGCTTGAGAGGCTCGCTGAATACCTCCTACTTTTTCATCGATGTTTAATATGGTATTAAAGTCTCCTCCTAGAAGGATTAGATCATTCTTATGATTATTAATGAACAAAATGATTTTATCCCATAAGCATTTCTTGTCTATATTATAGGTTGGACCATATATGTTCACCAGAATAAACTGAAGGTTAGATTTGGTACTTTTGACTCTACTGCTTAACCAATTGTTATTGGAGTTTAAAATTTCTAAAGTGACTTTCCTGGGGTTCCATATGAAACCTAAACCTCCGGAAGCCCCTCTAGATTCATGTAATATAGTATTCCAGCTCCCTACTTTCTTTTCTAACTTGGTTCTTTCTTCCTTATTTAACTTAGTTTCCTGAATTAGAATGATTTTAGATTCAAATAGTTTTAAATTTTTTTTAGTAGTCTTTTCTTGCTGGGGGCGTTTAAGCCCCTACCATTCCAAGTTTTGATCTTCATAGTTCCTCGGGAAGGATCTTCCCCTTCCCTGACTTAAATAGTTGACAGATCTTTTGTTGTACTTTGGCCTGGCCATCTACTTCTCTGAGTTCCTTGAGGGATTTTCTACCTCTTTTATATTTCACCTTGCCATACTTAGGGGATTTAAGTCCTTCCTGATTCATCTGGATACCCAGCTGATCTATATTCTTTTGTGCACTTAAAGCAATTTTGGATTGATTACCTTCTTTACCATCCATTTCTTTGCTTTCCAGCTCCTACATTAACTACTTTGCAATGTTTAGGTGGTTATTTGTGGCTCTATCCTCTGTAGATGTAAACCTCTTGATCTTAATTTCCTTAGAATCCTTATCTTGCATAATCTCTGGAAGTGCATCAATTAGCTGTAGAGTTTCCTCATTTTTATCATCACCTTCTATCTTTAATAAGTCTCCTTTTAGATCTTCATAGGTATAATTATCTCCTAATTTTAAAACTTTCTGAATCAAACTCTCCTTTTGTGCTTCACTGCTCCTGTCAATGTTCTCAAAGCTAAAGACTTCAATTAATTCTTCAGTTAAGAATTCTAGATTGTCTTCTTCAGTCTTGTCTAGGTATAGATTATCCAACTCTTCCTCCCTAACCAAGTCTCTATGTAAAAAATCTTGAAAATCTTGTGTTATCCATCTTTTTATTTTAGATTGATCACTGCTCTTCTCCTTATAACTGCTACCAAAGTGAGCAATTGAATCTGATTTGGCTGGTGGCATTTGCCAAAATTTGGAACACCATCTGGTTGGTTCTTCATTAATAGTTGTTGATTGTTCCCCATTTTTTAATGTATAATCCTGGGGAGATCTCAGATCCTCATCTAATTTCATAGTCATCCCTTTTTCTGGTTCTACCCCACTGAATAAAAGGATGTTTTTTGTTTCTTCTATGTTACTGACTTCCAACCCCAGGGGCTTCTTAATAGGTTGTGTCTCCAATTTCTCTGGTGATTCCACTCTTTGATTGAAGCACTACTTTTCTTATTCTTCTTGGCTTCCCTTGAAATATTCCTAACTTCCCTACTGATAATTGTAGATCTATGCAACTTCAAAATAATCATATCTTTTTCATTGTTTCTACCATCTATGCTGAAATATTTGGCACTATGGTTCTCACCAATCCTTTGCATATTTGAAAGAGGATTTGCACCTTTGCTTTCCCCAATATCTATTTCACCTTCTTTTCCTTTGCTGAGTCCTGATATTGTACACTTTCCTTTTTTTGTATACTGACTGCTAGTTATTTTATCTTCTTGCTTTTCCTCTGACACTTTCTTTTGCATTTCTTTGAGACCTAGGGGTAGGTTATGTATAGGATCTGACAATGGAGTTTCCCTTATAGGTTTTTTAGTACTTGCTATCCCCTATTCTTGGATCTGATCTGTATTTTTTGAAATGTCCTAATGAGACTGAAGTGAATCCTTCTTTTGTATAGAATCCTTTAGTTGCTCTTTCTGGGTTCTAAAGTTCATCATGGGGAAATGTGCTTTTGAGATACGCAGTTAGTTGCAATGTTTTGAATATAATTTTACTATCATTATCTAACCTGATGGTTTATGCTATTTTGCCTTCATATTTGTGTAGTTCTAATCTATATATTGCTCTTTTAGTTTTAATTTTAACCTGGTCAGATTCTAGATTATTAGCTTTACATTTGATTAGTAGCTTGATATTGCTACATAATTGAAAGGAGGAATCCAAGCCTATCAATTCACCTAGAAACAACCCTACTTCCTTAATAATGTCTAGGTGAAGGAGTTCCGGAGGAAGGGATTGGATGCTAAACTAGGTTAGGATAACAAAGTCTAGTATCCCTTTATTACAATCCAGAGACCAATAAAAAAATCTCATAGCGTAACTTTTAAAAAAGAAATCAAAGACATAAATCATTTTTAAAAAAAACATATTCATCAGTACAATGCAAATATATTAATCTATCAAAGTGATGAGAGATACTTACCTGATTCTTGCAATAATCTTCTAACCAGTTGTTGAGGTTGAGCAATTCGCATTTTGGACCATTCTAGTATGCAAAAATACCCACTTTTTGACACTCTTGCCATCACTCTTCACTTGCTTGGATACTAATGGTTATAGTATTATATTTTGGATTGGGAGAGTATGCAATAGGTGAAGATCTGGAAAATAGGTGATTTACACCTAAAGGGTTAGCAGTAAGGAATCTACAATGGGGGGAACATAGGAGCTGGGTGAGCCATTAGGGGGTGACATAACTGAGGGTTCTTGCCTCCTAGGTTGGATCTTCCAAAAGTGGTTCATAGTATTGTTGAGATGAAACCCTGTCTGCTGCAAAGGTAAATTATACTTGTTGTTGCCTAAATATTTCGTAACATTAAAAACCCTAATTTAGCTATCCAATCTAGTTGTAGAAAAAATAATGGGGCAGGGGAATGAAGATCTAAGAGAAGAATTATCAATATAATGAAAATTACCCTTTAGTTTGTAGTCTAACCTCCACAGGGCATGAGGCTATGGTTTCTGGAAATGAGCCTTCGATTGCTTACTACCGTCCCCATTCATGATATGAATAGGTTTGTCTCCTCTTTTGGCTAGAGAAATCAATGAGTAGGCTGGAGCAGCCCCTATATGATTTTGACTCACTTGTTTTATTTTAGGGTGCTCTTGTTCATTATGCTCGCTAAGGACCTTGAAAGGATTCGAGGTTTCTATCGAATATATGTTGGGAGATTTGGGTTTTGGAGGCAGAGCAGTATTTACAATACTCCATGGCTGAATCCTCTTCTTGTCGGAGTAGCGAAGATTTGGAGTAGGGTTCGTCGCTGCGTATGCTTTAGAGGAAGGAACTACCATAGGGTTTCTTAATTTCTTTTCAACCTGTTGGTAATTGCTCTGTTGATTTCCTTTTGTCGCTTGTTTCAAATAATTCGCTAGATTGATGCCTGATTTTTTCGACATTTTTGCTTCTACTTTTTTTATGGATTTTTTATATACAATTGTTAATTAATTTAGTTAAATTTAATTTAATTAAGTATAATTAATAATGGAGGTTATTAGTGAAGTTTTAAATTTATTTAATTATTAATAATAATAATATTGATTTTAAATAAAATGGTAAATTATTTTACTTAAAAATCAATAAGTATTATTTTAATAATTTAAATAAATAATTACCCTTGAATTATTTTTGAATAATTGACTTGAAATCAAATTAGGGTAATTGCACTTTTTATTCGAATATGAGGATGGGTTAATTGTAAGGGTAAATAGTAAGTTATATCTACTTGAAACATACATTAAACGAAAACTGAAACCTTACTATTAACTCAACCATGTGTTTCAAAATCAAACCAAACTATGAAACCTACATTGTTATTTGTATGTCGTCTATGCTTTGGGTTTGGATTGACTAGAGTGTTGACTAGTTCTAAGACATCTACCAGAGCCTTGGGAGTTCTATGATTGTGGTATTATGCTGATTTGATCTTGATCTTTTAAATTCAACCATGGTAATGTGTCTAGTATGCTCTATGTTGAGTTTGACTTTATTGTTCATTATTGCTTTCCAGTGTTCTTGTGTGAAGCTGAGGTGAATGTTATGACATATTTGACTTAACCTTTTTGAGTCTTCAATCAGTATTTTTGGGATGTTTTCCAATTGCTTGTAAAGAACTTATGGGTTATTGTGAATTTTTTTTTATGCTTTCCAGTCACTTGTATAGGACTAAGGTGAAAATTGTGATTCTTTGATTTGTATTTTTATGAGCCTAGGGTAGGTAATCTATATGTTGAGTTGAGAAGTGGCTTGCAATGGAGGTCGGGACCCAAAGTGGTTGCCACGGTAACCCATTGTAAGTGATTTAATAAGTGATAACATTTCATTAAATGGGTTTAAAATGAATTAACAAGGTATTGGTACCACAGAAAGTCACTAAGGGGTCATAGGATTAAAAGACTAGCCTAGTAACCTTAGAGTTGACTCATTAGTATGCCTGGTCAGTACGAAAGGATACTAGTGTTCCATAGAGTCACTAGGGGGTTGAAGGATTAAAAGACTAGCCAAGTAACCCTAGAGTTGGTTCGTGCGATGACACTTGCCCACTAATAGTATAGATTTCCTACATGTATGTGTTTGCCTCTAGGTCTAGATGTCGATTTAACTTGGAACCTTCGAGTTAGATTACTTTTAAGGTCTCCTTGACTTAGATATTACTTTTGATTTTTGGATTGGTATCCTATTTGGAACTTGAGACTATCTCCTCAGCACAGTGGGAGTGGACCTTTTTGGGTTACCACATGGTCGAGTGGTAGTGCTTTTTACTCTTACCATTGAGATCTATCCGTTGATGCCATGGTTGGAGTTCTTCGTCTGCTTTTCCTTTCATTCTATCTTTATGTATTATGATGGATGATTATATCTTTATGATGGATGATTTCACTAATTGTATTGTGCTTTGTTTCATGGATCCGAAAAGGATGATGTAATCTAGTTTTAAAAATGTATATTCTTTCAGCCTTTCATACCTTGTGACATGTACAGTGGATGATTGTGCATTCCAAATTTTATTGTCAAGTGGCATTCATAAAAAATTTATATTATTTAAATGGACTTGGACTTATAATTATTCTTTCATGTGGATGTCATATTTGTTAGACTTAGTATTAATTAAATTTAAATGTGATTCAACATCTTGGGATCCTTAAGGAATGTAATTTTTTATGTTTGCTTATGTATGATTGTATGTTATTGCTTCCGCTATTTTATGTTAGACATGTATGTTATTCTTTCTTAAAAAAAATGTCTGGCAAACTTAGTAAAACTTTAGGTTAACTCTTTTGGATCCCTTGGTGGGGCGTTACATGATATATTTATCTCTAGCAAGACATTAGAGGAGAATTTGATGCATATTTGAAAGGTTTTTGATAAGTTGAATAACAAATGTATATTATTTAAATGGACTTGGACTTATAATTATTCTTTCATGTGGATGTCGTATTTGTTAGACTTAGTATTAATTAAATTTAAATGTGATTCAACATCTTGGGATCCTTAAGGAATGTAATTTTTTATGTTTGCTTATGTATGATTGTATGTTATTGCTTCCGCTACTTTATGTTCAATGTGTATGTTATTCTTTCTTAAAAAAATTGTTTGGCAAACTTAGTAAAACTTTAGGTTAACTCTTTTGGATCCCTTGGTGAGGTGTTACATGATATATTTATCTCTAGCAAGACATTAGAGGAGCATTTGATGCATATTTGAAAGGTTTTTGATAAGTTGAGGAAAGAAAAGTTGATCATAAACCTAAAGAAGTACAATTTTGTGAAGAAGGAGTTGGTGTACCTAGGATTTATAGTCTTAGTAGAAGGTTTGCAAATGGACCCAAAGAAAGTGAAGGCTATCCTTGAATGGCCTATTCCAAAGAGTGCTACAAAGATAAGATTTTTTCATGGACTGACTAGTTTTTATAGAAAGTTAATAAGAGGTTTTAGTAGTATTTGTGGATAGGAAATAATTTACATGGACTATAGGAGCAAATAAGAGTTTTAATCTATTGAAATAAAAAGTTACAAAGTAGCATGTTTTAGCACTTCCAAATTTTAACAAGGTGTTTCAAGTAGATTGTGATGCTAGTGATACTGCAATAGGAACTATTTTGAACCAAGAAGGTAGACAAGTTGCCTATTTCAGTGAGAAGTTGAATGATGCCAAAATAAAATATTTTGTTTATGATCAAGAATTTTATGCTATAGTTTAGGCATTGAAGAAGTGGAGACACTATCTTCTTCCTAAGGAGTTTTTTTTGTATATTGATCATCAAGCTTTATAATATTTGAATAATCAAGGAAAATTAAACCAAAGGCATTTTGAAGTGGTTGAGTTTTTGCATAATTATACATTTATTTTGAAACACATGAATGGGAAGTCTGGCAAAGTTGCAGATGCTCTTAGTAGAAGACAACTCTTGCTGACAAAGATTCAAATTGAGGTGGTTGGGTTCAAGGAACTAAAGAATTTGTATCCAAAAGATCCTAATTTTGGTGAAGCTTGGAAGGCTTGTATCAAACCTGTTAGACTTGATAAGATAAAGTGGTTGGATTTCATAATCCAAGATGGTATGTTGTTCAAAGGCAATTGTGCATTCCAAGAAGTTCAATGAGAGATAATATCATCAAGGAGAAGCATAGTGGTGGATTGGCTAGATACTTTGGGAGAGATAAGACCATTACTTTGGTTGTTGGCAATTAGCACTGGCCATAGTTGCAACAAGATGTGAAGAATTTTGTGCAGAGTATGTCAGATGGCAAAAGGAGTGAAGCAAAATACGAGGTTTTTTCAACCACTACATGTACCAGAGAAGTCATGGGAGGATGTTAGCATGGATTTCATTCTTATATTGCCAAAGCCACAACAAGCGTATGATTCCATATTTGTGGTGGTTGATAGTTTTTTAAAAATGACACATTTCATTCCCTACAAGAAGGCTAGTGATGTTGTTCATGTGGTTGAGTTTTTTTTTAGAGAATTGGTGAGACTACGTGGTCTGTCAAAGAGTATAGTTTCAGATTGAGATACCAAATTTGTTGGGTATTTTTGGCATATATTGTGGATGAAATTGAAGACATATTTGAAGTTCAATTCATCACATCATCCACATACTGGTGGACAAACTAAAGTTGTGAATTGAAGTTTGGAAAATTTGTTGAGATGTTTGGTTGGAGATAAACCAAAGGGTTGGGATATGATTTTACCATAGACATGATTTGCATATAATAATTCTATCAACAAGAATACTGATAAATCACCATTTTAGATTGTATATGGGAGTAGTCTCAGAAATGCTTTTGAATTGAGGCAATTGGATAAAGGAGAAATTAGTGCTGAAGCAGAAGAATTTACTAAACATTTGAAGAATATCTATGAGGAGGTGAGGAAGCAAATTATTTATAAGATGAATGTACATAGTGTAATGCTAAGGTAGATGTGAATAGGAGGTATAAGGAATTCCATATTAGAGATGAGGCCATGGTTAATTTGAGAAAAAAATATTTTTCAGTGGGTACATATAATAAGCTAAAAATGAAGAAGTTTGGACCTTGCAAGATAGTGAAAAGGCATGATTTTAGAAATGCCTATGAAGTGGAGTTGCCTACAGAACTAAATATTTCACCAGTTTTTAACATTTTAGATTTGAAAGAGTATTATGAAGGAGGTGATGGAGATGAAGTTACAAAAGCATAGTGGACTATTCTAGCTACTAGTTCGGCTACAAAGGAGATTGAGGATATAATGGATAGTCATGTTGGAAAAAGTACAAGGAATAGATCCTATGAAGAGTACTCAGTCAAATGGAAATGGAGGCTAGTAGAAGATTCATCATGGATATCAAGGGAGGAGGTTAACTGTATTGGTTTTCCTCTAAACACTTGAGATGTGATGGGGTCTCTTCTCAAATTAATAGGTGTCTGATGTAGGAGTATCCTGGGTGTAAGAGCAATCTTGGATCACCCAAAATTATTTCCTTTTTGTTTCTTGAATAAGGCTTGTCTCAGTGCAGAGTTGTTTCTAGAGGCTACTTAGTAAATTAGTCTTATGAGCTCAGAATGTCCTAATTTCACAGGTGGATGTTCCTCTTGGATATATCAGCCTACCAGTTGAGGCTTAGTTCCATATCATGAGTAATCATGGATTTATTATGGATTTTTGTGTGCAATTTTGGTATAAAAACTTCAAGCTCATCATTGAAGGCCTAAATATGCTCGAATGAGGCCCAAAAAATTGACGGATGAGTGCTTGTGTGAATTTGAGCCAGTAGATTAGAAGCTGAGGACTCTAAAAAGTGATTATAATAGCCAATCAAAGCAACAGTTCGAAAGTTATGACCTTCCAAAGTTGGGCTGACCAAAACTTCCAAAATAAATGTAAAAAATGTATTTGGTCAACTCTATACATATTGTTAGGGTTTGTCGGCCCTAGGTATTAAGTTTGAGTGTCTAGAACCTTCTTAGGCGACATAAAATTGCCTATTTAAGAAATGCATGTACATTGTTTAGGATAACTCTAGGTGATAGTTCACAACTTAGTATTGCAAATTAATATAATGAAGGTACCCATGTGGGTTTGCATATTGCATTTCAAAATTCTGTAATTTCACATTTACAATGATAATAAGAAGCCCATATATTATTCTCACCAATTTTTGTTATTTCTTTGTCTCTGTTATGTGTTTGTGGGATTAAGGGGAGAACCCTTCATCATAATGAGAGCTAGTTTGAAATGAATATGGAGGAAAATGTTCTCAAATAGTTATGCATGCAATGTTTTTAGATTAACATATGAGCTAAAAATGGTACATTTTAAAAAACCATAGTGCAGATTTCCTACTTGAATTTTGGTTTTTGCTTAGTAGGTTGAATGAGTGGATTCAAATTACACATGATTGGGAATTTATAGTGCAACCTTGATGAATCTATGTACCTAGTTGTAGGGAGCTTATGGGATTTTCAATTGAACTTAGTTGATCAATTATTTGCTTATGATTTGTAAAGTTTTAATGCGATAGTATGAATGCAAGGATTAACAATTGGCCTCTACAATTGACAAAGATTGATATTGAAAGTGTGTGAATTTAGATAAAGTTAATAGAATTTTTTAGATGCTCTACATCACTAATGACAATATTATTTAGACTCTACTTTCTCCTATTAATAGCAGAATTAAATTGATTCAATACATTAGGATAGGAAACTATATGAGAATTATGGTTTGACAATAGAATATTGGTGAATAGATCAAACTTAGTTATCCTTGATATAAATAATTTCAGAAATTGCATTCATAAACTATTCATTATCTTCAAAGCAAATTGTATAGTGAAGGATAGTGATCTTGCATGATAAAGATTTGAAAATATACTTTGAAACTTTCTTCACTCATTATATCATATTAGATAAGAGTTATGAAAATTTTAATCTTGTATTTCATATAAAAGAAAATAGCACATGAAGTAAATTCTCTAAAACATTAAGATTCAAAAGGTAAGAATATACAGTCATCAATATAACAAAGTAGTCAACAAATCCATTATTGTTTGAATCATAGGAAATAAAAAGAGAAAGAAAACCATAATCAATCAGAAACCAAAACCTTTTAACATTATCCTAAAGGCTACTAGATAATCAGCAGCTTATATATAATATAAGAAAATATTGAGGGTAGATAACTACTTCTTACCTTTCAACTAGTTGTGCTAGAGTGGTTGTAATGGATTATACAACTCAATATTAAATAAGAGAAAGAACACAATTGTATTTGGATAATAAAGAGAGAGAAACACAACATTAGAAAGATAACATCAGTTATTAAAATTATGAAGAAGGCTCAACTACTATATATTCATATTAAAGAACTATCAAATTTTATTGGTCAATCTAACAAACACACTATAGATTGTGTCATTGAAGAATAGGCTATCACTTAATTAAACAAGGTTGAAGACCAATAGTTGTTGATAAGATAATTGGGTACAAACTTGATTAGAAAGACATTTCTTGTAATTGAGATAGTTCCAAACAATATAAAATAGACAAGGGACATTACACAAGATCAGTTGGATCTAGGTTAAGGCTTGTAATAGCATCTTTAGATAAATCTGTGAGAAATTGCATGCTCTTATAATACAAAAAAATAGCGTGTTCTCACACAAATTAAACAAGGTACCTGACTATTGTAAAACAAATTAAATCCTTAGAAAATAGACAGCTAATATCCATTAGTAAAAAATTGTAAGAGACTCGCAGAGACTAGTAAATCTTTCAAATTCTATAACAAAGAATCGACTCCCATTTGGCTATAATTTTGTCACACTAAGTGAAACTAACATATCTTTCTATTTCATTTCCTGAATGTGTAACTAGGTTTTTTTGGGACAAAGCAACAAATCTAGAAATTAAAATATAAATGATTTGTTCTGTTCCTTCTATCATATGTGTAAAAATGCGCATAAATAAATTCAACACATATTTTTACAAATTGAAACATCCTGAATAGATAGATACTCTATCCATAATAGCTTAAGAAGATGATAAGAGCTCAATAAAATATTATATTATCAAAATATTTGAGCATTCCAAACTCTTAGACTGATCCATGGGAACCACTCAATCCAAAAGTGTAAAGTGATGTTATGAAACCAAGATATTCCACAAGTGAAATAACTGTTGTCCTTTAGAAAATATATTACAACGATGTGTGATTAGAATTGTTATAGCTTGTACTACAACTCACATACCAACACAAGTCTTATATATAAGGAAAAAATCTTTATCAAATATGTACACTTGCCTCATAATTACATGATATCAAAAAGACATATTGTCATCTTTTAGTTTGTGAGTGACAACTCGATATTTATAAATTTTAGACATGGAAAAAGCATAATAATCTATAGTTTTAAAGTGTTCTTTTAAATTCTTAGAGTGCTAGAATGATGGGAGACTAATTTCAATTTCCAAAGACTTGAGTGATGAGATTAATGCCATCTTTTTCAATAACAATGAGAGATGGAGGACTAATTAGATTAATGTCAGATTTTAATGACCAATACCACATAAAGTGTAGCTTTAATGCAACTTGAGGCTCCCTCCTAGTGATCAGGACACCATTCTAACTTGTTAGTATTGCACTTAGTCTACATGCAAATTCATGAGTGACATTTTTCTTGTGAAATGATCATAGATGTGCGTACACTATTTTTTATTTATTTATTAACCCCCTACATGAATCAAATGTTGATTTACATCACAAGTAGAGTTTCTTGTGATTTTTTTTAAGACAACAATTTAGAATTCTTTCCTTGAAATGCATTGATTAGCACTATGCATCATACTTTATCTGGGGATTTATTTGTTTTCTATGCAACAAAGTGTTCAAAAGGTTCTAGATGTGAGATATTGACCTCGCATATTACCTCAACTTGTATTTAGATCTAATGAGGTTGGTTTATATATTGTTGCATGGTTTCAACTTAAATGAGTCATAACACATACTATATTACCAAAAATAACTTTTGGTGCTTATTTGATCATGTTTTTCCTCGTGTATTTGCAACATGTGTGTACAATTTTGAAACTTTCTAAGGCTTGTAATGTATTGTCATATAGAGGGAGTTTTTTTGTAAAATTTAAAGAAGACACATATAACAGGTATTGTCTCTTTGTGTACATAAGATAATGCCTTCTTGAATTATCATATTAGAATCTCAATGAACCTCTTTTTTGTACAATCTATTTGCTAGAAGGGCAACATAATTGGTTGAGCATAATTGTCAGCTATGAAGTATATCAAGATTATATTTGTTTTAACTTTTGAAGTTATTTTCTGTATTTTCTATTTTAAGCAATGTATATTAATTCAATAATAGGATAAAGCATGAGTTTTACTAGGTTATTTCTAACAAGTTTGATTTGTTGGAATTATTATGTCTGGTGATGTATTTATCTCCTAGGTGTGCTCATATAAAAATACATTGTACAAAAATTAATATAAATGAAATAGATAGTCACATAGTCCTAAATATTTTTATCTATCCTAGAGGTAAGTACATTGATATTATATATTGGATGAAGTTGCACATAAGCCAATTTCTCCCAACAAAATAAAATTAAAAACTTGGAACAACGGTAAATTGTCATCCAATTTTTTTAGACTTAGTTTTCTCAATTGTTTGCACAAATAAATGTCTTTCTTTTTTTTGTTCTACAATTTTATTATAATAAGGGGAAAAATCCAAATGTAATGAATTTGACAATGAAAACATTCTCTTGATATTTATATTATGCATTTAATAACATTAGTATTATTTAAAGGGTACCAATTCAATGGAAGACCATCTACTTTACAAGTAGGAGGATGGTGGTTCGATTCCATCATGCCCTAATATGATTAAATAAACTATCAAATATACTACATGTTAGAGTAATAAAGTTTTTTTAATTAATTAAATCATATTGATTTAATTATTAACACTTATTATCTCTAGTTTACTTAAGCTAAACATTGGACATATAATAATTAATTATTTTATTAATTATAATCATGTAATCTAGGCTAGTTACATTTTAGGGTTTTGATCTCCTTTTATAAGGATTGATCCCTTTGTAATATATTCATTCACTTTTGAAAATAGTAATTTCTCTTTTTGTTCATCAAGAATGTCTCATCCATGGATCTGGGAATTCCAGCCTCCATAACTTTTGCTTCTTTCTTTCTGTGACAGTTGTTTTCATGTAGGTGATTCTTGGGAGCTATGGGATTGAGCTTTCATCAACTTAAACACTACCAAATAAATTACCAAATAAATCACCAAAAAAACTACCAAATATACTACCAAAAAAACTACCAAATATGCTACTAAAAAAAACTACTAATATAATACCAAATAAACTACCAAATCAAATACCAAATAAACTACCAAAATTACCAAATAAACTACAGGTAAAAACAATAAATGACCAAATCAAGGATTAAAATAGTTTAGTCATAAATTTGGTCATGAGATAAATGACTCACAATAAACTACCATTGGGCATGAGATAAAAAATAGTCATTTAAATACAATTTTTAGTAGTTTATTCAGTTATATATTATTATTTTTGTATTAGTGAGGTGTGTGCATAGATACATACATACATAGATACATATATGCGTAGGTACACACACACACACTTTATATATATATATATATATATATATATATATATATATATATATGCACACACATACATTTATGCATATTAACATAAAGGAAAGTGATTGGGAAAATAATAAGGGGTTCTTGAGTGGTTCCCTAATGCTTGTACCTAACCAATTTTGTATTGCATTAGAAGGAAGATGACCCACTAGGCCCAAGAGAGACTTAAGTGTTAACAAGGTGTAATGATCCTTCATTTTGTAAGGAGAAATTGATTAAGGGGATATAATTAAATGATGAAATATAGAAGTAACAATAGATAGAAGTGACAAGATGTAGAATACACACTATAAAAGAAAACATATAGCTATGTGTGGTAATGGAAAATAGGGTCCAAAGGATGTAATTGACCTAAATGATTGATTTAAAGTTGTTTTGGAAGTAATATGTCACTTTGGCAGATTTATTCCTAGGAATACATCACTTGAACCAACTTGTCCCCTACAATTTTGGCTATTTTCAGTCATAGACTATATGCAAGGTCCTAAACTTCTTAGATTTGATCTAGTGTGAATGTAACTTGTACCTACACATTTAAAATGAGGAAATTTTTATGTAGAAAGGGGTTTTCCTTGGTCAAAACCTAGGTAAGGAATTATCTTTGATTTTTTTTTGAGAAAGCAAGTATTCAAGATGTAAAATAGATATTAGATCTACAATATAAATGCATATACCTTCATAAATGGATATTAAGAATGTAATGTTAGTGAAGATGGTTATATATTGTTCTACTATACCTAGTTGTATGTAGTCTTTGAATCTTGGAGCATAGAGAAGAATCAAGGATGCCCCTCACAAATGCTTGTATTTGCAAAAAATCCTAAAAGATATTCAATGTTGTTATGCTAGATTGTCTCTTGCCTTAGAGAATGGGTCAAGGATCCTCTTTCTTAATTGTGGTATCCTTTGTTTGGTGGGAGAGAAGATTACTACAATAGATAATATTATCTTCAAGGATGCTTTAGATGCTTTAAATCTTGATCGATAATGTTTGGATGCAAAATTGTAGGAGAACTCTTGAACTCCAAAATGTATTCTTATGTCCAAGTGAAAAGAAGTAAGTTATTTTATACCTACCACAACAATTTGGAGCTCAAAATCAAAAGAAGCTAATGAGAATATAGAAATCTTGCTAAACTAGTAAGACAACTTCCAAATTTGAATTATGTAGAAAATACTGGGGAATAGGTTGGTTGGGGTGACTAATCCCCCCAAGAAGTTATGAAACTTATTTTTGAAGTTGAGAGTACATAGGGAAAGCCATAAATGTAGGCAACGTTGGTTTAAACCAAGCATAAGGTGCATACAAATATCGAGAACACTATAATGGGGACTAATTCAACGTATAATAATAGTTTCTTATGATTTACGATAGAACATTGAGCCCCCATTTTAGCAAGAGTATGAGATTTTATCTTGCTCATGGTAAAGTAAATTAACACATTGGAAAAACAATTATCAATGTCAAGGAGATGAGGAGACACAAAGCTCCTACATGACTTTGGTCCTCATTAAATCCAAAATGAAGGTAAAATGTAAGCAATGCTCAAAAAGATAGAGAGAAAGGAAGAAGACATGACCAACTAACCTAGTGTTAGTAAACAAATTTGTCCTCCTAAAAACACCTTTGCAAATAGCTCCTAAATGCCCAAAGTTAGAAGAAAAAACTAGAAGTAATAGTTGAGTCACTTGCAATGTTGATGTGCAAGTGCTCCTTGAATCTTGATATGAAGGTACAACTCCCTTCATTTGATTTGTAATGAATAAAATGATGATTATGCCTTTAATTGGAAGGCAAATAAGACACAGTGAAATTCACCTGTCAACATGAAATGAATGTGAATTTCAAATTGAATAGCCAAAAGAAAGAAAGAAATGATTCATAAATAGAACATATATTTAATCATCCCATTACAAAAGAATTAGAGGAAGGTCTAACATTTCATTTCAAACATGTTATCCCCAATAGAAAGAAATATCTTTAAACTCAAAAAATTAACACATATTTATCTCTTTTCACATATACATAGTAAATGACTCAAAGGCCATGATATCCCTATACAAATAATTTCTAGAAGTAAAACATATATTCCCCTCTCCCTTTACAATCATAACACATAAAAATATTTTCTCCCTTGTAGCTCAAAGCTCTCTTAAGAGAAGAAGAACCCCCTCAACTTTGGATTTTTTTTTTTGCAATAAATAAAATCTCTTTCTGATTTTACGATTCCTCTAGCCGATTCTCGTGGACTTGTTAAATTTGTTTCTATTTATTGATAGAAATAAGGCATTTCTAGAAAAAATTAGAAAGTCCCTTAGCGCCTGTTTGGTTCATGGATTTGAATAGGAATCCACACTTGTAATTCCTAAAAATTTATAATCCAATGTTTGGGTGTGCAAAATCAGAATTGGAATTAGAAAAAAATAGAATTTGGTATCCCCATTTACTGTCAAATTTGGGATTTGGTATTCCATATAAGTAGGTGGAATTTCTCTAATTCTCAATTTAATTCCAATTTGACAAAAATGAGTATTCCAAATTAATTGAAATCATTTTTTTTCATGTCTACATGATCATTTTCGCTCACTTTTGCTTTGCAAATACATGAGGTTAATTAGAAATGTAAAGAGGTTAACATATTCTATATTGACAATAATAAATTATCAGAGACCCTAGGTCCAAAGACTAGAATGGCTTCACAATTATTCAAATTAAGTCCAAAATAATTAGTTTACAGGTTCAATCCCACAAGAAATTGATAGTTTGAGATATTTGAATGAACTAGATATGAGTGGAAATATGTTTGAGGGATCCATTCCACATGAAATTAGTCTATTCGCTTCTTTGATTGCTATCAAACCTATAGAAAACCATTTGAATGAATCAATTCCAAAGACTTTGGGGTCCATTGATGATGCAAGAGCATCCTGAGGTAGTCAACAATCTTGTATGTAGGGGCATTGGGCTCAGATTTGTGGAGTTATATTACTTTGTGAAATTGAGATTACGTTCGAGGAACATTGGGAAACCTTTTCCTAAGAATGCATAATGATTGGAGTAATTGTCTTGGAGTTATAGCCATTTTGGTGATCGTTGGTCACATGTTCCTAATTTGCTAATAGGCTTTCAAGATTGTCTTTGCGAGCTTTGATCCAAGAAATTTGGTGTGTGTGCTCTTGGATTTGGATAGTTAGATGGCACGTGGACCTATGCCTAAGGGCGTGTACTCTTATGTTGTCATATATGTTAGTTATGCATTTTAAACTTAGGGCTTGTCCAAGTATTTTGTTATTTTATGTATTTAATGTTTGTTGCTACTCTGACTTGTGGCTTAAGGGTTTATTTAATGTGAGAGTGTTTATTTAATGTAACTTTATAGGGTGACCTATGGCTTGGTTTGGTATAAGTGGGGGGTCTTGTTTTGTCTTAAGGAGTGGGGATGATTCATAATTTAGTTCAACATGGAGTAGCTGAGAGGGATGAAGTTGAGCAGAGCTAGTAGCTAAGTGTAGGATTGGGAAACAAGAAGGTTGCTTGGTGGCTTGCAAGCACAAGTTTAGATTCTTCTTGGAGTTCTCTACTGAATTGCTGATTTGAGATGGCTAGGAGTTTAGATCTTGCAGGGTCTTGGAGAACTGTTATTGTAATTGTTGATGTATTTGGTCATATCTTAGAAGGCGTTATAATCAGACATGTTGGATGTAAATCTTCTAATTCTATTATGAGATTTGACATTATTATGGATCTAAATCTCTGTGTTATTATTTATAATCCATTGTGTGGTTACTCGTTAGGGGCTAGGATATCTCCTTTGGGGATTCTCTTGCCTTGTATTACATCAAGTGGTGTCAAAGCTAAAGGTTTAGTTTGGTTGGAGATTATTAGAGTAGTGATATCTTATGGATTTTTTGCTTGGGTTTGCAAAGATCCTAGAAGATGCCTCCAAGAAGATTGGGCCCTAGAGAAATTGCATATATCTTTGATCAAGGCCTTGTAGACTTGTTATTGTAATTGTTGATGTATTTGGTTGTATTCCAGAAGGCCTTACAATTAGACATGTTAGATTTAAATATCATGATTCTATTATGATATTTGACATTATTGCGGATCTAAATCTCCCTATATTATTTATAATCCATTGTGTGGTTACTTATTAGGGGCTAGGATATCTCGTTTGGGGATTGCCCTGTGTTGTATTCTGTCAAGTGGTATCAGAGTTGAAGGTTTGATCTAGTTTGAGATTATCAGAGTAATGATATCTTATGGAATTGTTTCTTGGGTTTACAAAGATCTTAGAAGATGCCTCCAAGAAAATTGGACCCTAGGAACATTGCATATATCTTTGATCAGGATCTTGCATAACTGTTATTGCAATTGTTGATGTATTTGTTCGTATCTCAGAAGGCCTTACAATCAGACATACTGGATATAAATATTATGATTCTATTATGAGATTTGACATTATTGTGGATCTAAATCTCCATGTTATTATTTATAATCCATTGTGTAGTTACTTGTTAGGGGCTAGGATATCGCCTTTAGGGATTCTCCTGCCTTGTATTGCGTCAAGTGGTATTAGAGCTGATGATTTGATTTGGTTGGAGATTATTAGAGCAATGATATCTTGTGGATTTGTTGCTTGGGTTTGCAAAGATCTTAGAAGATGCCTCCGAGAAGATTGGACCCTATGGAAATTACATATATATTTGATCCTATGGAGACTAAGATTTCAAAGAAGGTTAAAGTGGATTTTAGATCTAAGATAGAGTTGATGAAGAATGATATGGTCATTGCGATCATGAGAACTATAGTTGGTGTACCTAGGAGTGTGGGTACTGAAGATGGTTGTGAAGAAGTTATTGAAGACTTTGAGGCCACTAGATCTAGTGGTGAAGACATAATTGATTGCATGGAGAGACCTATGGAAGATAGATTTGGTCAATTGGATAGATTTGGATCTCACTTGAAGTTGAAGCATAAGATGGATGTTTCTAATTTCTCAAGTACTTTGAATCTCAAAGACCTAATTTAGAAGACTATATATATTAATAAAGGTTTTAAAAAGATAACTATTAATCATATATATATGGAGGGAAATCACACTAGTAATAAATTGGCCAATAAAGGGGCCAGTGGGGGTTATAATTGACTATCCAGTGGGGGTTATAATTGACTATATAAATTAGTTAGCAAAGCATTACTTTTTCTGTTTAAGATTATACCCCTCTTTTACTTTGATTCATAAAATAAGCCTCAAGGGCTGATAAGTTGATCATACCTTGTCTAACATCCATCATTTATGAGTAAGGTAAGCTAATATTTAGAAAGATTTATTTTTTGACTCATTTTTTTCCACCTGACACAACCTTCATCCTCGTTCAATTCCTTTTAGCCCTTGTCCTTTCAACCTTCTCAGATCTTGAAAAACTTATGATTATCCCTTGCATTCATTACTCCTTATTTTAAAATGATGGCTTTCCAATTGGCCTACATGCAATGATCTCTAATAGATACTAATTATCTATTTAACATAAATTATCAGCTGGAGCTTTCTTAGGTTCTTGTCTTTCTTGCTCTTAGTTCCTCTTCGCTAGCCATGGAGGTTCTCATCAAGCTCCATAGTCTCTAGAGGAAAATGACCTTTGATACCAAGGTTACTTTGGATATAATTCACTAAATTTTTGCAATTAAAAATAAGGTTATTTGAAGGATCATCCTAAAAAAAATTGGGGATTAGTTTGTCCATTGCAGAGACCACTTTTGAGCTAATCTTGACATCCTTGCGATGTTGATAGTCATAGCAATACATTTGTTTAACAATAGGAATGTCATTACGAGGCTCTGTATGTAACTCTTTATTAAGGACACTCTTGTTGATTTTGATATATATGCTCAACATTAGGGATGATCTTACCATCCTTTGAGCTACAAATTATGGGGTTCTCATGCTTCGTAATCAACCAGTCCCAACATATCCTATCTTGTTCTTTGAAGATTTAGAAGGTTTCTAGGCTTAGCGGGTTTCTATGGAAAGGAATTTGTGGTTCCTAATTATTTTCTTTGATATTTATAATCCCATTGAGGAAAAATGCTTGGAATTTTATATTGAAGCTAAGGGCATTGCTTAATATTAAACTTATGCTACTACAATTGTGCACCTATTTAAAGTTATTTGTGTAGCAAGCTAAATGGGGATTTTTTTTTGGTTAGATAGGGACATCATTTAGCATATAACTAGTGTTAGATCTAAAACTTTAGACTATATGTTTATGTTTTATAAATATCTTGGTGACATCTAGTGGGTCTTCCAACAAACCTATATACTTTGTTAAGATTATTGTATATATTGAACTATGATTTAAATGATGAACTATATGTCTCTTTCAGTTTAGTAAAGGTTCCTTTTGTGTTTAGTTTATGATTCTTTCCTTTACAATTTTATGCAAGAGGAATGAGCATCCACCATTATTTTGTGGGTAGTGTTACCCCATTGCACACTAGAGCCATCCATGTTAAATGAGAATGAAGATAAATGGGGCTGGAATCATCTCCCATAAAATGATGTCGAACTTACCTTTTCTCTTACTTTTAAAACCTAAGATTTATTGTATATGGCCAAGAGGTCTCTTCAAATAAGTATCAAGGCTGGTAGATAGTTTGATAATTCAATTCAAATTTAATTCTCTTTCTGAAGTAGATTTTATTTGATACTAAAATCTTGCTTGAGTATTATTATTTATAAGTTTTTTTTTTCCCCTTCAGATGGGAAGTGATGCAGGGTGTTAGCAACAAAAGATGGTTTTGCCCAAAATTGCAGTGTTGCACAACTTCTTGAGGAAATTGCTTGATATACAAAAGGTGTAAATGCAAAGGCTTATAAGGTCCAACTCCTTGTATATGTTGACAATGGATCACCCTTGACAAGATCTTGCAATAACTTTCCTCCACTAATCTCCAAATTGTGAAATTCAGAAAACTGCACTTTTAGGCCTAAAGCCCAATTAGCTCTCCTAACTCGATATTTCTCAAATAACTTGATATTCCTCCAAAGGACTTGGAAAAAAAATTATGGATTCTAATACCCTTTTGGAAGTTCTTAGGGACTACAAAGTTACAAGCTCCAATCCTACCTCAACATTCCAAAATGGTCTCAAGACTCACAAACCCAATAGGCTTAATTGGATGTGGTTTCTTAAGGAACTACTATCGAATGGGTTCATGGGATTGAATCACTGATACTAATGGATTCTCTAACCCTAAACTACACTGATTTCATCATTCTTTTTCCAAATCAATACTTCTTATTCATCTAATCACTCAAAATCACTACCTAGTTGCTAAATACATAGGGATATTTAGCCTAGGACAAGGAAGGTAAAATAGTAAACACCACTCCCCTAGTCTGTGCTTTTGAAATATGTTTGTACATTATCTCAACTTAATCCCCAAGTGGTCATACAAATCCACTGGTGGGAAGTCAAGTTAGGGCTCTATCTTTGATGGATACCCTAGATTTAAGGGTTTAGCAGACCAATTTAACAAGAATGAATGTAACTTTTGCCTTACTTGATGAAATGACTTCAAATCAACTTCTAAAGCATGTTAACTCCTTCCCCTATCCAACCATATCATTTTTAGATGTCAGGACTTCCATACAGAATCATACGAATAACAAATACAACATTTTTTGTTGTTGCAAAAAAATAAGGTTTATTTTATTGATATCAGTAAATCCTTTCGTACAATGGTGCTCTTTGACTAGAGAGAGATGACATGACCTTAAATACCCTTCCTCCAATAGATACAACCACATTTAGGGCTATTGGAGGTAGTTTTTCAAGTTTTGCAACTTCTTGGCTAAAATTTGCTAATTAATGACTTTTGCAAAAAGTGCAATTTTGCCTTATAAACAACAAAACCAACTTCTACACTTCCTAAAAACTTAATATAAGATGAAAAAATAAATAGAACTTAGTTATTCGATCATTGTGGCCTTATTTAATTCAAAATTAGCAAAGACTCCTAACTAAGGGTCATATAGGACCAATGCAAATAGGATTTATAAAACATCCTGAAGCAATGCCCTTTACAAGTGACCAAGACCAATATCTAACATGTCTAAACATAATCAAATCATGGTTCCACCATCTTGGTTGATTGATGCAGACCCTTGCTCCTTGTCCTTGCATGGGTGCCCTACACCAGGAAGCTATAAATTTGGATTCTTGAATGAGCAAAAGTTCAATTTATTATTCTCCTAGCTAGCCTATTTTGGAATGATTAGGAGCCATGGTGATCTTGCATCATCTTATATGCTTCAATCATGGAAGCAAATGTCTATTAATAGGTTTTGGTTCCCTCAAACACAATAGTCTCTATTTATAAAAGAAACTATCACAAATTATTTATAGAGGTGCTTTAGTTATAATTTTTGATACGAATGCTAACCTTCAACAAAGTGTTTTGTAGTTTCTTGTTCGTAGTATTGACAACCCCCTCACCCTTTGATGGTTATAGAGGGATCTTAAGTCAAGAAAAGAGGTTGGAAGAAACATTAACTTCAAATCAGACTTTGGTGAATTGTAAACATTTAACAACCAGTCATAAAATAACAAAGGCCAAATAAGTAAATTTACAATATTAAAATCTTATTTTAAGTAATTATTTTAAATTTGGACATGTAATGATAGCCAATGGTTACCAATGTTAGCTGTTGGTCTTGGGTAATTAAATTTATGTAATTTGACTTTTATTCTAGATTGCACAAGTCTATGGAAAGATTGTTCTTTTCTCCATTCTTTCTTATCGATGCTCGCACTGAATAGAATTTCTAAATTTCTTCTATTCTTATAAAAAGATTCGAACGTCAACCTTTTACCGATTTTTAAAAAAAAAAACATATCTTCTTTTGCTTTTAAGTTTTTATTATTATTTTAAATAATAAATTCATTTATATCATATATGTATTTTAATTATTATTAATATTAATTTTATAAATTATATATCACTTATTTCATAAGAATAAATAAAAAAAATTTCTTACAAAAATACAACCATCCTTAATCATATAGAATTGATGAGATATTTTATAAATATAACAACAAATAAAAAAATAATTCTTATAAAAATACAACCACCCTTAATAATATAAAATAAACTAACTATTTAATAAATATAACTCTTCAAATATACTAATTGATTTAAAAAAATAATATAATAATTAGAAAAAAAGAGAGGCCTATGCCTTTGGAAATTAAACTACGACATTCAACGTATGGCAACAAAGTCGTATGGAACACTCCTTCCTTCACATCACATCGTACAATACCCGCTAGAAAGCATTTAACTTTTGAAATTGTCATGAGGAAACTCAAAGGAGAATGATTACAAAGTTCCTTTTCCACTTAATGCAAGAGAGAAAGCCCAAAATAACTTGAGTGCCTTGGGAACATTAGAAAGAGTGGCCTCATAACCACACAAATCAAACGTCTATATGCCAAATTAAAGTCCTCGATTCCTCTAGCTAGTATATGATCTATCAATATCTAACATTTGGTATATATTCCTCCTTATACAATTATAATGTTCCTTACCTCAAGGCCCCCACTTAGATCAAGAATCCTACGCTTAAAAAGGCAATATCAAGGAGGTTAATGCATGCACATCTGAGGGTGATACACTCATTGTAAGATATTTTAAACAACAATGTTGTTTATTTATTTATTAAAAAAATCAAGAAATTATAGTTTAAGATTTTACTTTTGTTTTTTTAATAATTTAATTATGTCATTTAGAAAGGTTGAAATTTGTTTGATGTAATTTGGCCTAAGTTTAATTTTAATTGTAATGAGTGTTCTATTCATTCATGAGAGATAAATTCTTATGAACTACTACTAATGAATGGATGGGTTTGACTTAAAAATGACAAGAGATAGGTTCTTCTTAGCCATTACTCATGAATAATGGGTCGATGAGTTTGAGTAAACAATGACATAGTTGAATCTCGAGAACAATATAACAATTTGACCTTTAATGGAAAATATCTCATACTTATCAATTGAATGACATTGACATATTACATTTTTTAGTTATGGAAGTTTAGCTAAATTAGTACTTATTATGTAAATTTATGTTCATTCATAATATCTTGGTGTCCTTAATTGACTCAAATTGGGATGAGTTGGGGCCAACCTAATCCTCACATACAACTAGGGTAATAATGAGATAAACACAATAAATTGAACCTTAGAGCTACATGAAAAAAATCCAACACCTTAGTACAATATTACCTAGTAGTTATCTTCATAAAATAGAACTCTATAAGATTTAATTAATTACTTTATTTCTTTATAAAGATCACCCTACAAATAAGAAACTAGTTATAAATGAATCAACTACAAAGTCACTCTACTTATAACATAGTGCTAATTATGAATTAGATCAATTTAATTATGACTTAAGCTCTGTCACACTTAAAGTGGATTTTGAACTTACTATCAACTTATGAAAATTTAGTAAAATTAATACTTATTAGTCAAATTTATACTCATTCATAATACGTTGGTATCCTTGATACAAATTCAGAATGAGGTGGGGCCAACCTGATCCTCACATACAAATAGAGGAAGATCTAAGTGAGCTCAACAAGTTTAATCTTGAAAAAAATCCAAAATCTTACCACAACATTATCCCATTCAAAATCCTTATATAAAAATATAGAAATGTTAATATTTATTAATTAAATTTAATTATTTTTATAATAAATATTTTTATAAGATTTAATTAATTAATTAGATAGAAAGAATAGTGTACCTTAAGAAACTAATTACAAATTAATTAACGAATAAATCACTACTTACAACATGGAGTGCTAATTATGAATTACATTACTCTAGTTATGAGTTAAGATACCTCGTGCACTTCCACAACTTATAAAGTTGAGTTGAACTTCTTGACCAATCCTTGAAAACCTAAATATAGCTTTTTAAAAACAGAGTAGAATAATATTATTAAAATTGTTTTTATAAACAGTCTCGCCCGTCAATTTTTTGCATGGTTAATAAGACAAATCTTAAAATGCATAAACTCTAGTTATCTCCTTACCCAAGGTCAGAATAAAACCCTAAATTCCATTTTTAAATAGGTTTGACCAACAGTACCGTTTGCATTAAAAAAAAAGCAAAGCCTTAAAAAGCTAAAAAGATGCCCATTGAAGCATATCCAATTTTGCGAAATCAGATGCCCACCCCAATTTAGATTAACCTTCCGAAATATAAATAGTTTTTACGCCCACTTAAAAAAATTGGGTTAAAATTAACATAGCCCCTACAGTATAAAATGGGAGTTTGAGGATCAAAGAAGGTCTCTCTGTTGGTGGCTTCTTGCGGTTGTGAGGGAGGAGGTTACAGAGGAGGCCGCGATCTTCATATTCTAAGGGGGAGAAGGAAAAATTTAGCCTGTGAAAATGTTAGTCTACCAGGATATCTTCACCGGTAAGTTTTTATTGCTAGTGTATTTTGGGCTTACGTTGTTGGGGGTTCGATTCTTAGTAGGTTATTCTGGATCAATGCAAATTTCTGTTTTTTAATTTAGTATTTTTTTCTTTCTTCTTGGTTAAAACTGATAATCTGATGTAAGCGTGCGAGGATTGCGGTTTGGCTGTGGTCCGATCAGAAACCCTAGGGTTAAATCGGTAATTTAGCAGATCTGTGCAACTTTTGACCGTTTGGGAAGCACGTGTCTGTTTGGTTTGAGAGAAAGGGTTTGAAAAGATTTGGTTCTCTGCCTGAACTCTTTGTGGTTTTGTTCAGGTTGATCGAAGTGGTTTTTCCATTGTTTCCTCTTTCGTTCGATAGGCGTATGTAGTTTTTTGTTTGTAAGAAAAGTTAATACTTGTTTGAAATGACTTGAATGTGAAATGACTGTTTAATTTCGGTTCTGATATTTCTAGGGATTTGGACTTGGGGCTTAGTATTGTATCAGTTGCCCTAATAGATTAGGGTTGTGCACCTTTGTAGTTTATCGAAGTTTGAAATAATTGATTGATTGGCTGGTTTAATTCATTGCCTTTTGGCTAGTACAATATTAAGAAAAGTGTCAAACGTTGAGATGCAACTACCATAGATACGTTTCTATAGAAGGTCAATTTTCCGGATGTGAATAATCACAGGCTTGTCGTTACATTGCATGGCGTTGCTATTTTGACCGGTACGCTTTCTCTGAGTAATTGAACTGAATAATTTTATCATCTGCGTTCGTTATTAATGTATTTTTGTCTTCTACTTTCTTGCTTTCCATAAAGCATTGTCAGGCAATTTAAAAAAGAAAAGTATTTAGCTTCCTTCCACAGGACGTACTGTCAAATATTAGTATTAATCTTTAGAGATGTAGTAATCCTCGTAGGGTTCATGTTTAATATATTAATTGCCCAAACACTTTACATTCGGATGATGACATCATCTTTTTAATTAAATGATAGTTATCCTTATATACTATTGGACCACGCCCAACTTAATGGACCGGGGTGTTATAGGTCTCAAAAACCCTAAATGGGGAAGATGTAGACTGATTTTAAATAACAAGATTACAAGGGGACGATTTCCCTTATTTTTTATTCGGTGGCTGAAATTTAGATTTTTAAAGGAGAATTGAGGTTTAATGTTATTTTTTCACATTTTTAACGGATGTTATGTAGATGTGGTAGCGGGGGTTTTGAAGCACTGAGTGTCAGGGTTTCATTGGTGTTAGACATGTGCTTCCTTGTTAATAATGAGCCTATTATTTATTTCCTTCTTTTGAACTGGGATTAGTTTATTTCATCATATGATTTAAACAATGATAGATTGTGTTTGTTTCTGTTTCTCTTTTCCACATGCATTGGTAGCCACAATTTTCCTTGAGAGGCTATGTTTGCATTGCTACTGTAACCTCCATCGGTGTCTGTTGTGGATGTTTTTGGATTTTTTTGTTACAAGATAAAATAATCTTCATAGATAGTTTTTTGTTGTTTTCGTTTATTGATCTAAAAGACATTTTTTGGTTTCTGTGGGTTGATTCACAACGGACTTAGATTTAACACGGAGTTTTGGGGTTTCATTACGTTTCAAAATTTAAGTAGGTTCTACACAAGTTTTGGGTTTACACATGTTTCAAACGTAAGTGTATCTTCTACACAGGTTTAGGGTTTTCACATGTTTCAAATAGAAGGGCATCATGTGACGAGTGATTACATATTGGAATGAGATAATACACATGTTAGGTTTTGAAGCTGAACCACTTGTATTGTGTTTTCTTTACATCAATGGATATTGAATTCCCTCTGTTTCTTCTAGAATATTGGTTGCTATTAAATTTCCATTTCTTGCAAGATTGATAATTTCGGTTGTCTCTTAATAGGGTGTTCTATAAACAAATTATAATACAAGATTACTTTATAATGTAGATACTAGATGCGTGTTGAATTTCATATTGAGTGGGGGCTTGTCCCTTGGATTTATAAGAGTTGTAATCTTGAGTTGCATTTTACTTTCATTGACAACTATATGGATAACATTTTGATGTTGGACCTGTAATTGGTGACTTCATACTGATTTTATTCACCAACATGAATCTACCTTTCAGCTTGAGGGATGAGAGGCTCAGCCTTTGTAGTATTTAATTTTGTTTGCTGCTGTGACCAATGCCATTTTCCTGGAATGCTCCCTATGGTACTTTAGTATTAGGGTTTACTTGTTTGCTTATTGTTATATTTACTCAATTGTCATCTAATGCTTCATTTTAGAGTACCTGTAAGTCATTGAAATTAGAGTTTATATGCTTATTAGTTTTTCGTATGCTTTCCCTTGAAAACCTAGTTTGTCCACTCTGCCAGTTTACATGTTTTCTGTTCCCAATTGTGTGTTGATTTTACAATATTTGCTTTTGGTTCATAGACTCTGCTAATTGAGCTCAATTGCGTTTTCATTCAATTTCTTTGCTTTCTAAGGTGGTAATTACTGGAGTTCTTGTATATATTTTTTCTGTAGTAGTGTTGATTGTTTTCTTGCTTTGTCTTTTCCCTTTTAGTTTATATAGACATATTTTTCATTCTGAATGTTTAACTTGTCTTTTTTAAGTTCAATTATTAAGGAAAACTGAATTATCTTGTTAATTAGTAATTACCATGAATTTAATTGTCTTTTTCAGATCTTCATTATTAAGGAAAACTGCTTTATTTGTCTAATTAACATGAGAAAGCCTTATGCGGGCAATAGGACATGCCTGTGACACAGGAAAACCAAATTGCTCTATGAATGTTAAATTATTAGCAAACTTTAGTACGCTATATTTCTAATAGGCTTCTGAAAAGTCTAATTGTTTGGTTTTTTGTATAGCATTTGTATTACACTTAGTGATCAATCATCAGGTTTAAATAACCATATGAAAATGTGTTGTTGGTCTTAAGTAAATGTTTCAATGGAAAACTGAGCAGTAAAATTAAGTGCAAGTTTTTGGATCTGGGCTCAAGTTTTCTTGATTAAGCCTCAAGAATTTTTTGAATATTGTTGTTAATGGTGTTTTACAGGTGATGAGCTTCTTTCTGACTCATTTACATACAATGAACTCTATAATGGAGTTCTATGGGAAGTAGAAGGAAAGGTCTGTATCATTTTGTTGGAATCAATTATTTAAATTATGAATCTAAATTAAAAGAACTTTGATTTAGCATTAGTGTATTTTACTGCCAGTGTCAATAATCAATTGTACATATGTGCAAGAGTTTTATTGGGCTGAATAATGTGAATGCTGTTTGCCAGTGGGTGGTTCAAGGGGCACTTGATGTTGACATTGGTGCCAACCCCTCAGCTGAGGGTGGTGAGGATGAAGGTGTAGAGGATCAGGCCAGTAAAGTGGTTGACATTGTTGACACATTTAGACTTCAGGTCAGTCTCTGCAGCATTATTTACGATTGAAAAGGAGAGCAATGGCAATGCATATACATTTTATTAAAAGGATAACCTTCCAAATTACAGCTGTACAATTAGAAACATCAGGCCATGGTTGTTGGAGGAGTATGTTTTATTGCAATATTTTGCAAAGATCTTGGTGTTAGGCTGTAACTGAGCCATGTACTTAAAATGTTGGTTTCTAGAAGCGAATGCTTAGAATTGAAATATGTCATTTTTTGCAGGAGCAACCTCCTTTTGATAAGAAGCAGTTTTTGGCTTACATTAAGAGATACATAAAGAACCTAACTCCCAAATTGCCAGAGGAACGTCAAGAGGTATTTAAGAAGAATGTTGAAGCAGCTGCAAAATGGCTCATTTCTAAGTTGAGCGACCTCCAGTTGTGAGTATTTCAATGCATTCGCCCTTTTTAATATTATGAAACCTTCCTATTCTTGTTATTTTGATTGCAGTAATTTTTCATTTCGATTTGTCTGGATTCAACTGGGTAATTTAATTTACACAGTTACCTAGGAGAATGTGTTAGTAGTGAAAACTTCTTATATAGTTTGCTCTGGTAGCGGTCCTCTGCATTGTAGCTTTCTTTGCATTCTGCTTTTAACTTATTATACTATTTCGAGGGTCTATGATTGTTATATTATTTCAAATATGGAAGTTTAAAGATAGTTGCACTCCCATACCATTCAAACATTAAAATTGCCATGGGCTTTGATTTTCTATATGTTCCATGGATGTGTTGTTGACTATAATTCCGAAGTTTAGTCATATTGTTGCTCTGTAATTGCCACATGCAATCACTAATCTTGTGGTTTTCTGGCACAGTTTCGTTGGAGAGAGCATGCAAGATGACAGCTCTATGGTTTTTGCTTACTACAAAGATGGGGCCACTGATCCAACCTTTTTGTATTTTCCCGATGGTCTGAAGGAGATCAAATGCTAGTTCTAGATTAGTGTATTATTTAGTTATGAAGATTGTTTTTCATATACCCTTTTTGGTGGAGGGATTATGACTACGACTCTTCTGACATTCCATTCATATTATGGTTAAGCTATTTGAATATTTATGAATGACGATTTTGATTTGAATAATTCTGTTGTTTTTGACTCAATTGTATGTTTTTTTGTTGTTAAAAAAGCATCACAAGGAGGGTGATTAATACTGGTGTCTCTGATGACTTATGTTATGCTTTCTATCGTATGTAGTTTCAAATTTTTAGTATCCAATTTCAGTTCAGTACCTGAATAACGTCCTTAATGAGTGCAGTTTAAAATCCTTATAGTGTCTTTTTTCTCTTTGAGAAAAGTCAATTGCAATGGTGATTAATGAATTAAATTATTCTTTCAGCCTATGTTTTGTATGTCACTGGCTTTGTATATATTATAGTGAATTGTTTTCATGTGGATTCTGTATCTGTTATGGTGAAATATTGTTCCAGTTACTTCGTGGCAGTGAATGGGTCTTTTCTAGAAAGTATTCTATATATGATAATATTTTTTCAATGTTGAACAACACTGTAGTGCATATTTTGCCACATGGTTTATTTAAAGCCTAATAACTAAATTTCGCCTTTACCAGCATAAAATACGAAGGGTAGTTTTAATAGGTCACTTGTAAACAAATGAATTTAAATGGCTGATTGAAGAGGAGGAAAGCCTAATTCCAACATAGGCATTACGATGAATTAATGGGTTATATTTGGGTCAACATGAGAAGGGTTTTTTATATTGAATGTAACACAAATAGGTCTCATAAAGAACCCATCGTGGAGATAATAAAGTTAAAAAATAGTTCACTGTAAGATTGCATGTGGAAAAAACGCAAAAGCATATCTGAACCTTTAATTACTTGGTCCCCACATGCTAGTCAATACATAAAAAATGGTGAACACACTCGCTATTGCTTTTGTCGTATTGCCTTTCTACCCCAATTTATTGCCGGATTCATACCCTGAAAACCCACCTTATCATATGCCCACGTTGGAATCTAGGTAAACTCTTTGCCTTCCTGCTTAGTCGCCATCATACCTTTGACTGTTCTGTTGACATTTCTGCTGATTTTGCATTTCATTTTTCTCCACCAATAGATTAGATGTGCCTTGGCCCTAGTTTTTCTGTTTGTTAGCTTCCTTAAGAAGGCCATTTGAAATATATTTTTGGCGACAATCTAAGTTTCCAATTGCAGTTTACCCAAAGATACTGTTAGTCTACCATGCCTAATTTAGGCCCCTAACTAAGTCCTGTCTGAATAACTTTACACAAATGTCCGAATAACTTTAGTAAGAAAGTCCTCAGTCAGGCTTTCCACTGAGAAAGAGATAACCACCAAGTAATATGGGAATTAACAGCTGATTTTCCCATAAAAGGCTTATCCCCAACATTAGCTGAATTGTGAGGTTGGTAAACAAGCAGTACCCCCTGTGCAACCCATAAGAAAACTTGGCATTTCATTTTGAATTATTTTTTAAATGTCAAGAGGAACATTGCTCTCATCTCTCCAACATCTTGTTTTGGGCTTAAATCTCAAGTGCACAGGTAACATAGAATTTGCAGCCTTGTTGCCCTTGAGAAAAGGCAGATTTCACTGAGAAAAGCCCATTGGGATTTTGCTTCAAGCAAATTTGTCATCCCTTCTAAATAGAGGAATTTTAAATCCTGACCAGCCTTCCCTTCAAGTCTCTAACCATATTAGAGATTTCAGGTTTAGTTTGACAACAGTTAGAAATGTCCATCCTGTTTCTTCTGTTTTCTATATAATCTCCAACCGTATCAGCAAAATGTTGCTTTGTTAAACTACTAAAACTTCCTGAGATCATGATTGTTGGCAAGGGGTTCATCTCCCAAACACCTCGCCAAAATCTATTTGTTTCACCTTTACCAATTTGCCCCCTTAATTTGCGGAGAATTATGTTCTTTACTTTCACTACTTGTTCCATATCAAAGACCTCCTTAGAATAGAGGAGGAAAGAACTTCGCTGAATTTATTGAAGTTTAGATAGCTTGCATATCTGAGATTGCACTAGTCTGAATTATGGAATGCTAATTTTCCATCTTATTTTTACTGTTAAAGCCATTGTTTTTTGGGGTGATTCGTAATAGTCTAAGCCCCCTTTCCTTAGATCTACAAATTAGTGAAACCATATTTATGGTACTCCATCCCTGTCAAAAGGAAGGTTTTCTTGTTTTTGCTCACTTTTTCAGTCTTAACTCTTTTGTTTTGAAAAGAGAAATGGAATATAATTTCAGCTACAACTTGCCTTACAAATAAGTTTTCCCTTCTGTCCATCAAGCTTTCTCTGTATCCTTTCAAAAATAGAATTCCAGGAGGACCGAGTCACCTTTCTTTACTGTTAGAGGCAAACACATACAGATCATGGAATGCAACCATCTTTGCTTCTACAATTGTGGCTGTACCAAAGGAGTTTGCCCCTACTAACTAGGTCTAAAAAATCCCTTCCAAGAACTTCAACAATTATGAAGAAGAGGTAAGGAGAGAGAGGGTCATGCTGTTTGAGCCCCTTCCGAGGGAAGATGTTTCATTGACCATTATCGAAATCTGCAGTCTGTGCACGTCTTAATCTTATTGATTAACTACAATGGAATATAATTTCAGCTACAACTTGCCTTACAAAAAAGTTTTCCCTTGTGTCCATCAAGCTTTCTCTGTATCCTTTCAAAAATAGAATTCCAGGAGGACTGAGTTACCTTTCTTTACTGTTAGAGGCAAACACATACAGATCATGGAATGCAACCATCTTTGCTTCTACAATTGTGGCTGTACCAAAGGAGTTTGCCCCTACTAACTAGGTCTAAAAAATCCCTTCCAAGAACTTCAACAATTATGAAGAAGAGGTAAGGAGAGAGAGGGTCATGCTGTTTGAGCCCCTTCCGAGGGAAGATGTTTCATTGACCATTATCGAAATCTGCAGTCTGTGCACGTCTTAATCTTATTGATTAACTACACATTACCTCTCACAAGCTTTTGATGTATACATTTATATTGATTAACTTTATATATTGTTTGTAATACTTGTCCATAGAGTGTATTGTTTCATGGAATTTAATCACAACATTGAGAATTTAACATTCCCGAACAAAACTCTAGTGGTTACTATTGATCAATCTATCAAGGAAAGGCTTGAACCTTTTAACATGGACATTGGCAAACACTTCATAGATTGTATTGCAGCGGCTGTAATCCAAAATTCCCTACAGCTACACGTACCTACGGACTAGGACTATATAGGCTCTATTAATCTTTCGTAGGAGTATCCTAGTCATGAAAAAGTCTTTAGTAGCTAGAGTGACATCTTCCTTCACAATCTCCTAGAATTCATGGAAGAAGCCTGTGCCTTTGTAGGCACCTATAGAGAACTTTAGCTTTAACCTCCTCTTCATATATAGAACCAGTAACAACTGGTACTTCCTACCATGTCATGGTATCCATTATCTGCATACATTTTTTGAAATGATTTTCTACAATGAGATCCAACTGGTTATCCTTTGTGATCTCTTGGTGGAAATTGTTTTTGAGACTGAGTTGTATTCCTTTTCTTGTGTTTGCTAGTCTATTTTTGGAAAAACAAAAACTCTCATCTCCTTCCTTTAGCTCCCATATTTTAGATCTCTGTTTCCAATAAGTTATGTTGCTCCTCATAATCATTCTCTATTTATTACATCTCTCCTCTGCTTGTCTCCATGGAGTCCTCCTTGCAATCATGTAATGACCCGCTCAGAGATCTTTGGAAACAAGGATTCAAATCAAGCCAAGATATTTTTTTTTACAAGTATGAATGCACAAGACAACATCATACAAGGATCACAAAGATCACAACGTAAGACTTCAACACAATTCCGGCAACCAATGAATCTCCGAACGCCACTACCCAACTGACACACCCAAATAAAAGCCAACAACCACCACAACAAGATGAGGGCACAAGAAATGACCACTCATCAACAAAACACCAAGCTGGGGTAAAATGCAGAATTTCGAAATTTGGCTAAGCGTGAAATCTTGAAGCCTTGAAAATTGGCTAAGTCTGGATTTCTAAAGCCCT
This sequence comes from Cupressus sempervirens, assembly GCA_028749045.1. NCBI lineage: Eukaryota > Viridiplantae > Streptophyta > Pinopsida > Cupressales > Cupressaceae > Cupressus > Cupressus sempervirens. Next base: position 599,598,739 of record CM053791.1, on the reverse strand, counting down.
GAAATTTCTTAGAATCCATAACTTATCTCCGAGAGGTCTCAAATCTATCTCAAACGATTTGTCGCATATATTAAAATATATCTTAAGTATAAGTATACGTCAACTTATACTTAAACGATATATTTTAAATCCCAAGAGACAAAAACAAAAACACGAAAACTCAAATTTCAAAAGAAACCCCCTGAATTCAAAATGCAACAACATAGGCTTGAAGAACGCCCAAAAGGGTATTCAAAACCACTCTCAAAAAGATCGGATCACGAAGAAAAGTGCCCGCTGATGGCACATGCAAGTTTTTCACAAAAACCGTGCGACACTTTTCACTAAGGGAGGGCGACACTTCTCCTTTACTGCGTGCGACACTTCTCAAAAAGGCGTACAATATTGGAAAAGTATCGCGCGACATTTCTCATAAAGCCGTGCGACACTCTTCCAGTGTCGTACGACACTTCTCCAGTAATGTGTGCGACACTTTATAGTATCGTACGACATTCTTTCTATGGGCGTGCGATACTTTATCAGTGTCGCACAATGCTGAACAAATGTCGGCCATAGAAAGTAAAAACACTTCCAGAACTCAAAAACGGGGAAAAATCGACAAAAGAACCTCCACACCCGGGAGTATCGGATCCACGAAGGCTCGAGGAATGAACACTCGAGTGCAAGAACAACACAGAAAGGAGAACATCTATCCATCTAAACTACAGCAGCAAAGAACACATTGAAATAAACATCGCAGAGAACAAAAGCAACATCGCAATGTACAGAAATACATCTCAAGAACAAAACAACCAAACTAAGTACGCGGTTCCTCCCAACCGTTAATAGCATCGTGGATCCTAGCCATCCCTCGCGCATAACATCCCAAGCCACCGACTAAATCGTCAGTACTGTCGTAATAGGGACGTCACTACTAAAACATGCAACAATATAAGCATAAGGAAATCTAACATGCTAGTAGTAACACATAAGATAATCTTACAGTAGATAACATCACCTATCACATGCTAAACAACAGAAAGCAACAGATATGCTAATACAACAATTCACAGCATCTAATCATATGCTAAACATCATAATAAGGAAATGCGCCAAATAAAATAACATCATCTAAACATGATATACAAGCATCCCAAAGAAAGCATAAATCACAAGAAAGCATACTTCGGAACTCGAAGTACTAAGTGAAGACATCCAGCAACGGTCGCACTAGGACAAAAGATCGTCTCTGTACACCGATCCCTAGCAGTGGTGAAGGTAGCTACGCCTCCCAACCACGTGGCACCTGTAGGTCCACACCCGCCGTGCTGATGGAGATAATGATCCAACCACAAACACACATAAAGCACAACATCAAAGGCTAACACTCACGCCAGACAGTATGATGGCTGAACTAAGAACCTAAGACAATGTAAGGAGTAAAGGTCCTAGTCAGACACTCAATAGGCTACTATGTAGGGGCTGACATCCTGGAGAGTCGCTTGGCATCAAAAAGCCCAAGCTCGGATCGCCTGTCCTCAAACTTAAACGGGTGCTCACACATTGTGTCCTCGAACTTAATCGGGCGCTCACACATTTTACTTATCTTAAGTTTTATTAACAATCACATTTTATTTAGTTATCACTTGCTTAAAACTTCTTATCCTTCGTCAACCTCCGACGCCATGAATGCCGAGCTGCGAGACAGAAGCCCCCTCCAGATGCTACCCTACCCTACCCATGCTCATCCTACAACAAGTGCCCGTGGGCATGCATACTCCCATCCCAACCCCAATGATCATAACTTCCGACAAATTCACGGAAGATCGGGCCTCGCAAGTCACCCAACAAATGTACGCACACGTACTCGTGTGTGGCGCACCACCATCACGAAGATCATAACACAAGGACATGAATGAGAACACAATGCAAAGAAAACACCCAACTAAAAGCAACACGGGAAGGACAGATTCTACACGAATCCCAAAGCCGATAAAACCATACATCATTAAATCACTCAATCGGCCTCAATCCAAGAGTATGGATTCCACATGAATCCCAATGATGCAACAAGACCAAACATTATGAACTCACTCAACCAGCCTCAATCCGAGAGTATGGATTCTACACGAATCCTAGCATTCACGAACAAAAGCAAAGGTTTAAAAGAAACAATAACAAGTATAAAATCACTCAACCGAACACAATGTCGGGAGTACGGATGCAACACACATCCCAATGCAACATAAAAGTGCAAAAGTGGTTTGATTGATATCCAAACGGATCATCCAAGTCCACGACCCACATTGTGCCAAGAAAACTCGAGAAAATAGGGCGGCACGCAAAACGAGGTAAAAATCTCAAAAAAATTGAAAAAATTACAAAATTAAAACCCATTTGGCCTTTGGGTTCAAAAATCCCAAAAATCCAAAAATAAAAGAAATCGGACACCGTATGCAAAAACAGCCAGCATAACGGTGCAAAATTCCAAACCCTCATCCCAAAAAACAGGAAAATGTTCATACTCGCCCAACTGGGTAGAACTAGCATACAGAAACAGAGGGGAACACTAGTTCTGAGCCTCCAAACAAACGGCTACCAAAAACAGAAACAGAAACGGAGCAGAAACAATAAAACGGGAAAGCCCTACCTCACAGCCAAAAGGGCAAAACGGGAATCTGAACCATAAAATAAATATCCCGCAGAAGTAGTTGAAAATCGCGGCAATCCAAGGTTTCCCCGAGCTGGATCCAACGAGCCCAACCTCGCGACGATCCCACGCCCATAGCTCCCACAACGAACAAAACAGTAAATCCTCATGAAGAGGATTTTTGGGTTTTACTCTCCAACTTTCCAATTTGAAAGTGAGAAGTGAGGAATTAAATTCCTCTTTGCATACTTATTCACTTTTCGGGTGAATAATCGATTAGGGCATTTAACCAGCCAATCTAGTTAAACCCCGAATCGACCCAAATGAAAAAAGACTATTCCTATAAATAGGAATTCATTTATGGCAAAGCTGCCAGAAATAAAAATAAATCAATTAAAAAGCCCGAAAACCCAAAAACACATAAACCTCCTTAATTTAATAACTTTTCGCGACAATGCGAACCTCTAAATGCACAGACACGCTTACTGGTCTAATCACATAATGCAATGAGTTCGGATTTAATAATCACCGAAAGGTTTAAATTGAACATTTTAATAAAGGATACGTCGACCATATAAGGACGACATTGGTAAAATATGAAACGCCGAATCACTAACTCCATGTGCCATTGCTAGGGATAGGAATCCTGCACACTAAACAACACGATCAAGTGCAATTGCATATAATAACATAGCCGAAGCAATAAATGCATTAAATCACCTAATTTAACCATTTATTTAATTATATTAAAATAATCTATTTACATCACTCACATTCGCATAAAGCATAACAACGCAGGAATGAAGTAAATAACCATAGCATTAAATCCATCACATAACATAATCAGAGGTATGTCCAAATACCAAATAACCAGGTAACATCATAAAACACACTGTCATCTCAAAATGGCATCATCATGCAATATGATTAACTGAACAACATAGTAGTCTAAAATCCATGATATTGGAATCAAAGTGTAGCATCTGACCATCAGGTCCTCTCAAATGTAAACATAACATGAGAATAGATATTTCTTAGATCAAAATAAAACAAGGTAAATGTCCACAACACATAACCAAATAATCCAACAAGAACAATCCATTCTAATCATTAATGCATTTAATAAGGCACTTAAAACACATAAGCGAACACGGTCATAAACATGACTAACCACTGCTACAGGAACCTAGTCCAGTGTAGCATGGTAATAGTACATAGTGAAATCTCTGCACATATCTCAGGGTAATCATAGAACAACCTCATGATACCACATCGATCCTGGTAACCACTGGCACAAACCTCAGTGAACCAAAAATCACATCATAATCTCAAGGATCAGTCAAAAGCATAATCAACGCAACTGATAAAGAAACATAAATCCAAACACCTTAACGGTGTAGACCACTCAGGGTCACAATCATGATCCATCACAACAAAAGATCAGGAAGGTTGCATCCATCAGGACGACTTACAAAAGTCAAATGGGAGAGGCACTACAAATCATTCTTTCTTGTAATTCTTTTAGACTTTCCTCATCTTTGTCTAGGAGAAGATATCCCATAGGGCACCCTATTCCGACACTCCTCAATTTTTTTGGGATAATGTACAACTCTTACAGTTTGGTAATAAAAAACCCTCTATTGTAACTTATTATATACCCCATCTCTCTCTAAGACTCTGCGTTAGAATATAGGACTGTCTATCAAATAATTAATGACTAAATATATAATACAAGAGATAGCTTTATGCGACCTCAGCTATAGGTCCAATCATGGGTGTCGACAACCCTTGAAGATCACATCTTTTGCAGCTCAAGTTGATATTCTTCCATTCCATTAGACACTATGTTCTCACCTTGCAATGTACCATCCCGAGAGGCCGCTAGGATGTAATTCTTCCACACCTTAAGCAAAGAGTAATCTCCTTTGGTTGTTTCCTGAATTATTCTATTCAAAGCACTGGCAGTTCTAGGCTGCAAGTCCATGCATGATGTTGTAGTCTAAAAGACAAGGTTTCCCGGTTTAGCACACCTTCGATAGAATGTTGTGGCATTTTCATAAACAAGTGTCTGAGTAATGATTATTAGTTTCGATTGTGAAGTGAAGAAGTTTGACAGAGGATTTTTAACAACCACTTTAATACAAAAACAAGGAAAAACAAGAGCTCTGAAAGAGCTTGAGTCCCTGCCTCTTGCAAAGAAGAGAAGGTTGATTTTTATTTTTCTGGATAGTGTAGTGTTAAACTATGACTTTCGATGAGGAATTTTTAAAATATTGTTAAGTAGAACTATGGGCAGTGAGTTGCTAAGTTTATTTATCAACAAATGAAACAAGTAATTATTTATAAAGCCTAAAGATAAACCTAAAGTCTAATTGTTGGTTGCAGGAAGAAAAGAGAAAGTTAATATAAAAAATGAAAATGTAAGGAAGTAAAAGAGGTAAAGAAAATATTGATACTTTAGGATGACCTCTGTGTAAAATTAAATTGAGGTATGATATTTCAAAATTTAACTATATGAAAAATTTATATCTGATCATTTTTACAATAATTGAAAATAAAGCGGTTTGTAGATTTATATTTGTTAGTCATAGAAGATGGAAAATTAATATAATAAAAAACAATAGAAAAGGAGCATTATCAACACGCCTATCTCAATAATTCTGAATTTATCAAAATTGCAAGCTATATCAAATAGAGTCTCAGTCCCATCAATCAAATAGTCAAAAGGCTATTGAGAATGAACAAAATAGATAATCATTATTAGGGTTTGACATATAAAGCGGGTCTGTAGATTATACAAATTCTATTATTAAATGGAGGATTCTGAAGTTTCTAGACTCGTCATATTCCTCTAGAGCCTTCGGTAAACGATGTTATTGGAAAGAGGGCAGACTGATGAAAAGCATCTGCTACGTGTATTCTTGAGTGTCGTAGCTGTATTCATGGTTTCTTTGCTGCCCTGTTTGTTCCAACTTCAAAGGAGCAATTTTTCAAACATAGCCATATCAAACTTCGGGGCAACATGGACGATGGATCTCCTGTCGTTCATTCAATGGTCAGATCCTCCAAATGAAGATAGCGAAGACCAACTGTATAAAGCATTTCAAGACTTTGTCGATTGTCTCCAGTGAGCCGAAGGTGAGACAAATTGTTGGGTATGGTGCTTAAAAAGGTAGGCTCCCATTTGTGGGTACCTGTGTGCACCTTCTTGTACAAAGACTCTGGTGGAAAGCATTTGGCAAACAAAGGTTCGGCTTCCCGTTGTAGAAGGCTGTAGAACATTCCAGATTTAATTTTTCTCCAATTTTGTTACCAAAAAATTAATTTTACCCCTGCTAAAATTACTTTTGACCAATCAAAAATTAGAATTTGATGAATGAAAATTAATTTTAAAATAAATTAATTTCTAAGCTTTAGAAACTTATTAATCTTGATGGCAAAAATTAATAGTGACCACCAATGGGAACATTAGTTCCTAGGCAGGGACTAATAATAATAACCTAGAATTATTCCTGAAAATTACATTTGTCATTGTGTACTGCCCAAAAGTACTACTCACCCAGCTGAATTTGGATCATCCCACAGTTCCAAGCCCAGCTTAACATTCTGACCCAAACAAGGGCTGAACTGCTTAGTTCCGCTTCTGGGAAAAAAATGGGATTCCAAAAGTCCACGAGCCCGTGAGGACCATCTGCAAATCCTCCTCTAATGAAAAGTGGAACAAGGAGGGCACACTTAGACACCATACTGAAGTCTTTAACGACCATTCGTTTTGGAACCCTTTAACCAACCATCTCTATCAATAGTTTGAAAGTAAAACTCCCCATCAAAGCGTCGTTCCAACAGTGTCCCCAGAAAGTTTGTTCGACATAAATCCAAACAACCATTCTCCAACAATTTGCTAGGTTAGGGGGATGATCCCTTGGGCTAGGAGCTAGTCCTCTAAATAATCACCTAGTGGCATATGAAGAGAAGAAGGCAAGCAACAGAGTTGCTGAGAAGAGAGGCAATTTTTGTTTTGTACAGAGATTGTATGACAAACTGAATGTAATTGGACATACAACTCTCCAATTATATGCTACAATTGTGTAGAGTAGGCCGACTTCCTGGCGGAAGGTGTGTGACTGATCTCTTTTCTATGATTGGAAGAAAGATAATTAGGGGATGTTCTACTTGTAGTGAAGAATTTTAACGAATTTTTTACTCACCTAAAATAGCAAGTGAATTTTTAAAATTTTTTTTTTTTAAAGGATTTGAAGGCTTCTTTAATCACTTAGTATTTCTGTTATCTAGTATAAAAGATATAATTTATTGTTCTTCACTTCTTGACTAAGATCTATATCAAAAGATTGAAAATGGAAAGAAATATGAAATCTGTTTAGCACGTTCTGCTGGTCCCATAGACTACTGTGGTCTTGTGGACTTCCTTAAAATCACATTCATTCATTCTAGTATGAGCCTCAAAAAGCATTAATTTGCAACACCATTTCTAAATTCTTATGTCATCTTGATATGGATGATCTATTGTAAAAAACGCTTTGTTTAATGAAATATTGATCAATACAATAAAATTGTTCAAATCTCACTTGTAACTTCAAATAACATGTAATATTTATCGAATATATCAATAGTCAATTGATTTGATGATTTAATTTCTCTTCAGAAAAACAAGACTTCTGAGAGCTCGAGTCCCTACTTCTTGTCAAAATTTGAAAATGGATTGATATAAAGATATTTGTCGAGAATGTAACTCTTACTCTACTGTCGACACGGTTTGTCCTGAATGTCTCATTGAAAGCAACATACTTTTTGTACATGATATAGACAATTACTTTCTTATTTTCCATAATAAAAATGAATATGACCGCGAACAAATCTGTAAAGAACTAATCATGGAAGTCACTACAAGTGACCAAGGCATTTCTAATGTTTTTATTTGAAAAACATGCCTTGCGGTCAGCTATGCTCCCAAAATTTTGTGAGAAAACACAACAATCAAATTGGAGGATTGAAATTGATTTGACATGCCTTAATTAGTGGCATGTAAGTTAAAAGTCACTTCTATATTTGAACATTTGTAAAACATGTTAACATCATTTGAGTTTCATTTGAAAGCCTTATCTCTCTTGAGCTAGCCCTCTACTCATTTTAGGGCACATAATTTGAAATTTGCAGTCAATTTACACATTATTTGAAATTTGCAGTGAATTTACAGTGATCTTTGTGGTTGCCAAAGTGATCCAAATAAAGAGTAGTCATTGAAATCAATTATTATATAATATGATGATTTATATTCGTTGTTTGTGTTGATTTTGAGGTTGGTGATAATTTTGGGAGATTTGTTGGGGTTGAAGTTTTGCAATTGAAATCGCTTGGAAGGTTTATTTTGTTATTTTGAGTGAGTTTTTGATGTTAGAAATTTTCGGCTATAAAGATTGTACATATTTTTTGGATTAAATTTTGATGCTTTCATGTTGTTTCTTTGAAATTGGACTCATATGGAGATTTGAAGGGTTTTAAATGGCTGCATTTTTTTTTTCTTCAATAGGGTAACATAAAGTCTATGAGTTCTGGACGAGTTTTATCTAAATTTGATTCTCATTGTCTTTCTTGAGAAAGTGTTCATGATGGAGGCTCAATATAGGGTGATGCCAAGTATGAAAGAATTGGATATTATATGCCTTGCGAGTTGGGTCAGAGTTCCTAGCTAGGATTCCTCATTGCAAGGTAGGCTTGGAGATGGTGTTGGACGAGCTACGTTGGGTAAGAGTTCTTGCTTTGTAGTAAGAGGGTAGTCCATAAACAACGAGTGCTCTTTCTTAATCTACCAGCAATGGATCAAGGCCTAGTAGCATATTCGTTAGCATTGACAAAACCATCATGTAGCAAAGGAAAAGACAACCATTCCACCACGTCAATAAATGACCTACGCTATGAATTAGTTCTCCTTAGATGAAACAACTACTAAGCTTGATGTTGGGTAAACTATTAGAAATGGGGCATCGACCACAAAGATTGATAGTGTTGCTTGCGATGCAAATTAATAATTGAAAAATAATTCTTAGTAATCCCACACTTTTTGTTCATCACCTTGGCCGATTGTTATCTCAACTTTATATGCTAGTTGGACAGAATGATGAATTCAATTAGGATCTGATAACAAGAAACCAATGGTTTGAAAACTATGCCGCCATGGATGGGTTCGACAGAGTCCTATATTAGAGAAATAGTCTACAAATGAGGGGAAGCATCTAGGATGAAGCTAAAGTTTTTTTGGGTAATTTTTGAGTTCAAAAAGTAATTCCAACCCTGCAAAAGTTGTTAATAACCAACAAGAAATTAGAAAATTAATGTACATCAAATAATTTAAAAATAAACCATCTCAAAACTTAGAATATTAGATGCTTATAATTGTAAAATATTAATATCTAACGTCTACCGAAAACATTAGTACCAGCCTATATAGACAGGGAGTAATAATGATAATTGAGTTTTCAAAAATCATAATGTGTTAGATATTGTAAAAATTGTTAGAGATTATGAACCAATGTTCATCACATTGAAATCATAATGAAGAACTCTACATCTACAAGGGATCTTTTTTCCAATCTTAGAAATTCTAAGAATTGACTTCTCTTGTGATGAGACTTTTATGAGAGTGTGTTGAAAAGAAAAGATGCGGAATAAATAAATCGGCACACCTAAGGAATGAAATGAGGCCTCCCCTTATATTCATCTACTCACTAAACATTTTGTGGCATTTAACTTTCTGTAATATGTGTAGAACATGAAAATATTTCTTGGCACCGTTAGGCTATACTCTAATGCCTCTATTCATGTCGAAATCCAACTTAAAAAAGTTGAGAAATATTATTTCGATGGGGCCCTACATCTACCTATTAGTATAAATAAAATAATTTTGTTACTTCAAATTCTAATAATTTCAATATAGATTGGTATAATTTTACTTTAAGGTTTTAAAGAGAGTTTTTCACACCCTATACTTTGAAGGGGTTGAGAAACAAAGTGAATGAAATGAGTCACCCATTGACATTCACCTACCTATCTCAATATTAACATAGTAATTTCAGTCTCATAACACATATAATATAAAAAAGAATGGATCAAAATGTAAATCTTGATGGTCTGTGGTTGCTTGGGCTGTGTGCCCTCTTGTTGGGAACTTTGGTGTGTCCCTCTTTTTAACTGAGTGGTTTTCAACAGTTGTTATATGATCCTCATTGATATATCTTTCTTGTCCTTTGTAAAAAGTTTCAGGTCTTTTCAAAACTTGTTTTTACTTAATCAAAACATATATAATTTAAAATATGGCTTTTGGAAACATTAGGTTGAATGAAATGATGTCATTTTAAAGAATCTTATAGATTGATTTTTTCCCTCTCAAGGCTCGCATAGATTTAATTTTTATCCATCTATAACAAGGATTGTGCCATTTGAAAAAATAAATGTGGTTTCTCCAAGAATTAGTTACCAATCCTAACATGCGGTTATTAGTCATTTAAATCCATGACAAAGAACACAAATTATAGCTCTTTGGAAAGATTAGGTTGATTGCAAAAGCCATATTTGGCAAGAATGAATTCACTTTTTACTATGATCAAACAATGTCAAGAGGAATAAAACTACTATAGATATCTTAAATAATTTGTCTAAAGAAATGCTTATAGATATCCATTATAAAAATGATTAAAATTTAATATACTACATTTAAAAATATTTTTATTTCTATTCTTTTTTGCACTCTCTTATTTTTTTAATATTTCAATTCTTTTTTGCACTTTCTTAATTTCTTAAATTTTTTTATTTTTAAAAGTGACTATTTATCTCTTAAGTTTATAATTTTAGAAAATATTTTATGTAATATTTATTAAATAAGTGTTTAAAATTATACTGTATTTATAATAAATATCAAGATTTTGATATGTAGATGATTCTCAAATTTAACCGAGAAAGTAAATGTTAACATTAACACACTCACGCCTTCACACTCCACCCATTCTGCCATTGTAGAATGCCTATTGACATTAATTAAGAGAAGGTATTGTGGAGGGTCCCTAGATCTACCTATAGGTCTAAAGAGAGAAAATAATCCTTACAAATTTTGAGGATTTTCTATCATAGATTGGCAATTTTTTATTCTCAAGGTAATTTAGAGACTTTTTGGGAACTATGTGCCTTGAATGAATTGGGATACTTGGTCACTCTTACCACTTACTTGCTCATAACGACATCTTCAAATAATTAATTTGGCTCCATAATGTGAAGAAACATAAGGTATTACTATTGATATATTCACATTGCTCTTAAATGACACATTTAATACAAATTCTTATTTGCATGGTCAAATGGGGTTGAAATGAGAAAACTAAGAAATTATTATAGAGGGATACCACATCTAATATAGGTCTATAAAGAATATTCATAGTCCCCAAGAACTTTGAGAAGCATATTTTCATTCATTGGAATTCTCTCTCTTGGGGCTCAGACCCTTTAGTCTGAATGGGTAAAGACATTTGAGGAATTAAATTGGCCTCCCTAACGATTTACTTACCCACTCCATATTGATATAGTCATTTTAGCCTCATAATATATCAAATAAAAAATTATCCCATTGACACCTTTACACTGCATTCAAATGATTTATTTTTGGCATAGTCAAATGGTCTCAATTTGATGAAAATTGAGTTTATTGGAGAGGCACACAAAGTTTACTTTTCATCTTAGATAAAATACTTTTAGGGCCCATACACTATTAGAGTTACTATATCATAGATCAATGTCTTTTTGCTCTTAGGCTTCTTGAGGGACTTGTTTAGAACTATCTAGTCTAATGGTTATAGATAAATTCAGAAAAATGGGACCTCTACTAGCTCCAGACTACAAGTGAACTTTTTCCATGATTTGTAGAGTATGACTATTGGCACCTTTCTATCGATCATAAATGATACATTTTACAAGAACTTATTTGTTTTTGGCATGATCAAGTGTTGTCAAATCGAAAAAAGTTTAAAGAGGTTATTGTGGAGGGAATTTATATCCATCTATAGTCGGAGATAAAATATTCTCCAAATTAGTACTTTTCTACTCTTATATTTCTTAAGAAAATATATTTGAACCCTTTAGTCCAGAAGAATCAAGACATTCAGGAATGAAGTATAACTATCCTTAATATTCATCCAACCATCTTGACACTTGGTACAATTATTTTATCCCCATAACATTGAAAACAAAAATGTCTTTATTAGCAGTTCTGTATTGCTCCCGAATGATACATTTTGAAATAGTGTAATTAATTCTTGGCATGACCAAAATATTTTTTGTTAAAGAAAATTGAGAAAATAAATTTTGGAGGGAGTCCACATTACCAAGCCCCATGATTTCGTAAGAACTGCTCAATTATAAATTGTCATTTGTTTGGCATTTAAGTCGCTGAAAATACTTCATGCAAGGAACTTACTTTTTAGAGGGATTGGGAGGGCCTTCCTCTCATTAATCTAACCTCACAAATATACATTGGAATAGTTATTTTGACCTTACAATTTATTGAACAAATTTTTCCTCAAGATCAATTACAAACTTTTTTAGTTTTTATAAAAAAATCAAAATGATAGAACACAAATGGATTAGGAGTGGATTGTAATGCAATTTTCTTTAGCCATTTACTTGTACTTATTATGTGATATCTGTTAGTTGTTAATTCTTTTCTAATGATGTTCTTGGACCTCATTCGAAAGTTTAAATGATTTAACCTTGTTATTGTGCATACAGGTTATATTTCTTCAAATTATGATAAATGCGAGTGTTTACTTTTGGTATTCTAAGAATATGAATAAGTTGAAAATGAATTTAATGTCAGCACATCAAATAGACTCAAAGGAATGTGATAATCTCTCTGAATAAATACATTCTATAATAAATATAATTATGATTTCCATAAATTTAGGTTCTTTGCATTTATTTATTTCCCTAATCATTGTGTTTTATTTGTATGTAAAAAATGCCTTAACATATTTATAATTAACCTAGTTAAATGTAAGATGTATTTGAATCATGATGGAAGAGTGCAAGGATATGATACAATTAACTCTAAAAAGAGAGAGGACTTGATATGCTATATATAATTTCTTAAGATTTGACATGTAATGCTACATTCAGTATCATGATTGTGTGTGATTTTTTGATTCAATTTTGTTTTTTTGAAATTTCCTTTTTTATATTCCTCAAGGAGTTCAAACTTTTGTTTTGTTTCTTAATTCGTACTTTCTTTACCACCTAAAATTAAAATTAAATAATGTAATCCATTTCATGTTAGTATAGTCTTATCATTTTAACAACTCACATAACCTAATGTGCTGGTTTGCAAATAACCTTGATATGTAATGTGTAAAATCATATTTATAAGGCTATGCACTATATTTCAATGTTTATTCATCTATAAATTATTTTCTTAAATTAAATTGTATCATTTTAGATAAACTTTAGCACATGTTTAATTGCATATACAATTTAGTTCATCTTCTCAAGATGGTATTTTCTTAATATTAGGTTTTACAAGGTGTTTTCTTATTGGCCATTAAGTCATAATTTACTAAGAAATATACTACAATGTGAGAATTCATTTTGAAATAATGTATTCATTCTTTGCATGACTAAAATATTTTGTGTAATAGAAAATTGAGAAAATAAAATTTGAAGCAAGTCCAAATTACCAAGTACAATGATTTCTTAAGAATTGCTCCATCATAAATTGCCATTTTGTCTGGCATTTGAGTCTCTTTAAATAATTTGTGTTGGGAACTTACTTTTTAGAAGGATTAGGATGACCTTCCTATCATTAATCTAACCACACAAATATACATTGGAATAGTTATTTTGACCTCTCAGTTCATTGAATAGTTATTTCCTCAAAATTGGTAACAACTTATTTAGTTTTTGTAAACAAAAGAGATTATGATAGAATGCAAATGTGTTAGATAGTGAAGACTTGTAGTGCAATTTACTTCAACCATTTAATTTTACTTATCATGTGATATCTATTGGTTGTTGATTCTTTTATAATGATGTTCGTGGATCTTATTAAAAAGTTCAATGTTTTTAACCTTTTTATAGTGCACACAAACTATATTTTTTCAAATTATGATAAATGTCAGTGTTTACTTTTGGTATTCTAAGAACGTGAACATAAATATAAGTTGAACATGAATTTAATGTCAACACACCAAATAGACTCAAACAAGGGGATAGCCTTTCTAAATAAATACATTCTATAATAAATATAATTATGATTTTCGTAAATTTAGGTTCTTTGTATTTATCTATTTCCCTAATCAACATGTGTTATATTTGCATGTAAAAAATGCCTTAGCACAGTTACAACTAATCTAGTTAAATTTGACATGTATTTGGATCACGATGAATAAGTGCAAGGATATGATATAATCAACTTTGAAAAAATATAGGAGTTGATATGCTATATATAATTTCTTAAGTTTTGACCTGAAATGCTGCATTTGATATCGTGATTGTGTGTAATTTTTTGATTCAAAAATTTGTTGAATTTTCCTTTTTATATTCCTCAAAGATTTCAATTTTTTTATTTTCTTTCTTGATTCGTACATTCTTTACCACATAAAAGTAAAATTCAAATAATATTTAATCTATCTCATGTTAGCCTAGTCTTATCATTTTAACAATGCACATAACCTAATGTGTTAGTCCCCAAATAACCTTGATATGCAATGCACAAAATCATATTTATAAGGCTTTGCACTATATTTTGATGTTTATTCATCTATAAATTATTTTCTTAAATTAAAACGTATCATTTTAGATAAAATTTAGCACATATTTTATTGCATATACAGTTTAATTCATCTTATTAAGATGATATTTCCTTAAGATTAGGTTTTAGAAGGTGTTTTCTTGTTGTTCATTAAGACATAATTAACAAATAAAGATACTACCATGTGAGAGTTCATGCTTGTCTATGGAGATTTGATGTTCTATGGGGTGGTTATTTAATGATGAAAGACTATTCCTAGCTCTTGCTCCAACTCCATATAGGTGAAGAAGAGACTTTTCTATGAGTTTTTATAAAGAGGAGCCAAAATAACTTTAAAAACTTCTACTTTGTTTATTCTCACATGGAGATGAGATATTAGATGGTCAAACCAAACTCAATAGATCAACTATAAAACCCAAGAGATTTAAGGATCATTCTTTGAATTGAATTTTCTCTTTGCTTCAAAAGTGTATATTTTTCTACTATTAGCAACAACCATAAGAATGTGGAAGTTTCTTTAACACAAATAACCTATAATTAATAATTGAAAACATGTTCAAATAAAAAGCTTGGATCAAGAAGAACGTAACATACTTAAATTGAATAAATTAAGAACTACACAATATTGTGAAACAAAGCTCCTACATTAAAATAAGTATATAACATATAAATTTAGATAAATTGAAAAGTACAAAACATATTTACAAATAATGTACAACCCTATTTTACACAAGGTTGGAAGATATAATACTTACCTCCTAGTTACTCTTTCTTAGAGTTACCACTGAACCAAGAACTCTTTGCAATCCTTTCCTCTAGTGCTCTTACTAATTTTGGTGTCCAAAATATTTTCGATCCCTTCTATCTTCTTCTTAGGACGATTGAGTTTATTAGCTACTTCTTCGTTTGACTCATGGTATTCAAAGATGTTTGAAATATTAAACAAAGGTAAAATATCCATATCTTTGGGCAATTCCACTTCAAAAGTAATATCACCATCATGTTTCTTCAAGATCTTACAAGGACCAAACTATTTCATCTTCATCTTACTCTATGTGCCAATTGGAAATCTATTTTTCTTCAAGTGTACCATTATCTCGTCTCCAACTTCAAAATTATTATGTCTTCTCCTTTTATCTGCTCTATCCTTATATCCTTGATTAGTGTCATGTAGATTAGTTTTAATTCTTTATGCAAATTCTTCACAAAATCCACAAATTCCTTAACTTCAGCACTGTTCTTTATCTCTGCATCCAATTTCCTTAATTCAATAGTTCCTCTAGGACTCATTCCATTAAAAAATTTCAATAGTCTTCTTAGTACTTTTATTCACAAAATTACCATATGCAAACTTAGCTTATGCCAAAATCGAGTCCCAATTAGGTCTATCTCCAATCAAACATCTCAAAATGTCACTCAAAATTCTCTTCACAACTTTAGTTTGTCCATCTATTTTTGGATGAAATGTAGAACTAAACATAAGATTAGTATTTATCTTTCTTGGAAGTGTGTTCCAAAAATAACCAGTAAACTTAGTATCTTTGTGTGAAACAATAGTCTTAGGAAATCTGTGATGTCTCACAATCTCTTTGAAAAATAAGCCATTTATGTGGAGTATTGCATTTGATGTCTTCTTGCAAGGTACAAAATGTGCCATTTTAGAAAATTTGTCAACCACTACAAAGTTAGAATCACCACCTCTCTGAGTTCTAGGCAATCCTAGAACAAAGTCCTTACTGATAGCTTCCCAAGGTCTGCAAGCAATAGGTAAAGGTATGTACATACCAACATTCTTACTACTTCCTTAACCAAATTGACATATTCTGGAACTCCTTACCATCTTTTGAACATCCTTCTATATCTGTGGCCAAAAGTACCTTTTTGAAATTATCTTTATTGTCTTATTAATCACAAAATGTCCTATAACTCTACCACTATATTTCTCCTTAATGATGTTTTCCCTCATAGATCCTCTAGGTATGCATAACTAGACTCATTTAAACAACATGTCTTACTGAATGAAATAATCAACCCACTTGTCTTGTTCATTAGTCACAAGGTTCTTACAAGCTTTCAAAGTTTTTATAAAATTAGGGTCAATTTCATACAAGTTCTTTAAATTCTCAAAGCCCAGCATTTCGAATCTCATCTCAGTCAGTAAACTTCCTCTTCTACTCAAAGCATTTGCCATCTTATTAGATTATTCACTCTTATGTTTCAATACAAAAGAAAAAATTTGCATATACTCAACCCATTTCATATATCTTTGATTCAACTTATTCTAACTTCCCAAATATTGTAAATATTTATGATAAGTGTATAGAAAAATTTCTTAGGCATCAAATAATGTCTCTATTTCTTCAAAGCTTGAATAATTGCATAAAATTCTTAATCATATACTGAATACTCCCTTTTAGTATCATTCAATTTTTCACCATAGAAAGCTATAGGCTTACCTTCTTAACTTAAAATAGAGCCAATGGAATTACCGCTAGCATCACAATCAACTTGAAAATCTTTATTAAAATTAGGTAAAGAAAGCATAGGTAATTATGTGACCTTTTCCTTCAATGTTTCAATGCTTCTATTTTCTCTAGGCGTCCACTTGAAATCTCCTTTATCTCCTCTCATAGTTTCAGTCATAGCATTACAAATAAAATTGAAACTTTTGATGAATAGTTTGTAAAAACTTGCCAATCCATGAAATGATCTTACCTACCCAACATTCGCAGGTGTAGACCAATCAAGAATATCTTCTACCTTCTTAAGGCCCATCTTCAAACCATCAAAGGAAATCACAAAGCCAAGATACACAAGTCCCTCCTTCATTAAAAAAAACATTTCCTTAGATTTATGAACAACTTCTCTTCTTTTAACCTCTATAAAACTTGTCTAATATGCTCAAGGTGTTCTTCTTTATTTTTGTTTTGGATTAGTATATCATCATGGTATACAATCACAAACTTACCCAAGGATTTCTTAAAAACTTTATTCATTAGCCTCATAAAAGTACTAGGTACATTAGTTAAAGTAGAAGGCATAACCAACCACTCATACAAACCTTCATTAGTCTTAAAAGTAGTCTTCCATTCATCTCCTTTGATTTGAATATGATGATATCCACTTTTCAGATCAATCTTTGTAAAATATTTTTCTCCACTCAATCTATCCATGATGTCAACCATTCTAGGAAAATGAAATCTATACTTCATTGTTATCTTGTTTATAGCTCTAGAATGTGTGCACAATCTCCATTCTCCATTTTTCTTAGGTGCCAATACAATAGGTATCGCACAAGGGTTCAAACTTTATCTAATTAATCTTTTCTCTAGAGATTATTGCACTTGTCTATTTAAGTCTTCATTTTCTATAGGTGTAAGTCTACATGGTTCTTTATTAGGAAAACTAGCTCCAAGGATCAAATCCATACAATGAATTATACTTCTCATATGGGGTAATCCATCAGGAACATTATAAAAAGTAATGTCTTGAAATTCAGTCAAAAAAGATCTAAACTCTGGTGCATGCTCAAGTTCATCTTATCTTTTTAGTCTTTCTAGGGATTAAAACAAAGCAAACATTTTGCTTCTTCATATATTTCACAAATTTATTTCCTTCAACCAAACAAACTCTCACCAAAGTACATTGACTTTCCTCAGATTTCTCAATCAAAGGCAACAATATTTATTTCTTTCCATTAGCCCAAATAGTATACAGATTCAATCTACCATCATGTGAAGCCTTTCTATTATATTTCCAAGGTCTTCCCAAAACTATATGACAAAAATCCATAGGTATAATATCACAACAAACTTCATCAAAGCAATTGCCATTTTAAAAATTTACAAGGCACAGGTCACTTACCAACAATTTATGTTTATCCTTAAACCAAGCAATCTGATAAGGATTAGGGTGTTCTAACCTCTGCAAATTCAATTTAGTCACCAATTCCTTAGATGCCAAATTATTAGAACTACCAATGTCAATGATAATTTTCCAACATTTATATTCAATCTTACATATATTTTTGAAAAACTTTTCCTCAAAACAAGTTCATTTTCCACAAGGTTCTTCTCATCATCAGATTTGCTCCTTTCTTAGGCTCACTAGGCATATTAGAAGATTCTTCCTAAATCAAAATATTTTTGTTAGTATTTCCCACTTTCTTACCAGAAAAGTTACATTCAAAATCTCTATGCCCTTCTTCATCGCATTAAAAACAAGTTCCCTTAAACGAAGATCTATCTTCTCTCTTTCCATTACTATTATTCCTAGTGTAACTAGTATAATCATCTTTAGTGTACTTACCTCTTCCTCTACTTCCATTGTCTTCTTTCTATGTTGATTTACCCTTGTCATTAGTTGTGTTTTCAGATTTTCTACTTTCTCCATACGATCTTCCTTTACTGTGCTGAAATCTTCCACCTCTTGCTCTCTATCCACTTTCTTGTTTCTTCACCGAAATTTCTTTAGCTTTCAAGGCATACTATGCTTCCTCAACACTTTCCATCTTTATAGAGATAATGTCATCTTGTATGGAAGTCCTCAAGCCATTCAAGTATTTAACAAATTTCTCAACTTGATCATTGACATGTCCATTTCTAATATCCAACATGTAGAATTCTTCAATATAATCTTTCACGAGCATATATTTCTATCTCAAGTTCCACATTCTTCTCAACAAAAAAACTTGATAATCAATAGGAAGGAATTTATTTTTCAACTTACTGACCATCTTTACCCTAGTTTTGACCTTTTCCTTTACTCTTCTTTGTCTATCAGTTTGCAAGTGTTCCCACCAAAGAGATGCACACCCTTACAACTTTGTAGCTGCTATCCTCACTTTCCTATCCTTAGGGAAACTCTCATAATCAAAATATTTCTCAATCTCGGGTCCAATCCAATAAAGCATAAGTATCAAGTCTTCCATTATAATTAAAAAATTCAAACACAGGTCTAACATTCACTTTATTTAAAGCTGTCAAGAGCCTTTCTTCATCTTGTTCAACCCTAGGTTTAAGATTTGGTACTACTACTTCTTCTTCATCACTAACATTCTCAAGATGCACTCCTCTTCTCTGGGTTGTTTGAACAACTTCAAGTCTAGCTACAATTTGTCTCAACATATCCATAATAACATTTTTTGTGTTTTCTCCATCTCAAACCATTTTGACAATGATTCCTGCAAGAATTGTAAACTTGGAAAGTTATAGGTTAGAATCCAATTCTGCTACCCTACAACCAATCTTCAACTGGGTTCTACACAATCCCAAACTTTTCCAAGAAAGAAACTTGCTCTGATTCCACCTAACACAAGGCTAGAGGGTATGAAAGGAACCTCATAGTTATCCTTGCTTAGAGTTACACAGAGAAGCCACCAAATAGAGATAACACGACAGATTATAGAGAAATCAATGCAACAATGAACATAAAATCTTTCTTCAACATGTAGTCGTATAATTCATAATTACAATCAACAAGCTTAAGGGCTCGAGCTTACAGAGCCAAATATCAATATTATCCATATATCTAACTTCATTCTATGTTTTCCTAATCCTAGATGTCCACTTTTATAGCCACCCAAACCACAAGTTGGTCTGTCAGGCAATTTATTACCAATAATAGGTCCTTCCCCATAGGAGAAATAAAAAAACCCATTAAAAAGAAAATTAACGTCTATGGGAACAAGGATAGTTCCACATGTGTCTTAACAAGGAAATCCCAAGCACATGAAATGATAATAGGTCATATGAAACTGCATTGAAGCCAAACCTATATGTTACTCGAACTATCAGGAAATCAACATGCCTCAGACAAGGAGAGGGATAACTTTTACAAATAATGGAATTATGTTCTGCGCTTTTAGACCAAGGATCCACAACAAGTCCACATTAAGGAGTTAACTGCATAGATTGAGAAACCACAAACAACAATGACCATTCTCTAAAAAACGAACGAGAACAAAAGAAAGGAAATCTTTTTGGTGATGCAAGATTGCCAAAGTACTCAAAATGCTCCTGCATCACTATTTTTGTTCCTTTAATTTACTTTAATGAACCTTGTAGATCCTCTTGAATATTTATGGTGTTGAGTATGATTTTATGGTCAAAGTTATCATGAAAACTCTATGTGGTTCCATAAATGCATTTCCCTCTTTTTTACTTACCTCCATTAAAAAAAAATTCCTTGCAAAATTATATTACTAGTTTTACTTAAAAAATAGAATCTAAGACAACTCATTTAAAATAAGAGACCAAAATAAATATATATGAGGTAACTAGCATCATAAATTGGTTCTTAAAAAATCGAGTAGTGATTGCTAGCTAAGATAAGCTAAGCATCTACATGGTGATGCGCCCTAAGACTCTTTTAGTACATGATCCCACACCATTGTGTTCCCATTATTCCATGTTCAAACTTAGATAAAATTCACAACTCAACAAAAATAACATTAATAAGTTGTTGAATATTAATGTACAATTATTTGACCATCCAATAAGCTCACTAAATATTATTTTCTTGCTACTCAAATTATAATGAAACATCTCAAAGAAGACTTAATGTTTGTGATTATCACTAATGGAAAGTTGATCATAGACCTCAACATATTTTTATCTTTTTATGCAACGTTTAGCGTGTAAATGAATTTTATATTTAAATATATAACAACCTAAGGAGAGTTGCAATAATGTGATTGAACTTGATCGTCCTTGAAGCATGCAACTGGGACAATGATACGAAGATGAAATGCATCTTTCCGTAACTTGAATGTGTAAGGTCCTGCCCCAACCCGTCATAGCTCAACTATTACTTTCATGTTTTGACTCTCTTATGATACATTATTTTTATACATTTAGACTTATTATACAAAGATTTCATATTATTAGACATCATGTGGTGATTTTTATAGTATGATGATTTATTATCTATGATGGTGATGTTAGACATGTTTCTATATGCTTTTGCTATTAATAGACTTAGATGATTGTTATAATGATGGAAAATTTGAATTATGGGGTTTATGGTCTAATTATATTAGACATGTGAATAATCTTCTAAAGTCGAATGAATGTTTACTGGATATTGCATTATGCTTTGAGTTCCACATATACTTTATGAACACAAGTTCTTTCATATGAAATTGAATTGAAGTTATTATTTTGATAATTTATGGGTATTGTGAATATACATGTTAATGATGTCAATTAGTTATGTTGAATATATGTATGATTTTTCTTGGACTATTGATGTTCAGATCTAGTGTGTAGAAAATCAACAATGGAAATAAAATCGGAGAACCAAGGTTAGGCCAATGTGAGACAATAAGCCAATGTCAGTTCTAATAAAGAGGAAACCTCATTGTATTATATTTTAATCATAATCTTAAATGGTTGAATGGTTGTTAATTAATGTATTTTATATTTTGTTATCTTCTAAATGGACATGGAAAATGTGTTAATATGATGTGGAATTTATGGTGTCAATTGATACTTGTGTAATGCTAATGTGGCAATAACATGTCCATTTAGGGTTTGGTGAAGAGCAACCTTATCTAGGGTAGTATCTTATAAGTTCCCTAAGAGACCCACTTGAATAGGAAGCTATGAGTGGAGTCAAATCATGTTGAACCATAGGTGAACTCAAGTTGAGTTTTTGAGAGGCTAGTTGAGGCGCTAAGGTGGATTTTAGGGTCAAAATTAGCTAAACCATTAGGTGTACCTTAGGTTAGGGGTTATTTTTTGACCAAATTAGTGTCCATAACTCATTTATGACCTTCTAAAAGTACCCTTTTTGAAAAGTGGTGAATTTGGAAAGAGGACAATCCCATGCTATCTTGCTCAATTTTGGTTTACCTCACATTTATGAGAGGGGACAAGAATAGAAGATGACTCTTGAGTATTTTTCCATTTATGACAATTGATTGGGAAGTGCACAGGAAGCCCTTTTAGAGAAACTTTGGTGTAACTTGTAGGTGTAACAGAGATCCATTTCATTTTTCACTGTCTCGCCTACTACGAGATTCATGAGAGATTCTATTGCTTATTTAGGAGGTGCAGCTCCCTCGTGGCCTTTTTCAACTATACAGAGAAGAGATGCCTTGCACTATACCTTAGAGAGACTATGCAGCTTCGCGACCACACCTTACAACTCTTATTCCCCCAGAGAGTGACTCTGGTTCAGCTTATCACTGTTTTCTTCTCTCCCTTGTCTCCTTCTCGTGGGACAAAGCAACCTTCAAGTGCCACCATCGCCAACCACTCCAGATCTGTGAGACCTCGTTGTTCCTATACTCATCAGCGACACCCTCCGAGCTTTTCTCGGTGGCGATTTAGGGCACTTGTTGCCCTAGCTCGTACCCTTCGATGCTTGGCTTCTTTTTACCGAGGAAGGACCCTTAGCCCTTGCCTCATTCTTGTGTTTCTTGCTTCTTTTTGTTTCTCTTGTTTTTCCTGTTTGCTTCTTTCCTTGGCACCGTTTGGTGCTCTTACAGCTAGCGGTCTTTTATCTTGTACTCTTTTCAGTCCCATAGACCCTTGTGGTCTCTTGTTAGACATCAATAAATTTATCTTGTCTTATCCCCAACTCTTCAATTTTGGGAGACACATTAAGATAGAGGAAGATTTGGATAATGAAGGAAAAGATAAGGGATAGATAACGTTTCAACAAGTTTCATTTTCCATAAGCTTAAGCAAGGTTGGTTGCACTCTTATGATGGAAGAATTTGTGTGTACGTATTTGTGTTGCAACATTGTAGATTTCATGTTGTATCTTATTTTTTTGAATGCAGTTCTTTTCTTATTTCCCTTGGTCTCTTGAATGTCTTGTTTATGAGAGTTAAGGTCACTCTCACCCTTGGAAAAGAAGAAGTAGCCTTGTGAGTGAATGGGGATTTTTTTGACAACCCATGTACTGTAGAGTTTCTCCTTATTGCCATTTTATTTTACATATTTGGGGACCATAATGGGAGATTTTCCTACGAGGAAAGGAAGTATGCGTGTTAAAAATGATCTTTGTGAAGACATTATATCTATGTTATTATGACATTCTCCTTTGAGATGTAGAACTCGAGTGTGCAAACTTGGACGCAACGATTCAAGATCTTACTCCAACAACTAATGCTAATGCTGATATCATCATGACACAGTGTGCATCTAACACAAGTGGAATCATTTTTGGTTCAAATGATCTTGGATTTGCACCACTTGAAGGAGTTGGAGATGATGAAGATTATTTGACAAATTCATATGACTTAGACTCAGATTGGTGAACATTTAATCGTGAACTATATTTTAATTTTGTAATTGTGTTAATTTCCTGATTTGCATTGGAATTGTGAACATAGACATATATGATATGGTTTATAATCTTATTGGATATTTGAATTTTAATTTGAATAGGTATTGGTGAAGGTACAAGTATTATACTATCAAAAGTTTTAATTTTGTATATTTCATTCATTTCTTTGTATATTTATATATACACACATGCATCCTTACACATTCACATCCCCCGAACTAAAAATTTGCCCATCTGCACACCTCCTTCCTGCATCAGCATCCGAATCAGTAACTTGTTATAACATAAAAGAAACAATATTGGAAAAGTTCTCAACCAGCACTACTTAGTGGATGGCCTTTACTCTATGCTTTAGAGTCTGGACTGAATGGTTTTGTTGCTCATTAGAATGGTTTTTGCCTGAAACCGTAAGGTTCTTGTCTGAAACCATAAGGTTATCAGTATCTTCAACATTATTTTCTTAAACATTAAAAAAGTTCATTTTTCTTCAGTTCAAAAACTTCTTGTCCCATATTCCTAAACCCTTTTCTTCAGTTCAAAAACTTCTTGTCCCATATTCCTAAACCCCTTCTCGGTGTCTTCGCAAATTTCTTTAGTTATTTTACAGATTCAACAACATATACTCTTCCCTTTCATACTGTGAAGCTGCATGTTGTGGCAGGAAATTAGAGGGTGACCTTTTAATAGTTCTTACCCTGCATTTTCATTGAATGTTTTAAGTTTATTCAGTTGTATGAAAGGGTCTTCCACCCTACTATGAAATTTAAAATTAAGAAACGTGGGTAGATGGCCAAATAGGTTATATCATCTGATTAAAACATTAGTGCACTTTAACTGAAAGACTACAACTCTACAAATTTCGTCAGAAGAACATCAATATCCATGATAAAGCATTTCAGGAAGGAAGGAGGTAATCTGCAGAGCACAGAAAAAGACTTTTCTTTCATCCTTACAAGGTTTAAACTTCTTTCAATGTTGTCAAGTCCGTAATCAGATTTTCTTCAACCAAGTTCTCAGATGATAAGTGCCTAAAGCCTTAAAAATAAGAACTCCGCAACAATTAAAATGCTAAAAATTAGTCTTATGAACACAGAAAGCATGTGTTTGCAAGAAAAGAGGCAGGAGGTAGGATCTATTGAGCAGCGAACCAGGCACAAAATAGATGCATTTTTTATTTTTTCCAGGAAAATATTCATCTGAACATCTTCTAGAAAGAAATGTCATGGAATTTATGAAAATATAAAGCTGAGCATTTTGTTTCTAATTAATTGAGGAAAAGCCTAGAACTCTTCAATACATGGACAATAGTATCCGTTCCCAACAAAATATTTTTGTGATTGTATCAAAACATAGTTTTTGTTAAATCATATTATCACAATCAAACGGTTGATTGCATGGCATTCCAAAAAGACTGCTGAACTTCTATATTTTTATATAGATATGGCCTATTTCACCAGATCATGATAAATAAACACAACTCCCAGAAATCAAACATGGTTTGTGCTTATGATCAATAAGAGAAACAGATAAGAGAAAACCAAACCAGCAGTGTCCAGCCACTGCCATAATTCAAGCAGAAGATGCAGCATAAATGAAAAATTGTGTAATTTATCAAATGCCACAACATTTCCAATGATCAAGAACATACATGCACACACTTCCTCAAGTCGAACATGTCACTTTTAAAAAGAACCTCTATCATGTTTGTTGAAAACATTGAATTGTTGGAAAATCCTGTGACACAAGAATGTTACATCTCAAACGGTTTGTAAATCCAGCGTATAGTGCACCCCTGGGCTTCTAAGCACTTAATTAGAGAGCGTGGTAATTTGAACTTAAAGCATTCAAGAAGCTTCAGTTTCTTCAAACTCTCACAAGCCAACAGAGTAGAACCAAAGCTACTAACAGTTACATTCCTCAAATGGACCAGCTTCATGTTTTGTAAGCAAGGAAGGCTAGCCAATGCTGAAAAACCACTATCTGAGATTGTACAATATGAAAGATTTACCTGCAGAAACAACAAAGATTCCAAAGTAATATGTTACATGATTCAAACTGTTGTACAATTTATCTGCAGAAATACGAGAGGTTCCAATGTAAGATATGCAGCGAAACATAAATAATAATGTCTATATTTAAGGTTTATCTGCAGAAATACCATAGGTTCCAATGAAAGATAAGATACACAAGGGCATGCGAATCAAAAAGTTGATTGTACTTTATGATTACCTGTCGCAAATTCTGACATGAATCAGCTATAGCCAATATCCCAGCATCATCAACACGATAACACCGTTTAATATCTAACTCAGCAATGCGCTTGCATCCCAAAGCAATTGCTGAAAGACCAGCAGATGAAATTCCAGAACAACCTCGAATTTCAAGGTTATGAAGTTTGCGCAATTGTGAGATAGACTTCAGAGCATCATCACTAACATGCATGCAGTAGGAAAGGTTTAAGCTCTTTAACCTTGGGCACCCATTAGAAATTGCTCCAATTCCTGTATCACCCACACCTGTGCATCTGGATATATAATCTCAATTAGCAACCAACAAGCATCTTAAAATGGGAATCGAAAATTTCAATAAACATTCTCAACTTTTTCTTTTCTGCAAAGATGCTACATACATCCATAATTAATGAAGCACCTGTAGAGATCAAGTTCTTGGAGATTTGAGCAACGTGCACCTATATGGATGATCCCCTCATCAGATACATTTGGGCAGAATCCTAGCTTCAAAGTGATCAATTCGGAGCAGCGCGAAAGAGATTCGAGTCCTGCATGAATGAATATTGTAAATACAAGGATTGTAAAGAGGACAGATATCTCTATGGGCTCAAAAACCTATTAGTCTCAAAATCACCCCTTTCAAAACTCTCTTATAAGTGAAGCATGGAACCTGTGTTGTTTACGCTGCAATCTGTCAGGTCAAGCTCTTGGAGAAAATGACAACCCTCCCCTAACATTGTCAAACTCTTTTCTGTAACCAAGTGACAAGATTCAATCTTAAGAGATGAAAGATATCTGCATGACCTAGCAACAGTTGATAAAGCAACATCAGTTAGATCACGGCAGCATGTCAGATCTAACTTGTTCAATTCCCTACAATATGCCAAAAATCCTTTCAATTCTTCATCTCTGACTCCAATACACTTGCTTAAGCTCAATTCCCTCAAATATTTGCAGCTTTTGCCAAGAGACTCCAGTGCAGTGCTAGAAATTTTACAACCATCAAATTTGATTATTTGCAGTCCATCAAAAGTTTGGGAGCTTGCAAGATCACTTGTAATCTGTATCATAGAAAAATAACAGATTGTTAAATTATCAAACAATGGTTAGAACATGAATTAAATTGATATACTTAAATACCATTACAATCAAGAAAGTTAGTCTTCACCAAAGCTTTAATACTTACTGATATGCAATAGGCAAGAGTAAGTTGGTGCAGCTCTGGGGAAACAATTGCAAAGTTGATTATTCCAGTAGAGCTGATATTGCAACACTTTGAAACATCCAGTCCCTATTAAAGTAAACAAGCAAAATATATCACAGCAAATACAGATGTTTTAGGATCCAAACTTTTAGCCAGATTCTTATGATATTTTTCATTGGGTCCGTGACCAAGCAGAAACAAAACTGCACTGAACATTAATTTTTTAACTCCAATTACTTTAAATCTTTAAAGGCAATGAGAAACTAACCTTCCATAGAACAATACAAGTGAGATTCATGTCTCTTTCAAAGTCAGAGGAAAATTTACATGAAAAGACAATTGCTAGAAGAAATACCAAAAGGGGGAATAGAGCAACTACATTATAAGCCTTTGTAGGGTCTGGGGAATTTCTCCCAAACCAAAATTTTGTGTGCTTTAGTGTTTAAAAAATAGGTTATCTGATGATTGGTACTGCTCTGGGGAAACAATTGCAAAGTTGATTATTCCAGTAGAGCTGATATTGCAACACTTTGAAACATCCAGTTCCTATTAAAGTAAACAAGCAAAATATATCACAGCAAATACAGATGTTTTAGGGTCCAAACTTTTAGCCAGATTCTTATGATATTTTTCATTGGGTCCGTGACCAAGCAGAAACAAAACTGCACTGAACATTAATTTTTTAACTCCAATTACTTTAAATCTTTAAAGGCAATGAGAAACTAGCCTTCCATAGAACAATACAAGTGAGATTCATGTCTCTTTCAAAGTCAGAGGAAAATTTACACGAAAAGACAATTGCTAGAAGAAATACCAAAAGGGGGAATAGAGCAACTACATTATAAGCCTTTGTAGGGTCTGGGGAATTTCTCCCAAACCAAAATTTTGTGTGCTTTAGTGTTTAAAAAATAGGTTATCTGATGATTGGTGCAGCTCTGGGGAAACAATTGCAAAGTTGATTATTCCAGTAGAGCTGATATTGCAACACTTTGAAACATCCAGTCCCTATTAAAGTAAACAAGCAAAATATATCACAGCAAATACAGATGTTTTAGGGTCCAAACTTTTAGCCAGATTCTTATGATATTTTTCATTGGGTCTGTGACCAAGCAGAGACAAAACTGCACTGAACATTAATTTTTTTAACTCAAATTACTTTAAATCTTTAAAGGCAATGAGAAACTAACCTTCTATAGAACAATACAAGTGAGATTCATGTCTCTTTCAAAGTCGGAGGAAAAATTACATGAAAAGACAATTGCTAGAAGAAATACCAAAAGGGGGAATAGAGCAGACTACATTATAAGCCTTTGTAGGGCCTGGGGAATTTCTCCCAAACCAAAATTTTGTGTGTGCTTTAGTGCTTAAAAAATAGGTTATCTGATGATTGGGCCTTGAGGCTACTTCATACTGCAAACATTGTTGTCCTAACAGCACACTAGATAAATCTAAGATGCCATTACAAGTAATTGGTACCTACATCAAAAAATAATAACCAAAGAATCAGTAACATGTAATGTAATTTGCTATTAGCAACTCTCTGCTGGTGAGAATTCACTTCCTCCATAACTCTCAAGTTCAGTACATGCAATACCACTTGTCGATTGCATACTAAGCCACATTGGAAGCCAGACAGAGAAACAAACTAAGAAACAAGGGCCATGGAAAAGAAGCAAAAATGAAACCACAAAGACAGCACAAGTTTATAAGTGTTGTCGTTCTACATTGGCCATGGAAGCGTTATCTGATCCAAGAACTGTTATGAGCACAACCTGCAATCCGCAAGGATTTATGTGGATTGACAATTTTTTGGACTTCGGAGTATTGTCATTAGGTCAAAACAGCATCCCCAGGTGTTGGTTGGCTAGAATCCAAGGAGTGACAAGTTGTATGAAGCAAAGAATGAATAATGCAGTAACATGGGCAAAAATTCCTTGACTCCTTTGAGATATAATACAGCCAATGCACAGCTTACCAGTTTATACCCCTCTCAAATGAATGTCCAACACAATAAGGAGCCAATACAGAGATAAGGGCAATGGTGGCATGTTTAGAAAGAGGAAGGACCTCCTTGGTGATGAAACTGTTAGGCCCAAATGATAGCAAACACAATTGAGAGGGAAGTGGGGAGGGGAGGTTGAATCAGTTGTGTACAATATAATGAAACTTTAATCAATTAAACTCAGATCTGAAAGATAAACAGTAACGCAAGATTCAAGATAAACAGTAACGCAAGATTCACAACATATAAAACCAAAATATTCTCGAGGAAACTCTGTTAAACGAAAACCCATTTATTAAAAGTACTGCTTGGTTAATTGTAAATAATGAGGGGAGGTTGGATCAGTTGTATACAATATAATGAACATTAATCAATCAAACTCAGATCTGAAAGATAAACAGTAA
This sequence comes from Cupressus sempervirens, assembly GCA_028749045.1. Taxonomy (NCBI): domain Eukaryota; kingdom Viridiplantae; phylum Streptophyta; class Pinopsida; order Cupressales; family Cupressaceae; genus Cupressus; species Cupressus sempervirens. The sequence goes on along the minus strand of CM053791.1, from coordinate 599,569,169 downwards.
AGCAAGATTCACAACATATAAAACCAAAATATTCTTGAGGAAACCCTGTTAAAGGAAAACCTATTTATTAAAAGTACTGCTCGGTTAATAGCGAATAGAGAACGGAGGGTGCACTTGCAACCACACGCTTACAACCCAATCTGCAGACTCACTGCTCAATATGCAATCACAGATCTGGTCCTCAGTCAGGTTCACCGATCTAAACTTTTGATTACAATAGAGTGGACATACTATCCATTACAACCGAACTGACATATAGCATCTCAAATGCCAAACAGTTCCAATGAAGTACAACTTCTGCCTCAAATCCAGAACACAAACAATATCTTTTTTCACCTTCCGTCACACATCTCTCAAACACACTCATGTTCTCTCAATTACAAAAATGCTTTCATTTATACACATTACATCAATTAAGTATAGGAGTTGACCTACTATTACAAAAGCTATAAACATTATACTCAATCTCCAATGCGATCCAAATCAAGTTGATTAGGACTTAGATAGGACCCAAATCATCAACCACGAATGTTCAGTAGAATTGCCAAAGCAATGTCAAGAATCACAACATATAAAACCAAAATATTCTCGAGGAAACCCTCTTAAAGGAAAACCCATTTATTAAAAGTACTGCTCGGTTAATAGCAAATAGAGAACGAAGGGTGCACTTGCAACCACAGGCTTACAACCCAATCTGCAGACTCACTGCTCAATATGCAATCACAGATCTGGCCATCAGTCAGGTCCACCGATCTAATCTTTTGATTACAATTTATTATAGAGTGGACATACTATCCATTACAACTGAACTGACATATAGCATCTCAAATGCCAAACAGTTCCAATGAAGTACAACTTCTGCCTCAAATCCAAAACACAAACAATGTCTTTCTTCACCTTCCTTCACACATCTCTCAAACACACTCATGTTCTCTCAATTATAAAAATGCTCTCATTTATACACATTACATCAATTAAGTATAGGACTCGACCTACTATTACAAAAGATATAAACATTATACTCAATCTCAATGCGATCCAAATCGAGTTGATTAGGACTTAGATAGGACCCAAATCATCAACCACGAATGCTTAGTAGAATTGCCAAAGCAATGTCAAGAATCACAACACGCTACTCCATCAAGTCGACTAGGACCCAAATGAAGAAATGCCAACACGCTACCAAAAACACCAAAATTGATCTCGTCAATCAATGCAAACCAACAACATGATCGCCACATGATCTAAGAACACCAACAAGCAACATGAGTACCATCCAAAACCTTTGCATCATCACCAACTTGAATCTAAGCTCTTCTTTGTACTAAACAACAGGAACCCAGAAACACTGAAATATCAAACTCTATCATACCATACAAATAGCTTGTTGTACCTTGAATCATGACCAACATTAGCTGGGGACTCAATGATAAGTCCCCAAACAAACACCAGGTTCGTAGCCTCTAACACATCAAATCCAATCCATGCTGAAACAAATACCCATCCAGTGTAACACTAGTAACTAGAAAGTTAATCGTAGCTCACTCAAATAATCATGCGAACCTTTGTACGTGACCAGTATCAACTACAAACATATCAGAAACTCCAACAAGAACCACATCATAAGATCTCCAAAGAATCATCTGATCAACACAAATCATTTGAACTGAACAACCAAACTCATTGTCTGCAACAACAAACGTATGTTGACATCAATGATACAACATTAACGTCAACACACATATCAACAATAATGTGCTCAACATTCTACCAACAATCTTCTCAATCAGAGATCCAACAATCTCTGCCTTTGGCATTGATGGCAACATATGGAGTGAAAAACCAGTCAATGCACAAGGTCACTAAATATCCATCTCATCACTCTAAATATCCAACACACCAAACTCAGCATCAGCTCTCCCTTTGACATCAATGGCGAAGGACAAAAGATATCAAAATTTACAAATCACCTCAAAAGGCTGATTAATATTTTGCAGTACCAAACCAAAAAAGGCTGCTTCCCCTAAGGAGAAGTCCCCAACACATCAACCTAGGAATAGATATTTTGATTATGTACCAGACTGATACCATCCTTAGCATCTTTAGCCCTGATCAGGAGGGAAAACAACCCCAAGTTTACCTCAGAGATACTCAAATGTATCTCTCAGTAAAGACATTGTGAAAATATCAACAATTAAGTCCTTGGTATATAATCCAATCTAACTTCCTTATTACAGACTTTATCCTTCAAGAAATGATACTTAATAGACATATGCTTTGTTCTTGAATATTGCATAAGATTCTTTGACATATTTATAGCACTAGAGTTATCACAGCAAATAACAATAGGTTCATCAATGTTTATCCTCAAATCTTTCAACATTTGCTTCATCCAAACAACTTGAGTGCATTTATTAGCAGCAACAACATATTCGGCTTCAACAGTAGACTAAGAAACACATTCTTATTTCTTACTTGTCCAAGAGATTAGTCTCTTACCCAAGCACCACTACTAGTAGTTTTTCTATCATCCAAATTACCTGCCCAATCAACATTAGCATATGCACAAAGTGTAAAATCCTTGTTCTTACTGAACCATAATCCATAATCAATTGTTCCCTTCAAATATCCAAATATTCTTTTAATAGCAACAACATGTGATTCATTTGGATCAACATGAAATCTAGCCACAATATCAACAACATTTGCAATATTAGGTCTAGTCCAAATCAAGTAAAGCAATCCTCCAATCATTGATATATATCTAGTTTGATTTGCACAAGGGGATTCAGCATCTTTAGTCAATTTGCAACCAATTACGATAGGAGTACTAACAGGTTTTAGATCTTCCATACTATTTTTTTTTAACAATTCTCTAACATACTTGGACTATGCAATAAAAATTCATTTGTTTGACTGTGTAATTTGCAATCCAAGAAAGAACTTAATATCACCTATTATAGACATCTCAAATTCCTTTTGAAATTTCATCACAAAAGCCTTTACTCAAATCATCATCACCACCAAATATGATATCATTAGCAAAAACTTCAGCAATCATCAATCACTTTCAAACATAAATTACTTTTTAGCAGTACCTTTACTGAATCCAATCTTTGTCAAGTACCCATCCAATCTGTCATGCCAAGCTCTAAGTGAAACAACCCCCTTTTCCTGAGCCTTAGCTAACAACTATAGTCTATCATATCATTGAGACAATTACATTTCATATTCATGAGCAAGGGAAGACAGTTATAACAGCTCTATTACATGTTCATATGAAGAGGTTCATGGCTATAACCAACTTAACTGAAATATCTTAACTAGCAATTTAATGAGTATTCATTCAACAAATATGGCGAATATAACTGCCATCGTAACCAACCGTTACTTAATGGAAGAGAGATCCTTTCTACTAATAAGGATACGTTACTTTTCACAATCAAACGAAGACAGATTCACAACAACTTTACATTTTCATATGGAAGAGAACCAATGGCTATAATCCAAATGAATGGAAAGTAAATACTGGTTAAACGATATTAACCGTCTAACATATCTTCTACTTGAAATTTGCAAATTCATAAAAGTAAAATCCCTATTACTAGCAAATATTTGAATGTATATTCTATTGTTGTCTTGTGCAAGTCTTGGCATCTGGTGGAGAGGAGAAGCATTGCCAAGGGATGCTACACCATTGTCCAAACACTGAGCATCTTGGTGCTAGAGTATCAATCCACTACTCATCTTGACAACAAGATCTATACAGTGGAATACCACGAGCTGACATAGTTTAAAACTCTTTTTATTAGTTGCTTATTTGTTACTGATTGTTTTTTCTCTTATTTCTAATCTCATCCTTCATCTTGACCAAGCTGGTCCTCATGGATGAATTACTGGGCGATTCCTTAAAAGATATCTGGTTTTTGGAAATATAAATATTGCCATCTTATCATGCCCAAACTGGCCTATGGCATTATAAATGAGAATTATAATCTCCCTTCAGATTAATCCATTACTATGTAGGTATTGCTCTCATCTCAAAGGGTGTACTAACAATACGCCTGTATGAGAGCTAGCATTTTTGACAGAGATTTATTAAGATTGCAAAATCATATTCGATAAACATATCTTTCTATTATCATGATGGCTCCCTAATTATATCCGTTCCAGAGGGAACAACAAAAGGAATATGCAGGTTGAAGAGCATTTCAAATTCTGGACTATGAAGAATAATGAAGCATTCCTTGATAGTAAATCGATTAATTCAAATGCATAATTTTGGAAAGATGCAAAGAAATTCTGATTATAATGCATGACCTGGTGAGAGGCATAAATTGACTTGCAAAATAACTAGGTGGAGCTGAGTAGGCCAACTCTCCCGTGCAATTCAAAGTATGGTATTGTCGTGTATATGGACGCTAGATGTCCAGTCTCGTACACAACTCTCTTAGAGCAATGCTGATGATTAGTCACTAACTTTAGATAGAACAAAAACTATGACGAAACAAGAATGGTTCTCCGTAAGAAGTAAAAATGATGCTTGGGTGTTGCAGACCAAAGAGGTGAGAAGTAATGATAATAATCCCTCATGGCAGGTGAGTGTAGATATGCAAGAAAACCTCCCGCATGCATGCTCAGTTGTGCATGCATACTATCATTTCCATCGTGGTTGTTTGACATGGATGATTATGTGTGCTTACAAAAAGAAAACAAAAACAAATCTATGTCAAATTTGCTTTTTCACCAACCTATGCAATGAAAACTCCTTTGAATGTCACTCGAACCATAATTAGGCCTGTTCTCTTGGTGCTTAATGAACCCATCTATAAAATAAGAGCTTTAAGCAGCTCATAGGCCTTATAATAGCAATTTGCAAAATTTGTTTTGGAAGCATTTGTTAAGTACATAGATATGGATACAAATCCCAAATATGCACGGGCACGTGCATACAGACACCCATCCCCATGCATGTGAGCCCACCTTGATAAAAAAAAAACAAATGAAACTCTTTCTAAGTTTTCAAAGTTTCAAACCATAAAATTGAATTAAATGAAACTTTACTCTTATCCATTTCCATCAGCTTATTTAATCTTAATAAGGATCATGGCTTATTGATTTCCCATACCTGTAAAGATTTGCTCCTGAGATGAATAAGGCCCTCATCACCCACATTGACACATCCAACCAATGCTAAGTTCTCAAGATGAGTTAGACGTTTAAGAAATTCAAGACATTTGTTGGTTATCTGCAGCAAAACAGATCATCTCAGTATTCAGTAAATCTAATTTCAAGTATGGTGAATTAGATCACATTTCAATTGTGCTAAATGTTGGGCTCAATTCAAAACACATGCAATCAATACACATCACATTTCTTTAAATCACTATTGGGGTAATGATCTCTATTATATGCTATGTTTATGAGAACAAATACCATGGCTCAAGTGTTATCACTAAAACAGTTCGATACCTGCAAATAATCAAGTACATACTGACATGAAAATGTCATCTAAGAATACAATACCACGTCTGAGATAAAGTACAAAAATCTAACACTTAAGCAATGAAGGGGAACTGTGCTAACACGATTCAAGTTTAAAGGAATCAAAATTACAAGGCATGAATGAGGTTAGAATAACTGTATACATTTTAATACTGTCTAAGATGCATGGTGTCATGCACATTTTATGAACGTTTCTTATATTTATGTGTGAAATCATTTCTGTGTTTATGTGTGTAATATATTGCATATAGAATAACTGTACAGCTTAAGCAATAGTTGAATGTTACCAAACAATGCCTAGCAGAAAGAATTAGTTCAAATAAAGCACTACATAAAAGACCAGGCTTTCTAGAATATACGCATGTTCAACAATTTTCATGTCTAGTGAATTTGGATTGCCTTACATTAGGAGAATTTTAGATGCCAATACCGGTCAGTTAACATATATTATTTTATTTCTATTTTAAAATTATAAACTGAAAGTTGAAACTGAAGACAAACATCATTTTTTTGTAAACAATGTTTTTTTCCCTTCAAGATTACTCAACTTTTATTTATAGTAGTAAAATCAGCCAGGATTTCTTAACTTCTAGATTCTCCTTAATGTATGGTTTTATACTTAAAATTTTCCCCACATCTATGAAAGGTTTAATCTGCAAAGGCCACAAATCTATAAAAAGGAGAATAGTCCTTCACAAAAAGCGGTGTCCATAACAGAAGCCAAAAAACCACAATTTTGCCTTCACATGACAAAAACTATCCGTAGATGCAGAAACACGGACACATAACAAGATTTAACTAAGGCTTAAATTAGATTGTTACCTGTAAATAAGAAAGATCAAGATTCCGCAGCTCCTTGCATTTGACAGAAACTAGCTCAACTCCAAGGTCTGTGACCCCTACACACCACTTAAGATTCAGAGTCTGCAATTTCCTGCATCCAACGGCTATGCATACAAGACCGATGTCAGTGATTTGCTTGCATTTCACTAGCTTCAATGATTTCAAGTTCCGTGCGCGTGCTATAGCTTCAGCTGCATGATCAGTGAATTCAGTGCAATAGGAAAGATCAACCTCAGCCAAAAATTGACAACTTTCAACCAACTTTGCTATTCCCAGATGAGTGAAGGTCCACAACTTTGAGAGATTGATGGAAAGCAAGCCATTCCCAATGATGCGAGCGACATGTCCTAAACTTTCATCTGTGATTTGGGAGCAGAAGGATAGATCTAAATGGTGAATCTTCTTGTATCTTTGTAATATCTTGGGTAACAACTCTGATCGCATTAGCTGCACTTCCCTCCTAGACCTCGCTTCCAAAGAGAAAAAATGTTTACAGACTAAGCACCATGATTTTCTGTCTGTGGGATCCCACAATTTGTCAAGAATAGTTACAAGGATCTCATCATCTAGGATCCCCACGATTGAGCTACACTGGACAGACGCTCTCTTCATTGCAAGGGATTGAAATCACAAAACCGCCTTGAACCAAGTCTTAACTCTTCTTTGATATCTGCAACACCAGAGAGAACTTGGCAAAATCCTTGTGGATAAATTTGATTAATCTAGAGCCCAAGGTTACCGTTTATTAGTTCACTCTATACTCGAATTTGCTTTACGGGTAGTCTTAAAAATGATGCTGGGAGGTTGCTAGAGAACCCAACACCTATGTTAAAACTACAAAAAGCCCTGGCAGCAGTTTTAGCATTCCAACTCTAAACCGGTACTTATTATTGCTCAAATATTATCCCAGCTATAAGGAATTGGAACTGAAACCATACATACAAGGAAATTATTCAGCAAATGTGTGAAATGTTTATCAGACACCCATCCAATTGCAGGAAGAATCATCCCCAAACTTATGAACCGAAAAATCCCAATTCTGCCTACACCCCACTCACACTTCCCATTTGCACACATACACAATTCATCAATTCCCCTTTTCCTAAGAAATCTGCATGACATTCCTCATTTATAAACATTTAGAACATACCCAATTCATCACGACGATTCTCCTGTGTAATCCATCTCGTTTAGGCACATACCCAGATAACGCAAACGAGATACAGCTCCACGAACAGAACCAGATTACACCTCTGACGTGAAAACCCGTCTAAACCTTCCCACTAAATACCCGTGAACGAGAATTTTTTAAGCAATTTTACTCCAGAACTCCAACTTCGATTTTCAAATGGTTCTTCTTTGAATAGCCCGTCCTCAGACATGACTTGAAAACAAAAGTACGATGCAGGTACAACATGTTTACGATTGTTGATAAAGTTTGCAAATGGCAACGGGGCCACCAGAAAGTGCCCACCCAGATTGCAAAAAGCATCAAAAGCACCCGCCCCACATTGGGTGCATTCTAGTAGCGGTCCCATTCAAAAAGGTGAAAGGTGGAGATTCAATCCAGAGAGCTCGAAGACATTCCACAGAGGTCGGAGAAGGTGTAGATCCAATTCCGTACAATATATTATATTGCAGAATTTTATGTAATCATGGTGGTAACTAGTGGAGTTGGTCTCCAATTGGCCAGATACCGTGTGTACCTTGTGCGTACCTCCCCCAAGATAATCGTCCCCATAAAATATGAATAGACTATGGGACCCTCCGGTCAAATTTTCTGGTTATAACGACTATATCCGGAGGATTCTTAACGTATATGATAAAATGAAATAATAAAATAATAAATTTAGATGCCATAGCATATGCGATCTAAAATGCTGAGAATGTTTTTCTCCTACTTGAGCCCATTGGGTATATTTTGCGAATTAAAAATCTGTTAGAAAAAGTCAATAGCTCTTTTTTTGAAAAAATATTCAACAATTAAATTTAACTTTGCAAGTTTATTGTGTAACTTTATATTCTATTCTAATAGAAAGGGACTATTCGTCAATTTAATGTAAGTTCACTTGTACTATGAGTGTATCATTATTGATGTGCTTGTGTTGAGTTGCACGATTATTAGAACAATTGTCTAAAAGTATTAGATCAATTGTGCAAGCATTTCATTTGTAATCCAATGACTAATGTCACAAAATGTGCTATGTATTAGACAACACTTCGAAACAACCACTTTTTGACCCTCTGACACTTGACAAATTCTAAAAGGAGCTTTGTTAATACCCATAGCCCTACATATATATTATTAAGTAGCTAACATGTGTACAAAGACAACAAAAGAAATTGTAGAAGTTTGATGTACAATTTAGGTTGCACAATTCACAAAGTTCGTTATAACAATTATAATTGGTATGCTCGTCCTAATTTGGAAACGTCATAAAATTTGAATCAATACAAACTTCCATAACTTCTTGATGAGCTCATGAGGTCATTTCCATATATGTATAATGATTTGAATTAAATAGATATAACATTGACAATGAAATCATGCTGTGTGTGTGTCTACTACAATAAATTTTGAGTTGTAATTATATATTATTTTAAAGAATTTTGAATTATTTGAAAGTTTTTAAATTATCCTAGACAACTTGAGTGGAATGGATACCTCAGCCAAGAAGAAAAGACAATTTCACCTTCATTGGTAGACCAAAGACCCACTGACTATTTTTTTTTTGTGGTATTATTCATATTAGTTTATGGGCAATTTAATGGGAGTGGTCATGACATTCTTGTTATTTATTTTGTCGTGAGTAACTTTTACATGAAATACTTTAAATAATTGAATATTCTCCTTTAATTTGAGAAGGTGGAGATATTAAATTAATAATAATATAACATATTGATTTCGTGAATATATGAGTAGCCACATTAGATATTTCGCTCACTTGGATAGAGGACAATTTTGTTATTTGTAGTCTTTATAAAATCCACCTATAGCAACCTCTACCTCTAGGTGTCTTCCCATCATGATCATGTCAAAAAAATTGGTACCATAAAGATTTGTGACTATGTTTGTGAGTAGGACCTTATAGACGGTAGGCTTTTGCATCTCTTCATAGTTTTCAAGTTGAATAGGTACGATGCCAACCCTATTGCTAGAATGTATAAACAAGCCAAGAAACACATGTGGGGAAGAAAATAATGCACTAACCAAGAAAAGGCTAACTAGGACCTTAAGGGATACATGATTCCCTTTAAACCACCTCATTGAGATGGCTAGGAGTGTCAAGTAGATCAGATGTTTAGATAGGGTGTCTTGGTTTGATATGAGCATTTAATTAAGGTGTGCTTATATAGATATGAAGTTGTTTGATTGAAGACCACCTAGGTACATGTGAGTCACTTAAAGATCAGTTAAATGTGAGTGCAAACATGTTTAAGAATTATGCAAGTTAACTGACTATCCATTATGCATGCAAATGGGATAATTCATAATGTTTAATTATAAGGATTGAAAGTCCAATTATGATAGGCATATCCTAACTTTGCAAGCTTGTTGACATGGATATAAGCATTGACATAGTTAAGGCAACAAAAATCCCTAAAGGAGATGTCCAACTTTGTAACTAAATCACCACAACAGAATGACAAAACAAAATAATGAAAAACACTAACAAATAAGGAAACAAGATCTTAAATTATCATCAAGTTGGCCCACAAGTGCAAATTACAAATTATTCATTAGACATACCTCATTACTAAGGAACTAGCCTTATTCCAATCCTCACTATGAGATATATTGGCTCTCCTCATTACCAACTCCCTACCTTATTTCTACTTCCCCCCAAAAATATAACTAGTACCCTACTTATACAGATTGTCAACAACAAGTTAGCTTATCCGATCAACAATCTCCAAGATAAAGAAATATATTGCAATATATAGGTCAGACCTAGATCCATAAGAACACCCCCAATTAGATACATCATGATATGCCAACACACAAGGAAGTTTGAAACATGTACAATAACATAGAAAAAAGTGCCATTGGGCTTCATATGATGTGGATCTCCATCACAAGTTGAATCTTGCCAACCTGGTCATTAGAATAGGAAACCAAATACATGACTAAACTAATTATAAGACAACTTCATTTGGAAACATTAGATAGGCATAGGATCTCCACAATGCCTAAATCAGACCATAAAAATGACATAGGATAACGAGTCAAGTGGATCGATCACTACTTACAACACAAGAAACTATTTGATTGGAACAAGAAACATACAAATAAAAAACAAATCATTTTTTGTGCTACAAGATTGTCAACTACCCTTATATGCTCCTACATTAGACACTCCACGTGAATTGAAGATGCTTCATAAGAGGAACTAATGAGCATTTGATAGGATTCAAGACATAAATACCATATTCATTCTTAATCCACATATCCTCCTCAATTAGTAAGGTACATTTTATGCAAATGGTCGTGGCGACTATCCAAATCCACAAGCCTAGTAGTATATCATTGTTCATTTGGTACTGCTTTTGTAGTGCTTCCACAACATCTTCTTTGATTATATAATCTACACCAATCTCTTATGCTTTTGGCTCTTCTACAATCAACATCTAATGTTTGCTTCTTCTCTTGTTGCCTAATTCCACTATTGTCATTGCTCAACAACTTTTCTACATTTTATCTACTCACAAGATCATGTTTCTCATCTTTTATCACTTTGGTAATCTACTGCCGCAACACCATTTGGTTGTCATCAACCTTTAACTCCACCAGTTTAGATCCATCCATCAAAATTTTCAGCAACTATATTGTTAGAGCAATTAGATATTTCCTAATTAACTCTATTTCACTTAAGCTAAACTTTAGGCATCTAATAATTAATTCTTTTATTAATTATTATGATGCAACCTAGGTTGGACCTTTTTAGAGTTTCAATTTCCTATATAAGGGCGATCTCTCATTGTAAACATTGATTCACTTTTGATAGTAGCAATCTCTTTTTTGCTCATTAAGAATGTCTCATCTGTGGATTTGGAAATTCCAGCCTCCATAGCTTTTGCTTCTCTCTTTCTATGACAGGTGTTTGCATGCAGGTGATTCTTGGGAGCTGTGGGGTTGCTCCTTCACCAACTTCAATATGGTATTAGAGCTCCAAATCTTCATGCCCATGTTTTTTTCTTGAGAGATTTGGCATCAGTTTTCAGATCTGCAGCTTTCAGAGGATTTTGTATTGGATTTGGGGGGAACCTATTATTTCAAGCACTTTGAGCCCAAACAAACATCACTGTTGGACTCAGAGCACTCAAAAACCCCTATTTCCATATAAATATGTCCAGTTTGGATGTTGCTGAAATCAGAGGCAAATTTGTTTTGCACCCATCTTTAAAGGTGATTTTTTAAAGAAGGTTGGAGATTTTTTTGTTTTTGGAAGCAAAAACAAAAGTCTATTGGGCCCATCTCTGTGCATGGTACCCTGCACCTTTGTTTGTGATGATGGACCTTTTTGGTGGTTCTCTTTCAATGTCACTCTCCTCATGCTATGCAAACTCATACTATTTTGGGGGGTCTTTTGGGGCCTATGCCCTCCATCACCCTCCTATGGCTTGTCTTCTCACGAGAATGGTAGGGTTTTTTTTAGTGGTGAATATTCATAATTTTGCAAATTTTAGAATTTTTTTGCTAGTAATTTGGCTAATAATTATAAGATTTAATGCAACCTAAATCATCACATTTTTATTAAATTTAGTTCTTAAATATTTAAAATTGCTCAATAATTTATTTTATTTAAAAATTTAAACTCAAAGGTTCGCCACAATATCGATACATGATTATATTTGATTCACCTAAATATTATATATTATTGAAGAAATTAAAATTAATTCACCAATAATTATCATAATTATTAGTTACTTTAGGGATATATTACCAATATTTAGTTTTCACTATTGATTTAAAATATAACGTAACTATCCTCATAATTTCCATGAGATAAAACATGTTCAATTTTGATTTGTAATATTCCATGATGATTAGCGAACTTCCTATTATTATCGAGATTCGCCAATATTTTCTACTCAAAAATTATGATTCCAAAATAATCGCCAATGTAAATAATATTTAAAATTAAAAAAATGAGAGATTCGTCGATAAAAATAATTTGGTTTTTCAAAATAATGAAAGGTTCACCAATAATTTATATCTTTTTCTGGAGGGGAGTTTCTTAAAGTTTACCTTGGAGAACGGTGCCTCTGTTTTTGGATAGTGTGCATGCTTTGGCCAACTTCTCCATGTTAGTGTAAAGGCCTATTGGAGACCGAACTGATTATTTGTGGACAACTTTCTTTTACAAAATTTGGAGACTGTGTTGATTAGAATTGGTGCTTGTGAGGGATCTACACACTCACTGGAGATGCCTTAGGCAGGATTCAAGGCAGGTTGGGCCTTACCATCAACAACTTACCACTTTCATGGGTGGTCTAGTGCTCCCCCATGCATTCAAAGCAGTTTCAGTACCCCCTTTTTCCAATCACCATCGTACATGTTTGCTTCAACTTCCATGCCTTGGGTTTGGCACTACACATGGATTAGTTGTAGAATTTTTATGTACTTTTTTGGGAGAATCAATGGTTTGGGCATGATTTGTGGGCTACATGCCACCTTTTTACCCTTCAATCATTGGACTCCACATCACTTGAGCTTTCCAATGTGGGCCCCTATCCAAATTCATACCACTTTTCTTGTTCACATTGATTGGGCGCAAGTTTTTTTTATTGGGTGACTTGATTGGAAAATAATTACATGGGTGTAATTTCTAGAAGTAATGGTTGTGTTTTTGGGGCCACGTATTTCTATCCTAAATGTCCAACCCACTTTTCTTGTGTGGAACGAGCAATGACTTTGGAGACTTTGCCCACCCACGTCAGTAGTTGTTCATTGGATTTTTTTTAGGCACCGATCCTTTGTTCGGCATGTATTTTTGGTGATTGGATATTTTTTTTGATATGGGTAATTTTCTGGCTTTTTTTGCTTCGACGAATATTTTCCCGTCAAATTTGGGCTCGTCACTTGCTGACATCAGTGCCATGTCAACATTGTATCAATATTCATGTTTTTTGTTTTGGCTTTGTTTGGACATACCTTTACATTTTTGCTCATATGTCTGGCATACAAACTCCATTTTCCAAAACTGAGATATTGTCAGAAAATCGGTTCCAAGCTCGTCATAGTGGTATATGTATTTTTCAGTTTTGATGCATTTTTTATGATATTTCTGCTATCATAGTCAGGGGTACAATTGTGCACTCCAGGAGACATATCTTGAGCATCCAATCTCTAATTTGGAAATTCTTTATATCATTGGAAAGGTCTTTTCAAGCTCTTTCTAGTAATTTTGGTTATTTTTCCAGATTCAACTCCAAGCACATTCTATTTAGTCTTTTGCATTTTTGCATTTTGGTGGATATCTTGGTTGTTTCAGGCCTGGGAATCAATTTTGTTGCTTCAGATGATTCGTCATGGGTTGTTATATCTCTTGTATTAGCCTTATGTCCCTTCTAGTCTATTTAGACATCATTAGTATACATTCTTGCAAACACACTAAGATAAAGTGCCATATTACATATGTATTTTTGTTTTAGTAATTTTTCCTTGTTTTGCCTTCTGATTCGAGCAGTGTCATCTGAGGACACTCATACAGATTATTGTATTCTTGAGATTTACCATATCTTGTACCTTATTTTACATGCATTGCTCTGATTAAAGTGCCATGGGGGATTGATGTTTTGCCTTTGTTTTCCATCTTCCTTTGTCCAATGAGTTTATGTTTTGTAACATTAGTCTCGTGACGTGTTTGCGATTGATCACCTCAACACACACATATGCACTCTTTTGTGCATCTTGATCATGGTTCCTTGACATGCAATTTTTTTGGCCCACTTTCCCAGTTGCCTATCACCTCACCCTTGTCTGTATTGGGGGGGGCGGGGGGGGGGGGTTGGTTCTTATGTTGTTTCTCATGCTTCCTTGCTTTGATGGAGTGAGCTATGTATTTAATATTTATTCCTATGTACTAGGTGAATGTAGTGGTTAGGTACCTATGCATTTTGGTGAGATGGATCACCTATTATATAAACACTCTTCTTTTTATTCCTACTTTGGTTGCAGCCTTCCATGTTTGATTGATCAACTCTTCAGGCTTTGATGTTTCATGTCATCTGTATCTTCAAGTTTAGTTATTTTCCTTTGTGTGCCTCCTAATTCAATGCAGGTTATAGTCTTCTCTACCTAGTCAAGTTCTATTTTAGTGGTGGTTCTTTAGATCAATAGTTACTTTTGACAGAGATTTTCAGCTTCTACATGCTTCAATGGTGTTCTTCATGATCATCTTTTGTTCCTATCTTCTGGGACATTCCCTAGTTTGGAGGCTTCTTTAGTCCTTCACTAGTTTTTTTCAACATTATTTCTATCTCTTTTTGGAGTAGGGTTTTTACCATGAGGTTTTCTCTATTTCTCCTCTTTTTAGAGATTTGGTTGTGCTTGGGTACATCATCAGGCCTTTGTTTGTCGGGACTGAAATCTACTTTCTATAGTAGTTTCTAGATTTTTAGCTACTCCCAAAGTTTATCTTGGGGGGGGGGGGGGGGTGGTGGTGTTAGAGTAATTATATATTTCCTAATTAACTCTATTTCACTTAAGCTAAACTTCAGGCATATAATAATTAATTCTTTTATTAATTATTATGATGCAACCTAGGTTAGACCTTTTTAGGGTTTTGATCTCCTTTATCAGAATGATCTCTCATTGTAAATATTGATTTACTTTTAATAATACAAATCTCTTTTTTGCTCATCAAGAATGTCTCATCCATGGATATGGAAATTCCACCCTCCATAGATTTTGCTTCTCTTTGTCTGTAATGCCCCGCCTAGAGATCCTTGGAAACAAGGATGAAATACAAGCCAAGATTTTTTTTTTTTTTTTACAAGTATGAATGCACAAGACAACATCATACAGGGATCACAACGATCACAACAGAAGACTTCACCACAATCTCGGCAACCAACGAATCTCCAAACACCACTACCAAACTGACACACGCAAACAAAGCCAACAACGACAACGCACATGATGAGGGCTCAAGAAATGACCACTCATCAACAAAACACCAAGTTGGGGTAAATACAAAATCCTGAAATTTGGCTAAGCCTGAAGTCCTGAAGCCTTGAAAATTGGCTAAGTCTAGATTTCTGAAGCCCTAAAATTTCCTAGAATCCATAACTTATCTCCGAGAGGTCTGAAACCTATCTCAAAAGATTCGTCGCATATATTAAAATATATCTTAAGTATAAGAAATTAAATAAACATCAACTTATACTAAAACAGAAACACGAAAACTGGATTTCAAGAGAAATCGACAGAATTCAAAATGCAACACCATAGGGTTGAAGAACACCGAAAAGGGTATCCAAAACAACTCTCAGAAAGTTCGGATCATGAAGAAAAGTGCCCGCTGTCGACACGCAGAGGTTTTTTACAAAAATTGTGCGACACTTTTTACTAAGGGAGGGCGACACTTCTCCTTAAGGCATGCGACACTCTTCCAGTGTCGTACAACATTTCTCAAGAAGGCGTGCAATACTTTACAGGATCATACGACACTTCTCAAGAAGGCGTGCGACACTCTTCTAGTGTCATATAAAATTTCTCAAGAAGGCGTGTGATACTTTACAGTATCGTACGACACAGTTTGTATGGGCGTGTGATGCATTTTTATGTCGCACAATGCTAACAAAATGTCATCCATAGAAACACGAAAACACTCCCAGAAGAATAAAGGACCAAAAATAGAGCAAAGAACCTCCACACCAGGGAGTACTGGATCCACAAAGGCTCGAGGAATGAACACTCGAGTGCAAGAACAACACAAAAAGAAGAACATCTATTCATCTAAACTATAATAGCAAAGAACACATTGAAATAAACATCGCAGTGAACTGAACAATCAAACTAAGTGTGTGGTTCCTCCCAACCATCAATACCATCATAAGACCATCGTGGGTCCTAGCCATCCCCCGCGCGTAACATCCCAAGCCACTGCCCAGATCATCAGTACTGTCATAATAGGGACGTCACTACTAAAAACATGCAACAATATAAGCATAAGGAAATCTAACATGCTAGTAGAAAAGCATAAGATAATCCTATGGTAGATAACATCACCTATCACATGCTAAACAATAATAAGCAACATATATGCTAATACAACAATTCATAGCATCTAATCATATGATAAACATCATAATAAGGGAATGCGTCAAATAAAATAACATCATCTAAACATGATATACAAGCATCCCAATGAAAGCATAAATCATAAGAAAGCATACTCCAAAACCCGAAGTACCAAGTGAAGACATCCAACAACGATCGCACTAGGACAAAAGATCGTCTCTGTACACTGATCCCTAACAGTGGTGAAGGTAGCTATGCCTCCCAACCACATGGCACCCCTAGGTCCACACCTACCGTGCTGATGGAGATAAAGATCCAACCACAAACACACATAAAGCACAACATCCAAGGCTAACACTCACGCTAGATAGTATGATGGCTGCAACCAAGAACCTAAGACAATGCAAGGAGTATAGGTCCTGATCAGACACTCAATAGGCTACTATGTAGGGACTAACATCATGGAGAGTTGCTTGGCATTGAAAAGCCCAAGCTTGGATCACGTGTGGAAACTCTCGCAAGGTACTTCCCTCTCGAGCTACTCCCTTGGAACCATCACACGAATTTTTACTATCTTAAGTTTTATTACTAGTCACGCATTTTCTTTAGTTATCACTTAATCAAGCTCCTCTCAGCCATACCCATGGCATCATGATCGCTGAGCTGCGAGATAGAAGCCCCCTCCATATGCTACCCTACCCTACCCATGCTCATCCTACAACAAGTGCCCGTGGGCATGCATACTCCCATCCCAACCCCATGATCATAACTTTCGGCAATACCACGGAAGATCAGGCCTCGCAAGTCACCCGACAAATGTATGCGCACGTACTCATGTGTGGCGCACCACCATCACGAAGATCACAACACAAGGACAGGAATGAGAACACAATGCAAAGAAAACACCCAACTAAAAGCAACACGGGAAGGATGGATTCTACATGAATCCCAAAGCCAATAAAACCATACATCATAAAATCACTCAACCAGCCTCAATCTGAGAGTATGGTTTCTACATGAATCCCAATGATGCAACAAGACCAAACATCATGAACTCACTCAACTAGCTTCAATCTGAGAGTATGGATTCTACATGAATCTTAGCGCTCAAGAAACAAAAGCAAAGGTCAAAGAAACAATAACACTAGGTATAAAATCATTCAACTGAACACAATGTTGGGAGTACGGATGCAACACGCATCCCAATGCAACATAAAAGTGCAAAAATGGTCTAACTAATATCCAAACAGATCATCCAAGTTCACGACCCACATTGTGCCAAGAAAACCCGAGAAAACAGGCTAGCATGCAAAACAAGGTAAAAATTCTAAATTTTAGAAAAATTCCAAAATTAAAACCCATTTGACCTTTAGGTTCAAAAACCCCAAAAATCTAAAAATAAATGGAATCAGACACCGTATGCAAAAATAGCCAGCATAACTGCGTAAAGTCCCAAACCCTCATCTTGAAAAATAGGGTAATGTTCATACCCGCCCAACCGGGTAGAACTAACATACAAAAATGGAGGGAAACACTAGTTCTTAGCATCTAAACAAACGACTACCAAAAATAGAAGCAGAAATAGAGCCGAAACAATAAAACAGGAAAGCCCTACCTCACAACCAAAAGGGCAAAACGAAAAACTGAACCAGAAAATAAAATGCTCACAGAAGTGGCTGGAAATTGCAGCAATCCAAGGTTTCCCCGAGCTGGATCCAATGAGCTCAACCTCGCGATAATCCCACACCTGTAGCTCCCACAACGAACAAAACAGTAAATCCTCATGAAGAGGATTTTGGGTTTTACTCTCCAACTTTTCAATTTGAAAGTGAGAAGTGAGGAATTAAATTCCTCTTTGGATACTTATTCACTTTTTGAGTGAATAATCGATTAGGGCAAATAACCAGCCAACCTACTTAAACCCCGAATCAACCCAAACAAAAAAAACCTATTCCTATAAATAGGAATTCATCTATGGCAAAGCTGCCAGAAATTAAAATAAATCAATTAAAAAGCCCGAAAACCCAAAAACACATAAATCTCCTTAATAACTTTTGCGACAATGCGAACCTCTAAATGCACAGACACGCTTACTGGTCTAATCACATAATGCAAATGAGTTCAGATTTAATAATCACCAAAAGGTTAATTTAAACACTTTAATTAAGGATACGTCGACCATACTAGGATGACATTGGTAAAATATGAAAAGTTGAATCACTAACTCCATGTGCCACTGCTAGGGATATAAATCCTGCACACTAAACAACACCATCAAGTGTAATTGCATATAATAACATAGCCAAAGCAATAAATGCATTAAATCACCTAATTTAACCATTTCATTAATTATATTAAAATAATCTATTTACATGACTCACATTCGCATAAAGCATAACAACGTAGGAATGAAGTAAATAACCATAGCATTAAATCCATCACATAACATAATCAGAGGTATGTCCAAAAACCAGATAACTAGATATCATCATAAAAACACACTGTCATCACAAAATGGCATTGTCATGCAGTATGATTAATTGAACAACATAGTAGTCTAATATCTATGATACTGAAATCAAAGTATAACATCTGACCCTTAGGTCATCTCAAATGTAAGCATAACACGAGTAACAAATATCTCTCTAATCAGAAATATAAGAAGGTAAATGTCTGCAATACATAACCAAAGAATACAACATGAACAATCCCTTTAATTACTTAAGCATTTAATAATGATTGTTTACTCTGCATTAAAAGGCATTTAAAACACATAAACAACCATAGTCATAAACATGACTAACCACTGCTACAAGAACCTAGTCCAGTGTAGCATGGTAAAAAGTACACAGTGCAACCTCTGCACACACCTCAAGGTAATCACGAAACAACCTCATGATACCACATCGATTCTGGTAACCACTGGCACAAACCTTAGTGAACCATAAATCACATCATAATCTCATAGATCAGTCAAAAGCATAAACAAAGCAACTGATACAGAAACATAAATCCAAACACCTCGACGGTGTAGACCACTTAGGGTCACAATCATAATCCCATCTCAAAAAAAGATTAACAAGGTTGCATCCATCAAGATGACTTACAAAAGTCAAATGGGAGAGGCACTACATTGTCTGTGATAGGTGTTTGCATGCAGGTGATTCTTGGGAGCTCTGGGGTTGATCTTTCATCAACTTCAACATATATAACCTCAGAAACCTTCTCAACTACCCATTGCAAATCCATCACCTTATGATCTAAAAAAAACTGATTTCCTAAGGTGTAAGTCCTCATTACACTCAAGATCTTATCTTTCCTTCCTTCTTCAAAGGAATTAAATTGGACTTCTTACCATCCTTCACAATTAATACACCATTCCTTCAATAATCATGAATAACCCCAACATCATATTGCCAAGGTCTCCAATAAAACATGGCGAGCAATCATGTCAACCACATAATACAATACCTCATCTTGGTATGGTCAAATTTGAGCTTAACCCAACACTCTTTTACTTTCACCATATGGTCATCCTAAAACCAACTTATCACATACAAACAAGGGTGTTTAAGTATCTTTAGTCCACAATTTTGTACCATCTCATATGATTCAAGGTTATCAATACTACTACTATCCATTATCACTTTGAAATATTTTCCTCTTGATCTACAAATAGTTTTGAATAATTGTCTTCTTTGCATAGGCTCCAATTCCTTTGTACTCAACATAACCCTCATGTGTTGTCATATCTAATTAGAATCTAGGACTCTTGCAAAAAGAATGCTTAATGTTTAACATAAGTTAATTCAAATCACTAAATAAGAGAATTAACATAATTAAATATTTAAATAAATAATTCATATAAAGGTAATGAACTAAATGAAAGAGAGTAGAGAGATAGAAGACAAAACATAATTGATAATGGAGTTTGCCTAGGTGGACCATGTCTCTGGATCCCTCACTAACAAGGTGAGTGATTTGATTAACTCCAAGAAATAAATTACATGTGTCTACTTGTCATTCCCATCAAGTACATCAGTTGGATATTCCTCTTATTTATGGGAACAATCATAGAGTCTTGAATATCATAATGATCTCCTTCTCATCACCGAATGTTTTCCATAGCCCTCTTACCCATATTTTTATACACAAAATTAGTCCAAAATAGGCTAAAACCACTTTTAACAAAATAATCCCCTCTTTTACCACATATCATAGTTGTTATAATCTTCTTACATTCTATGGTTTTGGCCTTATCTCCATATTTAGTGGTTTGTTTTATAATAACCCTTATTTTAAATAATGAATGGGAAAAATATATAATTTCAATATAAACTATTGCAAATCTACTTAAAGTGGTGTTAATAGTGCAATGACTACCCATGATTTTAGTAGGCCAATGGTCAAGGGTTACACCCCCATCAACCTCCCCTTTCTAACATAGGTGACTTGGATGAGGTTATTTTTAATTTACCATCTATTAAAAACAAAGACATCATGTGGTATGGTAACAAAGGAGGAAACTAAGAGGAAGGTGGTTATGCATTCAGATCCCACCACCAACATTTTGGCAAAAGAAGTCCATGCAAATTGAACACTATCTCCCAAGTGCCACATGGAACCATTTGGTGGGGGGTCATGTGGTAGTTTCTTATTTGTTCAATAAATGCCACACATCCAAATATGATTGGAAAAAATCATCTATTATTGTTGCACTATTAGATTGAAATGTATCATCCTCAAACTGCTTCAAGTCTTTCATGTGGTTGCCACATTATCTACCTTAATGCCATGTTAATAATCAACATTGTGTTGACATCATCAGAATCACACTTTTTCCCTTCAACTTCAAACTGTAATAATGTCCATATATAGTTTTTAGTTTTAATGAAATGAATACCATTAGAAAGATCTTGATAAGCTCTTTAATTTGGGACCAATTCTAAGATGGTCATTTTTTTTCTTTTTGATTGGATTATGTGCTTGGTTTGACCAAAGTTTGATTGATCATAATTTTGGCATGCAAACTCTATTTTTTCCTATTCAAGTTGTGTTGGAATCAAGATTTTGAGTACTTTTCAATGATGATTCTTTTTTATGTATTGGGGATACTTTATTTGAAAAAAAAACATCCCATGGATTAGGCCTCCTTGATAGTGATCTTTTGGACCTCCAAAAATTTCATTACTCAAAAATTAAGTGAGCATAAAGTTCCTTCACTTTACTAATCTCCATCCATATTGCCTTATTTGGGTACATCCCCTTCTATCCCACTCAACAATATTCGATTGGTCCTCTTTGAGAAGTTCTAACATTCCTATCAAGGATAACATCTACTAGTGACTATAACATGTACTTTGGTGAAATATCATCAATTGATGAAACCTAAATGTTAATGTCTACATCTGAGATCATTGGAGGTTCATACAACTTTAGATTCTCAAAATTGACAGCAAAATAAATCTACATGTATGGAGGAAGATTAAGATGAAAGGCACTAGTATTGATCTTCTTTAAGATTTCAAAAGAACCATAACGGATAAGCTTGAGCTTTCTTCCTTCATCTTGTATTCTTATCTTATTGATATGTAACCAAAATCCATCACCAACTTGGAAATGGTGTTGATATGATGCTTATCATGGAGGAAGAATAAGAAGAAATGCACTGATGTCAGTCTTCTTTAAGATCTTAGAAGGACCATATTGGATAAGCTTGAGATTCCTTCCTTCACCTTGTATTCTTGCCTTATTTATATGTAACCAAACTCTATCCCATCTTGGAAATGGTGATCTATGTGATGCTTATCATGGAAAGCCTTTCATTTTTGTTAGTTATTCTCCAACTAGTCTTCTACTTCCTGGTGGATTTCTTGGACCTTCTGGATGAACTTTAAAGCCCTTTCTTCATAATGGTGTCCATCTACAATATTGTCCTCCCTAAAAGAAAAATCCAATGATGTCATACACAAGTAACTAAAGCAAGTCTCAAAATGAGAGCTCTTTGTATAAGAGTGTATTGCATGGTTATAATCATGATGTACATGATGAAGATTCTCATCCCACAACTTAGGATGCTTACTACAGTAACATGTTGGCAGACAAATAACTATCATATTGACTGCTTATGTCTATCTGTTGATTTATAGATGGAGGGTTATAATTTTTTTTATCTTGGTGTCACTAAGGCCCCACCATAATGACCAAAATTTTCGTAAGAATCAAGAATCTTAATTTGATATAATAGAAGTAGGTAACCCAAAATGAACTCATATGAATTGAAAGTACATATGAGCTACTAGTTCAGTTGTGACATATTTCTTACAATGAATTAAAATACACATATTACGGAGCTATCCAACTACTAAATAAAAATAATCATGACCCTACCTAGACATAGGTAACCCCCCCATGAAGTCCATAGACACACTTTCCCATGAATGGGATGGTATAGGTAAAGGTATGTACAAACCCAATTTCCTATTACTTGGTTTGTTAGTTACACACATCACACACCCTTTTATATACTTGGTGATATTTTCTTGTGCATAAGACCAATGATAATATTTTTGCAATTGAGTCAATGTTCTACTTACCCTAAAGTGTCCTGCAATTAAAGAGGTATATGCTTCCTGAATCACCTATTCTTTTTTATCTTTAGGAATGCATAGTTTTCTCAAGTGGTACAACAAGTTGTCATGCACATAGTAATCTTTCTCTTCTACATGTTTGCCTTGGATTAAAGCTAGATATACATATCCTTAATGTTCTCATCATTAGATATTCTTCTTGAAAACTTGAATGAACCATAGAGCTATTCTAAAGGATTATCAAAACATTCAAAACATGAGACCTAGATAACATACTTGCTACTTTCTTATGGGCACCTTTATTATACTTGATTATTGTACCATTTTAAAATGGAATCACCCATCATTTAAGACCTTTTAGCTCCTACTCTTTAGTGATGTTATGGACCATGGATGCATTTGCGCTCAATCAACTCTTTCTCCCACTCTAATTCCTTTTTTCTAATTCTATTTATGCAATTTTTGAGATCTCAGGGTTACCCCTTCTAAGGATAATCTAGTATAGATCACCTAGGTTAACCTATACCAATATAGGTCACCCAAGTTAACTTATCCCCTGGGCATTTTTGTTCCCAAGGCTAGTTTTATCTCGGGGTTTAAATTTGCAAATCGGGTGATGTTGTTAGCTTGCTTTGTTTTTTAGGTCAAAAGCTAGTATAAAAGGAAGCTTCAAAACCTCATTTCATACAAACTAGAGATCTAAAAGAAAGCATAAGGCTTCTTTACACGTGGATTCAAGATCATTTACAACAAGAAAATATATTCAAGGCAATTTTTATCAAGCATTCAAGCTATTCTCAAGATTCAAGGATCCTTTGTGAGCATTTCCTCTTCAAGATCTAACATTTTGTTGGCCATCTAGGGAGAAGGAATTTATCATCGTCTACATTTGTGCACATATACATCAATGGCTCTACATTTTTATATTGATTGGATCCATTGCATTTGTGAATATTTCTTACATCCTTCATTGAAGATCCAACATCAACAACATTCAATATTGTAAAACTCTCATTCATAGGGGTTTCATCAAGTAGGGTGAATATTTACATTTTTCTTACTTCTCACTTGTATACATTATTTTTCTTACTTGTTTCTTTCAAGGTTAATTCTTAAATGGGAGCTTGACCAAAGAAAACCCCTCTCCCCAACAAAAATCAAATTTTCTTGTGTGGAGGAAAATGTTATCAAATTTTATAAATTGGATTTGAAAACTAAAAGTGGGAAGCTTCAGTATAAATATGGGTCAAAATTGTGCTCCAGGATGTCACTCAAATTGACTTGTTCTCAAATATTTGAATTTTTAGGGTTTTCTAGGTTTTTCATTCTAATTGCATAAATGTAGTCAGAATTCTTGTAGTATTGTGGATCCACATTTTTTGAGAAGAAAAGAACTTTTCCTTGCACATTTTAAGGTTACCATTCTCCCTTCTTTTCATCTCATATCATAGATCTAATTTCATATTTTAATTTATTACATACACGTAGCTCCTAAATCGATTCCATCTTTTTCATTTAATCAATTGGTTTAATTTACATTCATATTGCACATTTATAGTTAATGAAAATTGTATGAAAGAGGACTTGGTTACATACTTCCTTAATATAATATGGGTTTGGTATTGGTATCCCTTTATCCTATTTGGGTTTTTATAATCTAACTTGAGTTATATTGAGAGTTATGTTTAGAATCCCCTCTTTCTCTTGTATTGAATGACCTAGGGTGAATATATTTGACTAATGAATTCATCTCATCTAGTTTACATTGTTAAATTTATTAATATCATTTCTACCTAAATTTTTTTGGTGAACCTGACCTATCTCCCCTATTGATCTTTCATCTTGGAGTTATATTTTTCTATCTTGTGGAGTTAGATCTCTTTATCTCTTTTATTGCATCTAGATATGATACAAGAGCATCTTGGGTTTTCTTTGCAGTCTTTTATTTTGGTAGCTTGGTAGTATGTTTAATTACCTTTGGGTTTGATCTACTTGGTAGTTATTTAGTGTGCTTGGTGGATTATTCAGTCATCGTGTTTCTCGATCATTATCTTCATCGAGGTGGTCAGTTATTGCTTTCACCAAGTTATCTCGACATCTTTTATTTGTGGTTGCCGATACTTAGTTTCTTCTTTTTCCAAGACCTTCTATGTTGGTCTCGTCTTTTTGAGCCAACTTTTCATGTAATTTAGGTCATCATTAAATAAAGAGATATTTCATTAGGAAGCGTGCTGACCTATTTTGGGTCGTTACTTTCTCCTATGTTAGATCTAGAAGGTTCCTTGAGCCATTTCATCTAGTATATATAGGGAGTCATGTTTTAGGTTTAAGGTAGTTCTAAGAAGATAGAAGAGTTGAAGTTTGGAAGGTGGAGATCATGGATCTCACATGTATGAAGAATATTATGTAATTTTTTCATCTCTTTATAATGGTTGTAACCGAGAAGGCCTCACATCTAGACATGTATCAAGATTTTCAATGAATATATATAGAAGATTTACATTGTGTTCTCTTCTTCCATTGTGTTTGGTTGTTTGATGTGTTTGGTAGCATACTTGCCTATGTTAGGTGGTATTAGAGTAGGTTTGGATCTAGGTTCATGAATCTAGGTCTTGTAGGTTCCTTCTTGTAAACCCTAGTTTGTGGATTTGTTGCAAGGTGGAAGATTGTGATTTGACCTACAACTATAGAGGGTTTCAAGATGGTTCATGGTAGGCGGGATGCAAATTTGGGATTGGTAGATATGATATGGAAGATTATTGTGAGATTAGATGTTGTTGAGAAAATGCAACATAGAGGAAGGAATCTAGATGATGATAGTGATGAAAAAGTTGAAGTACACAAGGAGGTTGCACCTACACCCTTGATGGATTATGGGGATGAAATGTTGTTGAAGGCATTGACAAGTTTGAAGACTACACCACAATTTGACCCTCCTGAGTATAGTGGAAAATTGGATTATATAATGAGTTGATGGATTAGATCCTAAGAAGGTTACATCAATTATTGAGTGACATACACCTAAAAATGTTAGAGAGGTGAGATTACTTCATGGTTTGGCAAGTTTTTACAAAAAATATTAGTTCAATTTGTAATGTTATGATTGAAACAATGAGAGGAGATAAAAGATAATTCAATTGAACACATGAAGCTAATAAGAGTTTTGTGAATTTAGGTTATTGAATTGCTTGTATTAGCTTTTCCTATTTTTAATAAGGTATTTCAAGTTGAATATGATGCAAGTGGTAGTGCAATAGGAGTTGTGTTGAGTCAGGAAGGTAAACATGTTGCTTTATTTAGTGAAAAGTTGAATGATGCAAAGATAAAGTATTTTGTATATGATGGAGAATTCTATGCTATTGTTCAAGCCTTAGAGAAATTGAGACATTATTTGATGCCTACAAAGTTTGTGTTGTATATTGATCATAAGACTTTAAATATTTGGGTAGTCAACATAAGTTGAATTGGAGACATATGAAACATGTTGAGTATTTACAGAGTTTTACATTTGTGATAAAGCATAAAAGTGGAGTGGCTAAGCAAGTTGTTGATTCATTAAGAAAAATAAGATCTTTGATGATTGAGATGAGAGGTAAAGTTCTTGGTTTTGAGGATATGAATAATTTGTGTGAAACTAACCCTAATTTTTGTGAGCCATTGAGAATCTATTAAGCAACGAGTGTAGTGATACATACTTCAGATCAACCAAGTAAGTGGGAAGATTGTTTTATTCAAGAATATATGTTGTTCAAAGGAATTCAGTTATGTATACCAAGAGGATCAATAAGAACTAATCTGATAAAAGAGAAGCATTATAGTGGTTTGATTGGACAATTTGGTATTGATAAGACATTGAAATTCTTAAGGAAAGAAACTTTTGGCTTCCATTGTACAAGGATGTTCAGAAATTTGTGAAGAATTGTGGAGTTTATCAAGTTGCAAAAGGAGTGAGTCAAAATACTGGATTGTATACACCAATTCCTATTCCTGAGAAACCATGGAGTGATATCAACAATAATGTTGTTCTTGGCTTATTGAGGACTATAAGAGGCAATGAATCCATATTTGTTGTTGTTGACATATTTTTTAAAATGGCACATTTGATACCATGTAGGAAAACATCAGATGTAGTAAATGTATTAGATATTTTCTTTAAGGAGATTAACATGTTGCATTTGTTACTAAGAAGTATTAGTTTTGACTTAGATAGTAAGTTTGTTGGCTATTTTTGGAAACTTTTGTGGAAGAAGCTAGATATCGAGTTGAAGTACAGTTTGACATTTCATTGAAAGACCGATGAATAAATAAAGGTTGTAAATAAATGTCTGGGTAATCTATTGAGATGCTCAGTTGGAGATACACCAAATAATTAGGATTCAATATTAGCACAAGAAGAGTTTGCATATAATAGCTCAATGAATAGAAATACTAGTAAGACATCTTTTCATATTGTCACTAGCATGCAACTTAGGGGTATATCAAATTTGATGGATATTGTTGGAGAAGAAAATAGAAGCGCTAAAGGATAAATTTTTGCTAAATATATGAAGACATTGCACAAAGATGTGAAACAAAACTTACAACAAAGTAATCCAAAATACAAGGATAATATAGATAGGTCAAGGAGACATAAGATTTTTGAAGTTGGTGATGAAGTGATGGCTCATTTGAAGAAAGGTAGATTTCCTATTGGAACATACAATAAGTTGAAAATGAAGAAATTTGGTCCCTGCAAGATAGTGAAGAAATTTGATAGTGGAAATGCTTATGAAGTAGAGTTACCTAATGACATGAACATATCACTTATATTCAACATTGCAAATTTATCTGAGTACCAAGAGTCTAATGAAGAAGTGATAGTACCAAGTGATTATCCTAAGAAGTAGATAGAGGAAGTTGAACATATTCTAGAACAAAGATTTGGTAGAAGTACAAGAAGAAATAATTATATGGAATACCTAATAAAGTGGAACAGCATACTGTTTGAAGATGCTACATGGATTTCTCACTTTGAGTTGGATCTTGCTTAGGTTGAACTTCCTACATGATTCAAAGAATCATTCATTTTTAACCTTAGGTGTTTGATGCAGGAGCATCTTGGGTTTTCTTTGCAATTTTGTATTTGGTAGCTTGTCAGTGTGCTCGGTTACCTTTGTGTTTGGTCTTCTTAGTAGCTATTTGGTCTCCTAGTAAATTGTTCAGTTACAATGTTTCTTGATCACTTTCTTCACCAAGGTGGTCAATTGCCACTTTCACTGAGTTATCTTGACATCTTTTGTTTTTGATTGTTGATACTCGGTTGCTTCTTTCACCAAGCTCTTTTGTGTTGGTCTCTTTTTTCTGGGCTGACTTTGTAAGTAATTTAGGTCATCATTAAATAAAGGGATCTTTCATTGGGAAGCACGTATACTTATTTTGGGTCGCTACTTTCTCCTATGTTGGATCTAAAAGGTTTCTTGAATCATCTCATCTAGTATAAATAGGGAGTCATGTGTTATAATGATTTAGAATAACTAAGAGGGGGTGTGAATTAGTTATCCTTAGGTCTAGATGTACCAATTCAACTTTTAAACACTTTAAACATATTAATCAATCTCAAATACCCACTCGATCTCCATGGCATATCATCAACAATTTAACATTTCATGCGATATCTTAACTCTTTGTCTCTATATGTGTTGACTGCTAGTAAATAAACTACTACAAAATATAGCATGCAAAACAATAACATCCACACATGAAAATAACAGTTTGACACCAAGATTTAATGTGGAACCCCAATTTGGAAAAAACCACCTAGTAATATGCTACCAATTTTTCACTCTTCTAAAGTGAGGTCGGCAAAGAGCTAACCCTATTAAAGGTTATACAACACACTATTAAATGTGACTCTATTAAAGGATTTAATCACCCTTTTAGGAGTCGCCTTGTTAGAGGACTTTAGAACATTCCATTAGAATATCACCTTGATTAAAGGATTTACAAAATGACTGTTAGGTCAACCTTGATCAAAGGATTTTGGACTGATATAATGGTTAGAATGTAAGAATATATTTTATTTGTAAAGTATAACTCACTTTGCAAATTTAGATCTCCATTTTCTCATCTACTAGTTTATTGATTAGCCTTCATTGATATCTCCATTACTGATATGCTTGACATCTCCTTAAGCAATCACTTCTTCACAAAATCTTCACACTTCACCTTTGTTGTTATCCTCTTCAAAAATTCTCCTCAAGATCACCAAATCAACAATGAACCAACCTTAAAATTCATTCCTTATTCCTCCTTAAATAGGTAATTTTAATCTTTTGCCACTTAAACATCACTACTGATCTTAGGGTTAGGCTAGATTCACCAAATCCTTCCATCTTTTTGTTCTCCTTCTAGAAATTTTTGATCAAATCCTTGCCTTTGATCATGTAACAAAATCTCCTCATGCATTAAATATGCCAACTCATCAATCCTTATCTTCCACATGCTTTAACTAATTCAAAATTCTAGCTGTCTCTCTTGGCATCAACACACTCTCTTGGTCAATTGTATGCTCAATCTCAACTACACTCCATACATTTTCTCAAGAATAACTAACACTCAACTTGAACTATTTCACTCAGCTTCTACTTAAGTCCCTTAATCTTCTTTAACTCCTTCATTAACCATGCAATACTAATACTCAATCAATATTATCCTTTTGACTTGTTTCAACTCTTAGCTTCATCCAACTGTCTTCTACACTTCATGTATTGATTGGACAATACATTATCTTGTCAAGGAATAACTTATCAAGTGCCCATTATATCTCCATGATACTTAACACATCTCAACACTCAACCTTTCACTAGGTCATCTCATAATCTCTTCTTTTCAAATCCTCTTCATAAATCAAATGATATGTCACTCTACACTGTTGGTAAATGTCTCTCTAATAGGTTTGACACTCTGTCTTACCAATAGATTTTACACCAATGACAACATAACAATAACTCCAATTGTAGTTTCCAAAAATCTCTCTTTGGAATTTATAGCAAGACCAGTCATACTTATCTTACTATACTAATTACCATGCAATCCAAAAAGCTTCAACACTATACTGTCTGCTCCCTTTGTGTTTGTGTTCTCTCTTTCTTAGTTTCATTCCGATTCTCATCCAATCAATCTTAGGATGCTATCTCTACCAATTTAGTACATACTCTGCTCTATAGCAACATATGTCTCCCTCTTGAGAATAATTATTTTCTACTTTTGATATATGAATGGTAACTACCATGCAGTAATCTTTTTAGAAATACTCTCCCTCTTTGATCTTATCAATGTTGTATGGTAACTCAACCATTCTTAGTTATCTCTCCCTCTTTATATGGTAATCCATACATCCTCTCCCTTTTTGACAATAATATCAAAGACATTCACTTTGTATATGTGTATGAGTAATATAACATGTCATCTCAACATCAACTCCTTGTAGCTTCTTCTATTCATAAATTAGTACCTTGCTTATCTTTTTCACAACTTTAGTTAGCTCCTAAACTGTGACCTCCTACATATTTCCTACATTAATCTGTAAGATATTCTGCTCACAACAATTGATGTAATGCATCATCTCCACTTATCTTTCTTTAGGTAGGGGGATGACCCCTAACTTACCTCTTAGATACTCAAAATCATCCTTAGGTAGTGCCTTAGTGAATATTTCAGTTAAATATTCCATTATGTTCACATATTCCAGTCTCACTTCTTTCTCTTGTACTATCTCTCTTAAGTAATGATGATGATCTCAATATTCCTAGTCTTTGTATGCATCACATGGTTCTTTAATATGTTTATAGCACTTGCGTTATCACAATAAATAAAATAGGTTCAATAATATCTTCCTTTACACCTTACAACAATTGCTTGATCCATACAATGCTTGAACAAATCACTGCTGCAAAAACATATTCAACCTTTGCTATAGATTGTGAAATATAGTTCTACTTCTTTCTTTTCCATGAAATTAATCTTCTACCCAAGAAGAAATCTCCTCCACTTGTGCTTTTTACGTCATCGAAATTTCCTACCTAATTAGTATCTATGTAAACTTTCAATTCAACTTTGTCATTTCTCTTGTACCATAGGCCATGGTCTTTTTTTCCTTTTAGGTATCTCATTATCCTCTTTACTGCCATCATATAATTTTCTTTGGGATTAGGTGAGAATCCAACAACAATTCCAATAGCTTATGCATTTTCAGGTCTGCTATGTACAACATATTGTAGTTTCCCAATCATTGACCTATATAATGTTTGATTCACCTCAGTAGAATCATCATTCTTTGATAATTTGTATCTAGTCACCATTAGTGTTCCAATTGGTCTTGAGTCTTCCATACCAAAAGTCTTCAAGATTTCTTTGATATACTTTGATTGAGTAATGAAAATACCTTTTTTCATCTGATAAACTTACAAACCAACAAAGAATTTAATCTCTCCAAACATTGACATTTCAAACTCCTTTTTCATTTGATCAACAAATGAGTTTCTCAATGAATACTTTTCTCTAAATATGATGTCATTGATATTTTTTTAGCTAGCAATATCTTTCTTTTAGCTTCACTTTTTAGATACAAATTGCTATTATCGTTAGTTCTTGCAAACCAATTTTCACTAAGTAATCATGTAACCTATCATACCATGCTTTAGGGGCTTTCTTTAAACCATATAAAGCTTTGTGTAATTGACATACCATATTCCTTTTTTTTGGGTCAAAAAATCCTTCAGGTTGTTGAATGTAGACTTCTTCCTCCAAAATTCCATTCAAAAATGCAGATTTTACATCCATTTGGTACACTTTGAACCCTTTGTAAGAAACATATGCAAGAAAAATTCTCACTCCTTCCAACCTTGTAACTGGGGAAAATTTTTCTCCATAGTCAACCCCTTCCTCTTGTGTATATCCTTTACAAACCAATCTTGCCTTGTTCCTTATGACTTCACCTTTCTCATTCAACTTATTTATGAAAAACCACTTGATTCCAATCACATTTTTATCTTTTGGTCTGGGTACCAATGCCAATATTTTATCCTCAATTTTCTCAATTTCTTCATTCATTTCCTTGATCCAATTTTCATTTTCCAAAGTATCTTTGACAGACTTAGGTTAAAACTCACATAATAAGCATGTGTCATTCTCCAATCTTCTTCTTGTCATAACTCATAAGTCTTTCTCTCCAATTATTTGTTCTGGTGTATGATGTCTTCTCACATACGTCACCAATATAGGTTTAGATCTTGGCTCCTCTTGCTGTTGTTCACTGGATTTTGTATGTTCAACATCTTGTATTGTCTTTGGTTGCAACTCATCTTTCTTTGTCTGTTGGTCAATAGTCATAATTTGTGACTTGACTCCTATAGTCTGATGCTTGATAGACTATTGATGCTTGAAAAAGCTCTTCTATAAAACCTCGACAGTGCTTTGCTATTGATTCTCAACAACCACCTTTTTTGGTTCAGGTAAGGTGCTAGGTTCATCTTCATAGATATAGGTAAACTTTCTATAATCTCCAAGTTCTTTCTTGCATTATTCTTCTTTTTTCTCTTCAAATTCATCAACTCTAACCTTTGTACTTTCCATAATTTTGTTAGTGTTAAAACTAAAACACTTATAAGATTTACTCTTAGTGGAATAACCTAGGAGTATTCCTTCATCAATTTTAGCATCAAGTTTACCTTTTCTTGCATATTTCAATATATAACACTTTCTTCCAAAGACTTTAAAATAATTCAAATTTAGTCCATATCCATACTAGAGTTCAGAAAGGTATTTTTTTGTTCCTTTCTTCACTTGAACTCAGTTTAGAGTATAGACTACAATGCTAACTGCCGTTCTCTAGTATTTCTTGTAAAATATTCTTCTCCATCATATATTCTTGTGTAATCCATAATTGATCTATTTGTTCTCCCAACTACACAATTTTGTGGTGGTGTCCTTGGTGCACTTATTTTCCTTTTGATTCCTTTATCATTGAAAAATATGTTGAACTCATCTGAGATGAATTTACCACCTCTTTCTAGTCTCAAACATTTCAGACTCTTTCTTGTTTCTTTCTAAATTCTAGCAAGATACCACTTAAACATTTGAAATGCATCATGTTTTTTCCTTAAGAAACATCACCATCATCATTCTAGAAATGTCATCAACAAACAATATGAAGTATTTATCACCATAATAACTACGTGTTTCAATAGAACCATACAAGTCAGTATGAACCAACTCCAAAATTTTATCAGAAGAATAGGTCTTTCTCTTGAAACAAGACATTGTCATTTTACCCATTTGACATTGTTTACACATCACTTTATCAGGTTTGCTTATTCTTGGTAATCCTCTAACTATTTAAATTTTACTAATGCCTACCAAGTTATCAAAGTTCACATGACATAAGCTATCATGCCATAACCAACCATCTTTATATTGTGCAAATAGACAAGTATCTTTAGATAGGTCAAGATAGAACAAGTTACCTCTTGTTTGTAATCCACTTCTAACTAGTTCACTAGTGGCATCATAAATCTTTGCCTTCTTGTTCTAGAAATAAACTTTGTAGCTTGAACTTATCAACTGTGCTATACTTATCAAGTTATATTTTAAACCATCAACCCAATATCCATTGTCACACTTGATCTTATCATTCAGTTTAATTGATCCTTTACCTTTCACATAACATGGTGGATCATTACCAAATTTAACACTACTTCGATTATAATGTTCTAGCTTGTTAAACTTACTTGTATCACTACTCATATGATGTGAGAAACTACTATCAATTATCCATCTATCATTCTTACTCACATGTGAGATCAATTCAAATTTCTCATCTTCATCAGAATCATATTTCATTGCAATATAAACAACTTCTTGACCACGATCATCAAAATTACTATCAGAACTATCCTCTTCAACAATATAGCAACATTTCTTACCTTTGTCTTTGTTGCTTCTATCATCTCTCCTTCCTTTGTACATGAAATCTTTCCTTTCATCTTTGTCATCTCTATTAGGACATATAGTTGCAATATGACCACCTTTGTTACATGTAAAACAAATAATGAGAAGTTTACCTTTGTATTTTCCTTTTCCTCTAGAAATTATTCTTGCCAAAAATGCTTCAAGTTCATCAAGTTCATCATCAGATCCATTGTCACTTTCTACATTCTTGCTTTTCTTTTTTTTCTTAAATCCATAAAGGGTCAGTTGGTCTTTGAATGCATATTCAACACTATCAGGGGAGTTATTATCAAAATTTTATAGTTCAAATGCAGTAATTCTACCAATTAGACTATCCAAGTTCAAGTCATTACCAAGCATTCATCTTAGTTCTTGAATAGTAGATACTTTGATTGCATAGATAGGAAGTAAAGTCCTTAATACCTTACTTATCATAGTTACATTAGTTATATGTCCTCCAACTCTTCTAATAACATTCACCACTTCTTTGATTCAACTAAAATACTATACAATATTCTCACCTTCTTGTATTTTCATGTCATCAAACTTTCCTCTCAAGCTTTCTACCTTAGCTCTTAACACATTTTTGTCAGCACTATGGATTTTTGCCAACTTGTTCTGTAATACCCCTCCTTTCCTATCATTATAAAATTAATTGTTAAAGTTCTATATGACTCTTCTATAGATGTGTTAGCCCTTATTTGATATTTGAAATGCAATACTTTGATATGTTGAGTAATTGATTACATCAAGTTGTAACAATTTCCTACTCATAGTGATGATGCTTTAATTTTTCTTAGTTAGTTAATGAAATTACTTTTATGATAATGCCATATAGTGTGTCTAAGAAAGATGTTTAGTATGTCCTAACGATGATGAGATATTCATGTTAGAATATGATATTATTCATATTTAGGATTTACTAATATACTTGCCCCATACTTGCATGTGTATGGTGTGTGTGTGTTTATTTTACATTTATGTTTGACATGCTTGATATGGTTGAGGGAGGGAGTTGTAGTCACCTGCTAGTCGAGATTTACACAATGTACCACTCCTCGCTATTGTCTATTTAGCTTAGATAGATATGCACATGTACATGCTCATATTTTATACAGATTTGCAGGTACCAAGCATCAACTTCCTTGAATTTTTAGGATGAGCATGCCCTATCACAATAACTCAATGGTAAGAATGGGGAGATAATATTTTGGTCCAATCCTATTCATAGCCTAATTACTTGTCTTAAGAAAGAGGACATGTATATGATTTTCCACCCTTTTAAAACCCATGAGTTTATCTTTGTCTGTGTTGTTTACATTTGAGTTTCATTCAATTTTGACAATGTTGCTTTTATGTGGATTTGACTATGTGATTTATTTGGTATATGTTTTAATTATAATATTTGGGTTAATCATATATTATTCAGAATTATTAAATATTATTTTATTAAAATGAAAATATTAAAATATGAAAATATTTAATAAATTAAAAATAAATTAAATAGATACTTTAATTTAAAAGGCTTAATTTAGAAGTCTAATTTAGAAAATTGGTTAAAAAGAAATTAAAATATTATGGTATTTAATTAATTAAAAATTAATTAAAAAATATGTGCTTCAGTTTAAAAGATTTAATTTAAAAGTCTAATTTAAGAAGTTGGATAAAAAGAGAATTAAAATATTAAAAGATTAAAGATTTAAAATTGATTTATTATAAATATTTAATTAATAATAATTAAATTAGAATTACTTTTAAATAATGAGCTTTAATTATTATTATTAATTTAAATAATAAACTACACTTCAAATAGTGTTTGCACTAATTAATAAAGTGGAGGAAAATAAAATAAAAGAATATTTTAATTAAAAAGTTCTCTAAGTGTGCACAAATGGATTAAATAATAAAAGTTTATTTTAAAGAGAGGCCTTTGCATGTTCGAAAATTGGAAGCCCTAGGTAGAGTTAACCTCTTTATTAAGAGATTCGAGCTCATTTCTACACACAGGTTTTGGGGAGCAAAACTTAGAATTGGAGAAAAATAATTATTGAAAGTTTCAGAGGGTTTGGATTTGCATGCATTCACATATTGTTGTAGATTTTAGCTATGGTTTTGAGGTAGGGTTTGAAAACTCATTGTAGAATTTTATTGAAAGATCTGTCCACTTTGTGTCTTCATGGGTGCTTGTATAATGCTTATTAATTTATTGTATTGATTTTCGTATAAAGAATTATGTTGTAGATTTTGAAAAAGTAAAACTTATTAATCAAGAAAACTTGACTAGGGAAAATTGTAGAAAAATCTAGAAAATTATTATGATTGTATTATTTTAAAATCCTTTCTAATATAAGAAAAATTTGATTATAGAAAATTAGAAGAAAAAAAACAAATTGAACAACTAAGGTTTCAACTTTAAATTTGATATTAGAACCATGTGATTATCATGAATTTTCTAAATAAAGATAAATATTCTTCTTATATCTGAAATAATTTGGTTGCAAAATTTATTGAAAAAACAAAAGATTAATTGAGAGGAAAGCATTTTGTAACTAAACTTATTCATGCATGTGAAAACAAATATACTAAAGATAGAAAACCAAGTATAGTATGGTTGCATGGTTTGAGAGATCAAAAGCATTTGAAAATACTAATTGTATGTTTATTTTTATTGTATAAAAATAAATTTTATTTTATATATTTATTTATTAAAAAAGAGAGGTTTTTTATGATTAATTATTAATTTTGGAAATTAAATTAAAAATAATAATTAAAATTTTAAAAAATATTATTTATTTATTTTAAAAATTAAATAAATAAATACTATTTATTTTCTTGTAAGTGGAGTTTTAATATCAATTACTTTTAAAACTCTCAGTGGGATATAACTTATTATATACTTATTAATGCAAGTGGAGTTACAAATTAATAAATATATAATTGTGATTTTGTTATATTTTAAGAGAAGCTATAGTGGAGTTCACTATATAATAATCTAGTTATGAATATTTAATATTATGAGAGAAATTGTAGATAACTTAATTAAAATTATAATTTCAAGTTTGAGTTATCTCTAGTTGCATCATGAATTAAAGGAAAAGTAATATTAATATTGGATTTAAAAAAAAAAAAAAAAAAAAAAAATTAAAATGATATGCTTAGCGAAAAAGACAAGAAATTATCGATCAAATGTGAAAAACCCTAGCATTTGACCTAATAAGGAAAATACAATGAACTATGCAAATATTTTCATAATTCAAAAGTATCAATGCCCGAAATCTCACCTTGTAAATATCAACAATAGATTTACAATTTTATCTTCAATTCAAGAAGATAGCCATGGATAAAGAAATACATCATTCGAATCCTTAGTAAAACTGCACGATGTTAGGGCTAAGGAAATGTATAAATCATAGAAAAATCCAATTAAACTTCTGTCTAATTTTGAAAAAGAGGGGGATGATTAGCAATAAGTGATAAAAAGAAAGAATAGGAGGACAGTGGCTTAGAAGAAGTTGGGCTCCAATTTGCAAAATACAGAGGAAGATGAACATCTTAAAGGTCAGAGGGTTTTCTTCAACAAAACTAAATATGCAAGGAATCTAATATTGAAAAAGGATCTGACAATGCCTAAGCAGAAGAATGAAGAGCCCAGCCTTAGAAGTAATCCTCAACCAGAATTTTTTTTCGTGGCAAATAATATCCCCTTAGGTATTAAAAGACATTATAGTTCATCTGTTCCATTACTTAGGTTTCCCAAAACCCTCAACAAAAACTTGCAAGCTTGTATCCCTCCCCATAAAAGACCTCTAGAAAACATGGATAAAGAAAAGAAATTAGAAATATTTAGACAACCTCTAATCATAAGAAACATAGAAAAATAGAAGCACTACCTAGATATCTAGATCATTAGTGATAAACATATAGAGGATAAGTGGCTGGAGTGTTCAAATCTAGGTATATACACATACTAGAGTAGTCCAGAAAAACTAATATCAAATTTGGTAAGAAGATTAGAAAGGGTTTGTCAATATCAGGTAAGTATCATAACGTATTCTAACTATTTATTGTATTTATATTGTGTAAGCAAGATATTAGGAATAAATTGATCTCAAATGCATACTACTTTTATAAAGGTTATTTAGTTAAATTCTTAGCTTGGGAACCAAATTGGAGTGAAAAATTTTAGTAAACATAGTTGTCCTTCGAAAAATTGAATACAATGAATGACTCGAAATTCCTAAATAGCACAATTACCACTAACAGTTGGAAATACTATCATGAGATTGATAACTTTCCTCTAAATTGAGAGGTACAATTCCCTCTTAGAAATATATTCAAAGAATTTAAATAGTTGGTTATGTCTTTTATCAAAAGACACAAAGGCTTTCTAGCATTTAACCATCACTATGGGAGAAATGGAATTATAAGATTTATAAACTAGACAATGAGGAAAGAAAAATGAACAAACAACCACATGACCATCTATCCAGTCTTTCATTTCACAGGGGAAGTGTAAAGAAACATTATTTTATTTTGTTGACTATGAATGATAATTCAGAACTGCACCTAAAACATGAAAGAAATGACTATATAACTATTTTCAATCCAAGAAAATCATATTCAGACTTTAGAATCTGATATATGAAACTCTCTTTTATTTCAAATGCATAACAAAATAATAACAATATCATTTTATCTCTATCATTACAATCAAGTTGCAGAAAAATAAAAATAAAACTTCTATTCCTCCTCCCTGTTACAATCACTGCCCATAAAAATGTATTCTCTCACTCCCTATAGCTGCAAAACTACTAGTGAAGAGAAGAACCTCCATTGTGTGGAAATCTTCACAATAAATAACAAATTTCACTTGTATTTTGGTTCTGGTAACCATTTCTTGAAAATCATTTTAATCATTCTCGTGAATAATCTTCTTCTTATCACTTAAGAATATTTAATAGTTGAGCCATTTTAAAGTTTCATAGATTATAACAAATATATTTACCAAATTTAAAATGAATCCCATGTGCATTCTTGGATAGGTGGCATACGCTAGTAACAAATTACTATCATGATATTGTGACTATCATTGGTAGTTTATATACTCCTGCACTTAAATAGTCATAACTTTTGATCCATACTAAATTTTAGAAAAATGTCTTCGATAGAATTTAGATAATTAGGTTTCCTCAAACATATCTAAAATTCAGCTCAATCCAATAGTTGGATTAAAAGTTGTGGCCCTACAACATGACTATTTTTCTGACTGCAACACATTTGTATTTGTTGGTATGTTTGACAAAACCACATACAATCCATTATAGCTTTTGACCTTGGCCAAATTTTGAAGATTTCTCTAGTGAAGATTTAAAAAACTTGATTTTCGACAACATATCCAAAACTAAGAAAAATCCAATGGTGGGATAAAATGGTATGCTCCCCGCAACATGACTGCTGGTTTTTTCTTTTTTGCTAATAGAAATATGTGGTTACAAGTTGTATTAAAAATATAACAATATATGCACCAATACCTGCACGTGAATCACATGTTGAAACTTCCTTGTTGTACATCTCATTATCCACCACCACCTTTTGGCCTTGGATCTTGGACTCTTGAGCAAATTATAACATCATATATGTTTTTTATTTTATGCATAACAAAGTGACCTTTCAAACTTTTAACTCAAACTTGAACTTTGTGTTTTAGGGTTCAAGTTCAACTTTGGCATATGTGAATAGATAGATCAAATGACTAGAGGCCAACCATCCACTTTTAACATTTCTTGCTTGTGACAGAGCTTGAACCTCAAAGATCTGAATTTCATCTTGCATGGCCCAATTTTGAACTTTAAACTTGAACTTGAACTTGAATTGACCCAAAGGTTTTGTTGGAAATTTGATTGAAAAGATCATTATTGAAGAAGGAGATTGATTGCAAAGAGGGAGATTGTTGATGAAGAATTTTTTCAATCATTGTTTTGTTACTGATGTCAAACCTGCTATTTGCTGGAATGACAATTACTTATAAGATCCAAATACTATCACTTAGTTGATTGATGAAGAGGATTTAATCAATAAGATGTAACAAAAGCACCTAAGGGAAAGGTTGAGTTATGGTTTTTTAACGAAGTACAAGGATCAATTAAGACATTGGTAAAATGATGTATTGACAATATACTTGAAGATACAGAGGTTGGCCACACTCAGAAACACTGGAAGAATAAGTTGTATAAAGGTTGTCTACAAAGCTTAACTAAGTTCATTAGTGAGTGCCGAGCAAGCTAATTCATGCTGAGAAAATTTTCAGTTAGTGTCGAGTAAATGCAAAATCTAGTGTGTGCCGAGTGATACAGAAGGAACTAAGCAAGTTTAGGTGCTGAGAAAAGTAATAGGTGATGAGCATTAGAAAACTTAGTGGATGTCGAGTGAATCCACAATAGGTGTCGAGCATTAGTAAAACATAGTTGGTGCTGAGTAACATAGTATGTGCTGAGCACCAGAATTTCAATGATGCCAAGCTGCTGCATTATTTGAAAAATCAAAGATTCACCAAATCTGAGCTGACAAGTTTGTTACCTAGAATTTGTGAACTAGATGGAGGATAAGGATGATGAGCTGGAGGCACATAATATTAGATAAACCATTTTTAGGTGAATTTAGGAGGATTTTTCATGATGTTTCTAGAAAGAATAAGATATGGGTTAAATTTAATGAATCCTACCTAATTCATTCGAACTAAAATTAAAGGAGGGAAGAATTGAGTGGGAAAGAGGATTATAGACTTCTATTTAAGGAGTCAGAGGCCAAGAAGCAAGAGTTGCTGGAGTGCCAAATTGCAAAGTGGTTGAAGGGTGTCAAGGAGAAGGCATCAAGAAGAAGGAAGAATAGAGCACATAGAATCTACTTTGATAAATGGTTAGAGAGAGAGGATTCACTGGTACATCAAGCATGAAGACTCAAGGAGATAAAGCTTGAGAGGAGGACAAGCTGTAGAGACTGAAAGCCAGACAAATTGTGAAAAAGCTAAGAAGTGATTTGAATTCTACAAGTTAAGTTGTGAGTTGTATCAGGTCAAAAACCCTTGTTGTTACTCTCTAATAATTGTGTCAGTAAGGGTAAAATCCTATGGACTTAGGTTGGTTTAACAACCATTTGTAAATTATTTAATAGGGTGGCATTCCAAGTGAATGTTCTAAAGTATTCTAACCAAGCCCATTTCTAACAAGGTGGTTAAATCCTTTAACCAGGTCACATTTAATAGTGTGTTGTAGCCTTTAACAAGGCAGACCTTTCACAGGGCATCACTTTAAAAGAGTGAGAATTGAGTAGCATGTTATTGGTGGTTTTTTCCAAATTAAGTTTCCATATAAATCACTATGTTATGTGTTGATTCTTCATGTGTTATGCTTGCATATTGATTTACAGTAACTTACTAAGTAGGACAAGTTTAACCTTGGATGCATTGATAGTTTAATGAGCTCACTTTGCTTGATAAAAAAGTTTTTTTTGGGAAATTTGGACCTTGAATAACTAATTTACCCCCCCTCTTAGTTATTTTAAAGAATTTCTAACAATTGGTATTAGAGCCATCTACTAATTTAGTTTTAAGGTACTAGAGGCAGGAAGATCAAGATGTCCAAGAGAGAAGTCCCCAAGCTTAACAAAGATAAGTTCACTGCATGGAAAAAGTTAATGAAGTTGCACCTTGGATCGATAAGTGACCATGCACAAACCTCAATTGAAGTAGAACATGTTGATCTAGCTATACCCACTATAGAAGATATGAAGAAAAAGGAGCACAATTAGGCAATGTTGGAGATTGCCTCCACCCTCAACTATGCTAAATTTGATGATGTCAAGAGATGTAACTCTGCATTCAAGATGTCGAAAGCCCTTAATGATATCTATAGAGGAGATCAGAATGTTCAAAGAGAAAAAAGAGAAAGCCTCAGAGGAAAGTTTGATGACATGAAAATGGAAGAAGGTGAGAATGTTGCTCAATATGCCTCTAGAATGAAAGAAGTGGTAAGTGCAATAAGAAGTTTGGGTGGTCATTTGGAAGATGGAACTGTCAATAGAAAATACTTAAGAACCTTGCTCCCTATCTATGCTATTAGAGTCTCAGCCATCCAAGAATCGAGATGTGTGCCAGGAAACACACTAACTTTTGAAGGTATAGTGGGAAGACTCACTGCATTTGAGTTGTCCAACTTTGATAACTACATACCTGAGAATCTTGAATCTACTTTCAAAGCCAATCTGACATTGAAAGACACTGAGAGGTGAAATCAAAGAAGAAGAAAAAAAAAATGCATCCAGTGACAATAGTATAGATGAAGAATATGTGGAATAATTGGAAGCACTACTGGCCAGAAGATTTCATAGAGGCAAAGGTAAATTTAAAGGTAAGATTCCTATCATTTGTTTTAATTGCAATGAAGTAGGTCATATTGCTGCAAGGTGAACATAGAAGAAAAACTACAAAGAAGGAAATAAGTACAAAAACAAAAGAGAAGATGATAGCAGAGATTACAAAGACAAAGGCAAAAAGTGCTACATTATTGAAGAAGATTAGGATGAGAATGATGATGAGGTGGTCTATGTAGCTATGATAGATGAGTCAGATGAAGATGAGGTAGCAACACTAGTAATCTATGTGAACAAAAATGAAAAATGGATCATAGACAGTGGATGCTCACATCACATGATAGGAGACAAAAGTAAGTTTATTACCTTCACTCAGTATGATGGAAATAGTGTTAGCTTTGGAAAGAATGCTCCATGTCAAATCAAAGAAAAAGGTTCTATTAAAATTATACATAAAGTCTCATGTGATAATGCATACTATGTTGAAGGATTGAACTATAATTTGTTGAGTGTGTCACAACTAGGCAATATAGGTTGCAAAGTAGAATTTGGAAACAAATCTGCCAAAATCTATGACACTGATGGAAATCTAATAGGAAAAGGGAAAAAAACTAGGAGTAATTTGTTTTACCTAGATATGGAAGATACAATTAGTCTTATTGTTAGATTTGATGATGTTTAGTTATGGCATAAAAGATTGTGTCATGTTAACTTTGATAATTTGATTAGCATCAGCAAAAGGAAAAAAGTCAGAGGTTTTCCAAAACTAAAGAAGCCTAAAAATACCATGTGCAAACAATTTCAACTAGGAAAGAAGACCAAGTCAAGTTTCAAAAGCAAAGTTTATGAACTCCCCCATAGAATGGTATTGTAGAAAGAAGGAATAGATCAGTGATAGACTATGCTAGAACATTAATGATGGATAAAAATGTTACTCTGAAGTACTAGAGAGAAGCTATTAGCATAGCTATTCACACTCTGAATTTAATTCAAGTCAAGAAAGGTAAAAATGCAACACCTTTTGAATTATGGTGTGGTCACTCACCTAATGTAAAAGATTTCAAAGTGTTTGGTTGTAAATGCTATATTCTTAAAGATACTAGAAATGGAAAGTTTGATGCAAAGAGTGATGAAGGCATATTCCTTGGATACTCCACTGGAATCAAATCATATAAGTGTTTGAATACTAACACCAACAAGATTTTGGAGAGTGCAAATGTAAATTTTGATGAGCATGCAGAAGTCCAAGTTGATGAATCCACGAAACTAGAAGATTATAGATCTTTTGTATACTTCTATGAAGGAATGCCTACTGAAGATGAAGCTACCGATCAAGTTGGGAATCAACAAAATTTTTTAGTATCAGCTGAGTGACAACCAGTGAATGCCGAGTTGCATTCAGAGGTCGAGTTGTAGAATGAAGATAATGCACATTCTGATTTTGAAATCAGCACACATGAAAGAGATGATGAAATACCAGATAGAGATGTGTATAGTGACTCTGAAGCTGAAGGACCAAACTTGGAAGGAAGGATAGAACCAAGACTATCAAGATATGTGAGAAGAAATCACCTTGCAGA
Source organism: Cupressus sempervirens (assembly GCA_028749045.1). NCBI lineage: Eukaryota > Viridiplantae > Streptophyta > Pinopsida > Cupressales > Cupressaceae > Cupressus > Cupressus sempervirens. Next base: position 599,525,049 of record CM053791.1, on the reverse strand, counting down.
ACAAATTATTGGTGACAAGGAAGCAAGACCAATAACAAGGAATAGGCTAAGGAATGAATCATGTCTGCTGAGCAAGATTGAGCCCAAAAAGGTGAAAGATGCACTGCAAGATGATAATTGGCATAAAGTTATGGAAGAAGAGATAGATTAGATTGAGAAAAAATAAAACTTAGACTCTAGTTCCTAGACCAGCTGATAAAAATGTGATTGGTACCAAATGGGTGTTTAGAAATAAGCTAGATGAGAATGGTGAGATTACAAGAAATAAGGCCATACTAGTTTGCAAAGGTTATGCACAAGAAGAAGGACTAGACTATGGGGAAACATTTTCCCTTTTTGCAAGAATGGAAGGAGTGAGAACACTGCTTGCATATGCTGCCTACAAAGGTTTCAAAGTCTACCAAATGGATGTAAAGTCTACTTTTTTGAATGGTATACTGGAAGACGAAGTCTACATAGAACAACCAGAGGGATTTGTTGATGATAACAATAAGGATATGGTTTTCAAATTACATAAAGCACTCTCTGGTTTGAAGCAAGCACCTAGAGTATGGTATGAGAGACTTGACAAATATCTTGTGAAGATAGGAATTGAGAGAACAGATGAAAACAAAAACTTGTATATCAAGGCAAAAAAAGGTAAAGACATTTTGATATTTGAAATCTTTGTTGATGATATAATAATTGGTAGAAAAGATGCCCTATGCAAAGATTTTGCTGATAAGATGAAGAATGAGTTTGAGATGTCAATGTTTCAAGAAATCAAATTCTTTTTTGGATTACAAGTACATCAACTAAAGCATGGCATATTTGTGATTCAATCAAAATACACCAAGGAGATACTCAAGACATTTGGTTTAGAAGACTCAAAACCACTCAGTACACCAATGGTAATAAGACATAAGTTATCCAAGAATGATGAGTCAGTTGAAGTAAATTAGACATTGTATTGATCAATGATTGGAAAGTTATAGTATGTTGTCCATAGTAGACCAGACATTGTGTTAGCTTTTGGAATAGTGGCATGATTTTTTGCAAACCCAAGAGAAAATCATTTGATGGCAGTAAAAAGAATACCGAGGTACCTAAAAGGGACATATGACTTTGGCTTGTATTACAAGAGGAGTGAAAAGTTTGAGTTGAAAGCCTACACTAATGCAAACTAGGGAGGTAACATTGATGATAGAAAGAGCACCAGTGGAGGAGCACTTTTTTAGGGAAACGATTGGTTACTTGGACCAACAAAAAGAAAAGTTGTACCTCATAGTCCACAACAGAAGCTAAGTATGTTGCTGCTGCTATCAACTGCACCAAGATTGTATGGATCAAACATCTGCTGCAAGGTATGAAGGAAGAGGTAACTAAACCTATAATACTCTATTGTGATAACACAAGTGCCATCAACATATCAAAGAATCTTGTAATGCATGCTAAAACAAAGCATATTGCAATTAAGTATCACTATGTAAGAGAATTCGTGGAAGATAAGAAAGTAAGGATGGAATATGTCAGCTGAAATGAATAGATTGCTAACATCTTCACAAAAGCACTACCTAAAGATGCATTTGAGTATCTTAAAGGTAAGTTAGGGGTGATACCCCTAGCCAAGGCTACTTAAGTAATAGAAAAACTGCCCTGCATCAAATGAGTTAACTGTTAAAATGATACAAATTGATGTAGAGGATACTTACTTTAGGATTTTAGTTGAAGTAATCAAAGTGCTGAAGTTCCAAATCAGTCACAAAGCAAGGTGATAGAGGGAGAAATTGGAGTACTTGCAAATACCACACTTGCATGTTAAGATGCTAAAACAGTATGTCTTTGGCATTGTTGTCAAAGAGGGAGATAAAAAGAGAAGAAACTGATCAACAACATTCAATTGGAAAAAGGGAGAAATAATAGAAATTGATCAAATCTACAAGATCAAATGGACAGAGGGAGAAGTAGCTGATACTAGAATAGCAAAAAATGATCAATGCATACAGAGAGAAAAATAATGTAAGAGGAGTCAGGAGCAGTACAAGATCAAAGTGAATAGTGGTAAGCCACAAAAAAGAGGGAGAAAAAGGATGTATAAGAAGACTAACAAAAAATAAGCAGAAAGGAAATATTAGCTCAGAGGGAGAAAATAGTGTAGACAAGAATCAATCAGAGAAATAACAAAACACATATAGTTTATCAGCAAAGGGAGTCATAAGCTAGTTTATGTTGCTGATAGAATAAATAGTTTTGAATAAAGTTTTCTTTTTGGCATTTGACTTACTATTTTACCTAGTTAGCATTTTGATAACTTGGTTGATCTGTTTGGTTTGCCATCAATGCCAAAGAGGGAGATTATTGGAAATCTGATTGAAAGATCATTATTGAAGAAGGAGATTAATTGCAAAGAGGGAGATTGTTGATGAAGAACGTTTTCAATCATTGTTTTGTCATTGATGTCAAAATTGCTATTTGCTAGAATGAAAATTACTTATAAGATCCAAGTACTATCAGTTAGTTGATTGATGAAGAGGATTTAATCAACAAGATGTAATAAAAGCACCTAAGGGAAAGGTTAAGTTATGGTTTTGTAATGAAGTACAAGGATCAATTAAGACATTGGTAAAATGATGTATTGACAATATACTTGAAGATACAGAGGTTGGCCACACTCAGAAACACTGGAAGAATAAGTTGTAACAAGGTTGTCTGCAAAGCTTAACTAAGTTCATTAGTAAGTGCCAAGCAAGCTAGTTCATGCCGAGCAAATTTTTAGTTAGTGTGTGCCGAGTGATATAAAAGGAGCCGAGCAAGTTCAGGTGTCGAGAAAAGTAATAGTTGCCGAGCATCAAAAAACTTAGTGGATTTTGAGTGAATCCACAGTAGGTGTTGAGCGTCAGTAAAACATAGTTGGTGCCGAGGTCTAGAATTTCAATGATGCCAAGCTACAACATTATTTGAAAAGTCAAAGATTCGCTAGATCTAAGCCAACAAGTTTGCTACCTAGAATTTTGTGAACTAGATGGAGGATAAGGATGATGAGTTGGAGGCACAGAATTTTAGATAAATCATTTTTAGGTGAATTCAAGGGGATTCTTCATGATGTTTCTAGAAGGAACAAGATATGGGTTAAATTCAATGAATCCTACCTAATCCATTCGAATTGAAATTAAAGGAGGGAAGAATCGAGTGGGAAAGAGGATTTTAGAGTTCTATTTAAGGTGTCACAGGCTAAGAAGCAAGAGTTGTCAGAGTGCCAAATTGTGAAGTGGTTGAAGGGTGTCAAGGAGAAGGCATCAAGAAGAAAGAAGAATAGAGCACAAAGACTCTGCTTTGATAAGTGGTCAGAGAGAGAGAGGATTGCACTAGTACATCAAGTATGAAGATTGAAGGAGACAAAGCTTTAGAGGAGGACAAGCTGTTAGAGCTGCAAAGATTGAAAGCCAGGCAAATTGTGAAAAGCTGAAAAGTGATCTAAAATCTGCAAGTTAAGTTGTGAATTGTATTAGGTCAAAAGCCCTTGTTGTTACTCTCTAACAATTGTGTCAGCTAGGGTAAAATCCTATGGACTTAGGTTATTTTAATAACCATTTGTAAATCCTTTAACAAGGTGGCATTCCAAGTGAATGTTTTAAAGTCCTCTAACCAAGCCCACTTCCAACAGGGTGGTTAAATCCTTTAACCAGGTCACATTTAACAGTGTGTTGTAGCCTTTAATAGGGCAAGCCTTTCACAGGGCATCACTTCAAAAGAGTGAGAATTGAGTAGCATGTTGCTGGTGGTTTTTCCCAAATTGGGTTTCCACGTAAATCACTATGTTATGTGTTAATTTTTCATGTGTTATGCTTACATATTGATTTACAGTAACTTGCTAAGTAGGAAAAGTTTAACCTTGGATGCACAAATAGTTTAATGAGCTCACTTTGCTTGATGAAAAAATTTTATTAGGACATTTGGACCTTGAATAATCGATTCACCCCCCCACCCCACCCCCCCTCTCATTTTTTCTAAAGCATTTCTAACAGGTTCAACTTCAACTTAAACTTTTTCATATGCAAATAGGAAGGTTGATGACTAGGAGAATGATTAGCCTGCATTAACATTTCTCATTAGTGACAGAACTTGAACTTGAACTGACCCAAAGGTTCAACTTCAAATTCAACTTAGGTACTCCCAAGACTTAAACAATTGACTTTAAGGACAAAGAAAATTACAAGTGTAACAAAAACAATATTAGGAAATATTTTGCTTCTAACTGGATTGAACGTAAATTTTTTTTGCCTAAACTAAAACACATACAAACCCTCATAAAAATAGGTAAATCTTTAGAAAATATGGTTGACATTGAAGAAAATTTTCACAAATCCAATAACATCAAGTTTTTAGTAGAAACATAATTAGGTGAAAAGGTATTTAACAAAAAATGATCATAACAAATAGATACATATATGAATTAGTTTTCACAAAAGCTAAAGGAGTAATCAATAGATACATTAAACCCAATCTAAATCTAGAACATAAAATCACAAATATTAAGGAGGAACTTAGTAGCATCAACATCAAGAAATAAAAATAAAAATATGGGATAGAAAAAGAGAGAGAAACTAAAACATTCACGCATAAACTATAGAAAGAAATTTAGAAAGAGGTATCAAAGAAGAAGAAATGACAGTAATAGGAAGAGAGATTTTAGAACAACAAGAGGCAATTTAGATAGGAATGAAGGAATAAGAAGAAATAGAAAATAAGGACATTCAAAATAAAATTTCAACAATTAAACAATGTGAATCATGCCAAGGAGAAAGTGGATTTCTGGAAGAGCTTGCAGATAGTCTAAAGAATCTTACCTGACTTTCCCAGGACATTCAACTCATGAAGAATGATATTAAATATCACATGATATTAGGAAATAAAAAACATAGAGAACATGAGAAGATATACTATCTTGAAAAGAAAACAGAAGAAGTCAACAACTCAACAAATAAAAGAGAAGATAAAGGATCTCCAAATAACAAAAGGGAACCAAGAACAAATGAGAAAGTAAGATAGGAAAATGAAAGTTCAGAAAATTCTAAAGTCTTAATTCAAATAGAAAACTCAAGGATAGAAAATTAGTGCATAACAAGACATAATTTGGAAAGTATATTTAAGTAGAAACAAATAAAAGAAAAGGAGGATAAATAACTCACGTTAAAGATAATAGAATATGAGATCATAGAACATGAGGAGATAAAAGCAAATAAGAAATGTAAAAAAGACAGAGCAAAAAATATACAATCTAAATAATAGGGTAAGGAAGATAGTATACCTCTAACAGAATTAGAACATTAAAGTAATGTTACTATCTGAAAAAGAATAAGAAAAGAACATATAGATTTTGACAGACTCCTAACAATGGGAAATACCTCTTTGAAAAAAGTGACAAAGAGAAACAATACATATCTAAGAAAAAAGGAATGGATTGAAGGGATATTTAATACCGACGGAGGTTGACACCTACATTAAGACATTAAATATATAAGATCAAAACAACTGTGAATAAACAAGGAATGAAGAAGATAAACATTACATAAACTGTTAGATATGGGGAGAATTTGGGGTTCTAAATGAAATAGAACAAAAAAGTAAAGAAAAAGAGACAAAGCAATAGCTTGGAGAAAGGAAGGAGCAAGAGATTAAGGCAATGGAAATAAAAGAACAAATATTTAAGGAAGTAGCAGAAGAGGAGGAAGAGGTGAAAGGAGATTTAAGTTCATGTAGTATCAATAATGCACAACATTATATGGAGAATCTAGGTATATCTATCAACTAGGAAGGCTTCCAAACCCCGAAGTGTGGTAAATAGAAAAAAAAGCATGGAAGGAAATTACTTAAGGAATTAAGAATTATGGATGGGCAAGCAAAGGAATACAAAATATGAATGAAATTTTAAAAGAAAGAAAGGGGAAGATCCTTCCCATATAAAAATGATGATTATAACTTGGAATGCTAGGGGACTCAATGCCCCTAGCAAAAAATGATTATTACAACACAATCTTAATTTATTCGAATAAGATATTATATTAATTCAAGAAACTAAGTTGAATAAATAAGAAATTGATAGCTTAGAAAATAAATTGGGTAACTAGAAAATAATACTTGTAGAATCTAATGGGGCATCAAGAGGTATAGGTTTTATTTGGATTCCTAGGAAAATAGCACTCAATATAATGGTCATGAACAACAATTGGATGGGAAGTAGACAAAAAATTTTCTAACATAATCTTCAAATAACTTTGATTAATGTTTATGGGCCTACTCAAACAACAGACAAGAAAAGAGTATGCGATGAGATTAACACTTTCATGGGTAGGTGATTTTAATGCAATCCTAAATTTGGAGGAAAAGTATGGGGGTTTATAGGTGGTATCACAAGCAGTTATAGATTTTAGAAATTGGGTGGAAAAATGTAGTTTATTGGATATACCAACCAGTAATGGTATTTACACGTGGAATAACATAACAAAAGGATTCAGTTACATAGTAGAAAAATTAGATAGGTTCTTCTTCAAAAGAGATTTAAGCAATATTGAATTGGCGCTTCAATCATGGATTATGCCAAATGTAGGATTATATCATTATCCAGTTAGAATAGAATTAGTTGAACCCGTAAAATTGTCTAGGAATCCATTCAAATGTGAAAAATGTGGTTTTTAGACTACAAATTCATGGATAATATAAAACAATGGTGGTAGGAAGGAAACTTTAAAGGATCTAAAATGTATTGCTTTTTCTCCAAACTAAAAATGCTTAAAAATATTTTTAAAATGGAATAAAACACACTTTAATAACATATTTAAAGAAAAACTAAATAAAGAAGAAGATCTTAAGAAATTAAGAAAAGAAGTCATTTAAAAAGGTATGGAAAATGAATATTATAATAAAGAAAAAGAATTAATAGCTAAACATGAATATATATTAGTGAAAGAAGAGCTGTTCTAGAGATAAAAGTCAAGGGATAAATGCTTAGCAAAAAAGGATCGAAACACATAGTTCTTTCATAACAACACTCATAATCAAAGATTAATAAACATAATACTAAAAATTAAAAATAAGGAAGGGAGTATAGAAGAAGTGTTAGAATTACAATAGGAAAGATAAAATCTGAGAGGTGGGAGGGTGAATCAGTGCTTTAAACTTTAACCCATAAAACATTCACCACACATCCATCTCACATATTCAATATGTAAATTGAAATACCATGTAAAACATATACATATAAAGCATGTAAACAAGTAGGAATTCACACATACATGACACAAGATATGATTACCTAGAAACCCTCCAATGAGAAGGTAAAACTGGGGTGGGGATGACACCCATAAATCTTCACTACTGTAGTGATAAAGTGTATCCAATGATGGTTACAATATTTGATCATGAAACATGATCTACCCTATGAAAGCTCTGCCTTGTTAAAGGCTTACAAAGATTGTTAGGTCTCACCTTGTTAGAGGATTTCAACACCCTGTTAGAAATGTGCCTAATTAAAGGACTTCAACTCACAATTAAGTAAGCACCTTGTTAGAGGATTTCAATATAGCCTGTTAGGACTACTCTATTAAGAGATTTAACTAATTCACCTATTAGAATGTCTCAACGATGATCCTACAATTAGCACTTTGATGCTTGATGATAGATCACCTCTATTTTGTTGTTTACTTGATCCTTCCTGATTACATGTCTCTCTTCTATTCACTGTTTCCTTCCTCTACTCCCCTTTAATTGATTCTGCAATTCAATTCAAATCACAATTCCTTGGTCACCATGAATGTCTTGGTTTGTTCTTGCAAAACTCTCCTTGATCATTCATTCATTCTTTTCACACACAAGAAGTTTAGGGTTTGTCCTCCTTAAGAGGACCTAGGTGACTTAGGGTTAGGTATGAATCAATGACTATGATTCATCCATATTGCCACTTAAACCTTCCCTTTACTTGATTGGAATCATGTAATACATAAGGATTCCCACTTAAGATTTGTCCTTATCACCAAAATATTGTAATTCAATCCTTAAGTCAACCCAAAAATAATTTACATAGTAGTTTGTGCCACTACAAAAAACTATGAAAAAATTATGTTACTCAGCATCTGAAGTCCCTGGTGCTTGGCACATACTGTGACTTCAATGCTGTTAGTCAGCATCTGAATGACGCGACATGCACTACTTACTTGGTTCCTGAATCACTCAACACATACTATTTGCTCGACACTTGAGTGACTCGACACTCATTATTTACTTGACATGCTCTAATTTACATGTTGTGCTTGACATATGTTACTTGTTCGGCATGCACTAAGTAAGTGACTTAAGTGTATAGACACTCACTTGTCAAAACCAATATGAGGTTAACCATCTCCCCCTTTGACATGAGTGTCAAAAACACTTGGTCATACATTAATACTCTTATTCTTACAAGCATAACATAAATGACTATTCAGCTTCGATACAAAATCAAAATATTAAAATATTGCAACATGACTTATACCTCAAAATATTATAAATCTCCCTAAGTTTTTTGATCTATTCTATATTTTACTATGCTTTGTATCAAAAGATTTCTCTTGCTGAGTAGGTTTGCCTCAATTGATACTCTTTCTCTGTTTTCTGCTTGCTTGCTCTCTCACTTGCACTTACTCCCTCATTTTGCCTCCCCATTTCTCTTACTCCCCCTTTTTGACACTAATGTCAATGGGTTATACACTAATAGTGTATTTGTCCAAAAATGATTTGTGGACCTCAAGTATAATTTTAAGAGCTGCATCCCAATTATCACATGCTACATCCAAAGACTTAATTTAGATGGCCAACTCGGTAGCAAGGTGTACTAAACCATGTAATGTAGAAAGATTAGGGTCTTTCTTCATAAGTGTTTCTACATAGCTTAGCTCCTTGTGTAAAATCTCCATGTGAGGAGTCAATATAGACTGAATACTAATCAGTTTAGCCTTGATGTTGTCTTCATCTTCTTGTAATTATGCTAACCAACTTTGGGATTAAAAAAGGGTCCTAAAGTGTTTCTCATTTTGAGCTAGAGTCATGGGAAATTTGGCACTAGATGATTGCATTTAACTCTCCAAGCTCAGGATGTGATTCCTTATCTCCTGTGTGAAAATTGTAGGATTACACAATTTGGTGTATAGAGAGAAAATGTTCTCTAGTACCTTGTTCACACTATCTATCTAAGTTGCCAATGCAACCTATATTATTACAATATTACTAGATATCTTCTTATTCACTTTGTTTTAAAACTTCTTCTTAGACCATTCTAATAATTTGACATTAGTATCTAGGTCTTGGTCACTTACTCTTTCCACTATGTTGGTCAATTGTTCAATGATAGGCTTTGTTTCATCTAGATTAGGTAGATTGAATGCATCTAAGAAAATGTCTTTGATCTCAATCAAAGCTTTCTTTTGCATATACTCCCTTCTGAGTAGTTCTTGATGTTTCTTCCTTGCTAGGGCCTCTTGTAGTATACCCATCTGCTCAATTGCTATTGCTACATAATCAAACTTGGGCAATACAATTTCTTCATCTAGGCTAACATCTCCATAAGTAATTACCTCTTTTCTCTTAGATGAGCTATGAATCGACACTAAGAATTGCAACAATGTAGCATCTATGCTTGGCCTCTGAAGATTTTGACTAGACGGAGTTCCTGACTCTGGTAATGTCACCAGTGCTTGAATTAATACTAGCTCCTTCAGCTTGGGTGTCAAATTTATGTCTTTAGACTTGTTCTTTTCTACCTCTTTGATTTCAATTGCACCTTGATCTTGTGCTAGAGGTTCTGGTGCATTGTGTCCCATCATTTATTGGTGTTTCCACCTTGTCTTCTTCAACTGTCTCAACCTTGTCTTTTTCAGATTCTTGTACATTTTATGAGACTAGAGTGCCTTCCATGAATGTACTAATAGTGCAACCTATTGTCTCATTCCTTTGATATACAACTAAGGGTTGTGAAGGTTGTAGACTTGTGACTTGAGAAGTGATTGTAGGTGTTTCTTGTGTTTTCACTTCCTCCCATGCAATCATAATCTCTAACTTCTAAATTTCATATACACTTACCAATACATGGTTATCACATAATTTGTCTTTTAGTGTAGATTGGACAAGCATTCTTTTCAAATCTTCCTCTATTAGGGGATTGATTTTTTGATCTGTAGGATCAAAAACATCCTTTACTAAGATAGTTTTAGTACTTGCACTTATCACCTATAGACAATTGGCACTCGACATTTATGTATCTTGTACACTCTGATCTAGTTGGTACTCTTCCTTAGCTATTGCCTAATCATCAATATTCATATCAGTGCCTCCCTCAACTATGCCTTCTCCATTGTTATCTTCTGCATCATCTTCTACCTCAATAGGTACTTGTTCATCATCTTTGGCTATGGGTAGTCCATATGTAATCTTCCACATTTGTTTGGATTTTAGTACAACATCCTCTATGTTGTTCTATAATATGCTAAATGCCCTATACTTAGGTACAAATCTCATGACATATTTCTTTATGACTTTAGAAATTTGTGCCTTGCTAAGTTTTGGCATAACTTGAGTGAGAGCTATCTCCCTAATTTTCTTCTATGTGTCCAAACAATAGTGCCATTTCTACTCAACTCTATCATATAAACTCTTAGGTATGGAGTTGGCAATTTCTAGAGGAGCTTTCTTAAAAGTAGCCATCATGGCATATATTGCCACCTCTACTTGATTCTTCTCAATATTTCCAAGATGATCAAATTCAATGTGAGAGAAACTTGACAAATCAACATTGTTTCTAATGTTCTCACATAAATTATCTAGGTCTAAGGAGGGACTGTGACTCACCACTTGGAATTGGTTGTTGTCATCAGATTTAGTCTTCTCCTCATTAGAATCAACCTAAGAAACATACTTTCTTCTTGGTCTTTTTTGTGCTCCACCTTCATGCTCTTTAGGCTTGGCTACCTCTTTAGCCTTTTGTGTAGTGACTCTTGTACTAGCCCTTGTGGTAGATGTTGTTGGTTAGGGCTAACTAGGTTTTGCAACCTTCTTTGGTTTTCTTATTGCTTGTGTCTTTGCCTTTCTTTTCTTCTTGTTAGTAGGAATAGGTGCTTCCTTGACTTCTTCTTCCTCGACACCTTCTATAGTTCTATTTCCTCCTCTTGTTGATCCTCTCCTTGACCTTGTGTTAGTGTCAATGATGCTTGAACCTATGTCCTCTTCTTCTTCATCATCTTCCTCTTCTTCTTCTTCCTTGATTCCTTCACCAATTTTTTCTTTTATTTTCTTCACCAATTTTTTCTTCTTCTTGATCATAGAAGCAATCTTCAACTCCATAATGATCTTTGATTTGGCCAATTCATAATTACCAAATTCTTTGGCTTCTTTCTCCTCTTCTTATGCAAGTAATGCTATGATTGCTGCAAAGACCTCATCAAAATTTATCTCATAACCTAATGGCCTTAGCCATATCAGTCTAGGAATTACTTCTTGAACATATGTGTGATCAATATCAATTAGGAAGAAAACATCATCATAATGTTTCTCCACTAGTGAGACTAGAATCCTTAATCTCTTCTTCATAGATTGTTTAAAATATTCAAAATAAGTAGTCATTACTGACTGAAAGTTATCACCTAATTGTTCAATGGATTCTCATATCTGTATTGCAATTGATCTATTTGTCTTCCATGGAACCTTACCAAATATAGGAAATTTATTTTGCACATAGAAGAAAATACATACCAGAATAGATCCAAATTTACATTGAGCACTATTTGTTTTCCTTGTTGCTCCCAGATTTTCAATCAATTGTTGCAACTGCACTTTGGCAAGATCATAAGTATGATCTTTCTTCACAATTTTGTAGCCCATATTTTCTACAATGCAAGGTACACTATTTAATCTACTTGAATGATAAAATTTGTGTGCTATTACCCTCACCATAAAAGCTATCAGGGGATCTATGATTGTGTTAATGGTCGTTCCCCTTTTGTTCCATACAACCCGTATGTTCTTTTCAATGACTTCCTTTGACTCACTTCTCATAGTCTTTGGCTAATCTAGAGTTGATACCCTGTTACCCTATGAACAATTTTCTTTGTAATTTTAACTAGCTCGTTCTCTAACCATACTGGGCTATCATGAATTCTGCTTAAGACAATCCTAATCCACTCAATTTTGAAGACATTTGGAAAATCTAGGGCATGAGTTAACCCTTTCTTCTCAAAAATATTGTATTCTTCCTTCAATGCTCCATTTTCACATAGTCTTCCATATTCTTCTCTAATTTCCATGTCACCTATGCTTCAAATCTTGCAAGTGTAACAATTCTTGACATCTTGAATCATCAAGACTCACAATGGTATCATAGACAACACATCAGAGGGATCTTTCTTATATGCTATATTTGGAATAGCCTTGAAAATAGGTTGTTTGATCTCATTGCTAATTAACTGAACATTGAAAACCTCTTTTCCCTCTACACCTTTTTCTTTAGAAGAACTAGATGCCACTACATATATCTAGGGTTTGTGAAATTTGAAACTGTGTAGCTCGACACATGGTAAATATGTTACAAATCTTGATGAAATGATGTTGAAGAACTGTTCAAATCTCCTAAAAATGCTTACATGAAATTCCCTAGATTGCCATTAGCTCTTCATCTTCTTTCTCAAATTCAAATGATGTTAAATGAGAAGAAATTGATCAAATAGCCCTTAAAATACTATAATTAATGCTAAGTGCTTACACAACTATAAGCTTGACATCAATTGATTTCTAGCTCACTCAACATCCACATGTGTTTCCATTCGCTCGACAACCATTACAAGCTTGGCCTCAACTAGCTAATTTCATTAACTTGACATGCACTGACATTTTACTCGACAACCATAAGAGACTTTTCATGCTTGGCAGTAACATGAAAAAGCTAACAATACTTGAAAGATTTTTCCTTGATTTCTAAAAACACTTTGCATCTTTATTCATGAATATATAATCTTTTCAGAACTAAATCCTTGGAACTAATGTATGGTATATCTTTTAAATATTAGTCCCTCATACCTCTTGATTGCTTAGTTTGATGAGGTGTGATCACCTGAACCATTGGATGAAGTGATCCCATTTTCACTTGATGTGCTACAATTCTCCTTTCTTTTCTATGTCTTGTTCATCTCATCTAAGATATTTTCAATATCTGGTTTTTCTTTTCCTTTTTTGAACTCACAACTTGGTTCCTTTGACCTGGTTGGACAATATCGACTGATGTGACCAGTCTTTAAATACCTAAAACATGTGGTTTGACTCAACCAACTTTTGTAGTCACTTTTGAAGTGTGCTCTAATATAGTTCTCAGGAACATATCCATAATCTTGATAGTAGTGACAACTATACCTTGTGTTATAATCCCAATTATAAAAGTTTCCATTATTCTTTACCTTTGTCTATTTGTTTGATGACCACTTGGGTTTGGATCTACACTCAAAAGCTCTATGTCCACATTTCTAACAGTTACAAAAATATCCTTCAAATCTTTGAGTGCACATGGCCTTAGTTCTACATTCATGTGCCTAATGATCTTGTTTGTTGCACTTATGGCAATGACCCATGCTCTTCTACTTAAAATTCTAAGTTGCAATCTTGCCTCTGCACACATTAGCAATATGTCCTTTCTTACCACAATTATGACAAGTAGGTTTTGAGTTCTTACCTTTGTTACTTATTTCTTTAGCACTTTTGGATTTGATTCTCCTTCTTCAATACTTGTGTATCCCAGTACAGATGTATCATTTTTAGATCTAGGAGATCTCATCAATTGTTCAAAGTACTTGATAGCTTCATTTGGTTTATTGAAACATTCAGCAAACTCCTTTTCCCTTTTTAGATCATTGCTCAACTATTCATTCTACAACTTTAGTATTGTTATCTCAATGTCTTTACTATTTATTTCATTATTAGCAATCATGACTTGATTAAGTGTTTCCAATTGTATGTGAGCAATCCTATTTACTTCTGAAGATTTCTCCTCTAGTCTGTTGGTCAAAACTCTTTTTTCATCTTCAACCATCACTTTTTCTTTCATAGCTTTATTTTTTTGTTCGGTCACCTCACATAGTAATATGGCTTGTGATTCTTTCTCTATTTTAAGATTTCTGATTGCTTCAACTAGGGTTCTCTTCTTTTCCATTAGATCTGCAACTACTGCATCAAATTCATTCGAGTTTCTATTTGTAAATAGCTAGTAGTGTCCATCTCTTGGTATTGTGTATCATTCTCCTCAATATTAATTGCATTCCTTCTTCTCAATGATTTCTTTAGATCATCTCTTTCTTTATTCAACTGATGTAGAATGAGTTGTATTTCAATCTCCTAGTTCTCAATAACTTTTCCCAACTTGTAGACTTCCATTTCTAAGATCTTTCCTCAAAGCTGTTAAGCTTCAATTTTAGAGAACTATGCTTTGATACCAATTTTTGGAATTACAATAGGAAAGATAAAATCTGGGGGGGGGGGGGGGGTTGTCAATTAGTGCTTTAAAATTTAACCCATAAAATATTCACCACACATCCATCTCACATATTCAATATGTAAACTAAAATAACATGTAAAGCATATACATCTGAAGCATGTAAACAAGTAAGCATTCACATATACATGACACAAGATATTATTACCCAAAAACCCTCCAATGAGAATGTAAAACTAGGGTGGGGATGACACCTGCAAATCTTCACTACTACTGAATAAACTGTATCTAAAGATAGTTACAATGTTTGATCATGAAACATGATCTACCCTATCAAAGGTCTACCTTGTTAAAGGCTTACAAAGACTATTTGGTCTCACCCTATTAGAGGATTTCAACATCCTGTTATAAGTGTGCTTGATTAAAGGACTTCAACTCATAATTAAGTAAGAATCTTGTTAGAGGATTTCAATACAATCTTTTAGGACTAATCTATTAAGAGATTTAACTAATTCACCTATTAGAATGTCTCAATAATGATCACGCGATTAACACTCTAATGCTTGATGACAACTCACCTCTATTCTGTTGTGTTCTTGATCCTTCTTGATCATATGTCTCTTTATTGTTCATTGTTTCTATCCTCTATTCTCCTTTAAATTATTTTGTGATTTGATTTAGATCATAATGCCTTGGTCATCATGAATGTCCTTGGTTTGCACTTGCAAAACTCTCCTTGATCATTCATTCATTCTTTTCACACACAAGAAGTTTAGGGTTTGTCCTCCTTAAGAAGACCTAGGTGACTTAGGGTTAAGCATGAATCAACGAGTGTGAAATCTTCCCTTTACATGATTAGATGCATGTAATACATATGGATTCCCACTTAAGATTCATCCTTATCACCAAAATATTGTAATTAAATCCTTAAGTCAACCCAAAAATAGTTCACATAGTAGTTTGTATGACTATAAACAACTATGAAAAACTATGTTACTCAACATCTGAAGTCCCTAGTGCTGGACACATATAGTGACTTCAATGCTATCACTTGGCATTTGAATGTTTTTGGATGTACTGCTTGCTTGGTTCCTAAATCACTTGGCACATAATGTCTACTCGACACTTGAATGACTCGACATATGAGTGGCTCAACACTCACTATTTAATTGGCATGCTCTAATTTACATATTGTGCTTGACATATGTTACTTGTTTAGAACTAAGTAAATGACTTAAGTGTATAGACACTCACTTTTCAAAACCAATCTGAGATTAACAAGAAGACCCTTCCAAAATAACAAAAGTTTTAGTGGATTATTATAAAAATATTTTGAATAATTTTGATTGTTCTAACCAAAAAACATAGGAAAATATGTTGAAAGTAATACTTAAACTAGTAACACCACCAAAAAATATTTTTTTGAATAAACCCTTCACTCTAGAAGAAATTATAAATGCTTTTTTCAAACTTAACCAATAAAAATCACCAGGATTGGATGACTTCCAGGCCTTCTTTTTTCAAAAATGTTGGGAAATCATAGGAATAGACCTCTGGAAGACAATTAAAGCTTCAAGAAATGCACGATCATTATTAACAGAGATATTCATACCTTTTTAACTTTGATACCCAAGAAAAAGATCTTTGAAGAACTTGAAGGCTTTAGACCTATTGTGCTATGTAATACCATTTACAAAATCATATCGAAAGCGCTAGAACATCATCTTAAAAACATTCTTCCTATCCTCATTTTAGAAGAAAAAATTGGTTTCATCCCAAGTAGATCTATCCTAGATGTAATTTCGATGATTCATGAAACTATTCACTCAAAAATTAGGAAGAAGAAAGAATATATGCTCATGAAACTAGATATAAAAAAAGCTTATGACATAGTAGATTGGAGATTTTTATGTAAAATATTTGAAGCCTTGAGGTTCTCTCATCAATGGGTTAATATGATATTTAAATGTATATCAACTTCAAAAATTTCACTTTGAATAAATGGTTCTCTAGAAGGCTTTTTCAATATTTTAAGAGGAATTCACCAAGGTGATCCAATCTCTCTCTTTTTATTCATCATCATGGTGGAAGCCTTTGGTAGAGAAATAAAGAAAGCCCATGATGAAGGTAAGATTAAAGGTATCACTGTAGTAGAAAACATCACAAATGTTACTCATCAACAATTTGGTGATGACATAATCTTAGTAGGAGAGATTACAATAGAAGAAGCCCTAAAATTTAAACAAATTCTACAAAATTACACGAAAATATCAGGGAAAAATGTGAACGCTGAGAAATTAGAATTTTTTTTCCTCAACACACCACTTGAAATGAAAGATTGCCTTTGCAATTGCATGGGATACAGAAAGGGATCCTTTCCATGCAAATACTTAGGAATATACTTGGAAAAGGGATAAGGAGAACTAAAACTTGGAGCAAAATTTTGGACAGAGGCAATAAAAAAACAAAAAGTTGGAAAGGAAAATGGTTAACTAAGGCTGGAAGAGTTACAAAAATTAAAGCTATCCTTTAAGCTATCCCAACATATCAATTTTCGTGTCTCCCATTACCCAAAAACATCAATAAAAATTACAAGGGAAACTCAAAAATTTCTTTTGGAGCAGAACTGAGGATAAAAAGAAATCTACATTAATTAAATTGGAAAAGATCTATAGACCAAAAGATTAGGTGGCTTAGGAATTAAGAATTTTAACTGGAAAAATGAAGCCTTAGGAGAAAAACTAGTTTGACGAATGTATCAAGAGAGAGATATTAAAAGGGCAAAAATATTTTATAACAAATACTCGAATACTAAAGATCCATCCTCATTATTTAGAACTAAGAATCCATCCAAAGGATTAGAGGTATGAAAATTTATGATCAAGTGTCGGGCCTTGATCATTAAATATGTAACTTTGGATATAGCGAAGGGGGAATAAGCCCTATTTTGGGAAGACTCCTGGGATGGGATTCCATCTATAGACAATTTCAACATTTCCCCTAACATCAAAAACACTTTAGTAAATTTATGGGATAAATAGGTAGATAATTATAAATAACTGACGAGTGTGAAAGGGGAGGATATATGGTCATGGAAATCTCTAGAAGGCATAGGTCTATCTTGTGAAGGAAAAGAGGCCTTAAATCAAATTATTAAATAGAGAAAGTTCAATCATATAGATAGAGAAGGTAGACTTATATGGGGAGCTTCAAAGGATGGGTAATACGGGGTAAAGAAGGGATATAACATTATTGTCAACTCTTAAAGATGGGAAAAAATCAATATGCCTATTAAACTATGTTGGAATCAAGCTTGCTTGCCAAAGATAGGTATCTTCTTATGGGAAGCTTCACAAAAAGTATCCTAACAACTAATAGATTTTGAAAGATGGGTTTTGAAGGCCCTTCGAGATGTAGATTATGCAACCCTTTGAGATGTAGCTTATCCAAAGAAAATGAGGAAACAACTAAGCACCTTCTTTTTCAATGCCCCTATGAGAAAGAATGGTGGTATTGGCTTCATCCAAAGATAAGTTGGACCTCTCCTATAGCTGGGTGTCTGGATAGTCATGTAAATGGATGGCCAAACAATAAAATTCCAAGATTTATAATAAATTATGGAACATATCTCCATCTATTTTGATGTGGGAGATTTGGAAAGAATCTAATAGGAAGATATTTAGTGACACTGAGCATAGTACTACTTCATTGTTAAATAAAGTAGAAGCAAGCATAACAAAAGTCATGAATAATCATCTAAGAAGATCATCATAATAAGAAGGAAACTTTTATGAATGGGATGCCTTAATGAAAAAGAATTGGTTCAACCTTATCCATCCCCCATTAGTCTATCATAAGAAAAAATAGAAAGAAAGAGAAGTATGTATATGTGAACCACCACC
Source organism: Cupressus sempervirens (assembly GCA_028749045.1). Classification (NCBI taxonomy): domain Eukaryota; kingdom Viridiplantae; phylum Streptophyta; class Pinopsida; order Cupressales; family Cupressaceae; genus Cupressus; species Cupressus sempervirens. The sequence continues at coordinate 599,506,671 of CM053791.1, read as the reverse complement.
ATTTGGGTTGATGAAATTAAACTTTGATGGAGCATCTAGAGGTAACTCGGGTATGGAAAGCATAGGATGTATTATACATTCTGATTTTGGAAGTTGGATCATTAAGAGAGTCAAACCATTAGGCATTGTAACCAATAATATGGTAGTACTAGAAGCTTTACATGAAGGATTGAAGCTAAGCATTCAATTTGGAATAAGGAGACTAATTATAGAAGGGGATTCATAGATTATCCTAAATTCTCTAAGAAATATAAAAATTCCTAATTGGATTATGAACTTAAAGCTTGAGAATGTTCTTAGCATCATTGATAAATTTGAAGAAACTAGAATACACCATATTTATCAAGAAGGAAACACAGAAGCAGATCTTCTAGCAAAAAAAGGTGTAGAAGGAGAGGAATTCATCACTTAAGCTTTAGATAATCATCTTTGACATTTCCCTGACTCTATCTTTTGATTATATTTAAAATGTTAGACAATAATCGTCAATTTATAAAACTATTTGGGTTATATATACAATGTATCATCCAATTTATTCATAGCCTACAAGATTAATGTAGTTTTGTTTCCCCTTTCATAAGTATAAGAATTTTTGGGATTATTTTAAACTCTAACAAAGCATAGTAATATAACAGAACAAATCACATTAATAAGTAAGATAACGATATAGATCGAAACTTGCAATTATGGACTAGACAATTAACAAAACTCATGATTTTTAATGATTATCAGTAGGTGATGTATGGTATTATGTTCCTCTAGATATTTCTAGGGTCTCTGAGTTAAATAATTTATATACAACTTTGGGTTTATTTCTATCATTTTTGCTAGAGCTTGTTAGGTGTTCTGTGTTTGAGGGGGAGAATGAATTCTTCCATCTATCTGTATCATGTAATGGAGGTTCGTGTTAACAATTTTTACCCCCTACTTAGTCCATCACCAATTTTTGATCTGAGAAACCTTCAATGGGCTAGGTTCTTTGTAGAGGGTTAACATCACCAAAGTTGGTAGCTAACATTTTGTGTTGGCTTAGTTTCTTCATAGACTGAGTTAGGTCAGACTGTTCTTGGTTGGGTGACTCATGCTTCAAGATTTTATGACTCTCATATTTTTATGAGCTATCTACCCATCTTCTTGAAAGCATGAGCTGCTTCCACATGTCACCATTTTGATGTTTCCTCATGCTACAATGCTTCCTCAAGGCTCCAGATCCTAAAATTGTGTGACACGATGGAGGGTCCCATCTTTGGTACTTAGGTTTACCCAAAATGGACATACATAGATTGACAACAAAGACTCAATGAAAGATTAAAAGATTGTCAACTATCTACCACGCATTGCCATTCTAGCATTTCCTTATGCTACATTATTCCTTTAATGCTCTAAAGCCAAAAATTATGTCATGCTACCATACGTCACCTTCTTTATTTTTCCTCTCTCCATAGTACTTCTGTGAGGCTTCAAGACCTAGAATTACACCATGTGGCGGGGTCCCCACCTTTGTTCTATCTACTTCCTTCGCTAGGATAATATTTCTTCCATATAATATTTTACAAACACAAACATAATTATTATGTGGAAGAAATATTATCCCTTTTCCATGGTGTATGTAGAAGAAACATTATTTATATGGCTTTCATGTTTTCACAATCTATCTTATTTATTAAGCATACATAATGAAAGATAATATTTCACATCATCCATTTCCTTCGTTGGGATAATATTTCTTCCATATAATATTTTAAAAACAAAAACATAATTATTATTTGGAAGAAATATTATCCCTATTTCATGGTGTATCTGGAAGAAATATTATCTACACAACTCGTATTTTCATGAGCTATCTACCCATCTTCTTGAAAGTGCAAGATGCTTCCATGCATCACCATTCTGGCATTTCCTCATGTTATAGTGCTTCCTCAAGGCATTGGAACCAAAAATTGTGCCACATAGTGGAGGGTCCCATCTTCGAGGCTTAGGTTTACCCAATATGCACATGCATAGATCGAGAATGGAGATTCAATGAAAGATTAAAAGATCATTGTCCATTCTGTCAACCACAAAAATATATGATTTTTCCGCACATCACAATTCTGATGTTTCCTCATGCTGCATTATTCCTTTAACACACTGAAGCCTAGAATTGCATCATACTACCATGTGTTTCCTTTTTGACATTTTCTCACTTAGCAGTGCTTCCGCTAGGCTCTAAGACCTAGAATTGTGCCACATGATGGGGGTCCCCACTTTTGTGCTATTCAATTCCTTCACTGGGAGGAGTCTCCTCATGACATCACAGTCATCCGTTGGAAATAAAGCTCATCTACATAGACAACTATATTTTAATCCTTCATTGGGAGATTCTTGATGCATTTGGGCCATCTATTTCGAGGGAAGGATCTTCATCGGTGACTACCATTTATTTTTGGGAAAATTAGATTCCCCCTCGCGGTCAAGTCTATTAGACCCTTTGAGTTTAGAAAATGTAGAAGACATGTCAGAGCTTAGTTTATAACTATCAAACTTTTAGTAATGAAATCTTAAATTAACTTAATACGAGCTTGACTCTTAAACATCAAGTCTTAAAGGAGTCCTGCATTAGATCTAGATTTCAAATATTTTTAATCAAAAACATATTATTTATTAATTATTTATTGATAGAATGTACTAATATGTAAAAAATAAGTGTTGAGTAGTTTGTTCTTGCAAAGAATTAGTAAGAAATACTTCATCAATAGAGCACAAAGTATAATAGAGATTTAAGAGGATGATCATGACCTTGATCAGAGACACTAGCAGATTATTAAAAAATAATTCCACAAGAGATGAAAAGGAAGAACGCTCTTCCAAAATATAATTGTATAAGAGAATTAGTTATTGAATAATAGATAAATGAGTAATTTAGCATAAAAAGGTTGTAACATGATAATCAAATTCTATAATTGGAGAATGCCCATTTTATTTATGTACTTTGTAAAGGACTAAGGTCCCAGGAAAGACTGGAGGTTTTCTTCTTCGTTTTTCCTACTAGTGCCCATTTGAATGGAGACATTGGTAATTTTATCTTTATTAATATAGTATATAAGACTTTGACCATTTACCGATAAAAAAAAAAAAAAAAAAAAAATATTGAACTTAAATAGAACTCAAATTAATATTTTAGAAATCAAATTGATATTAATATTTAATCTCATAATATAAATTTATGTTATTAATTAAATCATAAATGATTTAAGAACATTTAAATTAATAACATGATAATATTGCATGATATCTTATATGTACAAAGAGATTGGACATTCAAGTACTTATTGATATAAATAAGTATATTACCATAAAAAATTATATTAACATGTATATTCTTACTTTATTTTTAAACACATCTTTATGGCTCAACCTAAACTAGAGAAAATGATGGAATTAAATCATATGCTTGAAAACTATGTGTTTTCTTATATATTATACTTACAGTATTGTGATGTTTATTTTTGTGATGGTTTATTTTTGGTAGATTGTTTAGTTGGCCAAGTTAGGATGTGCACCAGAGGTGTTTTTGAGATTTTGTAATGATTATTTGACTAGATGCCATGATGTACTTTATGATTCAAATTGAGATTTTTTTAATGAGATTTCTTTTGATGAGCATTTATGAGAACTTGGGTTTTAAGAACCAATGTTATTTTTGGGTTGCTTGTTAAGGAACCAAATTTGATCAATATTATTTTTGTGGTATGGGACGCAATTGTGGTTTGTGAGTTTTGGGAATGTAGTCTAGATGCATGTTTGTTGGAGTGGCTTGCAATGGGGGTCGGGGCCCAAAGTGGCTCCCAGAGTAACTTATTGTAAGTTGTGTAACAAGTGATAACATAGTAATAAAAATACTTTCTTCCCTCATGCCTTGAGATAAATTAAAAAGATAAGTTAGAGATTTTTCCTTGTCCATTCCTTGAGTGCTTGTATAAGCTAAGGATGAGAATGAGATGACACCTTGAGAGGCATGACTAGTTTCCTTTTCTTCATGATAGGGTATTCTAGTTCCAAATAGAGTCACTAGTGGGTGGGGGTGCTGAGAGACTGTGAGGGTAACCTTAGAGTTGTCTCATGTGATGGTACTCCATAGTATGTAGCCTAAGTCTCCTTCACATTTTCTTTATATTTGCATTTGGTGGTGTACTTGTTGGATGTTACTTTTGATAGTGTATTTATTGTGAGTTATTACTTATTGATTGGATGTCAATTATCATTGACAGTTAACTTTTATTAATGAATGATCAATTATTCATTGGTGGTATATTTTTACTATTGGAGTTAGTGATTGGTGGTTTACTTTTACTAATGATAGTTGTTATTTGTTGGTTATTATGTTTGTGACACTTAACATTGATTTGGAGGTGGTTGTATCTTTTTGGTTTTGATATTTGATTTGTACTTGGTATCTATTGTTGATTTGGGTATGTGATGTTGGTTTGGATGAGTGTCTTTTCAACTTTGGTTATTTTTTTCTTTATCAGTAGTTTGGGTTACCCTTGAGGTATATTTTCTATTAGGATTCCTTACCTAGGATTGTTTTATAATTTTATTATTTGTGTGTGGATCGTACATTATCTCTCCTTCATGGTGGGAGTGGAAACCTAATTAGGTGACCACACAGTCAGGAGGTAGTGTCTTCTTACCATTTGGGTCCCCCTTAGATTGATAGATGTTGGAATCTCATTGATACCATTGTACCATTATCATTATTATTCTTATCTTTAAGACTTCTATTTGTTTGATGTATCTATGTATCATGTATTTTGAGATCCTATGAGATATTGTATTGTATATTGATGTACTTGTATTTATTATTGCATACTCTATGATATGAGCAGTGGATGAAGTTATCTAAATGTACTCTATCATATCGGTTGTTTTATGTATGTGTTTATTCATTTTATGATTATGGACATTGTAATTGAGACTTAAACTTATTAATAAAACTTTCTTAAATGCTACTCAACACAAAGAAACCCTTCAGGAATGAAATTTGTATTGTAATTATATTTGTGTAAATGTTGTATATGTGTAAATTACTTCCACATTGTTACTTTGATGTTTGAATTTTTTAAAAAATAGTTTTGTAAACTTTGTAACATATTAAATTTATTTTTTTTGGGTTCCCAAGCGAGGTGTTACATGTCCCACAGTTTCTTAGCAAAAGTACATTCATTTACACCATCAAATTTTGCATAACTGAGGGCTGCTAAAAGTTCAATCATCATTTGGTTATGCTCCTACTTAACTTTCATTTGTTTAATTGTCATAGGTCTAGGCACCTCAATGTATTCATTGTCCAAGTTTTAAGATGTAGAATCTCCAATACCAGATAAGTGCATTCTCATTAGCCTTTGCCATGCTGGGAAGTTCCCCTTATTCAACTTAGGTACCTCTCTCTCTTGTACATCTTGATCTTTGACTTGAGTCCTTTCAAACTTTCCTAACAAGAACCAATGCTCTGATACCAATTGTTGTAATTATTTAGAATAACTGAGTTGAGGGGGGGGGGTGTGAATAAGTTAACCTAAGGTTCATATGAACAAATTCAACTTTTAAACATTTCAAATAGATTAATGAATCTCAAATACCCACTTGGTCTCTATGATATATCATCACCAATTTAATATTCCATGCAATATCTTTACTCTTTGTCTCTATATGTGTCAATTGCCAGTAAATAAACTAATGTAAAATAAAGCATGAAAAATAATATCATCCAAACATAAAAATAACAATTTCACATCAAGATTTAATATGGAAACCCAATTTGGGAAAAGCACCAAGTAACATGCTACCATGTTTTCACTCTTTTAAAGTGAGGTTGGTTAAGAGCCAACCCTATTAAAGGTTATACAAAATATTGCTAATTGTGACCCTATTAAAGGATTTAATCAGCCTATAAGGGGTGACCTTGTTAGAGGAATTTAGAACATTCCATTAGAATGTCACATTGATTAAATGATTTACAAAATAATTGTTAGGTCAACCTTGATTAAAGTATTTTGGACTGATATAATGGTTACAATGTAACAATAGGTTTGATTTGTAAAGTACAAATCACTTTGCAAATTCAGATCTTCATTCACCCATCTATTGGTTCATTGAATGGCCTTCATTGACATATCCATTATTGATATTCTTGGCATCTCCCCAAGCAATCACTTCTTCACAAACTCTTTACACTTCACCTCTATTGTGCTCCTCTTCACAACTTCTCATCAAGATTACCAATCAACAATGGACCAACCTTAAAATTTATTCCCTATGCCTCCTTAAATAGGTAATTTCAATCTTTTCCATTTAAACATGACTGTTGATCTTAGGGTTAGGTCTGATTCATCAAATCCTTCCATCTTTTTGTTCTCTTTGTTCTAGAAACTTCTAATTAAATACCTACTTTTGATCATGTAAAAAACATCATCATGCATTAAATATACCAACTCATCAATCCTTATCTACCACACACTTTGACTAATTCAAAATTCCACCTGTGTCAACCTCAAAATCAAATCTTTCTCAAATTGTAACATTTTTTGTCACTCGACAATAATTGTGTTCTTCTACTTGATCAACACTATGTAGCTCAAGACCTACTGCACTATCTCACTTGACATCAACATACTTGCTTGAATAATACTACACTTGGTCACAACTACACTTCTTCATACATTTTCTTAGAAATAACTAATACTTGGCTTGAACTATTTCAGTCAGCTTCTACTTAAGTTACTTAATCTTCTACTTCAGCTCCTTTATTGACAGTGAAACACTAATACTCAGTCAAGCTTATCCTTTTGACTTGTTTCAACTCTTGGATTTATCCAAATATCTTCTACACTTCATGTATTGATTAGAAAACACATTATCTTGTCAAGGACTAACTTATCAAGTGCACATTGTATGTCCATGATACTTAACACATCTCAACACTCAACCTTTTAGTAGATTGTCACATAATCTCTTCTTTTCAAATCCTCTTCATCAATCAAATGATATGGCACTCTACATTGTTAGTAAATGTATCTCTAGTAGGTTTGACAGTTTGTCTTACCAATAGGTTTGACATCAATGACAACATAACAATTGCTCCAATTGTAGTTTCCAACATCATGTTGTAGTTTTAAGGAGATAGAAGAATTAGAGTTTGGAAGTTGGAGGTTTTGGATCTTGCATGTATGAAGAAGATTTTGTAATTGTTTCATCTATTCGTAATGGCCATAACTAGGAAAGCCTCACAACTCGACATGTATCAATATTTTTAATGAATATATATAGAAGATCTGAATTATGTTCTCTCCTTTCAATTTGTTTGGTCCTTTTATGTGTTTGGTAGCGTACTTGCATGTGCCAAGATCTACTTTGTACTCTTTTATTTTCATTAGTAGTATTTAGATATTTTTCATGGCTCAAACTCATTAGATTATCTTTGTGTGATCTTTCCTTTCTTGATCTTTATTACAAGTTCACCCTATAACATTCTTGTTACAATTCATAGACTCATGGTTTCTTTTGTGTGATCTTTCCTTTCTTTACTAGGATCCATAATGATACCAATGTCCTTACTCATGATGTTAATCCTATCATGAAGGAAACTCCTATTATGAACAATAACTATTCTCTCTCTTTCCATGACGAAGGCGAAGCCTCAAGAGTTCCTCCTTCCCAATTGGACAAGCTTACTCACGAATTTGAAAAATTATAAAATTGGCTTGTGCAAGGGAATCAAAATCTTAATAGTGTTGCCACTATTGAAGCTATAATTTTTTTTCTCAATCATGATAATAATAACATTAAAATTTGCATGGAATACTTCACTTTATTAGTACTCATGCCAAACCTTTGACAAAATGTTCTCAAGAGTTAGGATATGACCTCCTTCCACAATACTTGGACCTTATAGTCCTATTTCAACTTCTACTCCTAGAATTTCAACTTATACACAACCTCTTATGATGAATTCTACACAATCATTTCATCCCATAAGTATTGGCCTACCTAATTGTTGAAGTTGATGAAAGATCAACCCCAAAGCTCCCAAGAATCACTTGCATGCAAACACCTATCATAGAAAGAGAGAAGCAAAAGTTATGGAGTCTAAAATTCTCAGCTTCATAGATGAGACATTCTTGATGAGAAAAAAAAAGATTGTTATTAATCAAAAGTGAATGAATAAAATTATGAAGAGATCAATCCTTATAAAAGGAGATCAAAACCTTAACAGGTAAAACCTAGGTTACATGATAATAATTAGTTATTATATGCCTAAAGTTTAGCTTTAGTAAAATAGAGATAATAAGTGACTTAATAATTAAATCAAAATGATTTAATAATAAGGCAATATCTTCTTACTCTAACACCCCCCCTTAAGATAAACTTAGGGAGTAGCTAAAAACTTAGAAACTACTACTAAAACTAAATTGGGTCCTAACAATAAGGCCTAATGAGGCACTCAAGCACAACCAAATCTCTATAAAGAGGAGAAATAGAGAAAACCACATGGAAAAACTCTACTAAAAAAAAGAGATGGAAAAAATGTTCTAGAAGATAGAAACAAAAGATGATCATGAAGAACACCACTAAAGCATGAAGCTGTAAACACTGCCAAACTATTGATGTAAAGAACCTCCACTGTATAGAACATGACCAGGTAAAGAAAACTAAATCCAAAGAGCTGATCAATTGAATATGGAAGGTAGCTTCATGGCCTCCAAAAATAGGAATGAAAGAATGACTATATGGTAAATAATCTATCTCACTGAAATGCACAGGTATCCAGCCACTGTAGTCGCCTAGTACATAGGATCAAATACTCAATACATAGCTCACTCCATCAAACTAAGAAAGCAATAAAACCAAAATAAGTCCCCTATAATGCCAAGAGGTAAGATATGAACACTTAAACTAAATGCAATATCTCCTACAAAAAGAAGAACCAGGAATATCGAGAGTGCAAAAGAAGTACAAACGCCTATAATGACACATGTTATTGACACATCATGAGGCTAATATCATGGAAGGAATACTCACTTGAGAAAGGAAGATGGTGAATATGGCCAACATGAAACCACCCAAGGCAATTTATTATGTAGTGTGAGTACAATAAAACACACAGATGTGCAGGGTCTCAAAATACAATAGAGTGACACTTTATCTCAGTGTGTTTACAAAAGTACTAAAAAAGGATATCAAAAAAGATCAAAAGAGATATAAAGCTGATACAATAGATAGTATAACCCATGAAAAATCATTTGAAACAAAAAAATTGATCCCTCAAACCTGAAGCAACCAAGATATCCACCAGAATGCAAAAATGTAAAAGACTGAATAGAATATTTTTTGATTAGAATTTGGGAAACCAAACAACATCACTAGAAAGAGCTCAAAAAGACCTTTCCAACAATATAAAGAATTTCCAAATTAGAGATCAGATGCTCAAGATATGTCTCTTGGAGTGAAAAGTATAAATTTTGGCTTTGACTGCATAAGCATGAAACCAAATAGCATCAAAAGTCCAAATAACCTGTAGCATCATGATGGGTTTAGAAAGAGCTTTCCAATGATATAAGATTTTCAAAAATACTTCTGTATGAGCAAAAAACCATAGAAATCTTTTTAGGACAAAACAAATCAAAGAAGAGATAGTTTGAAGGGTGTCAAATTTTTGCTCCAAAATTGCTGATGTAACGCCTTGCCAAGGGATCCAAAAGAATTAACCTAAAGTTTTACTAAGTTTGCCAAACAATTTTTTTTAAAATCATGAAAGATAAAACATTCATATCAAGCACATAGTAGTGAAAGCAATAACATACATACAACTAAAAACATACATACACATGCATAATAGGTTACATTCCTTAAGGATCCCAAGACTTTGAGTCACATTTAAATTAATTAATAATAAGTCTAACTATTACCACATACATATGAAAGAATAATTAAAAAGTCCAATGTCCATAATATACATTTTTTCTGAATGCCTCTTGGCAAATGAAATCCAAAATGTTCAATCATCCACTGTACATGTCATAGTGTATGAAAGGCTTAAAAGATTAAACATATGTAAAAATAAAGATACATCATCCTCATCGACCATGATACAAGTGCAATAAGGTAAATTAAACCAATAATATACATGATACATCCATCCATCAACAAAGATATGACAACCATCATAAAAGATATCCATCCATCATAAATCACAACTAACTAAGTGCGTAGTTCCTCCCAACCATAAATAGCATCATTAGACCCTCGTGGGCCCTAGCCATCCCTCATGCATAACATCCCAAGTCATCAAAGAAATGCATAAAGAAATCTAACATGCTACAACATATGCATAAAGAAATCTAACATGCATGAATAAAACATAAGATGATCCTTCAAAGCAGATAACATCATCTATCACATGCTAATCATCAATATAAAGAAATGTACCATTAAAAAACATCCAGTATAAGATCCAAGAATAGAATGAAGATAAATGCCAACAAAGAATGCTCTAGCCACGGTGTCTACGGACAGATTTCAAATGGTAAGAGTGAAAAAGAACTACCACCCAATCGTGTGGAACCTAAATGGCCCACTCCCACCACGCTAAGGAGATAGTCTTAAGTCACAAATAGGATATCAAATCACATAATACAAGTACTCTCTAAGTCTAAGAATACTAAAAGTATACTAACTTAAAGGTCCTAACACAGGATGACATCTAATTCCCAGAGGCACATAAAGACACATAGGAAACCTACTATGTAAGCGAGAAAGTCTCATCACATGAATCATGCTAGAGTTACCTTGGTAGTCTCTCACTAGACCCCAGCCCCCTAGTGATCCCTATGAAGCCACTAGTATCCTCTCGTATTGACAAGGCATACTACAGAATGCAAGGTCACAACCAAGTGTTCTCTCTACTCCCATCCTAGTTTCCACTAGCACTCAAGGCATGGGCAAGAACATACAATTATCTTATTAGGTTCATTTTAATCCCCATTTAGTGTAATGTTTTCACTTATTAAATAACTTACAATAAGTTACCATGGAAGCCACTTAGGGCCTCGGGACCCATTGCAAGCCACTTCTTGACACTACAAGTAGATAACCTACCCTAGGCTCATGAAATCACAAATCAAAAAATCACCTCAGTCCTATAAAAGAGAATGGAAAAATAACAAAATATAATCCACTATAAGAACATCAAATCCCCATGAGCAACTAAAAAGCATCCATTGATAATCATGACCACAATAGTTCTCTATTGGCAATTGAAGGCATCAATGATAATCACAATATCCTTCGGTCCTCATTAAGAAACCATATAGTATCTCAAATTAAATCATAATATGCATTGTGTAGATGCTCAAAAATGGTTCACATCTACGGTTTCATCACTTCTTCATACTAATTTGTCCCATTTTCTCATTCTACTAACTTTTATCTTTTGGCCAAATTGATCATACTTTATCATTGGTATCCTTCTTCACATCAATTTCATATCAACTCGAAACCATTTCATATCAACTCAAAATCACCCCAAATCAACTCAAAATCACTTGAAATCACCCCAAATCAACTTAGAATCACTCGAAATCAGTCCTTATCAACCCAAAATAGATCAAACATCTCAAATCAATCATCATCTATCCAATCCTAGGTATTTTTGTAGCTTTCAGTGCCTTGGAAACCTATCAACCTATCAATCTTATCAATCTGACCTTAGTACTGTCATGGCTCTTAGTGCTAGGTCAAACTATCATTCATGTCATTTGATCTTTGACATTGTTGAGGCTTTCAATGTCAGATCACGACATCATCAACCATTTTAATAATATTGACAATTTCCATCGATGTTATTATGATCAAACCTTATCGATCAATTTCAATCCTGTAGCATTTACAATGTCAGTTAAATGTTACATATCAATCAATTTGATATCCATTCTCATCTCATTTTTATTAAAGGGTACCTGTCGCATTTATTTAATCAATTAGGCCAATCATTTACTAACTTTCTCTATAGGATTAAATAACCCATAATTTAATCCTATTATTCGTTCTAATTATTCTTCCTAATTATCATCCTCAATTAATTAATTTTATTAGTTAATTGATTTATCATTCGCAAACCATGGAAATTCAAAATTTCCTAAGTTCCATTTTCCATCATTAATTCCATTTTCTACTAATTCTTATTTTGTGGAATAAAAGGATTTTTAATTCGAATATTCCATAAAATATTGCATCATCATGACATGGATATGACACCTCATGGATTCTCCTTTGACATTTGGATAATATATGTCATAACCAAATATTCTTATTCTCTTACGCATGTCCTTATTTGGCTTATTCATAATAGATTCTTGGCTTTAAGTGGGTTATGGTGTCTTATGACACGTAATAGATTCTCTTCCACATTTAGCCAAGTTTGACTTCCATGTGTCATAGAATCTTACAATTGGCATATTTTGTCATATCCGTCATGGATTCTTAAATAAATCTCTTGCCACATCGCATATCTATGGGTGACAAATCCAATGCTCTCATCCTCCATGTCAATTATAAATTGGACACTCTTTCTCTCATTTTTGGCCCTTGAATCCTTGAATCCTTGAAGTGTTTTTCTTGGAAGTCATTAGATCCTTAACTTCTTTCCATTTTCACACCATTTTCTCTCAAGCTTAAAATCACACTTCTAGTATTCTCATGGCATTATCCATATCATAGGCTTTTTCTTCAATCTTGTGTGCACTATAGGAAAATTGAAGCTACAATCATTTGGAGAAGAAAGAAGGACATGGGAGCTACAAATGAAAGAGGGGGTTTCTATCGCTTTCTTTATTAATTTGGCTTTCATGGTAGACTAGTGGGTGCTAATATATGTTGATTGAGTTTTTTGATTTTCTCATAGTATGTTATGCATTTAACCCATTTTCTAGTTGCTACATTTGGTGAACCCGATGTGAACATGCATATTTAACTTGGGGTTTTTTTGTTTTATGCTTGCAGGTGCAAGGAAGGAGCTCACTTGGAAGGGTATAATGACTATCTACTATTCCTTTTCACACCTAGATTAATTAGGGGGTCTAGTAAAATTCTTGTATGCTCTTGTTTCATACATTCTGTTAGCTTGTTGTCCTAGGGTGCACTCTACTCTGTCAAGGTGCACTTGGGACCCCTAGGAGCAGTTTTAGGAGTCCATAAGCCACCAAAACCTCTTTCTGTTGTTTTTGACTTACCAACTACACCCAACTGGGCCCCAAGTATGTCATTGATGTAGTCTTCATTTTTTGGGCGCACTTGGGAGTGTAGCTTTGAAAAATTTGGTTTCTGGGTCTTGTCTAGGCACCATTTCCCCACACTTTGCACCTGACTTCCCAACTATGCCCTAAATCTTAAATTGCACCCAACTAGGCCTCAAATACATCATTGCCATAGTTTTCACTATCTAGGTGCACTTGGGGTTGTTCAAAGGCATTTAGGCCTTCTAGGGAGCAATCTTCTCTGTCAAAGCACACCTGGGTTCATAGTAAGCACATGCATCAATCAAAATTTGCATCTTAGGTTCCTATCACTCTCTAGGACATAGATTAGGTGATTTTGTGTTACTGATTGTCTATTTTTAGCATGTGGTGATCGTTGGATGAAGACGTGATCATAAGAAACTACTAATGTGTGCTTTGTAGGACGTTGTCGAAGACTTTGTGTGTCTTTCAAAACTGTGTGTGTGGATTTCCTAGATTAGATAAGATTTCATTTGGTGCTTAAAAAGAACCTTTTTCTTTTCTTCCTAGCGTGTCTACAGTGTTAAAGCCCTAGGAGTTGCATTGGACGTATCCTCTCCCCTCACCATTCGTGGATCTTGGGTGTAAGAGAAATCCATGTAACTTCTATAGGAGGCCTGCCTTGGACCAAGATAATCGATATTGGGTATGCCAGGGGATGAACTCAGAGCAGTAATGGGCCAAAAGATAGGTCAACATTCTAGCCGCTATATAAAGTTTGATTATAGTGAAAGCCATGTCGGCAGTATTACTACATGATAGCTCTCCTCTAGTACCCTTGTGGTGCATCAAACCTCGGTTCTCAAGGCTGGGAGACCTTCTACGAAAGTTTATCATTCACTTTTCGAACATAATGCCTGTACTAAAAACTGTGCTTTAGTGGCCAAAATCCTTTCTATCCACTGGCTTAAGGGGTCAGCCATGCCTGTGAAGACATCCTAAATTCTCGTAGTCCTTAATAGAGGCAACAGTCCCTTGGGAAGTCATGCTCCTTGGGAAGTGGATCTTGGTAGCCCCGAGAAGTGAGTGCACTGTAAGGGGGAGCCTGTGGTGCCAAGATCCTAGGTTGTCCACTTTGGATAAGTGTGGCTAAACTTTGGTTCAAGTAGGAATCAAATGGATATAGTCCTAAAAGCCTAGGTTGTGGTGTGTTTGTTAACTTTTAACAACAACTATTCTTGTCTTAATGTGTCTTGCGTGTGTGTAAAACATAATCAAGATAAAAGCCAAACTTTTAAATTTACACCTTGGATATCATTTGAACTTGTCAAAACATTACACATTGTCAAAACATTTTGCCAAACTTTGGTTCAACACACTCAAACGTTGGAAAACATGGTGACTTGTGCTCCTAAATGTGCTTGGAAAAACGTAGATCTCACACTTGCATAGACTTCACTTGCATTCACCCTAGTATAGGCCTCATTCATGCATCATATAGACTTCATATTGTACCTTTTAGTCCTCACTTAGTATCTATTACCTTTCATATTGCATCCATTTAGGTTCAGTTTACCTCCCTTAGTTTTTCGCATTCCCATCTCAAAATCAACACTTTGCATTCATCATCTTGACCACTATATCCATCATTTTGGGTGTCCTAACCATCATTTTGAGCATTCATACTGGTCTTAACACTGTCCCCTACTATTTACCTCTCTGTGATATCAATCTGGAAATCGTAGCTCCCAGAATTGCCTTAGTTTCAGCCTAGTTTACCAACTGCGCTCTGAAACTACCAATTGCGTCATAAAAGTACCAACTACATCATTGAAATAGTTGCATTGTCTAGGCACACTTGGTTGTCTAGGCACACTTGGTGGTCCTTAGACCCAGTTTTGGATTCCAGATAGCATTTTGGGGCTTTAACAGTGTCCTTAGGTACCTAGTTAGCTCCCCTTCCATTAGCTTGCCTAGATCTACATTCTACATCACCTAGTATTCATTACCTTCACTTATGACATCATTCCCTAGGTCATAACCTTTTTTTTGTATCTCCCAACCCATCCTAACATCAACCCCAACATCTTAGCTTCCTGGCATATCAGTTTGGCAACCATACCTTTCAGAATCAACAAACATTCTTCCTAGCTTACCAACTGCGCCAAAACTTGCCCCAACTACATCAATGATGTATTTGTTACTATTAGAGTGCACTTGGCACTGTTAGGGCACACTTGGGTACCTAAATTACCATTTTGGGCCTCCAAACTGCACTTTAGGACCCCAAAACTGCATCTCGGAGCCTCTACACCTCCCCATTTTGCACTTGACCCAAAATTGCATCTTGCACCCAAAATCACCTTTTACATCATAGGCACTGTCCATATCACATATATTTTCAGCATCACCACCATTTTGAGTCCTTAAAACATCATTTTGAACCCCCAAAAATTTGGATTTAGTCAAAAATCTAGACAAAGTATGAGTCTTAGAGTATCTCCTAGTGTTGACGGATAATGGATCTTGACTAGTCTTTTTATCTTTTCTTATCATTTTCTTGGGTCAAAATCTATCTGTCTTGATAGATTTGAGCTTTTCATCTTTTATCAATTTGATCTTTTCATCTTTTATTAGTTTTTGGTCAAGATCTAAAGTCCTTTATCACAAGGTTAAACTCCTAGACAAAATACTTTCTAAAAGGTTTTACCTAAGTTCAAAACTTTCGATATATGCTTGTCATAGCATAATCATATCCCTAGAATCCCCAAAATTTATTTTGACTTACCCTAGTGGTATATCCCCTTCATCTTGCATGGTCCAAACCTTAGTATCATTCTCACTACCAAACCTTATCAGATTACCCATCAACCAAATTGCCTTCTTGATCATTTTACATATCCTAAAAATCATTATCAACCCTTGGAAACCATCCTTTTCATAGTCTACCTTGCATACACCTACCTTTAGTGTCATTACCAAGTTCATAACATAACCCTAACCTTCATTTTGCATACCCTCAAAACATCACCTTGCATTTGCATTTGCATAACATCCCTAGGACATTTTCACTTTTCACATCAAAACCCTAATTCATTTAGCATTTCCTCACATTGCATAACATTCCTAAGCACTTAAAAATCCCAAAAACACTCATATCTTGCATACCCACAACTCTAAATCACCCAAAACACTCAAAATTTCCATTGCATCTGCATTGTTAGGTATCATGCCAGCACTTACTAGGACACAATCAGCTCAGAGACTTGAGGAACTCTATCAACCTTTGTTGTTTGAGGAACAAGCACAACCAAAACCTCATCCAAGATAGAAAAAGAGCAAGAAATCCCAACAAACCATTGACGAAGAACAAATTGAGGCATCACAACCTTTACTTGTAGAGCCCTTAAACATGTATCCAGAAGAGCACCATAACCAAGCTATGACACAAAAAACCTTAAACAATGCACCTACCGTGAGATTTTCTCCAAATATTTCCCCCACACATGGGATGGTTTAGTGGAGTCTTGACTTTGAACCTATAGTCATGAGATTGTTCCCTCGTTCTCTAGGTGGGCCCACACTTGAATGGTACTCTAAACTTCTTGGTAATATCAAATCTTGGTCAGTGCTAGTAGACAAGTTAATCTCCCACTTTGCATTCAACATTACAAATGAGGTGACACTTTTTGATTTGTGCTCAACTAAATAGAATATGGGAGAATCATTCATCACATTCTTACTACGTTGGAGAAACTTAGTTAGTCAATGCTCACTAGACATTCCTGAAGAAAAACAAGTAAACTTGTGCATTGAAAACTTAGTCCTAGACCTAATGTATGAACTTAAAATCAAGAGTCCAAGCATCATTTCTAAATTGATGAAAAAAGGGGCTAGTATTGAAGATGCTCTTATTCGTAAGGGAATCCTCAAGATAAACAAAGAAAACACAAACACCAAATCATCTAATGACAAGGAAAATTTTTCTCCAAAAACAAGAATGTGGCTAATGATGGCATTGTCGATGCCTGCACGATTATCATAGTACAACCTCAACTAACTTTGAAAGGTGAAAACCCTACAAATTCACAAACTCCTAATCAAACAACACCTTAACAACAAAAAATTGAGACTTCCATGCAAGACAAGCCTCAAAGACATCCTAGAACCAAGGATAGAAAATTCACACCATTGGGAATACCACTTGAGACTACATTACAATAGTTACTGAGTAATAACTTCCTACAGCTACCCCCAATCAAAGATGAACTATTAACTAAAGTAGATTGGTGGGATGACAAAAAGTATTGTGATTACCATTGCACCAAAGGACGCAAGACTTCATCGTGCTTCCAATTGAAACATGCAATACAAGACCTTATTGATGATGGTGTAATCACGGTTGATTCATCACTGTTAGCATCCAACTCTGATCACACTATTTTTAAAGATCCTTTGGGTAATCATGACAAAGAGAAACCCTCAAGTTCAAACTCAAACTCACAAGGTAATGTGAATTACACACGCACTGGCTATGACTACACCATCAATTGCTTTAATGAGTCTAATTTCCACATATCCACATTCACATTGAAGACTAAAGACCCTCATTCTGCTATCACTACACACCATAGCAAGACCACTCTACCTGAAGCCCCATCTAGACCTACTACTTCTACTAGACCTGCACCCCCAAGTAGACCTACTACTCCTACTTCATCTGATTATAGCCTTGTTGAACAACTCGGCAAGACCCTTGAACAAATATCCATCTTGGATCTATTGTGTGCATCTCCCCAACACCAGAAGATCTTGGATCAAGCCCTTAAAGAGTCAATAGTCCCATATAACATTGATGTTTCCCAGTTCCAAGCCATGTTTGGGAACCTATCCACATCACAACATATCACCTTTTCGCCTCGGGATATTCCTAAGGACAAACCTAACCATAATGATCCCCTTTATCTCAAAGTCTTCATCCATAATGCCAAAGTCAAAAGAATCTTAATAGATGGAGAAGCATGACTAAACATCTGTACTCTTAAGGTTGTCAACAATTTGGGTTATTTTGAAGATGATGTAGATCCCTCTTGAAGAATCACAATAAAATCTTATGATGATGGTGAATGCTTCTCAAAGGGCATCATCACATTACCTGTCAGAGTTGGTCCAACTACTAAAGATACATTGTTCCATGTCCTAGATATAGAAATGAATTGCAACATGATACTAGGACGCCCTTGGCTTCATGCTATGGAAGCAATCCCTTCTACATATCATCAATGTCTAAAGTTTTCCTATTACAACGTAGAGGTTACCATCCTCGGTGATCCAGATCCTTTCCAATTTTGTGCTAATCTAAGAGATGCTACTACATTCCAAATCCCAAAAAACAATGAAGCACAACCCAAAAATTCCTCTAAGTTTGTGGATGCTGATATACTACTCAGTAAAGCCAAGGAAAAGATGAAGATTGAAGACAATGGGTGTGGAGAGTACTTTATGTCTCAAGTCTCTCACATTAGGGAGTCACTAGTTTCTCCCCAATCTCATGGTAAATCACAACCACTTCAAGCACAACATTCAAAGATCAGTACAAAGAATGATACTTCTATCAATGAGAATACATCTATATGCATTGAGAAAGAAAAAGTAGAATGAGAACCCACTTTGATATCTCCTAGCAAGTATGGACTTGGGTTTACTATCATGCATAAACAAGATTATGATGGCTATAGTGGTCTTGGATCTCAGCAACAAGGAATCACTGAACCTATCACTACAGAAGGATGACCTCCTAGTTTAGGGCTTGGATTTAAACCATTATGAATAGGTCCTCCTAGTACCACAATAACTATGTGTAAGACTATGGATGTTTTGAACGATGAAAAGGCATCTGAGGATATCCCACCTAAAACCAATAGTCCTCCAAATTTTGAGCATGACCCTAATGATATAACAAAATCTAATGTCCATATCAATACCTTCAACCAAATCCCATTCAATACTGATGATGAAATCCCCTCAAGTTATCCTGAACTATTGTATTGGGGCCAATGTGGACCACTAATTTTTGCTCAATTCGATGATGATGACACTCTCATAATAGAATTTGAAGGCATTATGACTGAAGATCATAAACAAGCAATTTCTTCTAAAGAGAACACATTGGCATACTTTGGGGAGCCAACTCCACCTTCTAGTTACAAAGCAAAAAGAGAAAAAGATAGCAAGCATAGGTCTCTTGGTGAAAATTGAAAGGTGCCATTAGACTGTGAAGAATCAAAAGCTAAGAAGCTCCCAAGGATACAAGATGAAAAAGATGATGCCATGAATATCAATGTTCCAACATTCAACATGCCACAAAGTCTTTTGGAGCTCTCTCAATCAACATTCATGTGGAAGGTCATTGGTCTCAACCCTCCCAACCCTCCCTTATATCCATCAGTTTATCCCCACATCTAGATACCTAATTTTCCCAACATCCAAGATCAATACCTTATCCAACAAGCCTTTGCATATGTCATCATCAGTGACATCCCACATGACATATCTATTGACCCATTTATCCTCAGATGCCTTGATTCACAAGAGGCAAACACTATCTTACATACGGTACATGATGGTATATCTCGAGGCCTTTCTAATGGTTTGATTTTAGCTACAAACTTGGAATGACTCCTATGTATTTATGGTCAGTAATGGATCCAGAGCTCATCAGCTAGCAACACCAACAATAGATATATTCTCAACATTTGTCAGTGAAATTCTTGATTCCATCTAAAAGTCTTGAAAAAGGCAAAGAAAAAAGTGAAAAAAGTCATGAAAAAAAATGGATGCCTTGGTGAAAACTTGGAAAATAGGTGTCTTGGCATGAAAATTTGAGTCAATAGAAAAATTCTGTCCAAAAGTGAAAACTTGGTAAATAGGCGCTTTGGGCAAGTCGCTTTGGGCAAGTACCATGGTGAAATCTTGGCAAACAGGCACCATGTGTAATTAGTGTTGCTCCTCCATCTATCGGGATTCCATCTGGTTTTTTCACTCTCTATCATTCCTTGATCATATCATTCATATTGCAAGACATCCTTGGTCCCTTAGCATGGCTCATGAACTGGTTAATCTTCTTTGTTATCTTTTCTAAGCATCACCAGTCTACACACACACTTTGTCATTTGGCCTTTGTACATAGTTTGCGTCTTGTCTGGGGGCATATTACCTACATGGTGCATGAGTTTGAACTTGAATTGTGGGCATATCCCTAAGCACTTTTTATCCATTGGACCTATCGCATAACATATTGGAGCTAACACCTGTATATGCTTTTATGATCCTAAAAAAATCCTTAAAAATTCAAATACGATCTTGAAAAAATCACTAAAAATCACATAATGTCCTAAAAAAATCCTTAAAAATTCAAATATGATCTTGAAAAAATCACTAAAAATCACATAATGTCCTGAAAAAATCCTAAACATTCAAATACAATCCTGAGAAAATCACTAAAAATCACATAATGTCTTGAAAAAATCCTAAACATTAAAATAAGATGTCCTGAAAAAAGCACTAAAAATAATAAAATGTCCTAAAAGGAAAACCTAAAAATTGTAAAATGTCCTGAAAAAACTAGTCACACAAAAAAATCAAATATCCCCAAAAATACCCTAAAAATCATAAAACCCATCAAAAAATTTGCAATAAACCTTATACATATTCATTGTCGATAACCATCCCTTTTGTGTACACACTTGCACTTTGTAGATTGAAACTCAAAGCACTACACTTTCAAGACAATCACACTATCTAAGCAATGTGAACCAACAATCAATCCAACATGTTACTACGAACATATCAAATGAATCCACAAACAACGCTATCACATTATCAACCTGTTGAACACCATCTAAAAACCTAAAAAACTAAAAAGCAAGTAATAATGGACAAGGATAGCTATTGGCTCATGCTATTTAGTGAGTGATTTATTTTTTGCTGTGTTTTTCTTTGATCATGTTCCTATGCCACTCGATGATATAAAAATAATCTATGAGACTGGCCGAGATGGTTCATGGTCATATTTTTCTATTTCTATCTGTTACAATGTACCTTTGAGAGTCTGGGGCATGCACATATGCCTTAGGAAGGACAAGGTCATTCTCTATTTGCATTGTGCTTATTTATGCAAAAGGCTTGCATTTGTGCTCTGGCCCTTTATGCCATGATGCGTTGCATTCTATTTGCCATATCAAAATAAAGCTCCATTTGACATATAGTGCACTTTCTAGAAGCAAAAGTATTTCCATCATACTAACATCTCCTCATCTCATCTTTCTTCTTCATCTCATTCTCTATCACCATAATCATGTCTTCCAATTCACCAAATCATCTTCATCTTGCATTCATGCATTCTTGCATCATCCTACTTTATCAATCAACTTTTTATGGTTTTGCACCTATTTCAACCTCATTCTAACATTTGTCTCATCATATTTGACCAAATATGACCATTTTTGATGATTTCACTCATGCTCTGACATCTTTCCATCATTTTGGGCATGTACGTAAAGTTTGGGGCATTTCGAGTACTGGTTTTGGTCCCCAGAGCCTTTTAGGGCACAATCTGCACTTTCAAGGCATATTTGGGGTTCCCAACTTCATCATTGATGCACTTGGTCATGCCAACTATGTCACTAATGCACTTGGTAGAGTTTGGGCACACTTGGGGACCTAGGTTATCTAGAACTGCTCCCAGAACCCCTAGGTTGCACTTCAGAGGCAACAACTTTTGCGTTTCAACTCTGATTTATGAACCGTCAGTTGCATTGAACTCATACCTTTCTTGTGAAAAAAATAAGCTATCATTTTCATTATTTTGTCACTATATG
Source organism: Cupressus sempervirens (assembly GCA_028749045.1). Lineage (NCBI taxonomy): Eukaryota > Viridiplantae > Streptophyta > Pinopsida > Cupressales > Cupressaceae > Cupressus > Cupressus sempervirens. Next base: position 599,484,539 of record CM053791.1, on the reverse strand, counting down.
GTGTGGTAATCCTTGAGATTACTCTTGGCCTCCTGTTTGTCCATCGTCATGTTGATTTTGGCTCCCAGAGCCTTCTCGGGCACATTTTGCACTTTCTAAGACCACTTGGGCTTCCCAAGTGTGTCATTGATGCACTTGGTATTTTCATGATGCACTTCGTCTTACCAACTACTTTAATGATGCACTTGGTTGAGTTTTGGGCGCAGTTGGGGACCTAGGATACCCGAAACTGCTCCAAGAGCCCCTATGTTGCACTCCAGAGACCATAACTTTGCATTTTAACTCGGATTTGCAATTCGTTAGTTGCGTTGGATTTGTATTTTTATTGTGGAAAAAAAGAACTATCATTTTCATCATTTTGTTTTTTTCTTGAGTGGTAACCTATGGAATTACTCTCGGGCTCCCGATTGACCCTGTTCTGCACTCTAGGCCTCATAACTTTCACATTTTAGCTCTGATTTTCATTCTGTCAGTTGCTATGGTTTTGTCTTCTTATTGTAAAAAAATTGACTTATCATATGCTTAGCTTAGTCAGTTTATCAAGGGGGAACCCATATATATCATCCCTACTGGGGCATGTTGTGGCTTTCTCCTCAGTTATTCTTTTATACAACGCTCTAAATCACATTGTATCAAAGATGGGAAAAATTTAGATGCTCAAAAATGGTTCACATCTATGATTTCATCACTTCTTCATACTAATTTGTCCCATTTTCTCATTCTACTAACTTCGATCTTTTGGCCAAATTGATCATACTTTATCATTGGTATCCTTCTTCACATCAATTTCATATCAAATCAAAACCATTTCATATCAACTCAAAATCACCCCAAATCAACTCAAAATGACTCGAAATCACCCCAAATCAACTCAAAATCACTCAAAATCAGTCCTTATCAACCCAAAATAGATCAAACATCTCAAATCAATCATCATCTATCCAATCCTAGGTATTGTTGTGGCTTTTAGTGCCTTGGAAACCTATCAACCTATCAATATTATCAATTTGACCTTAGTACTGTCATGGCTCTCAGTGCTAGGTCAAACTATCATTCATGTCATCCAATATTTGACATTGTTGAGGCTTTCAATGTTAGATCACAACATCATCAACCATTTTAATAATATTGACAGTGTTCGTCGATGTTATTATGATCAAACCTTATCGATCAATTTCAATCCTGTAGCATTTACAATGTCAGTTAAATGTTACGTATTAATCAATTTGATATCCATCATCATCACATTTTTATTAAAGGGTATTGTTGCATTTATTTAATCAATTAGGCCAATCATTTACTAACTTTCTCTATAGGATTAAATAACCCATAATTTAATCCTATTATTTGTTCTAATTATTCTTCCTAATTATCATCCTCAATTAATTAATTTTATTAGTTAATTGATTTATCATTCGCAAACCATGGAAATTCAAAATTTCCTAAGTTCCAATTTCCATCAATAATTCCATTTTCTACTAATTCTTATTTTGTGGAATAAAAGGATTTTAATTCGAATATTCCATAAAATATTGCATCATCATGACATGGATATGACACCTCATGGATTCTCCTTTGACATTTGGATAAGATATGTCATAACCAAATATTCTTATTCTCTTACGCACGTCTTTATTTGGCTTATTCATCATAGATTCTTGGCTTTAAGTGGGTTGAGGTGTCTTATGATGTGTCATAGATTCTCTTCCACATTTAGCCAAGTTTGACTTCCATGCATCATAAAATCTTACAATTGGCATATTTTGTCATATGCATCATGGATTCTTAAAGGAATCTCTTGCCACATTGCATATCTATGGGTGACAAATCCAATGCTCTCATCCTCCATGTCAATTATAAATTGGACACTCTTTCTCTCATTTTTGGCCCTTGAATCCTTGAATCCCTGAAGTCTTTGTCTTGGAAGTCATTAGATCCTTAACTTCTTTGCATTTTCACACCATTTTCTCTCAAGCTTAAAATCACACTTCTAGTATTCTCATGGCATTATCCACATCATAGGCTTTTTCTTCAATCTTGTGTGCACTATAGGCAAATTGAAGCTACAATCATTTGGAGAAGAAAGAAGGACATGGGAGCTACAAATGAAAGAGGGGGTTTCTATCACTTTTTTTATTAGTTTGGCTTTCATGGTAGACTAGTGGGTGCTAATATATGTTGATTGAGTTTTGTGATTTTCTCATAGTATGTTATTCATTTAACCCATTTTCTAGTTGCTACACATTGGTTCTTAATGAGCAAGCAAAATGCATCTCAAATAAATCACAAAATCCATTGTTTCCCAATGAACATCTAAAAGCATCTCAAGTAAATCACAATACACTTCAGTTCTCAACAAGCAACTGAAAAGTATCCCAAAACTATACTAATTGAAGACTTCCAAAATGGTCAAGTCCAAAAATGTCACAACATGACATCATCAAGAATAAATCAACACTTCAATCCCATCATGGTGACTAGAAATTAATCCAAGTATAACTGATCGATGAATAAAAAATGGTTAAGTCAAGTATCTCAAATACATACACCTCAGCTTCACACAAGAAGATTGGAAAGCATCAATGGACAATAAATACAAGCATCTCATAGAGCATACCATCACATTACCATGGTTGGGTTTTAAAAAGGTCGAGATCAACATCAACTTTCCATCACATCTCATAACCCCTGAGCCTCTGGTAGACGTCCTATAACTAGTCAACACTCTAGAACCACCCAAAATCCCAAAACAAATATCTTATAGAAGATAGAAAAATAGTTTGGGTCTATTTTGAATCACATGGTTAGGTCAAATAGGAGGTTTCTATTTTAGTTTCAAGTGTATTCCAAGTATATAAGTCTCTTTTGTTGAATCTAAGGTCAATCCATTATCTCCTTGAATAAGACATAACAATTTTCTAGGAGACAATCATTTACTTATCTACATCATTGAACTAGTTCCCATTTAATCTAAACATTTGCATGATTTCACTAGAATCAATTAAATAAAGCTTCCTTAATTCTAAGAAGCGTCTTCCATTATTCATGTCATTAGAACAACACTTAACAATTTCGATGTAAATAACTTACAATTTCCTTATAATCGATATAATGATATCAACTTAAACTCCATTGCATAATGTAAGTATCAAATAAATTAATTACATTTCACAATTAATTACATTAATAGTATCCGTATCGTTGTCTCAGTAACCATTAGTTATTAATAATTAATAAAATTGTCAATTTTATTAATTAAAAATGAACTATAATTACATAGATTGATTAATAAAAATCATTAGATAAAGCTTGAAGATTTTCAAGAGAATAATCTAAGAGTTCCATCAAAGTCAAATTTATAATCTTTTTATGGATTTAAGACTTAAAAAAAACTTCTCTTCAAATTCAATCTCGACTAAACTCCATTTATTTAAATTGATCTATAACTTGTTACCACACTTCAATTATTACTCTCCAAGGCAATCATTTGTTAAGAATAATCTTCATTGGTCTAAAATCAATCTTGTAAATTACCTCCAACAATAATCCACTCCATTAACATTCAAGTTAATAATGTAATAATAATCTTGTTAATAAACAATAACAAGTTAAATTAAAAATCTTATTAATAAATCTATGATTCTAAAATCCTCAATATTCAAATTTAATAACATTTATATCTCTGTCAATTTAATAATAATTAACAAATTATTATTAAATTATTAACCCATACTAACATTATAATTATTAACATCCATATATTACATAACACATAATACTCATAAAATAATAGTTGTTGATATCTATCAATGAATATACCTATATTAAATGATATTTAAGAAGCATACATACTAGCTAAAATATCTGTCATTCGTTCAGACTACAAACCTCCCTGATTTCTTCAGATGGAATCTATGAACCATACTAGACTACATTATTCTTATATTACCTCTATAACTTTGTATTAACTTTGTGATTAATCCATCCATATATATTTTCCATGATGCCATACAAATTTCTTTACTTGCTGTTCATATATATATATCTATTTATTTATCCTTCACACATATCTCTCATTGTTATACTGTTACTCTACTTATCATTACACACATTTTGACACCTTACAATTGTCTTTTACTTTGTGTTATTCTACCCATATACATTGCCTATATCCCACTGGCTTTATATCTTACTAATATCCTTTTCAATACAGTATCCCGTGCTACTCTCTTGCTAACATCTACTTTCTGTTTGCACACACACAATTTAACATCTGGATTATTTCTACTTAATGTTATATTATGTATTGCTACTTTGTATCATTCTCTACACCTTCTACTACACATCATTTCTCTATATTTCCTCTATTTACCTCTTCTACTTATACCCACCCATTCCTATTGTCATACAATAACCTCCACATGTTTCCTATTCCTTACCCATTATATATATGCACTATTGATACCTTTTATACTGTCTATTTACCACCACTCTAATATCTAATGTTGCACTTGAACATGTGGGTAGCAACCATATTACAATATTCTTATTAATACCATGTGCTTGTACCTTTTGATATTTTATACTGATTATCAATGTAGCCATTGTGAATAATCATTCTAAAGCTAATTTGTGTGGTTGCAGGTGTTCTGCAGGAAGGAATGCAGAAGTAAGTTTTTAAAGAATAGTGTTCGTAGACATATAATGCCCAACAATCAATTTCGGTTTCTATCATATTGCTCTGTACTCTTGAGATCAATTACAGTCTATATATCTATATGCTCATTGCTTATTTGTGGTGATGGATAGGAAAATGATAGTCTACGAGTAAATTCATGTCTCAGGTGATTGTTGCATCTTGATTTGTCATCACGAAAACCATTCCCAAATGCCATACACACATCTACTGGTGACCATATTTTAATGGAATATAGCTTCCCTCTGGCCACATGCCGTGACCATATTATAATGGACTATAGCCTTCTTCTACTAGGTGCTCACTAACCCAATCACCAAAGATATGCCTCCTTGCTATCTCTGGATAGACCTATACCAAAATAAGTGTAACTTTTGAATAAGATAAAAACTTCTTGATTGCTCCAGTTAGTATGAGTGTAATTAGCTTCTATCAAACATACCCAAATCTTAATACGATCCAACGATGGAGTTGGAAGATACAGCCCCCATATTGGGATTGGTTAATTTTGAGACAAACTTTCACGTGCTTGATTAGAGATCACCTTCTTTCAGAAAATGTTCCCCTATCTGTCTACGTGTCATCTACTTGTTACTATGGTTAGAAGGGTCTTATAATACGTTTTGTTTCTTCTATTTCAGAGTTCATTGATTACAATGATATGATTCTTACATAGACTACTTTCTCACGCTCATTTTTTGTTTGACCTTAGCATAGAAATTGAACGGATTATTTTTGACTCCAAATCAGAGCCTCCACCAATTTTTGATGGAAACATAAGGTATGTAATGGATGCTTTCTCAGATGTTATAACCTATAGAAAAATTGCCAATCGGTATTGAAAACTTACGGTGGAAGCAATACTATGTATAAAATAATGAGCATTGAATTAGAACACACATTACAATTATCATAACACAGCGAACATTGCAAAATACCATAAGATGGAGGTGGAGAAAAGCATACTTGTGCTTGGTTATAACGCTAGCCATTCCTCCAAATGCAATTTGACCCATAGTTGCTAGTAATGTCATCAAGAGGCATGCATGCCATGGCCTGTGCAACCATGCTAGCAGTTCCCATGCCTACCATTCTTTGTAGAATTGCAATAGAATTATCACCCATTCAGCAGGGACTACAATAGACTTTGACTCATGCCTTACCAATCACTGCCTAGTCTTAAAGTGCCCTAGGTCCATTGATGAAAGCATTCCCCATCTCTCATTCAGATTACACATTCTAGCCCTTCTCCCACATTAGGTAGTTTAAATTGTCTAGAGGTTAGAGCAGTAGGATTATGAGGCTTGGGAGGAGTGTTATGGAAGAGATCTTCTTCTTCCAACATGTGCAAGAACTCTCCTTCTACTAGCTCAACTTCCTCATCTATATTCTCGTCACCCTTGTTTGCACCATCCAATCTCTTCTTAGCTTCCACATCATCAAAACCGTCACTACTGAGGTGTTGATTAATAGATTCCACCGACAATTCATTGCTGTTAAGATCACAGACTCGAGGGTGTGAATCTTTTCAAAATTGAATCAAACTTGGTAAGCCTTTTACTCTACCTCAGCTGATGTCCCTACACTACTTCCTTCACAATCTCTCCTCATCCTCCTACCTCCTCTCCTTCCTCTTTTCCCACCTTGTTATCTAGATTCTCTTCAAAATCAACTACGGTAACCAATATTTCTTCTACAGACCTTTTGAATTTCCACTCTTTTTCCACAACCTCAAAATCTCCTTCCTCTTCAACCTTCACAGTCCTTCCCAAAGAATGAACTCCCGGCCACTAGGAGTGCTTGTAGAAGCATATGAGGATGACCATACACACTAGGAGAGCCTCTATATAAACACCTCTAAGATGCATCTAGAATGTGTCTAGAAAGAACTAGGAGATAAGCATGACAACTAAGCACATAACTTCCACAATAAGAAGATAAACATGATGACGTGTCTAGAATGTTGTAGACACCATGTGCTCAGATAATTTGCTAACTCCTAAGTGTAGACAACATGTGCATAGTTAGAGTGCAAACTCCTATGTTGTCAACATGAAAACTCACAAGAGTTCACATACTCCTATGTGAATAAATATTAAAATAATACACATTAATTTATTTAATATTCACTTGGCTCTTTTTAAATTAATTTATTAATTTTAAATCTCATGCTCTTATGAAATTTTTATTAAATTAATTTTCTTTTCCACTCCAAAATTTATTTTTGAAATTTAATTACTAAAATATTTATTAACTTAAATAATAATATTATTTAGCATTTATTTAAAAATCAACTCTAAATAAATATCATCACATTCTACATTTATATTTATAACCTCCATCTCCAAATTAATTCTTTTATTTAATTAATTTATCAATTAATTAAATAAAATTACATATTAAAATATCATATTAATTTTCCATTTAATTAAATCATTAATTAAATATTTTAATTAGATTTAATTAATAGAAAATTCACCAAGAAAGAGTTTGACAACAATAGAAAAATGTAAACTAGGGCAGGCACTACAACTGATGTCACACCTACAATTGTCAGACGTACTGCGTCATTAGTTTTTTGATGTCAACGCTATGCAACATCCTTTGCACTCTTGAATTTGTTTTTAAAAATAGAACAAACAAATTCTTTTTTGAAATTTTGATTTTTTAAAAAGCGTGCATTATTTTTTTGGTTTTTCTCAATCAAGTTAAAAAAAATCAATTTAGTTTTTTGATTAAAAAAATCATTGAATTGGGAAGCATGCCCAGATTTGAGAGCAAGAATATTTTAGCCTCAAATTCCAACTATGTCCAAATTGGACTAATTTTATATGAAAATAGGGATTTTTGGGCAGTCTGAGCTCAACAGTGATGTCTGTTTGGGCTTAAAGTGCACCAAAAATTAGTGATGCCCTAGATTCAATACAAAATAATTCTAAAAAATGAAATCGTCTAAAAGAAAAAGTGTAGATGTGAAAGCCAAGTCAGACCTCTCATAAATAGAACATGGGCATGAAGATCTTGAGCTCTGATATCATGTTGAAGTTGATGAAAGATAAACCCCACAACTCCCAAGGATCACTTGCATGTAAAAACCTATCACAAAAAGAAAGAAGCAAAAGCTATGGAGGCTAAAATTCCCAAATCCATAGATGAGACATTCCTGATGAGAAAAAAAGAGATTGCGATTAATCAAAAGTGAATGAATAAAATTACAAAGAGATCAATCCTTATAAAAGGAGATCAAAACCATAATAGTTAAAACCTAGGTTGCATGATAATAATTAATAAAAGAATTAATTATATATGCCTAAAGTTTAGCTTAAGTAAAATAGAGATAATAAGTGACTTAATAGTTAAATCAAAATTATTTAATTAGTAAGGCAATATCTTATTCTCTAACACTAACCCCACACTTTCCATGAGCATTCCTCTTACTTTGATACCTTCTTCATTATCTTCATACAATGTTTTACCTTTCCCATATTCAAATCCTCTTCCCACTTCTTCTAATCTTACTCCTACATCTTTGATAATCCCTCAGCTTCTTATAGTAAAATTGCCAACACATCAAGCATGTCTATGCATGCTATTACATCTTCTAATCTCACCATTAGCAGCCTAATTCAAGTTGTCTTAGCTTTATAAAAATAAGAGGCCCAATTCACTCAATAAAGTACAACATTCCTACATATGACATTGCTAATCCTCTCTCTCTAGACATCCTTCATGTTGTTATCTTGAAATATGTTGAGATAGCTATCTTGAGACTTATCATGGTAAGAGTCATCATGTGATCCATGATAGGACTTTCCAAACTATATATAGTGATTTTTTCTCATGAATATAGACTGATGGCTAAGTTTTTCACATGAATTTTTAGGAACAAATCTTTGCAATGATATTACTCTTTACCCGCTTATTCAAAGGATTCATTTCAAAATCTTGCCAATTCTTTTCATTCAATAATTTCAAAACAACGTTGGTCCTCAAATTTACTTAACTAATTTTATGCATTGTAAAAAAAATGGTAAAAAAAAAGTTTGTGACTATATTGGCAGATTCAAACATTTTTATGCTCAAATATATTGTCATGTACTTGATATTGATATTCAACATATTTTTATTTCCGATTTGTAAAACAATATTAGAGATAAGATTCTCCTTACTGAGTATACATCCTTCTCACATACTTGTGTAGTCTTTCACCATTATCAATTATAAGTGAGTCTTTTTGAGAGCACCACTCCAATGATTTATGTTATTGTTGATAAGGTTGACATCATCATTCATAAAAATCAAGTTTTCCAAGTCCAAAAATCACATCAAAATCAACAAAGACAACAGAGAGAGAGAGAGAGAGTAGATGATCAAGTTACTGCCACATCTAATGGCATGATTATGCTTTCATCTATGTAGCATCCTAATAATAAGTACACTCCTTTATATGAAACTTTACATGTAGTGATATTGAACTTAATTTTTGCTAATATTATTAAACTTCCTCCTATCTAACCTATTGACACTAGAAAACCAATGTCTAAATCATTTGATCAATTCTTTTTTTTTTGTCAATATAATCATTAGCAATGTCTTCATTACTTTGCTACATCAACTGATAGATCTTCAACTCTTTTCCTGTTGATGCATCACTAAAACTGCTTATTAGTGAGTTTTAGATAGGGGAATGACCCCTAACTTACCTCTTAGATACAAGAATGCATCCTTAGGTAGTGGCTTAGTGAATATGTCAGCAGTTTGTTCCTTTGTATGGACATATTCCAATCTGATCTCCTTATCATGCACCAATTCTCTGACAAAGTGATACTTTTTTGCAATGTGCTTTATTTTTGAATGCATCATTGGATTTTTGGATATGTTAATTGCACTTGTGTTATCACAAAACATGACAATTGGTTCTTTGATTTCTTCCTTCATTCCATCCAATAATTATTTGAACCAAACAATATTAGAATAGTTTACTGCTGCTACAACATACTCTGCTTTTGCTATGGACGAGGATGTATAATTTTTCTTTTTAATTGTCCAAGAAACCAATCTCTTTCCAAGAAAGAAAGCTCCTCCACTTGTACTCTTCCTGTCATCAACATTTCTTGCCCAATCTGCATTAATTAACACTTTTAAATCTAGATTTCCTCCAAGTTTATACCATAATCCATAATCTTCAATACCTTTCAAATATCTCATGATCCGTTTGATTGCCATCATGTGATTTTCCCTTAGTTTTGCTAAAAATCTTGCTACAATACCAACTGCACGGGCAATATCAGGTCTTGTATGCACTACATACTGCAACTTTCCAACCATAGATCTATACAATGTCTGATCCACTTCCTTTGATTCATCATCCTTGAAAAGTTTCAATCTAGTACACATAGGAGTCCCAACTAGTTTGCAGTCTTCAAAACCAAACTTTTTTAGTATCTCCTTGATGTATTTTGATTGAGTGATGTAGATACCATTCTTATTATGCTGAAATTGAAGACCAACAAAGAATTTGATCTCACCAAACATTGACATTTCAAATTCCTTGTTCATTTGCTTTGAGAATTCTTTACATTGATCATCATTTCTTGTAAACAAAGTATAATCCACAAATATTTCTGCCAAAACAATCTTATTATCTGGTCCTTCCTTGATATACAAGCTACTGTTATCATTAGTTCTTTGAAAACCAATATGAATAAGATAGTTATGCAATATCTCATACCATGCTCTAGGGGCTTGCTTTATACCATACAATGCTTTATGTAATTTGCAGACCATGTCCTTCTTGTTTGGATCAACAAAACTTTCAAGCTGTTTAATGTAAACCTCTTCATCTAGTACACCATTGAGAAATACTAACTTGACATCCGTCTGATAAACTTTGAATCCTTTGTATGTAGCATATGCAAGTAAGGTCACGAAACCTTCCAATCTTGCAATAGGAGCAAAAGTTTCTCCATAGTCTATTCCTTCTTCTTGAGAGTATCCTTTGCATACCAGCCAAGCTTTATTTCTTGACACCTTACCATCTTCATTTAACTTGTTTTTGAATACCCACTTAGTTCCAATCACATTTTTGTCTTTAGGCCTAGGTACAAGAGTCCATGTTTTGTTTTTATCTATCTGCTCTATCTCTTCATTCATAGCCTTAATCCAAATTTCATTTTCTAATGCATCTCTGACACTTCTAGGTTCAAAATTAGCAAGTCAACAAGTACCTTTCAACTTACTTCTTGTCATAGTTCCTTCAGATTTATCTCCAATGATCTGATCTAGTGTATGATGCCTCCTAACATACTTAGCTAATACAGGTTCCTTGCCTTTTGAATGCTTTGCATTTTTATCCTCTTGCACTTCAGCTTCAGGTTCTGGCTATTCTGTCTATTGCTCAGGTCCTCAGATTCGGTAGACATTGGCTTGGTAGCATCAGAATGTGACTCGGGTTCCTATTGCTCAGTTTATAATTCCTGCAACTTGGTTACTAAAGATTCTGGAATAGAATATTTTTGATTGACAGGTGTACCTAACACTATATCAAGTTCAATGAAAAAAAATTTCCTGTAGTCTTCTGGTTCCCTTTTTCTTTCTTCTTCAGTTCTTTCTACAAATTCATAAACTTTCACATGTGCACATTTTATAACTTTGTGAGTAGACATTCAAACATCTATATGCTTTACTCTTGCAAGAATATCCCAAAAATATTCCTTCATCACCCTTCACATCAAACTTACCTTTTCTAGATTCTTTCAAAATGTAACATTTTCTTTCAAATACTTTTAGGTAACTTACATTGGGTTTGTAGCCATACCATAACTCATAGGGGGTTTTGAATGAGTCCTTCAGTTGTACTCGATTCAAGGTATGAACTACAATGCTGATAGATTCCTTCTAGTATTTGATAGCAATGCTCTCTTCAATCATTAAGGTTCTTGCACAATCCATGATAGATCTATTCCTTCTTTTAGGTATTCCATTTTGCTCAAGAGTTTTAGGTGCTAAGACTTGTCTTTTGATTCCTCTTTCAATACAAAAGTTATTGAACTCATGTGAAATGAATTCACCACCTTTGTTTGACCTCAAGCATTTCAGTCTTTTGCCTATTTCCTTCTCTACTTTGGCCAAATACCATTTGAACTTCTCAAATGCTTCTGATTTCTCTCTTAGGTACATGATAGTCACCATTCTTGAGTAATCATCAAAAAAAAGAACGAAGAATTTTTCACCAATATAGCTTTCAATTCCAATAGGTGCACACAAATCAGTATGCACAATTTCTAAAACTTCTTCAGATTGATAGTTCTTACTTTTAAAACTAGTCTTTTCCCATCTTACCAATTTGACAATTCTTGCATAGACCAACCTCAGGTTTCTTTATGTTAGGAATACCTCTTACTTTCCTGAATTTACTTATTTTCACCAAGTTATCAAAGTTCACATGACACAACCTCCTATGCCATAACCAACTTTCTTCAACTTGAGTAATAAAGCATGAACATTCACCAAGTTCAGGATAAAACAAGTTACCTTTTGTTTGAGTGCCTGATCCAATCAACTTTCCTTTTTCATCCAATAATCTTGCTTTTCCATGCATGAATTCCACTTTGAATCCATTATTGAGTAGTTGTGCCAAACTCAACAGATTGTGTTTAAGTCCTTCTACCCAATATGCATTATCACATACAAGTTCTTTGGTTAGTGAGATTCTTCCTTTTCCTTTTATGCAACAAGGTTCATTATTACCAAACCTCACACTACCACCATCATAGTCTTCAAAATGTTCAAACTTAGTTTTATCACCAGTCATGTGATGAGAACAACCACTATCTATAATACATGTATCATTTTTTCTCACATGAGAAATAAGTGCCATTTCCTCATGATTATCAAACTCATCTTTTACAACAATGTAAACAATTTCATCTTCTTCTTCATCATCAGAATCATTAGAATCCTTAGCCATAAAACATGTTTTCTTACCTTTGTCCTTGAATGATTTGAAGTATTTCTTGCCATTGCACTTGTGACGTTACCTTTTTATTTCCTTTTGCCTCTTGAATATTTCCTTGCTAGCAGAGCTTTAACCACCTCAAGATCACTGTCTGAACTTTGTTCTAATTCTTCCTCACTATCTAACTAAGAATCCTTTATCTTCTTGCGTTTCTCCTTGAGTGAAAGCTTGGCTTCAAATGCTGATTCAATGTTCTTGGTAGTTGGAACATAATTATCATAGTTATCTAGCTTGAATGTAGTCAATCTTCAAACTATGGCCTCTAAATTTATCTTATGATTTGCTTCACATCTTCTTTCTTGAATTGCAGAAACTCTGATTGCATAAATGGGAAGTAGTGTTCTAAGAACTTTACTTATAACTATTTCCTCTTTGATATCTCCTCCAAAAGCTTTGATTGCACTAACACTTGCTTTGACTCTTTCAACATATCATCCTCATTTGATCAAATTGACCTCTCAAACTTTCTGCTTTGGCTCTTCTCACATTATCATCTCCTCCATAGATTTCCTTTAGCTTGTTCCACATTTACAAAGCAGTTTTGCAATCCTTGATATCATCAAATTCTTCATAACTTAGGGCAGATGCAATATCTATCATCATGTTGTTGTGAGTCTTCTTTTTAGCAATATCATTGACAGATAATGTGCTAGTAGGTTCTACATATACTTCATCTAGATATTTTAGTCTTGTATCTCCAATGGAAGCCAGATGAAATCTCATCAGTCGCTACCATGTTGAGAAGTTGTCCCTATTAGATCTTGGAATTTACCTCTTGTAAGACATCCTAATCTTTAGCTTAGATCCTTGAAATCTTTTCCTGCAAGCACCAAAAGCTCTGATACCAATTGTATGAAATGTAGATGGAGTAACTAGGGGGGGGGGGCGGTGGGGTGAATTAGTTACCACAAAAAAAAATCCATAGATCCCTTAGATGTCAAACAAGTTATTTACTATTGCCACTCGCTAAACATTCACAAAAATGTTGTAACTCAGTAGATTAACTTGTTATTGGTCTTTAAGAATTCATAATTATTAACATGCATGCAAAAGTAAATAACATTAACACAAGAGACACCAGATTTAATGTAGAAACCTAATATGGAAAAAACCACCAAGTAACTAGCTACCAATTTTCACTCTTTTGAAGTGAGCCCTATTAGGAGCCAACCCTGTTAAAGGTTACAAAACAAACTATTAAGTGTGATCCTATTAGAGGATTTATTCACCTTGATAGGAGTGGCCTTGATAGAGGTCTTTAGAATAATTCAATGGAACTATCCACCTTGTTAGAGGATTTACAAATGGTTGTTAAACCAACTCTATTAAGAGATTTAGGAATTAGTGTTACAATGGTTAGAAAGTAACAATGAAATGACCTGAATAAGATGCAACTGAATTTGCTGATTACAAATCCCTATTCTATAACATTAGATCCTCCTTGATCAAATATTGCTTTGCTGCTCCTTAATGATCTCTGGTCATCTTTCAAAATTTGCTCTTACAATAATTAGTCTTCCTCCACATTCATATCACATCAAATTCATCACACTTAAAATTCACAACTTGACCTCTCATATATACCTTTTAGATTATCAAGTTGACTCAATTACAAGTTACAATCACCTATAATCATTACCATAGTTGGCTAGAAATAATACTTAAAACAATTAAGCATTAAATCATAAATTAACAAATTCCTTTACTGGCCGACCCTGCTCAATAAACACTGCTTCAGAAATAATTTCCTATGTTAACAATCTCAACTCGGTTAACACTGCAAATTCTACAAAATCCTTTGGTTGCCGAGTAAGCTCAATAAGAATTGAATTTCCTTCACTGACCATGAGAGCTGGGTAAGAATTGAATTTCCTTTGCTAATCATGAGAACTTAGTAAGAACTTTGCTAACCATGAGAGCTCAGTAAGAACTAAATTTCTTTTGCTAACCTTGAAAGCTTGGAAATAACTGTCTGCATAAGGTAAAGTTTGAGAATGCTTGTTAGACGCTGTAAATCTTCTTGCAAACCAAAATAGCTCGGTAAGAGCTAACAAATGACTTGTATGAAATTTGTGTAACATCAAAGACAACACACAATTGGATAATTTTATCCAACAAAAGTAGACATTAATAATCACCATAAAGTCTCCTTCAATGTGTAACTTAGAGAAGCCCACTCTTTTATCCAAGACTAACCCATGAAGTAAGGCATTAGCTTCCACTATATTATTAGCACATGGAGGGTTGAAATGAGATTTAATTGAATGAACAAATCCATGGTGATCATAAATACAAATACCAATTTCTAACTTCCCAAGATTTCCCCTTAAAGAGTCATCAAAGTTTATTTTCAAAAAATCATGAAGAGGTGGAGACCATTGAAAAATCCTTCTATCAATTACTTGACCAACATTCCATTCTGGGACATATCCAAATAGAAAAATAACCCCCTTCAAAGCTTTCACTCTTCAACCATCCCATGAGGAAAAAAAATATGCATTTGATATTTGACATACTAGTGTTGACAACCTTTGCTACTGATTTTTCAATCCCTTCCTTGATTAAGTTTAGTTGATTGCACTCTTTATAGAAATTGTGCTTTCCACTTTCCCACGAAATGACCCAAACCACTATAGTAAGTATACACTTCCTAGTATGAGTAAGTAGTGATGTAGAATATGGAGTAGGCCAAGATTGAAATAAATCCCATAAATTTTATGGCAGTGGCATATTATACCATAATTTATTGAGGACAAAGGACCAACACTCATATGCCGATGAACAATTTAGTAATAAGTGATTAGAAGTCTCATCTGCACCATTACCCAATACACATTTGAAAGGTTGAGTTATAGAAAGGTTCACTAGTCTATTATTGGTTAAAATTAGGTTCTTCAAGGCAAGCCATGCAAAACATCCAACCTTAGGGAGGACATAATTATTCCAAAAAAAGGTAAAATATTAACATGGAGTTTCATATAATGTAACTAACTTCTATAATACCTTATACCCTTCTTTTATACAATAATTTCAATATTTTTTAGGGGCTCAAGATAGTCTATCTTTCATATCAGACAAAAATACTTCCCTTGGCAAGAAAATACTTCCCTTGGATTTTCCTAAATAAATGTCAACAACTACAAAAAACTTTGAAAGTTCTCCCCCCCACCCCCACAATGAATAACATAGACATTCATAGCTTTATCCAATTATTGTGAACTAATTAAAGAGGAAAAACCATTCCATGAATTTCTCCAAAAAATTACACTATTACCTTTTTCTATTTCCCATGAGAAATACTTTTGAACCATATCTCTAGGAGACATCATAAAATCCCATACAACAGATCCTTTAGAAGGATTCAACATAATTAGTATAGACTTTGGGTCATCATTATCTAGATATTTTTGTTACATAATTTTACACCATTACTTCTCTAGATTTTTGTACATATGCCATACATGTTTATTTACAAAGGCTTTATTTCTTAGCAAAAAATTGTGAATACCCACCCCAACAATTACCTTATTTTGAGCAATATTTTGTAATGATATTAAATGAATTTATTTTCCATTAGACATATTACCCTTCCACAAAATCTCTCTTATCAAATTATTTTTTTGCTACACTATAAATGGAGGAGCCTTGAGTACAGTGGAATTCTACAAATTTTAAAAATATATTTTAGGAAAAAGAGTGGGTCAAGCATCAATTGTCTTAAATAAATGCACAAGTTATTCAAAATGGTTTGGCTGAAAATAAAAACTTGAAGCAATCTCAAAGGTTGGAGAAATTATAAGTACTTGTGTTTGAAAAATATCCTAAAGTAAAAATGGAAAGGCAGTGTAGAGTTGATGGTGAAGATCACAAACAAAAGAAACACCCATTAAAAGTGTGGAGATAAAGAGGCAATATTTTAGTTTTAAAACAATGATATTGTTTTTGAATATTTGGATGAAGTTGTTGAAAGGATGATTTTAAGAGGAGAAGATAAAAATAATGAGGGAATGAATAATAATAATGACATGTATGAACAAGATATGGACTTGTGGACTTTTAGATGAGAAATAAATAAGGACAAAATTTAAAAAGGAGGAAAGGAAATAGAAGAAGATTAGGAAGAACCGAAGGAGAACATACAAGTTTGGAGTGAACTTAGGAAATAAGGGGTTAAGATCCAAAAAATATAATAATGTATAGTAGTCATAAGAGAAGATGATGTATTAAAAAGTGAAATTTAAAAAGAAGACATAGAAGAAGAGCTAGGAAAGGAGTTAGGGGCAGTACTAGAAGACAAGGAAATTCATGATAAATATGTTAACCTCATTATGGTTTTTTACACTTGAGTTCCAATACACTTACCCACTCTATATTGGTTTCGAGTACACCATGCATGCCAAGTTAGGAAAGACTTCAGGTGCCGAGTGATCTTCATGTGTCGAGTAGTTTTTAGATGTTGAGTGAAGATCAGATGCCGAGTGTTAACAAGTGCCGAGCAACATAAGGTGCCGAGTGTTAACAAATGTCGAGAAACATAAGGTGCTGAGTGTTAAAAAGTGCCAAGCAACATAAGGTGCCGAGTGTTAACAAGTGCTGAGCAACATAAGGTGCCGAGTGTTAACAAGTACCAAGCAACATAAGGTGCTGAGTGTTAACAAGTGCCGAGCAACATAAGGTGCCAAGTGTTAACAAGTGTTGAGCAACATAAGGTGCCGAGTGATATAGTTAACAAGTTGAGAAACTCATTAAAAAAAAGGAAGGATCTAGCCATAGCTGAAAATGATATACACTACAAGGAGATTGATACCACCAACATATTTTCCAATGGAGATACTAAAGAGTTTGATGCAGCAATAGCAGAACTAATGGAGAAAAATAAAGTTCAAGCAGATGAGATAAGATCTCTCAAGATGGAACATGAGTCACAGGCCATAATGATATGTGAAATCACTGAACACAAGAAAAGAGCAGTTGAAGATAAAGTTATGATGGAAAATGACAAAAGAAACCTTGCAAATAGACTTGAAGAGAAATGTACTGAATTGACAAGGATCTCAAACATGCAGATGGATACACTTGCCCAAATGATGAACCTTCATCATGAACTCAATGTGAAAGATATTGAGATCTCTACTTTAAAGATGCAGAATGAACAAATGTAGAATGAATTGAATAGAGAAAAAGAGGTAGCAGAGAATCTCAACAAGTCAAGTATTTTGAACAGTTGCTGAAATCTCCAAAATCTGCCCATGATACATCAGGACTAGGATACAATAGCACTAAAGTTGGGGAATCATCAAAGAGTGCTGAACAAAGAAGTGACAAAGGTAAGAATTCAAAACCCACTTGTCATTACTGTGATAAGAAGGGGCATACAACAAATGTGTACAGGAGTAGAAGATTCAATCAATCAAACACACCCAAAAATAAGAGTTTCTATCACAAGTGCAACATGCAAGGACATATGACACAAAATTGCAGATCCAATGTCACAAGGACTCAGATATTTGATGGACATTGTTATAATTGCAAAAAGTATGGACATAGGGCATTTGAGTGCAGATCAAAACCTATGTGGACATCAAATCAACCAGCAAAAATAGAAGGGAATGAAAGTCATTATCATTGGGATTACAACACCAGGCATAAATGTCACTATTGTCAAGAATATGGACATATACCACAAAAATGCATAAGAACACATTTCAGAGGGAACTACAAAAGATGGTTGAATCAAACTACATGTTTCATTTGTTTGAAAATTGGTCATATCAGCAAAAATTGTCCTACAAGATCAAAGGCACCCAAGACTGAAGAAAATAAGGGAAAAGGAAAAATTGATGTCGAAAAGATAAGAAGGCAAATGAATAAGACTTGGAAAAAGAAAGATGAGTGCAACACCTCAAGCAAAGGGATCACTTCACCCAATGGGTCAAGTGATCACACCCAATCAAACTAAGCATAAGAAGTATACTAGACTAATATACAAAGCTATATCTACATCAGTCCCAAGACAAAGAAGCCATGCTAAGTATAAATCTGCATGAAATAAGATGTCAAGAAAAAATCTAAATGTTGTTGCCAAAATATCTTTGGATGCCGAGTTAAACTCCAACACATGCCGAGCTCCTAATAGTGACTGAGCTGATAACTGATGCTGAGTTGGTTAACTTGAATGAAAGTCGCGCAAACTGACAATTTAGTGCAAGCCGAGTTGGCAATTGAGCATTTAATGCGATGGAAATAGGGTATATTATTGTGATTTCAATCAATTTTGCTCATCGCGATCAAAGAAGAAAGAAGAAGAAAGAGAGCTGAGCGACTTCATAGAAAGAATCCAACATTTCAAGTAGATTACAACCTCATTCAACACATTTTTCATTGATCTCAAGGTATTTTCATTTGTGCCGAGCTACGCAGTTTTGTATCTTTTTATTGTAAAAACCCTAGTTTGCATAAATGGCATCAAGTTCGAAGAAAACTGGGGATAAAGAAATGTTTGAAGTTTAGTTAGTTTCAAATGAGATCAAGCAACACAATTTTTGACCCATTCCCAAAGTTTCCTACAAAATTGACCCAGCTGGTGCTCTCTCCCAAATTCCCCCAAAAGTTGTAATGGTCCAAGACGTGAGAAAATGTTACAACTGTAAGATAGGTGCCCTAGGAGACATGGAAATAAGACAAGCTTATGAGAAATTGTGTGTAGATGGAGTCTTGAAAGATGAATTCAAAATCGTTGAAAGAAAGGGTTTAACCCGAGTTTTGAGCTTTCCCACCGTATTCAAAATAGAATGGGTTAGACTTGTGTTGAGCAGAATTCATGGTGGAAATTTGTGGTTAGAAGATTCTCCCATAAAAATGACAAAAGAAGTCATACATAGAGTAATAGGGTACCCAACCCTAGATCAGTTCAAAACTTTGAGAAGTGAATCAAAGGAGGTTATTGAAAAGAACACTGGTGCCCAGTGGAACAAAAGAGGAATGACAATTCACACCATAAAAGATCCTCTAGTTGAGTTTGCTGTTAGAGTCATCACCCAAAAATTCTATCAATCTAGTAGACTCAATAGTGTACCATGTATTGTAGTAGATGTAGGCTACAAATTGGTGAAAAAGGATCATACTTATGATCTTGTAGAACTGCAACTACAGAAGATCAATGAAAACCTAGCTGCCATAAGAAGAACAAAGGGCACTCAATGCAAATTTGGAACAATCCTAGTTTGTGTATTCTTTTATGTTCAGAATGACTTTCCTTCTTTTGGAAAAGTGGCATGGAGGAATGATAGAACCATCATTGCCCACATTAATGAATATATAGAGAAAATGGGAGAAAATTTTGATACCTTGATGATAAGCTATTTTGAGGATTTCAAGAAATCCATGAAGCAAAGATCAAGGATACCAGTTTCCTTAGTGGAAAAATATACTAATGATATATGTTTCTTAGTTGACATTGATTTTACCTATATTCAAGCAGTAATATGAAGGGTAAGATGGCTAAGGCCATTTGGATATGAAATTAATATTGATGAGGCATTTGCAGCAATAACTGCATTATTGGCAGAAGAAACAGATAAAAGTGCTCCACATTTTGGCACTTATGATGTGGTAAGATCAAAGATAAACATGGAATTAAAAACTTCTTCCACATTGAAGAAGAAAGACAAATTATTAAAGAAGATTAAGAAGAAATTTGGTAAAGAAATTGAGGCTGAAGCAGAAGAAGAAGAAGATGACAGTGATGATGAAGATGAGCAAGAACAAGGGCCAATGGAATTAAGTCAAGGTCTTGGAGAAGACAAGGAGGAAGGTGCAGAGGAAGAAGAAGCCAAGGAAGCATCAACTAAAGCTGAGCCAAAGAAGATAAAGGCAATAAAACAACCTCTAGCTAAGCCCAGATCAAAGAAAGCTGCCACGCCATCACCTCAAAAGCCAACAACACGAGCTACAACAAGGGCCTCCAATAAAAAGGGCAAAGAGGAAGTTAAAAAGAAGAAACAAATCAAGGAAACACAGGAAGAGCCAAGGAAAAGAAGAAGATATGTGGCTCAACCTGACACTGATGAAGAAGACCAATCTGAAAAGGTAAGCTATTCTTCAATTGATACCTTATGTAAAAAGATTGGAAATGGTGACTTAAGTAATTTAAATAAAGTTGATTTCAATAAATTTAATAAAGAAGAAAAAAATAAGATAGAAGAAACAATTTATGGAATGATGGCACAGTTCAAGTACACTCCACTTGAATTAGATGGACAATTGCCAAAAGAACTATAAAAAATTGTAGAAGATAGATGGCATTTCTATTTGAAAATGGAGAAGGAGATGAGGGAATCAACTCTAGCAAGTGTATTGCCAAATTTGACTAAGGAACAAGTAAAGAATGTAGTCAAAAGGCACAATAATATTTTTACACCTAAATATAGGGCATTCTTCATACTCCAAAACAGGATGGAAGAAATTGTTTAAAGAACAATGAAATCATGGAAAAACTTGTACAAAAAGATTGAAGATTTTCTTGAAGAAGAATACAAGGAAGAAGCTGCTGTACCAATAGAGGAGAGGAGAAAAAGGAAAGAAGATGAAGAAAAGAAAAGAGAAGAAGAAAGGAAAGAAGAAGAACAAAAGAAAAGAGAAGAAGATAAGAAGGAAGAAGAAAAGAAAGATGGAGAGGAGGAAGAGACACAAAAATAGGATATAATAGGAACAACTGAGCAAGAGCAGCAACCAGATCAAAGTGTACAAGACACACAATTGCCACCCCCTAGCCCTCCTCAAGCATCCAGCTCACCTGTAGATACTGTAACTATTACTGATGTTCCTGATACTTCTGGTCAGAATATCAATCCATTCACTGTAGAAGATCCTAAAAGAATTCTTGACAAATCTACACAACAAGCAATATTATGTGCAGATCCAGTATTGGTCAATATGGATGAATTGTAAAAACTAGTAGAAAGTACAGTAAAATATAAGGTGAATCCACAAGAACCATCTTATATCATCTCTACAACTACTAGTAGTTAATTTCAAATGCCAACAAGCATAGTTGATGCTACAATACAGAAGCCAAGTGCAACTATAGAAAAAGGAATAGAACAAATAGGACAGACTATTACATCTAATCCTATAGCACAAACACAAGGTGCACTTCCCAAGATTAGAATAATTGATCATGGTAGACAGAAGGAGGAGGAAACAGTGAAAACCCCTAAAGAACAGGAGGCAATACAAACATTAATAGATTTGCCTACCTCGGGAACTCCTTCACACCAGCCATTGCAAATATCTGTACCAACATCTAGTACTACCAGAGTCACAAGGGTACTTCACTATGGAGACCTTGAATTAGATGAGGAGATAGTCATACCAGGCTATGACTCAAAAACAATAACCATTGGTCAAATCAATGAGGTGCAGGAAGCACTGAATAGGAGGAAAAGATAGGAGATACTCAAGGAGTATAAACAAAAGCAAACACTATATGAAATTAAGGACATCTTTATGAATGCCTTCAGTTTGCAATCACCAGATGAGTCAGAGCATATCACGGAGCAATTATCAGATATTATTGACCAGGTGACAAATGAAGATCTAGAAACAAATGCAAAACTTATGGAATGGTCAGAGAGAAAATTCCAAGGAAAATTAAATGAACAAATATCAATTCAAATTGCACTTTCATAGGTTGAATTAGCAAAGCTCATTGAAAAAGTGAAAAAGTTACTTGAGAATATATTTTCATTGTACAAAAAGCTGTGTGATTTTTCATACTTCACACAAGAGACAAGCCAAAAGATACTGAGCCTGGAAAGAAATTTAAACATTTCAAGCATGCAACTACCAAATGATCCAGCACAGAGTGAGAAGCATTTTGCTCAATCACTTCACACTCATAAATAAATAGCCATATTAATAGTAGATGAGGCTAATATCAAGGCCAAACTAATACAACTCTAGTCCTCCATTACCCTACATCTAGAAGTACTCCATAAAGAGCAAGTATATGCTAAAACTGTTCTCAAGAAAGACCCAAATCTTTCTACTTCAGAAGGACTTATTCATCTTGCTGTCGAGACTACCATCCAGTATAAGTCACTGGAAATTGCTTTGAACAATTGGGATGCAGCTCTCAGGATGATTATGGAAGTAAACAACACATTTTTGGCTAAATATGGTCTTAACCCTTAAACATTCTTTGACATAAGTGTCAAAAAGGGGGATAAAAGAGACATAATAGGGGGAGATATAGCTATTATGAGAGGAATTAATGGGGAGAAAAGATACAAAGGAGGAGCTTGATATACAGATAAGGCACAATCAACTCAGGGGGAGTTACAAATTTTTTGAGGTATATATTGTAAGTTACAAATTTTGATCAAGTTTTCTTTAAATTATGTATATACCAATTAGATTAGTAAATGTACTCATAAGGTTAGTTAAGTGTTTTTGTCACTCATGTCAAAGGGGGAGATTGTTAACCTCATAATGGTTTTTGACACTTGAGTGCCAATACACTTACCCACTCTATATTGGTGCCGAGTACACCATGCATGCTGAGTTTGGAAAGACTACAGGTGCCGAGTGATCTTCATGTGCCGAGTAGTTTTCAGATGCCGAGTGAAGATTAGATGCCGAGTGTTAAAAAGTGCCGAGCAACATAAGGTGTCGAGTGTTAACAAGTGCCAAGCAACATAAGGTGCCGAGTGTTAACAAGTGCTAAGCAACATAAGGTGCCGAGTGTTAACAAGTACCGAGCAACATAAGGTGCCGAGTGTTAACAAGTGCTAAGCAACATAAGGTGCCAAGTGTTAACAAGTGCCGAGCAACATAAGGTGCCAAGTGATACAGTTTTGTTTAGGTGTTGAGCTATCCAGGAAACAACATGTGCCAAGTATGAACAATACTTCAGGAGCCAAGTAACTCAGAATATCAACATAAGAGTTTGTAATTGCACAAACTATGATGCAAACAATTTTTGCAGCCGACATAAGGTAAATCTCGAAGGATTTAATAATGAGATCGAATCTTTTATTTTTTCCTATGCAATATACATGCAGCCAATAAGAAAAATGATGAAGGCATGCAACCAATAGAAGAAGTTCAAATAATAAGTGAAAAATGAAGATTGAATATGGATCATAAATCCATACCTAACCCTAAATTCTCAAATGTTTTTATAAGGAAGACAAAATTTCATTGTAAAAAAAGAGTGGACATACAAGGGTGCACAAGGAAATCTATTTTCAAAAGTGAGGGTTATCATATCACAAAAGGATCAAGATCAAAGAAAGCGAAACAGGTGCCTACATTCAGCAATCAAAGATTGTAATCTATCAGGTTCATTATACCTAATACTTTCTAGCAATTTTATTAGAATGAAAATCCTATGGTGATAGGTTAGCTTAACAGCTACTTTGTAGATCCTTTAATTAGGTGATTAAATCCTTTAACAGGGTGACACTTCATGTAAAGTGTTTGTAAAGCTTCTAACCAGGTCACTATTAATATAGTGTAAAGCTTTTAACAGGGCAGACCATCAGAAGTGGTTGAACAATATTGCTGCAGTAATTTTTTTGGGTATCATCCCCACCCCACTTTTACCTTCTTATTCCTGGAGGGTTTCTGGGTTACCAAATTCCAGTGTTATGAGTTGTTGATGCATGTGTTTAGTTTCATGTTTATTTGATGTATTTACATGTATGCAATTTACTTCCATCTAAAAGTTTTATTGGCTAAAGTGTGATACTTCTGATTCACCCCCCCCTCTCATAAGTACTCGTTCCATATTTGAATATTCCATCAAAATAGACCACACAAAGAGATCTTAATGTATAAATAAAAGAAGTAGATGATAGGGATACAAAAATTAAGAAGAATGAGAACAAATAAGGATATGATGAAGTTATTGCAACAATGAAATTAAAAAGCAAAGCAACATAAAAGCATAGTGAAGATAATTTGTGGGCACAATTAGCAACAATAAAGAAAGAATAGAAAGAAAAATTTAAAGAGTTAAAAATGAATGAGACAAAAAAAGAGGAAGATTTTGTATGAGGAAAAACAATATTTTTTTGTAAAGAAAGAATATGGAATAGTGCATATAGATTTTTGTAGCATCGTTGTGAAGCCCAATACAAATGAAGTAGAAGATGATTTAATGAAAGGCATTTTGAAAAAGACCGACGAATGAGGTCATAGAAGGAGAAATTGGGATGGTAACCATATATTTCATATATATATTGATGATACTGAGATTGTAATATATAGGGAGAGTGATTTTGAAGATATATAAATCTTAAACTTTCATATAAACTCTTATATTGATGAATGGATGAGTATATATTGGAGAAGGATAAAAGGAAATGAGGTACCTCGTGAGAGAATAAAAAAGAAGTGAGAAATGAAGTTGGAAGACTATGGTAGTTGAAATAGAGATATGATAGAAAAAGAGAAATAAAATAATGAGGAGAGGTGGTTTTGGTTGTAATTCCCATGCATAGGAGTAAGTACTTCTATTTGTGTCCTAGGGAATCTAATCCAAGAACATCATAACTATTTGTTTTTTTAGTGATTGTTAGATGTACACAACCAAGAATAATCTTGAGAATAAAAGATTTATGTCACCATAAAGTAAAATGGTTTTTAAAAACATTGAATAAGTAGAAGAGTAATAAATAGGTAAGGATACTTAGGGGATTGATGGCTGGAAGATCGCTAGTTAGAGAAATTAAAGAAACATTATTTGGAGGGAAATGAGAATGATAAAATAATCAGTTGTGTAAGATGGAAAGGAGAGAAGCCTATTGGTAGAATAGAGAGAACAAAAATAAGGAGATAGGTTGAGCCAAGAGGTTGAAAAAAAGAAAGACTTGACTATAATGAGGATGACATAAGAGAGGTTAAACAAAGGAGTGAACAAGGACATTGAAAAAATTCTAGCTAGAGGAATCAAAAAATGTTTGAAGCAGGGAAAGCATGAAGAGTCAACAATGATGTACAAGATTGATGATGAGCTTTTGATTAAGTAAAAAATGGGTTTTGAAGAGACCCACAACCCATTGTAGAATAGGATTTGAAGGGACTTGAAACTCAAATCTAGAGATATTCAAGATTATCAACTGTATGAAACATACCAAAGAAAAAACATGACAAATCCAAGAAGGGGGAAAATAAGCCCATAAATCCCCCCAATAAATATAAAGTACTACAAGGCCAAAATGAAATACAATTTAAAGAACACCATGCATACTAATCCAACCAAAACAATTGATTCTTTTTTACCCTTGTGGGAATGAAAGTTCATATATCAAAACAAGACTAGGGATATTTAGGTTTCTTACATTTGACCATAATCTATCCATCCTCAAACCTAGCAATAAATGTTTTCTAAAAAGTTGAATCCAACATAGAAGTTATCCAACAAATAGAAGGATCTAAGGAAAAAATGATATCAATCTATGAAACAAGGAAAAAAGAAATGAGAGAATATAAAGGACCCAAGAAAGGTCCATCAAAATCTTGAGAAGTAGAATCAACAATAAACATATGAGAGAAAGAGATATCCATTATCCAATTATATTAAATTCATACATTTTTAGGAGCAACCTCACACTCTTGACGAGCAACACAACTTCCACCATCTAGTCCCTTGACATGGATAGTAGAGACAACAGCCTTACTAGAGCCTTAAAAGAAGCAACAATAATGCCAATAGGACTCCCACCATGTAGGTCCACTACAGGGAAAGAAGAGTCAACAACCACACTAAAAACCTAGGCCAAGATATTCTTAGCAGTCAAAGATACTTGTGTAACCACATGAGAGAATATTTTCTTCTTAACAATGTAGTGCTAAGAAGAAATGCCCTTTGACCATGAAATACTTTTTTTTTTTCCTAACTCACACTCTACAAAAACATTCCCAATTTTGAAGTATCTTTAACATCTAAAGGGGATACCTGCTAGGATGATTTAGAATAATTGAGAGGGGAGGTGAATAAGTTATTCTTAGGTCTTGATGTTTTAATTAAACTTTTAATCACTTCAAATACTTTAGATCTAAATATTTACTAGCTTGGTTTCTATAAAAATAATTAGTAACATAAACTTGTAGTCCACTGTCTTAATAGTAACAAACTTGCAAACTATAAAAAAATGATAGTAAAATGTCTTAGATAACATTCACACAAGTATGACACTAGGATTTAGCATGGAAACCCCATTTGAGAAAAACTACCAGTAACATGACACCAATTTTCACTCTTGTGAAGTAAGCTTTGTTAGGAGCCAACTTTATCAAAGGTTACAATTTTTTTTTGTTAAATGTGACCTTGTTAAAGGATTTAATCACCATGTTAGGAGTGACCTTGTTAGAGGGCTTAAGAACATTCCATTAGAATATCACCTTGATTAAGGGATTTATATATGACTATTAGGTCAACCTTCATTAAAGGATTTCAATACTGATACAATGGTTAGAAAGTAACAACAGGTTGATCTGACAAATACAACTCACTTTGCAAATACATATCACAATTCGGTCCAACGGTTGACACATTGGCTAGCCTCCATTAACATCTCCATCATAGATTTGCTTGGCAAGTCTTCAAGAAATAATTCTTCACCTCAACACTTCACAATTTAGCCTTATGCTCAAGTTTTTCAATCAAATCAATCAACAACTGCTCCAACCTTGTTAAGCTCTTCATCAACTCTGCTAACCTCTTAAAGTTTAGCCCTAGTACCTCCTTAAATAGGAAAGTGTGATCTTTTTCCGCTTAAGAATCACTGTAGATCTTAGGATTTTGATCAAATTCAATGCATACAATGAACTTGTCCACCTTCTAATTCATCTTCTTCTTTTCTAGAAAATTCTCTTTAAATTAAGCCATTAACCACTCACCTAACCCTTTACTTGCATTAAATAATCTAGCTCATCCATCCTTATCTTCAACACACTTTCCATATTCCAAGAATATAATTGTGTAGGCTAGAAATCAAGATTTCCTTAGAATATGTCAAATGTTGTCCCTCAGCCAACATTGGATTTTGACACTTGATGATCACTAAAGTACTCGATTGCTACTAACTTTCTTATCGAATATACTTTCTAATACTCGATCAATACTGATACTCAATCAACACTATATTTTCTTGTCTTAAAGTATCGGTCAATCAAATCTAGCATCACTCGACATAAACTTCAAGTTCCTTAATCTTTTTCTCTTTTTCTCGATCAAGCCTTTGCATTTGATCTTTCTTTGATAACTTCTTCTATGCTTCAATACAATTATCTTCTCCACTTAAGTTTTGATTAAGCAATCATATTATCTTGTCAAGGTCTAACTAATAAAGTGCCCATTTTAGTTCCTCATAACTCAACCTTTCCTCTAGGTCCTTTTGTTATATCTTTCTTCTCAAATACTCTTCATCAATCATCTTGATATGGCACTCTACTTAGATAACAACTTTCTTACCAATAAGGTTTGATATCAATCACAACATAAAAATTGTCTCAATTATAGTTTCCAACAATCTCCCTCTTTGGTATTGATGGAAACACCTCTAGTTATAATGCAATCCAAAACATGTAATTGCTTTGAGCATATCCCTCTGTGTTTAGTATTAGACCAAAATTAATATCCTTAGTTTAATTTTGATTCTCATTTCAGTGTCAAAAAGTAAACTCTTTTATAATTTCATTACAATTCTCATTCATGCATCTTTGATATGCAAAACATAGACCCCCTCTATCATATCAGATCTTGAAACAAACCAGCTTCCTCTAATACATTCTCCCTCTTTGAAACATCTCTTCATGAATAACTCCCTCTTCATATGGTAATTGTATATTATCTCCCTCTTTGAAAACAATGCCAAAGGCACTTCATCTTTCTAATACATCTTTACCATGTAGATATCTTCATGTTTGTACTTTTGAATCTTATTCGACATTTATCATCTATTCTTATGACTGATACAACATTATTTTCTTCTTTCTTCACTACTTTAGGTAACTCCTAAAGTATGGCTTGTTGTATAAACTTTTAAGATATTTTGATAAAATCATTTGATGTAGAGCTCCATCTTAGCTTAAGTAGCCTTAGCTAAGTGAATTACCCTTAGTTTTCTTCTTAGATACTTATGTGCATCCTTAGGTAAAGCCTTAGTAAAAATATCAACTATTTTCTCCTTGGTATTCACATATTCCAATCTCAATTCTTTATCTTGAACTAACTCTCTCAAGTAATGATACTTGATAGAAATATGCTTGGTCTTTGTGTTCATTATGGGGTTCTTTTATATATTTATACCACTTGTTTTGTCACAATAGATAACAACAAGATCAATGATTTCTTCTTTTATCCCTTTCAAAAATTTCTTTATCCTCACAATATTAGAACAATTCATTACTACTGCCACATATTTAGCTTTTGTTGTTGATTGTGAAATGCATTTCTACTTCTTGCTTGTCCATGAGACTAATCGCTTTCCTAGAAAGAAAGCTCCACCACTTGTACTCTTTCTATAATCAAAACTACCTACCTAATCTACATCTATGTACACTTTCAATTCAAACTTGTCATTCTTCTTATAGTATAAGCCATAGTTCTCTACTTCTTTCAAATATCTTAGTATTCTTTCACTACCATCATATGATTCTCCTTAGGATTTGTAAAAAATCTTGCAACAATTTCAGCTACTAGGGAAATATCTAGCTCATCCTTCTTATCTTCAACATGCTTCTTATATTCCAAGAATTTAATTGTGTCAGTTGGAAATCAATATTTCCTCACAATCTATCAGATATTGTCCCTCGGCCAACACTAGGTTTTGAGCTCAATCATCACTAAATTACTCGATCGCTATTAACTGTTCTATTCGACATACTTTTTGATACTTAGTCAATACTAATGCTTGAAATACAATATATTTTCTTGGCTTAAACTATCGCTTGGTCAACCCTAGCATTACTCAACATAAACATCAAGTTCCTTAATCTTCTACTCTTTTGCTTGGTCAAGCCTATGCATTTAGTTTTTCTTTGATTAAATTATTCTAGGGTTTAATACAACCATCTTCTCCACTTAAGTTATGATTAAACAATAATATTATCTTGTCAAGGTCTAACTAATCAAGTGCCCATTGTAGTTCCTCATAACTCAACATTTCCTATAGGTCCATTTTGTTATGTCCTTCTCAAATCCTCTTCATCAATCATCTTGATATGGAACTCTACTTAGATAGCAATTATCTTACCAATAAGGTTTGACATTAATTACAACATAATAATTGTCTCAATTGTAGTTTCCAATAATCTCCCTCTTTGGCATTGATGGCAACACCTCTAGTTATAATACAATCCAAAACATGCAATTTCTTCAAGCATCTCCCTCTGTGTTGAGTATCAAACCATCATTAATATCCTTAGTTTCATTTTGATTCTCATTTCAGTGTCCAACAATAAACACTTTTATAGTTTCATTCTAATTCTCATCCATGCAGCTCTGATAAGAAAGACATAGAATCCCTCTATTATATTAGATCATGAAATCAATCAGCTCCACTAATACATTCTCCCTCTTTGCAACATCTCTTCATGGATAACTCCCTCTTCATATGGTAACTATATATTATCTCCCTCTTTGAGAACAATGCCAAAGATACTTCATCCTTCTCATACATCTTTACCATGTAGATATCTTCATGTTAGTACTTTTGAATTATTCATGATTTTTCATTTGTTCTTATGACTAATGTAACATTATGTTCTTCTTTCTTCACTACTTTAGGTAACTCCTAAAGTATGACTTTTTGCATCAACTTGTAAGATATTCCAATTAACTCATTTGATGCAAAGGTCCATCTTAGCTTAAGTTTCCTTAGCTAGGGGAATCACCCCCAGTTTACTATTGATCTTTAAGCCATGTTTCTTATTAGCATCCAACACTTAGTCATTTTCTAGGTAGAGTTGGTTGATCATCACTTCGACCAAACCACCCATTGAAGGTTGAGTATTTATGGACTTGATTATATTTAGTACAAGCTGAGAAAGTGTAAGGTTGTTGAGCACCCCAATATGGACCAAGTCATAGTATATGCCAAGTAAAGGTAGTTAATGCCAAGAAAAGAAAAGATAATATATACCGAGTGAGTTAGTTACTGCCAAGCATACATAAGTCAAAGGAAAAAATGAATATCAGTTATGACCGAGTGAAAAGGTATTCAAGTGCCAAGTAAACCAATTTTGACATATGTTTTATGATGGTATAAACACGTATGTAAATCATTTTTGGCCTACTTCTATGCGAGATTTTTGGATTGTGAAAATAACTAAGGAGGTAATTACACATTTTGTTAGAGGACATCAATTCCTACAAAGGCAAAATAACCAATCAGGAAATTAGAAGGACTAAGTGAAAAAATGGAGAACTCTGGATCATTGATCATGATCTAGAACCTTCTCCAACTATCTATTTAAGAAGAGTTCAAGGCCTAAATCAAAAGGGTAATTGTGCATATTTGGGAAGGTCAAGGAGAGAGTGAAGGAAGGCCATGTTTGATGATTAGAATAAGAGATCAGACATAGAAATCTAGAAATGTAGGGTAGAATAGAGTATATCAAATAAGCAGATCAAACCAGTCAAGGAAAGAGAAGATTTGAATTCTTGCATAAAGTGATAATTGAAGGATCAGGTACTAAGACATTCTAACAAGTGGATTAGGGTAAGTCTCTTAACAAAGTGGTTTTAACAAACCTATTTAAATCTCCTAACAGAGGGCTTACTTAGTTATAAGTTTAAATCCTTTAATCAAGGTACACTAAGTAAGTCTTGTTAGCTCTTAACATGGTAGACTTTTCATAGGGTAGATCACTAGAAGTGATCAGATGTTGTAGCCTTAACAAACAAACTGTATTTATGCAATAGTGAATATTTGTGGGTGTCATCCCCACCCCAATTGTACCTTCACCTTAGAGGCTTTCTGGGTAACCAAAATCTTTTGTGTTATGTGTTTACATTTATTTTCATATTGATGTATGTGATGACACTTAGATCTATTTTAGCGTTACAATTTATGGTTATATGGTATATGATCTAAATATGAGATGGGAAAATGATAAATGAACTTGTTTTTTTTTAAGAAGTAAAAAATTTAATAGATCCTAATTCACCCACCCTCTTAGAATCTTACTTTCCTAATAAGACTTCCAAAAATTTACCTCTTAGATACTCATGTTAATCCTTAGGCAAAGCCTTAGTGAAAATATCAGCTATTTTCTCCTCGGTGTTGGCATATTCCAATCTCACTTCTTTATCTTGGACTAACTCTCTCAAGTAATGATACTTGATAGCAATATGCTTTGTCTTTGTGTGAATTGCATAGTTCTTTGATATATTTATAGCACTTGTGTTGTCACAATAGGTAAAAAAAGGATCACTGATCTCTTCCTTCATCCCTTTCAACAATTTCTTGATCCACACAATATTAGAACAATTCATTTCTACAACCACATATTCAACATCTACTGTTGATTGTGAAATGAAATTCTACTTGTTGCTTGTCCATGAGACTAATCTCTTTCCTAGAAAGAAAGCTCTGCCACTTGTACTCTTTTTGTCATCAACATGTCCTTTTCAATCTGCATCTATGTATATTTTTAGTTCAAACTTGTCATTCTTTTTGTTGTATAAGCCATAGTCCTTTGTTCCTTTCAAATATCTCAGTATTATTTCCACTTCCATCATATGATTCTCCTTAGGATTTCCAAAAAATTTACAATAATTCTAACTGCAAGGGAAATATCAGCTTTGATGTGAATAACATATTATAGTTTCCCAATCATTGATCTATACAATGTCTAGTTCACATCAGTACAATCATCATCCTTTGATAGCTTATGTCCTATAGCCATAGGTGTGCTGAATAGTCTTGAGTCTTCTATCCGAATTTTTTTTAGTATCTACTTGATGTATTTTGATTGAGTAATGTAGATACCTTGCTTCATCTGACATACTTGTAAACCAACAAAGCATTTTAATTCCCCAAACATAGACATTTCAAACTCCTTCTACATTCCATCTAAAAATGATTTGCATAGTGCATCTTGTCCTCCAAATATGATATCATCAACAAATATTTCACCCAACTGTATCACTTTACCACCTTCAGTATTCAAGTATAAAATACTATTATCATTAGTTCTTGAAAAAAAAATCTTTACCAAATAATTATGCAGCCTTTCATACCGTGCTCTAGGAGCTTGTTTCAATTCATATAGTGCTTTATGTAGTTTACATACCATGTTCTTCTTGCTAGGATCAAACAATCCTTTTGATTGTTCAATGTTAACCTATTCTTCCAATATTCCATTCAAAAATGCAAATTCAACATCTATTTGATATACTTTAACTCCTTTATAAGAAGAATATGCAAGTAATGTTCTAACTCCTTCCAATCTTACAACTGAGGAAAATTTTTCCCAATAGTCAATACCTTCTTCATGTGCATATCCTTTGTATACTAATTTAGATTTATTCCTTATGAATTCTCCTATTTCATCTAGTTTGTTCCTAAATACCCACTTGGTTCCAATAACATTTTTGTACTTTGATCTAGGTACCAATGACTAGGTTTTGTTCTTCTCTATTTGTTCATTTTATTCAATCATTTCTTGAATCCAATATTCATTGTCCAAAGCATCCTTTACTGATTTAGGCTCAAATTCACAACATAAACATGTATTCCAAACTCTTTGTTTCCAATGATTTTTTAAGCTCCATAATGTCTTCTCACATATTTTTCTAGTGTAGGTTCTTTTCTTCTTTCTTCTTGTACATGCTCATAATGAAAATTTATTTCAAGTTCATTTTGTATTGTATGTTATGGTCTTTCTTTAGGTTCCAGTAGCTCAACATTGTCTTGCTAGTGTTTGACATCTTCTTCATGTATCTTAGCATCATTCTACTAAAGCTCAACTCCTACAATCTGTTGCTTGTGTTGGAATTATTTAGAATAACTAAGATGGGGGTGAATCAGTTATCCAAGGTCAAGATGTACAAATAAAACTTCTTAGTGCTAATCAAATCCATACCCATAAAACCTTAACATGAATGCATCCATTAGATCATACAATACATTAACTTTGTAGGTTACTATCCTAGGTCAACATAACTTTGCAAAAATTTAAACATGAAATACCATAAGAACATTCACACAATTTGACACAAGGATTTTACATGGAAACCCAATTTTGGAAAAACCACAATAACATGCTACTAATTCTCACTCTTTTGAAGTGATGCCCTGTGAAAGGCCAACCTTGTTAAAGATTACAATACACATTGTTAAATGTGACCCTATAAGGAGTGAGCCTTGTTAGAGGCTTTTAGAGCATTCCATTAGAATGTCACCTGATTAAAGGATTTACAAATGACTATTAGGTCAACCTTAATCCAAAAGATTTTATCCACACTAGTACAATTATTAGAAAGTAGGTCTTGATCTAATAAAAACTTTCAGCTCACTTGTAGATTATAGATCTCTATTTTAGTCCCCCATTCTACTTGGAATTCATACACATTAGCTTTGATATCTTGTTCACCCTTTAAGCATTCATCCCTTCAAGCCTTCTTTCTTTGCATTCCAACTACAGTCTCTTCTGCTTGGCCACTAGATGAAGTAATAACCTAGACTCCTTGTCTTTCTTAGGTTCTTTCATATGGCAATCTTTTGTTGGAATTTGATTGAAACAGAAGGAGATTGTTGAAGAAGATTACAAGTTTCAATTGTTGTTTTGTCACTAATGCTAAATCTGCTATTTGCTGGTAAGATAATTACTCATAAGACTCAAGTAATATCACTTAGTTGATTGATGAGGAGGATTTGATAAAAAAGATCTAACAAAAGAACCTAGAGGAATGGTTGAGTTATGATTATGTAATGAAGTACAAGGATTAGTTAAGATAGTGATGACATGATGAATTGATGATTTACTTAAGGTTACAAAATGGATGGCTACACTTAGAAAGTTTAGAAGAATAAGTTAAACAAATTTTGTTTGCCAAGCTTGACCAAGTGGACAATAGGTGCCGAGAAAAGTTAGTGCAAGACGAGCTAAAAGTCAGTTGGAGTTGAGTGAAAGAAAGTTCTTGTGGATGTTGAGCAAGACAGTTGATGCCGAGTAAAGTTTAGTTGATACCAAGCACTAGTAAACTTTATTTGATGCCGAGTGACACAATATGTGCTGAGTATTAGAAGGTTGATAATGCTAAGCTGCTGCATTATGAAAAAGATCAAAGATTCATTGAATCTAAGCCAACAAGTTTTTTTTCTTTAAACTTGTGAACTAGGAGGAAGATTAGGTTGATGAGTTGGTGGCATGGAATTTGATGTAAATATTTTTAGGTGAATTCAAATGGATTCTAGGAGAAGTTTATAGAAAGACAAGATATGGGGTAGATACATTGTATCCTACCTAATGCATCCAAAAACCCTAATTTAGATAATGGATAATAAGCAGGAAAATATTCCAATTTCCTATTTATAGGAATGTTTGGTCATGAATCAAAGAGGCTAGAGAGGTTGGTGTCATGTGTGAGAACCTAAGGTAGTGAAGGAATTAAGAGTTTTGCTTTATCAAGTGACCTAAGAAAAGAGTCTGCAATGACATGTAAAGCAAGAAGGATTAAGGTGATGAATGCTTGAAGGGTGAATAATTTTTCAGAGCTACAAAGAATGAAAGCCAAGCAGAATTGAGGATTGAATAGAGATCTGTAATCTATAAGTGAAGTTGTAAGTTATATCAGATCAAAGCTCTATTATTACTCTTTAAAAATTGTATCAATCTAGGGTAAATCCTTTGGAGTAAGGTTGACCTAACACTCATTGGAAAATCCTTTAATAGGGTGGCATTCCAAGTGAATGGTCTAAAGTCCTCTAACAAGGCTCACTTTTAATAGGGTGATTGAAATCTCTTAACCAGGTCACATTTAGCAGTGTGTATTGTAACTTTTAATAGGTTTGGCCTTTCACATGGCATAACTTTAGAAGAGTGAAAAAGAGTAGCATGTTACTATTTTCACTGAGGTTTGCACCCTTGTCCAAAGCCTATGCATGAGGACAACCTAGTGAAACATGGAAACAACCTCCAAGCTGTGGGACTTGAACTGTGAGGTTGAGTCTCTGGAGAAGGCCGAATTCCTCTTACTATTAGGATGCACCTAACTACTCTTGGAGAGGAAAAGGAAGAAGGAGAGCATGAAAGAAAATCTACCTAATCTAATCTAAAGAGGTGATGCACCAAAATAGAGTGTTCAGACCAATCTCTGCCCATATATGCACTATTGAACCAAAATGAGACTAAGGATATACACATTTAGACTTGCTTAAATATAATAACCACATGTAGATCAGAAGACCAAGATGAATGACACAAGGAAAGAGAGATTCACTTATATTATCATTCATAGGCCAAGGAGATACAGTCCTGCAAATCATAGATCTCTACAAAACACCAGTAAGAGGCAAAGAGTTCTTGCACTTTCATACCACTGGCTAAAAGAGATAAGGCAGAGAATCATGTAGTTAAGAGGCACAAGGGAGTTTACATTGAGAATCTGCAGAGCAATAATAGAGAAAACAAAGAAAGGTTGACCCTACAAAATTCACCAAAAATTGCCTTTATAGTTCAGGCATAACTGAGATGTCCTCCAACTATAGTTACTTTGCAACTACCTGCCATTAAGTTCTGCAAGGAACAATCATGGAGAAAAAACTAGTCTGGGTACAGATCCAGATGCAATGATATTGGATCTTGGTTGGAATAGGGCCCTGACAAGATAGAAATGGCATCATAACTATGCTCTAACTAGGTAGATATATTAGATTGGTTTGGTAGAGTGTTCTTCTTTGTTTCGCATTTACTTCAGGGTGGTTGGAATCGATCATGAAGATCAGATTCGTGCAAAACCCTTGATTTCTCCTGTTTATGTCTCATAAATTAGCAAGGTCGACAAATCAACCTATCTTGGTGTATATGCTACTTTAGTATGTTAGAAAAACTAAATTAAAACAATCAAAAGCATTTGCATACTAATTTAACATAACTTCATGAGAGACAAAGTGAAGTCCTCAAATGAGAATATGAGGTAACCCACACTGGGTAACCAACAAGAAAAAAAGAAAAAACAAACAAAAGACCTCAACAAAACCTTACGCTCAGATTACCCCATTCATAGTATACCATGATATGGAAGATCATGGCAACCTTGAGGAGGGAATAAAAAGATTGCTTGGAAAAGATACTCCGAGACCTAAAAGGGAAGATTCCAAATCAAAATAAAGTGAAACTCCAAAAGAGAACCGTTTGCTAAGGAGATGGGTAGGACGAGGTACTAATGGACCAGGATCAGACATGAGGAAAGCTATATCCTACAAGGATCTATGAGAGAGCACCTAAGCTGGTGGATTTGGATTAATGATGCACTTGGCAAGCTGAACTAAGAAGGATAACACTTTGGTGATAGGATATCTAGCTAAAGGATGCATTTGGAATAGCTAACCAAGGGTTGTGCGATGTGTGCAAGATGTTGATCAAGGATGAACTGACACAAAAGCTGGATAGATACAATGGTACTAAGCTAAAGAGGATGTATAAGCTGATGGACCAAGATATGGTACAAATGTACAAGGTTTTTTTGGACAAGATTGTATATACAAGCTATGATACAAGCATTGGATACAAGATTATTTACAAGCTGTACAGGAGCTCCGAATGATAAGATAGCGGGATGGCTCAAGTTGGTGCAAGATGCAAAAGCTAAGGATGAGGTGATAGTGGAAGATATGGATTTGGCAGGATGCATCCAATAGTGATGATAGATGCGCGACCAAGGATGGGGACAATGCTAAGGTTGGTGGTAGCTGAGCTGATAGATGGCACTAGAGTGAATGGCTAATGAGAGGATGATATTGGATTTGCATGAGGATAGCCTAGAGAAAGATACAAATGACAAGGGAGGATGGACAAGAAAAGATCTCCAAGGAATACAGTGCCCCCAGTCAGAAGATGACATGTGGAAGGAGGTCTTATAATGGATGTGATAGGATTGAAGCTAGGATGGAAAAGATGAAGGCACTAGGGAGATGGATGATAGCTAGGATGATGGGGTGAGGTTGTAGAAGATAAGTGGATAGTGATAAATAAAAGTTGGAGGATGAAAGATAGGTGGATAAATTGGAAGATGAAGCTGGATGGCAAGATGTGACCAAAAGCATGAGGATGATAGGCTAAGCTGGGGATGGCTGGATTATGCATGATGCTTGTTTTCCAAGTTTTCATCATGGTACTTGTCCAAGGTGCTTGAATTGCCAAGTTTTCACCAGTGGACGCTTTATTTTTCTTTATTTTTTTGGCTTTTTGACTTTGGACTTAGCTGGAATGATTTTGGCTTTCTTCAGCTATTTTTGGCTTTTTTGGGATTTTTTACTGGTTGTTGGAATGTTCAATTTTGTTGCTAGCTGTTGGTACACTAGATGTATGATTTATGCAATAGATCAGATTAGATGGGATTGATGGTCGGAGATGGAGGGATGAAAAGGTTGGAAAGGAGCATGAGATGCGGATGCTTGTAGGATCAACATTGGCACATGTTGGGAGGGGTGTGAAAAGAGCATATGGGGGATAGATGGTAGATGCGGGCTTGATGGAGGATTTGTGGAAGCGTGCTTGGGGATATAGGCATCCAAGATGGAGTTAGGAGATGGGGGACATGAGTTAGTAGATGGGGGATTAGCAATGGTGGATGCCATTATGCATTGGGTTTCAACTTTTTTCTTTGGGATCCGCATGGTTTTGGATTTTCTTTTCATAGGCTTTTGCATTGTTTTGCATTCTTTGATTGGATTTTTCCTTTTTTGAGTATGTCTTTTAGAATAGACATATGATTGCATAGGATTTGGATTTTTAGCTTTATGCATTTTAAAGTTGGCATTCACATTGCTGTGGTAAGCTTTGGGAAGATGGTTAGGAGAAGCTTTGTGAGATGGAGAGGATATGGAAGAGCATGTAGGGGGATGATGATGGATGATGTGCACTGATATGTTCCTTTTTTGATCTTGCGTAGGAATGGAGGGAATAGGATTTTTATGATGGCTGATAGGAGGATGGAGGATGGTAGATTTTGGGACATGGTGACCCAAAATGGATTTAGCAGATGAAGGGGGGATATGGTAGGTTGTTTTTGGTTGCAAAGATGGTGGAGGGGGGATGACATAAGATTTCTTGAAGGAATGATGGGAGGCTGGCATGGTGGGCCTGGAGATAGGCTTGGTTTGGGGATGGCATGTACCAACACTTTCAGATGGTTAGCCTTTGGATACATATCCAAGACCATGAAATCCTGGATTTTTTTGTGCAATAATAAGCTTTCTGATTCCTTGCTCTTGTGGTCCTAAACCTTGACCTTGATAATGCCATCAATTAAGCATTCGAATGAGCTGAGGAAATTTTTTGCTTATAGAAAATGGTAGAAGTGCTTTATTAGGTGTACTGCAATGGGGAGATACTGTTCTTAATTCTTCTATTGAGAGGGGGCCACCATGGATGAATGTAAGTGAACCAAGAGGGTAGATTATAGATGGTGGAATAGCTTAGATAGGTGGTAAGATGGAAGCATGGAGCGAAGGAGATGGTAGGATAGGATCTTGATTTAGCTGATGGATGAAAAGATATCCTATAGTAGAGGAGGTATGGCTTGAGGTTTTGGAGATGCAGGGGATGGTGACTGCACTATGGATGGAAGACATGGCATGATGATATCTTAGTTTATGCTTTGGGGGATGTCAACATGATTTTGGGTAGGATCTTGATAGGATTGTATTGGAGTGGATGGTGCGATAGGAGGTGAAGGGTTGGATTCTACAAAGGCAATAGATGGATAAATGGGAGATTCAGTAGTGGAGATGGGTGAGTAGAAGATGGATGCATAAGGGTCATTACGGGAGATTTGGGAAATGCTTGGAGGTAATGTGGATAGGATTTGGAGGGATTTGATAGGTGGTGGGATTTTGATGCTTGCGGGAAGTGGAAGGATTTTAAGCAATTTGATGGATGGTATGGGGATGACAGCTATGGGAGATGGAGGTGATATTATAATTGGAAGCTTCATCACTAACTACTTTACATGGTTGGATTAGATGACATGGCTTATCGACTGTTGGAGGAAACTTTTCTTGTATTTCCTCTAGGAGGTTCCTGGGAGACTCATGTGTTAGAGGTGGAGGTGGTGGATTGACAGGAATAACTGGTGTGATGGGGGTGGAAGATTGGAAGCTTGGTTGATTGGGTGATGGAGGAGAAGCTGGGATATGAGATGGCATGACTAGATAGTTTGGCAGAATGTGTGGATTTTGGGGGATGGTAGGCAGAAGGGATCTAAGTCTCTCAAGATACCCATCATAGTCAACAAGATTTTCATCATCATTGGAATAGGATTCAGCGGGAGAAAGTACAATGCAACCAAACTCATCATGATAGGGTTGGGATTTCATGTTTTGATGATGATTTGGATGGGGATGGGGTCTTGCATATGGATGAACATGGAAGCTCATGGTTGGATTTGGATTAAGTATAGATTTTGGATTGGCTAATGAAAGGTTTCCTAGGGAGAGTCAAAGCTGCATGATAGACCTAAGGAGGATTTGCTAGAGATTTTTGGCTTTCCTATGGATGGAAGACTTAAAGGGTATGCTGTAAAAAAGTGAGAGTTTTGCTTTCCTATGTGCATGATTGGTGGCTTTTGGTGTCAACTTGAGGATAGACAAATGATCCTATGGGCATGACATGAGATTGACCACTTGTGGATCCTAACCTTTAGCTTAAGGTTATGAGGAATGACAAGTGACAAGGCTAGATTACCCTAGACAAAGCTCTGTCAAAGGGATAACCTTGGGGATATTGAGGGATTTGGATAGATTGATTGGATAGCAAACTCTAGCAGAGTAACAAAAATTCCTTAAAGGCTTGGGTGATTTTTGATTGGGTTGCTAGCTGGCTGGGGGGATGATTTGGATGGACTTTGGATTTGGGATTGTTCTAAAGCAAAGAACTAGATAGATTTGGTTGTG
This sequence comes from Cupressus sempervirens, assembly GCA_028749045.1. Lineage (NCBI taxonomy): Eukaryota > Viridiplantae > Streptophyta > Pinopsida > Cupressales > Cupressaceae > Cupressus > Cupressus sempervirens. The sequence goes on along the minus strand of CM053791.1, from coordinate 599,443,693 downwards.
GTGGGGGAGCTTGGATGATTTTTTGATGAGTGAGTGACTACGCTAAATATGTCTTGAGCTGGAAGATTTTTGCTTTTCTAGGATTTTGACCAAAGTTGGAAAACATTCATTCAAAAGCTATGAACAAAGAAGCAGACAAAAGTTTGGAGCAAGACCATCAAACACACCAACATCCTAGGAAGCTTTCTACAAGGATGAAATTTGGTTTAGCTAGGGAGTCCTCAATATATGCAAGGTACGTGAGGCCCAAATTCATAGATGAAACCAAAAATATGTCACACAGCCGAGAGGAGTAGTAACCCACTTCTCCTCTTTCACTTCACAAGGGTATAAAGTTCCTTGAGGCTTAGCCCGAGTGACAAAATCTTGATCCCAAGAGAGGTGTCTTTGGATTCACCTCCTGATCTTTATACTCTACCAGAACACTGGAGTTGAGGTCATCCCAAGGGGTGATGAAATATCCAAGTAGGCCTCCTAAAAGCTAAGACAATATTTTGGATCCTAATCTTATGCACCCAAGATGGCCTCGAAAGACAACAAGGGGAGAGAAGACTTGGATGATCTTGGGCTAAAAGACAAAGTTCTTTTCCAACTGACGCTTAAGTTTTCTGATCTAGACTTTTTGAAAACACACATGATTAAGATGCAAAGGTTCAATTCAAATTTGAAACGCACTAACAAAAGAGAATTGATCGAAGAATGAATACACAAAGGAAAGTTAGGGTCAACAAAAAGTAAACTCGCGCGCCCAGAGACCCTCCAGGTCAAGTATCGATTGATTTTCTTTAAGGCATTCAAGATTGAGTGTGAGATTTTTTTAAGCCCAAAACAAAGATGTGTGTAAAGCTTGATTTCAAGCATGTGCCTGAAGGCCCTCCACATTAAAATTTGTTCAATTTTTATGCCCAAATGAAGTGTTAGTGAGACTAATGTGCATTCAAAAAAATTTCTATCTTAGAAAAACCAATAAAAACTCAAGTGAGTGGAATTTGATTTTTTTGGAACACTTAACACCTTCTTAGGTAGACCCATCCCCATATATGGCTCTGATAATGAAACCAATGGTTAGAATGATGGGTGATTAAAGAGGGTGAGTCCAACAACAAATTCACTCAAAGTGTCTTTATTTGTTTTTATAACATAGAAAGTTTCTAAAATGTGGATTCTCTTTATGCCCCAAAAGATGATTATTTGATCTATGGCATTCAAAATTGGATTTGTTGTTTTAATCATGCATTCATAAAAAAAAACAAACTTGATTTTAATCTATGGCACTCAAGAGTGATTTTAGCAACATGCATTCAAAGACAAGTGATTAAATATTCAAGTTTTTTCCTTTGAGCATCCAATATTGAGATTTTGCGTGTTGTTTTAAGAACTTTGAAGTGCTTTGCTTTAACCTTAGATCATTCAAGATTGTTTTGGACTCAAAAGTGAAAATGACTCTTTGGACTTTGGTTTTCATTCAAGATTTTGTGTTCTAGTTTGCATGTTTTAAGCCCAAAAATGATATTCCTAAGTTTTTTTGATGCATGAAAAACCTAAGAAACATTCATGATTTTGCAACAAGACATTTGTTTGGAACAAATAAAAAAGCTTTTAGGACAATTTTGGCAACCATTTAGGACTCTTAGTTTTCATGAGATTTTTAAAAGAACTTTAAAATATTTGCAAATGAGGTTCATTTTGTCCTTGATTGATGCTTTGAGTTTGATTTAGATTTTAGTGTGCACTTAGTGTTGATTTTGAACCTTTTGAAATGGAAATTTGAAGTTCTTTTTAAATTCCCAAAAATGAAGTGTTTCTAACTTTGCATGAATGCATCTAAAACCTTGATGTTGCAAGGATGCAAATGATTGGATTGGTTTAGTTTCACTTGTTAAAAGATTTTTTTTTTGCAAATTTTTAGTTTTTAATGGATTTAAGTATGATTTGGGGGTTCATTTTAAGCACTTAAAAAAAAGTGTGTATGATTTTTCTTCCTTAAAAAAAAAAGGCCAAGACCCCTCAAGAATAAGAAGAAGTAGACGGAATAGAAGAAGAATATAGACAAGAAGAGGAAGAAGAATTCCAAGTGCTTCGTCCACCTATAAGCTTGAAAAATCTGCAAACACTATGAGATAGACTATGAGTTCCTTTGTCTTCTTCATGCTCATGTGGACCTACAAAACCAATTTATACAATCCTACCAATCTCAAAAACAAGAAAAATTAGCCAAAATCAGCAAATGACATACAAAACTTGACTAAAAAAGCTAATGAAGATGACCCATGCGGGGTCCCACCGGGCGTGCCAAAATGTATATGCTACTTTAGTATGTTAGAAACACTAAATTAAAAAAATCAAAAGAATTTGCATACTAATTTAACATAGCTTCATGAGAGACAAAGTGAAGTCCTCAAATGAGAATATGAGCCATAGATAGGCTCTCTCAATGAGGATGATCACTTGATGTAGAGGTGTGTCTAATAGCTAAGATGGCTTGATTATGTATACATGCTCAAATGCTCAAATGGGCTTCAATGGAGGATTTTTGATAGATTTTGGTGAATGGATTTGATCTAAAAATGGATTCTCAAAATAGCATTATGGCTTTACTTTCTACATTGTGTTAAAATGCCTTGGGAGAGGATTCCTTAAATAGGCAAAGGGCTTGAGGGATCAAGGGGTAGGATGCAAGGATGAGAGAAAGTTTATGGAAATTTTAGATTGAATGAGAGGAGAGCACATAGATTGTGCTTCTTTACAGCCAATCAGGAAGTGACACATGTCATAGGGTCATTGGTTAGAGCAAGAGGGGTTGAGGGGTCAACAAAGGAGGCTCAAAGCTCATAAAGACTCTCATAATGGCTTGTAAGAGCAATAAATGGATTTGTATGAGTCATTTGTGGCTTTGTGGGCTTCATAAAGTTTTATGGTTGGGATATTTGTGAGAGAGTTGAGATATTTTGACTTGGATTGGATTAAGAAAGTCTTAAGCTTGACTTAGGAATGTGCAAATGATTAAGGTTTGGATTAGGCTTGGGTTAAGATTATATTAGGCTTGTTAGAGATGGGCAAGTGGATACCATTTAATGAGGGTGGGTGAAGGAGGAGATATTTGTTGGCTTTGGCTTGGGTTAGCAAGTCTTAACCCATGTTTAGGGAATGTGACAAGGTTAGGAGGGGATTAGGATTAGGATTAAAGATAAGGATTGACATCTTCTAGAAGAGTCTAGGCTTTGGATGAGGATGAAGACTTTCTAGAAGAGTCTAAGACTTCTTAGGATGAGGATAAAAAAGGTTTTTTAGATAATAAATAAAGTTTTATTTATTTCATGGGTTTGGGTTGAGAGATATTTATTAAAACATTTTTAATAAACATGAGGATTAATATTTAATCTTAATTAAATATTTTGAGTTGGGATTAGGGATAGGAAATGATGGGATTAGCCTTTAATCGAAATTAAAGAAGGATTAGAAGATTTTGGAAGAGGTTAGTGGTCTTAAGGAAATTGGCCAAGTTTTGGGCAAAAAATAAATAAATTATTTATTTTGGGATTTTTGGTCAATTTATTAATTAAATAATTAATAAATAAGGAAATAATGTTTAAATAAGATTTAAACATTTTTGGGAGGGATTCCTTAATTAAATATTTTTAATTAAGATAAAGAGATTTAATGGCATAAAAATAAATAAATAAATTAAATAATTAATTAATTAATAAATGATGATGTCATCAGCAAGTTTTTTAGAAAATAAAACTACTTTGTTTTCTAAAGGATTTTTAGGTGCCTACACTTGGCACTAGGATGAGCCATGTGGACCAACAGTCTTTTATCTTTTCGCCACCCTACAAAGTCTCCCCGAGTTGACCTTGTCTTTTAACTACTGCGCTAGCTCAACCTTGACCACAGTGGTCTTGCTAAAACCCTGACTGTGGAAATTATTCTAATCGCTATCATTGACTGTCAATGTTGCTTGAGCCATTGAGACACATGTCATCGAGGTGCCATGTCGCTATTCGTATCCTCCGAGCAATTTTCCATAGCTAGATAGTGCTTACCATGGATCCAGATAGATCTAACGATCGGGAAGACTCATCGAATTACTACACTTTTCCCTTAAAACTTATGGGCCCACAAACCAATGTTAGCACACTTGGCAACCACTTGGCACAACTTGACACAACCTGGCATCATCCCTATGGTTCACAAGAGAACATGGGTCCACCTCGCTATGTGTCACTGAGGTGCTATGTTGCTATGGGTAATATCTTCACAGCTTTCCATAGCAAGATAGTGCCCACCATTGATCTAGATTGATCCATGGGTGAGGAAACCTTCGTGCGTTTGAGAGGGGCGTGGGTCCAAGCTATTGCTAACATCAAAAGATCTGCACAACTGGCAACGAATCAAAATCCTCCTTTGATCGCAGTCACTTTTGATGTTGCCTAAGGTCCCACCATGCTCTCTTATCGGCCGGGTGCTATGTCACTAATAGCGAGAAACATAGATTTTTTGATAGCGCCATAGCACCCTCCGAGGATCTATCAAAACCTGGCGCCGAAGAAATAGCAAGGAAAAGGAGGACCCATCGGCCATGCAGCCAAAAGGTGCTATGTCACTATGGCAAATCAACGTGCAACTTCCCATAGCAAGATAACACCAACCATAGATATTTTTTGATCCAATGATGGGGGACTTGCGGGCCCACAAAAATAAACCTAGGAAATCACAAAAATCATAAGGTTCAATCATTTAATTTTTTTCGATATTCTTGGGATGTTTAAAATAAAATTAAACTGAGAAGTGACCGTTGGTGGGAAAGAATTTAAAATTCAAATATTTGCCGGGGGTGGCCAATATTTAACATTTCTAGCAACTCACAAGGGATGCTAGCCTACTATGCATAAAACCAGTGACCCAAAGCATCCATTGGGCTACAGAGTCAAAAGATGTAGATCTTATGTATATTGTGAAACCCTAACCCTATCTCTGAGAGGGAAACCCTGAAACTCCTGTCTTTGCAGCTGAAACTAGAGACCAAAACCTCCTTCTGCACCCTTCAAAATTTCAAAACTTGCTGTCTCACAAAGACAATCTTATGCTTGTGCACTTCTTGGAAAAGTAGGGAATAAACTGGAAACAAAACTAAGCTAACTATGTACATGAAACCTTCAACCTTCATCAAAAACATGGTTTGATATAAATCCCATTGACTGGGGTGGGCAAAATTTCACCACTAGGCCTGCTTAACTGAAAAGCATTGGCCTATGTACAACTGATAATTAGATAGGGGCCACTCCACAGTGCATCAAACTTTGAGTGTCTTCCTATTTTTTCTCTATTTGCATCCCATTTCAGAACCAAATCTCCCTCTCGAAAGATTTTGACCCTAGCCTTCCTGTCAAAACTCTTTTTTACTTGCTGCTAGTGTGTCTCTAGGGTCTACATGGCTTTACTTCTCTTCTCTTCCAACTCCATCAGCTTTGCCATTCTTACTATCATGGCATTATCTTCAATCAACTCCAACTAATGAGCTAGCTCTAGGGATGGGAACTCTAATGAAATTGGAAGTCTTGCCTCTCTCCCATATACCAACATGAATGGCGAGTCCCCTATTGACCTTTTAGGCTTTATTCTTTCAACCCACAGTGCAGTCTTCAATTTTTTATGCCAACACCTCTGGTTATCTTCTATTGTCCTTTTGATGATCCTGATCAGGTTCTTGTTGGAGGACTCTGCCAAACTATTACCCTGAGGATAGTAATTTGAGGATGTGCTCAAATAGATACTATGATCCATTTCCCATACACAAATCTGAGCTCCAACAAAAGACTTTGTATTATCTGTAATAATGGTTGAAGGGACACCAAACTTGGTCACAATTCCATCAAGGAATTCCACAACTAAAGATTCTATGGCATCCTTCAATGCAACTTCCTTTGTCCATCTAGTGAAGTAATCTATAGCAGGTTAAATCCACTTGTGACCAGAACTGGAAGGAGGATTGAGAGGGCCTATGAAATCCAATCCCCACTGAGAAAAAGGCTGGTCCACCTGAATAGGATGAAGGGGAAGAGCTACAAGTCTTTTTTTTCCAAATAAGAAGGCACATTTTTCACACTTCCTCACATTCTTATGACAATCATGAAATAGAGATGACCAAAAGTAACCAGCCCTCATGATCTTCATTGTAGTTGTCGTTGCTGAGAAATGACCACCATCAGGACCATCATGAAGTTCTTTGGTCATTCTTTTAACCTGATCTGTATCAAGGCATCTTAATAGGGCTCCATTAAAATCTTTTCTAAAAAGGATGCCATCAATTATGACATAAGGGATTGACTGAAATCTATACTGTCTCCTTTTAGCTTTGTCTAACCCTTGAGGGTATCCATTTCCTAGCAAGAAATTCTTCATATCATCCATCCAACTCCTTGAGTCATCATTTCTTACCTCTTGTTCCTCTGTTAATATCATAGTAGCCTCCTCATCAGGCTCCTAAGATGATAACATCTATTTACACAACCCCCTCCCTCTTACTAGCTTGGTAATCTGAATGTCAATATCATATTCAATCACTTTAGTAATCCAGCCAGCTCTTTTCTCACTAATATCTTTGCTGAAAAGGAAATCCTTCACACTAACATGGGGTACTAAAAAATGAATCTTATTATGAGATAGAAGGTGTCTAAATTTATTTAAAGCTCCAATGACTACAAGGGCTTGCTTCTCCACATAGCTATATTTATCTTCATACTCTTTAAGCCCTTCACTAAAGAAAGCTATGGGCTGCTCATCACCTTTATCATTTCTTTGAGTTAGGATAGCAAAAATGCTTGACTCACCACCTAGGGTATAAAGGATGAAATCTTTCTCAAAGTTTGGATTCATGAGAGTAGGGGCTGAGGCTATGGCTGTCTTGATCTCTTCAAAACTTTCCTTCCCTTCCTTGGTCCATACAAAGGCCATACCTTTCTTGGGCATAGTTTTAAGAGGTTTCACTATGGCAACAAGATTAGGGATAAATCTTCTCACAAAATTTATCCTACCTAAGAAACTTTGCAGCCCTTTCTTGTATTTAGGAAGAGAGAGGGCAAGTATTGCTTTTGTTCTTTTTGGATCAATGGTTAAGCCATCCTTAGATACAATGTGTCCTAATAATTTTCCTTGATTGGTAGCAAAGACACTCTTACTTGGCTTAAGAAACACTTCAAACTCTCTACATCTTAGGAATGCCTATCTTAGATGATCAAAATGATCTTCTACATCCTTTGAATACAGAGTGATATCATCAAGGTAATCTAAGACAAACTTGTCAATCAATCTTTTGAAGGCCATCTCCATTTCCTTCTAAAATGTAGCCCAATTGGCATCTTACAATAAGCACAGGTACCCCATTTAGTGGTAAATGCAGTCCTTTATCTATCAGACTCTTTAACCAGCACTTGATTGTAGCCATAAAATCCATCAAGAAATGAAAATCTCTTTGAACCACTAACCTTGGACAAAATTTGCTCCATAGAAGGGAGAGGATGGTTATCTTTAAGGGAATCTTGTTAAGGTCCCTAAAGTCCACACACAATCTAATTTCTCCATTCTTCTTCGGAACAGGGACAAGGTTTGCTACCCATGATGAGTGTTTGATGGGAAAAATTATATTGGCCTCAATCAACTTGGATAGCTCTTTTCTCATTAGGGGTTCAATCTTGGGATTCATTGGCCTCTACTTTTGTCTTACTGGTTTGCCATTATCAACTAAATCTATAGTATGTTGAAATAACCTTGGGTCAAAGCCCTTTAAGTCATCATATGTCCAAGAAAATATATCATTAAATTCTTGACATAGATGAAAAAAACTTTCTTGTTCAATTTCAAAGCATACCTTCCCCATGTTCAAGGATTTTACACTAGCAACCGTGACTGGAATATGATCATCTTCATCAGCAGCTAGGTTTATGTCTCTACCTCTTGCTTGGTCATCAGGATTAAAAACACTCTCTAGAGTAATGATACCTTTAGGAAACTTGTTGGAGTTGAGGTTAATGATTTGGTCACCATACTGATCTGTTTCATTCTACAAGAAGCTCACAATTTTCTCATTAGACTCAAACACTTACCAATGGATTTTGTTATCAAGGATGGCAGGCCATACTACCACTCTAATTTGTTGCTTCTTCTCCTCCTCAAGATTCCATGGCACATCATAAGATGCACCTATTGCTGCAAGTCTATCAGCATATCTATTTTTCTTTCTAGGGATGCTTTAAATATCAAATGCATTGAAACCTTTAAGCAAATCCCATACCCTATTTTTATAAGACTTGAGAAAACCATTCTTGGTGGTATTCTGATTTCTCATGTGGTTAACCACCAACTCACTGTCTCCATACACCCTTAAGGTTTGAATTCCTCTCTTTCAAGCAAGTAGGAGACCTTGAATCAAGGATTCATACTCGGCCACATTATTAGTGCAACTAAATTGAAGCCTAAAGGAGAAGTAGTACCTTACTTGTGCAGGAGAAATTAACTTCACACCAGCCCCTAATCCATTTTATTTCTTGAGCCATCAAAGTACATACTCCATATCCCACTCATATCTTCTTTAGTCTACACAAGATTGGGAACTAGAGCACCTTTCTCCAATATACAATATGTACTGAGACCTATCTCAAGGGTAATTCATGTTGATCGAATTAGAGGTGTAAGATTCAATATAATGGAGGGCTTGAGGCTCTACTTTGATTGAAGCATTGGTTCCATATCTCATCTTGAAAGACATATACAACCAATCAGAAGATATGAAACCACCTATTTGGGCACTGAAGTCTCTTCAGATAGATGGCAAAATATGGCTTGACCTCAGCAATAGAGATATCTTGGGTTACAATATAACTAGGGCATGCATGTAAGGCCATCTCCACATTCCTAAGGATCCCTATAGTCTTGAATATACTACCATCCAACTGTAATACATCCCTAACAATGGGTTCATATTTCATTCCTAAAGCATCAACAACACACCTAGGCATCACTGAACTACTAGCCCCTGAATCAATCATGCAATTATGGACTAGCTTTCCCCATATAATTAGAGAAACATAGAATGAAGGAGGTCTAACCTTTTTACTTGTTTCTACCTCCCTTGATGGTTGTACTAGGCTTGTGGCACTTTCCAAGCTGCGTGTCTGATCCTTTGGTTCAATTCTTTCCAATTCTTGCTGCAACAGCCTCTTTTGCATGGGTACAGTAGCAATAGCATCCCATATAGAGATATTTACATTTTTCATCTTCATTTTCTCTAACACACTGAATGGCATAGTGGGCACTTTGGTAGAAGCCTTGGGAGCTGCAATTGTACGAGGTTGAGGTGGAATAACTTGAGGATCACTTGCATCCTTTCTGCCATGATTTTTCCTTTGCTACTAAAAGGTACTTGATTGATTATTTGCTGCTTGCTCATGAGATATCACATTTGAAGTTGAGGCCTAATTGGGAGGAGGAGGGACAACATCTTCCATAGCTCTTCTTTTGCTTCTAGTGTTATGAGCAATGGAATCCTGGTTTACATTACAATGCTCCTCCATCTGATGATTCATAAAAGAAAAACCACCTTGCCCTTACACATATGAGGCATCCTTAAATTGTCCTTTTTATTTTGATGGTTGTATTGTAGCCTCTTGGATGGTCAAAGCCAAATAAGATTCAGCCTTTTGACACATGCAATGGGCATAGGAGTAATTGCAGGAGGGACAAAAATCCTGATCTTGGGCCATGTTGTTTTGAGGGACTATGTCCCTACTTTGGCTTGCATTTGAAGTTTAAGCATGACTAATTTGTCTATTCTAATCAAAGGAATTGTTCCCATAATTATGATTTGGAGGCCTACCATTGTTTAGAGTTTGATGTTTTAATTGATGAGCTTTACTACCTTGAGCTTGTCTTTCTAAAGCCACCACCTAATTGCTCATTTTATGCATTACAGAGAAGCTATCCTCTAGTTTCTTTTCTTGGCCTTGCAATATCTTATCTAGGTTTTGCATCATAGATTGCATCATTTCTTTGATTTCATCTATCCCATTTGAAGATGTGGAAGCTCGAGGGACTGGGACAAGGGATTGTGATGTAGAAGTTGTGGGAAGAGGAGCCATTGCTAATTGATGATTTGAAACATCAGGTAAGAAAGGCATAAGAGGCCTTGGAGCTAGCTTACCTCCTTGTATCAGGATGTTCTCTGATTTTATTGCTATGTCATAAGCATTAGGCAAGGTATCTCCTCCCATAGTTTGGATTGTAGTGGCAATATCACTGTTAAAAGCTCTAAGGTAATGCAAGAAGGCATTACTAGGGCAGCCTTCACTAAAGTAGGTATTCTATCTCATGTCTTTTGAAATATATAATTAAAGCTAGTCATACATTCATGGGGGGCTCTTTTTATAGTAGTCAACTGCTCTAAAAGTGATAGATAGTCACTTTTATCCTCAAAATGTTTGCACAATACTACTCCTAATCCATCCCAATCTATTACAAAACCATAAGCTAAACCTCTATACCATATTAGTGCTTTCACTTTCAAGGATGAGGCTAGGAGCCTAACTGCAACATCATCCTTTGTAATACCATGTATATTGCAGACATTCACAACCTCTTGAATGTGTTCTGAGGGAGAGATAGAAGTTTCACTAGTAAACTCTGGTATACTTTTGAGGGCAGCTATAGATATTTTATGTCTTTGGGCTAATAAGAGAGGGCTCCCACCATTAAAGGTGGCAAAAGTATGAGCCTTAGACAACACCATATAGACAAGTGATCTATTGATATGTATTGATGGTAGTCTAGGCTGAGATCTAATAGTAGGAGGAGTAGAGATAGATATTGTAGGTGTATTTGTTACTATTGCACTCCTAACTAGTGATAAAGATACTCTAGTCCTCCTTCTTCTAGGGATTGAAAGTGAAAGCTCTTTGTATTGAAAATTACCTCTAGAAGATGCCCTTGTTTTAGCTCTGGGCATAAATCACTGCAACTTTGGTCTGGAACCAGATATGTATTTGAAGTTTAGAGTCACCAAGTACTTTGAAGAATGAGCCTCTTGAAGGCTTAAACACCAAAGCCAATACTATCTCCTCGGTATTGGTCTTGAAATCTTCCCTTCTGACACCAGTAGGCTTGAAATTTTCTGAGAGGTGGGTCCCATTGGGCATGCCAAAAACTATTTTCACTAAGGTTTGCACCCTTGTCCAAAGCCTATGCATGAGGACAACATAGTGAAACATGGAAAGAACCTCCAAGTTGTGGGACTTGAATTGTGAGGTTGAGTCTCTGGAGAAGGCCGACTTCCTCTTACTATCAAGATGCACCTAACTACTCTTGGAGAGGAAAAGGGAGAAGGAGAGCATGAAAGAAAATCTACCTAATCTAATCTAAAGAGGTGATGCACCAAAATAGAGTGTTCAGACCAATCTCTGCCCATATATGCACTATTGAACTAGAATGAGACTAAGGATATAAACATTCAGACTTGCTTTAATCTAATAACCACATGTAGATTAGAAGACCAAGATGAATGACACAAGGAAAGAGAGATTCACTTATATTATCATTCATAGGCCAAGGAGATATAGTCCTACAGATCATAGATCTCTACAAAACACCAGTAAGAGGAAATGAGTTCTCATACTTTCATACCAATGGCTGAAAGAGATAAGGTAGAGAATCATGTAGTTCAAAGGCATAGGAGAATTTACACTAAGAATTTGCAGAGCAATAATAGAGAAAACAGAGAAAGGTCGACCCTACAAAATTCACCAAAAATTGCCTTTATAGTTTAGGCATAACTGAGATGTCCTCCAACTATAGTTACTTTGCAACTACCTGCCATTAAGTCCTGCAAGGAACAATCATGGAGAAAAAATTGGTCTGGGTACAAATCTAGATGTAATGATATTTGATCTTGGTTGGAACAGGGCCCTGAGAAGACATAAATGACATCATAACTATGCGTTGACCAGGTAGATAGATTAGATCGGGGTGGTAGAGTGTTCTTCTTTGTTTCACATTTACTCTAGGGTGGTTGGAATTGATCATGAAGATCAGATTTGTGCAAAACCCTTGATTTCCCCTGTTTATGTCCCATGAATCAGCAAGGTCAGAAAATCAATCTATCTTGGCACTGGGATGAGCCACATGGACCAACAGTCTTTTATCTTTTTGGCACCCTGCAAAGTCTCCCTTAGTTGACCTTGTCTTTTAACTAACCACGCTAGCTCAACCTTGACCGTAGTGGTCTTGCTAAAACCTTGATCGTGGCAATTATTCTAATCGCTATCATTAACTATTAATGTTTCTTGAGCCACTGGGACACATGTCATCGAGGCACTATGTCACTATGTGTATCCTCCAAGTAATTTTCCATAGTGAGATAGTGCCCATCGCGGATTCAGATAGATCTGACGATCGGGAAGACTTGCCAAATTACTGCACTTTGCCCTTAAAACTTTTGGGGCCATGAACCAATGTCAACACACTTGGCAACCGCATGGTATCATCCCTGTGGTTCACAAGAGAACATGGGTCTACCTTGCTACATGTCATTGAGGCACTATGTCGCTATGGGTAATATCCTCACAACTTTTCATAGCGAGATAGTGCTCACCATTAATCCAGATTGATCCAAGGGTGAGGAAACCTTCGTGCATTTGAGAGGTGTGTGGGTCTAGGCTACTATTGATGTCAAAAGATCTGTATAGCTGGCAATGAATCAAAATCCTCCTTCAATCACAGTCACTTTCCATGTTTCCTAAGGTCCCACCATGCTCTTTTATCATCCAGGTGCTATGTCGCTAACGATGAGAAATATAGATTTTTCGATAGCGCCATAGTACCCTTCAGGGATCTATCAAAACCCCACACTAGAGAAACAATGAGGAAAAGGAGGACCCACCGGCAGCCAAAAGGTGCTATGTCGCTATGGAAAAATGACACATAGCTTCCCATACCGAGATAGTGCCAATCGTAGATATTTCCTGATCCAACAATCGGGGACTTGCGGGTCCGCAGAAATAAACCTAGGAAATCAGGAAAATCATAAAGTTCAATCATTTAATTTTTTTTGATATTGCTAGGATGTTTAAAACAACATTAAACTGAGAAGTGACTGTTGGCCGGCAAGAATTTAAAATTCAAATATTTGGCAGGGGGGACAATATGTAATAGTTACTAGTGGTTTTTCATAAATTGAGTTTCCACATAAATAATTGTGTCAAGTGTAATGATGAATGTGTTGCATTTCATGCTTTACATTTCTGCAAATTGATTTCATAGTAACATACAAGTTTTCGTAAATACACAATAGATGCATGCATGGGTATGAATGTTTTATGGGTTCACTAAATTGTGAAAAAGTTTTATTTATACATCTAGACCTCGAATAACTGATTCACCCCCCCCGTCTCAGTTATTCTAAAGTAATTCCAACAATTAGTATCAGAGCCATCTGCTTAAGAGGACTAGTTTTAAAGTACTAGAAGCACAAAGATCAAGATGTCTAAAAGGGAAGTACCCAAGCTCAACTGAGATAATTTTCCTACATGGAAAATTTTGATGATGCTACACCTTGTAGGACTTGGAGATCATGCACAATCTACCATCATAGTGGAACATGTCAATCCAGTTGGAGCCCTAACTAGTGAAGATATGAAGAAGAAAAAGAAACACAATTAGACAATGTTGGAGATTGCCTCTACTCTAAGATATGCCAAATTTGATGATATCAAAGGCTGTAACACTGCAAAGAAAATGTGGGATGCCCTGACCACCATCTATGGAGGAGACAAAAATGTTCAAAGAGCCAAATCTAAGAGCCTTAGAGGTAAGTTTGATGATATGAGAATGGAAGAAGGAAAAAATATTGCTTAATATGTTGCAGGGATAAAAGAAGTTATTAGTGCAATAAGAGGAGCTACTGACCATATAGATGATGATACCGTGTTAAGTAAAGTCTTAAGAACATTATTGCCTATTTATGCTATTAGAGTTTCTACAATCCAAGAGTTGAGATGTATTCCAGGAAATGATCTAATCCTTGAAGGTCTGGTAGGTAGACTCACTAATTTTGAGCTATCTAACTTTGACAATTACAAACCAGAGAGTCTTGAGTCTATTTTCAAAGCTAAGTTATTATTGAAGCATTCTGACGAGGTGAAGCAGAAGAAGAAAAAAAGAAAGATAAAATGTGCATCTAGTGACAGTAATATAGAGGAGGAAGATATGGAACAATTGGAAGCACTACTAGCAAGAAGATGTCACAAAGGTAAAGGCAAGTTCAAAGGTAAGTTACCCATTATTTTTTTCAATTGAAATGAAGTTGGTCATATTGTAGCAAGATGTACACACAACAAGAACTATAGAGAAGGAAACAAATATAAAAACAAAAGAGAAGATGACAATAGAGATTACAAAGACAAAGGCAAGAAATCACGCTACATTATTGATGAACATGACTTTGATGAACATGATGATGAGGTGGTATATGTTGCAATGAAGGATGAATATGATGAAGATGAGGCAACTATTCTTCTAAATTGTGTGAACAAGAATGATAGATGGATCATTGATAGTGGATGCTCACATGACATGACTGGAGACAAAAGTAAGTTGATTACCTTAACTTGTTATGATGGAAATAGTGTAAGATTTGGTAATGATGCACCATGTCTAATAAAAAGAAAATGCTCTATCAAAATCACAGATAATATTTCATGTGACAATGCTTACTATGTTGAAGGACTAAATTATAACTTGTTAAGTGTGTCACAATTGAATAACCTAGGATGCAAAGTTAAATTTGGAAACAAAACTACCAAGATATATAACACAAATGGGAAATTGATTGTAAAAGGTGATCAAACTAGAAGTAATCTATTCTATCTAGATATAGAGGATGCTACTTGTCTTGTTACAAAACTTGATGATGTATGGCTCTAGCACAAGAGACTATATCATGTTAATTTTGGTAACTTGGTTAGTACTAGTAACATGAAGAGAGTTAGAGGATTGTCTAAGTTAAAGAAACTTGATAATATAGTGTGAAAACAATGTCACCTAGGAAAAATGTCAAAGTCAAGCTTTAAGAGTAAAGCTTATACCTCTAAAGAAATACTAGAGATTGTTCATATTGACTTATGTGGACCAATTGAAGTGCAAAGCTACAAAGGAGATAAGTACATAATGCTATTTGTTGATGGTTACTCTAGGATGATGATAGTCATGTTTCTAAAATAGAAATTTGATGCTTTTCAAATGTTTAAGTGGTTCTTGGCAAGAGTTGAGAAAGAGATAGGTAAGGGTCTGAAGTGCTTGAGATCAAATAGAGGAGGAGAATTCACTTCAAATGAGTTTGAGATGTTCTGTAATGACAGAGGAATAAAAAGATAGACATATGCCCCTTGGAACCCTCCAAAAAATTGAATTGCTGAAAGGAGAAATAGGTCTATAATGGACTGTTCCAGAACACTTATGATGGAGAAAAATGTTGCTATAAAATACTGGAGAGAAGCTGTTAGTACTACTGTATATATCTTGAACTATGTGCAAGTTAGTAAAGGTACTCATTCAACACCTTTTGAGCTATGGTATGGATATCCACCTAATGTAAAATGCTTTAAGGTATTTGGAAGTAAATATTACATTCTTACAGATGTTAGGAATGGAAAGTTTGATGCAAAAAGTGAAGAAGGTATAATCCTTGGATACTCCACAAGAAGTAAAGCTTATAAGTGTTTAAATACTAACACTAATAAAATTGTGGAAAGTGCAAATGTGAACTTTGATGAATTTATAGAAGTACATGTGGCTGAACCTATGAAAGAACTAGAAGAATAAAAATCATTTGTATACTTCTATGAAGGAATGCCTATTGAAGAAGACATTGCAAATCAAGTTACAAATCAACATCAAGTTTT
The DNA here is from genome assembly GCA_028749045.1 of Cupressus sempervirens. NCBI lineage: Eukaryota > Viridiplantae > Streptophyta > Pinopsida > Cupressales > Cupressaceae > Cupressus > Cupressus sempervirens. The sequence goes on along the minus strand of CM053791.1, from coordinate 599,427,746 downwards.
AGTAATTGTCGAGTCACATCTTGTGAATGCCGAGTTGCATTCAAGAACTAAGCTACATTTAGATGCCAAGTTGCAAAATGAACAAGATGCACATTCTAATTCTAAGATTAGTACACATGAAAGAGATGCTGAGATACTTGATAGAGATGTAGATAGTGACTCTAAAGATGAAAGACAAAATGTAGAAACAAGAGCTGAGCCAAGATTGTCCAAATATGTCAAAAGACATCATCTTGCTAATCAAATCATTGGTAACAAAGATGCTAGGCCAATGATAAGAAATAGATTGAGAAGTGAATCATGTTTGTTAAGCATGAAGGAGCCCAAAATAGTGAAATATGCATTAGAAGATGATAGGTATAGGGCCATGGAAGAAGAGATTCAACAGATAGAGAAGAACAAAACATGGAGTCTAGTTCCTAGACCGGAAGACAAGAATGTGATTGGTACCAAGTGGATATTTAGAAACAAGCTAGATGAGAATGGTGAAGTGACAAGAAAAAAAGAAAGATTAGTTTGCAAGGGATATGCACAAGAAGAAGGAATTGACTATGGGGAGACATTTTCTCCTGTTGCAAGAATGGAAGGAGTAAGAACTCTACTTGCTTATGCTACATACAAAGGTTTCAAAGTTTATTAGATGGATGTTAAATCTACATTTCTGAATGGCATACTAGAAGAGGAAGTCTACATAGAATATCCAAAAGGATTTGTTGATGATAACAATAAGAACATGGTATGTAGACTGCACAAAGCCCTATATGGATTGAAGCAAGCACCAAGAGCATGGTATGAGAGACTTCATACTTATCTTGTGAAGATTGAATTTGAAAAGACTGATGATTCAGTTGAGGTGAATCAAATATTGTACAGGTCTATGATTGGTAAATTACAATATCTAGCACATAGCAGACCTAATATTGCATTATCTATAGGGATAGTTGCAAGATTCTCAACCAATCCTAGAGAGAATCACTTAATGGTTGTGAAAAGAAAAATGAGATATTTGAAAGGAACATAAGAGTTTGGTCTATACTACAAGAAGAATGAAAGGTTTGACTTGAGTGCCTACATTGATGCTATCTAGGCTAGAAGCATTGATGATAGAAAGAGCTCCAACGAAGGAACATTTTTCTTAGGTAAGAGACTAGTTACATTGACAAGCCAGAAATAGAGTTGTACTTTACAATCTATTGCTAAAGAAAAATATGTTATTACTACTTAAACTACATAAATATTGCACAGATCAAACAACTACTCAAAGGAATGAAGGAAGAAATCAAAGAACCAATGATACTTTATTGTGATAATATAAGTGCTATCAATATATCAAAGAATCCAGTAATGCACACAAAGACAAAGCACATTGCAATCAAGTATCATTATGTAAGAGAATTAGTTCAAGACAAAGAGGTGAAGATGGAATATGTTAACTCAAAGGATAAAATTGCTGATATCTTCACAAAACCATTACCTATAGATGATCATGAGTATCTAAGAGGTAAACTAGGGGTGATAGCCATATCAAAGGCTATTTAAGAAATGGAAGGAGTGCCCTACATCAAACAAGATGATAGTCATATAATACAAATTGATGCAGTGGATCTTACTTTAGGAACTGCCTAAAGTAATCACAGAGCTGAAAATTCAAATTAGTCATAAGCAAGGTGACAGAGGGAGAAATTGAGGAAACTGCAAAGCTTATATCTGCATATTTTAAGGATGACAAGTTTTTTGTATAGGTCTTTGGAATTTTTGTCCAAGAGGGAGAAAGTACATTAAAATGATCATCATCAAAAGAAGAGTTTTACTAATCTACTAATCAGAGAGGGAGTTTATCAAGAATTGAGTCAAGACTAAGAGGGAGACATTCATCAAAGAGCTAGTAAGAAATAAAAGAGAAATCCTAATTTACCTAGTAAGAGGGAGATACAAGAAGGAACTTAGAGGAATTTTTTTTAAGAAAAAGTTTTGTAACCTAATCAGAAGATGGAAGTTATTGATAGAGGGAGAAACAAAAGTTGTTTCTTTGGTATTTCCTTACTATTTTTAACCTAGTAATATTGGTTGAACAAGATGTTCATCATTTGATTGACTTGGTTCATTAGTTTGGTTTGCCATCAATTCCAAAGAGGGAGATTGTTGAAATTTGATTGAAAAAGAGGGAGATTGTTGAAGAAGACTATGAGTTTCAATCATTGTTTTGTGATTGATGTCAAACCTACTATTTTTTAGTAAGACACTTTCTTATCAGACTCACATACTATCACTTAGTTGATTGATGAGGAGGATTTGATCAACAAGATGTAACAAAAGAACCTAGAGGAACGATTGAGTTATGATTATGTAATGAAGTATAAGGATCTGTTAAGATAGTGATGACATGATGAATTAATGATCTACTTAAGGTTACAAAATGGTTGGCTAAACTTAGAAAGTTTAGAATAATAAGTTAAAAAAAGTTTGTCTAACAAGCTTGACTGAGTGGACAGTAGGCATTGAGCAAAGTTTGTGCAAGCTAAGCTAAAAGTTAGTTGGAGCCGAGTGAAAGAAAATTCTAGTAGATTTTGAGTAAGATAGTTGATGCCAAGTAAAGTTTAATTGATGTCGAGCATCAGTAAACTTTAGTTGATGCAGAGTGATTTTATAGTTGATACTGAGTGATGTAGTATGTGTTGAGCATCAGAAGGTTGATAATGTCAAGTTGCTTCATTATGACAAAGATCTACGTTTCATTGAATCTAAGCTGACAAATTTTTTTTCTTGGAACTTGTGAACTAGGAAGAAGATGAGGTTGATGAGTTGGTGGCACATAATTTGATGTAAACCATTTTTAGGTGAATTCAAATGAATTCTAGGATAAGTTTCTAGAAAAAACAAGATATGGGGTAGATACATTGTATCCTACCTAATCCATCCAAAAACCCTAATTTAGATGATGGATAATGAGCGAGAAAATATTCCAATTTCCTATTTATAGGAATATCTAGTCATGAAGCAAAGGGGTTAGAGAGGTTGGTGTCATGTGCAAGAACCTAAGGTGGAGAAGGAATTAAGGGTTTTACTTCATCAAGTGACCCAAGAGAAGAGTTTGCAATGACATGTTAAGCAAGAATGGTTAAGAAGATGAATGCTTGAAGGATGAACAAGCTGTTATAGCTACAAAGAATGAAAGCCAAGCAGAATTGAGGACTAAAGAGATATCTGTAATCTACAAGTGAAGTTGTAAGTTGTAAGTTGTATTAGATCAAAGCTCTACTGTTACTCTCTAACAATTTTATTAGTCTAAGGTTAACCTAACAGTCATTGGAAAATCCTTTAATAGGGTGGCATTCCAAGTGAATGGCCTAAAGTCCTCTAACAAGGCTCACTTTTGATAGGGTGATCGAAATCCCTTAACTGAGTTACATTTAACAATGTGTATTGTAACCTTTAACAGGGTTAGCCTTTCACAGGGCATCACTTCAAAATAGTGAAAAGGAGTAGCATGTTATTTTGTCATTTTCCCAAATTGGGTTTCCATGTAAATCATTGTGTCAAGTGTGATGATGAATGTGTTGTATTTCGTGCTTTATGTTTCTACAAATTGATTTGATAGTAACATAGAAGGTTTAGTAAATACATAATGGATGCATGCATGGGTATGAATGTTTTATGGGTTCACTGAATTGTGAAAAAAAATTATTTATACATTTGGACCTTGAATAACTGATTTAGTCCCCCTCTTAATTATTTTAAAGTAATTCCAACACCTTTTTTTTGACTATCCCTATAAATACAAAATTTAGATCTTTTTCCACTTAACCACAATTATCCATTTTAGGGTTAGGCAGGATTCAATGAACCTACCCACTTTTGCACTTGGTTCGTCTAGAAACTTTCTCTACAATCTTCCTTGAATTTGCCTAAAAATGGTTTTACCTTGAAGTCTATACCACGAGCTCATCATATTTATCTTCCACATGCTTCACATAATTCAAGAAATCAAATTAGTTAGCTTAGATTCATCAAATCTTTTATTTAACACTATTTGTTATCACTCGACATCTATACTATTCTATCTCTTGGCCAACATTTATTCACTTAGAAAATGCTAAAGTTTACTGATTCTTGACACCAACTAAGATTTACTTGTAAATACTAACATTCACTAGGCTTACATTGTTTATCTTCTTTTCTCAACACTTATTGATTTTTAATGAACTTCCACTAATTTATGCTTAGTTTGCATTGACTGCTCGACAAGACTTGGCATTCACTTTTCTTACTTGATCTTCTTTCAGTCTATTGGTTAACAGTTTGTGTGCTTATCTTTTTGGTTCATACCTTGAATCTTAAACAATCCAATGACTTGTGGAGAATTTAGAAGTTAACAAAAGAATAGGTCAATGTAGTAATGTATCAAGGACCCCTAAATTGAAAGGTACAGCTCTCTTTTGAATGCAAGATATGCAATGAATTTTTTTTTTTTGGATTTTGGGGGTATGCTCTTAACTAGAGAGTAGGAGAGGCAAACACCAAGTTGTTCAACACTTTAAGCAACTTAGGTAATTGAAAGGGGGACTAACTCACAACATGTAATTTATTGTGACCTAAATGCAAGAAATGGAAACATGCATAACCACATATGATAGCAGGGAAAAGGAAGAGATGGAAAAATATGTAATTCCCACATTACATAGTTAGCTGATGTTTAGACAATGCTTAGATTGTTTATCTCTTAGCTACTTTATCCACCAATTTCTAGCCTCCTTTTGCAATGAACTACACTAAACATACATACTATGATGTCCAACAGAGGGAACAAAAGAGATGCTTATGTTGAAGAAAGTAAGACATACAATCTGTTTGATGAAGGAAACAAAACAAAGTTCACTTACATTCATTCAATTCTCAACAATAACACATTCACTCCATACACTATACTCAAACTAAGTGAAAAAAAAAACTAGAAATGAACTTAGAGTCACATCCATTAGTCCCAACTATAGGGGTTTTCCCAAGAGTAATTTTTCCAATCTTATTAATTTCTCAAAAGGTTACTATAGGCCTTCTCAAAATGGTAGTTACACTGGATGATTTCTTCATAGAGCATCTCTAAACATAATAAACTAAAAATAAGATAAATTTGAATCATTTTTCATTATAGAGACTGACAAAATTCCATGAATGGCTACAAAAGAAAGAGAAGAGGGAGAATGATAGGTGTCTGGAAAAGCAAGAAAACATCATTTCTTCTTAGGAGTAATTGCTTTGTTTCTATAAGCTTTCATGTCGTTATTTACTTTTTCTAGTTCTTCAACATCTGGAATGATGATTTGGTTAGCTCAAACCATCCAATAGTCATGCATCTCAGTCAATCCATCTATTCTAGCAACCTTTTATTGGAATTTCTTCAATTCTCTCCTTATGATTGTGTCCGCTACTAAGAGTTCCTAGATCTTTGACACTTGGAAATTGAGTGGATCAAAAACTTTGTCAATGAATTTTGAGAACTTTAATTTCATCCTCTCAATATCTACAAGCTTGCCACTAGTGGACACAAAGTACTCTATATGAAATATTTTCAAATATTGAAATAACCTCTCAATGATCTTCAACACCAGGTCATGTACATCCTTGACCTTGTAGAGATTTCTATAACAAACTCCAATGATTATTTCTAGTGAAACAATGACTCCTTCCTATCTTGAGGATCCCATGAGTATTGACAATATTAGTCTTTATGTCAATAATATCTTATAGAAGGGCTAATTTCTCTGTCATCTTGTTTGCTACCTTTTGTATGGTGGTTTGACGATTTGAAGCTACCTCCCTAAGTTTGTAAGCATCTAACACTAGGCTTACCAAGATTTAAACTAATAGGGGACCTTGAGCGTTCATCTGATCTACCCATGCTCAGTCAACCTACCCAAATTTCCTTTCTTATTGTAGCTTTAGAAGTAGATTTTTGTTCTCCTCTACATTTGGGTCAAATTGACTTGATGAAGTGCTCCTAAGTGCAAACCTTATGTACTTCACCAATTCTTTGTTTGAGGCCTTCAAGATATCCTTTTCTACTCTAAGCTCTTCTAACTTATCTTCAATTTTCTCATTGGTGGAATTCCACATGTTCACCATGGAGTTGTGAAATGGAATGCCAAGATCCACCATTCTGATTTGGAAATCATCTTTGGAAAGGTCATGTAATTTTTTTTTCCTTTTGTGGCTCAATAATCTCTACTATCATATGGCTAGTTGTCTAATCAATAGCTAGTGTAACAATTGTCTTCTGCTTCTTCATCTTTTTGTGTGGCTATGAAGAGGTGACTTGTGTCAGTAAGTCCTTCGATGGAGTTGCTTCCTCATATCTCCTCTTCTTCCTATCAATGGTCTCCTCAAGCTATGATTCTATAGAGAGCACATTGATAGCCAACTACAAGGCAGTGGGATCAAATAGCTTCCTCACAATTAAGGGAGTTTTCTTGCTCTAATAAGCAATAGGGAAGGTAGTGACCTTGGTCACCAAGAGAGATAAGGTATCCCCTTGCTGAGATGAATCTTGTTCCTACCATCCATGGGATTGATATCGCCAACCAATATGATGACTTGGAAATGGGAAGATGGATTAGCCACTAATTTCTCTTGTTCTTTCCTTTTTATCTTGTCTCCCACCTTCTCCCCAACTTTTTTGATGTCTAGAAGAGAGGAACCTTTATAGGTAGGAGTGATTATTCTTCTCTGTAGGGTGGTCTCCACCTTGATCAATGTATTGTGATGGGCATGCAGATGTCAAAGTAGTAGCTATAGTGGTCATTGCTATGGTTTACTAGGTGGCTCCAATAGATACTCGACCCATAGAACTAGTGCTCCTAGTCCTCTTCTTCCTCGCTCGGGTCCACTCCACCCACTTACTTATTCTTTTGATTATTACTTACATAAGAACCTTCATTGTGTCTATGAAGAGACTTGCAGGTGGGGTAGACAAAATTGGGGTACCTTTGATCTTATTTTAGTATGTGGGATGCGTGTAGGCTCCATCATCTGCAAGGTGAGAAACATCAAAATAATTTTTATACAATTTAATCTCATTAATTGTTAACTGTGACCAAAACTTCTCTTGGGTTTGGTACTCATTGTGACACTCAAACTAGAAATCTTCAATATCCAAAACATGCCTGTATGCATATCCTAATTTCAAGTGATCCCTTACAAAGTTGACTAGATCATATTGAGGCATGAGTACCTCATAGTCTATCAATTTGATTTTTCTCTCAAAACTCTTCACCAGATTCTGAGCATCAAATTTGGAAGCACAAGAATAGAGTCCAACCATAATAGGGAAGGGAATCCCAACTATTTTATTTACATTGGAATATAAGGTGTTCACTTCAAGGATCTGTTGACATAGTTCGACTAGAACCACCTTATCTTCTAGATACCTTGGAATCTTCTTAGGAAAACCATTGTAAGCTCCTATCCACAAATAAGAGAAACTTAGAAACTAGATGAATGAGCATCCAAATTGGCTTAGTGATAAATTTCCTCTGGTGAAAATATCCTTTTAGGGAATTCTTACAATTCCTAGCATAGCCTCATTTTAAAGGTATCATTTACAACCACATACTCCTCAAAAATTCATTGCAACTATAGATGTGGATAGAACTCATATACTTTGGTGTGCTCATCATAGTTCTAGATGCTAAGGAGGCCAGGCCATAAGTAATGAGTAGCCAATGCATAAATAATATATGAGGACATTTAAAATTGCTTAAATCCTCTAGTTGAATTCAACCATGAGGCAAGCTCGTTGCAAATAATTTGTGCTGAGTCAATTTGTATATCCTCAACACATATAGCTTGCACCAAGAAGAAATATTTCTCGATGAACTCCAAGATCTCCTCCTTTCCTTTTAGCTTGAGAAGTAGAGCAAGAATATCCACTATCTCTATTTTTAGATTTGTGTCGAATAAGGTGTTGGGCATTTTTCTCTTCTTCGAGTGAGTAGTGTGGAACCATGTCCTCAACATGTCTTCTCATTTGAGGGTCTTCTCATTAAACATATATGTGAAAGAGATGAAATCAACATTGTAATATCACTACTTCATGGGAATGCCAAACATGGACTGCATCAATGCCTTGTTGACAGAGATGAGGATAGATCTGTTAGGAAACAAGATATGCTTTGTTTATGGGTCATATCTATCGATGAATTTCCTCACAAGATCAAGTGCATGTGCTGCCATTGGAAAAATGACTACCTTAATTAGTCTTCTTTCTTTAAGCTTTTGAGTGATTAGATGAATAGGTTGAGAATTGAGTCTTCTATGAAGATGACCCAAATCATATAATTTGAAAGATACATCTATTAGATCTTTTAATTTGGTCTCTAGGTCAAATAATTTAACATAACCAACAACTTTGTTTGTCATTTGTTATGATTACATAGGATACAGATCTCAATAAATAGCCATTTAAATACACTTGAAAAAATCAATTGGAGGCAATTCTGATGAAATACGTATAGGAATTAGAATGTTGGCACCACATGAAAGAAATTAAGTTTGGCCAACAATTATAATTGTAGAATTTGCATTTAATTCAATGATCAATAGCTATTTAAACTTTCCATTCATTTGCATGTAAAAACTTGTATTTCTGAAAGCACTATTACTTTACTTAAAGTAAAGTGATAATACTAAAAATCACCTAACAAAACAAGACTTTAAGTTTTGTGGGGGAGAAAGAAAAACTTAGCTTTTCCACAAAAAAACTTTCCTTCTATTCAGAATCACAACATAGGGAGTGATTCTTTGTTAGCCCGTGCACTTCACTCTTTCACTTTCCACCTTGAGCATTTAACACCACATTCTCTTTATATCAGGTTGCATTCTTACCACTTACTTTTTTGGAAGTATCTTTCAAGCATCTTTGAAGAATATTCATACTTTGAAGTCACTTATATTTCTATTCCCAAAGCCTTTGGATAAGTAACCTTTTTCATTACCTTGGGATGGAAAACCTCTTTCTCTACAACATTTCCTAGACTAGAGTACAACTAACAATATTTACCCTTTAGCCTCAATGTATTAGCTTGCAAGCTAGATCTCAAGCATACCTCACTAATGAGGAGCTCATAATAGTTCAACCAAAATCATGACATTATTTCTTTTATGTAAAGCCTTGGATATCACACAAGTCACTATGACCTTAGAAGCAGAACAAAACACCTTCACTTCAATTAGTGTGAAGTGAAGAACTCATTGATCCACTCTTTTCCTTCCAAAGGTAGAATCTTCCTCTACAACATGAATGAGCTTCTTCTTGGAGTTGGATCACAAACTCATTGGTATTTTCATGATGACATAATCATATACACAATTTGTTAACCATTTTCATGGCTTCAATCTTTGGATGCACACTTGATTAAGTTCACCAAATTAGTAAAACCAATTCTGTTACTTAGAACCTGTAGGAGAAAGGATACTAAGGAGAGATAAAAAATTGTGAAACAAAAAAAACTTACTTCTCATTGGAAATACACCATAACACATCCCAACTATGCCTAGATCACCTAGACCCTACACATATTGAAAAAATAGGAAAATCGCATATAAGAAATAGGTATAGGTAATGCAAGGGAGATCCAAAAAATAAAGAAATTAAGGGGCTCGGGGAAGATGAGAAGTAACCTAAAGGATACTTAGAGATCACCCTAAACATAAACTCATTAAAAACTAATAAATTCAAAATTTGTAGGGTAAGACTAAAACTTGGCAATAACTAGCTCTAACTAGGAACTTAGGCATTGAAAATTTCTAAGAAGGGACCCAAAATCTTTGGTTTTGTACAATTGGAATGACAAGTTACAATGGGTAACTAAGCTAAACACACAACAGAAAGGAAAACTAACCTAGGAAAGTAGAAAAACAAAACAAGGAACAAAGCAAACCTACCTAGCCTAACACTAACTACAAGGGTTACCTACTTTCAATTATGAACTTGATAAAACTTTGGATCTTGGCTATTATAATAAAATGAAAGAGTCTCTCTAGAAGGATATTCTAGAATAAAAGAGTTTTTCCTGATTCACTTGCATAATCTTGAAAGGGCCTTTCCAAAGGGAATCAAAATTGTTATGAATACCTTTGGGTTCATAACCTTTATCCAACAATAGGACCAAATTGTCCTCCATGAACTTCCTTGGTTTGGCCTTCTTGTCAAAAAATGTCTTTACGCACTTCTGATGCTCTATAATGTGATCAACCAACCTTTCACACTCTTCCTCTAGCTTAGTTAGGTACATGATGCACTTTTTCTAAACCATTTTGGAATATTGGATCCTCAACCACTTGCTATAGTTTACAAATGGATAGCTTTAATGGGAGAGGAAGGCTAGCCTCAACTCTATATACTAGTTCAAATGAAAAAATCTTGATTACCTTTTTTCGATGTCACTCTATCTACCCAGAGAGATTCATAAAATCTCTTATGCTAGTCCTTCTGGTTCTTATAAACCAACTTCTTTATGATATTAATTAAATTCTTGTTGCTTGATTCTACTTGACCTATCACTTGAGGGAAGTAATCCAATGAATGACTGAGGTGTATGTTGTTGTCATAACAAAATTCTACAATCTTTGCAAAAGTAAAGCAAGAAGCATTGTCAATGAAAAGCTTCAATGGCACCCCAAACCTTACCAAAATTTTCTCTTTGATGAACTCACAGATGACTTTAGAAGTAGTTTTCTTGGTAGGATTGGCTTTCACCCATTTGGTGAAGTAGTCCGTAGCAGTGATGAAATATAAATGATTAGCAGAAGAAGGAGGATTGATTGGTCCAATGAAATCAATTCCCCACTGTAGAAAGATGCCTTCTAGTACAATTGGCTTTAGAGCCAATGCATCTCATTGAGGTTTGTTGGGGTGTTAGGATTAAACCTCAGACATAAATAACAATTATATGCAAATTTAAACAATATTAAAAAAAAAGATCACATAGAAAAGAACACAAGATACCAAGATTTGATGTGTTTCACCTAATCCTTGGGCTACATCCACCAAATAGTAAGTCCAATATTATTACAATCTAGTGATTACAACCTGATTACAATCTATAATCCCTTACAGCTCATTAGCCATAAGAAGCAATTTTTGCGTAACACCTTATAAAAAAACCCCTAAACCTAAGCCCTTTTATACAAGTATTTTTTCCACTTTAGGGTTAAAATTAGCTACAACATGTTAGCCATAACTTGGCGAATAAATAATAGCCAATTGGCGAATATTAGCCATTGGCAAATAGTAGCCCAATTTTTTTAATTTATGAAGTATGTACAATACTTCCTTGATCAATCACCACAATCTAACATGGAGAACATCCTACACTTTTTGCATTTGGCCACCCATTTATATGTATCTTTGAACATGCCAAGCTAGTAATAACATTGCCTCAAAATTTTGTATCCTACAATGGTTGATGAAAAATGACCACCACAAGCCTCATTGTGGAATCTATGATGCAATATTTCTTGTTGGGGTTTATCTATACATCTCAAGAAGGTTCCATCTATTTCTCTCTTGTACAATTCGTTATCATATATGACATACTTAGCTGATTTAATTTTGAGGTCTCTTTTCTGTTTGTATGTGAGTCCATTAGGGAAATCCCCATAAGTTAAAAAATAGGCAATCTTTGAGAACCAAGGGTCTTAGAGACTGACCTTTAGTGCCCTTGAAGATTCATTTTCTTGACTCAAGTCCTAATTTTATGCAATTATCCTGCACAAGCTATTCCTGCACACCAACTTTGTTGGCTTTAGGTCAATGCCATACTCTTGAAAATTTTATATCCATGCACCTCTAGTGTTGCAACCTATCTCTTGTTGGGTCAATATTCTTTTGATAGCTGAATCAGGTACACATACAACATAATAAGATTACAAGATATAGGACCTAAATATTTTTAGTGCTCTTACCACTACATAGGTGTGCTTTTCCATTTGAGAGAATCTCAACTCAAGCTCTTTAAGGGGAGTACTCATGAAAGCAATTGGCACTTGGATACCTTCCTTGTTTTCTTGCATGAGTATAGTAGATAGCATATGGGTTGAGGAGTAGCAATATAGTATGGACTCCTTGGTGTAATCTGGGTGTGCCAACATGAGTGCTTTGGCTATGGCACCCTTAATTTGATTGAAAGTCATTCTTCTAGAATCATTCCACTTGAAAATTTGGCTTCCTTTCATCATATCAACTATGCATTTGGTAATTTCAAAAAAATCAAGGATGAAACATCTTAGAAAGTTCACCTATCCAAAGAATGATTTGACTCTAAATTTTCTTCCTAGAAAATTGAGTGGCTGGATGGCTCTAACACATTCTGGGTCAATCCTGATGCCTTCTTCAAAGACTATATGACCTAGAAATTTTTTTTCTATAACACAAAAGACTGACTTCTTGGGATCGAGTGAAATCCCATGCTCCTCCCATCTTTTCAACACTTTCTCCAAGTCCTTTAGGTGATTCTCTCATTTTTTGGAGAAAACTATTAGATCATCCAAGTATATGATGATGATTTCATCCTTAAGATCAGTAAAGGATGAATTCATACCCCTTTGAAAGGTGGCTCCAACATTGATGAGTCCAAAGGGAATCCTATTATATGCGAACATTCCCCAAGGGGTGGTGAATGCTATCTTGAGCTGATCTTCCAAGGTTACCTCAATTTGGTTGAAACATGAAAATCCATCTATCATGGACATCATTTTAGAGCCAACTACTAACTGCAGTAAATGATCCATATTGGACAAGGCCCAGTTGTCCTTCAGAGATGCCTGATTCAAATTCTTGAACTCCACACAAATTCTAATTTCCCTGTTCTTTTTTTGGATAAGTACAATATTGGTTATCCATGTCAAATGGTGTACAAGGTAGATGATTTTTTCTTCCAGCATCTTGTGAACTTCCCTAAAGATGGCATTTGAGACCATAGGGTTATAGTTACACTACTTTTTCCTAAAGGGAGTAACTTCATGCTTGAGGGGAATTTTGTGCTTGAATTCATTATTCCTAAAAGTCTTTAGGTCCTCACATCCCCAAGAAAATACATGTTGGTATTTTGATAACAATCCCTTTTCTTTTTCCCTTTCTTCCTTCGAGAAACTACTACCAATATTAACTATCTTTGGTTTATATTCAGTGCCAATGTTCCTTCCTTCATATTCTCTCAATGTCCCACCTTTTCTCTCATTTAACTTATAATAAATGGATCATTCCTATCAAATAGTTTCTAAAGGGAAATAAGATGTTGATGGATCTTGTTACCTTTGAATTGTTCAGCTCCAAGCTCTTACTCTTTCTTGGTGTTAGGGGAGAAATATTTGTAGATTTTTTCACTTCCTTCAAAGTAATGATCATTGGAAGGTTCAAAGCCTTCTAGGAAAGAGTAGATATGCTTATCATCATTGAACACTTTCCATGTCTCAACATTGTCAGGAACATTGGCCCTGAATAAGACTGCAACCTTGTATTAATTATTTGTGAAATTTAGATTTGAGAGTAGAAGCAAGATGATCCAATTAAAAAGTCTACCCTTGCATTCTTCTCCCTTGGAAAAACTTGTATTGAGAAGGCATCTAGGTGCTCAATCTCATTCCAGACCCTATTTTTGTAATTCCCAAGGCTTATATTCTTTAGAGTGTGTTAAGCTTGAACTTTATTTACTATAAAGGCTTCATACTCCTCTTTCTATGTGAATCAATATTTCAAAACCTTTTTCCCAACTATGGATATCTTTAACAACCTTAAAAAATGCACAAGTGATTAAACTAAAAAGTAAGCATACCAGTAATATAGTGCAACTCATAACACCATTAATTGTTAACTAGGGAAACCCTACCCAACAGAAAAATCAGTGGGGATGGTACCCACAAAATGGTCCACTAGTCAAAATTATCTTATGAAATTTATACATACTCCCCCTTATTCTATACTCTACCTTACACCTCCTCATACATACATATAATTTTCCATACAATACACTCCCCCTTTGACATTAATGACAAAGGTCAGCCAAAAACTATGTACAAGTCAAAATTTAATTTTTCCTTCAAAACTTTCAAGCTGACTAATTTGATAGCCATGAGAAATAATTAGAAAAGGTTGCCTTCAAATTTGGAAATTCTTTATTGCATGTGTCTTGGACACCCTCTGATACACTAATTAGGGCACATAGTGCATAGGATGCCAACTCTACTGCACTCAAATATGAATATACAAACTTTTCATATGATGCCTTAGCTTTACGACATTCATCAAATTTTTTTTGAATATGAATAATTGTCAGAGTGAGGTGTTCCCTCAATAACGAAAACATCTTTATTATTATCTCCCATCTTAGCTCAATCAAGCTGATATCATCACTTATTTTTCCAATTCTTCTCTCTAAGTCTTCAATGTGCACATTAGGTAAATGTAGCTCATTCACAATACTCTGTAACTTTGTGGCTTTTTCCCCTTTAGCACCTCTATGATATATATGATATAATTGTGTGATAGATCACACTATCCACACAAGGTCTTTCCTCAAATTAAACATCTACTTAACTCTTTGATGCACAAGTCAAGAATCACTAACTCTCCTATGATATTATTGCATACAATGTCAAATAATTGTGCATCATGACTGACTTGTGCCTTGGTAGATGCAAATTCTAAAAGGGTGTTGAACTAATTATCAAAAACATTAATTATCTCTTGGGATCTTTTCTCTAAATCCACTTCACTAACTTTAACTGGAATAATATCTTGCAATTTGTTTGTCACTTTCTCAAGAATTCATTGAGTTCTTTTAATGTCTTTAGTGTTTTCAATAGTTTTTCTTGTACCAAACATTGAAATATGACTAAACATCTCAATCTTAGGGTCTCTTAATGTTTCCAAGGGTTAACTTCTCATCATGCTTGCTACAAATGATTTTGGTGGGGGTTTAGATGAGTGATGAGTTTATTTTCTTTGTTCCTTGGTAGGAGTGACCAATTTTAATTGAAAATTATGACAATCCTCTTTCTCTGTTATCTCTTTTCCTTTCTCTATGGATTCTTATAGAGTAATAGTTAACATGTAAAAGTATTTTGAACTGATTATCAAAAGCATTAATTGCCTCTTGGCTCTTTTCTCTGGATCCACTTCACTAAATATAATTGGAATGAAATTGTGCAATTTGTTAGTCACTTTCTCAAGAATTTAATGATTTCTTTTAATGCCTTTAGTCTTTTCAATATTTTTTCTTGCACCAAACATTGAAATATGACTAAACCTCTCAAGCTTAGGGTCTCTTGATGTTGCCAAGTGTTAACTTCTCATTATTCTTGCTAGGAATGATTCCAGTGGGGATTTAGATGAGTGAGGAGTTCATTTGCTTTGCTCCTTGGTAGGAGTGACCAATTTTAATTAAAAATTATGACAATCCTCTTTCTTTGTTATCTCTTTTCCTTTCTCTATGGATTCTTGTGGGGTAACAATTAACTTCTAAAAGGGTGTTGAACTAATTATCAAAAGCATTAATTACCTCTTGGGCTATTTTCTTTGGATCTACTTCACTAACTTTAACTGGAATGAAATCATGCACTTTGTTAGTCACTTTCTCAAGAATTTATGGAGTTCTTTTAATGCCTTTAGTCTTTTCAATAATTTTTCTGGTAAGAAATTTTGAAATATGACTAAACATCTCAATCTTAGGGTCTTCTAAGGTTGCCAAGGGTTAACTTCTCATCATGCTTACTAGGAATGTTTTCAGTGGGGATTTAGATGAGTGAAGGGTTTATTTTCTTTGCTCCTTGGTAGGAGTGACCAATGTTAATTAAAAATTATTAAAATCCTCTTGCTGTTCATGGAAATGATTTTGTTAGAGATATTCTAAAGCATTGCTTCAATCTTGTTTGTTGTGCTATTGGCAAACCTTGTTAAGGCTCCACTCTTAATTTCTCTTTTCCATTTCCTAGCTACTATTAGATCATCCTCCAATTCAATTACAAAGGTCTAAGTGACCATCAGATTAGCCACATGTGCACACCTAATTTGAAAACTTATGTTGGGGGCATGGAACTGATGAAGAACATCTTTTAGTTATCTATAGTAGGTCTGCTTGCAGTAGGGATCCTATTGACCAATTTGTTGAACTTTGAAATGGAGTCTCTCATAGGAACACTAGGTTCCTTCTTTATTTGGGTAAGTTGAGTTAACAGAGTATGCTCAACTTCTATACTCTTGTAGAATGCTTCAAATCAATTCTCCATGTCATCATAGGTCATGATACATCCTACTAGAAGGTGCTAAAACTAGTCAACTATGTTCTCAACCAAGGTTTCCACAAACATTCTCACTGCTACGTCTTCATGTTGAGGACAAACAACACTACATGCAGAAAAGAAAGCCACGATGTGCTCATCATTAGAGACCTTGCCATCACCATTGAATTTGGGAAATTTTATTTTGAGAAGCTCTAGGGAGGTCATTATTAGTAGCAAGTTGCAGAGGGCCAATAACATTACCCCAGGGAACAACCATTAAGGCAGGGAGTATTACTATTATAGAATGAAAAGTGACAATAGTAGGGGTAATGACTTTGTGAAGAGTGAGGGCATTTCACAATGATGGGATTTGAGTGAGGAAAATAGGAGGTGAAATGAATGGCTATGTATCTAGGAAATAAGGTGAGGTGGTAAAAAAAGAGTACCAAAGATACCTTGATATATTAGATCTTGAGAGAAAGTTTTCCCTCTTCCTAAAGGATCTTTCAATATAGAGAACTTAGTCTTCTACAATTCTTTGAATCACAGGGTTGAATTTCCCTTGATCATGAGCACTGCAGGTATAGTTAGGATCCAAGGTGAACTATTTTAGTTCACAATGAGCACACTTCTCTTAATCTTCTTTCTTGTAAAACTCCCTCCCAATATTCAACATTGGCCTCTTCTCTTTCAAGGGTGAAACTTACTCTTCTATATTGGCCCAAGCAAGGGTATTCATTTAATTTGTTATGTCCTCTTATTTTTTCTGGAAACTGAGGTTAGGTTGCACTTCTAGGATTTGTCCCTTGTGAGGCAACACCATTTCTTCTTATGAGTTATTATACATGGCATAATGGATTGAGTGCCATGGAGATAAGCTCTAAGCTACTTAGTAAAGCCATAGATAGACTTACTAAGAAAAATTAGGACATATGATTTTGATTCCCCAGTAAAGTCACCAAAAGCTATTGGTTAACATTTTGTCTCCTTATCTTTTTGGTTCATACCTTGACTCTTAAACAACACAATGACTTGTGGAGAACAAAGAATTTAATAAAAAAATGGGTCCATATAGTAATATATCAAGGACCCATGAATTGAAACCTACATCACCCTTTTGAATGCAAGATGTGCAATAATTTTTTTTTTCGGGGTTTGGGGGTATGCTCTTAACTAGAGAGTAGAAGAGGCAAATACCAAGTTGTTCAACACTTTAAGAAAATTAGGAAATTGAAAGGGGGATTAACTCACTACATACAATCTATTATAACCTAAATGAAAGAAATGGAAACATGCATGACTAACTATGACAATAGGAGAAAAGGAAGAGATGGAGAAATAGGCAATTCTTGGATTACATAGTTAGTTGATGTTTAGACAATACCCAGATTGTCTATCTCTTAGCTACTCCATCCACCAATTTCTGGCCTCCTTTTGCAATGAACTACACTAAACATACAAACTAAAATGCACAATAGAGATAACAAAAGAGATGCTTATGCTGAAGAAAGTAAGACATACAATCTATTGGGAAACAAAACCAAGTTCATTTACATTCATTTAATTCCAACAATAGAAAATTCACTCCATACACTATACTAAAACTAAATGAACAGAAAAACTAGAAATGGACTCAGAGTCACATATACTTAGTTACAGATATAGGGGTTTACCCAAAAGTAATTTTTCCAATCTCATTAACTTCTCAAAAGGTTACATTTATAGGCCTTCTCAAATGGCTGGTTACATTGGGTGATTGCTTCGTAGAGCATCTTTAAATAGAATAAACTAAAAATAGGACAAGATTGAATGATTGTGTGTTACAAAAATTGACAAAATACCATGAATGACTACAAAAGAAAGAGAAGAGGGAGAATGACAGGTGTTTGGAAAAGCATCAAAACATCATGTCCTCTTAGGAGTACCTACTTTGGCTCTATAAGCTTTCATGGCATTAGTTACTTTATCCTATTCTTTGACATCTAGAATGATGATGTTGTCAACTCGAACCTTCCAGTAGCCATGCATTTTAGTCAATTCATCTATTTTGGCAACCCTTGATTGAAATTTCTCCAATTCTCTCCTTATGATTACATCAACTAATGAGAGTTCCTAGATCTTCATGATGCAGGAGCATCTTGGGTGTAAGAGCAATCTTGCATCACCCAATTTTTTCTTTTCTTTTCAATCTTTTCTATTTTAATAAGGAATTGTAGACAAGGTGGTTAATATTTAAGGGAACTTGCTATTTTTAATTAAGTTTGTCATATGAGCTTGGAATATTCTCATTTACTATAGGAAGGTCCATTTTAGATTTATAAGCCTATCATAAAAATCTCATTGCTCTAGCTTAAGTATCAGAGAAGTTATTATAGATTTTAGATGGAAAAATTTGTAGAAAAATCTTCAAGCTCACCGTTGGAGCCTTAAAGTGCCCAGATGAGGTCCAACAACTCAAAAAAATGGTGCTTGTGCTATTCCAAGCTTGTAGATCAGGAGTTGGCATTTCAAAAATGTGGTTATAATAGCCAATCAGAGCAACAGTTTGTGAGTTATGGCCTTTCAAAGTTGGGCTACCCAAAATATCTAAAATTATTATCAAATAAGTATTTAGCCAACTCTATATGTATTTTTAGGGTTTGTCAGCCTTAGGTATTAAGTTTCAATGTCCAGAACCTTCTCAAGCGGCATAAAATTGCCTATTTAAGAAAGGCCCAAACATTGTCTAGAATAGCTCTGGGTGATAGTTCATAGCTTGTCTTGCCAATTATTGTAATGAAGGCACCCATGTGGGTTAGCATATTGTACTTTTGTATTCTGTAATATTGCATTTGTAATGCAAATAAGAAGTCCATATTTTGTTCTTGCATTTGTTGTTGTTTCTTTGTTTCTATTATGAGTTTATGGTATTAAGGGGACCACCCTTCATCACTTCGACACTTGGAAATTGAGTAGATCAACAACTTCATCAATGATCACCAAGAACTTTGACTTCATCCTCTCAATATCCACAAGCTTGCACACAATGGACTCTATATGAAATATCTTCAAATATTGAAATAACTTCTCAATGACCATCTGTACGAAGTAATGTATATCCTTGAGCTCATTTGTAGACCTCATAGATCTTTCTATAACAAACTACAAGGTTTTTTTCCAGTGAAACAATGAATCCTTACCCTTCTTGATGATCCCATGAGTAATGGAAACATTAGTCACCATGTCAATAACTTTTTGCAGAAGGTCCAGCTACTCTGTTAGCTTGTCTACTACGTTTTGTATGGTGGTTTAATAATTTGCAGCTGCCTTCTTGAGTTTGTAAGCATCTAACACTAGGCTTCCCAAGTTTTCAACTAATGGGGGACCTTGAGCCTTCATATGATCTACCCATGCTTGACCAACTTGCCCAAATTGCCTTTCTTGTTGCAGCTTTAGGAGTAAATTTTTTTTATCCTCTACATTCAAGTCAAATTGACTTGATGAAGTGCTCCCAAATGTTGACCTTATGTACACTAATTCTCTATTTAAGGCCTTCAAAATTTCCTTTTCTACTCTAAGCTCTTCTTGCTTATCTTCAATTTTATTTTTGGTGGACTTTGACATGTTCACCATGAAGTCATGAAGTAGAATGCCAAGATCCACTATTCTAATTTGAAAATCATATTTGGAAAGCTAATTGAATTTTCCTTCCTTTTGTGGCTCAACAATCTCTACTAACGTATGGCCAATTATTGAATTAGTAGCCAATGTAGCAATTGCCTTCTGCTTCTTCATCTTCCTATATGTTTGAGAAGAGGTGATTTTTGTGATCAAGTCCTTTGATGGAGTTGCTTCCTCATATCTCCTCTTCTTCATATCAATGGTCTCCTTGAGCCATGAATCTATAGAGAGGGCATTGATAGTTGACTGGAAGGTAGTGGGATCAAATAGCTTCCTCACAATTAAGGGAGTTTCCTTGCTCTAAGAAGAAATAGGGAATGCAGTGACCTTAGTCACTAAGAGAGATAAGGTATCCCCTTATTGAGATGCATCTTGTTCTTGGCCATCCATGGGATTTGTGGCACCATCCAAATTGATGACTTGGATAGGGGGAGATGGATTGGCCACTGATTTCTCTTATTCTTTCCCTTTGTCCTTATCTCCATCCTTCTTCATAACTTTCCCGGTATCTAGAAGAGAGCCACCAAAGTAGGTAGGAGGGATTGGCACATTCTTCTTTAGAGGTTGGTCTCCACCTTGACCAATGGACTATAATAGTACTACATATGTCAAAATAGTAGTCATGGTGGTCATTGCTACGATTGACTGGGCAGTTCCAATAGATACTCCACCCATAGAACCAGTGCTCTCGGTCCTCTTCGGGCAGTTCCAATAGATACTCCACCCATAGAACTAGTGCTCTCAGTCCTCTTCTTTGTCACTCGGGTCCACTACACCCACTTATCCATTCTTTTTACTATTCCCTACATAAGAACTTTCATAGTGTCTATGATAGGACCTACAAGTGGGGTAGACAAAATTGGGGTACGATTGATCTTCTCATAGGATGTAAGATGCATGTAGGCTCCATCATCTGCAAGGTCATAAACATCAAAAATATTTTTTAGATAATTTAATCTCATTAATTGTTAACCATGACCAAAAATTCTCTTGGCTTTGGTACTTGTTGAGACACCCAGACCATAAATCTTCAATATCTGGAACATGGCTATATGCACATCCCAACTTCAAGTGATCCCTTACAAAGTTGACTAGATCATATTGAGGCTTGATTACCTCATAGTCTATCAATTTGATTTTTCTCTCAAAAATCTTCACCAGATTCTATGCATCATGCCTAAAAGCACAGGAATAAGGTCCAACCACAATAGGGAAGGGAGTCTTGGCTATTTTCTTTACATTGGAACACAAGATGTTCACTTCAAGGATCCATCAAAATAGTTTGACTATAACCACCTTGTCTTTTGTATACCTTGGAAGCCTCTTAGGAAAATTTTCATAAGGTCTAATCTACAAATAAGAGAAAATCAGAACTTGGATGAATGAGCATCCGAATTGGCTAATGGTCAAAATTGCCTATAGTGAAAATATCCTTTCAAGGCATCCTTGCAATTCCCAACATAGCCTCATTGTGAAGCCATAATTTACAACCACATACTCCTCAACAATTATTTGTAGCTATAGAAGTGGATAGAAATCATATACTTTAGTGTGCTCATCATCATTCTGGAAGCTAGGGAGGCTGGACCACAAGTGGATAGTAGTCGATGCATAAATCAAATATGAGGACATGTAATATTGCTGAAATCCTGTGGTTGAATTCAACCATGAGGCAAGTCATCATAGATAATCTATGCCTAGTCAATCTTCATATCCTTAGCACATATACCTTGCACTAGGAAGAAATGCTACTTGATGAAATCTAAGATCTCCTCCTTTCCTTTTAGCTTGAGAAGTAAAGCTAGAATATCCACTATCTCTCTTTTCAAATTTATTTCGAAGAAGGTCGTAGGAATTTTTCTCTTCTTTGAGCGAGCAATCTGGAACCATGTCCTCCACATGTCTTCCTATCTAAGGGTCTTCTTCTCATTAAACATAGATGCAAAATATCCAAAATCAACATCACAATACTGCTCCTTTACAGGAATGCTGGACACAGATTGCATCAATGCTTTGTTGATCAAGATGATGATAGATTGGTTAGGAAACAAGATATTCTTTTCTTATAGGTCATATCTCTTGATACATTCCCTCACAAGCTTAGGTGCATGTATTGCCATTGTAAAATCAGCTGCCTCAACTAGTCCACTCTCTTTAAGATTTTGAGTGATTGGATGAATAGGTTGAGAATTGATTCTTTATGAAGATCACCCAAATTGTAGAATTTGAATGATGTGTATGTTAGCTCTCTTAATTCACTCTCTAGGCCAATTAATTTATCATAACTAGCAACTTTGATTGCCATTCATTTTGATTGCACAGGATATAGATCTCAATAAATAGCTATTTTAATACACTTGAAGAAACCAATTATAGAAAATTCTGATGAAATAGGTATAGGAATTAGAACATTGGTGCCACACGAATGAAATGAAGTTTAACCAATGATTGTAATGGTAGAATTTGCATTTAATTTGATGACCAATGAATATTTAAACTTTTCATTAATTTTCATGTAAAAACTTGTATTTCTAAAAGCACTATTACTTTACTTAGACTAAAGTGATAATACTAAAAATCACTTAACAAAAGAAGCCTTTAAGTTCTATAGGGGAGAAAGAGAAACTTAGCTTTTCCACAAACCAACTTTCCTTCTATTTAGAATCATAGCATGGGGAGTGATTCTTTGTTAGCTTGTGAACTTCATTCTTTTACTTTCCACCTTGAGCATTTAACAATGTATTCCCTTTGTATTGGGTTTGATTATTACTACCGACTTTTTTTGGAAGCATCTTTCAAGCATCTCTAAAGAATATTCATACTTTGAAGTCTCTTGTGTTTCTATTCCCAAAATTTTTAATTAAGTAACCTTTTTCATTACCTTGGGATGGAAAACTTCTTTCTCAACAACATTTCTTAGACTAGAGTACAACTAACATCATTTTACCCTTTAACCTCAATCTATTGGCCTCAAAGATAGATCTCAAGAATGCCTCACTGATGAGGAGCTCCCAATAGTTCATCCAAAATCATGGTATTACTAATTGTATGTAAAGCCTTGGATATCACACAAATTTCTGTTGCCTCAGAAGTAGAACAAAACACCTTTGCTTCCATTAGTGCACAATAAAATACTTATATATCTTCTCTTTTCCTTTTGAAGATAGAATCTTCCTCTACAACATGAATGAGATCATTCCTAGTATTAGATATTTCTCAATAACATTTCTTAGACTAGAGTACAACTAACAACATTTTACCCTTTAACCTCAATCTATTGGCCTCAAAGATAGATCTCAAGAATGCCTCACTGATGAGGAGCTCCAAATAGTTCATCCAAAATCATGGTATTACTAATTGTATGTAAAGCCTTGGATATCACACAAATTTTTGTTGCCTCAGAAGCAGAACAAAACACCTTTGCTTCCATTAGTGCACAATAAAATACTTATATATCTTCTCTTTTCCTTTTGAAGATAGAATCTTCCTCTACAACATGAATGAGATCATTCCTAGTATTAGATATCAGCGTCATGGGTCTTTCCATCATGACATAATCATATACACAATTGTTAATCACTTTCATGGCTTCATTCTTTAGATACACACTTGATTAAGTTCACCAATTTAGGAAAACTAGTTCTATTGCTTAGAACCCATAGGAGAAAGGATACTAAGGCAAGATAAAAAATTATGAAATATGCATGAATGACTTCTCATTGGGAAGATGCCAAAACACATTCCAATTATGCCTAGATCACCTAGACCCTGCGCACATTAGAAAACCATGAAACCCACATAGAAGAAATAGGTATAGGTAATGCAAGGCAGATCCAAAAAACAAAGAAAGGGAGGGACTCAAGGAAGATGAGAATTAAGTAACCTAAAGGATACTTATACATCACTCTGAACACAAACTCATTAAAAACAAATAACTTCAAACTTTTAAGGGTAAGAGTATAACTTGGAAACATAATCTTAGTTTGAGTAATCTTTCAATTTAGACTTTAAGTAGATAAACAATACACTATAGTATCAATGTCTTTCTTGGTCTTATTTCTCCTTTTATATTCCAAATAACTCAACCTTTCTCTAGCTGCCATTGTTATCTCCTCTTTTCAAATTCTCTTCATCAATCAACCATATGATAACATTGAAACCAAAATAGCAATTGTCTCACCAGTAGGTAGCAAGTTTAACACCATTGATGAAATAAAGATTGTCCCATTATAGGTTCTTTACTTCAAAACAATCTCTTTTCAACAATCTGCGTCTTTTGCATTGACAGCAAACCAATTCCAAGAACAATACAAAAAAGAAATAACATCTTTGAAATTTCTCCCTCTATCAGTATATGTCCTTCCTTCATATAGGTTAATGTGAATTTTTTCAATCTCTTCAATGTATCTTTATTATATCTCCCTATGTAGGTTATTTTTCTCTTTCTCTATCTCCATCTTTAGAATATCTCTCCCTCATGATTTCTCCCTCATTGACAACAATGCTAAAGACTTGTAATCTCTTCATGCAAATATAATTAATTTAGGGTCTCCCTCAGTCACCTTGCATGTGACTAAAAAATATTTTAATTCAACTCCATTACTTTAGCCATCTCCTAAACTAAGATCCACTGCATCAAGTTGTAAGATACAACATTCAACTCAGTTGATGTAGGACACTAATCATGCTTCTTAAGTATCTTGGGATAGGGGTATCACCCCAAATTTACCTCTAATATATTTATGTGCATCCTTGGGTAAAGCTTTTGAGAATATATCAGCTATCTATTCTTTTGTATTGACATATTCCATCCTCACTTCTTTGTCTTGAACCAATTCTCTCAAATAATGATACTTGATTGCAATGTTCTTTGTCTTTCTATGCATCACAATGTTATTTGGTATGTTTATAACACTTTTATTATTACAATAAAGTACCATAGGTTTAGTGATTTCCTCCTTCATATCTTTGAGTAGCTGCTTGATCAATACAACATTTATACAATTTACAATAGTAACCACATATTTAGCTTCAACAGTAGATTGAGATATATAATTTTGTTTCTGTTTGGTCTAGGTGACCAATCTCTCTCCTAAGAAAAAAATTTCACCACTTGTACACTTTCTATCATCAATGTTTCCAGCCTAATCAACATCTCTATAGGTTCTTTAACTCAAATTTTTTATTTTTCTTGTATTATAGACCACATTCTTTTGTTCCTTTTAGATATCTCATTATTCTCTTAACAAACATCAAATGATTCTCCTTAGGATTTGTAGAAAATCTTGCAACAATCCTGACAATTAATGTAATGTCAAGTCTTCTATGTACTATATATTGCAACTTGACAATCATAGACCTATACAATGTTTGATTTACTTCAGCATAATCATCAGTCTTTGAAATTTTGTGTCCAATCACTATAGGAGTGCTAATTGGTTTTGAATCCTCCAAACCAAAAGTTTTCAAAATTTCCTTCACATACTTAGATTGAGTGATGTATACACCATACTTCATTTGATATACTTGCAAACCAACAAAGAATTTGATATCTCCAAACATAGACATCTCAAATTCTTTCTTCATTTCATTTGCAACTGAATTGCATAATGCATTTTGACCTCCAAATATGATATCATCAACAAAAATTTCAGCCAATAAAATACCTTTACCTCCTTCTATCTTCAAGTACAAATTGTTGTTATCATCAATCTTCTCAAAACCAATCTTCATAAGATAATTGTGAAGCCTTACATACCATGCTCTTTGGGCTTTCTTTCAACCATATAAAGCTTTGTGTAGTCTACATACCATGTTCTTGTTGTTTGGATCAACAAACCCTTGAAGCTATTCTATGTAAACCTCTTCTTCTAACATACCATTTATAAATGTTGACTTCTCATCTATCTAATAAAATTTTAAACCTTTGTATGCAAAGTAAGCAAGAAAAGTTCTTACTCCTTTCAATCTTGCTATTGGGGAAAATGTTTGTCCATAGTCAATTCTTTCTTGTGCATAACCCTTGCAAACTAGTCTTGCCTTATTACTTGTGACTTCACCATTCGCATCTAGCTTGTTTTTGTACACCGACTTGGTTCCAATCACATTCTTGCTCTCTGGTTTGGGTACTAGATTCCATGTCTTGTTCTTCTCGATTTGGTCAATCTCTTCTTTCATGGCTCTACTCCAATCCTCATTCTCTAAGGCATCTTTCACTATTTTAGGCTCATGCATTCTCAAAAAACATGTATCATGTCTCAAACTATTTCTTGTCATCGGTCTAGCTTCTTTATCTCCAATAATTTTTTTAGTAGGGTGATGTCTTCTGACATACATTGAAAATCTTGGTTATGCTCTTCTTTCTTCAATGCATCTATCAACTTTAGAATTAGTATGTACTTCTCTTTAGGTAGATTGACATTTCTTTCATGTAAACTTATCTTAGAATTAGAATGTACCTCAGCTTTTGTCTACAACTCAGCTCATGAAGGCATTCATTGTATGTGACTCGATAGTCACAAATACTTGCTATTGATTTACAACTTGGTTTACAACAACTTCATCATCAAGAATTGCTCCATAAAAGTATATAAAGGATTTTGTACTCTTTAGGTTCCTTCATAGGTTTAGCTTCATGTACCTTTGTGTATTCATCAAACTTCACATTTGCACTTTCCACAACTTTGTTAGTGTTAATATTCAAACACTTATCAGCTTTTCTTCTTATGGAATAGCCTACAAATATACCTTAACTTTTAGTATCAAGTTTACTATTCCTATTTTTTTAAAGAATATTGCACTTACTACCAAATTCCTTAAAATATTTTACATTAGGTGAGTATCCATATCATAGTTCAAAAAGTGTTGAACGAGTACATTTCTTGACTTGTACTCAGTTAAGGGTATAGATAGTTGTACTAATAGCTTCTCTCTAGTATTTGAAAGAAAAATTCTTCTCCATAATGAGTGTTCTAGAAGAATCCATTATAGATTTGTTCCTCATTTTAGCAAATTCCATTTTGTGGAGGGTTTCTAGGTGCAAAAGTCTATCTCTTGATTCCTCTATTATTACTAAATATCTCAAACTCATTTGATGTAAATTATCCACCTTTGTCAAATCTCATACATTTCAATCTTTTTCCAGTTTCCTTTTCAACTCTGGTCAAGTACCACTTAAACATTTAGAAAGCATCAGATTTTTGTTTCAAAAACTTAACTGTCATCATCCTAGAATAATCATCAACAAAGAGGATAATGTACTTGTCACCTTTGTATCTTTAGACATCAATTGGTCCACATAAATTAGTATGAACTAATTCTAAAATTTCTTTAGAGGCATGAGTTTTACTTTTAAAACTATATTTTGTCATCTTGCTTAATTGATGTTGTTTGTAAATCATATTGTCAAGTTTTATCAACTTAGGCAAACCTCTGACTCTTTTCATGTTACTGATACTGACTAAGTTATCAAAGTTAACATGACATAACCTCTTGTACCACAACCACACATCATCAAATTCTACAACAAGATAAGCATCATCATTCATGTGAAGATAGAATAGATTACCACTAGTCTGATCACCTTTTCAAATTAGTTTCCCATTAGTTTCATAGATCTTTTCTTTCTTTTTCTAAAACTCTACTTTGAAAACTTCAACTATTTAGTTGTGATGCACTCAACAAGTTACATACAAGTCTTACATAATAAGCATTGCCACACATGATATTTTCTATCAGTTTAATTTATCCTTTACCTTTTATCAAATAGGGTGAATCATTACCAAACCTTACACTATTTCCATTGTAATAATCAAGGGTAATGAATTTACTTTTATCTCTAGTCACGTGATGTGAACACCTACTATCAATGATCCATCTATCACTCTTGTTCACATAAGATACTAGTGCAGTTGCCTCATCTTCATAAGAATCATCCTTCATTGCAACATACATCATTTCATCATCATGGTCATGAGATTCATCTTTTGTTTCCTCCTCAAAAATGTAGCAAGACTTCTTTCCTTTATCTTTGTAATCTTTGTTGTCCTCATCTCTTTTACTTTTGTATTTGTCTCCACTTCTATTGTTCTTCTTCTCTGGAAATCTAGTAGCAATATGACCAACCTCATTACAATTAAAGCACATGATAAGTAGCTTACCTTTGAATTTTCCTTTGCCTCTATGAAATCTTCTTGCCAGCAATGCTTCAAGATTTTCTACATCCTCCTCATCTATATCACTATCACTAGAAACATATTTGACCTTTTCTTTTTCACTTTAGGTTCCTTGAGTGACAGTTTATCTTGGAAAGTAGATTCAACATTTTTAATTTTGAAATTATTATCAAAATTAAAGAGTTCAAATGCAATGAGTCTACCCATCAAACCTTCAAGGGATATATTGTCACCAGGTATACATCTTAGTTCTTGTATGGAAAAAAATCTAATAACATAGATAGGTAGTAGTGTTCTCAATACTTTGTTGATTATAGTATCATCATCAATAATACCATGAGCTCCTCTAATAGCATTCACAACATCTTTAATTCTTGTGCAATATTGAACAATGTTATCATCTTTTTGCATTCTCGTGTCATCAAACTTCCCTATTTGACTTTCAAATTTGGCTCTCAAAACATTTGTATCTCCTCCATTTATTATTTGTATAGCATCCCACATCTTCTTTTTAATGTCACAATATTTGATGTCATTAAACTCTAAGTAACTTAGGGAAAATCCATTGCCTAATTGTGTTCTTTCTTCTTTTTTAGATCATTAGTAGTTGGGGCTCCAACATGATCAACAAGCTTAATGGTGATGGTAGATTGTTCATGGTCTCTAAGACCTCCTAGATGTAGCTTCATCAAAATTTTCCATGCATGAAATTTTTTCTTGTTAAGTTTGGGCACCTCCTTTTTATACATCTTGATCTTTAGCTCTTAGTACCTTTAAATTATTTCCTTTCAAGCAATGGTGCTCTGATACCATTTTTAAGAATTCTTTAGAATAACTGAGAGGGGGGTGAATCATTTATCCAAGGTCCAAATCTATGAATAATAATTTTTAGTGCTAATCACTGTTAGGATTAACCTCAGATAGAAATAATAGTTAGATTCCAATATAACCAATACCAAAAAATATTAGATCACATAAAAGAGAACACAAGACACCAAGATTTAACATGGTTCACCCAATCCCTGGGCTACATCCACCAATAGAAATTCCAATATTATTATTATCCAGTGATTACAACCTGATTACAATTCATAATCACTGACAACTGAATACCATCGTAAGAAGCTATAGTATCACCATTCATGATGAAATCTCTAACCCTAAGCCTTTTTATACAAGATTTTTCCACTTACAAAATTATGGCTAGAATAATTTAAAAAAGTAGCTGATTCCTTTTACAATATAAGGGCATTTTTATCTTTAGGAGCATTACCCTTGAAAACCCTCATGAGGTCATTTCCCCTTGACCACCCTATACTATGACAGGGAGCGCACTTGGGGGGCTACCCCCAAACCACCATAGAAATAATCTGGAAGGAAATCACACCAAATAAACCTTTGAGTATGATTAGGCTCCACATTAGAACAATCTCCCCCTTGGAGACTAATCGAACTCCACAATAATAACCTCCCACTTGGAGACTTATCATAGCACTACAAAACTTGTAGCTCCAATTGGAATACCAAATCACCATGGAATTCTTTATTCTTGTATTCTATTCAGTCTAGAAGACCAACTAAAAATGAAGAGGAATTCAATTTCTCCCTTGTCACAACCTTTGTAAACATATCCATTGGATCATCATTTGTATGTATCTTTTCTAGCTTTAATTGTCCATCATCCAAAATTGACTGAATGAAATGGTACCACAATTGTATGTATTTTGTCTTTGAATGTAGAGAAAACAAATTCTTTGCAAGATGAATGACACTCTGACTATTTGTAAGAAAATAATTTTTCTTCTGAGGGTGTCCCAGTTCTTCCAAGAAGAACTAAAGCCATATCATATCCTTATCTATCCTTTGTAGCAGCAACATACTCTGCCTCTGTAGTGGATAAAGCATTAACCTTTTGTACCCTAGAAACCTAGCTAATGGCTACCCCAACAATAGTAAATACATAACCCATAGTACTCCACCTATTATTAATATCCCCTACCAAATCTGAGTGAACATATCCTTATAAATTAGTAGTAGAGCCCCCAAATTGTAAACACTTATTAGATGTTTCTCTTGGAAATCTGAGAATTCATTTTACTGCATTCCAATGTTCAATTCCTAGATGACTCAGATACCTTCTAACAAATCCCACTACATGTGCAATATCTAGCCTAGTACATACCATAACATTCATCAAGCTTCCTATAGTTGAAGCATAAGGTACCTTAGACATCTTGTTCTCCTCTTCTTGTGTCTTGGGGCACATCTCCTTAGTCAATGTCAAATGACCAAGTAAAGGTGTGTTGATAGCTTTAGCATTCTGCATAGAGAAATGTTGCAACACCTTAATATAATTAGCTTGAGATAATGTCAATTTCTTGTTCTTCTTATCTTTGAAAATCTTCATATGAAGGCTTTGTTTTTTTTCCCCCAAATCCTTCATAGCAAATGAATGTGCTAACTGTTCCTTTAACCCCTTAATGTGATCCATGGTAGACCTAGCTACAAGCATATCATCAACATATAAACATAAAATAATGTGGCTATCATCATCCAACCTCTTAAAATAAACACAATGATCTGAATGACACCTATTATATCCATGCTCATGCATAAAACTATCAAATTTTCGATACCATTGCTGAGGTGCTTGCTTGAAGCCATATAAACTTTTCTTCAATCTGCACACTATGTTCTCCTTACCTTTGACCTCAAATCTTTGTGGCTGAGCCATGTATATCTCTTCATCCAAATCACCATGAGGGAAGATTGTTTTAACATCAAGCTACTCCAAATACAAATCTTTAGTAGCCACAATACTTAAAATAGTGTGAATAGAAGTCATTTTAACAAAAGGAGAAAATATCTCATCAAAATCAATGCCTTTTTTCTGTGCAAATCCTTTTACAACTAACCTGAATTTAAATCATTTCTTACCTCCATCCTCTTCTTTCAACCTATAAACCCACTTATTTTGTAAAGCCTTTTTACTTGCAGGCAACTTGCATAAATCCCATGTCTTATTTTTCAGCAAAGAGTCCATTTCTTCTTTCATTGCAGACTCCCACTGAATCTTTGTATCCACCTGCATAGCTTCATCATAACATTTAGGTTCACCAACATCAGTAAGTAAAATAGAATACAAGGAAGGAGAAAATATTTTTTAAGGTCTACTCATCCTTGTTGACCATCTAACATTCACTGAGGTGTGTGGTATTTGCTGTTGCGGTTGTTTCACATCATGAGGAATTTTTGGAACATCAACTTTTAGAGTATCATCCAAAACTACATAATCATTTTCTTTCTTCTCATGTTACTACAAAAAATATTTTTACAACACTTTCTCATTGAATATGACATCCTCACTTCTTATAATTTGATGATTTTCAAAATACCAAAGCCTATAACCAAACTCATTAATGCCATATGCCAACAAATATACATTTCTTTGACTTAGCTTCCATATTGGTTCTATTTTTAGAATCTATATAAGAAAATGCTTCACAACTAAAGGTTCTAAGAAAATAATAACTCAACTTCTCACCAATCCATGCTTCCTCTAGAATACCACAACCCAAAGGAGTAGAGGGACCTCTATTAATCAAGTATATAGTAGTATTAATAGCCTCTTCCAACATGTTTATGGGCAACCCTACATGTAACCTCATGCTTCTTACATGCTCCATTATAGTCCTATTCATGTGTTCAACCACTCTGTTTTCCTGTGGAGTCCTTGGAACAATTTTTTATCTATGAATACCATTCATGAAGCAATTATCTTCAAATTCATGATTGCAATACTCACCATTCACCAACATTATTATATGTGAGACAAATTTTTTTTCCAATCTCATTTTCAAAAAAGCATTTCCATTTCTTAAAAGTTTGAAATACATCAGATTTTTGTCTAAGGAAATAAACCTGTACTTTTCTAGTTACATCATCAATAAATGTAACATAATAATGAGAGCCACCAAGGGAAGATACCTGAGCTGGTTCCCAATCATCTGCATACACAAGCTCTAACTTCTCACTTTTATTTTCCTTCCTAGTCTTCACAAAACTCACTCTATTTTGTTTTCCATACACACAACTTTCAGAAAAATCCATATTAACATATTTTAGACCTAGTAAAGCTTGCATTGAATGTAGTACTTTCATACCTTTTTCACTCATGTGCCCAAGTTTTTTATGCCACAACGCTGTATCAAAATCTACAGTAGCTATTTGTTCTCCCTGCCCAACTGCAACAACTATTCCTAAACATTCACTTTTTTTGAAATAATCAAAGTAGAAGGAACAATATGACCTATACAAAGTTATATAGGTGGCTACTTTCACACCTTTTGAAACCTTTCAATTTTTATCATTAAATGTAACTACACAACCCTCATCACTAAGTTTCTTTGGTAAAATTAAATTCCTACTTAGCCTTGGAACATGTCTTACCTCATGTAGTAGACAATGATTCCCATTCTACAACTTAATCTTAAATTTTCTCTTTCCAACAATCTGACAGGGTTTATTATCCACCAAATAAGCAAGCCAAAAATTTCCTTGGACATAATCAATGAAATAACCTATATGAGGTGTAGCATAAAACGAAGCATCATAATCTAAAACCCATGAATCATCAACACTTTCTAAAGACAAAAGTAAAGCATCCTCTTTAGATTTGTTACTTACCACATTTGCCTCCTTGTTTCCTTCTAGTTTATCTCCTTCATTGTTCTTTCAAGTCTAGCAATCTTTCTTCTTATGCCTTGATTTCCCGTAGTACCAACAATCTCTCTGTCCTTTGGATTGAGACCTCTTCCACTTTAATTTTCCTCTTGATTTTCCACAATTTCTAGAATTATTTCCTCTCTCAGTCATTCTACCTCTACTTTGTGCATTCAAATAACTTTTTGATGAAGATACACTTGAGCTTTTCCTACGAGTTTCCTCAGTCAAAATAACACCAATCACATCATCATATTTTAGGGTACTAGATCTAGAAATAGAATTACTCACAATCATTACCAAGCCATTCCAGCTTTCAAACAAAGAACTCAAAATCAAGAGATCCCTAATTTCTTCATCAAAATTGATACACATAGATCGATAATTGGTCATATTATTAAACTCATTTAAATTATCTACAAAAGATCCACCTTTTGTCATTTTCATATTAAATAAATGCTTCATGAGAAATACCTTGTTTGAAGCAGAGGGCATATCATACAGTTTTGTTAGTATTTGCATTGACTCTTTTGTTGTCTTCACATTTGTAATATTAAATGCTACTGATGGTGTCAAGCATAATAATATGCTTCTAAGTACCTTTCTATCTAAAAGATCCCAGTCCTCATTTGTCATAGATCCCTAATTCTTTGTCTTTCCTTCCAACAACTTCCATAAATCTTTTTGATAAAGATAGTCCTCCACTTTTATTTTCCATAACTGAAGGTTCTACCCATTAAACTTGTCAACCCTCAGCTTACCCTCATCTACCATAGCTCCTACTCAACCATGAGTCTCCCACCCAACCGTGAGACCTTCTTGCAGAGGATTTCTTAAAAAAATGACAATGGTCTACCTAAAAAATTGACGACCATCTGGCTCTAATATCACTTGTTAGGATTAACCGTTTAGACAACGCTAATAGTTACATGCAAATATAACCAATACCAAAAAATAGTAGACTACATAAAAGAGAACACAAGATACCAAGATTTAATGTGGTTTACCCAATCCTTGTGCTACGTCCACCAACAACAAGTCCAATATTATTATTATCTAGTGATTACAACCTAATTACAAACCATGACCCCTTACAACTCAATACCACCATAAGAAGCTACAATATCAACATTTATAATGAAATCCCTAACCCTAAGCCTTTTTATACAAGCTTTTTCTGGTTACAAAATCAGGGCTAGAATAATATAATAAATAGTAGCCAACATCTTTTACAATATAAGGGCATTTTTGCAACTTGATGCAATATAAAGGCACTACCCTAGGACCCTACAGGGGTGTTGCCCCTTGACCCCATCTTGGGGCTGCTACCCCCAAACTCCCATAGAAATAATCTGGAGGGAAATCATGCCAAATAAACCTTTGAGTCTGATTAGGCTCCACATCACAACAATCAAATCCATACCCATAAAACCATAACATGCATACATCCATTAGATCATACAATACTACAACATTGTGGGTTACTGTCCTAGGTCAAAATAATGTTGTAGAAATGTAAACATGAAATACCATAAGAACATTCATAGAATTTGACACAAGGATTTTATGTGGAAACCCAATTTGGGAAAAACCACTAGTAACATGCTACTAATTCTCACTCTTATGAAGTGATGCCTTGTGTAAAGCTAACCCTGTTAAAAGTTACAATACACATTGTTAAATGTGATTTGGTTAAAGAATTTCAATCACCCTATTAGAAGTGAGCCTTGTTAGAGGACTTTTGACCATTCCATTAGAATGTCACACAATTAAAGGATTTCAAATGATTTTTAGGTCAACCTTAATCCAAAGGATTTTATCCACACTTGTACAATTATTAGAAAGTAATAGTAGGACTTGATCTGATAAAAACTTAAAACTCAATTGTATATTATAGATCTCTATTTCAGTCCTCTATTCTTCTTAGCATTTATAAACTTCATCTTTGATAGCTTTTTCACCCTTCAAGAATTCATCCCCTCGAGCTTTCTTGCTTTGTATGCCAACTGCAGTCTCTTCTGTTCAGCCACTAAATGAAGCAATACCTTAGATTCCTTGTCTTCCTTAGGTTCTAGCACATGACAACCTTTTATTCTAACCAACTATCTCTATAAATAGAGAATTTAGATCTTTTCCCACTTAACCATAATTATCCATTTTAGGGTTAGGTAGGATTCAATGAATCAACCCACTTTCCATTTGGTTCCTTTAGAAATTTCCACTACAATCTTCCTTGAATTCACCTCAAAGTGGTTTAACTTTAATTTTGTGCCACTATCTCATCATAGTTATCTTCCATACACTTTACATAATTAAAGAAACTAAATTAGTTGGCTCAGATTCATCAAATCTTTGATTTAACACTATTTGGTGTCACTTGACATCTACACTATTTTTTCACTCAACGAACACTAGTTCAATTAGAAAACACTAAAGTTTACTAATGCTCGACACCAACTAAAATTTACTTAGCATATACTAACATTCACTCAACTTGTACTGTTTGTCTTCTTTTCTAGTCACCTATTAATTTTCACTTGGCTTCCACTAGTTTCTCCTTGGCTTGTATTGACTGCTCAGCAAGGCTTGGCAGAAAATTTTCTTACTTGATCTTCTTTCAATTTTAACTTGAGTAATTTTTCAATTTAGACTTTAAGTGGATCAACAATACACTATATTGTAAATTTATTACTTGTTCTTAGTGCTCCTTTTATATTCCAAATAACTCAACCTTTCTCTGGGTGATCTTGTTATGTCCTCTTTTCAAATCCTCTTCATTAATCAACCATATGATAACATTTAGACCAAAAAAGCAATTGTCTCACCAGGAGGTAGCAGGTTTGACATCATTGAAAAAATAATGACTATTCCATTTTATGTTCTTTTCTTGAAAACAATCTATTTTCAAGAGCACATCAGCCTATTGCTACAGCTCAACATTAACATTTCGTTGTCACTTGGTAGCCTTGTTCTCAAGTTTAGGTAAGGTGTAGGGAACACCTTAATTTACATATATGAGTGTGTTGTAGTCTCCAGGTTCTATTTTTCATTCAACTTCATTCCTTTCTACACATTCATCAACTTTCATATTTGCACTTTCTACAACTTTGTTAGTGTTAGAGTTCAAACATTTATAAGCTTTGCTCTTAGTAGAATATCCTAGGAATATTCCTTCATCACTTTTAGCATCAAGTTTTTCATTTCTATTATCCTTCAATATATAACTTTTTCTTCCAAAGACTTCAAAATACTTCACATTAGGTGCATACCCACACCATAACTCAAAGGGTGTAATGTTTGTACCTTTCTTGACTTGTACTTAGTTCAAAGTATAGACTGCTATACTAAAAAATACTCCCCAATATTTCTATCACACATTATTCTCCATCATTAGTGCTATAACACAGTCCATGATTAATATGTTTCTACTTTTACCTATTCCATTTTGGGGAGAGGTCTTAGGTGCTGACATATGTCTTTTGATTCCTCTATCATTGTAGAATATGTTGAGTTCATTAGACATAAACTCTCCTCCTCTATCAGATCTCAAGCACTTTAGACTTTTACTTTTTTCCTTTTCAACTCTTGCCAAGTACCACTTAAATAATTGAAAATAACTAGATTTTTCTTTTAGAAACATCATAGTCATCATTCTAGAATAGTCATAAAAAAAATGAAATATTTATCTCCATATTACCTTTGAACTCCAATAGGTCGACAAAGGTCAATATGAACAAGTTCCAAAATATAATTAGATGTATAACTCATTCTCTTGAAACCATACTTTGTTATTTTTTCCCAATTGACATTGTTGACAAATAGCATTATCGGGTTTCTTCAATCTTTGTAATCTTGTTACTCTTTTCATCTTATTAATGCTTACCAAATTATCAAATTTCCCATGACATAACCTCTTATAAAATAACCATATATCATCATATTGTGCAAACAAGCATGTTTCATCTGATAAGTCTAGATAGAACAAGTTATCTCTTGTCTGTTCTCCTCTTCCAATTAGTTCACTAGTAGCATCAAATATCTTGGCCTTTTTGTGATGAAATTCAACTCTATACCCTAATTTTTTTGACTATGATACACTCAATAAATTATAGTTAAGTGCTTCAACCCAAAAAACATTATCACACTTGATCTTATTAGTCAATTGTATTGATCCTTTACTTTTCACAAGACATGATGCATCATTACCAAGCTTAACACAAATACCTTTGTATTGTTCCATAGTTTGAAACTTACTTTTATCACCATTCACGTGATGTGAGCAACCACTATCAATTATCCATCTATCACCTTTACTCACATATGAAAGTAATGCAATTTTCTCATCTTCATCTAAATCTTCTTTCATAGAAACATAGACAACTTCTTCATCATAATTATTATCAGACTTATTATCAATTTCTTCTTTAGAAATATAATAAGATTTATTACCTTTGTATTTGTAGTACTTGTTTCTTCTATTTTCTCGGCCATCTTTTTTGCCTTTGTACTTGCTTTCCCTTCTCTTATCCTTGTCTTCTTTGTCAGGACATCTTGTAGTAATATGACCAACTTTTTTACATCAAAAACCTATTATAGGAAGTTTACCTTTATATTTTCCTCTACTTCTTGGAAGTCTTCTAGCCATCAATGCTTCAAGCTCATCAAGATCATCATTAGAGACATCACTATCACTATTCACACACTTTCCTTTTCCTTTCTTATCAAGAACCAATTGAGATTTGGAAGAAGATTCAATAGTAGTAGGAGTAAAATTATTGAAATTTGACAATCCAAAAGAAGTAAGCCTATCAACCAATCCTTCCAAAGTCAGATTATTACATGGGGTACATCTCAATTCTTATATTTTAGAGACTGTAATAGCACAAATAGGAAGTTAGTTCTCAATACCTTGTTAATCTCTATCACTAAGGTCAGGATATGAATCTGCTGGTGTTGGTGCTGTATCTACTAATGATGATGCTACTGCCGCTGCGGACAGTTTCATCATCAATCTTTCCATTTGATCCTCTTATAGCATTTATCACTTCTTTGAATCATCCACAATATTGAGTAATGGTATCTCCTCCTATCATTCTCATTTTATCAAAATTACCTCTCAAACTTTTTGATTTTGCTCTCAAAATAGTTGTATCTCCTTCATAGATAGTCTGTAGTTTATCCTACATTTTCTTAGTAGTAGTGCACTCTTTTATGTCATCAAACTCAGTGTAGCTTAGGGATGATGCAGTCTCCAAAATAGCCTAATTTTGTTCTTTCTTCTCTTTCATCTACTAAGCTATTAGAGGTCTTGGTATCTCTACATATGCATTTTCCACATAGTGTATTGCTCCTTCTCCAATTCCTTCTAGATGCAACTTCATCAAACTCTTCCATGTAGGAAAGTTCTCCTTGTTCAACCTTGGCACCTCTTTTTGTACATCTTGATGTTTATCTTCAAGTACCTTCAAAATTTTATCTATAAGAACCAATGCTATGATACTAATTGTTAGAATGATTTAGAATAACTAAGAGGGGTGAATTAGTTATCGTTAGATCCAGATGCACCAATTAAACTTTTAACCACTTCAAATACTTTAGATTTAAATATTTACTAGCTCGGTCTCTATACAAAAAAATTAGTAACATAAACTTGTAGTCCACTATCCCAATAGTAAAAAACTTGTAGAACGTAAAACATTAATAGTAAAATATCTCATATAACATCCACACAAGTATGAGACTAGGATTTAATGTGGAAACCCAATTTGGGAAAAATCACTAGTAACATGCCACCAATTTTCACTCTTGTGAAGTAAGCTCTTTTAGGAGCCAACCCTATTAAAGGTTACAAAACACACTGTTAAATGTGACCTTGTTAAAGGATTTAATCACCTCATTAGGAGTGACCTTGTTAGAGGGCTTAAGTACATTACATTAGAATGTCACCTTGATTAAAGGATTTACATATGATTGTTATGTCAACCTTCATTAAAGGATTTCAATATTGATAAAATGGTTAGAAAGTAACAATAGGTTGATCTAACAAATACAACTCACTTTGCAAATACATATCACAATTTAGTTTAACAATTGACTCATTGATTGTCCTCCATTAACATCTTCATCATTGATTCACTTGGAAATCCTTCAAGCAATCATTCTTCATCTCAACACTTCACCATTCAACCTTTTGCTCAATTTTTCCAATCAAAAAAATCAACAACTACTCCAACCTTGTTAAGGTCTTCACAAACTTTTCTAACCTCTTAAGGTTTGGTGCTTGTTTCTCCTTAAATAGGTAATTCTGATCTTTTGCTGCTTAAACATCATTGTAGATCTTAGGATGTCAATCAAATTCAACACATATAATGAATATGTCTACCTTCTCAGTCATGTTCTTATTTTCTAGAAAATTTTCTTTGAATTAAGCCATTGATCTCCTAGCTAACCTTAATCCATCTTATCCATCCTTATCTTCAACACACTTTCCATATTAAAAGAATTCAATTTTGTTAGCTAGAAATCAAGATTTCCTCACAATCTATCAAATGTGCTTCCTCGACCAACACTAGTTTTCTGACACTTGGTCATCACTGAATTACTCAATTGCTACTAATTATTCTATTCAACATACTTTTTAATACTTGGTCAATACTAATATTCGGTTAACACTATATTATATTAGTTTAGACTATCATTCTGTCAACTCTAGCATCACTTGGTATAAACTTCAAGTTCCTTAATCATCTTATCTTTTTCTCAATCAAGCCTATGCATTTGGTCTTTCTTTGATCACTTCTTAAATGCTCCAATATATCTATCTTCTCTGCTTAAGCTTTGATTAAACAATCATATTATCTTGTCAAGGTTAAACTAATCAAGTGGCCATTATAGTTCTTCATAACT
Organism: Cupressus sempervirens; assembly: GCA_028749045.1. Taxonomy (NCBI): domain Eukaryota; kingdom Viridiplantae; phylum Streptophyta; class Pinopsida; order Cupressales; family Cupressaceae; genus Cupressus; species Cupressus sempervirens. Next base: position 599,388,012 of record CM053791.1, on the reverse strand, counting down.
CAACCTTTCCTCTAGGTCTTTTTGTTATCTCCTCAAATCCTCTTGATCAATCATCTTGATATGACACTCTACTATGATATCAACTATCTTATCCTTAAGGTTTGACATCAATGACAAGATAACAATTATCTCAATTGTAGTTTCCAACAATACCTTCATGGTTGAGTGGTTGAACCCAAGAGTCCATAGAAGATTAAAATACTATCTCAACATGAAGCACTTTGGAAACATCCAAATCAACTAAAATATAGGCATAAGTTGAATGAAAATTATCAAATAATTTATTTTCAATCATTTTAAAATCCCCCAAAGATTAACTTAATTCCTTTAATAAAAACTCAATCTGCAAATGAAGGAAAATGTAAGGGAGGCTAACCGAATAGTAATCTTATTAAAAATTCAAAAGAAGGGTAATAGTTTAGATGCCAGGGTTTGACCATCAACACAAAATTATCTTCCCTACTAAAAAAATTCTATCCCCAGTTTGATTGACTTTAGGAATGAAATAACCCTTGGCCGTTGGATAAATGTGAATGATATGCATTAGGATTGGTTCCCAAATTTGGGAAATCCAAGCATGTAGCTATGGAAGGCTAGGGAAGAAGCCCCAAAGCCAACAAATCAAATCATGAGATGAAAAAGCTAAGATTTTGTGAATAATCTCTTTCTATATATCTAAAAACAACATGACAAAAAATGATTTACACGCAGGAAAAAGAGCCTTGTGCTGTAGGAAATTAGAAGCCCTAGTTTCCCCCACAACCATTGAAGATCCCTTAGTGGTCACATATAAACCTCAATCCAACGAGGGTGCAACAGTCTCTAATTTTCCCATGGGAGAAGCCTTAGAAGATGAAGGGTAAGCAACCCTTAATAACTTAGTAGTACGTAAACCCAAAGAAACTTTGAGAGAAGCCACATATTATTAGAGTGGAATTTTCTATTTTACCAAAGGACCAATTTATCAATGCCTAATACAACCACTCAACTTATAGTACATAGGAGGTAGTTAAGCCCTTTCCATGAATCTCAAGGAAAGCATTGAACAAATTTCTAAAAATCTCCCCCTCAACATTACCCGAGGGTCTAAAGATTCAAACCTTTAACTAAACTCTAATACCACTTGTTAGAGTGGGGTTTTTATTGCACCAAAATACCAGTCTATCAATGCCTAATACAACCACTCAACTTATAGTACATAGGAGGTAGTTAAGCCCTTGTCATGAATACCAAGGGGAGCACTAAACAACTTTCTAATATATATACCACTAGAGAAATGTTAGAAGGTAAGGTGACTCGCAAGGAAGATCCTTTAACCATAGTATAAACTCCCCCTAAAGATAGAGATGAAGGGCTAGAAGACTTCACCATAGGTTGAGGAGAATACCTAATAGTAGAGGACACCACTAGATCCACCATAGAAAACTTAAAGATCATTGATGACATAATAGCAACACTAACACCATTGTCCATACACAAGCTTTCCTTCCCACTCAGAATAGAGTTTGAAATTCCCATTTTTGTAGGAAATATAGATTGTAGTAACCATCCATTATCATTGGGATTTTTAATTGATAGGATATATTTTAGAGGAATGTAAGAATGATGGAGAGTTGTATTTAGGAATTAGGAGAATATTGGTTGAACAAGTGTATGGTCAAGTGTCTCAATTTTTTTGGGTTTAAACATCATTAAGTTTCAATAAAGAAGTTTATATTTTGATGTTCATTATATATTATCCAAATGATATTTATTTTCAATTAACTAGTTATTGTTCGTTCTATTGATTCATTGTAATAGTTTTTTCATACATTTAATTATTTATTAAATATTATTAAACTATCATTTTTTGGGTAGTTATTTTGATAGGTTGCATGTGGAGATCAATTATTATTTACAAATATAATATATATGTGTGAGGGGTGTGGAGTATTAGATGGGTATTAGAACATAGTTGAGTGATGTATTTTTTATAATTCTTCCATGCCTAGACTCCAATTAGGACTCATCTACATATATTTTGATGCAAAAGATAGAAAATAGCCAAAAAAACAAACTTTGGCGAATGTCCTAATATCTATCAGTAGACTGCTATATACCTAATATCTATATTATAATAGTGATATAATTATACTTTTCACACACCAACCCTCAATCCTTAATTGTTACTAAAGATCCACCTAATTGAGTTCTATAACCAAGTAGAACACCTAGAGAGAAATTTGGTGTGCAAATTCACCTCACACAATTCCTGCTCTTTCATTAGGGAATCCTTAATAATGACATTTTTTAATGGACTCATCCTCTATGTCTTTGTCCAACCTCTCACTATTTAAGTATTTATTTATCCATCCTCCAAACTCATTTGGTATGAAGCTACAAAAATCATGAGGAAGATATTTTTTTGCCTATACCCAACTTCCTTTTCTCATAGTTCCCTTCCTCCAAAGTGGTTACGATTGGAAACAAATACACCTCTCTTTCTCAATGTCAAATCACACAAAATTCCTACAATAGAGGAATCTTCTTATCTTTGTTGATGTTCTCTGAAATATCTTCAATTTGTCCCAAGAAATAAACCTTGAAGACCTTCTCACAAAGTAATTGAGGCCCCATTTTAAAATATTTTCTAAAATGGCCCAAAAAATTGTAGCCAAATCTATGTTGACAAAATTTCTATGATATTCTCTAAATAATTCCTCCCCAAGGGAAAATTTAACAACATGCACAACCAAGTCATGCCCAAAAGATGTAGTGGCTTTTAATGACTTGTCTAAGACTCCTAGAAACTTCATCTATCATTTATTGTCCAACAAATAAATATGAGTGTGAAGGTAAAATGCATGAATCATCCCATGCCAAAAAGCCTCAACTAGATATAGGTTAGATGTCATGGCATGTAATAGTGTTCCATTTTGTTGATCTAGATTGGATGTCATATCCTAGTCAAAACTAACCAATTTTGTTGTCTCTATGATTGAGTTCTTCCATTAAGCTCTTTAGACTCAAGAAAACAAAATTTTGAGTTTTAGCTAACACGATTTTCAACATTTTTCCTTTAAGAGTAAACTATGAAATGTGTCCCAAATTTTGGCATAAGAAAATTATATAGACTCTTTCTTTTTTCATTGATAATGTACACATACCCAACAAAATTTGAGTCATATACACTAAGAGTGCAAATACATTAATTCAATTTCTCTAAAATTGTTGTCTCTCTTTTGAAATTGATGTATATATTCTTAATTACAAATATTTCACTTCCTCCTTCATGGAAAATGAATTTAATGAAGATATCACACAATACCCACTTCTTCCCTTTTTGAATAACTATATCCTCTTCTTTTGTGGTCATTCTTTTATTACCCACACCATATCATTTTGTATAAGCTTTTAAGCAAAAAGTTACACTTACACTAGGAAAAATTTAAAGCATGGACTTGGAATATTAATTCAAAAACTTCAAGCATTTTCTTAATAATGTGCAATTGCCAGTTATAACTTCCAATGAATATTTAAGCTGAAAACCAAATTGTCTAGAGTAGACTTGGAAATTGGTGGTAATCCTTACCTGTCATGCAAATTTATAATGATGGTATGGTCATTTATAATGATTGTAAAAAAATACCAATTTATTAAAAAATATATATTTTTTTTTACAAATCTGAATATTTTGATCAATTTAATTAATAATACATATTAACTATAAAAATACTTTATATTTAATGAAGTCCAATAAATAATCTAGTTACTATTTTAAAACATAATATTATATATACAAAAATTTCAAGCTAACTAACCAAGTTTGTAAGTTCACATACTTTATTTTGATACATATTCTAATTAATAAGAATATATAATAAACAATATAGAAATGCATGTATTATAGACTAATTTTAAAGACAACCATCTAACAATTATTAGTAATAGAAAGTTTCTAAATTTATATTAAAATATTCTAAAATTTAGAGACATTCATATATTACCATTGAAAATATTCTAAATCATAAATATTATAAAACATCACATATATTTATTGTACATTAAAGTAGTATATTGCTAGCCAAGAGCCTGCAACACATTGGTAAGTTGTGAACCATTCGTCAGGGAGGTCTTCAGTTCAAATCCACTTGAACTTAACATATATTAACCTGAACAAGTTATAATAAATAAATATTAAATAATCTAGGCTTCAACCCATTACCTATCAAAATAAAATAAAGTACTATATTGTTTATATAAGAATTTTATAGTGTATTAATAATTTAAAGTGTCATATTTATGATTTTTTGAAAATATAGTCTATCAATTAGCATGGTTTAATTTTCATGTTGTCATATATGATCCAAAAGTGAAAAAAAATATATTACCAAGTATCAAATTCTAGGCTTGGTCTAGAAGGCACAAAATTGGCCATAATTTTGGATCTACTTTTTCTTAGATTGGATTTTTAGACACCTAAATCCTATTACACAATTTGTATCCTGTTTAGTTATTTGTTAAGGATTATTAAAATTAAATATTAAATATTAAATAAGTTTATGTCACCCCCTAGGTAATTATTTCAATTCATTAACCATGTTCAAATTAATTATCTAATTGATAACCCATAGTTTGATATAATTGTTTAAATCCCTATTAATCTATTAAGTTGAATAAATATAAAATCCTATTTTAAAATTTAATTTCCAAATTCTCCTTCTGATTAAATAATTCCTATTTAATTAACCTTAGCCCAAGCCTAACACTTAACCAAACTCTTGACCCTTGGTTCTGATTTAACCCAACCTACTCACCCATACTTAACCCACTTAATGCATTAATTAGCATTGATTAATTAAGTGAACCACTTTTATCCACCATAAACTCCCACTTGTACCCTAATCAAATCCTAATCTAATCCTAATCTCACCCTAATCATTTGCACTACCGTAAGTATGAGGATTAAGAAATTCTAACCCAAACATAAGTCAACTCTTGTCACATCCTTACATCGCCTAATCTCAAAATCTTATGTCAAACTTAAATGCTCTTACATCCCTCTTACACACTCCTTCCATATCTTACACTTTCCCCCCCTCTCTCATCTCCTAAAATAACCATATTCCCCCATCTTCATGAGTCTCTCTCCTTGTGATACTTCTCACTATGAGAGTAATTTGAGAAAACATAATTCATGTACTGTCTCAAATACATCCTACCCACTTCTAAGATTTTTTTCTCAATATTAGATACCAACCATCCATTCCACCTTCCCTTTGCCTATAGATTGAATTCTCTTCACAAATCATCCACCATTAAGAAGAAAAATTATAACACTAGTTCAAGAGCTCAAATCTATCAAAATATCATTATTACTCTAAAATCCCTCAATAAATCCTCACTTGAATCTCTGTTGTTAATAAATCTATCACCTATTGAATTTTGAACATACCATTTGAGCACAAATCCACTCCATATTGAAGGCTTCTTAGAGGGAAAGGTTTTCATCCTCTTTGGTTTATTTTCTTGTATTATGTACATCTAGTCTTAAACATAGTAATATGATTTATTGTTGAACGTTTAGCTTGCTTTCCCAATGATTAGTTTTTATTTCTTACAATGCCCAATCACATGAAGATAATACTTAAATAGAGAATTTAAATATTTAGAGAAAAAATACATTTTCTTTTTCAAATGTACAATTGTGGAAGCAACATGTTTTCTTTTTAAAAAAATATTAAGAAGATATGTAGATATTTAGATAGACAATAGTAAAATTGATAGGCTTTCTCCTATAGAGATTCCTATTAGTTTGTTTAGACTTCTCGATAGTCTTATGTCAAAAATAATGGGCTGACATGATTTTTTGACAAACAAGAACCTTCTTGCATGTAATCTATTGGAAACTTACAATTGGAACAATTGTTGTTTTGTCATTGATGTCAACTATTGATAAGAAATTTCTACCTAATCTAAATGTCATATCTATTTGATTGATGAATAGTGTTTGAGAAATTTCTCATAATAATAACACCTAAAGGAAAGTTTGAGTTATGAAAAAGAAGCTACAATTGGACATTTATCTAGATAGAATTTGATGAGACAAAGTGATTGTTTATATCAAGAAAGCTAAATGAAGTCAAGCAATAGAGTAAAATAATAAGGAATCTTGAGTGATGCTTGTGTCAATCGAGCCACAATAAGTGCCGAAAAAATCTAGTGTTGACCAAGCATCAATATCGACCAAGTAAGATAGTTGATGTTAAGCCAAAAGTTTTACAATGACTAAGTAATTCAGTGATGATTGAATCTCATAGTTTAGTGATTACCAAATAAAAATGTTGAGAATGAATTTGAGAAAATCATGATTCCTAGCCCACTCAGTTTATTTCTTGGGAGATGTAAACTGTGTTGAAGATAGGATTGATGAGTTGGATCATTAAATTTAAGGCAAGGATTAGGTAAAGACGTAACATACAAATCTAAAGAAGTTTCTCAAGGATAATTAAGAATATGGATAGATACAATGAATTATGTTTAAACCTATTGTAAACCCTAAGATCTATGATGATTGTCAAAAATGGTATAGCACGAATTTCCTATTTAAAGAAGTAAAGAGCCAAAAATGAAAGAGAGAGAGGAAGAGGCACATAGAGGATGGTGGATTAGAGTCACATGTGGGTGAATACAAGTGTCAGAGTGAATGTGAAGAAAAAGGAGATTCATAGATGTTGCTGATATTGATAAGTAAATCTAAGCAGATGGCTTAAGTTTTGTTGAGATGAGAAGGTTGATTTCTTGATGGGTTGCCAAGAAAATCAAGAACAAATATGAAAATGGGAAGCTTATTAGTGAAGGAAAAATATGTATCAAATAGTGCTCTGAATTGACAAAGTGAGTTGTAATCATATAGATCAAAACCTACTATTTTCTTTCTAATTATTGTAAATGGTTTGTATTGAAATCCTTTTAATATAAGTTCACCTAAAAGTCATTTGAAAGACTTAGCAGTCTATGTAAATCCTTTAATAAGGTGATATTCTAAATGGAATGATCAGAATCCTCTGACAAGGCCATTACTAACTAGGTGATTCAATCCTCTAACTAGGTCACATTTAACAATGCATATTGTAAATGTTTAACAGGGTTGGATCCTAACAGAGCTCACTTCGAAATAGTGAAAAGTGGTGACATGTTGCTGGTGGTTTTTTAAAAATTTCATTTCCATGTAAAATCCTAGTATCAAATGCATGTTGAACACTTTATATGTTTTACATTTAATAAAGTTTACATTCAACAAAATATGTTATGTTTGAGACAATATTTTTATCAATACAATAGAGACTGAGCAACAATATGATAAGCAAAAAAATGAATGTTTTATTGTTTAAATGTTCATATGGTACTTATGGACCTTGAGTAACTGATTCACCCCCCCTCTTAGTTATTTTAAACATTGCTAATAGTAATTAGTAGATTAGTTCTGAGTCAACAATCATCAATATTGTCCCATATTAGGGTTAAATCAAAATATGTGAAAGGATGACAATACTAGTATTATGCAACCTTGAAACCCAAGAAAATCTTGCAACCTTGAGCACTTGTAAAGATGAATATAAACAAACTATCCTCAAAACCCAAAGCATATTTGAAATATTTAATCATAAAAGAAAATGGATATAATTTAATTGAAATGCACATTTTTTATTTTCAAGTTTTGTAAATAAGATAGAAAAACACCCACACACATATTTAAACAAAGCTAAATTCCAAAATACACTTTTGGTTTAAAAAAAGTAATATGGTTCTATAAAGCAGGTGACATAAGGGATTTAAATAAGGTAAGAGTAAATACCCGAGATACAAGGCCACCTTGTCTAGGAGGTCTCTTCATATCCACAAGTATAGATTTGGTTAAAATTTCTAGAAGCACAACACCAAATTGTATATGTCTTTTTACTGCAAATAAAAAATGTTATAAGAAAATTTTCTACATTAGCATTACAGTGACATCATTACATATATATATATATATCAACATAACCCTATATATATATATATATATATATATATCAACATAACCCTTGCACCCTTCTAAGATGCAAGTGCTTATTATGTGATGTTTAAATTAGCCAAGAAGTGCATGTTAGATAATTATATGATACCAATTGATCCTTTGTATGCAATCCACACCATTTCTTAGAATGGTAGAACTATCTAATTTAAATAAAATCCTATTGAATTCAAGCAACCCATTTTATCCTTTTATATCTATATAGAGAAATTTTATCTTTATATAAAGTAATTTTATATCTATATAGAGGAATTGAATAGTTTTAGATTCTATTGCATTTAAAGAAAAATCTAATCTTCTCTTGATATAGTTGAACATTACATTCTCAAAACACTCATGGGAGTAATTTTCACAATTTGACCATAATAGTGCACTGTATGGATGGAGATATGGAGGGCGGTGACGTTAACATAGATAACAATTGCACATAGAGGATGTTACCCCCCTAAATTTAGTATTTACTCAATTTTAACAAGATGTAGCTAAGCTCCTTATAGTTGACCAATTTTCAAAATTCACAAAATATACCATATTTTTACCAAAATTTTACCAAAAATTCTTGATAATTTGCATGGTTAATGTTAAAAATAACAAGAAATTTGCAAAAATAATTGCTATATGTGCATAAATCTAGAAAAATAAAATCAAAATATGGATTATGTCTGAAGCTTAACCCACACCATTTTAATATGTACCTTTGGTAAATAGACAAAGAATTAATTACAACTTTGTAGTTAGATATGGTAGGAGGAAACTGTTGCTTAACAAAAGTCATTATCCATTTTCTAATCCGTGAAGATTCAATTTTTAGTCCCTACCATTAAGGTAGGAGACTAATGTTTTCAATAGATATTTTAGCATTAATATATTTCTTGAAAACTTGGAAATGGAGAAAAATTTCATTAGAAACTATAACCTTTCAATTTTTCTGAAGTTAATGTCACGTAAAAAACAATTTTTTTTTTTCCTATTGGTTGTTGGCAATTTTCTTGGTAGTCTTATTCTTTTATTCATGGGAAAATTGATAGAAATTTGTTGGAAATTACATGTGACTTATTAACAAAGTGATGCTTGAGAAAAGTGTTCTTTCATAGTTGCATGCTATGGGGATTTGCAGTGTACTTTTTTTGATGACCCTCCACTCATTTGTTCATTTTTGTATTTAAAATAAATTTTAAAATAGTGTTTGGTTGCATGTGGTGAGGTGGAGGTTAATTGAGTTGCTTGGTGCACAATGACTTTAAATGTAGGAATATTAAAAGTTCTCTACACTAGATGCTCCAAACATGTAGTGAATTTCTTGCTTGTCTTTGTGAATATTTTACACTGTAAGTTTTTTTTGCTTTTCTTACCATTTCCATTATGTTACCATTATGATTAGTGTTTAGCATTTAATTTTCTCTTTTCTCATTTAATAGTTTTAATAGTGCCAAGATTATTGTATGCACTTTGAATTCAACTATGGCTTCTTAAAGTATTCTGTTAGATTGTGTATTAAAAAATAAAAGTGTGATTGGCTTACTCATAGTTATTTATGTTGAACTATAGTGTAAATGAATTGTGGTCTAGAAATAAATTTGTATGGGATCCTAATGTATATGTGAAAATGTTGGCTATGCTAACACATACACTTCAACATGGTCCTTATTTGCGGATTCATCCCGGAATGAACATTGGATTGTTCATCCAAAAATTAGCCGGAAAAGTAACCTATTGCCTTCTATCTAAAGGGAATTTCTTGTTAGATATCCTTTGATTGGAGGTGTTAAGCAACCAGACCCTCTAAGAACGAAGGATTTAAAAGAAAGTGTGACTAATCTATATGATATGGAAGTAATCTAGATGAAGTGCAAGCAATTAATCTAGGAAATAGAAGGCATTTATCTAAATGTATGCATTGTTATTTTAAATGAGAATTTAAATGCAATAACAATATGAAAGCTAGAAATTTGAGTACTCAATTCGACAGCAATTCAATACTATTCAAATTCCAACCTCTATAATGAGGAAATGAGGGTCTCTTAAATAGACTTTCCTGGAATCCATCAACGGTTGAAATCGATTTTAATCAACGATCAGGATTGAAAATGAAGTTCAGTCATAAAGGAAGATTCCCAAATCAAAGGGAGTTAACTGACTCAAATCTAAGTGTAAGAGTCAGTCAACTCAGATAGACTTTAGTGTAAAAGCAAGTGATCTGGGTCACTTCTAATTTGATCAGCAGTGAACTGGGAATTTCCTTTTTGAACTGAAGAGAGATTTTGGAGAGATATTTAATTTAACAAAATGAGATATGCTCTCATAATTACCTTTTTAATTTAATTAAATAATTCTATTTAATTAATTAGAGGCACTTTTCTTATTTAATTAAATAACTTCATTTAATTAATTAGGAATAACTTCCCATTTAATTAAATAACTTTGTTTTAATTAATTAGAAGTAAGTTCTCTATTTAATTAAATAATTTTGTTTAATTAATTAAAATAGGCATATTTATTAAATTAAATAAATTTAATTCCATAGTACATTAGCCTTAGGATATAATTTAACTTAATTAAAATATAAGTACTTAATAATTAAATTAAATATCAATAAATAGGTTTAATGTGACTAATAAGAGTAAATACTATAGGAATTAAATAATAAGCATGATGAATGCAAATTAGGGTTTTCTGCATTTGACAATTAAGTCAAGTAGCAAGCAGCAGAATAAGAATTTGCCTAGTGAAATAGGACTTAAGATTCATCAAAAATAGACCAGAATTGGTATCATGGCAATGAGCCAATTTTGGGGTATTACATTTTGCCCCTCTTTGAATGAATGTGCGAGCAACACGTTCAATTCAAAGAAAAATCAAAAAGCATGATGCGAAGATGAGATTGTTTCTAAAGTCTATGACATAGAGACCAATGTATAAGCTTTTAAGGACCATCTCTAGAATAGAGCTTAATCCTAAGGGATCCAAGTAGAGCACTTAGATACCTAATATTGATAGCATTTAAAAGACTATCTCCAGAATGGAGTGTAATCTTTAAGGATCTAGACAGAACGTCTAGATACTTAAAATTAATAAGCATTTAAAAGGTTTCTTCAGAATGAAGTTTGACCTTTAAGGATCTAGATAGAACACTTAGATACCTGAGATTGAAAACATTTAAAAGATCATCTCCAGAATGGTGCTTAACATTTAACAATCTAGATAGAAGACTTAGATACCTGAGATTAAAAGCATTTAAAAGATCATCTCCAGAATGGAGCTTAACCTTTAAGGATCTAGATAGAACACCTAGATACCTAAAATTGATAAGCATTTAAAAGATTATCTTCAGAATGGAGCTTAATCTTTAAGGATCCAGATAGAATGTCTAGATATCTGAGATCAATAGCATTTAAAATATTGTCTCCAGAACGGAGCTTAATCTTTAAGGATCCAAATAGAACACCTAGATACCTAAGATTGATAGCATTTAGAAGACTATCTCCAAAATAGAGCATAACCTTCAAGGATCCAGATAGAACACCTAGATACCCAAGATTGAAAAAAAAGATAACAAGGTCCAATCATGAGTCATAGAATCATCCCCAGAACGAGGCTTGATCCTTAGGAGTCGAGGTATAGACTATCCCAATACCTGTCCATCGAACTCCGAGAAGAGTTGTTCTAAGGTTGATCAATTGATGAAAAGATAAGATGGATAGCAAAGATTCTAGATAGAAAGGAATAAGATGCCTCGAGTTATGAGATGCCCTGAATGATGAGGACATAAGATGGGAACGAGATGCGTTGAGCAATAAATATTCAATGATGTAATCATCCTGCCCATTCAGGAGCAAAGTCAAAAGATGACACACCAGAAATATGATATGAAGTAGTATATCATGAGATTAGAAGAAATATGAGAATTAATAGAATGTAGAAGAGATTAAAACAATTTGAAGAAAAGAGAAGTGATCAGAATGATCTAAAGAAAATTCAGAGTTGCTATGTAACAATTGCGAGGTCTAAAAGACCAATTTTGACCAAAAGTTGACCAAATTTAGCCATAGTTGACTTGAGTTGACTATTTCCAAAATGGATTTTGAAAATATGGAGAATGTAGAGTTGAAAGGATGCCAAGAATCACAAAGTATCAAAAAGATTTGGGCTGCACAAGTGTTCGATCGCATTGGTCCCCAAAATTTTAAAACACATTTTTGAGGCTCTTAGGTGTGTCAAATTTCAAATTTGATCCCGAAAATGGTTTCATAATGGTCAAATTAGCTAAGGGTGTGATTTTTGCACAAATCTGAGCACTTTGAAAATTTTGGTCAACAACTATATAAGGGCCTGAGGGGTCATTTTCAATTCATTTGTGCTTTTTGTCTTCTATTGATTTGAGCTCTGAGAGAGACATGGCAATGAACATGAGATATCATCAATTTGAGTGCTCTAGACGACATAGCCAACCAACAGACTATAGACCACTAGTGAGTCATTGATTCCCTTCCTTCGTACTTTTTCTTTCATGTATTTCGATGTCATTTATTGCATTTATTAGCATGTTTTAGGTTTGTCCAATCGGTCTTCGTGTGAAACCTATCTCTTTTTGCGCAAAGATCTTCTTTCTTCGCATGAAGAAATAGGGTGCACTATTTCTTTGGGCGCAGTGGGGAGGATCTTCGTGCGGGAGACACTATATCTTGCGCAAAGAATGAGATTCTTTGCATGAGGCGATTCGTTTCTCGCACAAACAACTCTTTTCACATGCAGAGAGCTCTTTTCTTGTGCGGTGACGTGATTCTTCATGCGAAGAAAGAATGTTTTCGTGTGAAATTGGGATAGCTTCGCATGAGATTTCATGAATTTCATGCGAAATCCCATGATATTCATGTTTAAAATTTTTATTTTTGTGCTCAAAAATTGCATTTTAATTGTGTCTATCACTTCTTGTTGTGCGTGCAGAAGGTCTTTGGTGACGTTGCATTCATATTGCATTACCCACCATATGGGGAGTTATTACGGAGTCTTGATGATGTTGATCGGGCACACATTGCGTGATTGGGTTTATCTTCACTATGTCAGATTCCAGCCATGATGGTGAATCATGACCTTCTCACTACACTGGTAGAGAATTTCCATTTGGAGATGAACACATTTCATTTACTAATGGGTGAGATGAAAATTACCTCGAAGGATATATGGAGGATCCTGAGGATCCCATTTCACGGTGCCCAGGTCGTCTATGATATAGTGCCCTGAGCAGGGATAGAGGCACTATCTATTGTTTTTGAGAGAGAGCTACTGAGGGGTAGGGCCATCAGTTGGGATGAGATGATGCACACCTATGGACCAATGTACAGGCTGGCATCTATGCTAGCTATATTTTTGAGTTGTTTCTTATGTCTTGACAAAGGACAACATGGCTTGGAGTGCAGGTGGGGAGTCATGCTCTACAGGATGCTAGAGGCACCAGAGATCTTTGGGTGGGGTCAGTGCATGTTGGCTCACCTTTTTCATGAAATGCACGAGGTTGTCTTCCATGAGAAGAAGACCATGGCAGCTGGAGTATATGTGTTGTAGATCTAGGCTTGGGAGCATCTTCCCGTATGCATGCCAATTTTTGAGGATGCTAGAGAGCCCATGAAGCTATATATATGCAAATATCGAGGGCACATTACCCAGGTCCACTTGGGTAAGACTGAGAACTGGCAAACACATCTTGATGATCTTGTGTCCATTGTATGGTGACCCTGGAGAGAGACAGAGTATTGGGATGATTCCCCTAGAGAGCTACCATGGATGTTCAGTTCTTGATGTCTAACGGATAGAATTACATTAGTTATTGAGAGGTTTGTGATTTCATGAGTGTGGCAGCAGTATGGCTGACCACATGACATTTCTACTGAGTACTGTGCCTATGCAAGGTTGCAAAATGATGTTGAGCGAGGATGGCTAGCACAAATGGATCTAGGGTGGTCCATGATAGATATTCATAGCCTACCTGTAGTTCAGTGGGACTACCTGTCAAAGGTAGTAGATGCAGGGATGATGCCTGTGTATTAGGCATTTTTGATCAGCCATCCATTTCCACTATTTATAGATCTAGTGGGTATGGCAGGGTAGGCATAGAGGCAGGTGCCCTAGTAGCAACAGGCATAGCCATAGCCACCAGGTCAACCACAATAGCAGTCACGGGTCTGGCATTGGGTACAATAGATGCAGATTCCCCCATGTCATATGGGATTAGACCCAGGTGCTGAGGGCAGTGGGACATAACATAGTCAGCGACAGAGATAGAGGATAGAGGAGTAGGCCCCTTAGTAGGAGGCTCTACAGCAGTAGGTGCCACCACAGTGGGAGGCACCACCATAGCAGTAGGCATCAGAGATTCTGGATGAGGATATGCTGAATGAGCTAGTAGGTGGGGTGCAGTACATAGTATGATGGTACCGAGAGTGGATTCATGTGGCCTCCTGATAGTTGGGAGAGTTACAAATTTCAGTGGCAGTCTGAGATGCATAGCTGGTAGAGAGACAACAGGATACAGATTGATGGAGAGAGCGTGCTGAGACTGTGGAGCAGAGATTGGAGTTGGCATAGGATGAGGTCCACTTTTAGTCAGCTTGGGCCACCTACTATTATGCTGCATATATGAGTGCAGTACCAGATGAGACATTGCAGGTTCAACACTTTTCTCAGTATGCACAAGAGTCTGGAGGCACATGACCTCCTACCAGACTAGATATGCCATCGCTGTCATTGCCACTTGCTGCTCTTACTCCTTCTAGAGGCGAGGGTACAGGATAGAGTTAGACACTCTATGCCTAATCTCTGATTTTGATCCTTGGCTATGTATCAATTGGTGTGCCAGGACCACATGTATCATTTTTGATCGATTACGCTCGTATAGCGCCCATTTTTGTACTGATCCATTCTTTTGATATATATATATATATATATATATATATATATATATATATATATATATATATATACAAGATCTTGAGTTGAGTAATAGTGTACATATCAATATCTATTTTCCTTTACTTTGATGTACATGAGATGTCAATATGATGATGATGAGATGCATGTTTGATTTTGATTATGATGCCTATGTATTGTGATGTGGTGTGATGTGATGTGATTATGAGCATGTAGAGTAGATATCATGAGAATATGGATGCAATGCATATGGAAATGGACTGACATCTCATGTAGTGTTGCGTGTCTTTGCTTGACAGTGACAGGTATTCCATTTAGGAGTGCAAATTGACGAACCAAAAACTTGTGCAGCCATGGAGGAACTTGATACATGTGGAGATGCCCCCAATCCTTCATCACAAAGGGTAGGAATAGAATGACCATCAAATTACATGCTTATGCAAGTGAAGAATGTAATGCAAGACTAAGTGAAATGCAACCTTAGGTCTGGTTACAAGCCTCAATATTTAATCATCATCGGATATAAAACAAAGCTTGTAGGTCATACAATTCCCACTGACATTGCAATCATGGAAATATGAATATAACATACATTATTGGTTTGTTGGGATGGAATGTAAGCATTCAAGGCACAAGAAGCTAGAATGCCCAGAACATTTGTCCCTTTTAATATAGCAAGTTAACATAAGCATTAGAGCATAAACGCTAGGATGACCTAAATGTTGCTTTTATGATAGGCACACCAAACACACGCGAGATCCCTTTTATGCTAAGTATTTAGTATTCATTCTATCTGCAACAAAGCTTGCATTCATAACTTGAGACAAAAGTGTGCTAGATATACTCGTAGTGACCCGTACATTCACTTAGCAGGATGAGTATCAATATTTACTGTAGCATGAAGAGTTCACTCCAACAAACAAGGAGAAGAACCAACATTATTGGTGTATTCATATAAAAGGAGTCAAGGTACACATAGCCATCCAATACGAGATGGAGGCTCTTATAGTGGACACCCCTTTTATAGGAATAGATCAACTTGTTGGAACTAAACCATAGACAGAAAGCAAAGAAAATATCATACCCCCAGTCATTACTTCTCTAGTCAAAGATGACATCATCGAGTTGCTTGAGGAGATATGATAAAGAAAAACAAAGAAAACAAAGAAAATGTTCAGTATATCTAGACAAGTATGTTGTTTTGAAACTATTATTTGTCATGGGATTGATGTCAAGTGTCAATGTCCAGAACATGTTTGAAGGAAATATCTTCAGCAGGGTGACAACAGTAGGCAAACGCAGTCAGAATTACTGGTGACTATCGCGAAGGAGATTCTATGAGGAGAATCTCAAAAAGAGTGATACTAGCGACAATAGGCAGATGTAGTGAGAACCACTATGACTTTTATGAAGGAGACTCTATGAGGAAAATCTCAAAAAGAGTGACACTAGTGACAATAGGTAGATGCAGTGAGAACCACTGGTGATTGTCGTGAAGGAGATTCTATGAGGAGAATCTCAAAAAGACTGACACTAGTGACAGTAGGCAGATGCAGTGAGAACCACTGGTGACTATTGCGAAGGAGATTCTATTAGGAGAATCTCAAAAAGAGTGATAGTAAAGGGGAATGCCCCTTAGCTATGACAAGACTCAATCCATGGATACATGAGCAGAAAATAGAAAAATCAGGAAAGAAAAAGCATGAAAGCGACTGTACAGAAAGCCTGAAGGTGCACTGTGAGATGAGTGTTGGGAACAAGAGGTGCTTGTTTACTAGGTTTTCACCTTCTTGGTAGGATTTTCCTTTTTTTGCTACCATGATGCCTATTTCTAGGTTTTCACCAGTGGCACTTTTTTCTTGTTTTTCAAATTTTTTGGTATTTTTCTTTTTTTTTGATTTTTTTTGTATTTTTTTTGTATTTTTTTTTTTTTTTTTTGGTGTTACTAAGGTGCCTATTGCTAGGTTTTCACCAGGGTAACAATTTTTTTTAGGACTTTTTCTAAGTTTCTAGATTTTTTTTTTCAGGACATATAGATATGTACAAAGAGCTTGCTGATATTAAATCAACTGTAAAACTACTTCAGGTGGAGTGTGTTGACAAGTTCTTTAAGCATGTCTCCTTTGGTTGTGGAAAGCTGATAGGTGCCAGATCCATATACTGCAGTAATGATGTAAGGATCGAGCCAGTTTGGTTCAAACTTTCCCTTTTGTACTCATTTTTGTTGATTCTTAGGGTTCTCTCTCAGGATGAGATCACCTAGCTGGAAGTCAAGTGGCCTGACCCTCCAATTGTAGCTTCTTGCCATTCATTGTTGATATGCTCGTAGATGATCACATGCCATTTATCATCATTCATCTAGTAACACAAGCTCTTGAAGCTGAGCTATCATGTAGTCATCATCAGTGATAAGGCCCTTCATAGAGATTCTCAAGGTAGGAATCTCAACCTCTATTGGAAGCATATCATCCGCCCCATACACCAACGCAAAGGGAGTCATGCCCGTTGGAGTCCTGATGCTTGTCCTATATGCCCACAGGGATGGATTGATCTGTAGATGCCAGTCTCTCCCCAATTTGTTGACTGCGTGATGGAGAATTTTGAGGATCACCTTATTGGATGCCTCAGCCTAGCCATTACCCTAGGGGTAATAAATGGAAGACCAATGTTGTGTGATTCTAAATTTCTTGCATAGTTCCTTGAGGTCTTTGTTCTTGAATTGTCCTCCATTGTTAGTAATGATTGAGGAGGATACACCATATCTATAGATGATGTAGTTTGTGATGAAAAGTGCTACAATTTTTCCATCAGCAACTGTGAGAGGTATTACCTCTACCCATTTCGTGAAATAATCTGTAGCCGTGATGATGAAATTATGTCCATTAGAGGAGGTTGGGTGAATCTGCCCCACCAAGTCGAAGGCCCATTGTTGAAATGGCCATGTTGTAGTAGAGGGAATCAACTCTCTGGCTAGAGCATGAATGAGATTCCCATGTAACTGACATTGCTTGCAGGACCTAGCATACTTCTAACACACACACTTCAACATGGTCCTTATTTTCGGATTCATCCCGAAATGAACATTGGATTGTTTATCTGAAAATCAGCTAGAAAAGCGACCTGTTGCCTTCTATCTAAAGGGAATTGCTTGTTAGATATTCTCAAATTTGAGGTGTTAAGGAACCAGACCCTCTAAGAATGAAGGATTTAAAAGAAAGTGTGACTAATCTATATGATATGCAAGTAATCTAGATGAAGTGCAAGCAATTAATCTAGGAAATAGAAGGCATTAATCTAAATGTATGCATTGTTATTTTAAATGAGAATTTAAATGCAATAACAATATGAAAGCTATAAAGTTGAGTACTCAATTTGACAGCAATTCAATACTATTCAAATTCCAACCTTTGTAATGAGGAAATGAGGGTCTCTTAAATAGACTTTCCTAGAATCCATCAACAGTTGAGATCGATTTCAATCAATGGTCGGGATTGAAAATGAAGTTCAGTCGTAAAGGAAGATTCCCAAATCAAAAGGAGTTAACTAGCTTAGATCTGAGTGTAAGAGTCAGTCAACTTAGATAGACTTTAGTGTAAAAGCAAGTGATCTGGGTCACTTCTAATTTGATCAGCAGTGAACTGGGAATTTCCTTTTTGAATTGAAGAGATATTTTGGAGAGATATTTAATTTAATAAAATGAGATAGCTCTCATAATTACCTTTTTAATTCAATTAAATAATTCTATTTAATTAATTAGAGGCACTTTTCTTATTTAATTAATTAGGAATAACTTCCCATTTAATTAAATAACTTTGTTTTAATTAATTAGAAGTAAGTTCTACATTTAATTCAATAATTTCATTTAATTAATTAAAATAGGCATATTTATTAAATTAAATAAATTTAATTCCATAGTACATTAGCCTTAGGATATAATTTAATTTAATTAAAGTATAAGTACTTAATAATTTAATTAAATATTAATCAATAGGTTTAATGTGACTAATATGGGTAAATACTATAGGAATTAAATAATAAGCATGATGAATGTAGATTAGGATTTTCTGCATCTGACAATTAAGTCAAGTAGCAAGCAGCAAAAATAAGAATTTGCCCAACGAAATAGGAATTAAGATTGATCAGAAAAAGACCAGAATTGGTATCATGGCAATGAGCCAATTTTGGGGTATTACACCTAAAATGCTTACGTTCATTACCCAATGCTTCATTCATACTTTATAATTCTCAATTTTATATATCCATTTTCTTTTGTGGGATGCTTTCATCAAATGATACTAAATTGATGATTTTAACAATGTTTAACTTCCAAGTTGTGGGCAGTTCTAAATAATTAGTATTTCAGGTATTTGTTTGATTTGGATGATCCCTAGTTGGATTATCCAAGATTCTTTTCTGATATTGATTAGAGTTCAATGAGAGGCCCTCATTCCAATTCAGATGTTTATGAATACTAATGTGATCACCCTTAGACCTAGGATTATACTTACTCATCTCACTTAGATTGGCATTGCTTCCATGGGTGAAATTATTTTTTCATTCATCTCCTAGTATAGGTCTATGATTAAGCATATATTTGACAGGTTTGTTAGTTACCCTAATTTTTGATCTAGTAGATGGTCTAGGGTTACCAAGTGGGGCCCTATTCACACCTAAGGCTATATTATGGCTTGTGATTATAGATGTCCTAACTTGGTTGATCCTTTTGATTGAGGCTTTATGTTGAAAACATATTGATATAGGTATGATAAATATGTTTCAATTATTGTTTTGTCACTGATGTCAAACCTTCTACTTGCTAGTAAGACAATTGCTTATAAGATTTAAGTTCTCTCATTTATTTGATTGATGAAGAGGATTTGATCAAATGAGGTAACAATAGCAGCTAGAGGAAAGGTTGAGTTACGATATGAAAAAGGAGTATAAGAATCAATTAGGACACTGATATTATAGTGCATTGATAATCTACTTAAGGTTGCAAAGGTTGGTTACATTGAGTAAGATTAGAAGAACAAGTTAAATGAAGTTTTTCTGCCAAGCTTGACTGAGTGGATAGTAAGTGTCGAGAAAAGTTAGTGCAAACTGAGTAGAAAATCAATTGGAGCTAAGCAAAGTCAATTTTAGTGAATGCTGAGTGAAATAGTGTAAGCTAAGTAAATTTTAGTTGATGTCAAGCACCAATAAAATTTAGTTCATGCCAAGTGTTTTGATAGAGGATGCCGAGAAATGTAATATGTGCCAAGCATTAGAAGCCAGTTAATGCCAAGTGTCAACATTATGAGAAAGATTGAGAATTCAATGAATCTAAGTTGACAAGTTTGATTTCTTGGATTGTGTGAACTGTGTGGAAGATAATATTGATGACCTAGTTGCATAGAATTCATGGTGAACCATTCTGAGGTGAATACAAAGAGAATTGAAGGAGAATCTTCTAGAAGGGAATGAAATGGAAAGAGTGGTAGATTCATTGAATCCTACCTAATCTGACCTAATCCTAAAATGGAAAATGGAGGATAAATGAAAAAATTTCTTAATTCTCTACTCATAGAGATGGCTGATCAAAAGAAAAGGTTGTCATGTGCGTGAACCTAAGGAAGACAAGGAGTCCAAGGCATTGCTTTATTCAATGACCTAAGAGAAAAGTATGTATTGGAAAACAAAGCAAGAAGGCTTAAGGGTGTGGATTCTTGAATGGTAAACAAGCTATCAAAGCTGAAGTGTATGAAAGCAAAGCATACTGGAGGACTAAAATAGAGATCTATAATTTTCAAGTGTGTTGTAAGTTGTTATCAGATCAAACCTTACTGTTGCTCTCTAATCATTGTATCAGTCTACGGTAAATCCTTTAGATTAAGGTTGACCTAACATTCATTTGTAAATTCTTTAACTAGTTGGCATTCCAAGTGAATGATCTAAAGTCCTCTAACAAGGCTCACTCCTAATAAGGTGATTGGAATCCTTTACCCAAGTCACATTTAATAGTGTGCATTGTAACCTTTAACAGGGTTGGCCTTTCACAGAACATCACTTCAAAAGAGTGAGAATGAGTAGCATGTTATTGGTGGTTTTTCCCAAATTGGGTTTCTATGTTAAACATTGTGTCAAATGTGTTATTGAATTTGTTATGTTTCATGTTTACATTTCTACAAATTGATTTGATAGTAACCTATAAGTTTAAGTGATTGCATAATGTAATTGATGCATGGATGATGAATTTTTTTTATGGATATGGGTTAACAAGAGCTATGAAAAGTTTTAATTATACATCTGGACCTTGGATAACTGATTCACCCACCAGTTCTAAAGACTTTCAATAATTGGTATTAGAGCTAATATGCTTAAAAGGACTAGTTTGAAGGTACTAGAAGCATACAGATTAAGATGTCAAAAAGAGAAGTACCCAAGCTTAATAGAGATAACTTTCCTACATGGAAAAGCCTGATGAAGCTACACCTAGGAGGTGTTGGAGCTCATGCACAATCTACCATTACTATTGAGCATATTAATCCTATTGGAGCCCTAATTACTAAAGATCTAAAAAAAAGAAATAACACAACTAGAAAATGTTGGAGATTGCCTCTACCCTAAGATATGCCAATTGTGATGATATCAAAGGTTGTGATAGTGCAAAGAAAGTGTGGGATTCTCTACACACTATCTATGGAGGTGACAAGAATGCACTAAGAACCAAAGCTAAAAGTCTCAGAGGTAAGTTCAATGAAATGAGAATGCAAGAAGGTGAGAATATTGCTCAATATTGATCTAGGATAAAAATGTTGTTAGTGCAATAAGAGGAGCTACTGGTAAAATAGATGATGATACTATACTAAGAAAAGTTTTGAGAACAAAGCTGCCTATTTATGTTAATAGAGTTTTTGCAATACAAGAATTGAGCTGTATGCCAAGGAATGATTTAAATCTTGAAGGTCTAGTAGGTAGGCTCATTAATTTTGAGTTATCTAACTTTGATAATTATAGACCAAAAAATATTGAATCTTCTTTCAAAGATAAGCTGTCATTAAAGGAACCTAATGAGAAGAAGAAGAAAAAACATGTGTCCAATGATAGTGATACAAATGAGGAAGATGTAGATAAACTTGAAACACTATTAGCAAGGAGATTTCATAGAGGTAAAGGCAAGTTGAAAGGTATGTTACCTATCATGTGTTTCAATTGCAATGAGGTTGATCATATTGTTGCTAGATGTCCAGAGAAGAAGAATTAAAAAAGTGGTGACAAGTACAAAAGTAGAAGAGATGATGACAACAAAAACTAAAAAGAAAAAGGCAACAGGTCTTGCTACATTGTTAAAGTGGAAACAAAATGATGATGATGAAGTGGTGTATGTTGTAATGAAGGAAGAATTTGGCGAGGATGAGGCAACTACATTAGTTTCTTGTATGAACAAGATTGACATATAGATCATTGATAGTGGGTGTTCACATCACATGACTAGAGATAAAAGTAAGTTCATTACCTTAAAATAATATGATGGAAATCATGTAACGTTTGGTAGTGATGCACCATGTTTTATAAAAGGAAAAGGTTCTATGAACCTCTCAGAAAATATTTTATGTGACAATGCTTGCTATGTTGGAGGACTTAACTATAATTTGTTGAGTGTGTCACAACTGAATAATTTGGGATATAAGGTTGAGTTTGAGAAAAAAATTGCTAAGATATATTATACTAATGGAAAACTGATCAGAAAAGGTGATTAAACTAGAGGTAATCTATTCTACCTTGATATAGAGGATGCTACTTGTTTATTTGTAGAATTTGATGATGTGTGGCTATGGTACAAGAAGTTATGTCATGCTAATTTTGATAACTTGGTTAGTATAAGTAACATGAGAAGAGTCAGAGGTTTTCCTAAGTTGAGGAAGCCTAGCAATATAATTTGCAAACAATATCAATTAGGCAATATGAAAAAGACAAGATTTAAGAGTAAGACTCATACCTCTAAAGGAATATTAGAGATTGTTCATACTGACTTGTGTGGACCAATTGAATTGCAAAGCTACAAAGGAGATAAGTATATTATGCTGCTTGTTGATGATTATTCTAGAATGATTACTGTTATGTTTTTGAAATAGAAATCTGATGCTCTACAAATACTCAAGTGGTAGTTAACAAGAGTTGAGAAGGAAATAGGTAAAAGTCTAAAATGTTTGAGACTTGATAGAGGAGGAGAATTTACATCAAATGAGTTTGAGATGTTTTGTAATGATAAAGGAATCAAAATGTAGACATATGCTCCTAGAACCCCTTCACAAAATAGAATTGCTAAAAGGAGGAATAGATCTATAATGGACTGTGCTAGAAAACTCATGATGGAGAAAAATGTTGCTTTGAAATACCGGAGAGAAGCTATAAGTACTATTGTTTATACCTTGAACAATGTACAAGTCAAGAAAGGTACTCATTCAATACCTGTTGAACTATGGTATGGTTACTCACCAAATGTAAAATATTTTAAGGTATTTGGAAACAAATGCTATATTCTTAAAGATTTTAGGAATGGTAACGTAGATGAAAAAAGTGAAGAGGGTATATTTCTTGGTTATTCAATAAGAAGTAAAGCATATAAGTGTTTAAATACTAACACTAACAAAGTTGTGGAAAGTGCAAATGTGAAATTTGATGAATATATAGAAATTTATGAGGTTGAACTTATGATGGAACCAAAAGAATAGAAATCATTTATATACTTTTATGAAGGCATTCCTGTTGATGAAAATGTTGTAAATCAAGTTGCAAACCAACAACAAGTTTTAGTGACTACCGAGTCACATACTATGAATGGTGAGTTGCATTCAAGAACTGAGCTACATTCAAGTACTAAGTTACAGAATGAAGTTGAAGCACATTCTGATTCTGAAATTAGTGTACATGAAAGAGATGTTGAACTACCTTATAGAGAGGTTCATGTTGATTCAGAATTTGAGAGACCAAATATAGAAGCGAGAGCTAAACCAAGATTGTCTAATTATGTCAAGAGACATCACCCTAGTGCACAAATCATTGGAGATAAAGATGATAGACCAATGACAAGGAACAAGTTGAGAAATGATACATGTTTTATGAGCATGCAAGAACCTAAAATAGTGAAGGATGTCTTAGAAGATGTGGACTGGAGTAAAGCCATGGAAGAAGAGATTGGACAAATTGAGAAAAATAAGACATGGACTCTAGTTCCTAGACCAAAAGGAAAAAATGTGATTGGTACCAAGTGGTTATACAAAAATAAGTTAGATGAAAATGGTGAAGTCACAAGGAACAAGGCAAGATTAGTCTGTGAATGATTTGCACAAGAAGAAGGGATAGACTATGGAAATACATTTTTCCCTATTGCATGACTAGAAGGAGTAAGAACTTTGCTTGCTTACTTTGCATACAAAGGTTTCAAAGTTTAAAAAATGGATGTTAAGTCTGTATTTTTGAATAGTATTTTAGAGGAATAGGTGTATATAGAACAACTAGAAGGATTTTTGATGCTAACAACAAAAACATGGTATGTAGACTACACAAAGCTTTATATGGTTTGAAGTGCCAAGAGCATGGTATGAAAGACTTTATAATTATCTAGTGAAGATTGGATTTGAAAGGATTGATGATAATAACAATCTATACTTGAAGATAGAAAAAGGCAAAGGTATTTTGTTATCTAAAATTTTTGTTGATGATATCATATTTGGAGCTCAAGATACATTATGTAATGCTTTTGTAAATTAAATGATGAAATAATTTGAGATGTCAATGGTTGGAGAGATCAATTTCTTTGTGGTTTGCAAGTACATCAAATGAAATATGGTATATACATCACTCAGTCAAACTATGTAAAGGAGATACTAAAAACTTTTGGATTGGAGGATTCCAAGCCAGTAAGTACACCTATGGTGACAGGACATAAATTGTTAATGAATGATGATTTAGCTGAGGTGAATTAAACATTATAAATGTATATGATTGGTAAATTAAAATATGTAGTACATAGAAGACTTGATATTGCATTATCTATAGGGATAGTTGTGAGATTCTCTATTAATCCTAGGGAGAATCACTTGATGGCAATTAAGAGAATAATGATATCTAAAAGGAACATAGGACTATGGTCTATACTATAAGAAAAATGAGAAATTTGAATTGAGAGCCTATACTGATGCTGATTAGGCTAGAAATATTGATGACAGAAAAAGCACCAGTCGAGGAGCATTTTTCTTAAGCAAAAGGCTGGTTACATGGACTAGCAAGAAATGAAATTGTATCTCTCAATCTACTGTTGAAACTAAACATGTTTTTGTTGTAATAAAATTATACCAACATTTTATGGATTAAAAAACTACTCAAAGGTATGAAGGAGGAAATCGCTGAACCTGTGAAACTTTATTGTGATAATACAAGTGCTATAAATATATCAAAGAATCCTATGATGTATACAAAGCCTAAGCACATTGCAATCAAGTATCATTACTTGAGAGAATTATTTCAAGATAAAGATGTGAAGATGGAATATGTTAACACAAAAGAGAAAATAGACAATATCTTCACAAAAGAATTACCTAAGGATGTTCATGAGTATCTAAGAAGTAAACTAGGGGTGATACCCCTATCAAAGGCTATCTAAGAAGCATGAGGAGTGTCCTGCATCAAACAAGTTGATTGACATATGTTACATATTGATGTAGTGGATCTTACCTTAGGAGTTGCCTAAAGTAATCAAAGAGTTGGAGCTATAAATCAGTGACAAGTAAGGTGACAGAGAGAGAAAATGTAAATATTCATATCTGCATATGAAGATGACACGTCTTTGACATTGTTGTCAAAGAGGGAGAAATATTGTTGTCAAGACAATGTACAGAGTTTAGAAAATCACAGAGGGAGAAATTTAGATATAGAAGATATAGAACTTTGGAATATCGACTAAGAAGGAGAAAGTGTACAAGTGTACCTACTAATTACATCTACCTAGTAAGAGGGAGATAATGTTGAGAGAGTAATAAGGATGAGTTGATTGATTGTCTGTTGAACATAAAAAAAATTTGTAACCTATTCAGAAGATGGAAGTTGTTGATAGAGGGAGAGATTTCAATACATGGAATTATTTTCTTTTCTAGTATTTTGTTGGTCATACTTATTAAGTCTAGTAAGTTTCGTTTTCCATCAATGCCAAAGAGGGAGATTGTTGAAAATAGATTTATACAAGTATGATAAATGTGTTTCAATCATTTTTTTGTCATTGATGTCAACCTTGCTACTTTCTAGTAAGACAATTGCTTATATGATTTAAGTACTATCATTTATTTGATTGATGAAGAGAATTTGATCAAATGAGGTAACAGTAGCACCTAGAGGAAAGGTTGAGTTATGATATGAAAAGGAGTACAAACATTAGTTAAGACAGTGATATTATAGTGCATTGATAATCTACTTAAGGTTACAAAGGTTGGTTACATTGAGTAAGTTAAGAAGAACAAGTGAAATGAAGTTTTTATGCCAAGCTTGACTGAGTGGACAATAAGTCCTGAGAAAAGTTAGTGCAAGCCAAGCAAAAAATCAGTTGGAGCCGAGAAAAGTTAGTTTTAGTGTAAGCCAAGTGAAATAGTGTAAGTCGAGTAAAGTTTAGTTGATACCAAGCACTAGTAAACTTTAGTTTGTGTTGAGTGTTTTGACAGAGCATGTTGAGCAATGTAGTATGTGCCGAACATTAGAAGCTAATTAATGTTGAGTGTTAGCATTATTAGAAAGATCAAGAATCTGATGAATCTGAGCTGACAAGTTTGATTTCTTGGATTGTGTGAATCATGTGGAAGATAAGCTTGATGAGGTGGTGGCACAGAATTCATGGTGAATCAATTTAAGCCAAATACAAAGCGAATTGAAGAAGTTTTTAGAAGGGAATGAAATAAAAGGAGGGGTAGATTCATTGAATCCTACCTAATCTAACCTAATCCTAAAATGGACGATGGAGGATGAATGAAAAAATATCTTAATTATCTATTTATGTAGATGGCTACTTCAAAGCAAAGGTTGTCATGTACGAGAACCTAAGGAAGAAAAGGAGTCTAGGGTATTGTTTCATTTAGTGACCTAAGAGAAAAGTCTATATTAGCAAACAAAACAATAAGTCTTAAGGGTATGGATGCTTGAAGGGTGAACAAGCTATCAAAGCTAAAGTGTATGAAAGCCAAGAAAAATGGAGGACTAAAATAGAGATCTGTGATCAACAAGTGTGTTTTAAGTTATTACCAGATCAAGCCTTACTATTACTCTCTAATCATTGTATTAGTCTAGGGTAAATCCTTTAGATTAAGGTTGACCTAATAGTCATTTGTAAATCTTTTAATTGAGTGAAATTTCAAGTGAATGATCTAAAGTCCTCTAACAAGGCTCACTCCTAACACAGTGATTGAAATCCTTTAACAGGGTCACATTTAATAGTGTGCATTGTAACCTTTTATAGGGTTGGCTTTTCATAGGGCATCACTTCAAAAGAGTGAGAATGGGTAGCATGTTATTGGTGGTTTTTCCCAAATTGGGTTTCTACATTAAATCATTGAGTCAAATGTGTTATTGAATCTGTTATATTTCATCTTTATATATTTGCAAATTTATTTGACAATAACCTAATCTAATGGATGCATGCATGAAGAAAATCTTTTATGGATATGGGTTCACTAAGTTGTGAAAAGTTTTAAATGTACATCTAGACCTTGGATAACTGATTCACCCCCCTAGTTATTCTAAGGAATTCCAACACTCTAGTCTTGCAATGATTACATATATTAACCCATTATGCAACAAAGTTTCTTGTGTCTTGAATACCACAGATTGGAAATAAAGGCTATTTGTAGGACAATGAAATGGCTGCCGCTACTATCTTGCGATTAGGTGAAGGATAAGTGAAAAGGAGTGGAAAAAATGTATTTTTATACTAAGCCAAATAAAGAACCAGCAAAATGAGTGAAAAATGGGATTTAATCTTATGAGATTTGTGGACAGTTGTAAATAATTAGTATTTCACTACCTTTTGTGTGTTTATTCCATTCCTCTACTTTGGGGATTATTAGAAGCTTGAACTATGGTCTTTTATGGAGGTTGAATGGTTTTTAAGCCCATCTTGTTAACTAAGAAACTCTTATTTTTTATAATATATTTTGGAATATATATGATTTTAAATAGGCTTTGATGTTCCTTTGAAAGAATTATCTCTTGTGATGAATAGGAAATTTCATTTGGTTTTTCTCATGGAGTACTCTTTAATATTGATTTGGCAATAGAAACAAGACATAACTTTCCTTTTTGTCTTTTTATTTGGTAGTGATAATTTTGAATAGAATTAAAGTGAGACTAGAGGTAGTTTTTAAGTGCAACATTTGATATTAGAAGCCCTAAACATTTGTTTGTAGGAGTACCATAGTAAGGTTGAAATGCTATTTTCAGCTTAATTATATATGAATTAGCCACTAGTAGGGGAGTTTTTCCATAACCTTGGTCAAACAATAAAAAATGTGGCATTCCTTGAATCTGAATATGATCAATATTTTTATCTTATAACACAAAAAATTATTAATGACATTTAGTAACTATATTTGGCTCTTTGATCATGCATTATGAAAAGTAAATCTTTTGTGTCTCATTTAATTTAATTTCAACTATATCTAATTAGTTTTATTTTTTATGCAGGAGCATCATGGGTGCAAGAGAAATCTTTCATCACCCAAAAATATTTCCCTTTTATTTCTTGAATAAGGGTTGTCTTAGTGCAAAGTTATTTTCTGTGAAGACTTGTCACTTAGTAAGTTGGTCATACAAGCTTAGGATGTCCTAATTTCAAAGGTGGATGTTCATCTTGGATATACTAGCCTACCATTTGAGGCTTAGTACCATATCATGAGTATTCATGTAGTTATTGTAGATTTTTGGTGTGCAATTGTGGTATAAAAACTCTAGACTTAGTGTTTAATGCCTTAGAGGCCCAAGATGGGCTCAAAAATGTGGTTGATTCAAGATTGCGCAAGACAAACCTTATAGATTAGAAGCTGAGGATTTTGAAAAGGGGTTATAATAGCCAATTAGAGAAATGGTTCAAATGGTGTAGTCTTTTGAAGTTGGGCCAATGAAAATTTCCAAAATTAGTGTCAAACATGTATTAAGCTGACTCTATATGTAATTTTAGGGTTAGTCGGTCTTAAGGGTTTAGGTTTGATGTCTAGAAACTTGTTGGGCGATTAAAAATGCCTATATAAGGAATGCTCGTATATTGAATAGGACAACTCTTGTTGATAGTTTACAACCCTATGTTGCAAATTATTCTAAGGAGGGTGCCGATGAGGGTTCACATAATGTATTTCAAAATTTTGTAATTTTGCATTTGCAAAAATAACAAGAAGCCCATATTTTTTTCTTGCGAATTACTATTATTTGTTTGTTTCTATTATATATTTGTGTTATTAAGGGGAGAACCCTTCATCAAGTGGTATTAGAGAAAGAGTTCTTAAGTGTGAAAATAGACCACCAACTATGAGACAGTTACACCAAGATTGTTGTTTGGGCTGAGCATTTAGATACATTGTTGATTGTGAGGCCATTTGCACTAGGGCTTCAACATAAGAGTGAAAATGCCTCCACAAAGAGAGGGTGGTGGAAGAGCCATAGGTGTTACACCTAAGGGTTTTAGAGCCCTCTAGAGATAGATGCAAGCATTGGAAGAACAATTGCACAAATGAATAAATCTTACTGTAAGAGATGAAAGTGAGGATGAAGGAGGAAGAGGTAGTTGTGAACCTAGAAGAAGAGAGGTTTTTTAGGGTCATCTGCAAGATTGGAAAAAGGCCTAAGTTTGAGGTTCCCATATTTTTGAGAATTTTTAAAACAAAAGAGTTGACTAATTGTATCAACAAATCAGAGGAGTACTTTGAGTATGAAGATATTGATGGTCCTAATATGGTCAAGTTTGTGAAGGCCAAATTGAAGGGCCATGCAACGTTCTAGTGGTAGGAGATTTAGTTGGAGAAAAATATAAGAGAAAAGAAAAAATACTAGATGGACCAAATGATAGGTAAATTGAAGCAACAATTCATTCTCATGGATTATGAGCTTGAGTTGTTGAAGAAAATGCAAGGGTTAAAGCAAGTAAGAAGATCTATTCAGGAGTATACCAAGGAGTTCTATTGAGTTCTCATAAAAAATGACCATGTAGAAGATGATAAAGAGAAAGTTGCCCATTATCTTAATGGGTTAAGGCCAAGTATTTAGGAGGAGCTATGTCTGGTATATATGAACAATATTGAAGAGGCACAACAATTTTCCCTAAGAGTTGAGGAAAATTTGAACAAGAAGTTAGAGAACAACAATAGTGGATGAGGTCATAGTGGAAGATGTAATGGATGGTCTTATGGAGGCTAAAATAATGGTAAGAAGAATAAGGATGAGGTCAGTAGTAGAAATTAGAAATAGAGGGGAAAAAATTCTAATCATTTCCATTACCAAAACAATAGAGATCAAAAAGGAAGAGGCAAAGGGAAAGGATCTAGAAGAGTAGGTTTTTGAGGAAAATATTCTCTCTATGGAGAAGAAGGGCATAGAGAATTTGAATGTTTCCAACACCAAGGAAGGATTGACAGAAGCATAGAAGACTAGGCTAGAGTTGTGTATGTTCATGAAGATGCCGAATCCTCACATTTTGAAGATTCTAAAAGAGGAGAAGTCATAGTTAATAGATTAGTCTTGCTGAGTGGTGAGGATGAACCTAATCAAAGGAGGAGCTTGTTTCCCACAAGGTGCAAATGTGAAGATAAATGTTTTGATGGGTGTAAGTACTAATAATTTGGTATCATAAAAGATGGTCACAAAGTTAAAGCTGAAGAGGCAGAAACACTTGCATTTGTACCATATTGCCTAGGTATAGGACGACCACAAGGACATGGTCAATGAGTAGTGCCTAGTGAAATTCGAGATTGCAAGCTATTAGGATGAGGTACTTTGTGATATGATACCTATGGACATATGTCATTTTTTTTGGGTAGATCATAGAAATTTGACAGGCATGTTATACATGAGGGACGTGTAAATACCTACATGTTGACAAAGGATGGGGTGAAACATAAGCTGAAGTCATTGAAGGATACATATAAAAATGTATGTAGTGCTACTAGGATATGTTTTGTTGATAGAAAGTTGTTTCTTGAGGGTATAAGGCATGAGCATATGTGTTTTTCTCTAATTCTAAAATATGGTAAAGAAGAAGTAGAGGAGGTGCCTGCAGAAGTTGCAAATTTGTTGGAAGAGTTTCCAATTATTGTGTCAGATAATGTACCTAATGGATTACCACTAGTGTGGTAGGTCAACCAATAGATTAACTTGATTCTAGGAGTAAGTTTTCTGAATAAGGTAGTGCATAGAATAACACTGATAGAAAATGAGGATTTAAACAAACAAGTGCATGAGCTATTGAAGAGTGGGTTGATTTGAGAGATTTTGAGTCCATGTCTTGTACCAACAATATTGGCACCAAAGAAGAATACAAAATGGAGGATGTGTACAAACTCTCGAACTAGCATTAAGAACACAATAAAATATATATTTCCATTGCCATAGATGATGATATTATGGATTGTTTGAATGGAGCTATGTATTTCATAAAGAGTGATATGAAGAGTGGGTACCATTAGATTCAAATTAGAGAAGGAGATGAGTGGAAGATTGCCTTCAAGATGAGGGAATGATTGTATGAGTGGTTGGTCATGCTTTTTGGGCTAACCAATGCACCAAGTACTTTCATGCAACTCATGAATGAGGCACTAAAGGAGTTTCTTAGTAAGTTTTTCATGGTTTACCTAGATGATATTTTGACATTTAGCAAGACATTAGAGGAGAATTTGATACACATTCATAAGGTATTTTCTAAGTTGATGGAATAAAGATGCTAATAATGTGAAGAAGTGTAGTTTTGTGAAGGAGTTGGTATACTCAGGATTAATAGTTTTAGTGGCAGGTCTAAAAATAGACCCTAAGAAAGTAAAGGCTAACCTTGAATGGCCTACTCTAAGGAGTGCAACTAAGGTAAGATATTTTCATGGACTGACTAGTTTTTATAGAAAGTTTATCAAAGGTTTTATTAGTATTCGTGGACCTTTAATAGAAATAATGAGAAGGGATAGGAAATAATTTAAGTGAAGTGTAGGAGAAGATACAAAGTTTAATAAGTTGAAATATAAAGTTATAGAGCAACCTATTTTAACACTTCTAGATTTTAACAAGGTGCTTCAAGTAGACTATGATGCTAGTGGTAATGCAATAGGAACTATTTTGAGCCAAGAAGGTAGACCTGTTGCTTATTTTAGTGAGAAGTTGAATTATCAAAAATAAAGTAATTTGTTTAAGATCAGAAATTTTATGCTATAGTTCACACATTGAAGAAGTGGAGACACTATCTTCTTCCCAAGTTGTTTGTTTTCTATACTAATCATCAAGATTTGCAATATTTGAATAGTAAGGGAAAATTTGACCAAGGGCATCTGAAATGGGTTGAGTTTTTACAAAGTTATAAATTTGTTTTAAAACACAAGAGTGAGAAGTCTAATAGAGTTATAGATTCTCTTGGTAGAAGAACACTTTTGTTGACAAAGATGCAAATTGAGTTGGTTGGATTGAAGGAACTCAAGAATTTGTATCTAGAGGATCCTAATTTTGGTGAAGCTTGGAAGCCTTGTACATAACTTATTACACTTGAAATGACAAAGTGGTTGTATTTCATAATCCAAGATGGTATGTTGTTCAAGGGAAGTCAATTGTGCATGCCCAAAAGTTCTATGAGCGAGAATCTTATTAAGGAGCAACATAGTGGATGATTAGCTAGATACTATGGTAGAGATAAAACTATTGTTTTTCTTGCTAAGAATTATTACTAGCCATAATTATAGCAAGATGTGAAGAAGTTTGTACTGAGTTGTAGAGTATGTCAGATGAAAAAAGGAGTGAAGCATAATATTGAGTTGTATCAGCCATTACCCATACCAATGAAACCATGGGAGGATGTCAGTATGGATTTTGTTCTTGGTATACCAAGGACACAATGAGGGCATGATTTGATACTTGTGGTGGTTGATTTTTATTTTTTTTAAATGGTACATGCCATTCCCTACAAGAAGACAAGTGATGTTGTTCATGTGGCTGAGTTTTTTTTCAGAGAAGTGGTTAGACTACATGGTATTCCAAAGAGTATAGTTTCAAATTGAGATACCAAGTTTGTTGGTTATTTATAGAATATATTATGGAAGAAGTTGAAGATAGATTTAAAATTGAGTTTATCACATTATCCAAAAATTGATGGACAAACATAGGTGGTGAATAGGAGTTTGGGGAATTTGTTGAGATGTTTGGTTGGAGATAAGCCAAAAGGCTGGGATCTAATTTTACTACAGGCATAATTTTCATATAATAATTTTTTCAACAATAGTATTGGTAAATCACTATTTCAAATTGTATATGGGAGTAGTTCTAAAAATGCTTCTAAATTGAGGTAGTTGGACAAAGGAGAAATAAGTAGTGCTGAAGCAAAATATTTTTCTAAACATTTGAAGAACATCCACGTGGAGGTGAGGAAGAACATTATTAAGAAAAAGATACAATAAAAGGCTAAGGAAATGTGAAAAGGAGGTATAAATAATTTTAGATTGGAGATGATGTCATGGTTCATTTGAGAAATGATTATTTTCTAGTACGTGCACATAATAAGCTAAAAATGAAGAAGTTTGGACTGTGCAAGATAGTGAAAAGGCATGATTCTAGAAATTTCTATGAAGTGGAGTTTCCCACTTAATTGAATATTTTAATAGTATTTAACATCTCATATCTGTTAGAATATCATGAAGGAGGTGATGGAGATGAAGCTGGAGATGTATAGTGGAGTATTTTAGCAGCTAGTTTGGCTACAAAGGAGATTGAGGAGGTACTAGATAATCGTACCGGAAAAAGTACAAAGAAAAAACTTATGAAGAGTACCTAGTCAAATCAAGAGGTATGCCAGTAGATAATTCATCATGGCTATCAAGGGAGAATGTTAACCATCTTGGTTTTCCTTTCAACACTTGACACTTAACAATATAATTTCTCAAACTACTCTAGTGTCTGATGCAGGAGAATCCTAGGTGTAAGAGAAATATTGCATCACCCAAAAATATTTTCTTTTTGTTTCTTGAATAAGAGTTGTCGTACTCCATAGTTGTTTTTAGTGAAGGCTTGCTAATTATTAAGTTGGTCATACAAGCTTAGAATGTCCTAATTACAAATGTGGATGTTCATCTTGGATATACCAGCCTACTAATTGAGGCAAAATACCATATCGTGAGAATTTTTCAAGTTATTATAGATTTTTGTGCAATTTTGTATAAAAAATTTAGGTTTAGTTTTGAATGCCTTAGAGGCCCTAGATGAGTTCCAAAATGGAGTCAATTGGAGCTTGCACAATTTAAGCCCTATATACTAGAATTTGAGGATTCTAAAAAGTGATTATAATTTCCAATTGAAGAAATGGTTCAAAAGTTATGGTATTCCAAAGTTGGGCTGACCAAAGTTTCCAAAATAATTGTTAAAGATGTATCAAGCCAACTCTATATGTAATTTTAGAGTTAGTTGGTCTCGAGGGTTTAGGTTTGGTGTCTAGAAACTTCATGGGTGGTGTAAAAATGCCTATATAAGGAATGTTCCTATATTGTCCAGGACAACTCTGGGTGATAGTTCATAGCTCTATGTTGCAAATTATTATAAGGAAGGAATTAATGAGGGTTTGTATATTGTGTTTCAAAATTTTATAATTCTACATTTGTAATGATAATCAGAAGCCCATATTTTGTTCTCACAATTTTTTTTAAATTTCTTTGTTTCTATTATGTGTTTATGGTATTAAGGGGAGTACCCTTGATCACTTTTCCAGCATCTAACTTCTACATTTGACACTAGGGATGGACTCTAGCTCAAATAGAGCATGTGGTTGTAGTCATGAGGAGTTATTAATCTTAGAGATCTAGAAGCTGTGTCAATTTATTTGGCATATAGGTTGCACATTGGTGGGAAGAGGTTTAGTACTCCACCATGAGAATTTCTCTTTCTAGTTGGCTACATCTAAGATGAACTCAAGAATGATCAACACTTCATAGACTTACAGGCTTGATTTCATTTTACTACAAGTTTTGATCACGTCAAAATTCTTGTTGAGCATGTTCTATGTTGTTTTGGCCCATGAATATACTTATGTCTATTTTACCTTATTTATATATTGCCTACTATGATGCAGTTTTCTATGTTACTTGGATGCTTTGTGTTCAAGTCCCTTGGTGCGTATTTGATATTTCACCCAACACTTCTTAGATTTATGGGCTTGATTTTGTTTTACTACAAGTGTTGATCTTGTCAAAATTATTGATACAAATGTTCTATGTTTTTTTTCCTCATGAATATATTTATCTCTATTTTCCCTCATTTATATATTGCCTACTATGATGCATTTTCACTATTACTTGGATGCTTTGTGTTCAATTCCTAGGGAGTGTATTTGAGATTTCACCCACTATGTGTATAACTTATTCTAATGGAATTCAGGCACAATGGTCATCTTGATCATGTCCTACATCTTGTTGATTAGAAGCAGAGAAAATGTAGTTGCAAGTTGTGTGAGAAGGAGAATACAAATTTGAAATATTAGTGTAGTATGCTTACTTGTAAAGTGAGGTTGGACAATGAACTATGCTATGGTAGATTTTCAAAGCCCAAGTGAGGTAGGAAAATCAAAGGGTACTTGTAGCTGAGGAGATCTTATTGTTCGCAATAATATTTATAGGTTTATTACTTATATATTTGTAGTGATTATATGTTTCTTTTATGTTTATCCTAGGTAATTCTTATGTAGAGATGTTCAAGAACGGTGGTGGGAATTATACTTATCTCCCACAAAATTACTTTGATGCTAGGCATCTAATTTTGAGAGTGGAAACATGGTTTTTAGTGTAAGGCACAAAATACACATTTTTACTTTTTTCATTCTTATTTTTAAAATGATTTAAATTCTCTTGGGTCTTCTTGTTAGGGTTTTTAGTAGTGTTTAAGATATGATAATGTTGATAGCATTCATGTTTCATTTCAAGTGAAATGCATATTAGTTAGTATTTGTATTCATTATTTATTATTTTTTAAGATTCCTAAGTGTTGAAATTATATGTGTTGCACACATTGCATAATATTGTTTATCTTGTATTAAATTAAATTATTTTATTATGTAATGTTGCACCTTGATGGGCATGCACTATGTAGAGATTCCCATGGAATGTCCTTGATGAGTTGTATTCTAACATTGTAGTAATATTTGATGTAATTATTTAATAATGACATCCCCAATATTAAATGTGGGTCAATAGGGGTTAGGTAGCACATGGTTTATGTAACCACTTAGTAGTTTTGTGGGAGCTTGCTACTATAAAAGAAACCAGAAGGGTAGTTGTTGATAAAAGATAAAACAAGACAAGGTGAGATGGGTTAGCCAAGGGAGCAATCGTAAAGCTTGGAAGTATGGCATGTGATGTGTAGATTCATGCTTGTTCACATGGATCATTTGGTTCTAGCTATGGATTTGGAGGCTTCCATAGCTTTATTGTAATGATATTTTGTTGAATAATGCATTCTGATGGATGATTTTGGAGGTTGGGTTTTTTTCCTCAATGAGGGTTTCCTAGGGTATATCTTGTGTCACTTTTTTATGGGTATGTTTTCTATTCTCTTGCATGTGGGTTTAAGTGTTTATTTGACTCAAATTTATTATGGGTTATGTAGAAATGGTAATATTTTTGGTTGCAAGTTTCCTTACAAGTGGTATAAGAGCTATGGTAGTGTTGTTGTAATCCTAGATTTAATCCACAGGGATGCATGAAAGAATAAAAGAAAAAACAAGATATATGGGTTTTGTAGGTTGTTTATTGTAGATCTAAGAGTTTAGGTTGTTGGTAGATTTTGGGCATGTGAAATTGTTGGTCAAATTATTTTTTTGGATGTTTCATTTAAAAAAGGATTTTAGGGGAGCTTGCAAAAATGTCCTCCTAGCAAAAAATAGACCTGATCATTGGATCTAGGTTGGCCTTTCCATAAATTTTGATATATAATTTTCTCTACTTTGGCCATGTTGAGAGCAAATGCAAAATTTTTTTAGTTGTAGGTCATGACGACCATCAAATTTAAAACAACCATAATGCTTACTCAAAATATCAGATTTTAGACTGCTTATAGACTTTTGGGCTCATAAGACCTAAAAAAATGTTATAAGAACTCAAGTTTTATGAGCCCAAAAGTTAGACATTAGTTATCTTTTACATAGATTTAGGTATATCTTGGGCATACATAGTTAGATTTTGGACTTCAAATAGTCAATAAGAAGCTCTTGGAGAGCTCTAAACATTGGTTTAAACTTGGTGCATGTTTAGCATGGTTTATTATGTGATATATTGATCTAAATAGTTTATGATTCATATTGACTATGGTAACATCATGAGTTTATGACATGGTATATTTTGGAGATTTGAATTATGATGTCATTATATACTTAGCTTATATTTTAGGTTTTTCTCTTGTTGACATGGTTACTGGAATTTGATTTAGATATGTATGATGACTTGTTGGGTCGACAAGCTACACAGTGTTGTAAGTGATCTATACTTACAGGTTGCATTATTGGCTTGGATATGTATCATGTTTACCCATTGATATTTCATTATTGATGCATATTCAGATTGGTAGCTTTCATTTGGGTTATATATGCTCTTAGTCACATGACTTGTTGATTTGTCTTCATGTAGATGGGATAAGATGTTGTTACCAGGTATAGTTATGGTGGAGGATTGTGGTTGACTATTTTATGCTGACATGTTGGACATTTTGAGAGTTAGATGCTTAGTTCATGGATATGGTCATCATTGATGATTATTTTATTTGGATTCCTAAATTGGTTATGGTGGTTTATCTTTTTGGTTGAGGATTATGGTTTTTAATTTCTTTGAGGAGCTCATGATGTGCACTTTGAGTTCTTCAATGGTTTGATGCCTTGCATTATTCTCATGGTTAGAGGATGGTTTTCATTAAGATGTCACAGATAGCTTGGATACATAGTTTAGTGGGAGCTTGCGATAGTGATGAGGTGATAGTATATGATTGGTTTTTTGTTTAGTTTGTATCTTCTTGTTTTGAAGATCTTGATTTCGCTTGGTAATGACCCTTTTATTTTGTGTGTGTAGACTTGGAGGATCTTCATGTAGGAGATGGATGCTATGATTCCATGAGTGTCTTAGGACCTCGATTGAGTGGGAGTTTGTTAGAATTCATATATTTATTGAGTGTTTTTAGATTTTGGAGGATGTATTAGATCTTGTTGCTATAGAATCATCTTTGACATTTTCATGGTACACTTTTTGGTGGTGGTTATCTCCATGCTATGGGGAGAAGGTTGTTGAAAAGGAAGATTGTTGAGTATAGAAATGAGGGATATTATTGAAATCTATCATGAGAAAAAATATTATTTTGTCACTAATGTCAAACCTACTACTTTCTGGTAAGACAATTGCTAACTTTGGTCTAAATACTATGATTTGATTGATTTATGAAGATGATTTGAAAATAAAGGATAATGAGAGTACCTAGACAAAGATTGAGTTATATGTTGTATAAAAGGAGCACTAAGACTTGTTGTGGTTTCATAATACATGCTCCATTTTTTTGAGAAATGGGGACCCCCTACTTTAATTTTTTAGCATTTTAGATCCCTAGTCTGGGATCTAAGTCTGTTTTAGGGTTTTACCTAGTGTTTTTGCCTAATTTGGGTCTCTACCTGAAAACCTAGATGCTGAAATCCTATTTTTAGAGGGAGAAAATCAAATTTGCACTATCAAGGGACACTATCACATGTAGCACACCTTACCAGGTGCACTAGTGTGCTAAGTTACATGGGAAAGCACTTTCCTCTTGGAAGTGCGTAGCTACGCACCTCCAAGAGGTGTACCTCTGCACTACCGCACCCTTACACCTATACACAACATTGTAAAAACCAAGTTAAAACCTATACAATAAGGTGTGCACCTAACACATCTCATGAAGTGCACAAGGTGTGCACCTTACCTTTGTTACATTAACTAAAAAACTAAAAAATCCTTAAAAAACCTAAACTCTAACTAAGACTTCATCTAGTGAAAGGTGAGCAGATGCGAACCTATCCAAGGTGTGTAGCTATGCACCTTTATATTGACTAAAGATTTTCTAGTGGGTTAAAGGGTGCACACTTAGCACACCCCATGAGGTGCACTAGGTGCACACTCTCATATTTTAAGAGTTAGATAAGGAAGAAAGCACACCTAACTCACCTCTAAGGTGCACCAAGTGCACTCTTTTGTGGTTTTGAGGGTTTGAATGAGCTTTTTGTGTGTTTTGTGATTTTTTTTGTTCTTAGTCTTTTTTTTCATAATTAGGGTTTGTTTAAGGTTTGATTTTCAACTCTTTGGACTAATGTTTGCTTCTTTGTGTAGATGAAAAGACATCCTTAACTTGGTGGGGTCATAACTTTTGACCTAGAGCTCATAATTCAAAACCGTTTACACAATTGGAAAGAAGAACTAAAAATACAATCTTAGTCCCTAAAATTGTGAGCCTTTGGCTACCCAATTTTAGCAATTGATGAAAGTTTCAACTTGAAATTTTGAGCAAAAGATCTCCGAAAAAGCTAGTTAAAAGGACCTAGAAAAACTTATAAAAAAAGTATGAAAAAGTTTCAAACATTTGATCATTTTGGATAATCTAGATCACTTGGTCTCTAACTAGGAAAGATTAGGCAATTGGAGAAGAAAGAATCAAGCAATTTACATTGAAGATCAAAGATACAGAGGTTGGATACATGAACCAGAATAGGTTCTTCACCTTATGCAACTATTAACGACAAGATTCAACACAGGTACCTTGTGATTTTAGAAGCATAAGGAGTTTAGGTCTATGAAATTTTTTGGCTATAAAGAGGGTATAAATCATCAAAATGATCAAACTAAGTACACGAGAGTGATCTAATACCCCATTTGAGAAAAACCCAAAATTCATTTCCAAAACTAAGAACTTTGATTTTTTGGTGAATTAAGCACCTTGCACAAATTTTTCTCAAGGTGTGTAGATGCACTAGTGCACATGTGCACTTCTTTTGAGGTGCACCAATAGTTAACTACCAATTCTAAATTTAGAGCTTTACATGCACTAGAAATGCATTTTGATGACAACTTAACTCCTACAAACATCTAGAGAATGTTGAGCTTCTATTTGTGGCATCTTCTAATGGATTTCTTCTTATTCTTATTTTCTCATGCTTTCTTTGTTTCTAAGTCATGTAAAGGATCATTCATCCATTAAATGATATAAATAAGGATGGAGTCCTACTTAGCACTAGTTAGATAGTTAGTTTATACATAATTAGATTTTTTTTATTAGTTTAGAAGCATATGTTTCCATCAAGATATCTCTCACTCTCAACACAAATTGAGGAGAAGATTTCTTATAAATTTAGGAATGTAATATGTATTCCAAGCCGCCATTATTTTGATGCAATAATAATTTCTATAGGTGCTTGCATTTGGAGTGTAGTGATTCTTTCCTAAGTGTGTTATATATTTTGAATGTATATTCATGGAATGTAATTGAGCCAATAGTTTTTTTGTGTTATTCTAGTTGTGTGATCTTTTAATTCTAGTGTTTGCTATGGGTCTACAAATTCTATTGACAAACTTAGTTCGATAAGAGATCATCATAGTGTTCTTGCATAGCTTTTCATCTCGCATGAGTGCACTTTCCATGGCCTTGCAATTTGATGAAAAGTGAAACATCTCATGGTTACTAAATTCCCATCGACGATTGCATTAGTGGAATTAAGGAAGCATTGCTCCTATTTTCATTAGTTTCCCATTGATCTTTTCAAAGGCTTAACTCATAGACACGTTGTTTTCGTGGCTTATGTCCATTAGGATTTTACCTTTGATGTTATTTTCTTAAATTTCTTGTTACCCTATCTTTGTTATTTGTTTTACTAACCCCTTGGTTAAATTAGGAATTCATATAGTTGCATTGTTAGATTGCATTCTTTTAAAAATAGAAAATACCAAAAACATATCTCTTTTGTGGCTAATTTTGAAACAACAAGAAGATTGACCATTTGATCTAAAATGGGTTCAAACTAGCAAAGGCCTCCCTATGAACAATCACATTTATCTTCAACTGAGTGGATTCTAGTAGGTCACAAGATCACTTAGAAACTTGAAGTTGATTCCAAATCAACTTTTCAAGAGAGGAGTTTGAAAGGATTCTCATTGTTAAGCATCGTGTAAAATGACAACTCAACAAGACCAAGTAAGACTTTGATGATATAGTGTATTCTGTATCTACTTATGGCTACAATGAAAGGATACTTGACCAAAGACAAGAAGAGGACTAAGAATTTTTTTTTTCTTCCAAGCCTAACTGAGCAAACAATGGAATCTGAGTAATTTAGTTTAGGTTGCGCCAAAAGTTAGTTGTGACCAAGAAAATTCAATATGTGCTGAGAAAAGGAAGTTTAGTATGTCCCAAGCACTAGCAAAACTTAGTATGTGTCGAGTTTCAAAGAATGGTAGTAATGATTGAGCAAAGACTTAGTGTATGTCGAGCAACCTATTGTTGATCGAGCATTAGAAGATAGTTATTATCAAGAAAACAACATGTTATCACCGAGTGATAGTAGAAAGAGTTTGACAAAGATTTGACAAATCTAAGCTGACAAAGTTGATTTCTTGAATTCTGTGAAGTGTGTTGAAGATAAGTATGATGAAATGGTGACACAAAATTTTGGATAAACCATTTTGAGGAAAATTTAATGAGGATTGTAAGGGAATTGTCTAGAGAGGGAACAAAATAGAAAAAACAGAGGATTCAATGACTCTAACCTAACCCTAAGATGGATGACTTTGATGAAGTGACAAAAGATCAAAATTATCAATATAAGGAGATACAAGGCTAGAAGCAAAGTGTGAGTGCAAAAGAAAAAGTGTTCAGAGGTGTTGCTTTATATGGTGTCTAAAGGAATGAACCTACAGTTGGCATACTAAGCATGAAGACCTAAGGTGGTGAAGGCTTGAAGGGTGAAGATGATATCAGAGACAAAGGGGAACGAATACCAAGAATAATGGAGAGCTGAATGAGAGATCTATAATGTGAGTTGTTTTATTATCAGATCAAGTCCTATTATTACTTTCTAACAACTATATTGGTCTAGATAATTCCTTTGGATTAAGGTTGACCTAATAGTCATAAATAAATCCTTTAAGGAGGTAAAATTCTAATGGAATGTTCTAAAGTCCTCTAACTAGGCTCACTTTTAATAGGTTGATTGAAATCCTTTAATCAAGGTCATATTTAACAATGTGTATTGTAACCTTTAATAGGGTTGTCTCCTCATAATGCTCACTTCAGAAGAGTGAAAATTGGTAGCATGTTACTAATTTTTTGTCCCAAATTGGATTTCCACATTAAATCCTTGTGTTAAATTGTGTGATTGAACTTGTGGTATTTCATGTTTACATTTATGCAAAGTTCATTTGACCTAGGATAGTAATATACTAATTTTTGAGATATGGGATGATCTAATGAATGCATGCACATGTATTTGCTGAGTACTGAAAAGATTTATCTGTACATTTGGACCTTGGATAATTGATTCACCCCCCTCTTAGTTATTCTAAATTATTCCAACAATGGTTTCATCTTGAAAAGTCATGGGGTTCTTGGTAAAGGTGTGGTTTATGCTTTTATTTGACATCTTATCCTTGGTGTGAGGATTGTTTCATTATTCCATCATGGTATACTATTGATGTACACATTTAGATTTTTGACATGTTATGGTGTGTTCATATGGACCATGTTGTCTCTTTGGTTGAGATGGTTAGATCATGTTTATGTTCCTAAGCCCATGGTTAGAAATTTGACATTGATAATCTGATGGATACTTCATGATATTACTATGTTTCATTTGGAGTTGAAATGGATTGATTAGTCACATGTGCTCATGGATACTTAGAGATGATGGTGATGTTGAATTGTTTTATGATTACAAATGTATTTGTTGGGATGGTTAATAGTTTTATTAGGAAGTCTGAGGAGCATTCACCTAATATGGACTTGAGATGAGATTGTTTTTAGATTAGTGTTGGTTAGAGACTTGGATATCTTGACAACCATTCTAATTATCCACTCTTGGATATCTTGATGAGCATTAAAATCCATAGCAATATCTATCTCCTTGAGCATATGTTGTTATGTTGGTTGAGTTTGGGAGATGGTTTATATTGTGCATATTCCTTGGATTAGGAATGGTTATTCCTCAAGTTAAGAATGGTAATCAGTTTGATCTTCTTGTGAGAGGATTGCATCTATGATTAATTATATATTACGGTTTTGGTATTTTTTATAATGATTCCTTATTCGGGGATGTATGGAGGATATCTTACTTGGCATAGTTTTCATCTAGAGGTGTGTGCAAATGATTTGCATGGTTTCTCTTTGGCCTTGGTTATCTTCAAGGATGTTTAGTTTCACATACATTGGACTTGGGGTTGGTTGAAGATTGTAACCATTGGTTTGTGTTAATGTATGTCATGTGAGAGATGGAATGGTTGTTCTTTGTCTCATTCCTTTGTTGGTTGTGGAGAACTTGGGAGAGCGTTGGAGACTTGTTATGAGAGTTATTCTTGCAGGTTATTAGTTCATGTATTTTGATGTCTGATATTGCATAAATTCACTTCCATGAGATGTTATGAGTAGATTGGTTAGAGATTTTAAATTATCTTTTTTAGTGAGAGCTTCTTGGTATATATGTGATAGGTATTGCTCTTGAGGCTTGTGATTGAAGGGAATAGATTATATATGTTGATATTGTGAGATTCACTTGGTATACCTTTATAGGTATATATGGGTGCTATTTCAGCTTTGGATAATGTATACATGTGATTACCTTTAAATCAAGTGTTTGTGCTTTCCATTTTAGTTGGTACAAGATTTTATGATTCTTATATGATAAGTTGGGTGGCTTTCTCTTTGGATGACTTCTATGTATGTCCAGTGGCAATGACATAATAGGAGGTGGTTGCATTCATGTTTGAGATATTGAATGCTTTGATTTTGTTGTAGGTACCAGGATAGAGCACATGGTATACTTTGATTCATGATGGTGGATGTGCTAGTATAGATTATTCCCTTATTCATTTAAGTGGCTACAGATTGACCCTATTCAATGTATACAACAAATGGGAGATTGTTGAGATTATGTGTATTGCACACATTGGATAATATTTTTTATCTGGTATTATTTTATTTTATTATGTAATGTTGCACCTAGATGGACATGCAAAATTTAGAGATTACCATAGAATATCCTTGATGAGTTTTATTGTAACAGTACAATAATATTTGATGTAATTATTTAATATTTGGAAAATTAATTAAATGCCTAGGATTGAATGTGGGTCAATGGGGGTTAGTTAGCACATGGTTTATGTAAAACCACTTAGTGGTTTTCTAGGAGCTTGCTACTATAAAAGAAACCATAAGGGTAGTTGTTGATAAAAGACAAAGTTAGACACAACAAGACATGTAAGCCAAATGAGCATTTGTAAAGGTTGGAAGCATGACATGAGATGTGTGGATTCATGCTTGTTCACGTGGATTTCTTCATTACAGCTATGGATTTGAAGGCTTCAATGGTTGCTTTGTAATGATGTTTGTTTGAATAATACATGGTGATAGATGCTTTTGGAGGCTAGGTTTTTCTCCTCGATAAGGGTTTTCTAGGGTATATCTTGTGTCACATTTTTATGTGTACATGTTGACTTTTCTCTTGCATGTGGATTTAAGTGTTTATTTGATTTAGATTTATTAT
This sequence comes from Cupressus sempervirens, assembly GCA_028749045.1. Lineage (NCBI taxonomy): Eukaryota > Viridiplantae > Streptophyta > Pinopsida > Cupressales > Cupressaceae > Cupressus > Cupressus sempervirens. Next base: position 599,343,043 of record CM053791.1, on the reverse strand, counting down.
GGGTTATGTAGAAATGGTAATATTTTTGGTTTAAAGATTCATTACAAAAATCACTTGTGCTTGGTTTGATTTTACTTTGTTTTTAACTCTTCTAGTGTGAATTCTACTCAACCTATACCTTTCATCTATCTTCATTCATATATCAAGGATGTAACATATTTTTGAATTTTCTTTTATGATATTTGTGGATCCTTGAGGAAACTCATGTTCTTGTACCACATATAGATAATGTCTCTTTCTCTATGCATATGCTGGTTCACATTGTCCATTTAATCATTTATGGAGCTTTATATCACCTTTGCATTCATTTTGGAGGATTTTAATTCATTCTTTTACATGATTCATAATGGTTATATGTCTTGTATGGAGATGGGGATGAGGATATAGCCCTATATTTTCATGAAACATCAATCAAAGCTCATTTATGCTTTATTCCTAACCAAGGCATCAAATATTGTCTTAGTGAAGCTAACTCAAATTTGAAGGCATTCTAGAGGAACAAATCTTGACTTATCTTGAAGTAGAAGTAAACCAAGTTCCTAGGGAAGAAGTTGAAAGTAATCCTATCCTAAAGATGAAGAATTATTGAAAGGGATGAACATGCTTCCACTGACTTCTCATATTCAACCTTTAGAGGGTCATCAATTTTTTTCCACAACTGAAGAACAATGCATGACTTTTACACTTAAGAGATCAAGGGACCATTGGAAATGATATTTCACAATGAGTCTAAAGAGATTGTTGATCAAGACATAGCTATATTTGTCTATGTGCATAGATTGAAATTCAATGTTGTTTTATCTCCACATTGGGAAAAGTGGTGAAATAAATTAGTTTGGTTCTAAAGGGGTTGAAAGGACTAGGTTATGAAAATATACCTACTAGTTTATTGGACAAGGAGCTGCAATATGTAGAGGACTCCTTGAATCCCATAAATTTATTGGTGGAAATCTTCGTGTTCAATGTATTTGATCAATGGAAATATACAAAATAATCACCCATTATTCAATATCAAAATAGTGTTCCTTAAAGGGAACAATGCTTTGGAAAGGAGTGGATCGTAAAGGAAAGGTGAAGAGTGGTGCATTTATTATTAAAATTCTTTGCTAGGTTGTTAAGAAAGTGGGCCCTTCAAATGTTTTGAAAGTTATATTAAATCATGCCAATATTTGTACAGGTCTTTGGTTATTGAGGAACATTAAAAACACATATTTTCAACACCTTATATTGTTTTCTCTCTTAATCTGATGTTATAAAATATTGGAACAATAATTGAATGGATCAAATAGGTGAATATTGTGGCTAGAGGGAGCAAAACATTTGTCCTAACCATCATATGTCACAATACATATTTAGAACATATTTGAGATTGGGGTTGTTAAAGGTAAGTTAAATAATAGTAAACTTTACAAATTTATTTTAATTTCAATGTTTTTAAGTATGATTTGTTCTTTATTTTGGTTTTGAATTATAGTATTAAGACCCCTTTTACCTCAAACACAATTGTGTTGAGATGACATAAAGGTTCATGAAGCACTATGTAGCATGCTAGTAAATCCAAATTAGTCCATATGGGTGAAATCTAGTATTACAATGGATCAAAGGTTAAACAAAATGACCTTACATGCCATTTGGTCAAGATAATGTTGAGTATGTTCTCAATTTCATTACACTGAAGGTGTACTATATTGAAGAAATCAGGTTACCTTTGTTGATCAACGGTTGATAGTAGATTTAATGCCTTGCAAGACTATTGAAGAGGACTCATCCACCAATCATTTACTGTTTACATTTACTACTATATTTGTCAACATTTATTGGAAGTTGAATAATATCATGGTTTTTGGTCTTACAGAGGATGCCACAATACACTAACAACATTTATTAGATGTTAAAATATGTTTCCTATGATTGTGAGTGCATCATGCAATTATCGTGCATCCAACATGCGATTTAGGGGTCTTCATTGCAAACTTCTATAATTAATGTGCATCCAACATTGCATTTCCTTTTTATTGCGATGTTAATATCTTTTCTTCCACATATGTGTGCAGCATGCCCACTATTCATGTCTTTTGTTGGAGATCATTTACTTCCCACTTTCATCTCCTTTGTATCAGTTGAAAGAAAAAATAATTTGTATACATGTAAAACATTTATTATTATATCTATCATTTTAAAAATTCTATTGTACCAACTTTATCATTGAGTTTTGTTTTAAATTTAAATGTTGCTTCTCTCTTTTTTTAATTGGGCAAGGATGATAATGTATGAGAGCTTGAATATAAACACTATTTTCTCCCATGACTTCATATATTCTTTAATTTTTTAATTTAAAAATAAAATAAAACTATTGTACATTATTATCAATGACCTATACATTCATAAAATATGAAAGATATAGTTGACTCCCATGTGGTCAAGATGCAAAGATCAGAGAAATTTAATTTAATTTTTAATTTTTTCTTACAATATAGATATAAAATATATATTTAATTTTGGATAGTATCAAATTATATTTAAAAACATATTTGTGAAATGCTTGTCAAATTTCTGGAATTTTGATTGTGCTAAATTTTAATCATCACTGTTTTGGAAATGTTGATGTTAAAACTTTATGGACAATCTAAATTCCAAAAAAATTGTCATGTATTTCTAATGAATTATGGAAATATGATAAATTTAATGTATTTGTGGTTTACTTATATTTTTGGATTGTAATACATTTGATTTGAAGGGGAAAATTAATATAAAATCATAATATCAAGATGGATTTATTTTGACACAAAAATGACATTTGTTTTCTTCTTTACTTTGTCATACTACTAATTATTCACAATTATCAACAATTTATTGTCTTCTTTCATTTTTTTAAAACTTTCTACTTTGTGGTTACTATCATGATTTGAGGTAGATTTATTATGATTAAGTTGGAAAATTACATTATAGTTAGTATTATGTTTAAGTTTTGAATTTTGATTAGGGCTAAGGTTAAGTTTAGGTTGAGGTCAGGCTTAAGAATATGATCATCTTTTCTTTGATGAAGTTATGATTTTTATTAGAGTTGGAATTAAGATAAAGGTTAATTTTTATGTCAAGATTAGGGTTAGGGTTGTTTCAATATTTTGTATTAAAAGTTTGTGATCAATATTTGTGACAATGTTTATAGATAATAAAAATTAGTATCCTTAGTAGTTGTACAACATATGCAAAACAATATACCAATTATTTTATTATTTTATTGATCTTTAATATTTCTTAGGCATACTCATTACACCCCAAGGTGTGATTTCTAATTTTGCCTATATTGAGAATGATTCATTATATTGATATGGGTAAGGTCTTGTTTGGTGAGTTATATGATGGCCTCAACTCAAACTTATTTTTGTTGGAGGAAGAGTTCCACAATATAGAGGTGATGAGTTTTCTCCTAAGTTACCACACACCTTCTAAAGGCTAGCTTCAAAAGTTTCTTCACACCAAAGTTAGATACAAAACAAATTTAGTCAGATTGGACAATTCAATCAAAATTCTCTAAGAAGGACACTACAAATTTCTAGTGACTTTGATTAATCCATGATGAATTTGGGAAAATTTGCAATGACTTCAAAATAAACTCTACATTTATGGAGGAATAGGCTTGAATTTGAATATAAATGATTCATGATGATCTTTCTCATGCACCAAAAGCCAACACATGAGTCCAAGGGAAGGTCTCAATCTCCTTTAGTTGATGGAGAGCATGATCTTGCAACTAAATAATAATTCTTGGCAGTGAACTTTTTCGTTCTTCTTGTCGATCCCCTGAGTGATTTAATTGAAAGGTGCTTGAAATGAATTTTGTGTAGAGAAATGGTATAGATTTCTACATACATTAATAATATGTTGAAAATCATTATGAAAAATGTCTTTCGAAGATGAGTTTTTAGAGCCTTGGCACCATTGCAAATTATAAGCCGAGGAGATTAAATAATAGGTTATGTTATAAGGTAAAGAGATGTAAAGTAATTTGGATGCCAAAGTCCCAAATTCCATCTTGAGTTTAAATTTATTTATATTTTATATATAATATTTAGCATATTTTTTTGATAAATAATAGCTAGCATGTTTATTATTGCATATTTATAGATTTAAAAAAGTTAAACATTTTTATTTTTATATTATAATATTTGATAAATAGTTGTATTGTTTTAAAAATTCATAATATATTTATTTTCAATAATTTTAATTTAATAATCTTAAAATATTTGTTGTAGCAATATCCCTCTCCCTCATAATACAACTTGATCTCACATAATGTATAATTAATGTTACAATCATTGCCATTAAAACATTCATAATCCCAATAGGAATTATCTTCACCTTCTTTCATGCTTGCCCACACACCAAAATTGGTCACAATAAAAAGTCAATACAATAAGAATAAGAATATTATTCATGAGGCAAGTAGACCTAGTATTGAGCATGAAGTAAAGAGATAAGAAAACTCATATCAAAAACATTAATATAATCCCAATGTTGGAGGACTTGTTAAAAGACTCGAGAAAGTCTATGGTGGATTCTTGCAAAATTGAAAGGTCTAGGTGAGAAGATTTTGATTCAGAAGAGAGTTTTTGTTGCATGCACATTTGCTTCTTTCTTGAAAATGCATATACCTTTGCAGCTCTTGGCATAGTTTTATGGTATTCTTTCAATTCTTTGCTTTGGAATCAAATTTGCAATGACTATGTTTATTCCATATTGGATCAAATTACCGAGGGATTCTGCATGCCTCCAACTAAGAAAATTCAAATTTGCTAAAGGCCAAAGAATATGCAAAAACCTCTAAATCAAGCCAAAAAAAATTAGGGCAATCCATGATATTAAGAGCATTAAGGAAGCAGATACAAAAATCAATAAGAAGTGATCTTATCAGTTAAAAAAGAGAAGGAATTACTATAAACAACAAATTCCATCTTAATATAAAATTATTTCCTTCCCAAGATCAGATGAAAAATTATTTGGAGGGAAGAAATTTTTTTTATAAGCTCTAAAGAGGTGCAAAAATTAGAGGTGAAGAATCATATCAAAAACTTGATTGCAAGGATTTACATTACATTGCAATTTCCTAAATCAGAAAATAGTCAATCACATCCATGTTGATAGAGAAATAGAGAATGGAAGTTCTCATCAACAACATAGCAAGAAGGAAAATGATAAATAGACAATGTTGGGGTAGAATAACAATATGCAACATGTTGGTCCCAACTAGTACTAAGAGGGGGGGAGGGAGGGAGGTAGAAAAAATACCAACTATAAGAGTGGTTACTCTCCTAACCATTCCAAATATACTAACTGACAACCACTTGACTCTTACAAACAATTATGAATGCAATAAAATAGAGGCAAGTAAACTCACACACAAAAAAACAAATTCATCAATAAACACACTAGTTTTTGTATGTAGAAACTATCAATGAGATGATGAAAACTATAGTGGGGATAATATACCCACTAGCCTTTTACTATAGATAAAATGTTGCCTGGTTAAGAGCTACAAATTATTCCTTCTAGTAACTCATTCTATTAATAATGTTAGTAACCTATTAGGATTACAATCGGCCTGTTAAGGCTACTTGGTTATAAGATTTAGCACTCCTTCTTAGAGGTATCTTGATAAAGGATTTAACATATGCTTTCTACTGAAGCACGCTCAGTTAAGAGCTTACAAGATGATTACATTTTTAAAAAGAAATCAATGTGATCTAAAATGTATATCAATACTTTCTTGATAGATCCCTAATGAATACCTTTTGAGATGGTGTGATCTCCTCTTTTTGCTTAGGTGCACTCTATGATATCATTTTACATCACTCTTCTTTTCTCCTCTTTGATTACCCTTGTCTATAGTGCACAGTACTACTTCTAGGTAGATGTGACCTTTATTCTTGATCCTATGATTATCATCTTCGGTCTTTAATTTTTTATTCCTTTCTATTGGCATAGTGCATCATGCTCTCCTTTAGCTTTTTCTTCATATTGTTCACTTTTTGCATACACCAACACTCTATTTGTTTTTCTTCATTCATACACACTATCAAAATGTGTAAGTCTCCTCCCCTATTTTTAATCTCTAGGTGTTGAAGCCCTAGAATATTATCCCACTCAAACTAGTGAATTCAAAATTTGAATTTGAACTACTAACTGGTTCATGAGAAACCCATGATACCTTAGATATAGGGTCTATACTAGTAGTCATGTGCATCTATTCTAGATCTTGCCTTAATACATTTTTCCTTTTTACATTCTGTAGTTCTTGCCAGAGTACAATCCAAATTTGAATTTTAACGATGCCTAGTTTTCCATGTCATATTGATGACTCTTCATGTTGATAGTAATAGTCTCTACCTCCTCCTATTCTCTAATGCGGATTGGTGAAGATGTCTACTAGTACCCATGAGATGATGTAATCTCCTTGACTAGTTTCCAATCAATGACAATATACTTATGTCAACTCCTCTTCATTATACTGATGTGACTGGTTGGGTCAACAATCTCCACCTTTTGAATTGATAGAAAACACATAACTATGTTCATCTCCATACTTTGTCTTAGTAGGGTTTGATACTAGTAGAATCTTTACTAGTAACTTTTTCAACTTCTTTCTATGTCTTCATTTTATTCCCCTTGTAGTTTATCTCAGACTTGATTTCTTCTCCTAACTATCTTTAGGGTCAACTTTCCCTATTATTATCACTTCTTTGTGTTTCCCTCTTTTCTCTTGTCTCCTTTTTATCAATTTCCAAGTTCTTCATCATCTCCTTCAAGCTTTATCTCTTTATTTCTCCCTTTGATCTTTACCTTTTCCTTTATCTTCCCTTCTAATATCTTATATGTCTAATCATTATATCCCCCTTACCTTATTTTCCCTTCTAAATTCACCTTATTATCTCCCCCATTTTTTCATCAATGACAAATGATATCTTACATCTACAGATTCTAGTTGTGACTTGCATGTATCCATGACCTTTTGGAGTGCCAATGTCAAACTGGCAATTGTTAGTAGGTGCTCTTGCTCTTCCATACTTTCAATGGTGTCCATGGGGTATGTGGATAGTACAAAATATTATTCTTTAACATGTCCTTAAATAATTCCTATTAGGGAAGTATGAAACATTGAAGCTCAAAGAGTGTAGAGTTCCTCTTGTATTGTTTTGCAGTGACCTGGTTGATCGGATGAATCTTTTCATGAATCTGACTAGTGTATACTCAAGATGAACTAGTCAATATATCAAATGATGTTTTAGTGACTTGCAATCCTTCATGATTTTTTCTCAGAGTATCATTTATATCTATCAAAAAGTTTTGTGAGTTTGATATTGTATGAACTATTAGAGAGATATCCTTCAGTAATTAAACTATAGTATCTCTCACCTTAGATAGCTTATGCAAGTGATGCTCAATGAGTTACTTGAGCTTTTCCTATTCCTTTCTTCTATTAAGTGGACTTGGTACTTCAATGATATTTTCATTCTTGAGTATGTGATCTAGTTGATCAATAAGATCTATATCATTATCATGCTTCACATCACCAAGTATTCATGTGAAGTTATTATCCTTGTTGAGATTAAGGTTTGTGCTCATTCTTGTCTCATATGAGATTTCTTAGATACTCTAATTTTCTAAAAATGATTATGATGATTGATCTCTTCACTACTCAAGTCCTTCATTCTTCTGAAAACCTTTTCTAATTTTTTAAGAATTGTCATAGGCTCCTCTAATTTTTGAGCATGCTACTCAAATAGTTCTCCCTCATCTTAAAAACTTGAAGATGATGATGATGAGGAGAGTAGTTCTCTTTTCCTCTTCATCCCTTTCGCTTTTGATTTTTTAGACTCATCTCTTCCTATTTGTAGCTTCCTCTTTGTAGATTTGGGTCTTCTAGAGATTTTTGACTTCTCTAGTGCTAATTGTTTTACAAGTTGGTCAGCTTCCTATTATACACATCTATGCTTGTATGGGGGTTTATTAGTAGTGCCCTTTCTTGGAATCCTTTTGTCTTTGTCCTCTTCTTCTGTGACCTTTGTGGATGTGATTTTATCCACATATTGAGTCTCTTCTTGTGTACTTGGTTGGGTAACACCTTCTTCTCTTCTTTCTCCATGCAAAGTTGTGTATGATTTCTTTGTGTTTGTTACTGGTGGTATCTCAGCTGGCTTGAAGATCTAAACTTATTTTTTTTTTGTTAAAGTGACTTGAGAATTCATCAATCCTAGTGATATTTCACTCACAATGATTTTCAAACTATGAGCTATTGTATATTTAGGTTTCCTTGGTGAGGTTAGGGGGTTCAAGTTAATAGGTTCTTCATCTAATTCATCGACATATCCCTCAAACTCCACTTCTCTGCTAGGGACAAAAGATTTAATTTTCTTTAATTTTTCTTTATCAATAAGATCTATCCTTGTTAGACCCTTCATTTTTCTAGTAGGCTTATGTATGCACATGAACTCCATTTGATCTTTAGTCAAAATCCAAGATTTGATTGCTCTTTCAAATACTTCTCTTTCTTTTTCTATTGTTATTAATGCAACATTTTCTATAGTCAAGAATTTTGAGATGTGTGCTCCTATATACATTTTCCACTTTGTTTGGGTATATTATAGCCTAACCTTTGATAGTGAGTCATTGAGAATTCCTTTGAGTTGGGCTGCACCAGTTTCTCATTTATTTGTGATGACTTTTGCTAACTCATTTGGTAGTACCTTCTTTACCTTATTAGACATTTTTTTTAGGTTCTCATGCTAGCTAATGATTTACTTATAATACTATTATGATCCTTCTCACTCATAGTGTATATCTGTATCTTATCATGTTATAGTTTCTATTATGAAAAAATGTCATTTATTATGTCATCAATGGAAAGTGGAGGAGTAGGATTGCTACCTCTTCTTATTGGTTTCACTTTCCTTGATGATGATTCACATGTAGATGGGTTTGGTCTTTTATGTGCAGGTTTTGGTTTCTCCTTGTCTTCTCTTTTAGTTCTCTTCTTCTTGCTATCATCTTCCTCACTTGAATTGAGTTTTTGTAAGGTTGACTCTCTTCTTGAGTCAATATTCCCTTCTTCACTTTTATGCCTTTACATACTTATAGGCTTGGTTTTGGTTGTCTTTGTAATGCCCCACTAGGGAACCTAAAAGGATAAGTCTAAATGTTACAATGTTTGGTGAATATATTTTTTTGAGTAACTTTTTCTTGATAAGTTCACTTAATCATAGATGTATAAGTCCTAACAAGTTCCATTAAAAAATATTACTTAATTCCCATTAGAAAATTCCATCCTTACTATGTAAGTTAATCCATCTATTAGTGTAATGTCTACTTATAATTTGATACATTATCCATCCTAATATCCCTTTCTAAACTAGGAACTAGTGTCCTAATACATATAATCAAATTTATCTACTAAATGTGCAATAAAGATACATGAAATAGATTTACACCATTAACCATACATGTAAACTTAATCATATTTTATTCACTAATTACTTAGATTGTCCATTTGATAATGTTATGAAGAGTGTGTGGTTCATTATACAGTCATCTAGATACAAGGAAATGCACAATGTCATGTCATCATAGTAACTTTATTCATATTTTGAAATAATACAATATGCTCATTGCTCACATTTCCCTTTTATTTCTCTTTAAAATACCCTTTACCCTTTACATAGCTTTTCAATCCATGATACACATATTTATGATCTTTTACTTTCTTCAAGATTTTACATTACACTATTATATATATTTCTTCCAAAGAGATGCAACACATAGATTTCAAGAATTAATCTTTAACGACTACTCAACAAGGAACCATATAAGCAATCCATGAAAACTGAAACAATACCTCAAAAATATTTACCACCCAACCATGTGGAGCTATAAATGATCCCCTCCCCTGAAATAAGAGATAAGACCATGATCCACATAGGTTCTAAGGTAATCTAAGGCTTATAACCCAAAGTCAAAGTACAAAGGTAATATAAAGCCACATAAAAAATAATGCCCCAAAATGAAATTACAACGAAAATGGATAACCAGAGGAAAAAGTAGAATTAGGGGTTCAACCACATTTAGGTGAGTGTCATCATACATTCCTATAGAGTTGGGATCCTTCCCTTGAGCCAAAGACCATATTGTTATATAAAATATCTTCTCCTTGAGTACTCCAACATGATATGTACGATCATGTAGTGTTGGGATCATTCCCCTATGTCAAAGACTGTCCTACTAAATAAAATATATTCTCTCAAAGTTCTCCAAAAATGTATCCTCATTATCTTAATTAATGTGAATTCCCAAGCCTCCATAATTGATGAATTTTATTAATATTTCCACTTCATTACAAAACTCACATGTAGAACCAACCTACACAATACCTTGGCCTCTAATAAATAGGATTCTTTGGTGGACATTTCTGGGGCTGAGCATCTATGGTGAACCACTCACCTAGGGAATCTATCCTAAAAAAAATCCAAAACCAAAATCAAAGAAGAGTTTAGGTAATAACATTCTTAGAGTCCCATACCCCTAGTTTAAATGAGACCCCAATTCATCATATAAGCATCAAAATACATAAAAAAATCATAAGGCACAAATACTATAAGCATATGTCTTTAAAATCATCAATTTATATATCACATAATAATTTGACATTCCTGTAGGGTCTTAAACAACAATTGGGAGCATGAAAATATAATTAAGAGGTCAACTAGTTAAAATCCCCTAAATCAAGCACATATAATCCCAAAACTTATAAAAAAGAGCTATAGTATATAAAAGAAACCATAGATAAATCACATGGAAGATATCCTAATACAATATTCCTTTCCTCTAGTTAACAATAACCCTCTAATAGGAGATAACATATCTCCAAAAACTAGTGGCTAAATACCATAGGAAAATACATATCTATTTTTACAAAATAACTCAAAACTTTTAATAACTATTGGAATTGAATATACAAATATAACACACCATGATAACATATAAATAGACATATTTCTATGACATAAATAATGCAATCAATAAGTTCAATCCATACCTCAAGTCCTACGAAGATTTAGGGGAAGCAGGAGCAAGGAGATAAATAGAGTAAAATAAATCCATTTGAAAACCATCACTCAAACCTCTCCAATTTCACAAATCTCTAAGGTTGAAGATGAATCAATTCCACAAAAATAAGTCTCTCTCTCTCAACCCTTTAAACTCTTACATATAACACTCTCCAAAAGGAAATAAATTTACAATTCCTTAAAGAATTATACTCATAAACTCTCCCTCACATATCATTAAATTTTCTCCATAAAAATATTCATAAAAAGTAGAACCAGTCTCTCTTCTACTTTTCATCCTTCCTCCCCCTTCACATTTATATTTTACACCACATATGTATGTCCTTGAATAGCTTCCATACCCCTTTAGGGGAATAGACACCACCCTTTTAAATAAAAATAATTCCAAAATCTAAAATTGGCTTATCTTATGTAACTAACTACCATTTTAGAAGTTGTTTAGGAACATTAGGGGTATATAATGAATAAATGGTCCCAAAATGATGCAAATACCCCCTTTGGTTCTTTAAAACTCATTTTCATATGCCCAACATTATATTCATGTCTTGATCTCATATTCTTCCACATGGGTAGCACATATTACCTTTTTCTCTTCAATGCATATTATAAATCCTCTTCTAAGTACTTGTGATTTTTATTTTATACCTTTTAATTTCTTTCTTTTTTATATTCTAATATATTTATCTTTATATCTAAGTATATAAATAAATCACTAACAATAATTTATAACATATGAAAATACTTAAATACATTAACTATGTAACAATGTATATTTATACAGGCCTCTATGTGTGCACCCATATATGCCTATATAAATATACCAAACAAATATCATAGAAAATTTATATGAAAATGAAAATATCCAAATCATGAACTCATAACCCTCAACACGAGAATCCATCGATAAAACTGTATAAAAAGAAAGATAAAAATACAATCCATACACTAGGTGACTGACTTCCTATTAGATTTCTAAGGATATAACGATGCTTACACGGATCATGGTTCCATATCCTTTTAACAACAGTTGGTTCAAGGATTTTGAGTCACACTTAGACCTATGCATCTAGGTGGAGTTGATGCTTGGTACCTGCACACCTACATCACCAAGTGACAAGATACTATATATATATATATATATATATATATATATATATATATATATATATATATATATATATATGAACAATAACACACAAGGAAGGAGGAGTGCGACATTGTGTAAATCTTTAGAAGAAGTGACTATGAATGCCTCCCTTCATCTGGAAGACACAAAAAGTATAGTAAACACACATATATATAAGGAATCAAGGGTTGAACAAATAATAATTTTAACATTATAAATAAGGTATTAAAAGCATAAATAAAGAAAAAATCATGATACAATTCAACCATAGAACCAATCTCCTATAGATATTATATAGAAAATGATCAAGTGTCTAATGTGAGAAATATTTAACATCATAATAAGGAAATCATGTATATGATCTAGATATAAATATATTATAGCATAAGAACCTAGTTTATTACTACTTTTAGAGTATATAGATACCATTCTTTTTTGTTAAGAAAGTGAGATGTTATCTTATAGTTTTACCTATGCATGAATTTGTAAAATTGTGAAATCAAGCAGTACTAGAAGTATTACAATTTTCTTCCTTTTTCTTTCTTCCTTGTCTTTTTCTATTCTGGCCACTGTACTCCTCAATTCTCTTGTACCATATGGTGGTAGCCTACTGTCAACAAGTATTGACAATATCAATTTTATGACATTCATTTTCTCTCTTTTTGTTAGTTTATACTATAATGTCGTAAGTCAGTGGGTTCTTGTCTTCACATGCTATATCATACAAGTATTTGTCCATACTAGGAAGGAAAACTCATTTCTATATTCTTCTAGTAGGATAAAGGGTATCATTCCCATTTTCTCATTAAATCCTTGGATGTATTAAAATTGTAAGAATTTTCCTTAGGGAAAAATTCACCCAAGACCAAGGAACTCAAGCAAAAGCACAATAGTAGACCAAAGGAGTATGATAAAAATGATGATATTATATTCATTCAATATATTGAAAGTACACAAGGAGTACCTATATATAAAGGCCTCTAGAATGCTTTTAGAATTCCTAGGAATCATCAACATGATAAGTCATACAACTAGGCACATGTCCACCATATATGGGTTATCGTCCATTAAGCACAAGAGTAAGTGTGATGATGAGAGGATAAGCCTACAAAGGTGTAGCACACAATATTATGGTGTAGACACCATGTGCTAAATTTTGAGTGTGAATAACTATGTTGTCTACATGACAACTCAATTAATTATGCAAACTCCAGTGTTGTAGACACCATGTACTGAATTAGAGTTGCTTACTCCAGTGTTGTCAACATGACAACTCATAAGATTATGCAAACTCCTAAGTGTCTCACCTAAGAAATAATAAAATAATGCATAATAATAAATTAATGCATTAACCTAAGTAAACTTAAGTAAAGTGTAATAAGTAAATACTTATTTACACCAACAACCCCCCCCAAGTGTAACTCAAGGGAATGCACTTAAGCTTACGAAAGCTAGAATGAAATACATGATGGGTCCTGGATACTAGGCCATGTTAGGTACCCATGTACATAATGAAATGCAATCTCTCATAAAGTGGAGAAAGAGGGAAAACCTCATGGGAAAATACCTCCCCCAAAAAGAGAGATGAAAAGACAAGATGCATGGATAGATGGAGTAATCAAGATCCTCCCATTATGACATACATCAAGTATATACAATAGAGAAATGTGAGAAGAACACTATCCAAAAAGAGGAAAAGGTCCCCCCCATAAATGAAGAGTGTCAATTAGTGATAGCCACTCTGATGTAGAATTTGATCCAAGACTACTAAATAGTGTTCCTCCCCTTTGGAAGAAGCAATACCATAGGTACAAGTGAGATGCTTCCACTATTGTCTCCCCCCCAAATGAAGAGTGTTGATTAGTGATAGCTGCTCTGATGTAGAAGTTGATCCAAGACTACTAAATAGTGTTCCTCCCCTTTGGAAGAAGCAATACCATAGGTACAAGTGAGATGCTTCCACTGTGTGTGGAAAGAATCTCGATGACGGATGATGTCTTTGAAACTTTCTCAACAATCCTTGTGTCAATACTGACTGTCACCCCTTCTAATGTTGCTGAAAAGAACACTATTAGATCCGGCAAGGATGGATGTAGAACTTGTCCCAAAGAACATACTATCTCCTTAGATGATAAAGAGACCTCTTGCAATTGCTATACATAAGGATCCACATTCACATCAAGCTGTGAAGATCGGTCATGTAGAGAATGGACATGAGGGTCAGAGTGAGCCCTCACAAAAACTCAAGAAGGATCTTCTCAATCAAAGAGAAGATGTATATCATCAATGATGTCTCCCAAATTCTACTATATATGAATCCACAAACAAACTTGAAATATCTACTATGTAGTCATCCTCTGATGCTAGAGTTGGAAGACTAGGTGTACCATGGTGTGCTGGACCTATCACTATGGTGATATATGCATGTGGAATATGCTGATGTTGTGACCTCTCACTGCAATTTTTGATAGAACCCCATGTATCTAAATCTATTGAAACACTATCAATAGTGTCACTATCAGTTTCCACAATGTATGATGTATAGAGACGATTAAAGGATAAGCTTGATGAACTTTCCTCAAAGTGTACATCCTTCTCTACAAAAATCTAATGTGTCTTAGGATCCATAAGTCTATATGCCTTAACACTATCTTCATATTCATTGAATTACAAGGCTTAGGTGGTGGTGCCTTGCATCTCTTGGAAGAAATGTTTTCTCATCTAGACAACCGAAGACTTTGAAGTGTGTCACAACTAGTTTTCTATCACACCATACCTGAAAAGGAGTCTTTCTATCTAAGGTAGGATGAGGAGACATATTAAGTATGTGATTGGCACTTCTGATTGGTTTGACTTCAAGAGATGGATCTAGAGACTTGGCTTGTATCATGCAACTTGCCACTGACTTAAGAGTTTGTATCCTCAGTGCTACAACATTTGTCTTATGTGAGCTAAATGCTGGTGGATTCTGAAGATCAATGCCCTCAAATTTGCAAAAGTATTTAAGTATTTTGTTCACATATAAAATTTCATTGTCCTTTTGAAGAATTTTGATGGCTTTCCTTGATTTTTGTTCAACATGAGTCTTGAAGGCTAGAAACTTATCCAACACTTCATTCTTGTGATGAAGAAAATAGACCCAAGTATACTGTGAAAAGTCATCAATGAAAGTAAGTATGTAGCAACCCTGGTTGACTGATGTCATTGCAAAAGGACCTCCTAGTACCATGTGAACTAATTAAAGAACAACTGGTGCTCCTGAAGACTTCCCTTTATATGACTTCTCCTTTGGATGCATATTCACTAAACATGTTCAACATTCACCATGGGAAAAATTGATTGTAGGTAGACCTTTGACCATATTATGTGAGAAAAGTTGCTGAAGATAGCAAAAGGCAAGATATCCATACCGCTCATGCCATAATTTGGTTTGTGAATTAGATTGATTCAAAAAGGCTTGTGAAGGAGACTTGGGCACAAAGTGGGATAAAGAATACAACCTTTTGCCATGATTAACTTTCCCCACTACAACCAATGAATCATCTTTTAGATTGTACACCTTTGTTGAGTTAGGAAGGAACTCAAATTTATGACCATCTCTAGGGTGAGTGATTTGGTAAATTGAGAGGAGATTAAAACTTAGGTTAGGAACATAGAGAAAATCTTTGAACTCCCCATTTTCCATTTTCACATTTCCTTTCCCTTCAACTTCCATTTTTGTATGATCTCCTACAAAGATGTGTGGTACCTTTGACTACTTTAATGAAGAAAAGTCTCCTTTTGAAGAACCCATATGATATGAGGCACCTAAGTCAAGAATCCATTCCATTGAAGAACTTGAATTTTCCATGAGTGCTTGACCTTTTCCATTTGAATCTAAAGAAGACCCTTTCTCCTTATAGGCATTAGGCAGTGAAACATTATTTTTCTTTATGATGTTAGTTAACTCATCAATATTTTTATGATAACACTCATGTTCTTCATGACCCAATTTATTGCAATAAGCACACTTTTTCTTCTCCTTATTAGTGTACACCTTCTTGTTTGAATTTGAGGAAGACTTACCCTATTGATTTGATGAAGGTGTTGTCTTTTTTGCATCTTCTAATTTGTTATTCTTCCACTTCTTATTCTTGCCCTTTCCTTTATTTGAAGATTGACCAGCTAAATTTTGAGAACCCTCATTATTTGCCACCAATGCCTTTGACTTGAGTGTTTTGAGAATCCCCATTGATTTCAACTTCTTTTCTTCTTCATCCAACAATATAGCATAGTGATCAAAAGAGACTTTATGATAGGAAGACCCTAATGTATTCTTTGAGGTGTTATAAGAAGAAACAAATGTAAAGTACTTAGATGGCAATTTATTATGAATGAGATAGATTAACCTATCATATTTAATAGGACTCCCATAATCATCAACCTTCATTCTTAATTCATTCACCTTTATGATAAAATCCTATATGGAATCAAATGTCTTTAGATCTAAGGAGACAAGATCATCTTCAATTTTGAAACCATCTTCCTCAGAAATTTTACCATATAGGTTTTGGAGGGTATCCAAAGCTTCCTTGGATGTATGAGACTTCTAAATCTAATATATGATCTTCTCTTCAACCCCCAAAGAAATATCGCCCATGGCTTTCCTATCAATTATTTTCCAAGCTGAATTTTCAGTTGTAGATACTTGATCACTTGTTGGTTTAGGAAGGGTACCGTCTACATATTGAGAAACTCCTTTATGCATTAAATGACACCACATTTTAATGGACCATTTAGCATAGTTATGTGGAGTTAATTTTGGAAACTTAAAATGTCCCATGATGTAGAAAATGAAAGAAAATAGTAGAAAAAAGAGGAACACAACACCAAGAACACACCCCCTTTTCACTCAATGAAGAAACCCCTCGAAAAAAGATGTTTTTGGAACTTTATATGTAGTACATTTAAAATGTCAACTTGCCAATTTTGACCTTAGTGGAATTTTGGTTTTGCATTTATATAACCTCCTTATGTAGTTCAAAATTGGATCATTACAATGTATCTAAGATATAGAACAATTCTGAAGATATATCAAAGCATTACAATGCAGAAAAGGACCTAATTCTTAAAGTGATACTTTTTTCCACAAAACCCTATAATTTGATTGCAGATCTGGAAAGTAGACAAAAAAATGCACTTTCAAAAAAATGGAACCTATTTTCATTTCTAGATGAGCCTGTACGGAGCAATAGAAGTTGTAAAATGAAGGATTGGATAGGTACAATCACCAAAAGATTCAATTTCTGACAAATCCATGCACCAAAACTAAAAAAAACTATACCACTAAAAAGTTTAGGAAATTCTACCTAGAAAAAAAAAAGCGCACCTAATTTGGAGTCTAGATGACTGAGATATGGCCTCCCAAAGTTAGACTGTCAAATTGAAAATCAATCTGGAGAGGGGTTGGATTAGCAAAAGATGTGGTTATATTTGATGGTCATATAACTGTCACACCAATTCTATTTTGTCCCTAGATGATGGTCAGACAATCATTAAATTTAGGATAGTGAACTGCTGATATTAGCATACTCGGGCCCTCTGATGATGTCACATTGACATAATAATGACATTAGCTTGTATGGATTGTAAAAAACCATACAGATTAGGATGATGTGTCTACTGAGGTGGCATACAGATGTCCATGTATACTATTGACTAGGCAGATTTGCTAAGAGGTCTACATTGAGTTAGGGTTCTGTAGTGTTTTGTAGGGTGTCCATGTGTAACAAATGTGACTTCGCTGCGTGGCCTAGGTTGACAGGGTTAGATGCCATGTGGACAGCTATTATACTACTATGTGGCTCAGTGTTCGTGCTAGATTTTGAATGTTCACAACAGATTTCAAACACTATCGAGATCTTTTCATGAGAGTCGGAGTCGAAGGTTTAATCCCACATTGGTGAGAAGGAGAACCTTTGCTGATTTTATAAGGTGAATCGTGCAGAAGCTAAATGAAAAGGAAGGCCATTGGGACATGAATTCCATCTACCAATTCTTGGCTAGAAATATACGTTGGCTGGTCAAGATTTGAATGCCATTGGATTTGTGGGTTTATCTCACTGGTATAGTTGCCAGATTATGCGAAGGTGCCCATAATTAATGAAGATAGAATATCTGCCAAAATAAAGATGAACATTCTGTGCAGGGCCAGGGTGTTACTGCCCAGCTTTGCAAAAAAAGTTTCTCTATAGGGGCATGTAGGGCCAAAAAAAATCCAATTCAAAAATAATGTAGAGAATAAATAAAATTACAGATCTAAAACAATTGAAATCCACAGATCTAATAAATGACCATACCCAGTTTGCAAATTGGGCCTTTGGGTGCTGGTTCACAAAAGTTTTTTGCCTCAAAATTGACTTTGGCCAAGAATAGGGGAATTTATAGCTGATTTTCATTGAATCGATGTTTCAGACAGAATGGTGAGGTCTGATTTGGCTCTAGATGCTCCCAATTTCTGCAAATTCTTTGGATCTGGGTTGAGTTGCTAAAGTATTAATGGTCTTGAATGGCTATGTGTAAAGAATCTCCCCAAGCTTTGATACCATGTAAGAATTTTCCTTAGGTCAAAATTCACCCAAGAATAAGGAACTCAAGCACAAGCACAACAATAGACCAAAATTGTATGATCAGAATGATGATATGATATTCATTCAATATATTGAAAGTACAATAGGAGTGCATGTATATAAAGGCCTCTAGAATGCATAGGAATCATCAACATGATAAGTCATACAACCAGACACATGTCCAGCAGATATGGGTTATCCTCCATTAAGCACAAGAGTAAGTGTGATGATGAGAGGATTAGCCTACAAAGGTGTAGCACACAAAATTATGGTGTAGACACCATGTGCTAAATGAGGAGTGCAAATAACTATGTTGTCTACATGAAAACTCAATTAATTATGCAAACTCCAGTGTTGTAGACACCATGTGCTGAATTAGAGTTTCTTACTCTAGTGTTGTCAACATGACAACTCATAAGAGTATGCAAACTCCTAAGTGTCTCACCTAAGAAATAATAAATTAATGAATAATAATAAATTAATGCATTAACCTAAGTAAGCTTAAGTAAAGTGTAATGAGTAAATACTTATTTAAACCAACAAAAATATCTTTTGAATATGTCATCTTTATAATCTCCTAAAGTCATGTACGATTATAGACTTGTTCACAATTTGTCATATCCTTAAACTAATTGATTACACCTTTTCTAGAAATTTATTGTATAAATTATAAAAATATACATATTATTAGAGCTTCATATTCAAATGAATGTACATTAGGATCTTCTTTGATCTTTGTGAGGTTCATCATCATCTTCTCATACAACCATCCACCTAATTCAAGTGGGGCACTTTCATGAATAATTTTATATGTTGCATGTATCGCTCCATAGGGTACATAGCTAGCCTTACTTGTGAAATAGAGTATATATACAATTACCATTGTAAAAAAGCTCATATTAGAGTCAGATATCTCATCAATAGCAAATGTTCATCCTAATTTCCTTGCCTTAGTCAATCTTGCAACTTTATCAGTTGTGCCTTTTCTAGTGTTTAGCCTTGCTTCTGTGTCATTGAGCCCTATTTCCCCAAGGATAAATATCTTTATAATTGCATAGGGTCTATCAAGCCATGTGTACTTTTCATGTACTCTACTTAGTACAACTCTCACCCAATTTTCTTTAATAAAATTAGTGATTTCAGGTTATGTAGTTTAGTTTTGTGTTCATCAAGTGTCACCATTCTTTCTTCATTATGCCTTCCTCCACAAATGTTGTGAATGCCTCATTAACCTTGTCCACTCTCAGTTCTAAAATGTTTTCCCTTAGATAATGAATGACATATTCTACCAATAGAACATCTATAGGCAACATGAGGATAGTTTCATTGTTTGGTTTCTTGCATCTCCCTTTAGTGAGGTAACCACATATTCCAGTTCTGTCAATTCTTTATTGGTAAAAAGATCAATCTTGTGAATATTGTATGCCATTATTCTCTT
The DNA here is from genome assembly GCA_028749045.1 of Cupressus sempervirens. Taxonomy (NCBI): domain Eukaryota; kingdom Viridiplantae; phylum Streptophyta; class Pinopsida; order Cupressales; family Cupressaceae; genus Cupressus; species Cupressus sempervirens. Next base: position 599,322,754 of record CM053791.1, on the reverse strand, counting down.
TGTACCTTCCTAAAACTTCTCAGCTCTTCATCCCTTTTATCCTTACCTTACTACTATTAGAAGACTTTTTCATGGGCAAAATGGTGCATAGTTGCTTTACTAGGTTCTCTCAGATTTTAATCAACTCAAGGATTTGAGTTTGCAAAGTGATAATAGACCCATATTAACCTATTTATAACCTTTGATGAGCTATCATTATGTTAACATGAATAAAAAATGGTAAACACAACACTTACCTACCTATCCTTTCATAATTAATGTAGATAGCCCATGCAACGATGATCGTTATCTAAACATTCTCTAGTCATGACACATTCTCCTTATGTTTTTTTCATGCATTATTCTACCAATTTTGATTAGGGGAGTAGTATATGGTGTGTGATTTAAAATTCAACCCCTTCTATGATTAGAATAGATTAGTTTTCCATAGAAGTCTCACCAACAATAGGTGAGATGTTAGAAATTAAAGTCCACCAAGATAATTGAGAGGGGGGGTGAGGGGTGAATCAGTTATGTATTTTAAAAAACCCTCAATATTTTTATTAATTTTGAGACATGTAAAAAATTGATACAACAACCATAGAAAGATAGCCATAGAAACTAACACCACATATGTTAACTAGGGAAACCCCCTATAGCAATGATGCCCACAAGATGATGTACTAATATAAAAGTTCCTTGTGAAAGGATACACCCTATTAGGAGTTAATGAAATACAATCAATACATACGAGTCCATTTTAGGAGACTTTGAATCTCTATTAGGATATTGCAACCCTATTAGGAGTCTTGTCAACCCTATTAAGAGTTGTAAGGAGGACAACTAAACCCATTGTCCAAATAATCTCAGTACTATTCTCACTGAATAATACAAATATAAAGTAACAATTGTCCAACCAACAACTTATCTTGCCAAATAAATTTATTTTAAGCTCATCGTGCATCAGTAATACCAAATTCTACTTTGATCAAAAGATATTCACATTTAGGTTTAGTCATACATTAAGTACCATACTGTATCTCATTTTCAAGTTCACATAACCAACAAATGATCTCACTGATCACACAAGCACACATACCATAAGGAAATAATTTTTTGTTTATGTTAAGTCTTAAAGGATAATTATTGTGTCTTTCTTGAGGCTTTCCCAATTTACAATTATAATATAAGACAATCTTAAGATATTACAATACACATTACATCATATATTTATATCTTTTCAAGATTACAAACAAACTATCAAATCATAATCTTCATAACTTTCCACACAATTATCTTCTGATTATGCCCTCTTAACCAAGGATTCTATGATATTTATTCAATCTTTTTTTCAGTTTTCTTAACTAATTCCATCCCTATGAGAAGATATAATCAAAACAACAACATCCACTTTTCAAAAATGTTGTTTGAAAGCTGCCTTCATCAAACTCCTCACAACTCTATCCAGTCTTTTGTATTTCCACACATGATCTTAGTTGTAGCATGAAAACATAATTTAGAACATAACATCAATTGTACATAAGCTAATATTTAATCCTTGAACCATACCAAATGATCCAACCTTTGTAACTATGATAGTCTTTACAAAATAGCAAGTATGTTGACATCAATGACAAGCACTATCATGAATGCAACACATAACTAATGCATCATATCTTCAATAATGATAATATACTCCTCCATAGGAATATCATTAACACTCATGCTAACACAAACTTCCTACTTCTTCAAATTTGACCTCTTTTCTTTCGTCTACTTTCCTTGTCCATACCTTGTTGAAGTCCATTCCGAGTTCCTCTTTTTTTTGCTATCTTGTTCTTCACTTTGCTATTAAAATATTGTACTTCTTCATCTATAACATGCATGCTAACTTGAACTTCCTACTTCTTCATACTTGACCTATTTTCTTTCATCTACCTTCTTTGTCCATACCTTTTTGAAGTCCATTCTAACTTCCTCTTTTTCAACTATCTTGTTCTTCCCTTTGCTATTGAAGTTTGGTACTTTAGATGCTTTTCTTGATCCACAATCTTTAGAAAGATGAACTATCTTGCTATAGTAATAATAGATCATGGTTGTTCCTCTAAATGGTCCTAATTAACTCCTTTGATTGATTCTTGTGTGAAAGTGGTCAATTGTATGTCCTTTGTTATCATAGGCTGAACATACATGTGTACTATATTTGTTCTTCCATATTGGACTGGAGATTCTCTCAGATTGTTGATTTTTCCATTCTCTTGATCTGCATACCTCTACCTTATATCCATACTTATTATAGTAGTAATAGTAGCCATCAAATATTATCTCATGAGAATGAAATCTACACTCTTGGGAGGAGTGACCATACCGATGGCATGTGTTGTAGTACCCATAAATAGTATATTATGCACTAGGTGCAACCTTTCTATGCCATCATATATTTGAGGTGTGACCTACTTGGCCACAACAATGATAAGTTGGTTTCTTAGGCTTCTTACCTTTAGACAATATTTACCCTTGTCCTTATATGGTTTGGTTCTTTCTCTCAAATGTCTTTCTACTTTTAGTCTTGTTGTATCCTTCATAGCCAAGATCAGTTACGCTCTTAGTCTTCCTTTGAGCTTTGGGCTACTCATCTACCTGATCAGAGCTTCCATTAAAATTTCTCAGCTTATCATTCCTCTCATTGGTACCTCATTTAGTCTTTGAATTTTCTCAACCTTTTATTTGGTGTTATCTTCATCTTCTCTTTTTTCTTCAATGGGTTCACTTAGTTCTTTTTAAACTTTCTCTAGTGCTTGTGCAACATCACTTTTCTCTTTCTGTGCTTGGCTCAACCTCTTTGATGCTTCTTCTACTTCTTTCTTCAATTTAGCAACTAGCTTTCTCAACTTCTTGTTATTGGTTGTGAGGTTAGAGATAGTTTCTTTAGATTCATTTGTATCACTTTTCTCTTCCATTTGGTCAATGATCTCAAGAATTTCATCAAGTTTCTTCATAAGGTTCTTTCTTTTTGCTAATGATTCTCTTAGATTTTTCTTTAGATCCTCTACAGTGCCAAAAGACTCTTCATATTGTAGAAGTTAAAATATCAAACCCATAGCTCCCAAGAATCACCTACATTCAAACACCTATCACAGAAAGAGAAGCAAAAATTTATGGAGGCAGGAATTTCTAGATCCATAGATGAGACATTCTTGATGAGAAAAAAGAGATTTCTATTATCAATAATGAATTAATCTCACTAAATGTTTATAATGAGAGATTTCCCTTATAAAGGATATCGAAACCCTAAAAAGTTCTAACCTAGGTTGCATCATAATTAATAATAAAAATAATTAATTATTAGATGCCTAAAGTTTAGCTTAAGAAAACTAGAGTTAATTAGAAAATATCTAATTACTCTAACACCTCCCCTTAAGATAAACTTAGGGAGTAGCTAAAAACCTAGTAAATACTACTAAAAGTATATTTGGCTCCTGATAACAAGGCCTAATGAGGTACCCAAGCACAACCAAATCTCTAAAAATAGGAGAAATAGAGAAAACCACATGGGAAAAACCCTACTCCAAAAAGAGATGGAAAACATGCTAAAAGAAACTAGTGAAGGAGTGAAGAAGCCTCCAAATTAGGGAATGTTCTAGAAGATAGGAACAAAAGATGATCATGAAGAACATCACTAAAGCATGTAGAACCTATAAAGCTCTATCAAAAGTAACTATTGATCAGAGGGACCTCCACTGAAATAGAACCTGGCCAAGTAGAGAAGACTATAATTAGCATCAAATCAAGAGGCACATAAGGAAAGTAGTTGAAATCAAAGATATAGATGGCATGAAACACCAAAGCCTAAAGAGTTGATCAATTGAACCAAGGAAGCATGAAAAATAATAGAACCCCCCTAATGTAGACAAGGGTGAGGTGAAAAAAATTGGAAAATGGTCCAAAAGAACTGCATTTCAAGGAACCACGATCAAGATGCCAAAAATAGTACATATGTGTGTACTGAGGTGATCAATCTTAGACACATCATGAGGCTAATGTCATGGAAGGGATACTCACTAGACAAAGGAAGATGGCAAACAAAGGAAAAACATCAACCCTCCATGGAAATTTAATCATGAGTAGTGCATGTACAATAAGGCACAGAATACGGTGAATCCTAAGAATACAATAATCAACATGAGTGCCCTTAGATGACATTTCTCGAGTCAGAAGGCAAAACAACTAAAAAAAATGTGATATGAAACTTTATCTTAATGCACTTGCAAGAATGCATAAAAATGATGTCTAAATAGACCAAAAGAGACATATGACTAATACAATAGATTGTACAAGTTATGAAAAATCATTTGAAGCAAAAAAATTGATCCTCAAACTTGAAACAACCAAGATATCCACCAGAATGAAAAAATGAAAAAGACTAAATAGAAAGTTCTTGGATCAGAATCTAGAAAAACAACCAACATTAATGAAATAAGTTTGGAACAAACTTTCAACCAATATAAAGAATTCCCAAATCGAAGATTGTATGCTCAAGATATATCTCCCAGAGTGCAAAACTGTACCCCTAACTTTGATAGTAGAAAAAGCCACAAAAAAGCATCAAAACTAAGAAACACTTGTACCATTGTGATGGGCTTAGAACCAAAATTTTGATGATATCTCATTTTTGGAAAATGGAGTCTATATGCTTGAGATATGAACAAAAATGCAAAGGTAGGTCCAAACAAAGCCTGAAGAGGTGATAGGAATGCTGATGCAATGCTGATATTGTGCTAATGTTAGCAAGTGACAAGCCCAAATTTGACTATCAAATGACTGTCGAGGAAAAAAAGCCATAAAATGAACCCTATCTGAAAAATAATATTTGAACACTAGAAAAAAGACAAAGATTGCAAAAAATCAGTGTCACCGATAAAATAGTCAATGTTAGAGTAAAAATCTAGTGGCCAATAGTGAATCTCTCATGTAAATAAAATGCATTTTGCATCAGCAAATCAAGCATGACTGATAAGCAAGGATAGGGCATTGCCCCAAAACACACCACTGAGTCTATACGAAAAATGGCCATTAGCTATCTCATATCCAAGCCAACCAAACTAAAAAACTAATAATACTACCAACTACAATGACAAATATCATGAGACATACATTTGCAATTATAAAAATGGCTTGGATAGTTGCAATATCTTTAATTCCCATGCATAAAAGTCCAGTCACAATGATTAAAAGGATTCCATCACATCACCAATATCAAAAAATGGTGATGAACTAAATTTTTTAGCAAGTTATCTTCCCTTCCAAAGAATAGAGCCAGATTGGGAGAGATACCATGGGATACAACAATCCCACCCACTATATAGTCCAATATAAGTGCCCAACCTATCAGCTAGGCAATCCCTTCTCCAACACAAATGTATGAATAATGATGTGCACTACATCCAGATGGACAATGACTTGCAAGTTCAGGATAGAAAAATGTTGAAAGGGCAACAACTATTCCGCCTATTAAAAAAGAAATGGTAAGTGTTGGCCCTATCTTCTCTTTGGAAACTTCCCCAACAAGGACATATACACTAGCTCCAATTGTCAACCCAACACCAATGGGAATGAGAAAGGATAGTAAAGTAAAAAAAAAACACTAGTAAAGGCACCCAAGAATAGCTAAAAATTGCATGGCTCTTTCCAATATGCCAACAAGAGCATGGAGCCCAAAAATGCCTCCACTAAATTTGTTGGAGAGTGCAATCACCAAAACTCCATGAAATTGTCAACTGACCAAATTAGATAGTGAATGACAAAGATTTGCATCCCCAAAATATTTAAGGAGCCCTATGTGAGCATAGTTAGCCAATACTTGATGCATATGATCCAAGGATAGAGGTGTGGAGTCCAAAGTGCATGGATGCAAAATCTATCTTCCAAAAGTCTATGCTTGTGAAAGAAAGACCACAGATTGGAAAATTACAAAAAATGCCAAATGGGTGAGTAGGCAGCATTCCCAAAGTAGAGTCATAGACCAAGGTGTAGACCTCCCCAAAAAAGCATGTCTCCTCTTAATTTTTTGATTAAAAATTTAAAAAAATTATTGTCTCGTTTTGTGTGCCCAAGTCAAAATGACTTGGGTGCAAAAATTTTCTCTTCAGATTTCAACATTGTCCAAACTAGACATATTTTATATGAAAATGGGGTTTTCAAGCACTTTGAGCTCAATGGTGATGTCCGTTTAGGCTCAGAGTGCTATGAAAATATGTCCTCCCTTGATCCAATTCAAAATCCATTAAAAGCTTAGATCTGAAAATTGATGCTAAATCTCTCACAAATAGAATAAGGGCATGGAGATCTAGAGCTCTGATACCATGTAGAAGTTGATGAAAGATCTACCCCACAACTTCCAAGAATCACCTTTATGCAAATACTTGTCACAGAAAGATAAGCAAAAGCTATGGAGGCAATAATTGCCAGATCCATAGATGAGACATTCTTGATGAGCAAAAAAGAGATTGCTATTATTAACAATGAATTAATCTCAATAAATGTTTACATTGATAGATCTTCCTTATAAAGGAGATCAAAACCCTTAAAAAGTCTAACCTAGGTTGCATCATAATAATTAATAAAAAGAATTAATTATTAGATGCCTAAAGTTTAGGTTAAGAAAATTAGAGTTAATTAGAAAATATCTAATTACTCTAACACATATAACTTCTTGTACTTCATGCCCATTATTTGATCTACCCTCAAGCTATAAGGCTTGCAACTATTAGGCTCTAAAATCTGATACCAATTTTTGGTCCCAACCGATATCGAGAAGGGAGGTGTAGTAGTATTGGCCATAAAACTGATTATTCACCTAACCATTCCAAAAATACTAACTACCACTTGAGTGCTAACACAATTTGGAATGTAGTAAATAGAAGCAAGTAAACTCACACATAAAAGCATTCATCAATAAACATACTAGTTTTTATACATGGAAACCCTCGATGATAGGATGAAAAATATGGTGGGGATAATATAGTTATTAGCATTTTATTTTAGATAAAAGGTTGCTTAGTTAAGAGACAAAACTTGTTCCTTCTGAGAAATTATTCTGTTAAGAATGTCAGTAACTTATTATCAGCTAGCTAATGCTACCTGGTTACAAGATGGAGGTGTGCATAGTCAATGCAGAAAGCATTAGGTTCTTTGTTTGATGGAGGTATGTTGAAAAAAATTGAAGATTTAGGAAGTTAAAACATGTTGGAAGAAGTGAAGGTGTCAAGAAGACCATCACTAGACATAGGTTTAGCTATATGATTTTTCTCAAGAGAAGTGTCCTTATCACATGAGTCATTAGAGTTCTCCGTTCTAACTACCTTGTCATCAATAAGATCTTGTAATTTATGCTTCAACCTTTTTTTTCCTTTTTTTTTTTATGACCTTTGTTTTTATGATAATTACAAAAGTGATCATCTCTCCACCATGGAGGTTTGATTTTAGGTTCATAAGGTCTAGAGTTGTTTGGTAATGTGATGAACTTATTATCAAGAAGTGTTTGCAATATGACATCATAAGAATCTTCCAAGGGTATAAAAGTTCTCTCAAGAGTATGTCTAGGATCTTCTTGTTGTTCATCAAGTGTATAGGATGCATTCATGTCTTTGTCATAGATAGGTTTATCATGAAAGTTTGGCATATTATCCAAGGAGGTTTTACTTGCGAGCTCCCTAAAGTGGTCTTTAGATCTAGAAGATGTAGATAGGTGATGTCTTGGAGTAGAATATGTAGACCTTGAAGAAGATAAATCATATGCATATAAATGTCTTAAGGAAGATTCATTGGTAAAAGCAAAAACTAGTGTAATCCTTTTGTAAAGGAAAATGCTAAGAAAAGTATAAATGTTCACCTTCAATGACATAAAATTGGTATTTTTATTTAGAATTTGAAAATGATGTAAACTAATGCAATGTGTAGAAATGGATGAAGGTTAGGATTATAATTTTTTAATTATTTGGAATAATAATTGATATATTTTTCTAATTTTATATATAATTTTTTAGTTGCTGAAAAATACTAAAAAATTAGGGGTCTAGTTCCCACCACAAAACTATATGGAAATAAACTTATTTCCCTTTGATTTTTGACAATTTTATAGATACTATATATAGCTAGCACAATCAAAAATAAAAATTGGCTTTAGACCTAAATTTTCTCTTTTATAATGATTCAAATTTAAACTTACTTGAAATCAATAGTCTTCATCTCCAACCAAATTTTTAAAATTCAATCTATTCTAACAAGAAGAAACATTAGACATTTTGAAAGAGGACTCTCTCCTTAGAACATCACATAATTTTAATTTTTTTAATATGATTTAATATTTTTTATTTCTCAAAATTGACATATTTATGAGTGTTAAAATATGTGCTTGTAGAATTTTTTAATTACAACATACTATATCTAATTAAAACACTATAAACTCTATATGAGAATATTAATGACTTTGAGGTATATAAAATGATGTTTATATGTTATAAGAACAATATCATAAACATATAATAAGAGTTGTTGATGTAGAAGTTGTGAAAACCAACTTCACAAATTGCCAAGATCACCTGCATGCAAATAACCTACTGAAGAGAAACCAAAAAAAGAAGGAAAAAGAAGAGCTTGGAAAAACTCAACAAGATGAGAGAAAAATTGTGTTCCTATATTGATTGAATGAATGGATGAAAAAAGAATTACAAGAGTTCAACCTTAAAGGTGAACGAAAGCCCTAAATCCTAAAAAAGCTAGGTTGCACAATATAATTAATATAAAATATTAAAATTTATATGCACCTAAGAGATAGCTTAAGAAAACTAGAGTAATAGGAAACTTATTTAATTAAATCAAAGTGATTTAATTAATAAGTATAAACAATTAATCGCTCTAACACCCCCCCTTAAGCGAAGCTTGGGAGGTAAGCTAACCTAGAACAACTAAGAAAGCAAAAAAATTGGGTCCCGGCAACAAGGCCTGATCAGGTACCCAATCACAACAAGGAAATCTCTGTAAACTGGAGACAAAGGAGAAAACCCAGTGAGAAAAATCCCTCTCTAAAAAGAGATAGAAAAGAATGTTCTAGAAGATAGGAACAAAGAGAAGATCATGAAGAAAACCACTAAAGCAGAAGAAGCCGCAAACTCTGTCAGAAAGAAATTGCTGATCTGAAGATCCTCCATGAAAATAGAAGGCACAAACTGAGAGTTTCTATATGGTAGGTGATCCATATCACCAAAATGCATAAGTATCTAGCCACTATAATCGCCTAGTATATAGGATCAAAATACTGAATACATAGCTCACTCCAATGAACCATCGAACCAAGGAAGCATTAGAACCAACAATATAACCCCCCCTTAATGCAGACAGGGTGAGGTGATAGGCAACTAAAAAGATGGGCCAAAAATCTCCTACAACACAGGAACCAAACACATCAAGAGTGAGGTACAGACACCTATAAAGGCACGTGTCACTGACACTGCATGAGGCAAAAGAGGAAGAGGGCACAAAATCAGAAAACAACTATCCCCCCCCCCCCATAGCACTTTATAAAATAGTGTGAGTACAACAAACCACAATGATGAAAAGGATCCTGAAATGCAAGAGTGGCACTTTATCTCAGTGCATTTGCATAAAGATGCTTACAAATGATATCAACAATGATCAAAACAGGAAAAAAGTTGATACAAAAGATAGTACAGCCCAAAAGAAGAGATCCCATGCTAAGAAAATGATCCCCGGACCTAAAATACTCAAGATATCTATCATAGAGGAAAAAATGCCAAAAACATGATAGAAAGAGCATGGGGAAGAATCTGGAAGAAATTATATCATTTCTAAAAAGTAGATAGAACCAGCTTTCCAAAAATATCACATTTTCAAAAAATAGAGATGGGACACACAAGAAACCCTTGTCGGAGTCAAAAATAGAACTTTGGAATCTAACTACAAAAACAAGAAAATAAACTACATCAAAACCAAAAAATCCTACACCACTATCTCCATCTCAGAACCAGCTTTCTGATGCTTCTTTTGGATAGGAAAAAGACCTTCGTATGCTCAAGATATGGCCAAAAAACTGTGAGTAGGTCAAAAAAGGACTTGGATTGCTAGTAGGGTTGATGATGTAGTGCTAACGTCATGTTGACGTTAGCAAATCATGATAAAAAATTTGATGGCCTGCTTGCCATCACAGCCAAAAAAATGTGACATGGCCTGCCACGTGGCATCCATGTGGTAGTGCTGACTGGACCTACTAATGTGGCAGGGGCCATGTGGCAGATGCCAACATGGCACCCATGCCACGTGTGAGTTGCAGGTTGGTTTAAAAATGCCACGTAGGTTGCTGAGGAGGCAGGAACACAGGACGACGGCAGTCGCTGGCGGCGGCGGTCACAATGGCAGTTGGATCCGGTGGCACCACCTGGAGGGTGGAGGGCCGGCAATGTGACACTTGCTGTAGGGGCAGTGGCCCACCGGCGGTGGCTACGTGCGGGTCGGGTGTAGGTAGTCCTCATCCGTACGGCCTCCCTAGGGTGCTAAAAAAATTTCCCTTGACACTCAAAAGAAAAAATGGACAAATTTTATATGGAGCTTGATTGTAAATAGCCTTTTGGATCCAACAACAATGTCTGTTTGGGCCCAAAAGTGCTCCAAAAAATCACTCTTCCTCTTGATTGAAGAAAAAAGTACAAACAACTTGTGGTTTGTGTCTTCAAATCACGGCTTCAAAAAACCTTCAAACAAGAAGCAGCAGGGAGGCTCTAATACCATGTAGAAGTTGTGAAAACCAACTTCACAGATTGCCAAGATCACCTACAAATAACGTGCTAAAGAGAAATTGAAAAAAGAAGGAAAAAAAAAAGCTTGGAAAAACTCAACAAGATGAGAGAAAAACTGTATTCCTAGATTGATTGAATGAATGGATGAAAAAAGAACTACAAGAGTTCAACCTTAAAGGTGAACAAAAGCCCTAAAGCCTAAAAAAGCTAGGTTGCACAATATAATTAATATAAAATATTAATTATATGCACCTAAGAGATAGCTTAAGAAAACTAGAGTAATAGGAAACTTATTTAGTTAAATCAAAGTGATTTAATTAATAAGTATAAACAATTAATTACTCTAACAATTGAAATGTTAGTTTTTTGAAATAATTTTATTTCTTTATTGATTGGATAAAAACTAGTATAAAACATGCATCTAATAGTCATTTCTAATTGAAAAAGTGTGAGACCATATATAACTTAGCTAGAATGAATTTATCTAGATTATATGTTTGAACAAAAATATTTTTTAGATTGAAATAGTCAAATTCAATCATTTTGACGAGTTAGCCTAAAACGTGACACAACTTTGTACTTTTACCCTCATGTTAGGATGTAATTATTTCCTCTACCCTTTTCTCAAGTTTAGACTTCATTTCTATCATGCACTTAGTGAGAAAAAGGTAAGAAATATCATCTACCTCTTCTAGTTCTTTGTATTGAGCATATAGATCTTGAAACTCTTTAGCAACATATAAGATCTCATGATCATCTAGACTTGCTTGAGATTTGGCAACACAAGGTTTAAATACCATAGTGGTAGATAGAAAATCAATCATGAAGGAGACTAGAGGAAGCTAATAAGGTGACATAAGATAACTTGATGTCCAAACTAGAGAGGTAGAGTGATCACTTGTCAAAGAGAGGTAGAAATGAACGAGCACCTTGTAAAGAAAAATGTCCAAGTAGCTTATGATACTAGTGACTCAAGTCAAGAGCTAGGAAAGAATCCAAAATAGGAAATTAGATAGAAAAAGCGAGATGGCAAGTGAATAAATTTTCCAATCAAATACTGTAGTCAAGAGATCAAGGTAACTATTATAGCCAATAAGAAGGTCCTAGAATCTTGACATAGACCAAGAAGGTGGAAAAGACCAAGAGTGATAAGACCAAAGATCCACTTGAAGAAATTTCTAACACTAGAGACATAGAAAAGAAAACTCACATGATGAGACTCCCCTTAGCAAGAAACACAAGAAAATGTTTGCACTTGATGTTTTGACTTGGTTGAAATTGTTTGACAATAGTTGATAGCATAGAACATTTGATGTTAAAAAGAAAGTTTTTCAAGCAAGATAGTGAAAACTAGAGTAGCCTTCAAACAATCAAGAAATGGACAAAAAACCTTGCATGATACAAGCATATGTGAGGTCTAAAAAGGAAAACCCTAGAACTATCATCATGTGTATGTTCAAAAGATTTTCATGGGTCTAACACATTAGAGAACACATCAAGGAATATCTACCTAAAGGACATGGTTCATCACTCAATACCTTGGCCCACAAATTGATGCTCCCTTGCCTCACACAAAGTGGTTGCCCATAATAGATATTTTTCTTTGTCATAGATGGGTTACCCACATCTAGAGGAACACATATGGTGAGTCAAATCTTGGGGTGATCCCTGTAGTCCACTAGGATCGATCCTTGCACAAAGATATTGAGAAACACAATAGGGGTAGCCTCTATCCTAGGTTGTTAGTAAGGGATTTATTTCATAACACTCCTCTTTCTCTTGATATGTGATACCTTATCATATGATAAGTAATGGACATTGCAACCACAAGCTTACCTAGTGATTTCCTTATGGTCACAATCCCACAAGTACTTACACTAGATGAAGACAAGTACTATGTCTACCAAGGTTTTGTGTCCTTTATAGCCTTGAGTTTATAGTGAGTTAGAAGAGCCAAGTTCACTTGTCCCCACTTGGGTCATTCTTCTTGATCTCTCAAGAGAAGACCTGCTAAAGGATTCTAGAATAAACAAAAATGAGTAACACCAAGAACAAAGGTTATAAGGGTTCACACCAATAAAATCCAAGCTCTTATGCTTCCTCAAGACACACCAAGAAAGTTCATGTACCCCTTACTCCACCTTGGCATATCAAATGGGTCAATATTTATGATTCTCCTAAAGGTGAAGAGCATACTCTCCTACCAAGTAACATGCTTTAGTAAAGCAAGTAATTATGTGCCTATGCAAAAATAAAATCTAGCTTAAACTAGGAAAGCACAATATACATATGAAAGCATGAAAAATGAAAAAAAAATGTTATTTTTTAAAAGCTAAGGAAGCCCTACAAAAAAATGTTAGTAGCCCTTTTAGCAAGCAAGGTCTTTGACATGCATTCTTCTAATGAGAAATTCAACAAAAAATTTAGCCAACCCTACAAAGAAACCAAGTTATGGTGTCAAAGATAATAAAAAATAAATGTAATCCCTACAAAACTAGTGTTAGATCCTATCAAAAAATCATAGAATGGAAATGAAAGCAACTTGGTCTCTAAAAAGTGCTACAGAAACCTTAAAAGCATTGCATAAAGCAGTAAAAGCACTATAGAAAGTAGTAAAAGTGCAATAGAAAGATGCAAACATGCTAAAACAATTTGTAAAAGCACTAAAATAGAGATTGAAGACACAAAATGATATGCAAGATGATTATAAAGTTGCTTAAAACATTTTTTTCAAATGTGCTACAAAAATGTTCAAATGCACTACAAAAAGTTGTAAATGCACAACACAAAGTTGTAAATATGCAATAGAATGTGGTAAATATGCAACATAAAGTTGGAAATGCACTATATAAAGTTGAGAATACACAATAGAAAATTGAAAATGTGCAAAATAAAGTTGAAAATGGGCTATAGAAAGTTGCAAATGCACTAAAACACTTCAAAAGGCATGAAACACCTTACAGAAGGAAGATGACAATATGCAAAGTCAATGCACTGGAAGAATGCTTAGAAGTGCTATATGAATGCTCAAAATTGCTACTAGAATGCTCAAATGCACTATAGGAGTCTATAAATGTGATAAAAACCTACTGGAAAAATTACGACAGTGATGAAACAAAAGGTTGTGAATTATGTAAAAGTGCTACAAAATTTGTCAAATGCACTAAAATACTAAATAAAAGTGTTATTTTATTTCCCAAATGCACTATATGAACTTGTAGAAGTGTTGGAATAGAGTACAAAAGTATTGAAATGCTTCACGAAAGTGCTATTTTATCTCTAATCATAGAGAATTAAAAAAATGGTAAAAACAAGAATGTAGAGCTAGAAATTGGTTCCAACCCCACAATGGGTGCCAAAAATGTGTGTGAAAAATGTGGACACACTTCTATAGGGTATTAAACCCAAGAAACCTCATGATAAGATCCTCAAGAATCAAGCTATAGCTTTGTATCTATGGCATCCAAGGTCGAAGTAGGCAAATAACAATATGATAATGGCTCTCAAATGAACCTAATTAAACAAACCTTGAAAGGTGCACCATAGAATAGAAGATTCAAATGAAATGCAAGATCTAAGCTAAATGAGATGCAAGACCTAGCTATGGTGAAAGTAAAAGTGCAATGTAATGCAATGAAGACAACAAGCTAATTCAGGAATTGAAATCCAAGATGGATAGATGGTAACCTAATCATGATGAACAAGGTCCAAAATGCAAGATGAGGGCAAGCCCCAAGTATTCCAAGACACCAAGAATGCAATGAGACTCCAATGTACCAAGGCTTCAAATTGACAGTGTGACAATAGCTCCAACTCCTTCACCTATGCAAGAATGACGAGAGATGCTCCTTTTAAAGAAAAATGGATAGTTGAGATCAAAAGCCAAGAGAGACATAATCAAGTTTGGAGAATGATTATTGAGTGATCCATATGCACAAGAATTTTAGCTAATCAAGATCAATGGTTGACTTTAAGAGGGAAAATATGCATGGAGGAGAATCAAACTTATTTAAAAAATAGAAGACTCCTCTCACATAAAAAATTGTCCATTCATGTTGAGACAAAAATGACTTTTGTTTTATTTTAAAATAAGAATAATGATTTATGTGGCACACTTAGGATAAGTGGGAAGTGGGACTTTTTATTTAATTAGAAGGGGGAAAGTTATTTTAATTAAATAAGAGACTTAGGATAGAGTGGTTAAACCATAGATTATGATTGAATAAATAGATTTGATCAAGAAAAGTGATTTATGATCCAACATTGGAATAATTTCAAAGGGAAAAAGGGGTCTTATAATTTACTATACCATTTTTTGGTTGATGACACCCATGATATGATGTAACCTCCTTGACCTTTTTTAAATCAATAACAACATACTTACATCAACTACTCTTTATTTTGCCAATGTGACTGGTTGGATCAACACAAAAAACATAAAGTAGACCACATTAGTTGTAGAGAGAAAATACAAAAAATACACAGAGACAAGGATACTTTGAAGCTTGACTCTACGCAATTTCAAGCTTCAAAAAATAGGTGACATAAATATAAACACTTCCTCTTTGTACAAATGCTTTTCTTGAAGAAAAATATTTATTTCTAGATTTAATTAATAATTATTTTAAATTTTTTGTAAAATTATAAACTTGTTGTGAATTTATAGTTACTAAATAAAAAAAAGGTGCATATATAATTAGGATAAAAATTTATTGAATTACAAAAGAAATAATTCCTTACCAAAAATGTATCATGAAAATTATATGTTTTTTTTAATCTATGCAAACCAAATGGATAGGAAAAATTTAACTGATAATGTTTTATCTTTGGGCACACAAAATATGCCATCCCCTTTTATTGCAAATTGATTCTAGACCTCATTCCTTGGAATATTTTTAAACCAATGAAGAATGAATATGGGGACAAGGGTTGGATTACTATAAAATATAAATGATTAAGATGACAAGTAGTGGTATTTAATCCCCGAAAACTCAACTTCCTTCCCACCCCTATCTTAAGAACTCACATAGGTCAAAACTCCCATCTACAAGAAGACTTGGATCAACTCAATTTAGACATCTTAAGGATTATAATCCTTTCATTCCTCTAAGACATATGGTTCTTAAATAGCCCTTGCCCAGATTGAAATCTATTCCCATAACCAAACCAACTAGGAAGAAAACCCCACCAAGCCAACAAGAAGTAGTCATCCCTAGCCCAGTAGTGACTAACAAAGAGGATATCCTAACTCTATATCTTCAAGGTTATAAAGTAGAATATACTTAGCAACAATACTAGAAGTACATACTTTATGCCAGATGGATGGGAATAGGTGCAAATGTAGAATCTATTGTTAGATGGTTGAAGGAATCTTATGGGAAGAAATTAGAAATAACTATCTTGGAAAATGATTTTCTTTATATATTGATTGTTGTACCTCCAGTTTGATAAAAATAATTTACTTTAAAATACCCTAGTTTTCAAAGGAAAATATTTTAGAGTCTTTGACTAAAACTTGTCTTTAACCCAAATAACCCAAAATCTTTCATTATAGATCATACCATTAATCTTCCTAATTTTCCAATTGAACTACTAACAAAAGAGACTCTTAAATTGATAGGTAACAAGTTAGGGAACTATGTAGGTTTTGTAGGATCTAAATTGTGGTTTTTTAGTCCAATTATTGTAGTCAGTAAGATGCCAATGTTAGTAAACCTAATCCTTTAAATATTTTCATTAAGGGAAGGTCACTCATAATAGAACCAAGATTCACAGAAGGATCTTTCATAGAGGACCCTAGATCAACTTCTCTGATCTCATATCAGAACACTTCTTTTCCTTACCCTCCTTTAGACACACAAATTATCCTTCATAAGGAAAATGGAGACTTTGAATTTGTGGAAGGATGATTTGGAAAAGAAGGAAATAAAAAAAGAAACACCCTCACTCCCCTCAGTTATAGTGGGAACTATTATCTCTATAGATTAGGGTGGGGAGGCTTTAGGATTCATCATGAATGCCTCTATTTCAACTCAGTTCCTATTAGAGATAATTGTAGATAAAAAAATGGGTTATGAAAGTTCCATGCGATATATTAGCAAAAATGTGGGGTTATAAATCAAAGAGGGAAGAGGAAGGGACTCCAAAAGGGATAAGCCTCAGAAAGATATAGCAATAGTTTTCATGAGGAAGATGGAGACTTCATAAGTGAAACAAGTCAAAAGAAAGAGGAAAAGGATTATGGATGAGAGGGTCACCTAGATACTGACATAGATAACCTAGAGGGAACATTATGTCCTCCAAATGAGGAACTTGATAGATAAACTAGAGTGGAGGAAGAGGTTAACATCATTACTGAGCATTTATGTGAATTTTTAGTTAATGACTTGATGAAAAAACTTATGCATGAAATATGTGATAAGGAGGGACTTTTGAGACAAAAGAAATTCCTAATTAAATATTGAAAAGATGAAGAGCCATTAGAAAATGAAGAATTAGAAGTCAAATATATGATAGTAAAACTAGAAGAACTAGAACATAATAATTAGGAACATTTGGGGGTCACTATGACTCAACCAAGTAAAAAGGATTCTGAATGTGCAAAAATAAATAAGAAGAGGGGAAGAAAATCCCCATAGGAACTCATAATGAGGGATGGATGTGTGCATGGTCAATCCAAATTAATTGATATCCTTTATGTAGGAAAGGGTGAGATCCTTCCCAAGTCACCATGAATATCCAAATTTTGAATATTAAGGGTTTAAGTGCCCCTAATAAGTAGTGGGTGTTAAAATGTTAGAGATAAAAAAACAAAAGTTAAATTCATTTATTACAAGAAACAAAGCTAGATAGGAATCATCTAGAGGATTTAAAAAATAAGCTAGGATTTAGGGAGATATGGATATCTCCCTCTAGGGGAGCCTCAAGAGATTTAGAATTCATATGGGATCTGAGGTTTCTGACTATAATATCTTTAGAAGATCATGGAAATTGAAGTTTTGGCTTAGTAAGAAGATCCCATATGAAGTTGAGCTATGGGAATTTTAATGTGTATTCAAAATATGGATAGATTGAGAGTTTGGAAAGAGATTGAAGAAAAATTAAGTATTTATAAAGGAGAGATTTCAATCATAGGAGGGGATTTCAATATTATAACTAGGACATCTGAAAAATAGGGTGGAACTGAAAAAACCCCTAAAGAAATAATAGATTTTAATGATTGGATTAACATAGGAGAAAAGGATTCAACTTTATTATAAATAAACTCATTAGTACATTTCCCCCTTAATTTTCAACTTGAATTTTTGACCAAAGGCCATATTGGCCTATGAATTCTTTAAAAAAAATTTTTTTTGCCCTATTTGGTCAAAATTTTGACCAAATTAGGGTTTACCAATTTTCTCAAAATTTATACTGAATCGGTTTCAATAGAAAAAATAAAAAAAGCGGCAATCACATTTTCATTTTTTGCGGAGGAGTTGGTTGGATTTTCTCTTTGTGCATGGGAGCTATTTGAGGTAAGAAGTTTGCATTTTGAGTGGGCAATGTTTCGAGGAGGACAAATGACTGCATAGTTTGAATCATAGTCACACCTACCAAATTCTTCCATAATCATTACTAGTTTTTTCTCTAATGATAGATTGTATGTCTACCTATGATGATTCACCTATCACTTCTTTTGGGGCCCTTCCAAATGCTTTGATGAATTGTGGAGTAGAGTTAGATGGAGAGCTTCTACTAAATTTGGAGGACAGAATCAATACAAGGTTGTTCCTGCATGATCTAAATATTCTATGGCATTTGAGTAAGCATTAGCTCACTTATTACTCTTTTTGATCTCTTCCTCATTTGTTTCTTTATGTTTGTTTAATCTGTATACCCAATTTTTCTAGATGGTTTGCCTTTGTAGTTAATTTGGAGGTAGATTGTCATTAGAGCTTTTTCTAGAGGTGGGTTTGAGTTCCTAATTGATTTTGTAACGGGTTTATTATTTTTTAAGTCCTGGATCTTCTCAGAATTGAATTTTTATTATTCTCATTGTCTAGATTCGAAGTTTCTTATGGTCTATTTTTCAAGAATACATGTTATTTTTCCTGTCAGACTTTGATCATAGCTATGAGAAGTAATGAAAGATAAAATTTGTTTAAAAATTAGTGACCATGGAAATTAACAAGAAAGCACTTTATATTTAACTATAATACATATTCATTCACCGAGTAGTTAAAGTTTTTTTTAATAACTATAATAGTTTTATTTAAAATATTTGTTAATTTTTTAACATTCATTGGAAATGGTTAATAAAAAATTTAAGATCGGCTAAAAAATGGCTACAAAATCTTTATTTGAGTCATGTTTCTACACCTTTGATAGATGTCCACTTAAGCTTCAATTATTGCACTGGTAGCATCTATATTGACGAAGTTATGAAACATTTCATTACACCTTCCCATTGCATTTTTCTTGACAATTTCTAAGATTTTTAAAGAAATTTGGTGATTGTATACCTACAAGCTACAATCATCACATAACAATCCCCAATTATTATTTGCGCAAGAGTATTTTATTTGGGAGATCTATTTAGTTTGAGATGTTTCCCTCACCGAGGGTTATTTTGAGAATGAGGTAATGGTGATAGATATTTTGATGGCTTATGGTAATGGATTTAGCCAGCTAGGATTGAAGACTTTGGTGGATGTTGGTAGTGGAAAAAACTCCACAATTTGTATCATTTCCTATAGTTTCCCCAATATCAAGTGCTACGATTTTGGTCTCCCTTGAGAGCCTCCTAGTTATGCTAGTATTTACTTTTACACATGACAATGATCAAACTTTGTTTTCATGTTTCTTCACATATTTTTACAACAACAAAGGCTTACTATTTATTTATTATTTGTTTGTGGTATAGGTGTGCAACAATTGGGAGTGACATGTTTGTTAGCATTCCAAATAGAGATGTTATATTTATGAAGTTAGATTTTTAATCAATGAGAAAAAAATCAATCCAAAATCCATTTCCAGCTTATGATTAGAGATATCCTTAGTATAGGTGGATATTAGGTACAAAGACTTCTATTTATAGATTTATAAAATATAATTTCTTCAGAAATGCTTAGTATAGGTGGATATTAGGTACAAAGACACAAATATTTTGACTCATAACATAGTTCATGAAGTATAAGATAATAAAGGTAGGCTTGGGAATTTGTTTAAACAACTAAAGTGATATATAAAGTGGTATGAACCTACTATAGAGGCTCCGATCATATAGTTAGAATCATTTTCCCTAATATAGAAAAAACCAAAGAGGAGTCAAGATTATGGAGAGTTGTTCTCCAAAGGGATGTGTATCTTAACAAAATAGGTTTAAGAAAACATTGATTGATAAAAATTTGTGATTAGCATCAAGGGATGGTTCACTTGGAGGAGTTTTGTCTCTTGTCGAGGACTACTATGAACTTGTGACTCTTCACCTCTTTAAGGATATTATAAAAGGATAGAGCTACTCTTGGAGAAGGCACCAAATGACCTAACAACAATCAGAAACAAAATTAAGGAATCATAGCCAAATTATGAGTAGAGATAAATATTTATAATATTAGCAGCTATATTAAAAGATAAATCCATGAATAAAGTAAAATTATAAGTACTCACACATATTATATATGTGTGTGTACATGTTATTGTTCTTTGTTAGTATCTAAATGCTTCTCTAATTATAAATATGTTGAGTTACTGGTTCAGATTTGGGGATAGGGATGGGGATGGGTGCGGGTATAGGTATGTGAATTTGATATTTGGGTGTGATAATGTTTTTAGGGTTTTGGGTGTGTATGGGAACATGAGTCTGTTGGAATACTTTAGAATAATTGAGGTGGGGGGAGGGGTGTGAATCAGTTATCCAAGGTCTAGATGTATAAATAAAACTTTACACAACTTTAGTGAACCCATAAAACATTTATACTCATGCATGCATCCATAATATTATGAAATCACTCAAAACTTGTAGGTTACTGTAAAATCACCTTGTAGAAATGTAAAGCATGAAACATAATAGATTCATTAGAACACTTAACACAATGATTTACATGGAAACCCAATTTGGTAAAAACCACTAGTAACATGCTACTCTTTTCACTCTTCAAAAGTGATGCCCTGTGAAAGGCCAAGCCTGTTAAAGGTTATAATACACACTGTTAAATGTGACCTAGTTAAAGGATTTCAATTACCCTATTAGGAGTGAGCCTTGTTAGAGGACTTTAGACCATTCACTTGGAATGTCACCCGATTAAATGATTTACAAATGACTATTAGGTCAATCTTAATCTGAAGGATTTACCTTAGATCGATACAATTGTTAGAGAGTAATAGTAAGGCTTTGATCTGATACAACTTACAACTTCTCTTGCAGATTATTGATGTCTATTTAGTCCTGAACTCTACTTAGCCTTTATACTTTGTAGCTCTAATAGCTTTTTCACCCTTCAAGCATTCACCTCCTTAAGCCTTCTTACTTAACATGCCATTGCAGACTCTTCTCTTAGGTCACTAGATGAAGCAAAATCCTTGACTCCTTGTCTCCCTTAGGTTCTCACACATGACAACCTTACTTCATGACCAACCATCCCTATAAATAGGAAATTAAGATATTTTCCTACTCATTCTCCATTGTCCAACCTAGGGTTTAGATAGATTAGGTAGGATACAATGTATCTTACCCATATCTCATATCTCTTCTAGAAACTTCTCCTATAATCCATTTGAAATAGCCTAAAAATGGTTTACCTTGAATTCTATGCCACTAGCTCATCAACCTTGTCTTCCACATGGTTCACACAATCCAAGAAAATAAACTTGTCATCTTAGATTCATCAAATCCACAATCTTTCAAATAATGCAGCAGCTCAACATTATCAACTTTCTGATGTTTAGCACATATTGCGTTGCTTGACATCCACTGTGAAATTACTCAGCATGAACTAAAGTTTATTGGTGCTTGGCATCAACTAAACTTTACTTGACATCCACTGTTCTACTCAACATACACTAGAATGAATTTTTACTTGGCTCCAACTAATTTTTTGCTTGGCTTGTACTAACTTTTCTCGACACCTACTATCCACTCGGTTAAGCTTAGCAAAAAAACTTTGTGTAACTTGTTCTTCTAATCTTTCTTAGTGTAACTAGCCTTTGTAACCTTAAGTATATTATCAATACATCATGTCATCACTATCTCAATTGATCCTTGTACTTCATCACATAATCATAACTCAACTTTTCCTCTAGTTGCTATTGTTACATCTTTTAATCAAATCCTCTTCATCAATCAAATAAGTGATAGTACTCAAATCTTATAAGCAATTGTCTTACCAAAAAATAGTAGGTTTGACATCAGTGACAAAACAATGATTGAAACACATAGTCTTCTTCAACAATCTCCCTCTTTCAATAATCTCTCTCAACAATGATCTTTTTAGTCTATTTTCAACAACAACTCCCAATGAATATCATTCCAATTACTGGATTACAAAATGTATCTCATGAAATATGATTGAGTGTTCATCAATTATCAAATACAAATCACCTTTGAATACAATCATCTTCCTTCAAAATACCAAGATGGAGAGAAACAATTGTGATAAAAAAATGAGAGGTAAAGATGAAATTAATGTATGTTTAAAGGCCACATATTGGGTCATTTTAGGGTTAGTAAGAATTTAAAAACAAAAAGTTATTTTAGTTAAGTTTGGGCCTAAATTTTTTAAGGCAAGCATAAAGAGTCTACATAGGTGCACCTGGGTTTGTGAAAGTGAGATATTACCCTAATGAGTTTTTTCTCAAAAGAGATATTGAATTTATTATCAAGTGTCAACACTGACGATTGGAGAGATCTATTTTGGGAATGATCTTTGTTATGAAATTATAGTTTGAAGTCTTCTAGTTGTTAGTAGTGAATACAATGAAGTCTATTTTCCATTACAAGTTGTAAAAAAATGATTTCTTGGACCGTGATTGCTTAAAATATCATAGACCTAAATATGCATCAGCATTGGTTTATTTTCCAAAGTCTTATAAAAAATATAGGATAATAGATGGACATTCCAATCAATATATCTTTAGTCGACTATAAGATCAATACATTTGAAGTGGAATGACTATATTAAGTACCATGTACTCTACAACAGACAAGGTGTGATTATTCCAAGAGATGATCATCGACTTAAATGGGAGATCATGTAGCATTCTATTATCTTTTATGTAATTTGTATAATGAATCTAAATTACACTTGAGTGTAGATGTATGAATGACCTTGATTGATGTGCATGGAACTTTGTTACCTTTAGTTGAGGACTTATAATGAAGGATGATCAAGCATTGAGTGTAGTATATTTTGAGACTTTTGCAAATGGGCATTTATATGGATTGATTAGAAATCTCCATTATCGTGACTATACAGGCTTAAGAGGCTTCATTAATTGAATTGCTTTTTTTTTTTCTTTCTTAGTGCTAGAACCATAAATATAAGTGGATTATGAGTATGCTCCATATAAGCTAGGAAAATCATGTATATAGTTTTTGCAATGGGTTTTCATCAAGTAATCTCTATGTTGGATAGGATTGTAGGTTAGGCACAGAGTTGGAAGGTGATGTTTCATAAAAAAATTTGGATTGTCTCCAATGTTCCTCACTATTAGAGTTGATACAACCTTGTGCAATTTTCACATTAACCAATGGCCTTTACCAAATCTGATATCTTTTTGAAGGGTAAGTTACTTCACTTGGAGATATTAATGTTGGCAGTTTTAGATCTGAATCTGTTTATGAAAATCTTGACAAACAGGCTCCATAAAATTTTCTATGTTAAGTACAAGTTTCCACAAGAGTCTCTCTACTTGAGAACCAAATATATTGTCTAACTGATGTTGCAAAGTGGTGAAGAAAACTAAAAAGTATGACACAAGATGACACAAGATAGTTTAGGAATTCTTATTATTCATATGGGCAAGTTGGTTTCATATTATAATAAGGTTAGAAGCATAGTCAAAGGGTGGTCAACGATTGTTCAGATATTAGGAGTTGACCAAAAACCATCATTTTCAAATCTCTTAAACCTTTTAAGTGTTTTGGTGTAGTTTGGTAGCATTGTGAAGTTTTTGTGATTAGATTATGTTAATGTGATCATTTTCAAATCTCTTAAACCTAGAAGAGGTTAACGTGATGTGTACGGATTTGGAATGTTAATATACAATTTTTAGGAGGGAATTTATACACAATCAACAATTATGTTTCCATATTCAGTTGCAGGTGAAAGTAAGTGACTAAGACCATTCTTAAAAAGTTTTATCTTTTCTCTTAAATGAAGGAATTTTTTTTTTTTTTTGAATATGATAAAACAATAGTTGGTTTTTGATTTTTCCTTATCTATTGTTTACCCTAGACTGTAATAAGGGTTTGTATGTATGTAATTTGTATTTCTCTTAATATACATGGTGAAACTTTCTAGTGTTTGGTAAAAAGGAAGGTTTTCATTTGTAAGAAAGATGCATGGTGAGGTTCCTAGTGTTCTATACATGCCTGAGATGCAATGGCCATAGTTTGGAACTATTATTCCTATTGTTAATGTGTTGATGGACTAAAAATATAGCACGGTGATCATTTCATGAATATTAAAGGTTGGAGCTTTAGTGGAAGGTAAGAAAGGATGATGTTAATGTTTGTGGAGAAAGAAAACCCACCTTTAGAATTAAGGTTGTGATCCTACAAGGCTAAACAACATTTTCAAGCTTTCAATCCTAGAAATAAGGTCTCGAGAGAAAAGGATTTTATAGTTGAGACCTAGGAACCATCTTTGGGATTAGAAATGGTTTTTCATGTAATAATAGATTCTAAAACTTTTTTTGGAAGGTTTTTTGCAAGTTTGTGTACTATAGAATTATTTTTGGTAAAACAAGGCTACTAGGATTAAGCCCCTTTTAGGCTTCCTAGTGTAACTTGTGGTTTTGGTGTAGTAAGAAGCCCTAGACCTATTGGTTGGCCAAGAATCTTGGTGGAATAGTGGGGAATGATGTATTAGGGTGTATGTAAGTTTAAGATCCTATAGGATGTAGGTGAAGTGATGTGCATGGGTGGATTTGTACTTTGGGGAAGGTGTTAGACTACTAAGCTGATAAGGTGAGTTTGAGAGGGTGAAGTTGGTGTGTGTGTGTGTAAGACCATTTCATCTCTACCCTAGTCTTGAGTTGGTTTTAGGAAGGGATAGTAGGATTTCCTTGGAGTGTGTGCGTCTTACTTGCATCACTAAGATGTCCATTTCCTCTTCATTTAATGATTCACAATATTGTGCATCTAGTTTGATGAGTGAATTTAAGGCCTCAAAACCACCATTGAGCATCCTCAAATTTTAGCAACCACTAATGTCAAGATATTTCAAAGACTTGAGTTGACCAAATGACTCTAGAAGGCTCTCCAAGTTGGCACAACCACTCAAATCTAATAATCGTACAAAGTAGAACAAAAATTGGAAAGGAACATAATCAAATTTTTCTATACATCAAATTAAAGTAGAAATAAAAAAAATATTAAGTAAATCTAGATTACTATAGAATAATGGAAGTTAGAACCTACTCTGGATACTGATCCATATGCTTCTCTGAAACTACATTGGTCTATATACTACTATAGAATAATGGAAGATAAAACTAAACTTGTGCATCCTTAAAGTGAATATAAAAAATAAATGTAGTACAAGAACTAAATCATGTATAGGAACTAGGCAATGACATGGAGATTGCAGAGGTGGCATGTACTCACTTTATAGTAGAGTTTCCCATTTTTGAGTCAGAGGATACATATGAGTTAGATCATCTAAAGAAGCCATTCATTTCAGCTCTACCCATAACAACAAGAACAAGCTAGTTGCTGATAAGAGAAGAAAAACATTTTTACTTGTTGACAAGAGAATAAAAAACTTATCACTGTAGCTGATGAAATTTTTCATTATGATGAGCATCTAGGATTTCTCTATTTGAATGAAACAAATACATAATTATATCAATTTCTTAGTTAAATGTTCTTGCATGCAGCATTGGAATTACTAAGCAATAGAAATCATCTAAATTATCCAATAATATTTGGACGATCTTTGTTAGCAATTTCCAAATCCTCTCAAATACCTAAAAATATTTGGATGTTCTCTTTAAAGGTTCATGGTTTTTACTTTCATGCACTATAATCAATAATATCTAGGGCTCAAAGATCAACAGTTTGCTTTGGTCAACACAAACCAATTACCTTTTCAAAGTGCATAGATTTTACATGTAAAATGTTCAACATTGCCACACAATTTTTCTTACCTATCCTCATAAATTATTTGATCTAGAATGCACATATATTTTATTATAAATTCAATGGCTCAATCTAGTTTTTCAATGTCAAGTTTGGAATTATTTTGATGTGAATTACATTTGGTGTGTATTTTATGTGTTCTATTTCATATGTGTTTTGAAAAAAAACTGTACGGATTTCTTGAAGGAATATACAAACCATGGATTGCAAACTTTTTCATATTCAAGAATGGCCTTTCTTAAGAAATTGGGGGCCATGAAACAATATTTAGCAAGCTTTAACATGAAACAATAGGAAAATCCATATACCAGTCTTCAATTTCCATATTTATGTACACTATAATACATATATGATCTAATATCTATATATGTTTTTTGAACAACCAAATTTATTTGTAGAAGGTTGACATCACAAGATTCTATAGTGTGAAAGATGAAGGATTAGCTTATGTAGTCATTTTTTCATACGAAATCAAGTGAAATTCCCAAACAAAACATCCATTTTCTACCCTATTATGTTTTCCATAACCAAAATAACTTAAGGAGAAATGATCACAAAATAAACAAACAAAACTCGTCAACCACCAAGTGAAAGTAAGAGCTCCATATAAATAAGGATCTAATACCAGGTATGCAATTTTATGTTGTTTGAATAGAATAGATACTCTATATATCAAAAACCAATGATAGTAAGATAATAAAGAAAACTTTATATACCTAGCACAAACCCAATATAGTTTGTGCATTAGACATTCACAAACTTCAAAGCCACATTTGTGATAATTGCATTCACTTGTGATGCCTAGCTTTCAAAATTCAACATAATATAAGAAAGAGTTTTATTTTTTGGTCGAACGATAATCTAATTAAATTGATACATATGCACCCATAACAACTCTATTGAAGATTGAGGTAGTTGAAAATCATATTTTGTTATTTTCTCAATTTGTTCTATGAAAATGGCACTTTGAATCTTTTCAAACTGGTTTTATTTGTTTGATGACACATTTTATAGGAATAATGGCTAATATATGTAACCTTATGTTTGTAGGGAGTTGGACAAGGTGGGAGTGTACTAACTCTAGACTTATTTGTTGATCACTTCTTCATCAACCTGTAGTCATCGTATTCCATGTTCTCAATTATTTTCCTTGTTCTCAAAATGAAATATCTTATTTAAGATTCCTTATAAGTTTAAGCTAGAGAAACATATTCTAGAAGTCATCTTTCCCCTATTTCACTTGCCTTTGAAAACTAGTCCTCAAGTCCCTGTATCAATTTTAGTTGGGTAGTATGTCGTAGTGAGTAGATATTTGACATGTATATGAACAAGAGTAAAATAATAGTAAATAAATTATTTTTTTGTACAATTTATGTCTTTTTGTTAACAAATTAAATAGGGGATGACATAATTGGATTAGGGAAAAAGGTGCTTTATGATGGATTCTGAATTGGATATAGAAGTTATAGCTATAGGAGGACTTGTGAATTTGTTTTAGGTTTGCAAATCCATGAACTGAAAAACTACTATAGTTTGAGTATCTTCAAGCTCAAATATCTGAAATTGAAATAGTTAATCTATGAAACAACTAAAACTCAATCTCCATTTTTTCCTTGAAGTAAGAAACACCATTAGATCGATAAAAATTAAGGTGTTTAATGGTATAAATTCTAACAAGGAAAGTGAACAAAATGAAGAAATCATAGAAGTTTGAACAAAATCAATTGCAAAATGTGGTCTATAACATTGTGATAAAATAATAAAATAATCTTTTCATCATAAGATTTAAACAAAAAGAGGGACATCTAGCAAACAAGTAGGTGTCAAGCATCTTACTAAACTAATGAGAGCTATTATGTGTAACTGTTTAAGGATTCAAGAGATGATGAAGATAAGACTCACAATCATTATCAACTATTAACTAATTAGAAAAAGTAATTTTCCCTAGTCATACAATAATGTCTAGAATTGCCACAAAGACATTGGTCTATGCACCCAAATTTAAAAATGGAAATATATCTATCAAAAAGTGCTCTATAAAATGATTATAGACATACATTTAATGTTGATTTTATGAGCAATCTATTTTGAAGATTTTAGAAATCTTCACAGTTATGCCTAGTATAGCTAGGAGCAATCCCTTGGGTAAAATATACATTTGTTATATGATAAGTAGTTTGAGCTCCCAAATCCAATTTGAAAAATATGATAGACATATACATAAGCCATGTTAAAAGGATTAATGCATTCTGACTTTGTGTGGGAATTCATGACTAATTTGATGTTAATATCTCTTATCATTAATCCTCTAGAGGGCACAATCCTGTTGCACATTATATTTATAGCCTTGGAGATTGACGATGTTCCTTTTATTATTTTGAAGGTCACATCTTCCATGCGCACTATAGAATTCTTTTGTGACAAGACTTTCCTTAAGAGCTCTAATCTTTAGTCCTATTACTTGGATTTCTAAGGAGTAGGTTAATGCAAGGTGGAGTTGTTTATTGTCCCAAAATCACCACCACTACATTTATGCATTTCATGATAGACACTATCTAAAACATGGGGAAAAACACATAATTTGTCCATATTTTATTTAAAAATTGATACCACCACATTTGATCAATAGAATAGTAATATCTAACCGTGGGTGCTTGAACATAAAACTATACATATACAAAAGGAATGTGAAACAACTACCAGAATGAATCATGTTGAACTACTAAAATAAATAGTCATAACTCTAATATGTGCATACTCTACACTAAATACAAATTTTCCCTATTAATGACCTCAACTCATGGAAAACAAGGAGTAATGGAAAGGCTCAATGAAAGTTGTTGATCTTATAATATGAGTGAAATTGAGTGAGGTGACCATATATTTCTTTCACAACCATATGCGTAGATATAAACATTAAGTACAACATGTCCAATATTTTTATAGATATACACATTAGTTAGACCAACTTTTTATTTCAAAACCATATGTGCAGATATAAACATTAATAAAAACATGTCCAATGTTTTTGCAGGTATACACATTAATTACACAATTTTTTTCTTTCAAAAATCATATGTGTAGATATAAAAACTAAGTACAACATGTCCAATAATTTTGTAGATATATTCTCTTGTGAAGAAAGACCACACCTAACAATGTGAACCCAAAACAAAATAATGAGAGAATTGCTAGATTGTGGTTTGAGTTCCAAAAAAAAGTTGAGAAATTTAATTATCCTTGCAAAAAGTATAGGGGCTTAAAGAATCAAAGAATTCTTATCACAACAACCCATAGTCATTGTAGGAAACATGGTCACATTGAAGGAAGCCATGATTTTCATCGATTGCTGAATGTGGATTTCCTACTAGAGGAACATGGAGATGTGAATATCCAAGCTGAGGATAACACTCCCATGGAAGAAGATGATAATGTGCTAGAGGACATGATTAAAGAAGATGGAATTGGCACAAGTGATGATGATGCTCATGATGATGGTACTAGCACATCTAATAATGACGATGAAGATGGTCTTGATATACCTATACTTGAGAAGGTACACAAGCCCCTATATGAAGGCTCCCAAAAAATTCTTCTCTCTACTATAGTGTTGTTGCTGAACTTGAAGGTTATGAATGGTTTATCCAATGTAGCAATGTCATGTATGCTAAAGTATGCCATTTTTTTCATCTTCAATATTAGCATGCCATTAATATTCATTATATTAACAATTCATATTTGTTTTTGTAGGTTGATAGGTGAGTTTTTGTTATCACCATCAAATATTCTACCTTGTCCATATCAAGAATTGTCTACCATTATGAATCAAATTGTAATGAAGAATCAGACAATACATGCATGTCCCAATGATTACATTCTATATCATAAACAACATGAATTTGCAACAAAATACCCTAATTGTCATATTAATAGATATTGGTCAGATAAAATAATAAAAAAGGTGCCTGACAAGGTTCTTTGGTACATTCCCATTATTCCACGTCTTAATTTTTTAGGTGCACTAGCTTGGTACAATTTATAGATTACCATGCATGCAATAAAGTCAAGATGACATTATGCAAATGCCTGTAGATGGTTCCTCTTTTAAAGAGATAGAAGAAACATGGCCACATTTTAAAGAAGAACTTCATAATCTCAAGCTTTCATTGGTAATGGACAGTGTCAATCTATTTGGAGATATGAGATCTGTTTACTCAGTGTGGCCTACTTTTGTTATTAACAATAACATTCCTCTTTGGATGTCCCTAAAGAGGGGGCACATAATGTTGTCAATAATTGTACTAGGTATTTTTTCATTTAATAGTTATCTAAATTAATTTATAAATAATGCATGAAAATGGTCATAATATTTATGTAATATTTATGTTCATTAAATTACTAGGTAAGTACCAAGTTAAAGATATGAACATGTATATTTAGCCCCTTATTGACAAGTTGTTGAAGTTATCGAATGGGGTCACTATATATGACATTTCTAGACCAATAGGAAAAAGACAATTTCAATTCCATGTAATGCTTGTTGGAGAATACATGATGCCCTTGGGCTAACTCATTTTTGTGGTATGTTATATTATTAAGGTCACATATTTTTGGTTTGTTATAGTGCTTACACATTATTTTTGTATGCTTAAGTTGCACATGATAATTGTACATGATCTTTTATGTCTTCAGACAAAGAAAAAATTCACATGTCTAATTTATGGTTCGAAGATGAAAGTTTGTCATTCAAGAAGTTTAAGAAAGAAGGTGTTCAATGAATTTAGGCACTTTCTCCACAATAATCATAAGTATCAAATTCTTGAAAAACATTTTTCTAATGAAAAAGAAGAGACAACATCAAGGCCATGAAGAATAACACCTCATTAATGAAAAATTGAATATGATCGACTAAATTGCTAAGACAATGTCTAGTTTGTGGTCTAAAGTTTGAAATTTATATTTTGGTATTGTCTTTTATTTAGAAATGATGTAACTGATGCTTGTGAAGGTCATCAAGGCATCAATGACCAACTTCCTAGAGGAATAAAAAGTTATCCTAATCAATTTAGTACGTTATTGTACTACAAGGATCTCTCAATCATGCATTTTTTTGATACCATGCATATTGGAAAGAATGTAGCAGAGACACTATGGAAAATATTGGATGGAAGGTGTGATAGAGTAAAAATTGCTAAAATTTGTACTAGCATTCATGAATCCAATCATGCACTAAAAGATTTCATTGAATCAAATAGCAATGGAGACTACATAAATATGAGTGCCCTTCCTTGATCATTAATGGAGCAACAAAGTGATGCATTAAAAGAAGTCATAAAATAAAAATTTCCCATAGGATATGGTACAAATATAAGAACTCTTGTGTCAAAGAAAGGTGATTTTGGGCCAGGGTTGGAAACACATGATTGACATACCTTCATCAAGGTAAGCCATGTTCTTTATTTACAATAAATTTATAAAATTGCATATGCTACCTATTGTATTATTTCATAATATATTGAAATGATCATTTTTTAATGATTACAATATATAATGATTGAAATTTTTGGCTAACTTAAGATAAATAATTTACATATGCAGGTTATTCAACACCTTTGACCAAGCTCTTGCATAGTCACATGGATCAACAGGTATAAGTCAATACACCCTATAGATACAATTTTTTATTTGCATATCTTCTCTTTACCATCAACATCAACTTTAGTCCTTGTACGTCTCTCATTTTATGGATTACGAGTATCACCAAACAGGAATTTGTCTTATTTGTCTTCCTCGAGTGAGGGAAATGCGGGAATAGAAGATAAAAGTTAGACATCTAGTAGGTCTAAAATAGGGAGATCAACTAGAGGTCAAAAGACTAGAAGAAAATTCAATAAATGAATGAAAATTTTCCTTGCTGGGGGTGGGGGGGGGGGGGGCAAGTCATATTCTTATGATAATAAGAGCGAAGGAGATAGGAATGTTCTCTTAAGGTACACACATCTTCAAAAATAATGGGTACCCAAGGAACTACCTCTAGTTAACATTGATTTTGGAATGATACTCAGTCATGACAATGTTGAATCAAATGAAACTTGTGTGTTGAAGTGTAATTGACAAGAACATTATTGATGAAGGGAGATTTTTGTTAAAGAATGTTTTCAATCATTGTTTTGTCACAGATGTCAAACTTGCTATTTGTTGGAATGACAATTGCTTATAAGATCCAAGTACTATCACGTAGTTGATTAATGAAGATGATTTAATCAATAAGATGTAACAAAAGTACCTAAGGGAAATGTTGAGTTATGGGTTTGTAATGAAGTACAAGGATCAATTAAGACAATGGTAAAATGATGTATTGAGAATACACTTGAAGATATAGAAGTTACCCACATTTAGAAACTCTAGAAGAATAATTTGTAACAAAACTCTCTGCAAAGCTTGACTAAATTCATTAGTGGGTGCTGACCAAGTTAGTTCATGTTGAGCAAATTATTAGTAAGTGCCAAGCAAATGCCAAATCTAGTGTGTGCTGAGTGAAACAAAAGGTGTCAAGCAAGTTCAAGTGTCGAGCTATACAAAAATGTAATAGGTGTCAAGCATCAGTAAAACTTAGTTGATGCCAAGTGAATCCACAGTAGGTGTTGAATAACATAGTAGTTGTCGAGTAACATAGTATGTGCTAAGCATTAGAAAGTCAATAGTGTCAAGCTACTACATTATTTGAAACTTTAAAGATTCACCAGATCTGAGCCGACAAGTTTGTTACCTTGAATTTTTTGAACTAGATAGAAGATAAGGATGTTGAACTGGTGGCATAGAGTTTTAGGTTAACCATTTTTGGGAAAATTTAGATGGATTCTACATGATGTTTCTAGAAGAAACAAGATAAGGAGAAGATACATTGTATCTTACCTAATCCATTCAAACCAAAAAATAAGAGAAGGAAAATTAGAACAGGAAAAGTATTCCAAACTTCTATTTAAGGAGTTACGGGTCAAGAAGCAAGAGTGGTTGGAGAAAGTGTGTGGTGTTAAGGAAAAGACATCAAGAGGGAGGAATAGAGTACATAGACTTTTCTTTGATAGGTGACCAAAGAGGTGATTGCATTGTCACAATGAGCATGGAGACTAAAGGAGACAAAGTTTGAAAGGAGGACAAGTTGTCAGAGCTATAGAGACTGAAAGCTAGGCAAATTTGTAAGTTGAATTGAGATCTGAAATTTGCAAGTTATGTTGTGAGTTGTATTAGATTAAAAGCCCTTAATGTTACTCTCTAGAAATTGTATCAATTAGCAAAAATCCTATAGAATTAGGTTGGTTTAACAACCATTTTAAAAATCCTTTAATAGGGTGACATTCCAAGTGAATGTTGTAAAGTCCTTTAACTAGGCCCACTTCTGACAGGGTGGTTGAAATCCCTTAACTGGGTCACATTTAATAGTGTGTTTTGTAGCCTTTAATAGGGCAGGCCTTTCACAAGGCATCACTTCAGATGAGTGAGAAAGGAGTAGCATGTTACTGGTGGTTTTTCCCAAATTGAGTTTCCAAGTAAATCATCCTGTTATGTGTTGATCTTTTATGTCTTATTCTTGCATGCTGATTTTCAGTAACTTGCTAAGAAGAATGTTTAGCTTGGATGCATGGTTAGTTTAATGGGCTCACTATACTTAGTGAAAAAAATTTATAAGGACATTTGGACCTTGAATAACTAATTCAGTGCCCTCTCAATTATTCTAAAACATTTCTAACAATTGGTATCAGAGCCATCTACTGATTTGGTTTAAAGGTACTAGAAGTAGAAAGATCAAGATGTCGAAGAGAGAATTTCCCAAGCTGAATAGAGATAACTTCACTACATGGAAAAGTGTAATGAAGTTTCACCTTGGGTCAATAGGTGATCATGCACAAATCTTAGTCAAAGTGGAACATGTTGATCTAGCTGGTGTCCCTATTGTAGAAGATAAGAAGAAAAAGAAGGAGCACAATCAGGCAATGCTAGAGATTGCCTCTACTCTCAGCTATGCTGAATTTGATAACATCAAGGGATGTACATTTGTATTCAAGACATGGGAAGCCTTGTCAAATATTTATGGAGGATATTAGAATGTCCAAAGAGAAAAAAGAGAAAGCCTCAGTGGAAATTTTGATGACATGAGAATGGAGGAAGGTGAGAACATTGCCCTATATGCCTCTAGAATAAAGGAAGTAGTAAGTGCAATAAGAAGTTTGGCTAGTCATTTAGATGATAAAATTGTTATTAGTAAAGTTTTAAGAATCGTGCTCCCCATCTATGCTATTAGAGTATCAACCATCCAAGAGTTGAGATGCATACTAGGAAACAAACTAACTCTTGAAGGTATAATAGGAAGACTTACTACATTTGAGTTATCCTACTTTGATAACTACAAACCTAACAATCTTGAATCTGCTTTCAAGGCCAAGTTGTTATTGAAAGACACTAAAGAGGTGAAACCAAAGAAGAAGAAAAGAAAGGTAAATTTTGCATCTAGTGACAACAACATAGATGAAGAAGATGTGGAACAATTGGAAGCATTGTTGGCTAGAAGATTTCACAGAGGCAAAGGTAAATTCAAAGGTAAGCTACCTATCATTTTTTTTAATTGTAATGAAGTAGGACATATTGCTGCAAGGTGCACATAGAAGAAGAACAATAGAGAAGGA
This sequence comes from Cupressus sempervirens, assembly GCA_028749045.1. NCBI lineage: Eukaryota > Viridiplantae > Streptophyta > Pinopsida > Cupressales > Cupressaceae > Cupressus > Cupressus sempervirens. The sequence continues at coordinate 599,287,937 of CM053791.1, read as the reverse complement.
AACAAGTACAAGAACACAAGAGAAGATGATAGTAGAGATTACAAAGACAAAGGCAAAAACTACTACACTATTGAAGAAGAGAATTCTGATGAAAATGATGATGAGGCAACAAAAATGGTAACCTGTGTAAATAAGAATGATAGGTGGATCATAGACAGTGGGTGCTCACATCACATGATAGGAGACAAAAGTAAGTTTGTTACCTTAACTCAGTATGATGGAAATAATGTTAGATTTGGAAATGATGCCCCATGTCTAATCAAAGGAAAAGGTTCCATTAAGTGTACAAAGAAAATTCCATGTGATAATTTATATTATGTTGAAGGATCAAACTACAATTTGCTGAGTGTGTCATAGTTAGGCAATTTAGGATGCAAAGTAGAATTTGGAAATAAAACTACAAAATCAATGACTCTAATGGAAATCTGATAGGAAAAGGAGATCAAATTAGGAGTAATTTGTTTTACCTAGATATGGAGGATGCTACTTGTCTTATTTTAAGATTTGATGATGTGTGGCTTTGGCATAAAAGGATCTATCATGTCAACTTTGATAATCTGATTAGCATTAGCAAAATGAAGAAACTTAGAGGTTTTTCTAAACTAAAGAAACTTGACAATACAATGTGCAAATAGTGTTAGCTAGGGAAGTTGACCAAGTCAAGTTTCAAAAGCAAAACCTACACTTCCAAAGAACTACTAGAGTTAGTCCATACTAATTTATGTGGCCCAATAGAAGTACAAAGTTATTTTATTTGTTTATCACTACTCTAGAATGATGATTTTCATGTTCTTATAGAAAAAAATCTTATGCATTTCAAATGTTTTGAGTGGTACTTAGCTATAGTTGAGAAAGAGATAGGGAAGAGTCTAAAGTGCCTAAGATCTGATAGAGGAGGAGAGTTCACATCAAAATAATTTGAGACATTTTGCAATGATAAAGGAATTAAAAGACAAGAATCAACACCTAGAACTCCCCCACAAAAAGGAATTGTAGAAAGAAGGAATAGATTAGTGATGGACCATGATAGAACATTAATGATGGAGAAAAATGTTGCTCTAAAGTATTGGAGAGAAACTATAAGTATAGCTATCTACACCCTAAACCGAGTACAAATCAAGAAAGGTGTAAAAGAAACACCTTTAGAATTATGGTATGGTCACTCACCTAATGTAAAACATTTCAAAGTGTTTGGTTGTAAGTGCTATATTCTTAAATACTCTAGAAATGGTAAGTTTGATGAAAAGAGTGACATAGGTATATTCCTTGGATACTCCACTAGAAGTAAAGCATATAAGTCTTTAAATACTAAAATACTAACAAAATTGTGGAGAGTGCAAATGTAAATTTCATGAGCATATAGAAGTTTAAGTTGATGAATCCATCAAGAAACTAGAAGAGTGCATATGTTTTGTATACTTCTATGAAGGAATGCCTGATAAAGAAGAAGTTGCCAATCAAGTTAGGAATCAACAAAAAGTTTCAATATTTGTCGAGTCACAACCAGTGAATGTCAAGTTGCATTCAAAAGCTGAGTTATAGAATGAAGATAATGCACATTCTAACTCTGAAATCAGTATACATGAAAGAGATGATGAACTACCAGAAAGAGATGTGCAGAGTGACTCTAAAGCTAAAAGATCAAACAAGGAAAGAAGTATAGAACTAAGGCTATCCAAGTATGTAAGAAGGCATCACCCTACTTAGCAAATCATTGGTGACAAGGAAGCTAGACCAATGACAAGGAATAGTCTAAAAAATGAATCATGTCTACTAAGCAAGATTGAACCCAAAATAGTGAAAGACACACTACAAGATGATGACTAGTATAAAGCTATGGAAGAAGAGATTGAGCAGATGGAGAAGAATAAAATCTAGACTTTAGTTCCAAGATCAGCTGATAAGAATGTGATTGGTTCCAAGTGGGTATTTAGGAACAAGCTAGATGATAATGGCAAGATCACAAGAAAAAAGGCTAGACTAATCTGTAAAGGCTATATACAAGAAGAAGGACTGGACTATGGGGAAACATTTGCCCCTATTGCAAGGATGGAAGGAGTAAGAATAATACTTGCATATGCTACTTACAAAGGTTTTAAATTCTACCAAATGGATGTAAAGTTTTCTTTTCTGAATGGTATATAGGAAGGAGAAGTCTACATAGAAAAACCAAAGGGATTTATTGATGACAGCAATAAAGATATGGCTTGCAAACTACATAAAGTAGTTCATGGTTTGAAATAAGCACCTAGAGCTTGGTATGAGAGACGTCACAAATATCTTGTGAAGATAGGATTTGAGAGACTAGATGACAACAACAACCTATATATCAAGGCAGAAAAAGATAAAGATATTCTAATATTTGAAATCTTTGTTGATGATATAATATTTGGAGGAAAAGATGCACTATGCAAAGATTTTGTTGATTAGATGAAACATGAGTTTGAGATGTCAATATTTGGGGAAATAAAATTCTTTTTTGGATTACAAGTACATCAACTGAAACATGGCATATTTGTGACTCAATCAAAATATATTAAGGAGATACTCAAAAAATTTGGCTAGACGTTCAAAACTAGTCAGTACACCAATGGTAATAGGACATAAGTTATCCAAGAATGATGAGTGAGATGAAGTAAATTAGACAATGTATAGATCAATGATTGGAAAGTTACAGTATGTTGTACATGGTAGCCCAGACATTGCATTATCTGTTAGAATAGTGGCAAGATTTTTTGTAAATCCAAGAGAAAATCATCTTATGGTAGTAAAAAGAATAATGAGGTATCTAAAAGGAACATATGACTTTGGTTTATACTACAAGAGGACTAAAAAGTTTGAGTTGAATTCCTACACTAATGTAGATTGGGGAGGTAATATAGATGATAGAAAAAGCACTAGTGGAGGAGCACTTTTCTTAGGAAAAATATTAGTCACTTGGACTTGCAAAAAGTAAAGTTGTACTTCACAATCCACAACTTAAGCTGAATATGTTGTTGTTGCAATAAAATGCACCAATATTGTATGGATCAAACACCTGTTGAAAGGTATGAAGGAAGAGATAACTGAACCTATGATACTCTATTTTGATAACACAAGTTCCATAAACATATCAAAGAATCCTATGATGCATGCCAAAACAAAGCACACTGCAATTAATTATCACTATGTAAGAGAACTGGTGGAAGACAAACAAGTGAAGATGGAATATGTCAGCTCAAAGGAAAAAATTGCTAACATCTTCACAAAACCATTACCTAAAAATGCATTTGAGTATCTTAGAGGTAAGTTAGGGGTGATACCCCTATCCAAGGCTATTTAAGTAACAACAAGACTACCCTGCATCAAATGAGTTGATTGCTGAAATGATATAAATTGATGCAAAGGATCCTTACTATAGGTTTTTCTTGAAGTAATAAAAAATACTAAAATTCCAAATAAGTCACAAGCAAGGTGACAGAAGGAGAAATTGGAGTTCCTACAAATGCTACACTTGCATGATAAGATGCTGGAATAATATGTCTTTGGCATTGCTTTCAAAGAGGGAGAAATAGAAGAAACTGATCAAATCTATAGGATCAAATGTGTAAACAGAGAAATAGCAGCTAAAAGGGAGAAAAAGAAGCAAAAAAATCAACCAGGGTAATAGATCTAAGAAGGAGAAAATCAGAGACGGAGTAGAACAAAAAGGAGAAGACAATGTATCAGCAAAGAGGGAGATATGAAAGCTGATGAAAATAGTAATGACAACAAGTTTCTTTTTGGATTTGACTTACTATTTTAACCTAGTTAGCCTTTTGATAAATTGGTTGATCAATTTGGTTTTCCATCAATGCCAAAGAGGGAGATTGTTGAAGTCTGATTGAAAAGATCATTATTGAAGAAGGGAGATAGTTGATAAAGAATATTTTTCAATCATTATTTTGTCATTGATGTCAAACTTGCTATTTTTTGGAATGAAAATTTCTTATAAAATCCAAGAACTATCACTTAAAGGATTGATGAAGAGGATTTAATCAATAAGATGTAAGAAAAGTACCTAAGGGAAAGATTGAGTTATGGTTTTGTAATGAAGTAAAAGGATCAGTTAAGACAATGGTAAAATGATGTATTGAGAATACACTTGAAGATACAGAGGTTGGCCACACTTAGAAACTCTAGAAGAATAATTTGTAACAAAACTATCTACGAAGCTTGACTAAATTCATCAATGGGTGCCAAACAAGTTAGTTCATGCTGAGAAGATTATTAGTAAGTGCTGAGAAAATGTCAAATCTAGTGTGTGCCGAGTGAAATAGAAGGTGTTGAGCAAGTTGAAGTGCTGAGCTAGACAAAAATATAATAGGTTTTGAGCACCCATAAATCTTAGTTGATTCCAAGTGAATCCACAGTAGGTGTCGAGTAACACAGTATCTATTGAGCATCAGAAAGTCAATAGTGCCGAGCTACTGCAATATTTGAAAAGTCAAAGATTTGTCAGATCTGAGCCAACAAGTTTGTTACCTTGAATTTTATGAACTAGATAGAAGATAAGGATGTTGAGCCGATGGCACAAAATTTTAGGTTAACTATTTTTGGGTGAATTCAGATGGATTCTACATGATGTTTCTAGAAGAAACAAGATAAGAGGAAGATACATTGTATCTTACCTAATCCATTCAAACCAAAAAATATGAGTGGGAAGATTAGAGTGGGAAAAGTATTCCAAACTTCTATTTAAGGAGTTATAGGTCAAGAAGCAAGAGTGGTTGGAGAAAGTGTGTGGTATCAAGGAGAAGACATTGAGAGGGATGAACAGAGTACAAAGACTCTACTTCAATGGGTAACCATAGAGGTAATTGCATTGGCACAATGAGGATGGAGACTCAAGGAGACAAAGCTTGAAAGGAGGACAACCTATCAGAGCTATAGAGACTAAAAGCCAGAAAAATTTGTGAGTTGAATTGAAATTTGAGATCTGCAAGTTATGTTGTGAGTTGTATTAGATCAAAACCCCTTATTGTTACTCTCTAGCAATTGTATCAGTTAGGGAAAATCCTATGGACTTAGGTTGGTTTAATAGCCATTTTGTAAATCCTTCAATAGGGTGACATTCCAAGTGAATGTTCTAAAGTACTTTAACTAGGCCCACTTCTGATAGGGTGGTTGAAATCCCTTAATTGGGTCACATTTAACAGTGTGATTTGTAGACTTTAACAAGGTAGGCCTTTCACAGGGTATCACTTCAGAAGAGTGAGAAAGGAGTAGCATATTACTGGTTGTTTTTCCCAATTTGGGTTTCCACATAAATCACTATGTTATGTGTTGATCTTTCATGTCTTATTCCTGCATGTTGATTTTTAGTAACTTGATAAGAAGAATGTTTAGCTTGGATGCATGGTTAGTTTAATGGGCTCATTGTACTTAGTGAAAAAGTTTTATTAGGACATTTGGACTTTAAATAACTGATTCACCCCCCCATCTAGTTATTCTAAAGCATTTCTAACAACTCGGTGTTGATGATTCTAAAAATTGGGGATTTAGCTACTCTACCATTCATCTTTTGCATGCTATTGAATGAAATAATCTCTTGTTGATGCATTTGGTTTGATTTTGGAAAATTGGTTATATAGCTACACTGACATTATTTAGTATTGAATCAAATGAAATTGGTACTGATGCATTGATACAGTTGGTTTGATTGTGAAATATTGAGTATTTACTTACATTTTGGTGTTGTGGCAATGCTAATGCATTTGGTTTGATTGTTTGGTTGTGAAAAATTGATTATTTACTTACATTTTTGTTGCAGATTGTTTGACAAGTAGCCAAAATTACACATTGCTTTAATTTAACAAAGAGTGGTGTATAGCCATATTTTGATTGCAAATTGCTTCTTCACTAATTAGATAGTGGTAGGGTGTGGAAAGAATAAGGCCAGTCAATAAAAAGTGGTATTTTTCTTCTCATTGCAGATTGCTTCATTGATTAGATAGTAGTAGGGTGTGGACTTTACTTTTATGGTTATAAGGGAGTAACAACTTAATTCCTTTCATAGAGCTTTGCAATTATTATTTTGATATGTAAAAATGAATATTTAACATGACATTCAAGTTGACTAATTCATATTCAAATGGTATGTTAAGTTTTTCTTGTAGCTGTGTTGATGCTATGAAGTATTTTGAATTTAAGTTGAAGTTTTGTTAATCAATATTAGAAGCATAGAAATCCTTTTTAGATAGTTTCCCTATAATATTGTACAATAGTTATTTTTCTTGACATTAAACATTTTGTACTTCTAGTCTAGCTTTTGCATGTAATTTGTCCAAGTTGATTATTTATGGATCAATGGAACTCTGGGTATCTTTGTTCATTTGTTGTAGTTTTTATGATGGTATCTACACATCATGCAATATTTATAGTCTTATAGATGCTTTTTATGAAAACCATATTTTTTGTTGCAGATTTATGAATACTTTATGGAGCAGGGTATTTCTTTGGAAATACTTAGGAGGAATGGTGTTATGTAGATTTCATGTGCTAATAAGGTTGGCTAAACTCATGTTGAATCAACTATATTAATTTAATTTGTATATTTTAATTTCTAGTTTCGCAAACTTGAAACTTACATTTTTTTCTATAGCCTGTAATTGCATTTACATATAGAAATAATGGAATGATTGTCAATTATAAGTATCAGGATTTACAAAATAATTTATGTTAGGTTAATTTTGAGCTTTTAATGCACTTTTAATTATGAACAATGTAGATTATGAATTTCAGTACTAAGAAACTTCTTGATTGTAATTCAACTTTATGATATTTATTGCTTCTTCTCTATAGAAAGCTTATTATTGAACCACTAAATGGCCACAATAGAGTTCTTATGTAGGAACTTGCATTTTTTTTCTATGTGGAGGAAAAGTGTGGTTAAAAGATTCCTTACGAGCTAGATGATATAAAGGAAGTTCAAGACATCATAATTGTACTAATCTAGTTTTAATTTGATTCTTTAAAATTCATGTTGATGATCTTTTTGGCAAATAAGCTTGATGTCATGTAGGTTGAAGGGGAAATAGATAACTTTCCATGGAAGAAGCTGGTTATTAAATTTGCATAAGTGTACCTGATGGTGCTCCATCCAAGGTTTCATTAAAAGATTTACCACCCACAAGACAAGTTTTTCCTACCATTTAATCCCCTTGATTACTAAATATTGATAATATATATTTATATTCATCTACTAATAGGTCACCATAGGAAGTGTTTTCATAATTAGTTTTGGCTAAGATTGTTAAGATAATGAGTTTTTCTTGAATAAATTTAATTACAGCTAGGTGTTATATACAGTTTATTTGGTATTAAATTTTGATTTTTTATCTAATCAATGTTTAGAGTTCTTTATATTCATCCATCAACATGGGCTTTAATTTTGTCCTGCCATATCATAGTCATTATCTTATTAGAACATTTGGAAGAAATTTTCAAGGAAACAAATAAGGATAAGAAAATTGGGATATGTAGGACCATGATTGCCTTGCAGCCTATAAAAAACATGATTTCATTTCTTTTGATTAGGCTTTGAATATCTTTTGACACCATTTTCTTGCTCATTGGATTGAGTTCTTCCTTTTGAAGCCGCCCTTAGACTAATTTCATGTAACAATATTCTTTTGATCTTTTACTACCATTGTTATGCATCACCTTAAAAGGTTGTTAACAACCATAGGATTACCTCTGTATTCTTCACTTATCTACTATGACTGTTGCACACATAGATACTAATTAAGTTTGTCATGCTTTATGACTTTCATTATCGGTATGCTCTAGGTTCTTTATGGCTTCTTTTGATTAGGTTTAGTAACAATAGATTAAGATGAAAATTCTCATGATATTGAATGTTTTAGTCAATAGGTCATTTGACTATTTATTATCCCGTGTTGTTGCTTAAGCTATGCTAAGAAGCTCCATTGATACTTAACTAGCTTTTGGTAGCCTTCTTGTTCATTGGAATAGGTAATTTTTTTTTGAGTTCCCTTGCTGCTTAAGATGTGCTAAGAAGCTCCAATGATATAGAAAATCAAGATACAAAACAAAATACCAACCCTATTCACATAATTGTAATGAGGAATGCTTAATTTATTTCTATCATAGGACTTCTGCACTTATTGGAATCTAAACATAGAGCATGTGACATTTTGTAGAGAATGGGAAGAGACATATACCAACTTATCTTGCAGGCAAACAATGAAGCACTTCCAGAAGGATTAACAATCCTTGAATCATTCCTGATCTCATTATTGATATGAAGGAAAATCTATAAGATGCCAAGACATTCACTTTGAAGATGAAAGCAATGGTATGTTTTAAATTATCCTATGTTATTTTTGGAGGTTTTCACATGCACTTTATTTGCTAGGTTTTTTTTCTTTGATAGATTCTAATATTAACATTAATGATCTAGATATATTCTATCTTCCCTCTATTTTAAAATTATACTTGAGAAAATGACAGTTAATTTTGTCTAAGTTGTTGGGCCTTAATACTAAACATGGATTACCAATTTTCTACTTTACATATGCAATTGCAAACTTGGAAAAGATGGTGATTTTTCCTCTCTAAATTGATGTTCTCCCCTTTTTCTATTTGTGGCCTCCATCATTTTGAAGGACCCATTTCCAACATGTATTCTTGTTACTTCTTTGTTACAAAAGCATTACGACTTTGTATTATCTTACCTATGTATCATATTCATTGAAATGAAATGCTTTTCTTTAAAAAACCCTACCAATTCCTTGGGAGCCACAAGCTTAACATGTTTTCTCCCTTTATATTTTACCAAGTAACTTTTGAGAGTTTTACTGGAATTTTGAGGATTTTCCTAGACATGAATTTTCCCTAAAATTTTTATCACTTTTATTGTTTTTTCTATAGCCTATAAGTTCAACCTCTGGATTTAAAATAAAAATATGGAGTTCTCCTACAACATATCATTGTAGCTTCATTCGAATGGGGAGTTATTGGTGAGCCCCGCTATCCAAAAGTACGTCCATTACTCATCTTCAAACTTTGGAATCCTATTTCATATGATATAGGCTGAATACAACATTGTATGCTTCAATAAATAGTGACAATTTAAACCTCATGGATGTTGTAGTTGTTGATCTATACATAGTCATATTGTTTTCTCTCGATCTATGACATCCTTGTATTAGCTCTCTATTCTATAGCATGGTCACATTATTATGCCATTTTGAAAAAAAATCCATTTATTGCATATCATAATATGCTTCCTTTTGTTACTATTCAGAACTCTCTATTTTCCTATTGCCATAATGCTTAATCACGTTGAATCCTTTTCACTTAGAACTCTGCATATTTTTTAACAAAAAACTACATTATTTAGTTCCTATAGCACATGTCCATGTCCTAATTTTAACACAATTAGGACCCTTCATTTTAGAACTAAAAATTATTCATTTTTTCATGTTGAATTTTCTCAAGTTTGCTACTTATATCTATGCCTAGATTTCATTCAAGACTTAGGAAACTAATATTGCAGATGGCATTAATTTACTTAGACATTAATGAAAATTTTCTCATCATTTTAATAACTATAGCACATGTGAAGTTCTTGAAAGAAAAACAAATAATCCTTGTCCATTTATAGAATAGATTGCTTCTTTCACATGTTGATTTTTCACATTATTCATGAAATACTTCATTGCTGCATTATTCAGTCATTTCTTTTCAAAAGTACAACTTTCTTACTCTCTTGCTATCATGTCAAGTCAAACAAACTTTGCCCAATACTTAATTCCCATACTCTAAGTAGACCCTACATGTATGAATTATGAAATGTATTGTACCTCTCTGCTGAAAACACTCGATCTTTCCCTATAGTAGCTACCCCATATTTTGAGAAGCATGCTTTATAGTAGTCTCATTGTTGATGTAGGAGCATCCTAGGTTGCCTTGTTATCCTACTCATTTTTTTCATTCTTCAGTTGATGCTGAGTTACTATAGCACTCTTCATGTGCCAAGTTACCCAGTGTATGTCGAGTGATTTCTTCATGTGCCAAGTTACCCAATGTATGCTAAGTGATTCCTTTATGTGCCGAGTTACCCAGTGTATGCCAAGTGTTTCTTTAGGTGCTGAGTTACTTATTGTATTCCAAGAGATTCTTCATGTGCCAATTTCTAGTTGATGTCGAGTGATGTCAAGTGCCAATTTCTTGTGGATGTCAAGTGATGCTGAGTGCCAGTGGGCACCAAGTTATCCAGTGGGTACCGAGTTATCTATGTTTGGTTCCTATTTTGGTTGACTTGGCTCGCATTTAATTTTGGTATAGGTAGTTATATTTGTTGAGAGCTGACTCGTGGCTTCTCTATGTTATAGAATGTTCTGTAAGCCATTTTTGCGAGTATAAATAGAGTGTTTAGGCTTAGAGTTAATAAGCTTTGGTTAGAAGAGAAGCTTTTGGGAAGAAGATTAGAGAGTAGAACTGAAAGTACAAATTTGCAGTTGGATCTATCAATGAGAATGTATTTGTAACTGGCCATAACCTAGAAGGCCTTACATCTGGGCATGTATGAAGATATTTTGATGAATCAATAGAAGTATTTGCTCTTCTCTATCTTTTGGTTGCTATTCTTTGTGTTCATTTCCATGGTGTTAACTCTTGCAGGGTGGTTTGGATAGCTGGGTGAGCCTTTCACCCTAGTTATTCACCCTCTTGCCTATATCAGTTGGTATCAGAGCCCGAGGTTCATCCTTATGGAGATTGGATTGTGTAGAATCTTGATTTGGATTTGGTTGTAGGGTGGCAGATTTGCAGATTTGACCTATAACTTGCAAAGGTTTATGATCTTGTAGGAACCTGATTTGTAAAGATGGTTTGTGGTAGAGGAAATAATGTTGATAATGCTATATTTTATTAGTTGAGACAAATTGCAGCCAGATTAGATGCTTTGGAGACAACCCAGAGGAGAGGAGCACATCTTGATGATGTAAGTGATGATGAAGCAGCAACACCAAACCCTAATCAAGAACTTGAAGAAGACCAAGATGAAGCAAGATTGTTGAGAGTATTGTCTAGAGAGAATTTAAAGCCTATTGTAGAAGTTGTTCCTTATGATGGAAAATTGGATACCAATGCTATGCTAGATTGGATCTCTGGTATGGAGAAGTTTTTTGAGTATGAAAACACTATTGATATTAGAAAGGTGAAGATTGCAGTCACTAGGTTGAAAGGTCATGCATCACTATGGTGGGGGCACTTGCAAACTGATAGACAAAGGAGAGGAAAGGAGAAGATCAAAACTTTTCGAAAGAACAAATTCCTTCCTGCTGATTACCAAGTTAGCTTGTTGAGAAAGATGCAAAATTTGAAACAAAAGGACATGACTGTAAAAGAATATACCAAGGAATTCTATAGATTAGACATCAGATCTAGACATGTGGATGATGATGTTGAGAAAATTGCAAGGTACATTAATGGATTGAGATCCAAAATACAAGATGAAATAAATTTTGTGAAGCTAGAAAGTGTAGAAGAAGCATATCAATATGCCTTGAAAGTTGAGGAGATCTTGACAAAGAAGCATGAATAAAGACAAAGAGGTAGAGGTGGTAGATTCCAGAGAGGCAGAGGTAGATCTTATGGAGAAAGTGGTAGATCTGATAGTTCTATGTAGGATAAAGGCAAATCTGAATGGAAGAATGATGACAATGGCAAGACTGAATGGAAAAGTGGTAACTCTTATCGAGGAGGCACTAATTTTTATCGAGGAAGAGGTAATTCTTATTCTAGAGGTGGATTTCATGGTAATTGTTTTAGATGTGGCAAAGAAGGGCATAGATCCTTTGAATGTAGATATTTTGAAGGTGGGAAGAATAATAGAAATGCTATGATTCAAGAAGACATTGAGAGTTCACCAAGTGGACCTAAGGATGGAGAAAATTTGATGGTGAGAAGAACCTTATGTAATAAGGGAGGTGATGAGGAACCTATTTTAAGGAGAAGTCTTTTCAAGACAAGATGTAAGATGGCTGGAAAATGTTGTAAAGTGATCATTGACAGTGGAAGTTCTACAAATCTGGCATTAGAAGAGTTGGTTACAAAGTTACAGTTGCAGAGGCTGAAACATCCCAAACCTTATCATGTTTCATGGATCAAAGATGAGCATAAGATATTGGTAAGTGAGAAATGCCTTGTGAAGTTCAAAATTGGACATTACTTTGATGAAGTATTGTGTGATATTATGCCCATGGATTGTTGTCATATTTTGTTGGGTTAATTGGAAACAATTTGAAAAGGAAGTGAAGAAGAATCAGGTTTGTTTTGCTATAATTCCAAGAAAACTGAGTTTTTTCAATGGAGATCGAGTGCTAGAAAACAATGTTAACCGAGTGTCAGTCAGTGGTGATTGAGTGACAGATGGTAGTATTGACCAAGTGCTAGGAGAGATTGTAGAGTTTTTGAATGAGTATAAAGGCATTATTGCTAAAGATATTCTTGATGGTTTACCTCCTATAAGAAGTATAAGTCATTGTATGGATCTGATTCCTGGAGCTAGTTTTCCAAAAAAAGCGTCATATAGATTGACACCTATAGAGAATGGAGAACTTAACAAACAAGTGCATGAATTTTTGTAGAAAGGTTTGATCAGAGAAAGCTTGAGTCCATTTTTTGTAACTACTATATTAGCACCTAAAAAGAATGGAGAATGGAGAATGTGTACTAATTGTAGAGCCATTAACAAGATAACAGTGAAATATAGGTTTCCTATGCCAAGGATGGATGAGATAATGGATTGTTTGGGTGGAGCAAAGTATTTTACCAAGATTTATTTGAAGGGTGGCTATCATCAAATCAAAATCAGAGAAGGTGATGAACGGAAGACTGGTTTCAAGACAAAAGATGGTTTGTATGAATGGTTGGTTATGCCTTTTGGTTTGACTAATGCACCTAGTACTTTCATGAGGTTGATGAATGAAGTTCTGAAAAGATTCTTGGGTAAATTTGTGATTGTTTATTTGGATGATATTCTAATATTCAACAAGACTAAGGAAGAACATCTTGAACATATTAGACAAGTATTGCAGAGGTTGAAAGAGGAAATGTTGCCAATTAATATGAAAACGTGTTCTTTTATGTAAGAGGAGATTGTTTCTTTGGGATTTGGGATTTTAGTTGATGGTTTAAAGATGGATCTTCAGAAGGTTAAAGAAATTTTGGAATGGCCTTCACCTGAGAATGTGGGTGAGGTAAGATCATTTCATGGTTTGGCTAGTTTTTACAAAAAAATTATAAAGAATTTCAATGTTTTTTGTAATGCTATGACTGAAACAATGAGGGGAGATAAAAAGGAATTCAAGTGGACACATGGAGTTGATAAGAGTTTTGAGACTTTGAAACAAAAAGTTGTTGAATTACCTGTATTGGCTTTACTTGATTTCAACAAACTAATTCAAGTTGAATGTGATGTAAGTGGTAATGCAATAGGAGCTATATTAAGTCAAGAAGGTAAGCCAGTTGCTTTCTTTAGTGAAAAGTTGAATGATGCTAAAAGAAAATATTCTGTGTATGATCAAGAGTTTTATGCTATTGTTCAAGCATTAAAAAAGTGGAGACATTATTTGATGCCTAAGGATTTTGTGTTGTATACTAATCATAAAGCTTTACAATACTTGGGAAGTCAACATAAATTGAATGAAAGACACATGAAGTGGGTTGAGTACTTGCAGAGTTTTACATTTGTGATCAAGCATAAGAGTGGAGTTACTAATAGAGTTGCTGATGCATTGAGTAGAAAACTTTCTTTGTTGACTGAAATGAAGGTTGAAGTTCTTGGTTTTGATGAGATGAAAGAGTTATATGATGTTGATCCTAATTTTTCTGAGGCATGGAGAGAGTGCAGAGCACCAAATCTGACAAATCACATAAGTATGATGAGTATTTCATTCAAGAAGGTATTTAGTTGTGTATTCCTAGAAGTCCTATGAGATTGAATTTGATTAAGGAAAAGCATAGTGGTGGATTAGTTGGACATTTTGGAATTGATAAGACATTGAGTTTGCTGAAAGAGAAATATTATTGGCCACAAATGTATAAGGATGTTCAAAAATTTGTAAAGAGTTATGGAGTTTGTCAAGTTGCAAAGGGAGTGAGTCAAAATACTAGTTTGTATACACCTATTACTATTCTTGAGAGACCTTTGACTGGCATTAGTATGGATTTTGATCTTGGATTGCCTAAAATAGTGAAGGGGTATTATTCTATATTTGTTGTAGTGGAAAGATTTTCTAAGATGGCTCATTTTATACCATGTAAGAAGACATCAAATGCTGAGCATGTTGCTGAACTTTTCTTTAAAGAGATTGTGAGATTGCATGGATTACCAAGAAGCATTATTTTAGATAGAGACAGTAAGTTTGTTGGTTATTTTTGGAAGACTTTGTGAAAGAAGATGGGTACTGAATTGAAGTTTAGTTCTACATTCCATCCACAAACAGATGGACAGACAGAGGTTGTGAATAGAAGCTTGGAATTTTTTTTGAGATGTTTAGTTGGGAATAAGCCAAGTAGTTGGGAGATGGTATTGGCACAAGCTAAATTTGCATATAATAATTCTATGAATAGGAGTACAGGGAAGAGACATTTTGATATTGTTACTGGAATGCATCCTAGAAGTATATCAGATTTGAGAGATGTTGCTAGTGAAGAAAAGAAAAGCATTGTAGGAGAAGAATTTGCTGATTTCATGGAGTCCTTGCATAAAGAAGTGAAGTTGAGGTTGGAAGAAAGAAATCAGAAGTATAAGGAAAATGCTCATTAGTCTAGGAGACACCATGATTTTCAAGTTTAAAATGAGGTGATGGTTCATTTGAAGAAAGGAAGATTCCCAGTTGGAACATACAGTAAGCTGAAGATGAAGAAATTTTGACCTTGTAAGATCTTGAAGAAGTTTGACAGTGGTAATGCTTATGAAGTTGAGTTGACTGATGACATGGATATATCTCCTATATTCAATATTTTTGATTTGTATAAGTATCATGAGTTAGAGGATGAAGTTGTTGTACCTAATGATTATCCTAAGAAAAAAATTGAGGAAGTTGAACAGATATTGGATTAGAGAGTTGGCAAGAGTACAAGAGGAAAATATTACTATGAATATTTGGTGAAGTGGAAGAAAAAACCTATTGAAGATGCTTCATGGATTTCTCAATTTGAGTTGGATTCAGCTTAGGTGGGACATCTCAATGATTCAGGAGAATCATTTCTTTCAACCTCGGTTGTCATTGACGCAGGCAAGAGGGTGAATAACTAGGGCCAAAGGCTCACCCAACTATCTAAACCACCCTACAAGAGTTAACGCCATGGAAATGAACACAAAGAACAACAACCAAAAGAGAGACAAGAGCAAATACTTCTATTGATTCATTAAAATATCTTCATACATGCCTAGCTATAAGGCCTTCTGGGTTACGACCAATTACAAATACATTCTCATTCATAGATCCAACTGTAAATTCACACTTTCAGTTCTGCTCTCTAATCTTCTTCCCAAAAGCTTCTCTTCTACCAAAAACTTACTTAACTCTAAGCCTAAACACTCTATTTATACTTGCCAAAATGGCTTACAGAACATTCTAGAACATAGAGAAGCCATGAGTTTACTCTTAGAAAATATAACTACCTATACCAAAATTAAATGTGAGCCAAGTTGATCCAAATAGGAACCAGACATAGATAACTCAGTACCCACTGGATAACTCAGTGCCCACTGGCACTCGACATCACTTGACATCCACTAGAAACTGGCACTCGGTATCAAGTAAAAATTGGCACTCAACATCAACTGAAAACTGGCACTCAGCATCACTCGACATCAATTGAAAATTGGCACTTGAATAATCAGTCGGTATACACTGAGTAACTCAGCACCTAAAGAAACACTCGACATACACTGGGTAACACAACACATGAAGGAATTACTTAGCATACACTGGGTAACTTGGCACATGAAGAAATCACTCAACATACATTGGGTAACTCAGCACATGAAGAGTGCTACAATAATGCAGCACAAACTAAGTAACTCGGCACCAACTGAAGAATGAAAAAAATGAGCAGGATAACAAGGCAACCCAAGATGCTCCTACATCAATTATTGATAATTTTTTTTGCACTACTCCACCAAATCCAAGCTTCCATAACATATTATTTACCTTAGGTTCATGTCTTTCCTGATGCTAGATCCACATCAAAATATTCCATGTTATCAATGTAATGAAAATTCTTTCTTGTTTGAAAAGGAATTGTGTACTATTCTTTGTTACTTTCAGCAAGCTGATAATGAATGATATTTTCTTTGTTTGGCTTAGAATTTGTCTTAATAATAAAATTATGCATGTTTAAGATGGTAGTGTGGGAAATATAAGAAGAGTAACTGAGAGAGGAGGGGTGAATCAATTACTACTAAAATAAATTCTAGATCCCTTAGATGTCTGCACCAAAATACAATCTAAAAATTAAATACTGCTGATGCTCAATAAACACAGATAAAATGTTGTAACTCTGTAAGTACTGATTATACTCGGTAAATTATTAAACATGCAAGCTTTAGATGTTATCTATGATTACCACTAATTTAACTTAGTTGCAAACACATAAAAGAAAATAGCATGAACACATTTGACATTAGGATTATACGTGGAAACCCAATTTGAGAAAAACCACTAATTCCAACTAGTTATTGTTTTCACTCTTCTGAAGTGAGCTCTATTAGGAGCCAACCCTATTAAAAGTTACAAAATACACTATTAGGTGTGATCTTGTTAGTGGATTTAATCACCCTATTAGGAGTGGCTTTTTTAGAGGTCTTACAACAATTCAATAGAACTACCACTTTGTTAGAGGATTTACAAATAACTGTTAAGCCAACTCTATTAGGATATTTTTATCACTGCTACAATGGTTAGAGAGTAAAAATGAGATGACCTAATTTGAATGAAAGTGAATTGCTAATTATAGATCTCTGTTATGGCTTGTACTTGATCCTTCTAGATCGAATATAGCTTTTCTACTCCACAAGGATATTATGCTTATCCTTCCAATTTACTTCCTCTCTTCATCATAAAATCTTCAATTCATGCATCGTATCTTCATACTCTTTCACACTTTCAAGTTCTCAACTTGACCTTATACTTATATCTTTCATATTGTCGAGTTAGCTCATATACAACTTAGAATAATTAATATTTATTACCTTAGTCAGCTAGAACCAATAGATAAATCAATTTAAGTTTAGTATGCCAAAATAAGATAAATCCTTCGTTAGCTAACCCAACTCAATAGAAACTAACTCATAAATGATTTCCTATTTTAACCAACAGAAGCTTAGTTAATATTGCAAACTTGCAAAGATCCTATGGCAACTGAGTGAGCTTGGTTAACACTGGTTCCATCCAACTTTCCTTCATTAACTGAGTGAGCTCAATTAACACTCATCTTCTATAGATTTTCCTTTGATGCCCAAGTGAACTTGATAGACACTACCTTCTAAACTAGGCAATCAAAAGAATGCTCGATACACATAGAAAATTGTCTTCACTACCTGGGTGAGCTCAACATATATTGACTGATAATGATATGATATATGTGTAACATGAAAGAAAATACACAATTAATCAATTACACCCAATAGGTAGATGCTCATGTGAATTTAGCATCAAATGGGAATTTTATTTTTCCATCCATAATTCTATGTTCATCTTGGGCTATATTTTACTCTACCTACTTCAATTTCACCTCTACTGTATTTTTTATAAACAAATCAAATTGGTGAAAATTTTGACCAATCTTGGTTAACATTTCAACCAAATATTGGTCAATATTTTGACCAATTCTTTGTCATGAGTATGGCATCCTAGTTGGTGATAGACCAAAATTGGTCAAATTTTAAACCACAACTTCGTGTCCATTTTAACTAATATTGGTCAAAATTTTGAACAATTCGTTGGTCATGAGTATGACTTCCTAGTCGCTGAAAGACCAAAATTGGTCAACCTTTTGACCACAACTTGGTGCCCATTTTGACTAATAATGGTCAAAATTTTGACCAATGGCCACCAATAATGCTCATACCAAATGTAGCGTACGTTGACCAAGTATTTGGTCAAAAATCTGATCAATTGGAGGGTTCATCAAAATTTTACGACAAAAATTGTGATGCACCACTTGGTCACAAATTTGACTAAGTTGTGTCAAAATTTTGACCAATTTTTGTTAAAAAATGGGTCAAAACTTACTACTGACTGGATAGATTTATTTTTAATGGGCATATGGTAGAACCACAGGCTTTGCTCTGGAATAAGATATGAACAACATTGTAGGTTCAAATAACAACCCAATTGAATTACACATCATAAAACATAAAAAGATGGAATATTTTTTTTCAAATTTGAACAAATATGGTTTATGGATGAGGGATTTTTGTAGATCATAGAAAAATGCTGGAAAAAAATTGTGTTATCTGGGTCTAAACTTGACCAAGTGGTTAACAAACTAAAAAGCACTAAGGAAAGGATTAAGGTATGGAATTCTAAATACTTTGGAAATATCTTTGAAAATAAGGAAGAATTGGAGAATCTAAACAAGGAGGTTATAGAGAAAGGGATGGATTTAGCCTTGTATTAAAGAGAGAAGTTCTTAATGAAGGATTATGAATACATCTTAATCAAAGAGGAACTTTTTTGGAAACATAAATCAAGAGAAACATGGCTATATACAGGGGATAGAAACACAAAATTATTCCACAATAGTACAAAACAACATAGAATAGCTAATAGAATCATTTTTATTCAGAAGAAGGATGGGGTAAAAATAGAGGACCCAAATGACATTAAAAATGAGACAATAAAGTATTTTGAAGAAATCTTCAATCATAACAATAACCAAAACCTAGAAGCACAAGAAAGAAACATTAATACCGTCCCAAAGCATATATCCAAAGAAAAAAAAAATATTGTTGAGAAAATTTATCTTTGAGGAAGTAAGTGCATCCCTCAAGAAAATGAATCCAAATAAATCTCCAAGGGTAGATGGGTTTCTGGTATGTTTCTTTGAAAAATAGTGGGACTTCATAGGGATAGAAATAACTAAGGCTTTAGAAGGATTATGAAATTTGGAAAAAATCCTCAGGGAGGTTAATAATACCTTTATCACCCTTATCCCTGAAAAGGAGATGTCAAAGTCCTTTAATGATTATCATCCCATAGCTCTTTGTAATACTCTCTATAAATTATTTACTAAGACTACAGCAATGAGAATCCAAAAATTTATCCCAAATCTTATTAGTGAGGGAAAAACTAGGTTTGTAAAGGGTAGATCTATCTTCAATGGGGTAATTATCACCCAAGGGGCTATACATACCATTCAAAAAAAATAAAGATCTTAGTATGTTAACTAAGCTAGATATTAAAAAGGTATAAGATAGAGTGGATTGGGGATTTTTGAAGAAATATGTTGAAGCCTTTAGGTTTGCAAAATAATGGATGGGTTTGATATTTGAATGCATATCCTTCCCTAAGTTATCAACATTGGTAAATGGATCAGCCAAAGGAGTTTTGGGAATTAACAGGGGTCTTAGACATGGGTATCTAATATCCCCTTTTCTTTTCATCTTAATAGCTGAAGCGTTATGAAGATCAAAATAATGTCATGTATGAGAAGATTGTTAAAGGCATAAAGATCAGTATTGACCTAGATCCAAAAACCCACCAAAATTTTGTTAATAACATTATGCTTTATAGACAAATTACCATAGATAAAACAATATTAAGTCAATACACAAGTGAATCATGTAAAGAGATTAACCCCGAGAAGTTGGAAATATTCTTCTTTAATACCAATCCTAATCTAGAGCAACAAATTTTCCAAATATTGAATTTCAAAAGAAGAAGTTTACCTTATAAAGACCTGGGTCTCCCTTTAGAAAAAGGGGTTCATTTGACAAAATTATGGAATCAAATAATAGAAAAGATCAAAAGAAAAATAGATTCTTGGAATGGAAAATGGTTTTCTTCTATGGGTAGAGCAATGATGGTTCAATTTGTCCTTTCAACACAACCTATTTATCAATTATCTTATATTGATCTCCCCAAAAAATTTAGGGATGAAATCAATAGTCTCTTCAAAAATTTCTTTTGGCAAGGAACCAGGAAAAGAGAAAAATTTCCATGTTTTCTTTGAAAAAGGTATGTAGACCTAAAGATGAGGGAGGTTTAGGGATTAGGAACATCAAAATCCAAGGTAAATATTTAGGAGCTAAAATAGTTTGGAGAATGTACATGAATCCACACCTTAAGTGGGATAATATCCTAATAGATGAAAATCTAAGCAATACTGATCTGATCAAAATATTCAAGGAGAAATCACTACCAAGAGGATCAAGAATTTGAAAATTCATGATATACTATAGATCTTCCATCTAAGATAAAATAACATGGAAGCTAGGAAATGGGGAAGAAGATCTCTTTTGGGAAGACTCTTGGGCAGGATATGGTTCTATAGAAAAGCATGATAAAATTTCCCAATTAAGGTTAACACTTGAAGCTAAATGGGAAAAAATGTTATAGATTATGTGACCTTTGAGGATGAAGGAAACGGTTGGAAATGGAAGGATCTTAAGGTCACAAACCTCCCACCTAAGGAGGAAGATCTCAAAAGAACCTTATCAAATAGGCAAGTAACTTTCAATTTTGGAAAAGAAAAATTGATGTGGAATGGAAGTAAGAGAGGGGAATACAATTCAAAGGAGGGTTATGAATTCCTTAAGTCTCTCTATATGAGCACAAAGAAATCTTTTCATAGAAAATTCTATTGGAACAAATCTTGTCTACCTAAGGAAAGATTCTTAACCTGGTTAATTTTAAATAGGAATGTCCTTACCTTATAAAGATTTGAGAAAATGGGATACCAAGGTTCAAGTAGATGTCTTTATTTTGTGAAAAATGAAGAAGAATCCATTGACCACCTTTTTTTGTATTTCCCTTATTCAATTCAATGTTGGAAATGGTCATGTTCTCAATTGGGGTGGGCATTAGCATTTCCAAACACTATAATAGATATGCTACTTTCTTGGCCCCTCTTATGAAATGGTAGTATTTATAGCTCTTTATGGATTTCTACACCTTCCATATTCATATGGGAATTATGGAAGGAATGCAACTAGATAATTTTTTCGATAAGAGGATGAATATAGAGAAATCTCTAATTAAAATTGAGACTTTTATCATTGAACTTGCCAAAAGTTGGGTTTTGAATAAATAAGAGAAATATGCTATAATGTCTCATTGGGATGAGAAAATAAGAGGCAAGTGGAAAGGTTTAAAATTACCCCCCTTTATAGGAACAAGAGGAATCTTAAATTGGAAACCATCCAAGGAGGATTGGTTTAAACTCAATTTTGATAGGGCTTCAAGAGGGAATCTGGGAAGAGCAGGAATTGGATGTAGTACCCATAAGTCAAAAGGCACGGAGATAGAAAAGTAAGTAAGATATATAGAAATAGAGACTAATAATTGGGAGGAATTAACAACTTCAGTTGTAGGACTAGAAATATGTAAAACTATTGTTTGCTAGAATATAGGAATTGAAGGAGATTCTACAATTACAATAAATGCTACAATGAAAGGATCCCTCATTAATTGGAGAGTAGACTCAATTTTATCTAGAGCCCTCTTACTATATTAGACCTTTGATAAGGGCACATTAAATTATATATATCAAGAGGGAAAGCATAGATCATATGAACTAGCTAATATAGGTATAGAAAAGGTCAGACATAAGCAATCAAAATTTAAATATAAGGACTCCATTTGAATGAGGCAAGGTTTAGATCTTTTAGAATTTCAACCATAGTTTTCATCTCATTATCTTAGGATAGATTCAAGGGTTTTCTTTATCTTTTGCCTACTTCCTTCATTTTGTATCCCAAGACAACATGATTAAATATACAATTGTATTGGGGAAGATGATGGTGGAGCTTGCTAAAATGAGTTGTAGGTTAATTTGGAGGTTATGGAACCTTCCATTCAGGGCTCAATAGACATTTTGAATGACAGGCAGCCCCTTTTTCATCATTTTATGCCAATAGAATAATGTAGGTTTGTTTCTATTGTATTTTTTAAACTAAGCTAGTAATACATTCTTTGGTAGAATAAAAAGATAATCATGTTGCATAAGATATATTTTCTTAGTTGAGATATGACTACTTTGCTCTATTAGATGCATTTTGTGGTGATTTACATATATATATATATATATATATATATATATTAAGAAAATGATTTTATCACTTTAAATTTCATTTCTTTTCCCTTTTTGTATTAATTCTTCATAACTTTTAAGAGCTTTATCCTTAATATAAGTGCAAGATGTAGTGCTTAGATAATTTAAATATCCTAATCAAAGGTGGAAGAAGAATGAAAGGATGAGGAGTGACCTAGAAGGAAGGTGGTAAAATGTATCTTGGAATGAAAGGATGAGAAATGACCTAGAAGGAAGGTGGTAAAATGTAACTTGGAACTAAAAGATGATTGTCCAAATGTATCTATGTACTTTATGATTTATCAAAGCTTAGGTTGTTTATCTATCAAAATCAAAATCAAACTATTTTATGTTGTACACAAACATATATGTATGTATGTATCTATATATACATACATAAATAGACGTGAGTGAGTGTGTGTGTGTGTGTGTGTATGTGTGTGTGTGTGTGTGTGTGTGTGTGTGTGTGTGTGTGTGTGTGAATATATGTTTGTATGTGTGTGTGTGTGTGGATAGTGTTAGGATTAACCTTAGATAGAAATAAAAATTACATGCCAATATAAAACAATATCAGAAAAATAATAAATTGCATAGAAGAGAACACAAGACACCAAGATTTAACATGGTTTACCCAAACCCTAGGCTACATCCAACAAACAAAAAGTCCAATATTATTATGATCTAGTGATTACAACTTGATTACAATATGTAATCCTTTACAATTCAATAGCATTGTAAGAAGCAATTATAATGAAAACCCTATTGGAATTACAAGTGGGAAAGGTAAACTTCTAAAAAGAAGGGGGGGTGGTGGAGGTGGGGGTGGTGGGGGGGTGATGGGGTGTGAATCAGGAGTTTAAAATTGGACCCATAAAACTCTCACTATTCATACATCACATGCATTAACATACTAAAATAACATATAAAGTAAATGCATCTAAAACATGTAGGCAATTAAACACACACACTTGACACCAAATATGATTACCCAAAAACCCTCCAAATGAGAAGGTAAAACTGGGGTGGGGATGACACAAACAAATCTTCACTACTACAATAATAAAGTGTAGCCAATTAAGGTTACAATGGTTTGACCATGAATTGTGATCTGTCCTGTGAAAGGCCTGCCCTGTTAAAGGCTTACATAAACTATTAAGTCCCACCTTGTTAGAAGTGTGCTTGTTTAAAGGAATTTAGAACACTCACTTGGAATGCCACCATGTTAAAGGATTTGGTAAAGCCTATTAGGACTACTCTACTTAGGATATTTAACTAAAATCACCTGTCAAAATGTCTCAGCATAGATTTTATGGTTGGCACTTGCTTGCCTGATAATAGATCACCTCTATCCAATCTTTGATTAATCCTTCATGATCTAATGTATCAATCTCTGTATCCTCTATCCTCTTTCCTTTCCTTAACTAACTCTACAATTCATTCTTATTACTAAGTCACCTTGAATGCTTTGCAAACTATCTTGTTCACTCCTTCAATTCAATCATTCACCCCTTCGTAATGCTCTCAACTCTCTTCTCTCTCATGAAAATTTAGGGCTTCATCCTCCTTAAGAAGACTGAGGTGGCTTAGGATAAGGTATGAATCTATGGTTGGGATTCATCCATTTTGCTACTTAAACCTTCCCATTTTCTGATTGGCTACATGTAATTGCATAGGGAATCTGCATGATCTCTAAAGAATTGAAATCTATCCTTATGTTAGTTGAAAAATAGTTTACATAGTTGTTTGTGCCATAACAAACAAATATCTCCAATTTGTGTTACTCGACATATGTAGTTAATGATGCTCAACATACACTATAATTCTACTTTTGACTTGGCACCTAAACTGCTCGACATCTACTATTCACTCGACACTTGAATCACTCAACATGGTCTATGTGCTTGGCAATTGTGTGACTCGGTACATGAGTGACTCAACACTCATTACAATTTGACATGGTCTAATATTTACATATTATACTTGACATGTATTACTAGTTTGGCATGAACTAAGTAAATGTCTTAAGTGTGTTGACACTCAATTGTTAAAACCAATATGAGATCAACAATCTCCCCCTTTGACATGAGTGTCAAAAAAACTTGAATATAAATAAACAATCTAATCTTCTCATGTATAACATATCCATGACTTGGCTTATATATAGAACTTCAAAATTTTCAAAATTTTACAATAATCTATGTACCTCAAAATGTATAACTCCCCCTAAGTTAATATGTCTATTCTGTATCCAAAATCTATTCTCCATTCTAAGTAGATTTTTCTTTGTTGACTGATACTCTTTGACTATAATGCACTAATACTCTTTATGCTTTGCCTTTGCTGATATTTTCTTTGCTCTGTTTCTATCTTTGCATTGTATTTCTCAAAAATGTATATCTCTGGGGTCTAAATTTATATCTCCCCCTTTGTTCATGCTTTCCCTTTTTCTTTGTTCATTTTATCTCTCCCCCTTTCAATCTATCTCCCCCTTTCTTCTTGCATATGTACTCCCCCTTTTTAATCTATCTCCCCCTTTTTGACACTTATGTCAAAGGGGCTATACACTTATAGTGTATTTCTCCAAAAAGGATTTATGGACTTCCATGATTATTTTTAGAGCTACATCCCAATTATCACATGCAACATCCAATGACTTAACTTGGATAGTGAGCTCAACTGCAAGATGCACTAGGCTATCTAATGTAGAGAGATTGGAATCTTTCTTTAACAAAGTTTCTACATAGCCTAATTCTTTGCAGAGGATTGCCATGTGTGGGATGAGAGAGGCTTGAACTTGTGTCAGTTTGGCTCATATGTTAGCCTCTTTTGCTATTAACACAACTAAGTGACTCTATGATTGAAGCAATGTATGGAAATGCTTCTCACTCTGAGCTGGGTTGTTGGGTAGTTGTGTACTTGATATGCTTAGATTCCTCTCCAGGCTCAAAATTCTATGTCTGGTGTCTTGGGTGAAGAGTGTGGGATCACACAATTTGGTGTATAATAAAAAGATATTCTCAAGTACCTTCTTCACATCCTCAACCTTGGTTACCAACACAACTTGAGTAAGTGATATATCACCAGATACATTTTCATTTACTTTCCCTCGAAACTTTCTTTCAGACCATTCTAAAAGTTTGGCATTTGAATCTAGGTCTTCATTAATGACCTTCTCCGCAATATTTGATAATTGTTCCAATAGTGGTTCGGTTTCTTCAACGGTAGGCAAGCTAAATGCATCTAAAAAGATGTCTTTAATTTCTTCCAATTCTTTCTTTTGCCTATACTCCTTCCTAAGTATTTCTTGATATTTCTTTTTCTCTAATTCTTGTTGTTAAATTCTTATTTGATCAATTGTCATTGTGTCATAATCAAATTTAGGAATCACTATTGCTTCATCTAAAGTGATATCACCATAGTGAATTACCTTTTCAACATTATAAGAGCTTGATCTTGGCACTAAGATTTGCAAGGGTATAGCTTGTATGCTTGGCTTCTGAAGAAGTTTTATAGGTGAGGATCCTAACATTGGTAAAGTTACCAATGCTTGGATGGCCTCCTGCTCCTTTACCTTCAGTGTCTGTTCACCTTCTTTAGACTTATCTTGATCTATGAAAATGACATGACTTGCACCTTGTGTTTGTACTTTAGGTATAGATGTATCTATCTATTATGTTTGCTCTATTGCTGTCTCTTTTTGTTCTTCTTTGGTAGTCTACCTTTGCTCAATTCTGCCCTCTTTAACACTTGTGTCAATCTTGATAGATGTTTCTATAGTTTTTTGAATCAATGGTTGATCACTAGTAATTTAAGAGATGATAGAAGGTGGTTCTTGTGTATTCACCTTATCCCTTGTAACCTTAGTTACTACCTTTTGAAGTTCTTCTACACTAATCAAAATTGGATTTGTACATAATTGTCCTTGTAGTGTAGATTGATCTAGAATCTTCTTCAGATCTTCTACAGTCAATGGGTTGATGTTTTGATTTGATGCATCAGAGACATCCTTAAAAATTATGGTCTCTATAGGTACACTTGTGTCATGAGGAGGACCAACACTCAACATTTATGTGTCTTGCACACTCTATTCCTCATGCTACTATTTAGCTATTGTTGTGTTAGTATCCATCTTCATAGTCTCCTCCTCTATATTTCTCTCTTCCTTGCTATCATCTTTGTCATCCTCTTCTTTATCATCATTTTTACCCTTAAAGGGGTCCTTTTTTCCTTGTTTCATAGTTGTTAATCCATAAATTAATTTCCACATTCGAGTGGATTTCTTCACAACATCTTCAATATCATTTTGGAGAATGTTGAAGGCTCTATACTTTGATGTGAACCTTCCACCATATTTCTTATTTTCCTTAGCAATCTACCCTTTTGTTAGTTCTGGCATTACTTGCGCTAGAGTAGTTTTCCTTATTCACTTTTCCAAATTTAAACAATAATGCCATTTTTGCTCAAGTAAATCATATAATGTCTTGGTACCTGAGTTGGAAAATTATAATGGTGTATTCTTAAATTTGGACATCATTGTGCATAGGGCTTCTTCTACTAACTTTTTCTCCTCTTTTCCCAAATTATCAAAATTTATATTCTTAAGACCAGACAAATCTACATAATTTCTAATATTCTTACACATATTTTCAAGATCATAAAGTAGTGTATGACTTACCACTTTGAATTGGCTTTGATGATCTTACTCAATTCTCTCTTCACCTGAGTTAGGTTGAGCAATATATTTCCTTCTTTGTTTCTTTTTCTCTTGACCTCCTTGTTCTATCTACTTAGTTTTCTGCTTGGCCTTTTTTTTGGTGGCTCATGTTCTTGCCCTAGTGCTAGGTGTTGTTGGCTTTGTTGGACTTGGCTTAGAAATTTTCTTTGCATTGGCCACAAGCTATGCCTTGGCCTTTCTCTTCTTTGGCTCGACATGTGTTGGTGCTTCCTTGGCTTCTTCTTCCTTGACACCCTCTATTTCCTCTTCTTCTTTTTCCTCACCCATGCCCTGGGTTAATAGAAGAGGTTCTTTGGTTTGTTCTTATTATTCCTCTTCATCCTCTTCATCTCCTTCCTCTTCTTATTCCTCAACACCCTCACAAAATTTCCCTTAAGTTTCTTCACCATTTTATCTTTCTTCTTTAGTGTAGAGGCTGTCTCTAATTCCATTTCCACCTTTGACTTCATTAGATCATAATTGCCAAAGATTTTTGCTGTTGTATCAACTTCCTTAGCTAGAAGTGTGGTAATGGCTACTAAGGCTTCATCAACATTGATTTCATAACCTAAGGGTTTTAGCTATTTTACCCTAGGTGTGTAAGCCTGTACATATGTGTAATCAATATCTACAAGAAAACATATATCATTGTAGTATTGTTCAACCAAGGAAATAGGTATTCTCATCCTTTGCTTCATAGACTTCTTAAAGTCTTCAAAATAGCTTGTCATGATAGTTTCAAAATTCTCACCCATCTTCTCAATGTACTCATTTATCTAAGTAGCAACCATCCTATTTGTCTTCCATCCTATTTTTCCAAAATATGGGATGTATTCTATACATAGAAAAATATGCAAATTAGAATTAATCCAAATTTGCACTATGCACTCTTAGTCTTCCTGACTGCTCCAAGGTTTTTCATTATTTGTTGCAATTGAAGCTTAGCTAGATCATAGGTATGATCTTTCTTCACAATTTTGTATCCCACATCTACTGAAATACAAGGTAAACTATTTAATCTTATAGAATGATAAAACTTGTGAGAAATGACTATTACTACAATGTTTATTAATGGATTTGTGATGGTATCAATTGTTATTCCACATTTGTTCCACTTTGCTCCTATATTCTTCTCTATTGCCTCTTTAGAATCACTCTACAGAGTCTTTGACCAATCTAGATTTGGGAAACCAATCACCTTGTAGATTATTCTCTTTGATATATTTATTGGTCCTCCTTCTAGCCATAGGGATCCATCATGAATTCAGCTCAATACTATTCTTATCTAGTCAGTTTTGAATGCAGAGGGAAATTCTAGGACATGCGTCAAACCCTTCCTTTCAAAAATTTTGAGTTCTTCTTTTAAGATGCTATTTTCACATAATCTATCATAGGCTTCTCTTATCTCCATGTCACCTATTCCTCCTATCTTACAATTTTAGTATTTTCTAACATCTTGAACCATAATGACTTTTGGGGGAATCATGGACAACATGCATGAGGGATCTTGTTTATAAGAAACATATAGAATTGCTTTGAAATTTGGCTATTTTACCTGATTACTAACTAAATGGACATTCAAGACCTCTTTTCCTTCTACATTTCTTGAGCTTGATGCCATTATGACAAACTAGGGTTTTTACAAATGCAAATTGCGTAGCTTGGCTTGTGAATAAATATCTTTTAAAATTTGAAGAACAGGAGTGAAATCACAGTTGAGATTTTTGTAGTCACTTTCAAACAAACTTTTGAGTCACCTTCTACTCTTTTAACTCTTGCTAAAATTTGAAATGATGAGAAATGAGTGAAAACGGACCATATACCCTTCAAAATCCCTTGCAATTAATGCTTAGTGCTTGTACAATTGTAAACTCGACATCAACATAATTTCAAATTCATTTGGCATCTATAGATATTACCATCACTCGGTAGTACTATAGACTCAACATTAACTAGCTAGCCTAGTAGCTCGAAACTAACTAGTATTCCACTTGGCATCCATTGAAAATTTTTCAAGCTTGACAACAACATAAAAAATTTAAAATTTAACCTTGAATTTTCAACATCTTGCATCTTCATTCATGCTAATGCAGTCCTTTCAGTACTAACTTCTCTTGGAACTGATGTATGATATAATAATTTGACTATCAGTCCCACATAACTCTTGTTTGCTTAGTTTGATTCGATGTGATCACCTGACCCATTGGGTGAAGTGGTCCCTTCTTCATTTGATGTACTGCAACCATCTTTCTTCTTCCACATCTTATTAATCTCATTCTTGATGTGTTCAACATCTGCCTTGCCTTTGCCTTTATCAATTTCACAATTTGGTGCCTCTGACCTAGTTGGACAATGCTTGCTAATATGACTAGTCTTCAAATAGCTAAAGCATGTGGTTTGACTCAACCACCTTTTGTAGTTACCACTGAAGTGAATCCTAATACAATTGTCAAGAATATGTCCATATTCTTAACAAGAGTGGTAGCTATATCTTGTATTATAATCCCAATTATAAGAGTTTCCATAGCTTCTTACCTTTGTTGGCTTGTTTGATGGCCACATGGGCTTGGATCTACATTCAAAGGCTTTGTGTCCATACTTTTGATAGTTGTAATAATATCCTTCAAATTTTGGTGCATGCATGGTTTTGGTTCTACATTCATGTGCCTAATGACCTTGTTTATTGCACTTATGACAATGGACCATTTTTCGTAGGCTTGAAATTTTGATTTGTATTGTTGCTCATGCACACATTAGTAGTATGTCCTTTCTTTCCACAATTATGACAAGTAGTTTTGGAATTATTAGCTTTGTTGTTCCTTTCTTCAGAAGCTTTGGATGATTCTCCTTCTTCAGTGCTTGTGTGGCCCAATCCTGATGTATCTCTATTGGATCTAGGGGACCTCAGTAATTGTTCAAAGTATTTGATAGCTTCATTTGGCTTGTTGAAACTTTCATAAAATTCCTTTTCTCTTTTTAGGTCATTCTATAGTTTTTCATTCAGCAACTTCAATGTAGTTATCTCAATGTCTTTGACATTTAACTCATGATGAGCATTCATTATTTGGCTTAAGGTATCCAATTGCATGTTTGAGATCTTGGTTAGCTTTGTTGACTTCTCTTCTAGTCTATTTTCCATAATTCTTTTGTCTTCTTTAATCATAGCCTTGTCTTCCATGACTTTCTTCTTTTGTTTGGTCACTTCACATAGCAGTATAGCTTGTGATTCTTGCTCCAATTTGAGATTTCTAATTTCTTCAACTTGTGCTTTATTCTTTTCCATTAAATCTACAATTACTAAATCAAATTCACTAGAGTTACCATCTTCAAATAGCTTTGTGGTGTCAATCTCTTCGTATTGTGTGTCATTCTCTGCTATAGAAATCTCTTTCCTTCTCTTCAAGGAACTCTTCAAAGCATCTTTGGCTTCATTTAGTTGATGTAGTATAAGATGTATCTCAATCTCCTGGTTCTCAATATTCTTCCCCAATTTGTAGACTTCCATTTCAAGATCTTTCCTCTAAGTTGCAAAGCTTCTCCTTCTAAGAACTTGGCTCTAATACCAATTGCTGGAATTACAAGTGGGAAAGGTAAACTTTTGAGAGAGAGTGGGGGGGTGGTTAATCAAGAGTTTAAACTTGGACCCATAAAACTCTCACCATTCATACATCACATGCATTAACATACTAAAATAACTTGTAAAGTAAATGCATCTAATACATGTAGGCAATTAAACACACACACTTGACACTAGACATGATTACCTAGAAACCCTCCAAATGAGAAGGTAAAACTGGGGTGGGGATGACACCCACAAATCTTCACTACTGCAGCAATTAAGTGTAGCCAATTAAGGTTACAATGGTTTGACCATGAATCATGGTCTACCCTATGAAAGGCCTACCCTATTAAAGGCTTACAAAGACTATTGAGTCCCACCTTGTTAGAGGATTTCAATACCCTATTAGAAGTGTACCTGGTTAAAGGACTTTAGAATACTCACTTGGAATACCACCATGTTAAAGGATTTGGTAAAGCCTATTAGGACTACTCCACCTAGGAAATTTAACTTAAATCACCTGTCAAAATGTCTCAGCATAGATCTTGCAATTGGCACTTGCTTGCTTGATAAAAAATCACCTCTATCCAATCTCTGATTAGTCCATCATAATCTGATGTATCAATTTTTGTATCCTCTATCCCTGCTCTTTCCTTAACTAATTCTACAATTCACTCTTACTACTAAGTCACCTTGAATGCTCTGCAAACTGTCTTGTTCGCTCCTTCAATTCAATCATTCACCCCTTCATAATGCTCTCAACTCTCTTCTCTCTTGTGAAAATTTAGGGCTTCATCCACCTTAAGAAGAATGAGGTGGCTTAGGGTTAGGATGAATCTATGGTTGAGATTCATCCATTTTACTACTTAAACCTTCCCATTTTTTGATTGGTTACATGTAATTGCATAGGGAATCTGCATGTAGATTCGTCCTTACCCCTAAAGTATTGAGATCTATCCTTATGTTCACTAAAAAATAGTTTACATAGTTGTTTGTGCCATTACAAACAAATATGTTCAATCTATAGTACTCAGCATGTGTAGTTATTGATGCTCGACATACACTATAATTCTGCTTTTAACTTAGCATCTATTGTTCACTCAGTGCTTGAATCACTTGGCATGGTCTATCTACTTAGCACTTGTGTGACTCAACACATGAGTGACT
Source organism: Cupressus sempervirens (assembly GCA_028749045.1). Classification (NCBI taxonomy): domain Eukaryota; kingdom Viridiplantae; phylum Streptophyta; class Pinopsida; order Cupressales; family Cupressaceae; genus Cupressus; species Cupressus sempervirens. The sequence goes on along the minus strand of CM053791.1, from coordinate 599,256,180 downwards.
TGGCACTCATTGCAACTCAATATAGTCTAATATTTACATATTATACTCAACATGTATTAATAGTTCAACATGAACTAAGTAAATGTCTTAAGTGTGTTGACACTCAATTGTCAAAACCAATATGAGATCAACAAACCCCTAACCCTAAGTCTTTTATACAAACTTAGTTTTACCACTTTAGGGTTATAATTAATTATTACATGTCGGCCCAAAATCCTTATAAAATGGGGCTCAAAGAATTATGAGGTATGTACAATACTTCCCTGATTAGTCATCACAAACTAAGAATCTTGCACTTGGGGACTGATCAGGCTCCACACTAGACAACAATCTCCCACTTGGAGACTGATCTTGTAGCTATGTCACTACTCCATGAGGCTCCCACTGGATCAAACCATCTTGGACTTTACTATTCTTTTATTTTTTTCAGTCTAGAGGACCAACCAAAGTTGAAGAGGAGTTCAACTTCTCCCTTGTCACTACCTTTGTAAACATATCTACTAGATCATCATCTGTATGTATCTTGTGCAACATTACTACCCATCATCCAAAATAGACCAAATGTAATGGTACCATAATTGTATTTGTTTTTTCTTTGAATGCAGAGCTGAATTCTTTGCAAGATGAATGACACTTTAACTATCTATAAACAAATAATAATCCTTCTGAGGGTGTCCCAATTCTTCTATGAAGAACTAAAGCCATATTATCTCCTTGGTTTCCTCTATAGTAGCAACATACCCAGCCTCTATAGTGGAGAAAACATTCATCTTTTGTAAACTAGAACCTCAGTTCATTGTTGCCCCACCAGTAGTAAATACATAACTTGTAGTATTCCACCTAGTATCAATATCCCCTACCAAATATGAGTCAACATAGCCCTATAAATCAGTAGTAGGGCCTTGAAAGTGTAAACAAGTTTATTGGATGTACCTTGAAAATATATGAGAATCCATTTTACTACATTCCAATGCTCAATTCTTGGATGACTCATATACCTGCTAATTACTACCACTGCATGTGCAATATCTAGCTTTGTACATACCATAACATACATCAAGCTTCCTACAACTAAAACATAAGGTACCTTAGACATCTTATCCTCCTCTTCTTATGTCTTTGGACACATTTCCTTAGTCAACTTCAAATGACTAGGTAAAGGTCTGCTGACAACTTTAGCATTCTCTATAGAGAAATGTTGCAACACCTTCACAATATAATTAGTTTGAGATAATGTCAATTTCCTATTCTTTCTATCTTTGCAAATCTTCATACAAAGGATTTTTTTTTCTACCCATAAATCCTCTAAAAGTAAACACAATGATATGAATGACACCTAGTATATCCATGCTCATGCATAAAACTATCAAATCTTAGATACCATTGCCTAGGTGCTTGCTTTAAGTGATATAAACATTTCTTCAATCTGCATACTAAGTTCTCCTTACTTTTGACCTCAAATCCCTGTGGTTAAGCAATATATATCTCTTCATCCAAATCATTATGAAGGAAGGTTGTTTTAACATCAAGTTGCTCAAAATACATATCTTAAGTAGCCACAATACTTAAAATAGCACAAATAGAAGTCATTTTAACTCAGGAGAGAATATCTCATCAAAATCAATGCCCTTTTTCTTTACAAATCCTTTTACAACTAACTTTACTTTAAATCATTTCTTATCTCCATCCTCTTCTTTCAACTTGTAAACCCATTTATTTTGTAAATATCTTTTACTTGTAGGCAACTTGCATAAATCCCAAGTATTATTTTTTAGCAAAGTGTCAATTTCCTCTTTCATTGTAGACTCCCACTGAATCTTAGTATCCACCTATGTAGCTTCATCATAACATTTAGGTTCACCAGCATCTGTTAGTAAAATAGAATACAAAGAAGGAGAAAATATTTCTAGAGGTCTACTTAGCCTTGTTTACCATCTAACATTCATTGGTGTGTGTGGTATTTTTTGTTACGATTGTTGCACATCATGAGGAATTACTTGAACATCATCTTTTGGAGTATCATCCAACACTACATAATCATCTTCTTTCTTCTCATATTGCTGCAACAGATCTTTGTACAACACTTTCTCATTGAATATGACATCCCTGCTTCTTACAAATTTACGATCTTCAAGATCTCAAAGCCTATAACCAAATTCATCAATGCCATATCTAATAAATACATAGTTCTTTGACTTATCTTCCATCTTGGTTCTATTTTTAGAATCTATATGAGCAAATGCCTCACAATCGAACGTCTTGATAAAAGAATAACTCACCTTCTTACCAATCCATGTTTCCTCTAGAATACCACAACCCAAAGGAGTAGAGGGACCTCTATTAATCAAATATATAGTAGTATTGACACCCTTTTCCCACATGTTTAGGGGTAACCCAACATGTAACCTCATGCTCCTTGCAAGCTCCATTATTGTCCTATTCATGCATTCAACCGCTCCATTTTCTTGTGGAGTCCTTAGAATAGTTTTTTGTCTAAAAATACCATTAGTGGAGCAATAATCTTCAATTTCATGACTACAGTACTCACCACCATTATTAGATCTGAGACATTGTAATTTCTTGTTTGTCTCATTTTCAACCAAGTATTTTCACTTTTTAAAAGTTTGAAATACATCAAATTTATGTCTAAGGAAGTAAACCCATACTTTTCTAGTTATATTATCAATAAATGTAACATAATAATGAGATCCACCAAGGGATGATACATGAGCTACTCCCCATACATATGTATGCACAAGCTCTAATCTCTCACTTTTCTTTTCCTTCCCATTCTTCACAAAACTCACTCTCTTTTATTTTTCATACACACAACTTTCACAAAATCCATATTAACACATTTCAAACCTAGTAAAACTTTATTAGAATGAAGTAATTTCATACCTTTCTCACTCATGTGCCCAAGTCTATTGTGCCACAATGTTGTATTAGAATGTACATCAACTATTTGTTCTTCATGCTCAACTGTAGCAACTATTCCTAAACATTAATTTTTCTCTGAAATAATCAAACTAGAAAGAACAATATGACCTAGACAAAGATATAAGGTGCCTACTTTCACACTTTTTGCTACTACAAGGGAACCTTCTAAAACCTTCCAATTTTTATCATTAAACATAATTACACAACCCTCATCATCGAGTTGCCCTACTAAAATTAAATTTCTACTCAACCTTGGAACATGGCTTACCTCATGTAGTAACCAATGATTCCCATTCTAAAACTTAATCTTAACTTTTCCTTTTCCAACAATCTGAGAGGGTTCATTATCCTCCAATTAAATAAGCTCAAAATTCCCTTGGACATAATCAATGAAATAACCTTTGTGAGGTGTAGCATGAAATGAAGTTCCAGAATCTAAAACCCATGAATCATCACTACTTTCTAAAGACAGAAACAAAACATCCTCTTTGGATTTGTTAATTACCACATTTGCCTCCTTTTTCCCTTCTAGTTTATCTCCTTCATTTCTCTTTCAAGTCCATAAATCTTTCTTCTTATGTCCTAGTTTACCATAGTACCAACAATTTCTTGGTCCTTTAGATTGAGACCTCTTCCCCTTTGAATTTCCTCTTGATTTCCCATGATTTCTAGAATTATTTTCTCTCTTATTCATTCTTCCTCTGCTTCGTGCATTCAAAGCACTTCCTCATGTAGATCCACCTAAGGTTTTCCTACAAGTTTCCTCACTTAAAACAACACCAATCGTATCATCATATTTTAGGGTATTATATCTAACAACAAAATTACTCACGACCATTAACAAGTTGTTCCAGCTTTCAGGCAAAGAACACAAAATCAAGAGAGCCCTAATTTCTTCATCAAAATTAATACCCACAGAAGATAAATAATTAGTAATAGTATTGAACTCATTTAAATTATTTGCAATAGATCCACCTTCTGCCATCTTCACATTAAATAAACTCTTCATGAGAAATACCTTATTTGAAGTGGATGGCTTTTCATACAATTTTGCTAGGGTTTCCATCAACTCTTTTTTTTTCTTCACTTTTATAATGTTAAATGTCACCGATGGTGCCAGGCATAATCAAATGCTTCTAAATGCCTTTTTTTCTAAAATCTCTCAGTCCTCATTTGTCATAGTTCCTCAGTTCTTAGTTTTTACTTCCAATGGCTTCCATAAATCCTTCTAATAGAGATAGTCCTCCATTTGCATCTTCCATAATTGAAAGTTTTTCCCATTAAACTTGTCAACCCTCAGCTTACCCTTGTCTGCCATTTATCCCACTCAACCGTGAGACTCCCTCTCAATCATGAGACTTTCCTATAGAGGATAACTAAAAAAAAAAACCTTTCTTTGATACCACTTGTTAGGATTGACCTCTAATAGAAATAACAATTACATGTAAATATAAAACAATATCAAAAAATAATAAATCACATAGAAGAGAACACAAGACACAAAGATTTAACGCGGTTCACCCAAACCCTGGGCTACATCCACCAAAAAACAAGTCTAATATTATTACAATCTAGTGATTACAACCTGACTACAATTTGTAATCCTTTATAGCTCAATATTGCTGCAAGAAGCAATTTTTGCATCACACATAATAAAAACCCCTAACCCTAAGCTCTTTTATACAAGTAATTTTATCGCTTTAGGATTATAATTAATTATTACATGTCAGTACAAAATCCCAATAAAATAGGGCCCAAAAAATTATGAAGTATGTAAGGTACTTCCCTAATCAATCACCACAAACTAACAAATACATACATACATATATGTATTTATGTATATATGTATCTATATATATGTATATGTATATGTATATGTATATGTATATGTATATATATATATATATGCATGTTTCTATATATACATATATATGTACACACACACACACACACACACACACACACACACACATATACATACATACATGTATACATACATATATATTTAAAAAAAATATGTTCTTCTATAGACAACCTAAAATGAATTTGAATCCATCTAAAAGAAATTGAATGAATTTCAAACCCAAATCCAATCTGGGAACTTAGTTTTTCTCAAGGGTACAAGACAACATTTACAAACTCTTTGATAACTATTACACATGGAATGTAGCCAAGGAAAAATTCATAAATTTTTTAATCTCAAATGACTATGGTCTTGATGTCCTTTGAAACAAGTATATGGTCAATGTTTTTAGTTGGTGATACTTCCATAAATAATCATACACACACCTACAACCTCTTGCTATCAAAATTTTATCTCAAATTTTTTTTAAAGAAAATAATTCTATCTTTTAAATTTTCAATATAATTTAATTTTATCACTTACCATTTCAAACTCTGAAACTATTTACTCACTAATTTTGTCTTGATAATTTTCTAGTTCATCTCCATCTCATAGGCTAGATTGGAGTACATAGTCCTTTCATTCAATAAAGTGCAAAAAACTACACAAACAAATGACAGACTTGGTGTTCATGCATTCAAAATTGTAGCTTTTTCCATAGAAAGATAGCACCCATAAAGAAGGGGAATTGAAGAAGTAGGATATTGAGCCAAAGAAGATTAAGTTAGATGTTTCCACTTCTCAATTTCAAGTGCTTGAAGTTGATGATGATTGTGATATATTGATGAGCATGAGATTTGCTAGTGCCAATATTTGTAGTTCTTCTAATTTTCAACAATATAGATCATCTAAAATAGAGCATGAAGATATCTTTGATGGCTTGTATGATATCTTATTAATGATGGCTAATTTTTTATGCTTGAAGTTAACATTGTTAATTATGAACTTTAATATATACCACAATAGTCATGTTTGATAAATATTTGATTATTGATATGGCGGTGTATTTTGTTGTGGTATTTGACTATTAGTGTAGTGGTGTATTATGGTCTTAATTATTGCATAACCATGTTTATATGCACTTTGTATTGATAGACACAAAACGAACTCAACCATAAAATAAAGTTTACTTGAAGCCACAAATTGAACCATCAAACCTGAAACCAAACTGAAGCTAGTGAACTAGATATACTAATATTGCTATAAATCATAATTTTTGCCTTTGAACACAAGTATTTGAGATTGGGCTTAGTTTGAACTATTATTTTCTTTCCATATTTCTTTCTCATGATAAAAATTAACTGGTCTTCCCTCCCAAATTTTTACCCCCTTAATTTTACCCTTTGCGGAAAATTTCCATTACAACTTTATTCACTTCTTAGAATGAACTATTCAATTCTCTTTCTATCTTGTTGTAGCTATATCTTTTTAATTCCCTGGATGCTTTCTTACTAGTTTTCATTTTGGAAAAATAAATTAGTTACAGAAACACAAGTTGTCTAGTGTAAACATCTCATTGTGAAAACAAAGGATTTTATAACGTGCAAACATTAACATCATTTAGAACGAAACACTGTATTGCTAGAGAAATCAAAACAATTGATTCGTTGGAAACCATCAATACAAACAATGTTCTTATAGTGTTTTGTATTTTTCAAAAATCATATGTACTAGTTTGGATGAGTATGAGAGGTAAATAGAAGAAGATGATTAGAACTACTTCATGTTGAAGTATATCCTAGCTCATGCAACATAGAGGAACACCACATAGTGTAATCTAAAATGTATATAAAAATAATAATACAATATTCAAAGTATTAAAAAAATCTACTTCCCATTATTAAAATAACTGTTACAAAAGAAGGAAGAAGAGCTAATAGCCTCTAAAATATACAACAACATACAAAGCCTCTCCAATAAAACATCTTCATACGAAAAATTGACACAGATTATAGGTAAAGAAGAAAACAAAAAAAACACTTTGACTGATGCATATATTCCTTCTATTCTTTGCTCTATAATCCATTAACTTCCATGGACATAGAAGCTGGCACAATATAGTGAATGATTACCACAGAAAAAAGAGCCTATAGCTCTGGTGATTATTCTTCAAATAAGACACATAGATCAACAACCTAAAGTAAGTGGTAACAAATAAACATAAATAAAAAATTAATTAATTAAATAAATTTTTTACAGAGCTTTTAGTCCATCTCATCTCCCTCCCTAAAGCAAACAAGCATGTATTTATACATACAGCCTAAACTCATTAGTCATTAACAAACTCAACTTACATCAACTGTGGTACACCCCTTAGGTTACAAATCCAGAAGTGAAGTAAATTTAGTTTTGTTTAATCAATTATAATATGTCACAATGAATATAAATCAATAGTTGAGATATTTCTCATAATTCTTCTAAGTATAAGTTGAGCAACAAAATATAATTAAACAAAAAATTAAAAAGATGAATACAATAACACAATGTTTATCTTGCCTATGTCTACAGTCCAGCAAAGAATGTCTATTTATACATTAACATTAGCCTTGAAACAAAGATTCATATGGAGATGAATAGTTAGAATGACCATTGGGATTCATATCCCAACAATCTCCCTTGAAGTTCAACTGGCATAACCATGCACAATAGCATCCCTTGCTTCTGATTTTGAATTTTAAATAAGAATGAAGTCTTTGCTCCAGAAAACTTAGAATAATTATTCTCCACATGAGATCAAAATAAAATATAACTTCTCTATTATCTAATTCTAAAGCTTTCCAACTCCAAAATTGTTGGCTGAAATCATCCTTTGTTAAGAATATCAATAGTGAGAAAATGCTTGCAGTATCAACCAATGCAATTCTAATTACTTTCAAGGGATCAATAATTTATGTATTAATAATGTCTTTGATAACGAAAAAACCAAGATTCAAATTATCTTTCTCCAATAACTTCCCTACCACTACAACACCCTCTATAGTAGTATTATCTAGCTCAAAATATAGGAGCCATTCCAAGTTGTTATAGTAGGAATATGCTCCCAGTAGGATCTCAACATATGCTTCAACCTTCTTTGTAATAGGGACTAACTCCAAAGAATCTCTCCATGAACCAAACAATGTTAATTCATCATCAATAATAATTTGAGCTTCTAAGGCCTTCACTTTCCTTGCCTTGTCAAGATCCTTAGTAACATTACTTTGCAAATTGAATCAACTATCCCTTGAAGCTTCCACATGTATGTTCTATTCTATATTTGTCCCACACTGAGTAGAGGGTCATTTTCTAGCATGGTTACTAGCACTGGAAGAGTCAAAACAACATATTTTGTCGTTATGCTTACGCTGCAATGGAAATGAATTAAAGTTGCCTCTATAAAAACATGAGCACTATGCAATAGAAGGGGCCTGTGAATCTTTAGTATCTCTTTCTACAGTTGGGGTTGTGGATGAGACTTGGTCTTATTTTCATCAAACATCTTTGCATCATTTCCTACCTAATGTAAGTGGAATTTGTGCTTGTCTCAAATTGATACAGTGACCTCTCTAAGGGGGTGATTCAATTTTATAAAGGTTGGAGTTTGTAGAGCCCTCCCAAGGCTTCTAAGGATGAGTTCCTACCCTCCTAGGTTTAGGAAAACTCACCTTCCCAAGAACTCCTCCCATCCCCTTTAAGTTCCTCCAAGGAATCTTTTCCTTCCAAGAACCCTTGCTTCTACTACTTCAAGATATTGCTTAGATTAGGTGCATCACCTCTATCAGTCTTCTATCATAATTTTTTGTCATCTCCTATGATGGATTTCAACCATTGATTGATTAAACTAAGCAATTTGACCTAGATGAATTAGGCCTTCTCAACCAATTGTTTGCCCTTCTCTCACAATTGGCTCGAGCAAGGCTTGACTATTCTCACAATTTGGGACATCTATTTGGATGGGTCAAACAACACTCTATTTCTACATGTGGATTATTTTATTAAAAAGTCTAACTCAACAACCCTCAAGAAACCTAGGGTTTCCTTGTTTATAGGAGTTTCCAAATCTTGCATGCAACTTTAAAACTGTTAGATCTTCTTCATTTTCCTTCCTCCTAAATGTCTATGTAGTCACACCCTACATACCCACTCATAGGTATGTGGAACAACTCTAAAAACCTTTTTTTCAATGGCTCAACATCCCATGATCAACAATTAACTCACTATAATGGCCAAATCTTGGATGGAACTTTTAAACTATCAGATTTTATTCATTTTACTTCCTCTTGAATGTCCATGTAGTCACACCCTGCATACTCACTCACAGGTATGTGGAACTACTCTAAAAACCTTGTTTGCAATGGCTCAACACCTTGTGATCATCAATTAACTCACTATAAAGGAATCCAAGCTTGGTGAAGGTATTTTAAATAGTTAGTAAAACATCTTATGTATAATTCTTGCTCATTCCAATAGGCCATGAGAGTTTATACTGTGGATAGGCAAGACTAATCCATAGTGGATTTGAAGCCATTGATAAAAAAAGAAACTAAAACTATACGAAAATTTGTAAAAACAAAGATTACTCCCACTCTAAAATGAAAATACCAAAGTAAGTAACACATGCAATGCTTTGAGTGCAAAAAATCTAATCCATCTACTTAGTCGCTAATTGATTTTCCCAAGCTATATGTATGGTACAATCAAAAAAACAATGCAAAAGCTTGTAAAAACTTGATAAAAAATCTTAAAACCTTCCAAATTTGGTGTTTACATGTTTTATAGGCTCTAGAAGATCAATTTAACATATCTTAATTTGTTTCATTCCCCGCTCGAGATGACAACTTTGTGCCAAAAGTTGCACAAGTTGCTAAGTTGCAACTTTGCAATGTTGCTTACATTTTGAACAACTTTTACATGATTTTCCCAAATCACCTCAAATCTGCATCAAATATCTGCAAATCTTGATCATGGGGGGATTTTAGTCAAAAATGGTGTCCAAGCCCTTGGTCAACCTCTTTGACTCTAAGTTGACCAACTTTGACTTTCCTAGAGGGCTAGTCTTAGTAGACAAAGAAGGCTATGTAAATAATCTATGTGTGCTCCAAACTTATTTTAAGGTATCCTTAGGCTCACCCTAACTATATGTGTTGCCTTAAGGGAATTATTACATCACACACTCATAGTTCCTAACTAAACTTATTCATTGCCACTATGTGCTCTTGCAACATACTCCTGGGTTGCAAAAGAGCTCACGTTGCATGAGTGATCAAATAAAAAATAGACTTACCATGCTTCAAAATATCATGTTCAGATATTCATGTAGGTTACACACCAGGTAAGCTAACCCATTTGACCAAATATTCCTTATATGCTCATTTCCTTGTTTGCTTCACTATTTTGGTATCTATGATGCTTGCCAATTACATAGGCTAAGATGTAGGAAGATCAATAACCCAGTCAACTTCTTGAGATGCTTGGACTTGTGTGGATTCATCTATAACATTGGGTCCTCTGTAAGCATACAAATCACAAATGTTGAAGATTGGAGATATTTCCAAATTGGGTGGAAGTTCAAGCTCATAGGCATTACTACCATACTTATGGAGTATCTTGAGGGCCCCAATCTTTTTCATCAGCAAATTAGTGGACTAACATTTTGGTATCCTCTCTTTTCTAAGATAATCCATAACCAAGTCCCCCACTTTAAGTTTCACATCTCTTCTACTCGTGTCTGCATGTTCTTTGTATTTGTCTACATGCTTTTGTAGTGCATTTCTGACCTATTCATGAATGTCCTTGATATGTTCAGAAAAATTATCAGCTAGTGCACTCCTATAATCTATATCCTTAGTGTCTCTCATCTCTAAAACTCCTCTAGGATGATGATCATAAAAAATTTCAAAAGGGCTTCTTCCTGTGCTCCAATTCATGGAGTCATTATAGGAAAATTTAGCCTACCCATGCTACCTAGTTAGTACCATTAATAGCTTTCCCAATGACCTATTAACCACCTCATTTTCTCCCTGTGATTGTGGATGATAGGTAGAGGATAAGGAAAAATTGGTTCCTAATTTCTTCCACAATGTCCTAAAAAAATGACCTACAAAATTAGAATCACAGTCACTCACAATGCTAAGAGGTAAGCCACAAATCTATGCAACCTCTTTGAAGAATAGACCTTCTATATATAAAGCATCATTGGTAATTTTGCATGGGATGAAGTGTACCATCTTTCTAAATCTATCAACAACAACAAAGATAGTATCATACCCCCTTACTATTTTAGGCAAACCCAAGACAAAATCCATACTTAGGCATTCCCAAGGCATAGTTATAATAACAAGAGGTTGATAAAGACAAAAATTATATGGTCTATCCTTTCTCCTTTGAAAAATTGTACATTGTTCAAAAAATTCTTTGACATATTGACACATCTTTGCCCAAAAGTATGACCTATTTACTTGCTCCATAGTCTTACCAATGCCAAAGTGACCTACAAGGCTACCTTGATGTTTCTCTTTGATCATATTGATCCTCATGGACCCATGGGGAATGCACAACTAAGATCCCTTGAAAAGTAACCCTTCATGCAATATGTAATCATCACAATCCACATGGAAACAATTAGAAAAATTAGAACAACCTTGTATGTCTTTGCAAAATCTTTATCTTTAGCATACAATCCCTTTAGATTGTCCAATCCCACACTTTGCAATTCAGTTTCTTGTAATGTCATCACTATTCTACAAAGGGCATTAACTAACTTTTCTGAAGTGCCTCTCTTATGTTTGATAGTGAAAGTATAAGCTTGAAGATACTCAAACCACTTTAGGTGTTTTTGACTGAGTTTATCCTGCATATTCAAGAAGCCTAGGGCATAATTGTCTGTATACACTATGAAATACTTTGGTAGTAGGTAATGTCTCCACTTTTTGAGTGATTGAACCATGACATAGAGTTCCAAATCATAGGTGGAGTACCTCTATTTGGCCTGATTGAGATTCTTTGAGAAAAAGGATACTGGATAGTTTTCTTAGCTCAAGGCTGGCCCAATGGCTAGGTTACTAGCATTACTCTATAGTAAATATCTTATTGAAATAAGGTAATCAAAGGCATGTTAATGTTGCTTCCTTTCTCTTCATGTGTTCAAAGCTTTCATTTGCATTAGGAGTCCATGCAAACTTACTCTTGATCCCTACTTCGATGGTGTTAAGAATGGGTGCCATATTATGACTAAAATTTCTCACAAATTTCCTATATAAGGAAGCCAAACCATGAAAAATTCTAACATCTCCTATTAATCTAGGAGTGGGCCAATTCAAGATGACTTCTAATTTGGATTTATCCATCTTTAATCTTTCTTGGGCTACAAGCAAACCAAGATACACTAATTGAATTTTAAGGAACTCACACTTCTCTAAGTTTATCATCAGGCTCTCTTGATGGAGTTTGTTCAAGATCTTGTCTAGTTGTTGCAAATACTCTTCCTTTTTCCTACTAAAAATTAGTATGTCATCAAGATAAAAAATAGAAAATTTTCCAATAAATTCCACAAGTCCCTCATTCATTAGTCTCATGAAGGTGCTAGGTGCATTTGTGAGGCCAAAAGGCATCACCAACAATTCATATAGGCCTTCGTTGGTATTAAAAGTTGTCTTCCACACATCACTATGTCTAATTCTAAATTGGTTGTATCCTAACTTCAAATTTATCTTGGATTAATAACAAGAACTTCCTACATAGTCCATCAAATCCTCAATTGTAGGCATGGTAAATTTGTATCTAAGAGTAATCTTATTGATGGCTCTTGAATCAGTACACATCCTCAATTTTCCATCTTTTTTGGGAGCTAAAATAGAAGGCACTACAAAAGGAATCAGGCTCTTTCTTATCAGCCCTTTGTCTAGGAGTTCTTCCATTTGTTTTCCTATCTCTTTATTTTGAGTAGGGGTCATCTTGTAAGAAGCTTTGTTTGGAAAAGAAGACCCTAGAATTAAGTCTTTTTTATAATTAACATCCCTCATGAGTGATATCTTTTCGGGTACATCCTTGACAACAACATCCTTGTACCCATCCAACAAGGCTTGCACTTCTTTAGGTACTTCAACCTCCCTATCCCTTTTAGGATCTTCTTTTGGCTTTAACACAATGGCATAACCCCTTTGGTCAGGATCATACTTTAAGGATTTGAGGACCTCCTTTCCCCCTAACAACATAACACTGAACCCTGTTGTCTTTTCTTCTACCATATTAGGTAATGGATCCATTTGGAATTTTCTTCCATTCTTGGTGATAATATAGGTGTTTTTCTCTCCATCATGGATCTCTTTAGTGTCAAACTACCAAGGACATCCTAAAACTAGATGACAAACATCTATTGGCAATATATCACATAATGCTTTGTCCTTATACTCATCTATTTCAAAATCCACATAAGCTTGTTCATCTACAAGGACATGCTCACCCTTGTTCAACCAAGACACCTTGTAAGGATTCACATGAGGTAACCTAATTAAATTCAACTTCTCTACCATCTCTAGGGATACAATATTTTTAGTAGAACCTGAATATACTATCACCTTAGATACCTTTCCATTTTATTTAAAAGTGGTCCTAAATAGTGTTTTCCTTTGTGGTGGCTCTTCATGTTGAGTATCTTTATTAAGTTCCTCCTTATCATCAGATTTTCCCTTCACAAAATGGTCTTGCTTTGCCCATGGGTGTTGAAGCACTACTAACTTCATCCTTTGTAAGGTAGTTCTTCTCTTTGAGATTTATACACTATCATTTCTATTAGGGAACCTTCCCATAGTGTGTCCTACTTATAAAAAATGGTAACACTTCCTAGTGAATACGATGGATGTAATGCCCCACCAGGGAACTCAAAAGAAATTAAACTATTAATTCACTAAGTTATCTAAAATTATTTTTTTTGAAAGATTAAAACAACAAGAGATAACATAGTGGAAGTAATAACTCACATACATGCATAAGCAATATAGTAATAGTAACATCTCTTATGGATCCCATGACGTTGAATCACATACATAAGTTTTATTAAAATTAAATTTGATACATAAAAAATTCCACATCATAGGATAACCATAAGTACAAAATTAAATTAAATAATATACAAGTACGTAAGATGCCACATCACATAACCAAAATGCATAGTCATCCTCTATACAAGTCACATGGTATGAAATGCTAAAATAATATACATCAGGATAGGATACAACATCTCATAGAATGTTAAATAATCAAGTACAATACATCATAGTATGACCAAAGAACATAATCACAATATTATAAGAATAGAAAAATTGCACAAGTACATCCAAGAATGATATCCAACTGTCGAATCTCAATAGTATAAGAAACATAACCACCCAACCTCATGGAGCCTAAATGGACCACTCCCACCATGCTAAGGAGAAAATCTCAAGTCCTATATGGATAACAAACCAAAATAATAACAAGAATTCTAGGTCAAGGAATCCTAGTAGAAATCTATCTCAAAGGTACCAAGTACATAAGTAACATCTAATTCCATAGGTGACAAATACATGTAGGAAACCTAATATGCATGTGGGCAAGTATCATTATAGAGCCAACTCTAAGGTTACCATAGAAACCTCTCTAGACTCTAACCCCCTAGTGACTCAATGCGGCATTAGTATATTTTCTTATAGACAAGGCATACTAATGAGGCAAGCTTGCAACAAAGCATCCTCTCTACTCCCATCCTAGCCTATACTAGCACTTGAGGCATGGGCGAGGAAAAAAACTGACTCTTGCTAATTCATTTTAACCCATTTAATAAAATATTATCACTTATTAATACAACTTAGAATAGGTTACCTAGGAAACCTCTTTAGGGCTCTGACCTCCATTGCAAGCCACTTCTAAGAATACACATAGATAACCTATCCTAAGCTCATAAAATTATATCTTATAAAATCACAATATTCACTTAGCCCTATACAAGCATCTGTAAAGAACCAATAGATAAATCATAATATTCACCTCAATCTTATACAAGCAACTGGAAAGCACCAATAGATAACTAATCAAAAACCTCATAGGTTACACCAAGAAAATCATGATACATGAGCTTACAAAAAAGAACTTGATCTCATCACACAAACATATGGATATAGCACATTGGTTGGGAAAAGAATATTCATGACAAAACAACATCACTTAAAAGCATCACAAAAAAAACCACTTCCCAAGCCTTTGGTAAACATGCATATTTGGTCAAATGACTAGGCTTTCCCCAAAGCCACCACAAAATAAAGCATGACATCTCAACATGCATTTAAAACAAGTGTAGTTATTTAGTTTTATTTAATTTTAATATAATTCCTTAAAAATTGATTTGTGTCAAATTCAAGCTTACATTTCATAATCATTTCATAGCTGGATAAAGGTTATCAATCATGCATTATTATAATATTAATAATTTAAATAATCTTAAATCATGAATGATTTAATTAATAACATAAATGTATACGTTATTAGATTAAATCTTAATATCAATTTCATTTCTAAAATATTAATTTGACTTCTATTTAAGTTGAATATTAATATGACTTCTATTTAAGTTGAATATTAATATTTACTTTTTCTTTAACTCATAATGCTACTTGAGATAACTCAAATTTAAAATTATAATTATAATTAAGTTATCCCCAATTTCTCCAATAATATTAAATATTCATAACTAGATGATTATATAGTGAACTCCAATATAACTTCTCTTAAAATATAACTAAATTATAATTATTTATTTATTAACTTGCCACTTGCATTAATAAATATAAAATCATTTATATGCAACTAATAGTTTAACTAAACTTAAAGATTTTTTAATACCAACATCCACTTTATAACTAAATGAGTAGTATTAATTTAATTTTTAAAATTAATAAATAATAGTGATTTTTTTCATATACATACATACATACATATATATATATATATATATATATATATATATATATATATATATATATATTGGAATAATAATTAATTCCATTTTAAAAATATATATATAATAAATAAATCCAAAAATTGAACTTTCAGAATTAATAAATAATCATTTTAATTTTTTAAATCTTTTTAAAAATAAATAAATCTAAAAATTATATTATATTTTTATAGAATAAAAATAAATATACAATTAATATTTTTGCATGTATTTGATCTTTCAAATCATGCAACCATACTATGTTGGAGTTCTTTAGAATAACTGAGAGGGGGGTGAATCAATTATCCAAGGTCCAGATGTACAAATAAAACTTTTCACAGCTTAGTGAACCCATATCCATAAATCATATTCATCATGCATGCATCCATTAGGTCATACAATCACTTAAACTTGTAGGTTACTATCAAATCAACTTTGTAGAAATGTAAGCATGAAACATAGCACGTTCAATAACACATTTGACACAATGATTTTACGTGCAAACCCAATTTGGGAAAAACTACCAGTAACATGCTACTCATTCTCACTCTTCTAAAGTCATGTCCTATGAAAGGCCAACCTTGTTAAGTGTTACAATACACACTATTAAATGTGACCTGGTTAAAGGATTTCAATCACCCTATTCAGAGTGAGCCTTGTTAGAGAACTTTAGATCATTCACTTGGAATGCCAACCAATTAAATGATTTACAAATGACTCTTAGGTCAACCTTAATCCATAGGATTTACCCTAGATGGGTACAATGACTAGAAAGTAACAATAAGGCTTGATTTGATAACAACTTACAACACACTTATAGATTACATATCTCTATTTTAGTCATCCATTCTGCTTGGCTTTCACATACTTCACCTCTGATATCTTGTACACCCTTCAAGCATCCATACCCTTAAGCCTTCTTTCTTTTCTTTCCAATAGTAGTCTGTTTTGTTCGATCTTTGAATGAAGTAATCCCCTATACTCCTTGTCTTCCTTAGGTTCTCACACATGAAAAACTTTGCTTCTAACTAGCCATCTCTATAAATAGAAAATTAAGATTTTTTTCCATTCATTTGTTATCATCCATTTTAGGGTTAGGTAGGATTAGGTAGGATTTGATGAATCTACTCATCTTTTCATTTTATTCCCTTCTAGAAACTTCTCTTTCAATCCTCTTTGAATTCATCTCAAAATGGTTTACCATGAATTTTGTGCCATTAGCTCATCAAGCTTATCTTCCATACACTTCACAAAATTCAAGAAAATAAAATAGTTATCTCAGATTCATCAAATCCATGATTTAACATGAATACTGGCACTTGAAATCAATATGTTATCACTCGGCATCAACTAGATCACTTGGCACAAACTAAAGTTTACTAATGCTCGGCACCAACTAAACTTTAATCGACTTACACTGTATCACTTGGCATACACTAAAATTTAACTTTTCTTAGCTCTGACTAATTTTCTTCGCATCTTACACTAACTTTTCTTGGCACTTATTTTCCACTCGGTCAAGCTTGGTAGACTAATTCGTCTTACTGGTTCTTCTAGACTTTGTTAGTGTATCCATCCTTTGCAACTTTAAGTATATAATCAATGCACTATAACATCATTGTCTTAAGCGATCTTGTACTCTTTTTTCATACCATAACTCAACCTTTCCTCTAGGTGCTCTTGTCATCTGATTTGATCAAAGCCTCCTCATCAGTCAAACAAATGATAGTACTCAAATCATCTAAGCAATTATCTTACCAACAAGTAGAAAGTTTGACATCAGTGACCAAAAAATGATTGAAACACATTCTCATACTTGCACCAATCTACTTTCAAAAATCTCCCTCTTTGGCATTGATGGAAAACCAATTCAACTAGTACAACCAACAATAATATAAAAAAGAAAATAATTCCTTGTATTGAAATCTCTCCCTCTATCAGCATCTTTCATCTTTTATAAAGGTTACAAAATTCTATTATGATCTACAAATAATAATCTCATCCTTATGACTCCCTCTTGATCACTTCTTATATCTCCCTCAGCACTATCTCTCTCTTACTATGTAGATGTAATCATTTCTTACTCTATAGTAATCAGTAGGTACACTATCTCCCTTTGAGTAGACATTCCATGTTTCTTCTATCTGATTTCTCCCTTTCTTTGTCTTTCTCTCTATATCTTCTATAATACCCACCAATATCTCCCTCTTTGATAACAGTGCCAAACAATTTCAGACACTTGTCATCTTAATATGTAGATATGAACATTTTTAGTTTCTCCCTCTATCAACTAGCTTGTCATTAATTTGTAGCTCCATCTCTTTAATTACTTCAGGTAGCTCCTAAAGTAAGATCCACTACATCAATGTGTAACATATGTCAATCATCTCATTTGATGTAGGGCACTTCTTATGCTTCTTCGATAGCCCTCAAGGGGTATCACCCCTAGTTTACCTCTTTGATACTCATGAATATCCTTAGGTAATGCTTTTGTGAAGATATCATCTATTTTCTCTTTTGTATTCACATATTCCATCTTCACCTCTTTATCTTGAACTAACTCTCTCAAGTAATGATTCTTGATTGCAATGTGCTTAGTCTTTGTATGCCTCACATGATTCTTTGATATATTTATAAAACTTGTATTATCACAATAAAGTATCAAAGGTTCAGTGATTTACTCTTTCACACCTTTGAGTAGATGTTTGATCCATACAAAGTTTATACAATTTACTACTATAGCAACATATTTAGTTTTAGTAGTAGATTGAGATATGCAGTTTTGTTTCATGCTGGTCCATGTAAAAAACTTGTTTCCTAAGAATTATGGTCTTCCACTAGTGCTCTTTCTATCATCAATATTTTCATCCCAATCAGCATCAGTGTAGGCTCTCAATTTAAATCTCTCATTTTTCTTGTAATATAGACCGTAGTCTTTTGTTCCTTTTAGATATCTCATAATTCTCTTAACACCATCAAATTATTCTCCCTAGGATTAGTAGAGAATCTTGTAGCTATCCCAATAGATAATGCAATATCAAGTCTTCTATGTACTACATATTTCAATTTTCCAATCATAGACCTATACAATGTTTGACTCGCCTCAGTTGAATCATCATTCTTTGACAATTTGTGTCCTATCACTGTAGGTGTGCTTACTAGCTTGGAATCTTGCAATCCATAAGTTTTCAGTATCTCTTTTACATACTTTGACTGAGTGATGTATATACCATATTTCATCCAATGTACTTGCAAACCCACAAAGAACTTGATCTCTCCAAACATAGACATCTCAAATTCTTTCTTCATTTCATTTGCAAAAGCTTTACATAAAGTATCTTGACCTCCAAATATGATATCATCAACGAAAAATTTAGATAGTAAAATACATTTTCCTTTCTCTATCTTCAAGTACAAATTTTTGTCATCATCAGTCCTCTCCAATCTAATTTTAACAAAATAATTGTGAAGCCATTCATACCATGCTCTTGGTGTTTGTTTCAAACCATATAAAACTTTGTGTAGTCTACATACCATGTTTTTGTTGTTAGCATCAAAAAATCCTTCTGGTTGTTCTATATAGACATCTTCTCTTAATATGCCATTTAGAAATGTTGACCTAACATCCATTTGATAAACTTTGAAACCTTTATATGTAGAGTAAGAAAGCAGAGTTCTTACTCCTCCCAATCTTGTAACAGTAGCAAATTTTTCTCCATAGTTTATCCTTTCTTCTTGTGTACAACTCTTTCAAACTAATCTTTCTTTATTCTTTGTGACTTCACCATTTTCATCTAACTTGTTTTTGCACACCCACTTGGTGCAAATCACATTTTTATCTTTTGGTCTAGGAACTAGAGTCCATGCCTTATTTTTCTCAATTTGTTTAATCTCTTCTTTCATGGATTTACTTTGGTCCACATCTTCTAAGGCATCTTTCATTGTTTTAGGTTCATGCATGCTAAGAAAACATGTATCATTTCTCAAGTTGTTCCTTGTCATTAGTCTTACATCTTTATCTCCAATAATTTGTGTAGTAGGATGTTGTCTTTTGACATACTTTGACAATCTTGGTTATGCTCTATTTTCCTCATTTGATCTATCAACTTTTGAATCACTATGTACTTCTCTATCAAGTAATTCAACATCTCTTTCATGTACACCAATCTTAGAATCAGAATGTGCCTCAACTTCATTATGTAACTTGGCACCTAATTGTAGCTCAGTTCTTGAATGCAACTCAACATTCATAATATGTGACTCGGTAGTCACTGAACCTTGTTGTTGATTTGTAACTTGATTTACAACATCTTCATCAACAAGAATACCTTCATAAAATTATACAAATAATTTGTATTCCTCTAGTCCCTTTATAGATTTAGCCTCATGTACTTTTGTATATTCATCAAATTTCACATTTTCACTTTCCACAACTTTGTCAGTGTTAGTATTTAAACACTTATAAGATTTAATTCTTGTGGAATATCCAAAGAGTATACCTTCTTCACTTTTTGCATCCAATTTACTATTCTAAAATCCTTGAGAAATAACACTTGCTTCTAAATACCTTAAAATACTTTACATTGGGTGAGTATCCATACCATAGTTCAAAAGGTGTTGAGTGAATACCTTTCTTGACTTGCACATAGTTCAAGGTATATAGATGTACTTATAGCCATTCTCTAGTATTTCCAAGTAACATTCTTCTCCATCATAAGTGTCCTAGCACAGCCATTATAGATTTGTTCCTCCTTTCAGCAATTCCATTTTGTGGAGGGCTTCTAGGGGCAGATGTTTGTCTTTTGATTCCTTTATCATTACAAAACATCTTAAACTCATTTGATGTAAATTCTCCTCCTCTATCAGATCTCAAACATTTCAGACTTTTACCTATTTCCTTCTCAACTTTTTCTAAGTACCACTTAAATATTTGGAAAGCATCAATTTTTTGTTTTAGAAATATAACTATCATCATCCTAGAATAATCATCAAAAAATAGCATAATGTACTTATCACCTTTGTAGCTTTGCACATAAATTGGCCCACACAAGTCACTATGGAAAAACTCTAAAATTCCTTTAGAGGTATGAGTCTTACTCTTAAAACTTTACTTTGTCATTTTATCTAATTGACATTATTTGCAAATTATATTGTCAAGTTTCTTCAACTTAGGAAAACCTCTTACTCTTCTCATGTTAGTGATACTAACCAAGTTATCAAAATTAACATGACATAACCTCTTATGGAATAACCATAGATCATCAAATTTGACAACTAGAAAAGTAGCATCATTGACATCAAGATATAATAGATTACCTCTAGTTTGATCACCTTTTCTCATTAGTTTTCCACTAGTATCATGTATCTTAGCAATCTTGTTCTCAAACTCAACCTTGCAACCTAAACTATTTAGTTGTGACACAACAAAAAATTATAGATAATTACTTCAACATAATAAGCATTGTCACATAAAATATTTTCTATGATATTGATAGAACCTTTTCCTTTTATCAAACAGGGTGCATTATTACCAAACCTTACACTATTTCCATCATAATAATTCAAGGTAATGAACTTACTTTTATCTCCAACCATGTGATGTGAAAACCCATTGTCAATGATCCATCTTTTATTCTTGTTCACACAAGATATTAGTTACTTGCCTCATCCTCATCATATTCATCCTTCATTGCAACATACACCATTTCATCATCATGATTGTCAGATCCATCTTTAGTTTTCTCTTCTGCAATCTAGCAAGACTTCTTGCTTTTGTCTTAGTAATCTTTGTTGTCTTCATCTCTTCTACTTTTGTACTTGTCTCCACCTCTATAGTTCTTCTCTAGACATCTAGAAATGATATGACCAACCTCATTACAATTAAAACACATGATAAATAAGTTACCTTTGAATTTTCCTTTACCTCTATGAAATCTCCTTGCTAGTAGTGCTTGAAGTTGTTCTACATCCTCCTCATCTATATTACTATTATTGGAAACATATTTTACCTTATTATTATTCTTCTTCTCATTAGGTTCCTTCAATGATAGCTTAGCTTTGAAAGAAAATTCAACATTGTCAAATTTGAAGTTATCAAAATTGGATAGCTCAAAAGTAGTGAGCCTACCTACTAGACCTTCAAGAGTCATATTAGAACCTGGTATACATCTTAGTTCTTGTATTGTAGAAACTCTAATAGCATAAATGATTAGTACTGTCCTCAAAAGTTTTCTTAGTACATTCTCTTCATCTACCTTACTAGTAGATCTTCTTATTGCATTAACAATATCTTTTATCCTAGAGCAATATTGAGAAACTTTCTCACCTTCTTGCATTCTCATATCATCGAACTTACCTCTAAGAGTTTTAGATTTGGCTCTCAAAACATTTGTGTCACCTCTATAGGCGGTGTGAAGAGCATCCCACATTTTCTTTGCATTGTCACAACCCTTGATATCATCGAACTCGACATACCTTAGGGTAGAGGCAATCTCCAACATTGTCTGGTTGTGTTCTTTCTTATTTTTTCAAATCTTCAGTAGTTAGGGCTACAACAGGATTCACATGTTTAGTATCAATGGTAGACTATGCTTAATCTCCATGACCTCCTAGGTGTAGCTTCATCAGACTTTTCCATGCAAGAAAGTTATCTCTATTAAGCTTGGGTACCTCTCTTTTTGACATCTTGATCTTTTGCTTCTTGTACATTCGAACTAGTCCTCTTAAGTAGATGACTCTAAAACCAATTGTTGGAACTCTTTAGAATAACTAAGAGGGGGGGTGAATTAGTTATCCAAGGTCTATATGTACAAATAAAACTTTTCACAACTTAGTGAACCCATATCCATAAAACATATATATCATGCATGCATCCATTAGGTCATAAAATCACTTGAACTTTTGTAGGTTACTGTCAAATCAACTTTGCAAAAATGTAAGCATGAAACATAACAAATTCAATAACAAATTTGACATAATGATTTTACGTGGAAACCCAATTTGGGAAAAACCACTAGTAACATGCTACTCATTCTCACTCTTCTGAAGTGATGCCCTGTGAAAGGCCAATCCTGTTAAAGGTTACAATACATATTGTTAAATGTGACCTAGTTAGAGGATTTCAATCAACCTGTTAGGATTTGAGTCTTGTTAGAGGACTTTAGATCATTCACTTTGAATGTCACTTGGTTAAAAGATTTACAAATGACTTTTAGGTGAAATTTTCCAATGGATTTACCCTAGACTAGTACAATGATTAGAAAGTAGTAGTACGGCTTGATTTGATAACAACTTACAACACACTTGCAAATTATAGATCTATATTTTTGTCCTCCATTCTACTTGGCTTTCACACACTTCACCTCTAATAGCTTGTTCACCCTTCAAGCATCCATACCCTTACACCTTCTTGCTTTGCTTGCCAATAGAAATCTCTTCTATTTGGTCTTTGAATGAAGAAATACACTAGACTCCTTGTCTTCCTTAAGTTCTCACACATGACAACCTTTTCTTTTGACTATCCATCTCTATAAATAAAAAATTAAGATTTTTTTGTTCATGCTCTATCATCCATTTTAGGTTTAGGTAGGATTAGGTAGAATTCAATGAATCTAACCATCTTTTCATTTTATTCCCTTCTAGAAACTTCTCCTTCAATCCTCTTTGAATTCATCTCAAAACAGTTTACCATGAATTTTGTACCACTAGCTCATCAAGCTTATCTTCTATATATTTCACAAAATTCAAGAAAATAAAATAGTTAGCTTAGATTTTTCAAATCCATGATTTAACATGAATACTAGAATTTGACATCAATATGTTTTCACTCAACTTCCATACTATTCTTCCACTTGGCATCAACTAGATCACTCAACACAAACTAAAGTTTACTAATGCTTAGCACGAACTAAAATTTACTTGGCTTACACTATATCACTTGGTGTACACTAGACTTTGACTTTTCTCAACTCCAATTGATTTTTTTCTGAACTTGCACTAACTTTGCTCGGCACCTACTATCCACTCAATCAAGCTTGCCAGACTCAATTCTCCTTACTTGTTCTTCTAGACTTTTTTAGTGTATCCATCCTTTGCAATCTTAAGTATATAATCAATGCACTATAACATCACTATCTTAACTAATCCTTGCATTCCTTTTTAATACCATAACTCAACCTTTCCTATAGATGCTATTGTTATTTGATTTGATCAAAACCTCCTCATCAATCAAATGAATGATAGTAGTCAAATCATCTAAGTAGTTGTCTTACCAACAAGTAGTAGGTTTGACATCAGTAACAAAACAATTATTGAAACATATTCTCATTCTTGTATCAATCTATTTTCAACATACTATACTTAGTTTTGTTTATCTTCAGTATATTTTTTTCACATGCATGCATAAGTTTAGTTACAATACGCTTTCCTTTCAATTAATATTTTTCTTTTCTAATAAATTTTGGAACCAAATTATTTTAGATATAAGAAGAATATTTATCTTTATTTAGAAAACTCATGATCATCACATGGAAAATTTATAGTTTAAACCCTAGCTGTTTAATTTGTTATTTTTTTCCAATTCTATATAATTGAATTAGAAAGGGTTTTAAAAGAATACAGTCCTAATAATTTTCCAAGATTTTCTACAATTTTTTCCCCATTCATGTTTTCTTGATTAATACTTGTTTTCCTTTTCAAAATCTACAACATAATTCTTTATCCAAAGATTAATACAATAAATTAAGTAGCATTATGCAAGCACCTAGGAAGATACGAAGTAAATAGATCTTTCAATAAAATTCTACAATGATTTTTCAAACCTTACCTCAAGAAAACAACTAAAATTTGAGACAACCTATGAATGCATGCAAATCTAAACCCTCCAAAACTTTCAACATTTTTTTTGCTCCAATTTCAAAATTTTCTCCCCAAAACCTGTGTGTGGAGAAATGAGCTCTAATCTCCTAATAAAGAATTTCTCAACCTAGGGTTTTGGATTTATGAACATGCAAAAGCCTTTATTTTTATTATTTAATTAATTTAATTCTTTGTACATTTATTTTGCATAATAATTAAAATAAATTTTATTTCAATTATTCTCACTTGCTTTTATTAAATAATAAGATGCAATTGGAAAGTATATTTATAAATTTAACTAATACTATTATTTAGAGTTCATTTTAAAAATGAAACTTCTAAATTAATTATTACTAAATTAAATAAATATAATTATAAGAAATTTGGACTTTTAATTAAATCTTTAAATTTATTTTCTCTAATTAATTAATTAATTAAATATAATTAAAATTTGAATTTTCTTTATAAATTTTTCATTAAATTAAATCATTTTATAATATCTTTATTTGATTTAATTATAACTAAAAGTTACAATAGACCCACAAACTAAATAAGAAAACTCATCCAAAAGACAAAGTACAAATCAAACTCAAAGGGTCAAAATCTTGAATTTACGTCACTTGATAAATTCAGAAGGGTACATAACTCAAGTACTTGTCCTATATTCTAGGAAAATTGGCCCATGGTTAAGATTTGGACTTGAGAAATATCTCCCCTCTTTACCATTGAGATAATATGATAGGGCACACTCCTCTTGGCAATTCAAGGAAGTCGATGCCTGGTACTTGCAATTTGCATAAAATTTGAACATGTGCATATGCATATATATATCTAAACTAAACAAGCAATGGTGGGGAATGGTACATCATGTAGATCATGACTACTAGGTGACTACAACTCCCTCCCTCAACCACATTAGAAATGACAAACATAAAGTAAAACATACATGTACACCATACACATGCAAGTATGAGGTAAGTAACCATAAAAAATGTACATAAATCATCCATCTAACTATCATCATAGAACCACTAAAATCACTATATGAAACATACAAAACATTGTCATCCAAAGAAGAACCATGAACACACAAAATAATCAACTATCAAGTAGCTCATCAAATAAATAAGTATGAAATAACCTCAATCAAGTTAGGTAACCTTGTACCACTAGATCATAACACAACTGTAAAAGTTATCATTAAAAAATTTTACAATAAAACATGAAAAGAAAACTAGAGTTAGGCACTACAATGGAGCTTCTATTTTGTCCTCTGATTCTACTTCTTGATGGGCATTTACCTCTATTGCCTCTGCCTTGGCTTTCTCCACTTCTTTTTTGGGTTACATTCTTTTTATTCTGATTACAACTCTTCCCTCCACCAGGGAATCCTCTACCTCTATATCCCCTTTGATTTTTTCCTCTTTGACTTTCCCCGTCTCTTCTCTTTAGTTTGTCCTTTGCTCTTACAGGAAGTTGAAAGCATTGTGTATATTATTAGGGGCTAGAATGGTGATTTCATCTTGGATGTTTTTCCTCAACCCACTAAGATATCTAGCTAGCTTCTCTTGTTCATTCTCTTGCCTTTTTGACCTTAGGTTGAGCTTGTGGATTTCTTCAATGTATCCACTGATATTTAGCTCCCTTTTTTTAAGGGTCTACAATTTCTTGTACTTCTAAAACTTGTAATTAGTAGGGAGGAATTGTTTTTTCAATCTGATTCACATCCTTTCCCAAGATGTATTCTTCATTTTTATAGCCTACTCTCTTTTTTCCTATATGACATTCCACCATATCTATGTTGTCCCTCCTAATCATGCCTTTTCCACACTCATTTTCATGTCTTTTTTTATCTCCTTTAGTTCAAAGTAGTTGTTGATGGCATATATCCAATTTAACAGCTCATCTTCACCTAAACTTTCATAATAATGAGGCAATCCATCAAAAGAATCCCTATTAAGAGATTTGGGCACATCAATGAACAACTTTTGCTCATTTTCAACATCTTTATCAAGTGTAGAAGTAGTTGGAACAAAAAATGAAGTGGCTTCTTCTTCATCCTTATCCTCATAGATGTTTACCAATTTTGTCATCAAACTTTTCCCTTTACCCTTACCTTGGTCTTCCTTTAATTCTTTTTTTTTCAGCTTCTATCATCTCTTGGAATATGTTTCATAATATCCACATTGGGGGCTTTAGAATGCATGGTTCCTAGTTTTGTTTCTCATAAAAAAGAAAAATCCTCTATGTCTAACATACACCCCTTTACAATCATGCTCTAATATCATTATGATGCAAGTGGGGTTTGTGTTTTTTTCAAACTAATCCAATGATATCTCTAAGGGGGTAATTCACCCTTGCAAAGATTGGAGTTTGCAGATCCCTCCCAAGGATTCTAAGGATGATTTCCAACCCTCATAGGTCTAGGACAACTCACCTTCCCAAGAATTCCTATCCCCTTGAAGTTCCTCCAAGGAATCTTCTCCTACCAAGAACCCTTCCTTCCATTGCTTTAGGATCTTCATCAAATTAGGCGTTTAACACCTTTATAAGTCTTCTATTACAATGTTTTGTCACCTCCTATAATGGGATTCAACTATTCATGTGTCTTTATCCATTGGTTGATTAAACTAAGCAATTTGACCTAGTTAAATTAGGCCTTCTCAGTCAATTTTTTGCCTTTCTCTCACAATTGGTTCGAACAAGGCCTAATTGTCCTCATAGTTTTGGATACCCATTTGGATGGATCAGAAAATACTTCATTTGGATGGGTCAAATAATACTCCATTTCCATAGGTGGGTTCTGTCATTAACAAGTCTAACTGAAAAATTCTCAAGAAACCTAGGGCTTCCTTGTTTATAGGGAGTTTTTTGCTTGGTTTCATGTTCCAAATCTTGCATGGACCTTTCAAGATATTAGATATTCTTCTTTTTCCTTCCTCCTAAATGTCCATGCAGTCACATCCTACATATTCACTCACAACTATGTTGAACTCCTCTAAAAACCTTGTTTTCAATGGCTCAACACCTCACAATCAGCCATTTACTCACCATAAAGGCATCCAAGCTTGGTGAAGGTATTTCAAACAATTATTTAAACATATTATGTGAAATTATTTCTCATTCCAATAGGCCATGAAGGGCTTAGACAATGGATAGGCATGTTTAATCCATAGTGGATTCAAAACCTTTGTCCATAAAAGAAATGAAAACTATATAAAAATATGTACAAACAAAGATTACTCCCACTTTATAATGCAGAGAAAAAACTAAGTAAAATGTGCAATGTTTGGAATGAAAAAACCTAATCTATCTACTCAGTCTCTAATTGATTTTTCCAAATTATTTGTATGGCATAATTTTAAAAAATAGTGCAAAAGCTTGTCAAAACTTGTTAAAACTTCTTGGAATCTTCCAACTTCAGTGTTGTTATTAAACAAATTTGTCCTTTTTAAAGTACCTTCAAAAATGAACCTTAAATGCAAAAATGAGAAGATAAACATAACTAACATTTGAGTCACTTGAAATTGCATGTGCAAATGCTCTCTAAGTTTTCATATGAAGGCTCGGCTCCCTTCTTCAAATTTACAATGAATGAAAGAACTTGGTATGTCTTTAACTTGAGGATATGAAGGCATAATTAACATTCATCCATCAACATGAAATCTGATTATCAAATTTACAATGAGAGAATGAAAGAAAGATCAACAAACATCCATAGAACCACTTTTTGAGTCTTCCATATTACAAAGGAAATATAAAGAATCAAATATTTTATTTTGCAAAAGATAATAACATGGGACTATATTCAAAATAGGAGAGAAAAGATCACAAGATCTCATTCAATTAGGAAAATAAATATTCAAACGTTAAGATCTAGTATATACATATTCCTTTTCATTTCCAAAAGAACATAATGAAATAACCATAAGATTACTTTGGTCCTCTATTACAATCAAATTGCAAAAAATAAAAGAACAATCTCTCTACATTCTCCTATCATAATGACATGTAGAAAAATATATTATCCTCTCTCCTTTGCAGCCATAAGACTCAGAAAAGTAGAAGAAGAGCTCCCCTTCTCTCTTTCTTTGACAATAAATAATTTTATGGGTTAGTATTCAATTTCATAACTGAATCTTGGAAAGATTAATAACTAATATTTCATCCATTATTCATATCATTCATGATGGTTTTTATTCCCTTTTATATTTTCATTTCTATTATAATGTTTCTTTTACATTTTTGATATAGAACCTTTGAAAATACAAAATTACAATAAAATATCAATGAGAAGGGATAATAATAATTAAACACAACTTTTCTAGTTGCAGCTCACATTCATTTTTGATAGACCTCTACTCAAATGATTGTAACTTTTTATTGAAATCATATTTTTTTGATCTCTCTTGTGAGATTAAAGTAAACCTTCCTCTTGACAACATATCAAAAAATTGGGAAGATATGATAGTGGAGAGAAATGTTAATGCCCCCACATGAAGACCTATTTTTGTTGTCATAAAATCTACTATTACATGGTGTTGTTGTTGTTAAAAATTGAATATTTTTAACCTATATATCGAAATTGAACCCGAACCTATATGGCACAACTTGAACTTTTGAACTTGTAGTTTTGAACTAAATTCATGGTTTGGAGATATTAAGTCACTCTTGTATTTTGAATCTAAATTCACATCTGCACTTTTGAACTAATGAACTTGAACTATTCGGTCCAAGGTTCAAGTTCAAGATGATAACTTGCTAACCTGAACTCTAAAGAACAATACTAAGTTGTTAGAAGAGCCAAGACTTTGAAATTTTGAACTCTTGAACCTTGAAGTTAAACTTTTGAACTAGAATTTGGCTTCGTGCCTTTGAATTAGTGAACTTGAACTATGTGGTTCAAGGTTCAAGGTTCAAGTTAAAGATGATAACTTGAGGTTGTTGGTTTTTTTTGATAGACTTGTACTCAGAGATTAATAATTGTTCCATATGATTAAATTTTTCCAATTGCTCTAGTGCAACTAGGGGAACATTTCCTCTCAAAAATATATCCAAAATTATGAGAAATTCAATGGTGGAATTTGGTGATATTTTCCCCACACCAAGACTATTTTTTTGACAGCATCATTTTGAAATTCAAACTTTGAACTTCTAAACTTGAACTATGTGGTTCAAGGTTCAAGTTCAATATTCTTGTATACAACCATTCACTTGTATGTTGTCTTTGATGTCACACTAAAGTCAAGTATATGATGATCAAATTAGTGTATGTTGAGCTCACTCGGACATAGAAGAAAAGTTTGCATGGAGTGAGTGTTAACTAAATTCACTTAGTTACTAAAGAGGATTTGTAGAAAGACAATGTCTACCAAGTTCACTCATTAGCCAAAGGAAAGTTGGATGGAATGAGTGGTAACCAAGATCATTTAGTTACCAAAGGAAGTTTAAAGAAAGTTTGTTTGTGTTAGTGTTGATCAAGCTAGGTCGGCTAACATAGGATTTTATTGAGATATCATACTTAGTTTGATGAATTTATTTGTTAAGTCTAGCTGACTTAAGGGATGAATACTGATTATTTGAAAGAGTATTCAAGCTGACATGAAAAGGTAAATGATATCAGTATAATGTCAAATTGTGGGATTGAATGTAAGAGCAAGGAAGAGAAGATGAGCAAGTGAACTTGAAGGATAATAGAATGTCCTAAGTTGACCAAGTTGCAAAGATTAATTTGATCAAGGGAGATCAAGTATTCAAGCTTGAATTGAGATCTAAAATCAAAAAAGATAGTTTGCATTAGCAATCAGGTTATATCATTGTCACTCTTTAACAACTGTAGTAGGGAATCAAATCTCTTAACAGAGTTAGCTTAACAACTAATTTGTAAATCCTTTAACAAGGTGGTATTTCTAGATTGAAGTGTCTGAAGACCTCTAAAAAAGTGATCTAAATCCTTTAACAAGGTCACACCTAATAGTGTGTTTTTGTAACCTTTAACAGGGTTGGCTTCTAACAAGGCTCACTCTAAAAGAGTGAAAAATAGCAACTAGTTATAACTGGTGATTTTTCCAAATTGGGTTTCCACATTAAATTTAGTGTCTATTGTGTTCATGTTATTTTCTTTCTATTTTTGTAACTAGATTAATTAAGGTTAATGACACTAAACATCTTAAGAAGTAAATATTTCACTTCTTACTGAATGATAGTAATTTGTAGTGTTAACTGGGTAACAACCATATTTCACTTTCAACAGAGTATTGGTTTTGATTTGTATTGACATCTAAGGGATCTGGGATTTATTTTTCTAGTAATTGATTCACCCCTCCCCTCTTAGTTACTCCTCTCACATTTCCAACAATTGGTATCAGAGATTTTGGTGCTTGCATAGAAGGTTTACAAAACCTAAGCTAAAGATCATGATGTTTTATAGGAGAGAGATTTCCAAGCTGAATAGAGATAACTTCTAGGCATGACAGGAACTCATAAAGCTATATTTGACAAAAATTGGAGACACGGGCCTAAAATATTTAAACAAAGAGTATGTGGCACCTGCATCACCTTTAACTATGGATGAGATTTTTGAAAAGAAGAATCATAACATAATGATGATTGACATTGCTTCTACTCTTAATTATGTTGAATTTGATGAAGTCAAAGATTGTGTTATTGCTCATGAAATATGGATCAAGATGAAAGATATCTATGGTGGTGATAACAATGTGAGGAGAGCTAAGGTAGAAATTCTTAGAGGAAAATTTGATCAAATGAAGATGAGAGAAGATGAGAACATTACACAATATAGTGAAAGAATCAAAGCTAGTCTAAGTGCAATCAGAGTCTCAGGAGGAAAGATAGATGATGTGATAGTGGTAAGCAAGGTACTTAGAACTCTTGTTCCTATCTATGCAATTAGAGTTTTAGCTCTTCAAGAAATGAGATGTAATCCCAAAAATGATATAACTTTTGATGCAATTGTGGGAAGGTTGACAACCTTTGATTTAGATAACTATGATAACTATGCTTCTAACTCTGGTAACATTATAGAGTCTTATTTTCAAGCTAAGATATCACTCAAGAAGAAAGCTATAGAATTTAAAAGCAAAAGGTCTAACAATGAAGATGAAGATGATTCTAATGATGATCTTGAAGTCATTGAAGCATTTCTTGCAAGGAGATTTCCTAAAGGCAAAAGAAATTACAAAGGCAAAATACCTTTGATTTTCTTCTCTTGTGAAGAAGTTGGTCACATTGTTGCAAGATATCCGAGAAAAGAAAGAAAAGAAGAAAAGAAGCATGAAAAATACAAATGAAAGAAATATTTCAAAAGCTACAAAGACTACATGGGTAAAGGTAAGAGATCTTGTTATATAGCCAAAGATTATGATAGTAGTGATGAAGATGGAATGGTTTACATTGTTGTTAAGGATGAATCAGATGATGAGAATGATAAGATGGCCCTTATATCACATGTTAGCAAGAATGATACATTGATCATTAATAGTGGTTTCTCTCACCACATGACTAGTGATAAATCTAAATTTGAGCACTTGGAACATTGTAATGGTGGAAGTGTCAGATTTGCAAATGATGAACCTTGTTATGTGAAAGGAAAAGGATGTATTGATTTAACTAATGAACTCAGATGTGATAATGATTATTGGGTTGAATGACTAACACATAATCTACTTAGTGTGGTACAGTTGAAAAACATTAGATTCAAGTTAGAATTCATGAATAGGAAGGCCAAGATGCTAGATGGAAAAGGAAATCTAGTTGGGACTAGCAATTAGACAAGAGATAATCTATTCTATTTGGATCAACTGAAAATTCATGTTTTATAGCTCAAGTAGAGGAAATCTAGTTATGGAATAAAAGGTTATGTCATGTGAATAACTTGGTGAAAATAAGTAGGAATAAAAGAATGAGAGGCATTCCAAGCCTAAAGAAACTAGATATGGGCATGTGCAAAAATTGTCAAACTGAAAGATGGGAAAGAAAAGTTTCAAAATTAAGAACTATCATTTAGAGGAAATATTGGACTTGGTTCATATAGATCTTTGTGGATCCATTGGAATAGAAAGCTAATGTGGAGATAATTATTTCATTTTTTTTGTTTATGTTTATTCTAGGATGATGAATGTTATGTACTTAAAGGATAAATTTGAGGCTTTTCAAAAGTTCAAGTGGTATTTGACTAGAGTTGAGAAAGAAATAGGAAAGAAACTGAAATGTTTGAGATCAGATAAAGGAGATGAATTTATCTCAAATGAACTCAATGAATTTTGCAATGAAAGAGGAATCAAAAGACAATTATCTGCACCTAGTACACCTCAATAGAATGACATAGGAGAAAGAAGAAATAGATCAATCATGGATTGTGCAAGAACCTTGATTATAGAGAAAGATGTTGCAGTCAAATACTATAAAGAAGCAATCAATACTATAGTAAGAAGGATATAGATAAAATGCCTTATGAACTATGGTATGGCTATAAACATAATATTTTTTATTTCAAATTATTTGGAAGCAAATGATATATCTTGAAGGAGTCAAGGAAAGGAAATTTTGATGTGAAAAGTGATGAAGGCATATTCCTAGGGTATTTCAATAAGAGTAAAACATTCAAATGTCTGAATCTATCTACTCACAAAGTTGTCAAAAGTACACATGTATGTTAGAGTAAACAATTAATTATTAATTATTTATTCTATTTACTTAAGCTTACTTAGGTAAATGCAGTTCATTTATTAGTTGTAGTCTAGGAGTTAGTTATAAGTTGTTGGCAATACGGGATTTTGTTCTCTCCTAAGTCATACTTATCCTCTCACATTGTTCGAGGACTTTCCACCTCATGTGGATGTATGCTTAGTTGTCACACTTATCTCCTAGCATCTTCTAGATTGTTCTAGAAGATTCTTGGAGCTCTTTATAAGCAGGCTCCCTCATTGTATTTCATATAATATCACTTCTCATTGTAAATACATTTTCTTTTGTGTTTGCATATGTGGTCTCTCATGTCCATTTAGGGTTTTTCCCTTGCTCAATGCTCTTCCTCTCCTTGGCTTCTCTTTGACAGGTTTTTACATGTAGGTGATCTTGGGCATCTTCAAAGTTGGCTTTATTTGACTCCAACATCATATCAGAGCCTTCCTGCTGCTGCTTGGTTGAAGATTTTTGAAGCCGTGATTTGAAGTCACAAACCCTAGTTTGTTTGTGCATTTTTTCTTCAAATTAGGGGATCAGCAATTTTTTAGAGTACATTGGCACCAAATGGACATCTCCATTGGATCCGGAAGGCCATTTGTAATCAGGATTCATATAAAACTTTTCAATTTTGGAGATAGAGCTCTAGGAGGCAAAAAAAAATTGTTTGGACGATTTTCCATACAGATTGTACAGACGCATGGTGATTTTTTTTTTTAAAAAAAGAGGATGCAAAGCGCGCCACAGCGGCACTGCCCAGCAGCCATCGCAGGGCTACTCGCGCCTCCCCCGTACCTTGCCTACTTTCTTTCTTCCACTGTCTGAGCTCCTCCCTTCTCCATTGGCAGCTCAACCACTGCCCAAACTTTGTCACGGCCCAGGCACTGCTAGTTCCATCGCCCCTGCGGCCACCTCTACCCTCTATATAGCAGCTCAGTCCCACCACTTCAGTTTTAGCTGGTGGTTCTATGATTTTTGTGCCCATCGATGCTCTACCGTTCAGCACCGCTCGTGCAGAGCTTCACCTGCTAGCAGCTACCGCCCACCTGTGGCCCCACCAGCACTTTTTCCTGGATGGATTTTTTTCCGTGTCAGCACCATGTCAACGCATGACATGTGGCAGGTTTGCCATGTGGCATATTGCCACATGGCCCCTGCCACATCATCCATACTTGCCACGTGGCATCCACGTGGCTTCTTTTTTGCAGCGTCGACCTCCAAGTCATCAATTTTAATGTTGTGACTTGCTGACATTAGCATGATGTCATCTTGCATCAGCATCCTTCTTGCACCTCTCCTTCAGGTTCTATTTTGGAGCTACCTTTGGTTTTTTGGCCATAACTTGAGCATACAGAGGTATTTTTCCGATTTGAAAGAAGCACCAAAAAGCTGGTTCCAAGATGGAGATATTGGTACAGGTATTTTTAGGTTTTGATACTTTTTTAGTGAGCATTTTTGCAGTCAAAGTCCAAAGTTGTTTTTTTACTTTGGCAAGCATATCTTTTGTGTCCCATGCCTATTTTTTGAAAACTTTATATTTTTGGAAAGCTGGTTCTGTGTACTTTTAAAAAATGTGGTCTTTTTTCTTCATTTTTGGCCCATGCTCTTTCTATCCTAGTTTTGGTATTTTTACTATATGGTGGATATCTTGAGTGTTTTAGGCCCGAGGATCATTTTCCTAGCATGGTTTCTCTTGTTTTAGGCTGTACTTTCCTTTGTTGTAGCTCTTTTTCAGTTTTGATCATTATAGCTATCATTTTGAAGCACTTTTATGTGTTGCACTAAGATAAAGTGCCACTTTTGCATTGCAGGGGTCATGAACATTGTTTTGAGTCAGTTGTACATGCACTATTTTCATAAAGCACCATGGGGGGGATAGTTGTCTACTATTTTAGGCCTTCTCTCTTTGTCAAGTGAGTGTCCCTTCCACGACATTAGCCCCATGTAGAGTCGGTTTGACCATGTCTTTATGGGTCTTTTGTACCTCTTTCCCTCTTTTGTCGTTCTTGGTTCATCTGCAGGAGACTTTGGCCCACCTTCCCAGTTTCCTATCATCACACCCCATCTACATTAAGGGGGGGTTATGTTGTTGTTCTAATGCATTCGTGGTTTGATGGTTCATTAGTGTGAACTATGTATTCAGTGGTTGATGCTATGTACAAGGTGATTGCAGTGGCTAGCTACCTATGCATTTCGGTGAGATGAATCATCTACCATATAGACATACTTGGTTCATGCCTTCTTCTTCCATGGAGGTTCTTCAGATCAACAGTTTGACAGATTTGTGGCTTCTTCATGCTTTAGTGATGCTTCTTCATGATCACTCCTTGTTCCTGTTTTAGGGGACATTTCCCTAGTTGGAGACTTCTTCAATTCTTCACTA
The DNA here is from genome assembly GCA_028749045.1 of Cupressus sempervirens. NCBI lineage: Eukaryota > Viridiplantae > Streptophyta > Pinopsida > Cupressales > Cupressaceae > Cupressus > Cupressus sempervirens. The sequence goes on along the minus strand of CM053791.1, from coordinate 599,220,447 downwards.
GGTTCTTACCTCTTTTTGGGGGAGGGTTTTTCCCATGTGGTTTTCTCTCTTTCCCTATTTATAGAGGTTTCATTTTTTTGCATTGTACTTGGGTACCTAACATGGCCTCGTTGTTGGGACCCATTTTGCATTTCATCTTAGTTTTGTGAGCTTAAGGCATTTCCCTAAGTTGCACTTAAGGGGGGGTGTTAGAGTAAATAATTAATTATTAATCATTTATTCTATTTACTTAAGCTTACTTAGGTAAATGCATTTCATTTAATAGTTGTAGTCTGGGAGTTAGTTATAAGTTGTTGACAATACGGGATTTTGTTCTCTCTTAAGTCGTACTTATCCTCTCACATTGTTCGAGGACTTTCCACCTCATGTGGATGTATGCTTAGTTGTCACACATATCTCCTAGCATCTTCTAGCTTGTTCTAGAAGATTCTTGGAGCTTTTTATAAGCAGGCTCCCTCATTGTATTTCATATCACATCACTTCTCATTGTAAATACATTTTCTCTTGTGTTTGCATATGTAGTCTCTCATGTCTATTTAGGGTTTTTCCCTTGCTCCATGCTCTTCCTCTCCTTGGCTTCTCTTTGACAGGTTTTCACATGTAGGTGATCTTGGGCATCTTCAGAGTTGGCTTTCTTCAACTCCAACAATGTAAAGATTGACAAGTTTGTAGAAAAGAGTAAAGAGAAAAGCAAAAAAGAACCTAAAAATTATAGAAATTTTGATTATTGTGAACCTCATACATTGCCTAATATTCAAGAAAACATAATTAGAAATCAACAGTCTTCAGCACCTGAGTCACCAAAATCTCTTATTCAACTTGAGTTGCAACTAGTATAAATTGAGTCATCTGAAGGACCTAAGTTACAAATGGTTGAACTCAAGTATGAAGATCATTTTGAGCACGGTGAACCAAGTGGATCAAGTCCTAAATCACGAATGAAGGAGCCTATACTTGATAGATATGTCAGAAGGCATCATGCATCTAAGAAAATCATTGGAGATTAGTCATAAGGAATAATGACAAGGAACAAATTGAAATTTACATGTTTTCTTACTAAATTTGAACCTAGAACCATTAAAGATGCATTTGATAATGAAATTTGGATTGAGGAAATGAATGAAGAGATTGAGAAAATAGAAAGAAATAAAACTTCGACTCTTCTTCCTAAACCCAAGGATAAAAATGTAATTGGCACTAAATGAGTATTCATAAATAAGTTGAATGAAAATGGAGAAGTTTCAAGAAACAAGACAAGGTTAGTATGCAAAGGTTGTACTCAAGAAGAAGGTATTTATTATGGAGAGACCTTTTCTCCTATCGCAAGATTAGAAGGTGTTAGGACACTACTTGCATATGTTGCACATAAAGGATTCAAAATGTATCATATGGATGTGAAATTAGCATTCCTGAATGGAATCTTAGAAGAGGAATTCTACATAAAGAAACTAGAAGGTTTCATAGATCCTAGCAAAAGGGATATGGTTTGCATATTACATAAAGCTTTCTATGTTCTGAAAAAATCCCCTAGAGCATGGTATGAAAGATTGCATAATTATTTGATAAAGATTGGTTTTCAAAGGACTAATAATAACAACATCCTCTACATCAAAGAGGACCAAACAAGAAGATAGTATTCACATACATCTTTGTGGATGATACATTATTTACTGGAAATGATGACTTTTGTAAATCATTTTTAGAGGTGATGAGTAAGGAATTTGAAATGTTAATGTTTGAAGAAATTAAATTCTTTATTGGCTTGTGAATTCAACGAATGAAGGATGGTATCTACATTACTCAATCAAAGAATATTAAGGAGATACTGAAGAAATTTAGAATGGAATGTTCTAGACCAATTGGAGCACCTATGTCTACTAGAAATAAGCTTTCCAAAAATAATGATTCGAAGGAGGTACACTAGACTACATATAGATAAATAATTGGAAAAGTTTAGTATGTAGTTCATACAAGACCTGATATTGCATTAGCAGTTGGTATGGTGGCAAGATTCTCATCTAATCCCAAAAAAAATCATATGATGGAAATTAAAAGAATCATGAGATATATGAAAGGTAAATAATATTATGGTTTGTGGTATAAGAAAGGAGGCAAATTTGAGTGGAAAGCATTCACTGATGCAGATTGGGCAGGAATTGTTGATGAAAAGAAGAGCACTAGTGGTGGAGCATTCTTTCTTAGAAATAGGCTAGTGTCTTAGACAAGAAAGAAGAAGAGTTGAATCTCTCAGTCTAAAATAGAAGTAGAATATGTTGTAGTAGTAGTCAATTGTTTCAATATTTTTTGGTTCAAACAATTGTTATTAGGATTGAAGATAGAGATCAAGGATCCAATTGTTATCTTTTGTAATAACACCAGTGAAACCAACATATCTAAAAATCTAGTGATGCATACCAAGAAAAAACACATTGCAATAAATATCATTTCTTGAGAGAATTGGTGTAAGATAAGGAGGTGAGATTGGAATATGTGAATACAAAAGAGCACATATTCACCAAACCATTACCTAAGGATGCATTCTTGTGTCTTAGAGGTAAGATAGGAGCCATTCCCATATCTAAAGCTCACTAAATGAAGTTTAGTGATGCATCATCCAAGAATTTTGAAAATCAATCAAGTTGATGCAGTATTGTCAAAGAAAATTGCATATGAATCAGTACATTAGGTACATGGAGACTACATTGATTTTGGTCTTTGGCATAAGATATCAAAGAGGGAGAGTTTTTTTGTCATATATCAAAGAAAAAAATTATGAATATTTGAAGATGTCATAGAGGGAGAAATTGTTCAAAAATATTTAGTGAAATGTCAAGGAGGAAGAGTTGATATCAAAGAGGGAGAGTTTTCAATTAGAGAAATTAGAGATTGATGTTAGAGGGAGCTCAAACTGGTAGAGGGAGTTCTCATGGATAAGAATAAGAATGAAACTAAGGATATTATCCTTACTTTTATTATTTCTCTAAAATTTCTATGTATCATGATATATTGTGTGGCCATCAATGCCAAAGAGGGAGATTGTTGCATACAATCATTCAATTGTATGTTTTCTTTGATGTTACACAAATGTCAAGTATATGATGAGAAAATAAATGTATGCTGAACTCACTTAGGAATCAAAGGAGAGTCTGCATGGAATGAGTGCTAACCAAACTCACTCAATTACCAAGGAGAACTTGTAGAAACATAGTTTCTACCGAGTTCACTTGGCATCCAAAGGAAAATTGGATGGAATGAGTGTTAACTAAGCTCATTCAGTTACCAAAGGAATTCTAAAGAAAGTATTTTATGTGTTAGTGTTGACCAAGTTGGATCAGCTAACAAAAGATTTTCCTAAGACAAAATATTTAGTTTGATGAATTTATTTGTTAAGTCTAGCAGACTTAAGGGATGAATATTGATTACTTGAATGAGTATTCAAGCTGACTTAACAAGGTAAATGATATAAGTATAAGGTCAAGTTGTGGGGTATGAGCAATGAAGAGAAGAATATGAGAAGAGGAAGTGAACTTGAAGGATAACAAAATATCCTAAATTAACTGAGCTACAAAAATTAATCTGATCAAGGAAGATCAAGTATTTGAGCTAGAATTAAGATTTGAAATCAGCAAAGATAGTTTGCATCAGTAATCAAGTCATAACATTGTTACTCTCTGACAATTGTAGCAGTGAATCAAATCTCTTAACAGAGTTAGCTCAACATCTATTTTGTAAATCCTCTAACAAGGTTGCATTTCTATATTGAAGTGTCTAAAAACCTCTATAAGGCCACTCTTACCAAGGTAATCTAAATCCTTTAATAGGGTGGCACTTAATAGTGTTTTTTATGACCTTTAATAGGGTTGGCTCCTAACAAGGCTCACTTGAGAAGAGCAAAAAATAGTAACTATTTGCAATTAGTGATTTTCCCAAATTAGGTTTCCACATTAAATCTTTGTGTCTCTTGTGTTCATGTTATTTTCTTTTTGTTTCTGGAACTAAGTTAATTAAGTTTAATAACACTAAACATCTAAAGAAGTAAATATTTCAGTGTTTAACAAGTGACACTAAGTGATTCCAGTGCTAACTAAGTTACAACAGTATTTCACTTTCAGCTGAGTATTGGTTTTGATTTGTATTGACATCTAAGGGATCTGGGATTTATTTTTGTAGTAACCGATTCACCACTCCCCTCTTAGTTACTCCTCTCATATTTCCAACAAATAACCCTAGCTAATAATATCCCAAGCATAAATTTACAAAGCTATTATTAATAGAAAGCTTTAAAATCCATGAGAGCATTTGGGAAATTTTCTCTATGGGGCCTAGTTTTTCAATTTTAAAACTTGGGTGCTAAACGTAGGCTAATAGTTAAATCTAACTAGGGACATAGATAACCTTGAAAACTTTGGTATAAGACCAATGCCTACTCATTGGGATTAGAATTATTATTGCATAAAGAATAGGGAGCTTCTTATAGAGAGGGTAGAGAACATGGCACACACCTAAACTACCAACAAGCTAAAAGCTAGTAGACTAAAAATAAGCACAACCAAAAATTGTAAAGCTAAAATCTATTTATAGATATGCACATTTGTAGGAAACTCCCAACCCAAATAAGAGATTAGGAATACTTATACAAAGCCCTTTACCAGATGAAATAAGTATGAGCCTTTTCTCGCTAAGGACTTGTATCCCTTGGGCATGGCACACCACAATTGTATGTTGGACACTTCCTCGATGTTAAAACTCAAACTTATTATGTGCTGAAAATTAGTGAATACATAATCATGCCCAAAGAGGTGTCTCTCATCATAACATTTTGTTCCTCTGAAAACTCTTGCATATTGCTTCTTGAGTAATTTTTTTATCCGTTGCTAAAAAAAACAATGCTCATAATTTTCATGAGAAAAGGTTGCACAATTTTCATAATTGTTGTTGTTAAGACCATTATTCCTCATAAAATTTTCAACATTTGGACTAATATGAGAATAAAGAGACAATTCATATAACATAGGATCACTCCTAATACAAATACCCTCTTTATTTATGTCATAAATAAAATCAGCATTAAATCTATGATGCACAATACTCATTTGCCCAGTCAACTTTTTAGATACATCATTGTATTTCTCAACAACATCAAATTTGAGAAAATGAAATAAAAAATCTTCAATCTGCATAACATTTTTCGTATAGATTACTATAATAGTTGGACCTTTTGTAAAAGTATCTTCTTCATTAATGAATTCCAAGAACCACTCTGTGACTTCTTTTTCACAAAGATACAAGCTATTTGACCCAACCAATGATTCTTGGGACTATGACACTTCATTAGCTAAGAAATCATATTGCTTTACTTCTAAACACACTTCTTTAATCAAATTTTTAGAATTAGAAGAATCTTCATCAAAACATGGTTTTATCTTTCTGTCAACACAAGCTCCATTTTTAGAATGAAAAGATTCTACAATGGGTTGGTTACAAACTTCCAAGTATAGATAATCATCTTTATTCACTACTTCATCAAAACCAAAAGTTTGATAGTTTGGTAGCATGCTGATCTAAAAAGATTCATCTTTAAGATGACCTTCAGGGTTCTCAAAACTAATACTTTCCACTTCTAATTGAGGAAAATAATGCTTAGACGTCCCCATAGAAAAGACTATATTATTCTCATAATCAACACTTTTGATATCACCATTTTAAATAAAATTTTCAGCACTCACAACCATCACAAAATAAAGATAAAATTCATCATTCTTTGCTAAAATCAATTATGAAAAATCTTCATTTGAAACAAAGATATGAGATGGATTGATACCCAAATTTATTTGTGCAAGGGAGTTACCTTGTTTTATAGTTGATAATAACTCGCAAGCAATTGCTTCCTCACAAAGAACTCCATTGTCCAAACCAACCATCAACTCTTGGGGCTGAAATATTTTCACAACATTATCCTTTCCTTGCTCCACATTCTTTTTAGAATTATCCATTCCAAGAGAAGAAAGGGAATCTTCATGATTTGGTGGGGAATCATATAGATAGAGGTCTTCTTGTGCATATATCTCTTCTTATTGTCCATCCAACACGTCTGATGAAGACTATGTAGAATCTTCATTTCTAGCTTTGTGTAAAGTTTCCTTTTGGTTTTTATTATGATTTGGAGGTACTAATTATTCTAACATTGTTGGATTAAAATCTTTAAGAATTGAAAAATTGAAAGATAACAATTCTTTATTTTCTAATTTTTCTTTTGGTATCTCTGGAGAATAAAAGCCCTCTTGTTTAGGGCCTTTGAGTTGATTATACCTTTTGTGCACACATTTTAGTAGTAAGGAAGATCTACAATCTTTAGAGGGACTTAATCCATTCTTTTCATCTTCACAAATACTTCTTTTTAATGTGTTAGTTTTTTATGATTGATCCTATGGCAATTCTACTACTCCATAAGGCTCCCACTGGGTCAAACCACCTTGGACTCAGTTGTACTTATTTTCTATTTAGTTGAGAAGACCAACTAAAGCTGAAGAGGAGTTTAGCTTCTCCCTTATCATTACCTTTGTAAACATATATGTTGGATTATCATTTGTATGTATCTTGTCCAACTTTAACTGTCCATCCTTAAAAACTGACTAAATGAAATGGTATGGCAATTTTATGTGTTTTTTCTTTGAATGTAAAGAAGAATTTTTTGCAAGATGAATGTCATTATGGCTATCTATAAACAAATAATTATGCTTCTGCGGGTTTCCCAATTCTTCTAGGAAGAAATAAAGCCATATCATCTCCTTGGCTACCTCTGTAGCAACATTATACTCTGCCTTTGTAGTGGATAAAGCATTCACCCTCCTTAATTGATAAACCCAACTCATAGCTACCCCACCAATAGTAAATGCATAACTTGTAGTACTCTGCCTAGTATCAATATCCCCTACCAAATTTGAGACAACCTAGCCCTATAAATTAGTAGCAAAGCCCCCAAAATGTAAACACTTACTAGATGTTTCTCTCAAATATTTGAGAATCCATTTGACTACATTCCAATGCTCAATTCCTAGATGACTAATATACTTGCTAATGACTCTCACAGCATGTGCAATATCTTGCCTTGTATATACCATATCATATATCAAGAATCTTACAATTGAAACATAAGGTACCTTGGACATCTTATTATCCTCTTCTTGTGTCTTTGGAGACATATCCTTAGTCCATTTCAAATGACCAGGTAAAGGTGTGCAAACAACTTTAGCATTCTCCCTAGAGAAATGTTGCAACACCATCTCAATATAACATCCTAAGATAAACTCAATTTTCTTTTTTTTTTCTATCTCTGCAAATCTTTATGCCAAGGATTTATTTTGCTACCCCCAAATCCTTCATAGAAAAATAATGTGCTAATTGTTCTTTTAAACCCATAATGTGATCTATGTTAGACTCAACTACAAGCATATCATCACCATATAAACATAAAATAATGTGCCCGTCATCATCCAACATCTTAAAATAAAATCAATGATCTGAATGACACCTATTATATCTATGCCCATGCATAAAACTATCAAATTTTAGATACCATTGTCAAGGTACTTTCTTCAAGCCATATAAACTTTTCTACAATCTTCACACTAAGTTCTCCTTACCTTTGACCTCAAAGCCATGTGGTTGTGCCATATATATCTCTTCATCCAAATCACCATGAAGAGAGGTTTTTTTAACATCAAGTTGCTCCAAATGAAAATCTTTATTAGCCACAATACTTAAAACAATATGAATAAAAGTCATTTTAAACAATAGGAGAAAATATCTCATCAAAATAAATGCCCTTTTTCTGTGCAATCCTTTTGCAACTAACCTAGCTTTAAATCTTTTCTTACCTCCATCATCTTCTTTCAACCTTTAAACCTATTTATTCTGTAAATCCCTTTTACCTATAGGCAACTTGCATAAATCTCATATTTGATTATTCGATAAGGAGTCCATTTCTTCTTTCATTGCCAACTCCCATTGAATTTTAGTATCCACCTGCACAGCTTCATCATAACATTCAGGTTCACCAACATCAATTAGTAAAATATAGTATAAAGAGGGAGAAAATCTTTTTGGAGGTCTACTTAGCCTTGTTGACCATCTAATACTCATTGGGGTGTGTGGTATTTATTGTTGCAAAGCATGAGAGACTACTAGAACATTTTCCTTTTTAGTATCATCCAACACTACATAATCATTTTCTTTCTTCTCATGTTGCTACAATAGATCTTTTGTAGGACACTTCTTCATTAAATATGACATCCCTACTTATAATTTTATGAATTTTAAAATCATAAAGCCTATAACCAAATTCATCAATGCTATATCCAACAAATACACATTTCTTTGACTTAGCTTCCAGCTTGGTTCTATTTTTAGAATCTATATGTGCAAATGCTTCCCAACCCAAGGTTTTGAGAAAAGAATAACTCACCTTCTTACCAGTCCATGCTTGCTCTAGAATACTATAGTCCAGAGGAGTAGAGGGACCTCTATTAATCAAATGTACAATAGTATTTATAGCCTCCACTCATATGTTTAAGGGAAGCTTGACATGTAACCTCATGCTCCTTCCATGCTCCATTATTATCCTGTTCATGTGTTCAGCCACTCAATTTTTCTATCGAGTCCTTGGCATAATTTTCTATCTATTAATACTATTAGTGGAGAAATAATCTTCAAATTTATTATTGCAATACTCACCACCATTTTCAGATCTGAGACATTTTAATCTCTTACCAATCTCATTTTCAACCAAGCATTTCCACTTCTTAAAAGTTTTAAATACATCAGATTTCTCTCAGAGGAAATAAACCCATACTTTTCTAGTTGCATCAACAATAAATGTAACATAATAATGAGAACCACCAAGGGAAGATACCTGAGCTGGTCCTCATAAATCTATATGCATAAGCTCTAATTTCTCATTTTTCTTTTCCTTCCCACTCTTCACAAAACTCACCCTTTTTTTTTCATACACACAACTTTCACAGAATCCATATTGACACATTTCAAACATTGTAAAACTTTCTTCGATTGAATTAACATCATACCTTTCTCACTCATGTGCCTAAGCCCATTGTGCCATAGCACTCTATTATAATCTATAATAATTGTTTTTTCTCCTTGCTCAACTATATTTTTTTTTTTTAAACATTCATTTTTCTTTGAAATAATTGAAGTAGAAGGAACAATATGACCTGTACAAAGATATAATGTGCCTACTTTCAAACCTTTTTCTATTTCAAACCTTTTTCTACTACAAGGGAAACTTTTGAAACCTTCCAATTTTTATTATTAAAAGAAACTACTCAAATCATTGAGTTTCCTTGCTGAAATTAAATTCCTACTCAACCTTGGAACATGTCTTACCTCATGTAGTAGCCAATGATTCTCATTCTATAGCTTAATCTTACCTTTTATGTTTCCAACAATCTAACATGGTTCATTATCCCCAAATAAACAAGGCCAAAATCCCCTTGGACATAATCGGTAAAATAAACTCTATGGGGTGTAGCATGAAATGAAGCCCTATAATCTAAAATTTAAGAATCATCAACACTTTCTAAAGAAAGAAGCAAAGCATCCTCTTTGGATTTGTTGCTTACCACATTTTCCTCCTTGTTCCCTTCTATATCTCCATTTTTCTTTCAAGTTCAACAATCTTTTTTCTTATGTCCTAGTTTCTCACAGTACCAACAATCTCTCGATTCCCTAGATTGAGACCTCATTCCCTTTGATTTTCTTCTTGATTTCCCATTGTTTCAAAAATTACTTCCTCTCTCACTCATTTTGCCTCTGCTTTGTGCATTCAAAGGAATTCTTGATGTAGATCCACCTGAGGTTTTCCTATGAGTTTCCTCACTCATAATAATACTAATCACATTATTAATTTTTAGGGTATTAGATCCAAAAAAAAATTACTCACAACTATTACCAAGTCATTTCAGCTTTCAAGCAAAGAACACAAAATCAAGAGAGCTATAATTTCTTTATCAAAATTGACATTGATAGAAGATAACTGATTAGTAATAGTATTAAACTCATTTAAATGATCTACAATAGATCAACCTTCTTCCATCTTCATATTAAATAAACACTTCATGAGAAACACCTTATTTGAAATGGAGGGATTTTCATACAACTTTCCTAGGATTTGCATCAACTCTTCTACCGTCTTTTCTTTTGTAATGTTAAATGTCACTGATGGTGCTAGGCATAATCGAATGCTTCCAAGTTCCTTTCTTTCTAAACTTTCCCAGTCCTCATCTATCATAGTTCCATGTTTCTTGGATTTCCTTCTATAGGCTTCCATAAATCCTTTTGATAAAGATAGTCCTCCATTTGCATTTTCCATAACTGAAACTTTTTACCATTAAATTTCTCAACCTTCAACTTATCCTCATCTTCCATCACTCCTACTCAATTGTGAGACGCCCACTCAACTATGCAACTTTTTGTAGAGGATAACTCAAAAATAACCTCTCTCTAATACCACTTATTAGGATTAAACCATAGACAAGAATAAAAATTACATGCAAATATAATCAATATCATAAAATAATAAACCGCATAGAAGAGAATGCAAGACACCAATATTTAAAGTGACTCACCTAATCCCTAGGCTACATCCACCAAACAATGAGTCCAATATTATTACTATCTAGTGACTAAAACCTTATTACAATTTGTAATCCCTTATAACTCAAAGCCACCACAAGAAGAAATTATTGCATTACATCATACGAAATACCTAACCCTAAGATATTTTATACAAGTATTTATGTAACTTTAAGAGTATAAATAGTATACCAAGGAATTATGGAGTATGTACAGTACTTCCTTGATCAGTCACCACAAACAAACAAAATGCATTCCAAAGATATTGCAATATTTGATCATTCTCCGTATTTAAGTCTTTAGCTATAGGTTTCTTTCTAATTTGTATTCATAAAGTTCGAGGACAAAAATATTTCGAGGCAACAAGAACTTTATCATTATGAATTCTTAGCCCTTGTTTAAAATTTAATAATATATTCATATGAGCTTGGAGTTGATTCATTTCTTCTTCCAACTTCTTCAACTTGTGAAATCTTGCACAAATATTTACCCATAATAGAGAAGATATGTATCATCTTCAATGCTTAGATTGATTTTGATAGCATGAGAAATACTTTCCTTATAGTTATCCCACATGTCATGTAACACTATATCATCCCTTTGGAGAATCTCCAAGATGGTTGGATTTGGTCTCTTCCCCATTCTTGCAACCTTTTTAATTTGTGTAATGCTTTATAGAGTCACCAATCTCTTGCTGATAGAGATAAATAAAAATATGGAGAATAAAAAGATCTTTGTTTTCAATTCCCTAGATGATTTGTCAAAACTCTATTAGTAAACAGATTTGTCCTCTCAAAAACACCTTCATAAATAATCCTTGAATGCCCAAATGAGAAGACAAACAAAAATAAAATTTGACTCACTTGAAATTTCATGTCCAAGTGCTCTCTGAGTTTTGATATGAACGCTCGAGTCCCTTCTTCATATTTACAATGAATGAAAGAGCTTGGTATGCCTTTAACCAGAAGACATAAAGGCATACTTGGTATGTTGACAATTGGCTAATTGTGATATGTAATTGTTGTTATTAATGGCAACACATGATGTACATGTTGACAAGAAACTTTGGAAATAAAGATACTTAATGTTTGGTGATCAGAAAATTGTCTAAGTATAGAATTTGGTTTACAACAATATATTGTTTTGTTTATAACATGTTGTAGACATCATATTAAGACAAGAAAAGTTACATGGAGATAGTATACATGTTAATGATGATGTGTATAACCTTAGAATTTTGTACAGACTGTATAGAATAGAGTTAATCATGTTGTGATGAAGCAAGATAGTGGAATTGAAGGAAAGAATTATTTTGGTTACAAAATAATTACTTGTCCAATTAGGGCCAACATCCTAGATGTTTACCCTAACTTGGAAAAATGAATTGTGGTCTTAGCTGACCCAACAGTATTTTATGTAAAGGCATGGTATTTATGCAAAGGACTTCTTTTGATAAGAAGTGTGTAATCTTGGTGTATCATGAGAGAAAATTTTTGTGAAAGAAATATATATGAAGTTTTGTATGAACTATCTAGTGATTCAAGATCAAGTTGAAGGAAGGAAAATAATAGTAGATTACTTGTTTGAGTAGTGAGCCCTTCATGTAGTTGAAATTTCATGCTTGGTCAATGGACTCATCTTGCATACATTACACTACAACTCCTAACAGGGGTTGAATCTTCTAACATGGATTCAAAGTCTCCTAATAGGGACTGTTATACTAAATTTTCTCATTGACTCCTAATAGGGTCCATCCTTTAACAAGGAACATATATATCAGTATATTATCTAGTGGGTATCATCCCCACCAGGGTTTTCCCTTGGCCAGGGGTTCCCTAGTTAACAAAATATGGTGTCATGACTTATCTTTGTGCATTGTTACTATTATTATTCAGCATTACTTTATTGATTTGTTATGCATGGTTTAAAGTAAGTAATAATATCCAATTGGAAACTAAAGTTTGTAGATTATTGATTCACCCTCCCCCCCGAGTAATCCCTATTTCCAACAATTGGTTTTAGACCTCAATTACTTTGAAGAGGCTTAAAAAATTAAGTAAGATCCCTATCGATATGGAACAGTTGATGAAAAACCTCAAAGAAGCTCTTGAACAAATTGATCTCCTTACTAAAGAAAGAGATAAGTTGAAGGACAAATATGAAGACTCCAAAGTATACAATGGTTAGTTGAAGGAAAAGATTGAACATCTGAAATCCAAGCCTGAATCTACTAAATCTAGAACTATTGATAATGACTATTCAAATTTAAAGATAGAGTACAAAATCTTATAGCATGAATTGAAGATTACAAATATAAAGTTGACTTTGAGAAGTAATCCAAGCAAAATTGAATTTGATTTGAAGACCAAAAATATAGATATGAGAGCAAGCCTGGCAAAGAATACATCTAAGTTTGAAACCTTGAAAGAAGGTCATGAATAACTCCATAAGTACAATACTATTGTGAAAGGTGAATTAATGTAGTGGAAACAGTATCTTGAGAAGCTCTATTCTAGTAGAGAAAAATTTGACGATTCTATGTCTATAGAGAGACATTCTTATGATAAGATTGGTCTTGGTTATCTGATTAACATGTCTAAAAAGAAACTTGAGATTAGATCATATCTGAAAGAAAAGGACAAATCTGATGATAAGATTGAGTCAAGTCAATCCTTTGAGAAACCTAAAGAAGTTGAGAAAATCAATGAAGTTGAAATCTTGGATGAACCAAATCAAGTGGAAACTCCCAAGACAACCAGGTATGAATTTAGAGGTAAGTGATTTTTATGTAATAAAATAGGTCATATGAAAAGAGATTGTACTAGTAAGTCATTCAATCATGTTAAGGAATTTTATTGTCATAATTGCCATGGTATGGGTCAATGCAATTGATTGTAGGAAACCTAAGTATGATAACGATAGAAGAAATAGTAGAATGTCTAGAAATACTAACCCTATAGATAGAAGAAGATCTAATGAAAGGACATCAAGAGATAGAAGATCTTATGATGATAGAAGATAGATTATGTGCTATAAGTGTAACAACTTAGGACACATTGCTCAAAATTGTCAAGCACCTGATGATCAACAAAATCCTAGAAGCAGAGCACCTGTATGTCAGTTATGCAATAACTTTAGACACATAGTAAGGTACTATAGAATGGATAGAAACTTTGGAGATAGAAGGAACAATGGAAGAAACTCTTTAATAGGGTTGGCCTTTCATAGGACATCACTTTAGAAGAGTGAAAAAGACTAGCATGTTACTAGTGGTTTTTCCCAAATTAGGTTTACACATAAATCATTGTTTAAAATGTGTTGCTGAATCTATTATGTTTCCTGTTTACATATTTGAAAATTGATTTGACAGTAACTTACAAGTTTTAAGTGATTGCATAATCTTTTGGATGCATGCATGATGATAATTTTTTTGGGAGTTCACTAAGCTATGAAAATTTTTATTTATACATCTAGACCTTGGATAACTAATTCACCCCCCTCCCCTGCCAACTCATTATTCTAAAGAATTCCAACAATTGGTATCAAAGCTATCTTCTTAAGAGGACTAGTTTGAAGGTACTAGAATCACAAAGATCAAGATGTCAAAAAGAGATGTACCCAAGCTTAATAGAGATAACTTTCTTGCATGGAAAATTTTGATGAAGCTACACCTTGGAGGACTTGGAGATCATGCACAATCTACCATTACTACTAAGCATGTTGGTCCTACTAGAGCCCTAATTGTTGAGGATCTAGGAAAGAAGAAAGAATACAACCAAAAAATGTTGGAGATTGCCTCTATACTAAGCTATGTTGAATTTGATGATATCAAAAGTCTTGATAGTGCAAAGAAAATGTGGGATGCTTTGTACACCATCTATGGAGGAGACAAGAATGTTCTAAGAGCCAAATCGAAGAGTCTCAAAGGTATGTTTGATGATATGAGAATGCAAGAAGGTGAAAATATTGCTCAAGGATAAAAGATGTTGTTAATGCAATAAGAGGATCTACTGGTACAATAGATGATGATACTGTACTAAGAAAAGTATTAAGAACATTGTTCCCTATATATGTTATTAGAGTTTTTGCAATACAAGAACCAAGATGTGTACCAAGGAATACTCTATCTCTTGAAGGTCTGGTAGGTAGACTCATTGCTTTTTAGTTATCTAACTTTGATAATTAAAAACCTAAAAATATTGAATCTACTTTCAAAGCTAAGCTGCCATTGAAAAAACCTAATGTGAAGAAGAAAAGGGAAAATTGTGTGTCTAGTGATAGTGATATAGATGAGAAGAATGTAGATCAACTTGAAGTACTACTGGCAAGGATATTTCACAGAGGTAAAGGCCAGTTTAAAGGTAAACTACCTATCATTTTTTTTAATGGCAATGATGTTGGTCATATTACTACTAGATGTCCAAAGAAGAAGAACTAAAAAGGTGGTGAAAAATACAAAAGTAAAAGAGATGAAGACAACAAAGATTACAAAGACAAAGGCAAGAAGTATTACTACATTGTTGAAGAGGAAACAAAAGATGAATCTGATGAATATGATGATGAAGTGGTGTATGTTGCAATGAAGGATGAATCTGATGATGATGAGGTAACTACACTTGTGTCTTATGTGGACAAGAATAAGAGATGGATCATTGATAGTGAGTGTTCACATCACATGATTGGAGATAAAAGTAAGTTCATTACCTTGAATTGTTATGATGGAAATAGTGTAAAATTTGGTAATGATGCACCATGTTTGATAAAAGGAAAAGGTTCTATCAAACTAATATAAAAGATTTTATGTGACAATGCATACTATGTTGAAGGACTTAATTATAATCTGTTGAGTGTGTCACAATTGAATCATTCAAGACATAAGGTTTAGTTTGAAAACAATATTGCTAAGATATATGATACTGATGGAAAACTGATTGTAAAGTGTGATCAAACTAGGAGCAATCTATTCTACCTTGATATAGAGGATGCTACTTATCTAATTGTAAAATTTGATGATGTGTGGCTATGACACAAGAGGTTATGTCATGTTAATTTTGATAACTTGATTAGTATCAGTAACATGAGAAAAGTTAGAGGTTTTCCTAAGTTGAAGAATCCTGATAATATAATGTGCAAACAATGTCAGTTAGGAAAAATGACAAAGTCAAGTTTTAAGAGTAAAACTCATACCTCTAAAGGAATACTAGAGATTGTTCATATTGACTTGTGTGGACCAATTGAAGGAAAAAGCTACAAAGGAGATAAGTACATTATGCTACTTGTTGATGGTTATTCTAGAATAATGATAGTTTCTAAAATAGAAATATGATGCTTTCCAAATGTTTAAGCAGTACTTAGGAAGAGTTGAGAAGGAAACAAGTAAAAGTCTGAAATGCTTGCGATTTGATAGAGGAGGAGAATTTACATCAAATGAGTTTTAGATATTTTTTAATGATAGAGGAATCAAAAGACAAACATCTGCTCCTAGAACTCCTCTGTAAAATGGAATTGTTGAAAGGAGGAATAGGTCTACAATGGGTTGTGTTAGGAAACTCATGATGGAGAAAAATGTTTCTTTAAAATACTAGAGAGAAGTTGTAAGTATAGTTGTCTATACCTTGAACTATGTACAAGTCAAGAAAAGTACTCATTCAACACCTTTTCAACTATGGTATAGATACCCACCAAATATAAAATATTTTAAGGTATTTGGAAGCAAATGCTTTATTCTCAAAGATTTTAAGAATGGTAAACTAGATGCAAAAAGTGAAGAAGGTATATATTCCTAGGTTATTCCACAAGAAGTAAAGCTTATAAGTGTTTAAATACTAACACTAACAAAGTTGTGGAAAGTGAAAATGTGAAATTTGATGAATATATAGAAGTACATGAGGATGAACCTATGGAAAAATTAGAAGAATACAAATCATTTGTATATTGTTATGAATGTATGATTGTTGAAGAAGATGTTGCAAATTAAGTTACAAATCAAAAGTAAGTTTTGGTGAATGTTGAGTCACATACTATGAATGTCGAGTTACATTCAAGAACTAAGCTACATTCAAATATCAAGTTACAGAATGAAGTTGAGGCTCATTCTGATTCTAAGATTAGTGTACATGAAAGAGATGTTGAAATACCTAATAGAGATGTACATAGTAACTTTGAAGTAGAAATACCAAATGAAGAAACCAGAGCTAAACCAAGATTGTCTAAATATGTCAAGAGACATCATCCTACTGCACAAATTATTGGAGATAAAGATGCTAGACCAATGACAAGGAACAAATTGAGAAATAATACATGTTTGTTGAGTATGAAAGAACCCAAAACAGTAAAAGATGCCTTAAAAGATGTGGACTAGAGTAAAGCCATGTAAGAAGGGATTGAACAAATTGAGAAAAACATAACATGGACTCTATTTCCTAGACTAGAAGACAAAAATGTGATTGGTGCCAAGTGGGTATACAAAAAAAAGCTAGATAAAAATGGTTAAGTCACAAGGAACAAGGCAATATTAGTTTGCAAAGGATATGCACAAGAAGAAGGAATTGACTATGGAGAAATGTTTTCTCTCGTTGCTAGATTGGAAGGAGTAAGAACTCTACTTGCTTATTTTGCATACAAAGGTTTCAAATTCTATCAAATGGATGTTAAATCTGCATTTCTAAATGGCATATTAGAAGAAGAAGTTTATATAGAATAGCTAGAATGATTTTTTGATGTAAATAATCAGAACATGGTATGTAGATTATAGAAAGCTTTATAAGGTTTGAAGCAAGCACCAAGAGCATGATATGAGAGACTTCATAATTATCTTGTGAAGATTGAATTTGAAAGGACTAATGATAACAACAATCTGTACATGAAGACAGAGAAAGACAAAGGTATTTTGTTATCAAAAATTTTTGTTGATGATATCATATTTGGAGGTCAAGATGCTTTATGTAAGGATTTTGCAAATGAAATGAAATAAGAATTTGAGATATTTATATTTGGAGAGATCAAGTTCTTTGTGGGTTTGCAAATACATTAGATAAAATATGGTTTATACATCACTCAATCAAAGTATGTCATGGAGATACTAAAAACTTTTAGATTGGAGTAATCCAAGCTAGTAAGTACACCTATGGTGATAGGACATAAATTGTCAAAGAATGATGATTCATCTAATGTGAATCAAACATTATACAAGTCTATGATTGACAAATTACAATATGTAGCACATAACATACCTAATATTGCATTATCTATAGGGATAGTTGCAAGATTTTCTACTAATCTTAGGGACAATGATTTGATGGCTATAAAGAGAGTAATGAGATTTATAAAAGGAACAAAGGAATATAGTCCATACTACAAGAAAAATAAAAATTTTGAATTAAGAGCCTATACTGATGTTGATTGGGCTAGAAACATTGATGACAGAAAGAGCACCAATGGAGGAGCATTTTTCTTAGGCAAGAGGTTGGTTACATGGACTAGCAAGAAATAAAATTGTACTTCATAATCTATTGCTGCTACAAATTGTATAAGCATTGTATGGATCAAACAACTACTCAAAGGTATGAAGGAAGAGATCACTGAACCAATGATACTTTATTGTGATAACACAAGTGTTATAAATATACCAAAGAATCATGTGATGCACACAAAAACTAAGCACATTGCAATCAAGTATCATCACTTGAGAGAATTAGTTCAAGACAAAGAGGTGAAGATGGAATATGTTAACACAAAAGAGAAAATTGTTGATATCTCCACAAAAGCATTACCTAAGGATGCTCATGAGTATCCAAGAGGTAAACTTGGGGTGATGCCCCTATCAAAGGTTATCTAAGATGCGTGTTACATATTGATGTAATGGATCTTGCTTTAGGAGTTGCCTAAAGTAATTAAAGAGTTGAAACTAAAAATTAGTCACAAGAAAGGTGACTACAGAGAAAATGAATAAGTTCATATCTGCATATTAAGATGACAAGTCTTTGGCATTGTTGTCAAAGAGGGAGGTAGTAACTGATTAGAAGATATATACAAGAGATTGGGAGATATGAGTAAGATAGACATTGAACAAAGAGGGAGAAATCCTAACACATAGTATGAGGGAGAAATGTTGATTGCTGAGAAAGAAAGTCTATCTATTGATAACATCTACCTAGTAAAAGGGATATTTAGTAGAAGGGAGATATAAGAAGTAATTCATTTAGATGGAGTAATACAGATGAGTTGATTGTCTATTGATTAGAACATAACAGAATTGTGTAACCTATTGAGAAGATGAAAGTTGTTGATAGAGGAAGTTGCTAATAGAGGGAGAGATTTCAATACAGGGAATTATTTTCTTTTTGGTATGATGTTGATCTTATTGTTTTAACCAAGTCAATTTGGTTGATCAGCTTGGTTTTCCATCAATGCCAAAGAGGGAGATTGTTAAGAAGGAGTTTGTTGAAAATAGATTGATACAAGTATGATAAATGTGTTTCAATTATTGTTTTGTCACTAATGTCAAACCTATTATTTTGCTAGTAAGAAAACTTCTTATATGATTTAAGTACTATCACGTATTTGATTGATGAAGAAGATTTGATCAAATGATGTAACAATAGCACCTAGAGGAAAGGTTGAGTTATGATATAAAAAGAAGTACAAGAATTAGCTAAGACAGTGATATCATAGTGCATTGATAATCTACTTAAGGTTGCAAAGGTTGGTTACACTAAGCAAGTTTAGAAGAACAAGTTAAACAAAGTTTGTCTGTCAAGCTTGATCGAATGGATAGTAGGTGCCGAGAAAAGTAAATGCAAGCCAAGTAGAAAATTAGTTGGAGCTCAGAAAAAGTATATTTTAGTGTATGCTAAGAAAAATAGTGGATTTTGAGTAAAGTTTAGTTGATGCCAAGTGATGAGACCAGAATATGGTCCATTTTGTCATTTCATTTTTAGTTTAATTCGCAAACTTTTTGAAGACTTTGATGTTCAAGAGCATGATGTTTATGATGATTTTAGACAAATGTGTGCATAATTACTTTTCAGGACCAAAATGAATATGCTATCAAAAGATATGTCATTTAATTAGAAAATAGTGAGAATGATGCTTTTTCTTCCTTAGCTAGGTTGGGTAGTTCTCTTGCAGCAATGTGACAGAGGGTAAACTAATTTAGATAACATGTTTTGAATAAATCTTGATTTATGTTATTGTTTTGGAGGCTCTAATATTTTGCAAATATAAAAGTGAAGTCAACTCAACCAAGCAAGAGTCAAAGTGGTTGCTCATGTTAATAGACTAGCCTTGAGCAAAGGAAATTAAGGGGTCATGAGCTCTTAACTTCCTATTCTATTTGGTGTTAGAATTAATACATCTATTGTAATAATCAATATCATCATTTGTTTTGGTAGTTGATGAGTCTTAAATCTAGGAATTTGGTTCCTAGTTTGTGCTTAATTTACTAGAAGTCTGTGTTCCAGAGTGTTGTTGAGTTAGTTAGTCATTTTCAATAGAAAGAAGTAGTTGCTGAGTTTTTAAGTACTGAACACAATCTTGTTGTTCATCAGTATGTACATTTTATCATTAATGAATAAAAGGATCATTTCAAGTTTTCATCTCTGAGTTATTCTACTTCACTTCTCTATGGGGGCCCACACAAGAAGTGAACTAATTAGTTAGCATAGGATTAACATTTAGTTAATAGAAACAAAGTAGACTCTATTGTTCTTGCAGCCACTAATAATAGAATTAGTGGACTATTCCTACAACATAGGCAGTTGAAGTAATTCCCAACTGTATTTTCATGCTTTATTAAAATAGATTTGATACTCAGTTTTAGCTTAGATTTCTTGTAGCTTAAGCATTCAAATTTCCTTAGAGTAGTTCTTAAGTTGAGATAAGTTTGAACATATATTTTGCAAACACCATTTCAAGTTTACATCCTTGGTGTATAAATTAAATGACTCCAAATGAGTTGGGTAAGAACCATTTGAGATGTCCAATCTTGGGTTAAGTAGTCCATTGCTATAGGATTTTGATCCCTTTCTTTAGCCAAGCACCAAGCATCAATAAATTTTAGTTCATGCCAAGTGATCTTATAGAGGATGTTGAGCAATGTAGTTTGTGTCGAGCATCATAAGCAAGTTAATGCTGAGTACCAGCATTATTAGAAAGATCATGAATTTGATGGATCTGATTAGACAAGTTTGTTTTCTTGGATTGTGTGAACTAGGTGGAAGATAAGATTGATGAGTTGATGGCACAAAATTCATGGTAAACTATTTTGAGGTGAATTCAAAGAGGATTGAAGGAGAAGTTTGTAGAAATGATATGGAATGAGGGGTAGATTCATTGAATCCTACCTAATCTATCCTAACCCTAAGTTAGATGATGGAGAATGAACAACAAAATATCTTAATTCTCTATTTATAGGGATGGTTGGTCAAAAGTAAGGGTTGTTATGTGTGAGAACATAAGGAAGACAAGGAGTCAAGGGTATTGCTTCACTCAATAACCTAATTGAGAATTTTCATTGGCATGTTGAGCAAGAAGGCTTAAGGGTATGGATGCTTAAAGGGAGAACAAGCTATTAGAGTTGAAATGTGTGAAAACCAAGTAGGATGGAGGATTAAAACAGAGATCTATAATCTGCAAATGGAGTTGTAAGTTGTTATCAGATCAAGCCTTATTATTACTCTCTAATAATTGTAGCAGTCTAAGGTAAATCCTTTGGATTAAGGTCAACCTAACACTCATTTGTAAATTCTTTAACTGGGTGACATTCCAAGTGAATGGTCTAAAGTCCTCTAACAATGCTCACTCCCAATAGGGTGATTGAAATCATTTAATAGGGTCACATTTAACAGTGTGCATTGTAACCTTTAATAGGGTTGGCCTTTCATAGGACATCACTTCAGAAGAGTGAAAAAAAGTAGCATGTTACTGGTGGTTTTTTCCTAATTGGGTTTCCACATAAACCATTGTGTCAAATGTGTTGTTGAATCTATTATGTTTCATGTTTACATTTTGCAAATTGATTTAAGAGTAACTTACAAGTTTTAAGTAATTGCACAATCTTTTGGATGTATGCATGATGATAAATAATTTACGAGTTCACTAAGCTGTGAAAAGTTTTATTTATAGATCTGGACCTTGGATAACCAATTCACCCACCCCCCCCCCCCCCCCTCTCAGTTATTCTAAAGAATTCCAACATTGGAGAGATTTCCATAGCTATTAGATCTTTTTTGGCCAGTATTTGATGTCTTGCTGACATTTCGGAACATCGTCTAGTGCTTCATCTTCAAGAGACTTGTACAGTGTAGTAGGCATCCCTTCACTAACTATCTTAGAGGTACATCTCACTAGAGTGTTGGCATGAGATACTATTACTAGTCTTGTTGAGGACCTATTATATTCATATAGATTCATATAAGAGCATCTTTGCATACCCATATCAGATGTTCAACATCATGTCCATGGTGCTATTGGGACACACCCTCAGCCACATTCCTCTCATCGATTAGGTAGTGGTCATGGTGGTAGTACACATCATGATCCACCTACTGAGCACTCTTTTTTTGAAAGGGACATATACATACTATTATAGGCCCTTCAGTCATTGAGGGTATGGTTAGAGTTCAGATGAGGGCCTTGATGATGTTGACTTCATCTTACCAACCACAACATGGATTATTTGATCTAGACTTTCGTCCAAATAGATTATTTGATCTAGACTTTCATCCAGATTATACATTTATCATGATTGACATACATATATACATTCTCTAGAAATTTCTTTTACATGTTAGATTATGTTGGATTATGTTCTATTATGTAGGATTATGTTAGACTATGTTCTTTTACATGTTAGATTATGTTGGATAATATTCTATTATGTTGGAAATTATGTTAAATTATGTTGGACTACGTTGGATTATGTTAGATTATGTTCTTTTACATGTTAGATTATGTTGGATAATGTTTTATTATGTTATAAATTATGTTATATTGTGTTGGATTATGTTAGATTACATGTTAGATTATGTTATATTATGTTGGTTTATGAAATTGATGTATACATATGAAATTGGTTAGGGTTAGGGTTAGGGTTAGGTAATTAACTTTACATAATTCTTAGTTAGTTACATAATTCCTAATTCATAAAATGCAAGTGATATTCGGATATGAATAAAGTCTAGTCCTAATTTCATCCCCTTAAGACAAGTCCTAATTCCATCCCCTTAAGGCACAAGTTCTAATTTTGTCCCCTTAAGACATGTGCTAATTAGTTGCATACAAGTTCCTAATTTTTGTAATTAGTTTCAAATCACAATATAAACTTCACAAGTTAAATGAAAGAGTAAAAGTAATATATAATCAGTTACGAGTCCTAATTTCATCCCCTTAAGACACAAGTTCTAATTTTGTTCCCCAAAGACAAGTATTCAAACTTCTTCCCCTCAAGACACATGTCCTAATTAGTTGCACAAAAGTTCCTAATTTCTATAATTAATTATAAATCACAATTTAAACTTCACAAGATAAATGAAAGAGTAAAAGTAATATATAATTAGTTCAACCAAATTTCAAATTGAAAATGATCAAGTTTAACCAAATTTCATATTTCAAATAGTTCAACTGAATTTCAAAATGTTCAAGTTGTTTCAAATTACAAGTTGTTTCTATCTTGTATCAAGTGGGTTAGCTCATTTTGGATAACATTTAATATTTTTCCGTGATCATCAATAATGGGCCTCCACTTATGTATTCTAGGTTCTTTGACTAGATGAAGATTTAGACTAGTGGCAATAACACGGTTACTATATTGATATACCTTATTGTTAGGTTGATAATCAGTTAAATGAATCACATTCTTAAGAACTCTATTTTTCTTCAAATATGTTCCCTATACAACAACAAAACCTACATACAAGTCAATAAATTTGAGTTCATAAAAAACATAGATGTACATACACGTAGATGATTCAACAATATACTAACCTGTGAGAAACACAATTCGATCACTTATTTCAATCTTTGTTAGCTTCTCTCTTTGTATAGTGCAACATAATAAATAATAGCTAACACCTTCTACATTTTTAGATTCTACCATGACTGCAAAAACATTGCCTACACAAAGTATATGTATATAAATTCCATGTGTCATGTACATGAGTGTATATATACAAAATTATCCAAAATTATGAAACAAATACACTTGTATGTGCATGCATACATACCAACTCTAATCAATCCTAAAATATGGTCATAATCACTAGAAATAAATGGAATATCATCATAGTTTTCATCCTCAAACTCACTCATATTGATAACATCTAGTGGCACCAAAGTCCATTCACCCACATATCCACGTTTTTGATTAATGCAACCATCATAGTTTTCATCAATGTAATCAAGACAAAAAAATGAGTATTATCTTGTGTACAATGACCACACATTACTATCTATGCTCATAATTGAACGCAAAGATCATGTCTTCTCTACCCTCTTTCTTGCATGCATTGATCTTCTATTGACACCAAACTTATGTAAAGTCCATACAGACATAAAAAAATGAGTTTTAGACATGTTTGTACCATAATTTAGTTATCACATAATGTATTTACTCTAAATTTTATTCAATTATAATATTCAAATTAATTTATATCTAATACCTCTCAAAACACTTTGAATGGTATGACTTGATTCGCTTGTGATGAAATGTTATATGTATTTGCTAGCACCATAAAATGTGTTTTGTACCACTTAACCACATCATGAGAATTATTAATGTGATATCCTTTATAGTCCATTTGATACTTTCTTAAAGCACATTTGATACAAAGTCTTGCACCATCATGCTCACCCTTTCCATGTCCACTCTCGAAAAAACTCCAAATGTGTGGTATATTAAGATATCGATGATATCTACATAATGCATAAAATGGTCTAGTTGATTTAAATTGTGTTGCACATCCATCTGACCATACAAAATGTTTTTCCATGTTTATTCCTTTGTTTTTCAAATAATCAAAAAAATTCTTAAAATAATGTTCCATAAAATGTGTGTCGTGTTCTTTGTCATCGCTAATTTGTAAAAGTGATACTCTTTTTAAATGACTTGTGTTTGATCTGTACTTTACACAACATCCAAATCAATTTGTGCATGTCAATAAGACACTTGAAACATAATAGTAACCTGCTCTGTATAATAGTATTCTACTTGAAGTTGTTTTTAAAAAATGGAGTAATTGTCTGTAAAGTCAACAATAGATAAAATTGTCTTGAGTGGGAACATTTCTCGTAGTGTTTATGACTTTATGTACTTATATCTCTTACACTTTACCATCCTCATCATATCAATATCTTCATCTCTCAAAGGAAATTCGGTCAGGTTATCACATGTTTCACAAGTTTCTATTATGCAATCTATTTCACCTATTGCATGATCATTTGGTTTGTCACATAAGATTGATGTTATGAATTGGCTCGGTCATTTATGAAAAGCATTTTGAAAACCACCACTTTCTTCTATCATCTTTAGGTTCCCTTGAAAGTACAAATCAAATTCAACATGATATCAACAACATGTTTCCAAAGATGTATTTATCTTCACAAAATAGGGTTTCAATCTTTCAAACATTGTTTGTCTAATCTTCGTGGCAGAATTTAAATTACAAAATGAGAGATACAATGCATGTTGTGTGACATCCAACCAATGTTTTGCATGTTGAAGATACTCATTAGGCCCAATCCTCTACTTGATGATATCTCTTCTATTTGGTGAAGGATGAGTATTATCAATCCAATACTAAATGACTAAGTTCTTAACTATTTCCACAATCCTATCAGATTGAGGAACTCTACACATTAGCAACCAATTTCCTTCTAATGTACTATCATCCAAATTGTTTCTCCTTTTCAAATAATATAATATCGTCTTTCAACTATGCCCAACATGAGATGATAGTGAAGAGAATTATCTTTTTTGCCATAATTTCTTATTTAAAAATAGATGTTAGTATCACTCTTTGTGCAATGGATTTATCTGCAGGTCTAGTTTTTTTCCCAATGGAATGTTACAACCCTTCCTTAACACTTTCAACAATATAATTTTCTAGTTTAGAAGTCTTCCTCTTTTTTATAATTGTATCTATAGACACCTAAATTTGATTACACCACTTTAGTAATCCTATTTAGCTATCTTTAAAGGCATCATTAATTAAATTCCTATTTAATTAATCCTTTGCCATCCTCTAGCTAATTAATTTAATTAATCATCTATAGTCCTAATTATAACCTATCATTTATCAATTAAATCCTATTCTTTTATCTAATTCCAAAATCCCAAATTTATTTAAACCACTTTTGATAAATAAAACCCTCAAATCTAATAACCCCTAACCTATCCCTAACCCTTAATTTAGCCTAATCCACCTCATCCACCCATACTAACCAAGCTTAGCCACTAACTCACCCACCCTCATGAATGCCATCCACTTGCAAATCTCTAACAAGCTTAGTCTAATCCTAAATCACCTCTAATCCCCCCTCTAACCTTGTCACATTCCCTAAATAAGCTTAAGACTTTCCTAAGCTAAGAAAAGTCAACAATCTCAACTCCCTCCAAAATATCCCAACCACTAAGCCATGAATGCTCCTACAAAGGTCATAAAGACTCTTACAAGCCCATTCATTACTCTTGCAAGCTATTTATGAAGGGTCTTTATGAAGATATTATCCTTTGAGCCTCCTTTGTTGACTCATCCTTACCCTTTCCTCCATCCACTCACCCTGTGACATGTGTCACTCCTTGATTGGTGTTAAGCAAGCACAATCCATGTGCTCCCCTTTGAGTGCATTCTAGCCCTCCTTAAGCTTTCATCTCTCCTTGCATCTTAGCCCTCCATCCCTCAAGCCCTTAGCCTATAAATTGAATCCCCTCCTGAGTCATTTCATCACAACCTTTAAGCCAAAGTTATAATGCTAATTTGAGAACCAAAAGCCATCAACCATACTCTTATAATGCCAAATTGAGAGCTCACAAAGCTACAAATTTGCCATTTACTCATCCCCACCATTGAAGCATAGAGCAAGTTTGAGCATACATACCAATAATTTACTTAGACTCATCCCTAAATCAAGTGACCATCCTCATTGGGAGAGCCATTCTATGGCTCATATTCTCATTTGAGGGTTTCACTTTGTCTCTCATATATGCTATGATTTTTATGCTAGTTAATGCTTTGTTCTCTTAATAGATTAACTCTTGGATGTAGACAACTAAATTTTATTACACCATTTTGGTAATTCTATTTAGTTATCTCTAAAGGCATCATTAATTAAATTTCTATTTAATTAATCTTTTGACATCCCCTAGCTGATTAATTTAATTAATCATCTATAGTCCTAATTGATAAATCAAATAACCTATTATTAATCAATTAATCCTATTCTTCTATCTAATTCTAAAATCCTCATTTATTAAATAAATCTATTTGATAAATAAAACCCTCAAATCTAATAACCCCTAAACTATCCTAAACCCCCTTTTTAGCCTAGTCCACCCCATCCACCCATACTAACCAAGCTTAGTCACTAACTCACCCACCCTCATGAATGCCATCCACATGCAAATCTCTAACAAGCTTAGTCTAATCCTAAATCACCTCTAATCCCCCCCCTAACCTTGTCACATTCCCTAAGTAAGCTTAAGACTTTCCTAAGCCAAGCAAAGTCAACAATCTCAACTCCCTCCAAAATATCTCAACCACTAAGCTTTGAATGCTCTTACAAAGGCCATAAAGACTCTTACAAGCTCATTCATTTCTCTTACAAGCCATTATGAATGGTTTTTATAAAGATAATATCTTTTAAGCCTCCTGTGTTGACTCATCCATCCCCTTGCCTCCATCCACTCACCCTGTGACATGTGTCACTTCCTGATTGGCTGTAAGGAAGCACAATTCATGTGCTCTCCTCTCATGAAATCTCAACCCTCCTTAACCATTTCTTCATCCTTGCATCTTAACCCTCCATCCCTCAAGCCTTAGCCTATAAATTGGATCCCCTCCCAAGCCATTTCATCACAACCTTTAAACCAAAGTTATAATGCTAGTTTGAGAACCAAAAGCCATGAACCATACTCTTATAATGCCAAATTGAGAGCTCACAAAGTTACCAATTTGCCATTTACTCATCCCCACCATTGAAGCATAGAGCAAGTTTGAGCATACATACCAATCCTTTACTTAGACTCATCCCTAAATCAAGTGACCATCCTCATTGGGAGAGCCATTCTATGGCTCATATTCTCATTTGAGGGTTTCACTTTGTCTCTCATATATGTTATGATTTTTATGCTAGTTAATGTTTTGTTCTCTTAATAGATTAGTATTTCTTGCTAACATATTTCTCATATACATTTTGGCACGCCCAGTGGGACCCCACTATGGGTCATTTAATCATCTATTTCTATCTATATGTTGTTTTTTCTAATAATCTAATTTTTTTGTTCTTTGAGTGAGTTGTAGGGTGTTTCACTTATTTTTGCAGGTTGAAGGGTGCACTTAGGAAGAAGACATGCCCTCTAAAAATCTAAAAATAACCAAAAAATTAAAAAATTTCTAAAAAAATCCATGTATTTCAATTTTTTTTGCATAGTGTCATCTCTACAGATTGGCGTCTGCGCCTGCAAACTGTCATCTCCGCCAGCTACTCTATCATCTCCGCAACCAAATTATCGTCTCTGTAGTTTGGCGTCTCTGCCTGGTTTTTTACTGTCGGCACTGCCACTAGACTATCATCTCTGCATCTTTAACTATCATCTCTGCAGATCAGCATCTCCATCAGCTACTCTGTCATCTCCACAACCTAATCTATCATCTCCGCTGCTACCAACCTAAACTGTTGTCTCCTCAAATCAGCGTCTCTGCAGTTCAGCATCTTTGCCTGATTTCCTATTTTCTACATCGCCAAACTGAACTGTCATCTCTGCCTCTTTCTCTATCGTCTTCACAAATCGGTGTCTCCATAGATCAACGTCTGTGCTTGATGAACTATCATCTCCGCCTGTCTTTGTTGCATTTCTATTTTAACATCTTTGTTTTTACACTTTGTAGTTTTTTTTAAAAAAAAGTATAAATCAAATTTTAACTTTTGGTGGTTCCATAGAGTAGAGGTTATTTTAAGCATTTTTATGCATAGAAAAAAGAACAAAAAAAATTTATAGTTAAGCTTTCATTTTGGAAGATTTTGGGTGACTAATCAATTTGCTTTTTTGTCTCATTGCAGATTGGAGCAACAAACTTAATCATGTTTTTTTTGTTTTTCGTGGAATGCACTTGAATGTTTAAACACATTTTTCTTTGAATGTATGTTGTTCAAAAAACACTCTTGAATGCCATGGATAAAAATCAAAAATTTTCTTGGAATGCATGACTAAAACAAACAAACTCAATCTTGAATGCAAAAGATCAACTAACCATTGCAATATCTCACACTTCAATTTTTGGTGCATTAAAAAGAATAAACAAATCTCTCTTTTGCATGCAACTTAGGCAAAGTTAATTTTTAAACATCTAAAAAAATTTTTAAGTTAAAAACAAATCAACAAAAATCAAATTTAGTAGTTTCTTCATTGGACTCACCCTCTTTAATCACCCATCAATTTAACCATTGGTTGCAATCTCAGCGCCATCTATAGGGATGGGTCCACCTAAGAGAGTGTTAAGCGTTTCATAATCAGATTCTACTTAATTAGCTTTTTGAGGGTTTGTCTTAAACTTATAAGATTTCTTCAATGTCCAAAAATTTAGATTAAATCAATCACACTTCAAGTTTGGATTTCAAAACTGAACAACCAATTGACGTGGAGGGCCTCCAGGCGCACGCTTGACAATCGAGTTTCACACATCTTTGTTTTGGGTTTAAAATGAACAAACACTCAATCTTGAATGCCTTAAAGAAAATTAATCGATACTGGAGGTGGAGGGCCTCCGGGTGCACGGGTTTACTTTCTTGTTGACCCTAACTCTTCTTCTTGTTCGCATTCTTCGATCAATTTTTCTTTGTTGGCATATTTCAAAGTTGAAATTGAATATTTGCATCTTAAACATGAGTGCTTGCAAAGTCTAGATCAGCACACATAAGAGTCAGTTGGAAAAGGAACAAGCATTTTTTATAGCCCAAGGTCATCCAAATCTTCTCTCCCCTTGTCGTCTTTCGAAGTCATCTTGGGTGCATAAGATTAGGATCCAAAACTTTGTTTCTCTTTTTAGGAGGCATGCTTGGAGATTTCATCACCCCTTGGGATGAGCTCAACTCCAGCGTTTCGACGAAGTATAAAAATTGGGAGGTGAATCCAAAGACACCTCTCTTAGAGTCAAGATTTTGTCACTCGGGCTAAGCCTCAAGGAACTTTATACCCTTGAGAAGTAAAAGAGGAGAAGAGGGTTACCACTCCTCTCGGTTGTGTGACATCTTTTTGGTTTCATCTATGGATTTGGGCCTCATGTACCTTGGGTATATCGAGGACTCCCTAGCTAAACCAATTGTTAGCCTTGCAGACAACCATCTAGGATGTTAATGTGTTTGAAGTAACTGATCGAAACATTTGTAAAACATACACACTCCTTGGTGCAAGTATCACATTCTGAGAATCAAAAACTTCTATCTGGTTGTTCCTATCTATTGCTTGTTTTTTTTATTTGTTGAATGAATGTTTGCCAAACTTGGTCAATCTTAGCTTAGGGCACACTTACTATAGTCACTGCCTATTTCAGGAGTCGAACGCGTTGAAGCAAAACAACCAAGATCTCTCAAAGCTAAGTAGATTCAAGAATTGATGTCAGAGAAACCCAAACCCAAATAGAAGTTTCACAAAGTCAAACTCAAGCCATCTCAAGCATAACAAGAACTTTCAGCCAAGAGAAAGGAACTAACACCAAGCTCTCAAATTGTTGAAACTCCTCACAAGAAAAAAAAGTTAGATTTTGCCTATATCTATGAGCTAGATCCCAAGGGGTATTTTGGAGAAAATCTCCAACCTAGTTCTGATACACCCAAAACTGGAACTAAGGTGAATTCGAGACTAGCTAAGGCAGCGAAGAGAACCCCTCAACAAAAAAATCCAGAGCCACAAGCAGAACATGAGGATTTAGCATTACCTCCTCAATATAATCGACCAGAGGTGTCTTCTATTCTAATTGAGGATACTAGAGAAGTTAACATCGGTTCTTCAGAGATCCCCAGACTTGTTCACATTGATGCATCCCTATCACAAGACCAAGCTGACCTCCTCTTTGAGGTCTTAAGAGAGAACATTGGCCAATTTGCATGGTCATATCAGGACATGGTAGGACTTGATCCAAAGCTTGTAGTTCATCATCTTGCAGTCGATCCAAAGATCAAGCCTGTCAGACAAAAGCTTAGAAAAATGCACCCCAAGGTGCTGCAGTGGCAGAGAAGAGAAACGCTATAGGAGGCAACATTGTTGAAAATGTAATAGGGAATTTAATGTTATGTTTTAAATGCTTTTAGTTTTTGAAGTTTGCAATAACGTCCTACATGTGGTGGCATACCTAGAGTAGCAGTTCGATGAGCTCTCTAGATATAGCCACCTAGGACCAGGTGTGTGGATTTTAAATTAGAATAGTTTTTTAATTCGTAGGTGGAGTGTTTAATGATTTTCAGATTCCAAGAATAGGTAGTAGGCAATTTTTTGGAATATTTCTGATTTAGGAAACGCCTCTCTAATATTGGTAGGAAAAGAACGTTTCGGATTCTTATCCTTTTCTTGGATAGAAGACAAAAAAAATGTTTCTCATCCTTTTATTAGAAAAGGAGAGTCAGTTTTAAATAAGTCGGTTGGCTATGTAAGAGAGGCATTCGAATTTGGGTAATAGAGAAAAGTTTCAATTTTTGCCTTAGAAAGGATATAGATAATCGACTATGGAGTTTGGCAGCAATTCGATCTTGGTCTCTCTTGTAAAAGTGCAAATATATTTTCTTTGAGGACATTCTGGGTTAAAGATCTTGGTGTGCGGGTGAAGATAAACTATGGAGATTTATATATTCTGATTAATCCAATCTTGAGTTTGGTTCGAGTTCGATCCCAGCTGATTGATGTCGTGCCCCTTTAAGTAACTCAGTTGAGTGAGTATTCTTCCTGAGCTTTCCAAGGTGTAGCTCTACATCATTTTTGGTATCAGAGCTCAGCAAAAGGTTTGGGAAAAATTAGTTGTGTATATGTTTGTGTGATTGTGAAAGATTGAGAGAAATAGTCTGAGAAGAAGTCCAGGAGACTAGATAAGAAGAAAATAACCTAGCTGAGGAATGATGGGACAAGAAGAAGTAGCTTTATTGTATCTTTTTAGAAGGTATCGGCAGAGAAAGGATTCTAAATAGAAGGAGATAGAGGAAAAGAAGAAAAGAGAGAAAGAAGAAAGGAGAAAAAAAAGAGAAAAGCTAAGCAAGATAGAAGAGGAGATAAACAATTTGAGAAGTAGACTTGAGGAGAATGATGCTAAGTTGAAAGAGAATAAAGCTAAGTTGAAAGAAGTGTAGCAAGAACACAAAGTGCAGCAACAAGAAGTACAACAAGTATCTCTTGACGAGAGCAGTAACAAGACAAGCCCTATTGGATTTTAATGTAAACAATCTGTGGTTGGAACAGTAACATGTCCTTTGAAAATAGAGAAGAGTACAATGTTGGAAGGTACTCCTATGGAAAAGATTTTGGAGGCAACTGATGAAGCCTTAAATATGCATAATGAAGAAAAATGTCAAGAGGAATGGCATGAAGATGAAGCTAAGGAATGTGTAATAGCAAGTTCTAAAGAAGAAACTAATTTATGGGAAAAATTTGCAGCCATTGTAGGAAAATGGAAAAGGCATGGCGGTAGTACGGAAAATCAGCTTGAAGAAGAAAGGAAAGAGTGCAATACTGTTATTGTTCTTGAGAAAAGTTGTAATAAGAAAGAGATATTTGAAAGTGAGATTACTACAGAAGATCAAGATGATGATAAATGTTTAATAAAGGAAGAAGAGATAAATACGATTCTTAAGATTCAAGATGTGAAACTGGTTGATAGTCAAGAAGCAGATAAGTTTATGGTTACTATTGATGAAGATAGATATGATGCACATTACATGGTGTATAAGGAAGCTCATATTCAAAAAGAGAACTCAAATAATCTTAATAATGTTTATGCAGGGATGCAGATTTCATGTATAGTGAATCATGCTGGAGAATTTTCTGTGACATTTACAGAATTAAAGAATCAAAGCTACAAGGTGGAGAAGTTAGATATTATTTTTGTTTTTCTTGTAGATATGCTCATCCTAGTTCAAAGAAATTGGAAAGTTTGAAAGAAGAATGAGATTCATTTCTACAACACATCATCTCAAGAGGACTTGAGATTCATTCTACAGGGGAGTATGCTGTAGTGGCAGAGAAGAGAAACGCTATAGGAGGCAACATTGTTGAAAATGTAATAGGGAATTTAATGTTATGTTTTAAATGCTTTTAGTTTTTGAAGTTTGTAATAACGTCCTACATGTGGTGGCATACCTAGAGTAGCAGTTCGATGAGCTCTCCAGATATAGCCACCTAGGACCAGGTGTGTGAATTTTAAATTAGAATAGTTTTTTAATTCGTAGGTGGAGTGTTTAATGATTTTCAGAGTCCAAGAATAGGTAGTAGGCAGTTTTTTGGAATATTCCTGATTTAGGAAATGACTATCTAATATTGGTAGGAAAAGAACATTTTAGATTCTGATCTTTTTTTGGATAGAAGACGTTTTTTTTTCTAAATAAGAAGAAAACGTTTCACATCCTTTAAGAGGAAAAAGAAAGTCAGTTTTAAGGGTGAGCCAGTCGGCTATGTAAGACAAGAATCGAATTTGGAGAGATACAGAATGTTTTTTTATTTTTTCTTTGTGCAAGTTTTTAACGGTCTGAGTTTTGAACGGATTTTTCTTACCTTCTCACTGGAAACAAGTTGATAGTTTGCAGAAGATTAAAAAGTTTTAGTTTGGGTCAAATTCAGTATGTTTGCAGAAAATTAGTCTCATTGAATGGGTAATATCTCCCAAATGCACTGTTGGATTTTCATGAGCTTTGGATATGTTATTATAGGCCTAATTACACCCATCTTCACTAGAGAGATTGAAGAGTTTTGATCTGGTTCAAGAGTTATTCATGTCTGAGTGCAGGCCTATCTAGAGACAGCAAGAAGCAATATTTTGCAAAAAAATGTACTCTAATGCGGGGTCAATATCTCAAGTTTGAACCATTGGATTTCTCTAAAAAATTTATATGTTGTTTGAAACCTAGTTACACAAAATCTCAATGGTTGGATTGAGTAAATCTTTTCTGGTTCGAAAGTTATTCATGTCTAAGTGCAGGTCTATCCGGAGGTAGCAAGAAGAAACTTTTGGGGGGATTTATTTTCAAAGTTTTGTTTATTGAATCTGATTTATGTGTGTGATCCTTAAGGTTGTAGATGCCCCTTGAAGCAACTCAGTTGAGTGACTGATTCCTCTTGAGTTTTCCAAGGTGTGGCTCTGCATCACAAGGTGGCATTACAGGTCAAAGCTGAATTAGAAAGAATGTTAGTTGCTAAGGTTATCCGACCTATCGACTACTCAGAGTGGATCTCCAACATGGTCCCCGTCACTAAACCTTCTGGTGACATTAGAATCTGCACTAATTTCAGAGATCTTAACAAAGCTTTTCCAAAAGATGATTTTTCCTTGCCCAACATAGATATGATTGTAGATCTTACAGCTGAACATGAAATTTTGTCCCTCATGGATGGATTTTCTAGGTATAATCAAATCAAGATTGTAGAAGAGGATCAGCATAAGACAACATTCACTACCCCTTGGGGAACCTTTTGCTACAACATGATGCCTTTTGGCCTAAAGAATGTTGGGGCTACCTATAAAAGAGCTATGACAGTCATTTTTCATGATCTCATCCATAGCATTTTGGAGGATTATGTGGATGATATCTTGGTTAAATCTCACACCTTCATAGATCATCTTGCTAACCTGGAGAAAGTCTTTGATAGGTTAGCCAAATATCATCTCATGCTGAATCCCAAGAAGTGTGTCTTTGGGGTCACATCTGGCAAGCTTCTAGGCTTTATATTTTCTAAACGAGGTATAGAGATCGATCCCAAGAAGGTTAAGGCTATCTTAGACATGCCTCCTCCCCAGACACTGTAACAGCCTTTCTCTCTTCAAGGAAAGCTTTAATCCATTTGGCGCTTCATCTCCCAGCTTGTAGATAAGTGTACATCATTTTCACATTTACTGAAGAAGGATGAAAACTTCAGGTGGGATCTTTTATGTCAACGCAGCTTCGATCATCTCAAACAGTATCTCACCAATCCCCCTATCTTGGTTCCACCAGTTCCTGGTCATCCCTTGATCTTGTACATATCAGCAATGCCTATTGCTCTAGGGGCACTTCTAGCACAGCTTGATGACTATGACAGAGAAAGAGTCATCTACTACATCAGTAGAACCCTAGTTGGTTATGAACTCAATTATACTCCTATGTAAAAAGCTTGTTTGGCAGTTGTTTTCTCAACTCAAAAGCTTCGCCACTACATGCTAAGTCATACCATCCAACTAGTCTCCAAGATTGACCCTCTCAAGTATATGCTCTCCAGAATAGCACTTACAGGCCGTTTGGCCAAATGGGTTATGCTCTTTAGCAAATTTGACATCTAGTATGTGGAGAAAAAGGAAATCAAAGGGCAAGTTATAGTAGATCACCTAGCTGATGCACCTCTAATAGATGCATATCCTTTGATCACAGAATTTCCAAATGAGCATATTTGTCTAATTGAAGAATAGCCCCCATGGAAACTTTATTTTGATGGCTCATACACATCTCATGGATTAGGGGCAGGAATATTGTTGGTCACACCTCAAGGAGATTACATTCCAAAAGCCTTCAAGCTATAATTCCCTAGCACCAACAATATAGCTAAATATGAGGCTCTCATAGCAAGATTAAAGATAGCTGCAGAATGGAACATTTTTGAGTTACAAATCTTTGGTGATTCTTAGCTCATCATCAAGCAAGCTCTAAATGAATATCAAACCAAAGATGAAAAGCTATTACCCTACAAAGAGCTAGTTGATCAGCTAACCCAACATTTTACAAGGCTTCAGTTTACACAAGTGCCTCGAATGCAGAACAAAGCTGCAGATGCTATGGCTACTATCGGCTCGCTTTTGGAAATTCCCCAAGCAGCTACATAGTATGATTTTTTAGTCGAGCAGCTCCTCACACCTGCCTATGCGAATGATGACTCAAATCGTGTTTGTATCTTGGTTGGTCCCCAATCCCCTTGGTACCATGAGATTCACGCTTACCTTAACAATGGTATCATATCCCCTCACCTCACATGTACCCAACACCAAAACCTCGTCCAAAAATCATCTCGCTATGTTATCATAGCCAATACCCTATATCGTCGAGGTTATCACGATACTCTCTCTCGATGTTTAGACCAAAATGAGGCCGCGATGGCGTTAAAAGAAGTACACTCCAGACTTTGCGGTGCCCACATGAGTGGTATTTTTCTAGCACGACAAATCCTTAGAGCAGGCTACTATTGGCCTACCATTGAAGAAGACTCATGTGACTTTGTCAAAAAGTGTCTCCCATGTCAGCAGCACGCAAATCTTGTGTACGCTCTAGCACAAGATCTCTAGCCTATTGCACCACCTTGGCCTTTTGCTTATTGGGGCTTTGATCTAGTTGGAACTATCACACCCCTCTCATCTGATGGACATAAATGGATAATAATAGCTACAAACTATTTCACTAAATGGGTGGAAGCAGTCCCCCTTGTCTCAGCTACAAGAGTTTAGGTCTCCAAGTTCATCTTGTACCACATTGTTTGCTGCTTCGGCATCCCATCCACCATCTTCACCGACCACAGAGGTAACTTTGAAAATCTCAACATGGAAGAATTATGCACTTCCCTCTACATCCATCACCACTTTTCTATCCCATATTTCCCACAAGGTAATGGCTAGGTAGAGGCAACTAACAAAACCCTCCTCAAAATCCTAAAGAAAGTTGTCAATGATTTCGGTCGCGATTGGCACTTACAAATAAATCCAGCCCTATGGGCCTATCAAACCTCCTTTTGTACATCCATAGGAACAACTCCATACTCCCTAGTCTATGGTGTCGAAGTGGTACTACCTATAGAGGTTGAACTTCCCTCCTCGCGCATCTCTTTGCAAGGGCAAATATCAGATGAAGAATACAGAGTAGCTCGGCTCACCCAGCTAGATCTCTTAGATGAGAAGCGACAATAAGCCTATGATCATCTCACAATCTATCAAACTAGTCTTAAAAGGAATTTCAACAAGAAGGTGCTTCCATGACACTTTCAGCTAGGTGACATGGTCCTCAAAGAAAACATGAAAGTCCAAGCAGATCGAGAAAAGAAAGGCAAGTTTGAACCTACATGGCTTGGTCCTTATGTTGTCACTACCTCCTTTGGCTCTAGAGCCTATTAGCTATCTACACTAGAAGGAGAACTCTTAAATGATCCTACTAACATCATTCATCTCAAGAGGTTCTATGCTTGAAGATCCTTGGTATACCCAACTTTTAAAAAAAACAAAAATACAAAAAAATAGTAAAGAGAAATCAGCATCCAATGGTGAAAACTTGGCAATTCAAGTGCCTTGGATAGGTACCTTGGTGAAAACTTGGTAATTCAGGCACCTTGTGTACTAAGACTAATCCATTATCTATCACTATCCTATCCCTCATCCATCCACCCACCATCCCATAAAACACCTTCTTGTTCCCTTGGTGTTCCGACCAAATATCCAAAATCTAATGGAGCTTGTAAATACCTCTTGTACAGCTTGTAAATCTTGTACCTCAGCTTGTAACTCTTGTACCAAAGCTTGTATTATACCTTGTAAATCTTGTATCATCCCTTGTATCATAGCTTGTATATCCAAATCTTGTCCAAAGCTTGTACCATATTCTAGCTTGTAAATAAGTTTGTATCCTATCACATGCACACAAAGAATCCCATTTTCACTTAAGCTTTTTGCAAACCATCTACCTATCTGCCTATCAACTACTGCAGACATCCCACCCTTCACAAACATTTCCATCTCACAAAATCAAAACATGAACAACCTTGTACATTTGTAACATATCTTGGTCTATCAGCTTGTACATCCTCTTTAGCTTAGTACCATTGTATCTATCCAATTTTTGTGTCAGTTTCTCCTTGATCAGCATCTTGCACACATTGCACAACCCTTGGTTAGCTATTCCAATGCATCCTTTAGCTAGATCTCCTATCACCAAAGTGTTATCCTTCTTAGTTTAGCTTGCTAGACGCATCACTCATCCAGATCCATCAGCTTAGGTGCTCTCTGATAGATCCTTGCAGGATATAGCTTTCATCATGTCTGATCTTGGTTCGTTCGTACCTCATCCTACCCATCTCATTGGCAAACGGTTCTCTTTTGAATTTTCACTTTCTTTTGATTTGGAATTTTCCCTTTTGGGTCTTGAAGTATCTTTTCCAAACAATCTTTTTGTTCCCTCCTCAAAGTTGCCACGATCTTCCATATCATGGTATACTACGAATGGGGCAATCTGGGCGTAAGGTCTTGATCAAGTCTTTTTTTTGTTTTTCTTTTCTTCTTGTGGGTTACCCAATGTCAGTTTCACTTTGATTCTTTCAAGATTCATGTGTGATGCTAGGGAAATCCTTGCGTGTTTGTTTTGAGTTAGTTTGTCAGTCCTTTGGACAGTTGGTGAAAAGACCTTGATGTTCTTGGTAACCTTGGCAATTAACCAACAGTCCTAAAGCAAATCTAGTGCTCAACTACATGGTGGTACTTCTCTTTGAAGTATCCCCCTGCTCAAAAGGCTTCAATGGATTCCCTTCATCTCCATTATCCCCCATCCATCTCCAGCATCCGTCTCTCCTACCCTAGCTTATGCATCAGTATCTCTTTCAATCAATTTTCACTTTTAGTCTTAGGGATCCACTAATCCAATCAATCCACCAAGCCTCATCTTTCGAGATCCACAATCCTAGTCCTAGGGATCTCTGAAACCCATCTTCCGCCAATCTGACTCTTTGAAATCCTATTGCATCAGCTTTATAATCCCCTCATCCATCTCCCTATCTTGGATTCCTTTTTATAGCGCTCCGCTCCTTCATCCTTCCCCCAATCCTGAAAGTCTTAAGCTTATTTACTCTTGTGCCTCTAATTTTCCCCTTTATCATCCTCCCGTAGTGAGAGTTTGAGCTAATTTAGCTTCTTCTCTTACCCCACTCTTTGTCCTCCCATCCTGAATTCTTGTATTTTTCAAGAAGCCGTCAAGCCTCATTTTCTCTCCCCGCCGCCTTCTTGAGGGGGCATCTCTACATCTAGTCTCTCCTCTTCTTATTTGAGACTGGGGCAACCTTGTTGCTAAAACATCTTCCTCGTGTCTTCTTCATTCGAACTTCTTTGAAATAGTGTTGGCTCAACACTATGTCAAAGAGGGGCAAAATGTAGACACCTAAATTTGATTACACCACTTTAGTAATCCTATTTAGCTATCTTTAAAGGCATCATTAATTAAATTTCTATTTAATTAATCCTTTGCCATCCCCTAGCTGATTAATTTAATTAATCATCTATAGTCCTAATTAATAAATCAAATAACCTATCATTTATCAATTAAATCCTATTCTTCTATCTAATTCCAAAATCTCAAATTTATTAAAATCACTTTTGATAAATAAAACCCTCAAATCTAATAACCCCTAACCTATCCCTAACCCTTCATTTAGCCTAATCCACCCCATCCACCCATACTAACCAAGCTTAGCCACTAACTCACCCACCCTCATGAATGCCATCCACTTGCAAATCTCTAACAAGCTTAGTCTAATCCTAAATCACCTCTAATCCCCCCCCCCCAAACCTTTTCACATTCCCTAAGTAAGCTTAAGACTTTCCTAAGCTAAGCAAAGTCAACAATCTCAACTCCCTCCAAAATATCCCAACCACTAAGCCATGAATGCTCTTACAAAGGCCATAAAGACTCTTACAAGCCCATTCATTGCTCTTACAAGCTATTTATGAAGGGTCTTTATGAAGATATTATCCCTTGAGCCTCCTTTGTTGACTCATCCTTACCCTTTCCTCCATCCACTCACCCTGTGACATGTGTCACTCCCTGATTGGTGCTAAACAAGCACAATCCATGTGCTCCCCTTTGAGTGCATCCTAGCCCTCCTTAAGCTTTCATCTCTCCTTGCATCTTAGCCCTCCATCCCTCAAGCCCTTAGCCTATAAATTGAATCCCCTCCCAAGTCATTTCATCACAGCCTTTAAGCCAAAGTTATAATACTAGTTTGAGAACCAAAAGCCATCAACCATACTCTTATAATGCCAAATTGATAGCTCACAAAGCTACCAATTTTCCATTTACCCATCCCCATCATTGAAGCATAGAGAAATTTTGAGCATAAATACCAATCCTTTACTTAGACTCATCCCTAAATCAAGTGACCATCCTCATTGGGAGAGCCATTCTATGGCTCATATTTTCATTTGAGGGTTTCACTTTGTCTTTCATATATGTGATGATTTTTATGCTAGTTAATGCTTTGTTCTCTTAATATATTAGTATTTCTTGCTAACATATTTCTCATATACAGTATCTATACCCAATAGTTTCAAAGACTCTTTTAATTCATCTTTAAGAAGTAAAATTGATAATAGTTGAGCTTCCTCCACTATATCAAAATTCTCAAATTGTGCTATTATTTCTTTAGACTTTTTATTCAATTTCCTCTTTGTAGTATGTGTAGGTTGACTACTATATCCTCTCAATTTTTCCACATCCATTTCAATTAAATAATCTATGTTTCTATTGTTAATTTTTCTCTTCAAAATTTGAGCTAGATTAACATTCTCATTTTTTGTTTGATCTCAAGCTATAAGAAAAATTAAAATAAAGACTTAAAATACAAATTCTCTTTAGGGTCCACATATGTATATATACATAACAAATGAACTATTAAATATAATTTTATCTAACCTTCAGATGATCCCTCTTCGATATCCATTGCTTCATCTTCAATTTCCTCATGTCCAACATTTTCATCATTTGCTATTGCACATGCATGATATAACAAATAAAATCAAGCAAGTTTGTAAGGGGATTTGTCTCTAAAATTAAAAATCAAAGATATAAAGTTGGTCTGTAGATAGAGAGAAATCTAGAGAGCGGTAGTATTTGTGAGAGATGTGTGCATACATATCTATTTGAACTTGGGATGAACCTTCTCCAACCTCAGTAGGTTTTCCTATTTCACTACGTCCTAAATAAAATCATAATTTAAAATACCATAATTAAAATGTATCATATTTCTAAATATTCATAATTTAAAAACTATAATGTAATAAAGCCTAATCCTAAATATTCATAATTCAATAAACACTTAATATTAAGTTAATAGTAACCCTAAGTTTATATTTACCATATCCCTAATTGGATAAACCCTAATCCTAACTATATACATACAAAAAGTCTACAATACGATTGTACGCTATATGAACTAAATATGCATTGGAAAAATATTGCACATGTGTACCTTGCCTCCTATAGTATCCTACTAAATTTTTTCAACGATTTTCATCTTCTAGTTCATCAGTTCTTCTTCATGAATATTTTCTTGCTCTTTTATCTTTATTGCCCATGTCGCAAATTTTCCTTCTAGAATTTGAAAAAAAGCAAGTTGCAAAATATTTTTTCCCTCCCAATTGAAGTGTGAATTATCTAATTGGATTTGAATGTTACAATTGAAAAAAAAAAATTATATGACAATTGTTATTTTTATTTTAAAAACCCTTAAGGTCGACCTTACTATTGACTGAAACTATGGTGGGAGTGAGAGCCTGATTAGGTGACCAGGTAGTCGGGAGGTAGTGTCTTCTTACCATTTGGCCCCCCCTCAAATTGATAGATGTTAGATGCTCATTGATACAGTTGTACCATTATTATTCTTATTCTTATCTCAGAGAGTTCTATTCATTTGATGTATCTATGTATCATGTGTTTTGAGATCCTACGGGATATTGTATTGTATATTGATGTACTTGTATTTATTATTGCATACCTTGCAACATGAGAAGTGGATGATGTTATCTAAATGTACTTTATCATATCAGTTGCTTTATGTATATGTATATGTATATGAGATTATATATGTGTTTATTCATTTTATGATTATAAACATTGTAATTGAGACTTAATCTAATTAATACAAACTTTGTAATGTGACTCAATGTGAAGGAACCTTTGAGGAATGGAAACTATATTTGTAATTTACTTATGTGTACTCGATGTGTATGTATATATTGCTTCCACATTATTGTTACTTTGATGTTGTTTAAACTTATTATAAAAATAAATAGTTCAATAAACATTGTGACATGTTAGGTTTATTTCCCTTAGGTTCTCAAGTGGGGTGTTATATCTTCACATTTTTAATCTTTGATGCTTGAACCTCTCTCTCTCTCTCTCTCTCTCTCTCTCTCTCTCTCTCTCTCTCTCTCTCTCACACACACACACACACACACACACACACA
This sequence comes from Cupressus sempervirens, assembly GCA_028749045.1. NCBI lineage: Eukaryota > Viridiplantae > Streptophyta > Pinopsida > Cupressales > Cupressaceae > Cupressus > Cupressus sempervirens. The sequence goes on along the minus strand of CM053791.1, from coordinate 599,178,151 downwards.
CACACACACACACACACACACACGCACACACACTCACTCACTCACTCACTAGTAGGGCCTTTAGGTTATTAAATTCGTGGGCTACCAAAAGACAAGGCATGTGAACCATTCTATATTATGCCACCTAGATATAAGCCAACACATACACAATAGAGAAAAGTCAACATGTACACAACAAAGAAACCCAACTTGTTCACAACAAAGAAAAGCCAACACATGTCCATAGTAAAAAATGTGAAATCACCAACCTAAATGTTTTAGCAAATATTTCAATAAAAAAACATAAAAGAATGCCTAGAAAAGTACCCACGATGAACAAGAATTTATATTTAAAAAATTTTTAAAAAAATCGCTTTAATAGAGAAAATTCTCTAGGCCATAGCTTAAAGAGATATCACATGATTTCCCAAAAATAATTTAATGTTAGAAGTTCTATTAAAAAAAATTGTCTCCATCATCAATGACAAGGACTAAAATAATCAATTGTTTACAAGAAAATTGAGAATGAATATTACAAATTAATACATAACCTATCTAGGGAAGAGCCTACAACACAATGGTAAATTGCGAGCCTCTTATCAAAGAGGTCTTGAGTTCGAATCTACCCGTGCTTAATAAAATAATAATTAATGATAATACATAATAATTAATCTTGGCTTCAGCCTCTTACCGATAAACAAAAAAACATAACCTATTTGAAAAAACTTTATACGAAATTAATTAGACATTTAAACATTGATAAATGATTATACACACAAAAGAGAGATAGGCTTTCATTGACTTGTTTCATTGTGAACATTGCAATCTAATAACACTCAAATCAACACATCACAAACATTCCAAAATGAGGACTCCATTCAATAAATTAGGAGCCTATCCTAAGCAAATTTTTTTGTTGAAAACATAACCTATTTGAAAAAACTTTATATGAAATTAGTTAGACATTTAAACATTGATAAATGATTATACACACAAAAGAGAGATAGTCTTTCATTGACTTGTTTCATTGTGAACATTGCAATCTAATAACACTCAAATCAACACATCACAAACATTCCAAAATGAGGGCTCCATTCAATAAATCAGGAGCCTTGCCTAAGCAATTTTTTTTTTGTTGAAAAAACTACATCAGCATGAACTTGATGGAACGACTAATTTTAACTTTTGATTTCTCTTTTACATTGAATAAAAAATAAAATAAAAAATAATACGTCTTTTAGATCTTTATTAACAATATTTACTAAATGATATAAGTTAGTAGCCTATATTTATTAGCACTCATCTAAAGAAGATGTCATAGTTAAGCTAATATTAAAGTAAACAAAAAGAATGAAATAAGAGATTACTTTGTTGAGTAATTTTTTTAATAAGATATTATTGTACCAAGAAAAAACACACATATGTGTTTTATTATAAAATAATTTTATAATACTTTTAATTATTTTATTTTATTATTACTAAATAAATTTATAATAATTTCTATTAAATTATTTTATTATTATAATTTAAAAGTTGTGTTTCTAATTTAAGATTGAGAATAAATAATTGTTTATACTAATCAACAAATTAAGAAGGTATTTATCATACTCAAAAAAATTATAGAACAAGCTTTCCTAATTACCAATCTTTAATCTTTAATAGATAATTTGATGGTATCATATGATTTTCTTTCGTCATTTTAAATTTAAAAATAAGTATATATTAGTAATATATGCAAAAAAAAAAAAATTAATAAATATATGAATTCATATATTTTATTTAGAAAATATTTTAAATCATTAATAATATACAAGAATAAAAAGAAACAGAGAAATTCTTATTTGCAATCAAACAAAGAACTATAAATTAAAGAACACGGACATCTCAAACAAAGTAAAACAAAATTTTCAATTTTAAATTAGTAAAATAAATTTTTAAAATTAGATCTAAATTAATATGAAAATAATTTAGTAAAGCAAATTGATAGTAAATTTGTTAGGGTGTTGGACTTGAGAGATTATAATGACAAACATAAAATATTTCAATAAAAAAACATAAAAGAATGCCTAGAAAAGTACCCGCAATGAACAAGAATTTATATTAAAAAAAAAAAAAAGAATTTCACTTTAATAGAGAAAATTCTCTAGGCCATAGCTTAAAGAGATATCACATGATTTCCCAAAAATAATTTAATGTTAGAAGTTCTATTAAAAAAAATTGTCTCCATCATCAATGACAAGGACTAAAATAATCAATTGTTTACAAGAAAATTGAGAATGAATATTACAAATTAATACATAACCTATCTAGGGAAGAGCCTACAACACAATGGTAAATTGTGAGCCTCTTATCAAAGAGGTCTTGAGTTTGAATCTACCCATGCTTAATAAAATAATAATTAATAATAATACATAATAATTAATCTTGGCTTCAGCCTCTTACCGATCAACAAAAAAACATAACCTATTTGAAAAAACTTTATACGAAATTAATTAGACATTTAAACATTGATAAATGATTATACACACAAAAGAGAGATAGGCTTTCATTGACTTGTTTCATTGTCAACATTGCAATCTAATAACACTCAAATCAACACATCACAAACATTCCAAAATGAGGACTCCATTCAATAAATTAGGAGCCTTGCCTAAGCAAATTTTTTTGTTGAAAACATAACCTATTTCAAATTTTTTTATATGAAATTAGTTAGACATTTAAACATTGATAAATGATTATACACACAAAAGAGAGATAGTCTTTCATTGACTTGTTTCATTGTGAACATTGCAATCTAATAACACTCAAATCAACACATCACAAACATTCCAAAATGAGGGCTCCATTCAATAAATCAGGAGCCTTGCCTAAGCAATTTTTTTTTTGTTGAAAAAACTACATCAGCATGAACTTGATGGAACGACTAATTTTAACTTTTGATTTCTCTTTTACATTGAATAAAAAATAAAATAAAAAATAATACATCTTTTAGATCTTTATTAACAATATTTACTAAATGATATAAGTTAGTAGCCTATATTTATTAGCACTCATCTAAAGAAGATGTCATAGTTAAGCTAATATTAAAGTAAACAAAAAGAATGAAATAAGAGATTACTTTGCTGAGTAATTTTTTTAATAAGATATTATTGTACCAAGAAAAAACACACATATGTGTTTTAGTATAAAATAATTTTATAATACTTTTAATTATTTTATTTTATTATTACTAAATAAATTTATAATAATTTCTATTAAATTATTTTATTATTATAATTTAAAAGTTGTGTTTCTAATTTAAGATTGAAAATAAATAATTGTTTATACTAATCAAAAAATTAAGAAGGTATTTATCATACTCAAAAAAATTATAGAACAAACTTTCCTAATTACCAATCTTTAATCTTTAATAGATAATTTGATGGTATCATATGATTTTCTTTCGTCATTTTAAATTTAAAAATAAGTATATATTAGTAATATATGAAAAAAAAAAATTAATAAATATATGAATTCATATATTTTATTTAGAAAATATTTGAAATCATTAATAATATACAAGAATAAAAAGAAACATAGAAATTCTTATTTGTAATCAAACAAAGAACTATAAATTAAAGAACACGGACATCTCAAATAAAGCAAAACAAAATTTTCTATTTTAAATTAGTAAAATAAATTTTTAAAATTAAATCTAAATTAATATAAAAATAATTTAGTAAAGCAAATTGATAGTAAATTTGTTAGGGTGTTGGACTTGAGATATTATAATGACAAACATAAAATCTTTAAAAAGACTCTATGAGTCGTGTACCACATGCCACCAACCACCAAAATGTCGACATTGCGATCGGCATAGACCTGTTGAAATCTACTCAACTCGATTGTTATAAACTAATGACGAAGTCTTCATTCGGAAGGACTCACTTGGACATTGGTGACAACACGCGGAAACAGCTATGCATTGGACAATTTCAACCGATTTACCCATTTTATAATATTTAATAATTAAATAAAAAATAGTTCTTATGTTATTTTTTAATCTGTTTAATAATTAGTATTACATAGTCAAGATTGTATACATTATTACTTAGTCATCATTGGAAGGAATGGAGGAGATGGATGTTCTAGTTGGATGGTCATTTCCTTTCTTTCTCTATGAATGGCTCTCTACCTAGTCCCTGGTCCCCATGCAGTGGGGTCTAATGGGGACACACTTTCTTAAAAATAGTGTAGGTATTGCTTAGATTTTTTAGAAATATTTTAAAAATAAAATTCATTTCTTCATAAATTTGTTGGGTGGGATTATTTCATTTTAGTAGGAAAACGAAAAGTAAGTTGTTGAGAGGACCAACAAGTTGGAGCTCCTCTTTTATAGGAAAGACTTCCAAAAAAACCTTTAGCCTCCTTCGTGGCGCTACCCACTCCTCTCATGGGACCCCAGTTGTAGACTTATTTTAGCTAGCATCTACTATTCCATATTTTTAGCGAGGTCCAATGAAAATAAAATTTGCTAAGCATGATTGTTAAATGAAAATTTGTATGATATTTATTGCAAATCAAATTTAGAAGAGAAAATTTAGACAAAAAAAAAACAATAAACAGCCACTCATTATTTTTTCCAGTGTACCTTTTTTTTAAAGCTTATTTTAAGATTTTAAGTAGTAGGTATAAGTAGGTGTTCCATTATTTGAAAAAAGATTCCAATTTATACAATCTAGGAACACTGTAGTTGTTCCATTGTTGTTTTAGGAAAAGATTCTAGTATATCCTATGATAAAATTCTATAAATTGGAAACATGGGGTTAGAGCTTTTGTCAATACATTTGGGACAACATTTTCCGGCGAAAGGCATGGGAGACGGAGGACGAGTGGTTTTCAATAGTAAACGCCATGAGCATGAACTCCATTACACAGAAGGACTGGGAGCTTACAAATGCAGAGGGTGCAAAGGAGGTGGAGGCAATACCGGCTATAAGTGCCGATCGTGCCCCGAATTCGTGTTACACGGGATATGCACTGCTTGGCCTGATCATGAAGAGCGCGACCATCCCTTCTTCCCCCGGGACCCGTTTAAGTTTCGCAGCAGGACTCGTCTGCGGCACGACTGCGATGCGTGTGGAGGGTTGATTCGAGGGTTTCTCTGCCAGTCGAGGGAGGGTCGGAGGCTTCACCCGCTGTGCCTAACGCTTCCCCTCCATTTCCGGCACAGCGGTCACGCAGAGCATGTCTTCCGGCTTATTACGGATCAGGAGAGGGGAAAATACAGTTGCACGCATTGCAAGAAGGAGAATACAAACTGGAAATATCGGTGTAGTGAGCTTGCTTGTCCATCCACGTTGGACATGAATTGTGCTATAATACATATATATGATCTCTACCCACATGGCATCTCCCAAGTTTACAAGCCAAGCAAAACCCAACGTGCTCTGAGGATGGTTGCTACGGCGGGTACAGTGGTTTGCACGTCCCTTTTGGGAGTTGCCGGAAGTTCTGTTATGAATAGAGAAGTTGATCATGGACAAGGAGACTGAGTAGAAGAATGGATGACTTGTATATCATATATTAAGAGTTCGTTTTTAGGTTTAAAGTCCTCACTTTTTATAAGCTTGCAATCCACTCTGCTTGCAATTTCATTTGTAAAACCTTCACCAAGTGTTGTGTCTTATGAGCCATTCATTGGAAAGTCCCTTAACCTTCAGTCTTGGAGGAAACTTCGTAGTTAATTGTGCTCAAGCTCAAAGAGTACTAGGATGGGTGACCTCTCAAGAAGTCCTAGTGCTTCACCTCTGTGAGCATCACCTAGATCCAATGAATGCAAAGTGTTCCATGATTCATGTTAAATCACTACTCATAAAATATGAGTCAACGGGTTTAACTCAAAAACTTCATAGTTAAATCTTGGTACCAATATCATAATATAGTCAAGTTGCCCATGTGCTCAGTGGTCCATAAAATAATGATGAATCCATTATAGTCAAGTTGTCTATGTTATGTGGCCCATGAAAGGATGATGGATTGACTTTGAGTCAAGTTATCCATTTGTTTGGTGCAAGGAAAAAAAAGTTACACATTAGTATAATCTAAGCACAATAAAATTACGAAGCGTGGAAATCTTATTTCTACAATTTATTCAATTTCCCATGAAATAATGATGGATCCATTCTTGTCAAATTGTAAATATGTTAGGTTGCCCTTGAAATGATGATGGGTTGACTTTGAGTCAAGTTGCCTGTAATACATGTCCTTTTTGCCATCATTGTATATTTGTCTATTACACTCTATCAGGTACTTTGGTGTATATGTTAGCTTTTAGTAATCTTTTTAAAATATGATACTTTGTTATGTACAGTAATGGATTACATCATTAGTAACAATTACTTACTAGTAAGAATGATGCTTTGATTGCTCATAGTTAGTAAATATAATTGCTTCCATGATGATGTTGTATGATATGTCTTCAAATGAGGGTTATTGTATATTCATGATGATGAGTTATTTATATTAGAATTTGATGTTATTTATGCTTGTGATTTAATTATGGTACTTGCCCCATACTTGCATGTGTATGACCTGTGCATGTTTCTTTTACATTTCCGGTCTGTGTAAGATCATGGTGTGCCAAAAAGTGGCGATCTGAAAAGAAAAAAAAATGTAATTTTGAAATACTTCAAAGCATTTCAAAATCTATTCCAACTTTTCTCCCACCCATCCTAACACCAAACCAAAAAATTAATACCTTTATAAGGCTTGGTATATCTTTGGATACCAACCCTACGTGGTCAACTTTAAAAACGTCCCAAAAAACATGTTTTTGGCTCGTTCTTATGTGTTTTGTACTTCAAACATGTACCTAACAATGTTTTTTCCACCCAAATTTGATAAAATGAAAAGGATTTCTTAAGAATGTTCTTAGCTTTTCATAAATGTAATGTCTGTCAAATTATGAGTTTAGTAAGTAATTATTATTTATTTGGGTAAGTGCACCAAGTTGTGGTGCCAAAAAGGGGGTATAAGTGGACACTTTTTTCTTGAAATCAACAATTTTTGAACTTCAACAAGAATTTGAAGATAGTTACATTCAAAATTTTAAGATATGACAAAAACAAAAGTCATAGTCCTTTGAATCCAGTTCCTAAACTACTAATTTTTTTTCAAAATGATTTAGTTTTAGGTCCTCAAAAAAGGGGGCCACAAAAAGTGGTATTGTTTATTCCAAAAAAAACATAACACAATACAAAGTGTGGCCCCCCTAAAATTTTTTACTTTTTTTTTTTAAATTCTTTAATTGCTCTAGTCAAAAGTTACTTAACACTATGTAGTTTATCCGAGATTTTTCAGGTAATTTTATAATGTGTATTTTTTTTAATGAATTTTTTAACTAGACACATCCCAAAAATGTGAAATATATGTGTGCTCCTCCTAGAAATAATTGAATACTAATCTAAAATCAAAACTTTTTTTTTCAAAGTGTGTAAAATGGAGTCTAGTTTCTAAAAAACTAAGTTGTTGCAAAATTTGATGAATGAGCTAAAATCTATAGCCCAATTAGTACATGGTGGTTTTTGACAAAAAAATGAATATACATTCAAAAGAAATTATAGATGAAAGACTTGACATAGTTCAAATTAAAAATAAATTATATGGTTATATAGCAAACACAGAGACCTACAATGTCATGTAACTTGATCTTATCGATGCCCAACCACGAGGAATCTTGAAGGAGAGCGCACAAGAAAAATCAATCATTTTTTGTATGTTTGTTGGAAAACATGTCTTAGACCTGTTTATAAACTCCAAACCTTTGGGTTGGATCTCCAAGGCAAAACTGAGCCTTAAGCTAGGTTTTAATGCAAAGCTTTCAATAGCGTGTATACCCTATAGTGTGCATGTGCTATTAAGGGTCTCAATAGTGCATGCACGCTATAGTGCACATGCACTATTGAGACCTAAATAATGCATAGAAGATATGCAAAGCAAGAGAAAGAAAGAGCGGAGGGGGAATGGCTATGTGTGTGTATGAGAGAGAGAGAGAGAGATAGAGAGAAAGTAAGGGATGGGAGAGGAGAGAGAGTAGGGGATGGGAGAGAGAGGAAGTGAGAAAGAGTAGGGGTTGCAGAGAGAGTATGGGATGGGAGAGAGAGGAAGTGTGAGAGAGAGTAGGGGTGGCAGAGAGAGTACATGATGGGAGAGAGAGGAAGTGTGAGAGAGAGTAGGGGTGGCAAAGAGAGAGTACGGGATGGGGGAGAGAGATTGAAAGTAGGGGATGGGAGAGAGAGGAAGTGTGAGAGAGAGTAGGGGTGGCACAGAGAGAGTATAGGGTGGGAGAGAGATATTGAGAGTAGGGGATGGGGGGAGAGAGAGAGAGGAGGATGAGAGCTTGCATGTGTGTGAAAGAGAAAGAGTAGGGAATGGGAGAGGGGGGAGATAGAGTAGGTCGAGAGAGATTAGGGGATGGGAGAGAGAGTATGATGGGAGAGGGAGTGGGAGAGGGAGAGAGAGGGGGGATGGAAATGTGTGTAAGAGAGAGAAAGAGAGAGAGAGAGTAGGGGATAGGAGAGAGTGTGAAAATGTGAGAGAGAGTAGGGGGTAGCAGAGAGAGTAGAGATAGAGAGAGTGAGAGTGAGAGTGAGAGAGAGAGTAGGTGGTGGGAGAGGAAGAGTGAGTGAGAGACAAAGTAGGGGATGGGAGAGGAGAGAGGGGGGATGGGTGTGTGTGTTTGTGTGAAAGAGAGAGAGTAGGGACTGGGAGAGGAGAGAGAGAGATAGAGAGAGAGTAGAAGATGAGAGAGAAAGAGAGTAGGAAATGGGAGAGGGAGTGGGAGAGGAAGAGAGAGAGGAGGGATGGGAGTGTGTGTAAGAGAGAGAGTAGGGGATGGGAGAGAGTGTGAGAGTGAGAGAGAGTAGGGGTGGAAGAGAGAGTGAGAGTAGGGGATGGGAGAGAGAGAGTAGAGAGGGAGAGAGTGAGAGAGAGAGATAGTAGGTGGTGGGAGAGGGAGTGGGAGGGGAATAGAGGGGGAATGGGAGTGTGTAAGAGAGATAGAGTAGGGGATGGGAGAGAGTAGGCAGTGGGAGAGGGAGTGCGAGAGAGAGAGAGGGGGGGGGAATGGGAATGTGTGTAAGAGAGACAAAGTAGGGGATGGGAGAGAGTGTGAGAGTTTGAGAGAGAGTAGGGGGTGGCAGAGAGAGCTCATACAGGATGGGGGAGAGAGAGAGAGAGAGAGTAGGGGATGGGAGAGAGTGTGAGAGAGAGTAGGGGATGGAAGAGAGAGATTGAGAGTAGGGGATGGGAGAGAGGAAGTAGAGAGGGAGTGAGAGTACTTGAGAGAGAGAGAGAGAGATAGTAGGTGGAGGGAGTGGGAGAGGGAGAGAGAGGGGGGATAGGAATGTGTGTGACAAATCTAGAGAGTAGGGGATGGGAGAGGAGAGAGGGGGGGATGGGAGTGTGTGTGTCTGTGAAAGAGAGGGAGTAGAGGATGGGAGAGGGGAGAGAGAGAGAGAGAGTAGGGGATGGGGGCGAGAGAGTAGCCAGTGGGAGAGGGAGAGAGAGGGGGGGAATGGGAATGTGTGTAAGAGAGATAGAGTAGGGGATGGGAGAGAGTGTGAGAGTGTAAGAGAGAGTAGGTGGTGGCAAAGAGAGCTCGTAAGAGATGGGGGAGAAAGAGTGAGACTAGGGGATGGGAGAGTGTGAGAGAGAGTCGAGGATGGGAGAGTGAGAGTAAGGGAGGGAAGAGAGAGAGTAGAGAGGGAGAGAGAGAACTTGAGAGAGAGAGAGAGATAGTAGGTGGTAGGAGAGGGAGTGGGAGAGGGAGAGGGAGAGAGATAGGGAGGATGGGAGTGTGTGTGACAGATCTAGAGAGTAGGGTATGGGAAAGAAGAGAGTGGGGGGATAAGTGTGTGTGTGTGTGTCTATGAAAGAGAGAGAGTAGGAGATGGGAGAGGGGAGAGAGAGAGTAGGGGATGGAGGATAGAGAGTAGGCGGTGGGAGAGGGAGAGAGTAAGAGTAAAGGATGAGAGAGATTGTGAGAGAGAGTAGGGGATGGGAGAGAGTGTGAGAGAGAGTAGGGAGAGGGAGATAGAGAGATGGGAATGGGAGTGTGTGTGATGGATCTAGAGAGTAGGGGATGGTAGAGAAGAGAGAGGGAGGGATGGGAGTGTGTGTGTGTGTGTGTGTGTGTCTATGAAAGAGAGAGAGTAGGGGATAGGAGAGAGTGTGAAAGAGAGTAGGGGGTGGAAGAGAGAGAGTACAAGATGGGAGTGACAGAGTGAAAGGATGGGAGAGAGTGAGAGAGAGTAGGGGGTGGCAGAGAGAGTACGGGATGGGAAAGACAGAGTGAAAGGATGGGAGAGAGTGAGAGAGAGAATAGGGGGTGGCAGAGAGAGAGAGAGTATGGGATGGGAGAGACAGAGTGAAAGGACGGGAGAGAGTATGAGAGAGAGTTGGGGATGGGAGAGAGAGAGAGTAAGAGTAGGGGATGGGAGAGAGAGAGAGTAGAGAGGGGGAGAGAGAACTTGAGAGAGAGAGAGAGAGAGATAGCACGTGATGGGAGAGGGATTGGGAGAGGGGGAGAGAGAGGGGGTATGGGAGTGTGTGTGTGAGATCTAGAGAGTAGGGGATGGGAGAGGAGAGAGAGGGAGGGGGATGGGAGTGTGTATCTACAAAAGAGAGAGTTTAGGGGATGGGAAGGGGGAGAGAGAGTAGCCACAGAGAGAGAGAGAGAGAGAGAGAGAGAGAGAGAGAGAGAGTAGCGGATGGGAGAGAGAGACTAGGTGGTGGGAGAGGGAGTGGGAGAGGGAGAGAGAGGGGGGATGGGAGTGTGTGTAAGAGAGTAGGGCATGGGAGAGAGTGTAAGAGAGAGTAGGAGGTGGTAGAGAGAGAGAATGGGATAGGAGAGAGAGAGAGAGAGTAGGGGATGAGAGAGTGTGTGTGAGAGAGTAGGAAGAGGGAGATAGAGAGGGGGGGATGGGAGTGTGTGTGATAGATCTAGAGAGTAGGGGATGGGAGAGAAGAGAGAGGGGGGATGGGAGTGTGTGTGTGTGTCTTTGAAAGAGAGGGAGTAAGGGATGGGAGAGAGTGTGAGAGTGTGAGAGATAGTAGGGGTGGAAGAGAGAGAGTACAGGATGGGAGAGATAGAGTGAAAGGATTGGAGAGAGTGTGAGAGAGAGTAGGGGTGGTAGAGAGAGAGTACGAGATGGGAGAGACAGAGTGAAAGGATGGGAGAGAGTGTGAGAGAGAGTTGGGGATGGGAGAGAGAGAGTAAGAGTAGGGGATTGGAGAGAGAGAGAGAGAGAGAGAGAGTAGAAAGGGAGAGAGAGAGAGAGATAGTAGGCGGTGGGAGAAGGAGTGGGAGAGGGCGAGAGAGAGGGGGGATGGGAGTGTGTGTGAGAGATCTAGAGAGTAGGGGATGGGAGAGGAGAGAGAGAGGGGGGGGATGGGAGTGTTTATCTATAAAGGAGACAGTTTAGGGGATGGGAGAGGAGAGAGAGAGAGTAGTGAGAGAGAGAGAGAGAGAGAGTAGCAAATGGGAGAGAGAGACTAGGTGGTGGGAGAGGGAGAGAGAGGGGGGGATGGGAGTGTGTGTAAGAGAGAGTAGGGGATGGGAGAGAGTGTGAGAGAGAGTAGGGGATGGGGGAGAGAGAGAGAGAGAGAGAGTAGGCAGTGGGAGAGGGAGGATGGGAGTGTGTGTGAGAGATCTAAAGAGTAGGGGATGGGAGAGGGAGAGTAAGAGAGAGAGAGAGTAGGGTATGGGAGAGGGGAGAGAGAGAGTAGGGGATGGGAGAGGGGAGAGAGAGTAGGGAGAGAGAGAGTAGGCGATGGGAGAGAGTAGGCGATGGGAGAGGGAGTATGAGAGGGAGAGTGAGAGAGAGTAGGCGATGGGAGAGAGAGAGAGAGAGAGAGAGAGAGAGAGTAGGAGATGGGAGAGAGTAGGCGATGGGAGAGGGAGTGGGAGAGGGAGAGTGAGAGAGAGTAGGCGATGGGAGAGGGAATGAGAGAGAGAGTAGGGGATGGGAGAGGAGAGAGAGAGTAGGGAGAGAGAGAGAGAGTGGGGAGGATAGAGAGTGATGTGTTTTGACATAGTGCGTATGCGCTATAGTGTGTACACCAAAAATAGTCAAAAAAGAAACTTTGGGGCCCATTTCATCCATTCTCTACTTTTGGTCTGTTGTGCTTTCTATTATTCTGATAGAAATCATGAGTTTCAACATAGCAAACACTATTTCAAGACTTTTTGAAGCTAGCAAACACCAAATTCAATCATTGGATATGCGATTTGAAGAACTTTTGAATATTCCTCGTATAGAAAAGGTTAGTTTAATCCATTTTAAATATTGTTTTTTGATATATAGATACAAATTTGATTATAATTTGACATGTTATTTAATATATAGTGAATTTATTGAAATTTGTATGTTTGAATGAAATGTTATGTTGAAATGGTTAGAAATTTGACAAATTGTTTGATATATATTGTGTATTCATTCAAATAATTATAATTTTTATATGTATTTGAATAATTTTTAATTTACACATTTTAAGTAATTCAGATGTTTGAATAATTTGACATGTAGAAATCATCATCATGCCAAGGAAGAAACCAAAAACTCAAACAAATGAAGATAGGGAGAGAGATTTGGCAATTAAAAGAGATAAAATGAAACTACTACATGAACAAACAAAATTGCAAAGCAATAATGAAGAATTGACTTTTGAAGAGGATCAAGAACCACCGATACAAAGAAACAAAGAGGAAGAATTGGAAAGACAAAGAGAATGAATGAGACTGTTACACTCAAGAAGACAATTGAATTGTGAAGCTACACCATCTTCCAATGTTGGAGTCATATCATCCTCTCACATTGAAGAGACACTAATTTGTAGATCCGATGATGTACACACTCCATCATGTCATGTTGAAGACACATCATCAACACATCAAGTAGGTGATATTCCATCTTTTGCATCTTATTGCCAAAGCACATCATCTTCGGTTCAAGGTACGCAATACACTCAACCTTATGTTGATGTTCAAAATGTTGAGGGAATGGAAGAGATTATAACACCTTCTAGAATTTTTTTTAGAAGACCAAAATATTTGATTGATATTGATAATAACATTTTGAAATCAATGTCTAACACGATTAGCAAGCGTACTTGTCAAAGAAAAGTTAATCGTATGTGGAGATTATTTTTTGAAGAATTAAATATTATAGATCAATGCCAATTATTTTTTTAAATGATGAGGAATTTGAAATTTAGGCCTATCATGAAGATTCTTGGGCTAAGAACTATGGATGATTCAAATGAAAAAAGCATTGTAAAGAATCTAATAAGTGATTATGACAAAGTGGGTTCTAAATCATGCACCAAAGATAGTAATATCACAAGACGAGTACTTACATCGACAATAGTAAGTAGCCAAATAAAGAAAGCTTGACTCATGAGAAAAACAAGAAAAACATTAAAAATTGGTAGAGGTAATCTAAGGAGAGCCATGCTAAGGTGTGAGAGATTGGAAGATCCAACAAAAAGTGAGTTATGGACATTTAGCGGTAGACTACCGTGAAAGGATAAAGAAAATAGTGAAGCTTTGAAATCATTGATCGAAGATTTTTGGAAAAATAACACACGTGTTTCCCCTAATCAAGGAGATGTTGTTAGGAGACCACTCTGGAGTTGGAAGATTGATTCCATGAACCCATTTCTTGGCCATTGCCTTGTAGACCATGCCTAAAGTTGCTAATTAGGCATGAGTGCATGGTTGGGATTAAGGCATGCTAGAGTGGAGTGAAGTTTTCAAACTTTGGAGCCTTTTAATCCTTTGAAAAGGATATATAAAACTATACTTTGTTGGCTAGGTCCTTTGGAAGCATTTTGAGTTATTGCTGAAAAATTGAACTAGGAGGCCTAATTGCCTAGTAGGTCAAATACTGCATTCTGTTTTGTGGGTTGTTTGCAATAGGTCTAATTAGTGATTTTCCTTATTTTGGTCATGTTAAGGTTTCCTCAAGCCATAATTGGTGTTAGAAAGCTTGGGAACACCATAAACCCACTTTTACCAAGCTGGGGGGTAGTAGGCCATTGTTGATCCAAGTAGTAAGAAGTTGGATTCTTGTCTTCTTTGGAGAGTTGGGTTTGTAAACCTATTGGAAATTTGTAATATCAGAGTAGTATCCACTTGGAAGTGAGTCATAGCCTTTGCTTTACCCTTGTGGAGTTTGGAGGTTTGGGGGGTGGGAGGTTGATTGTTTGGTGCTTCCTTGTGCTTACTTTGCATCAAACAGCAACTAGGCCTTCTTCCAAAGTTAATGACTGATCCACTAGACCTCTAATACAGGTAGACTCTACCTCTAAGTGAACTCTACTTCACAAGTCCAACCCTCAAACCTAGGGTGCTCAAACAACTTGGACCAACCACAACACTTAGGGACTCCCTATCACCAATAGGCTTAAAATGACAAATACTTATTAAATGGTTCCAAAAATCAAATTTTTTGATGGAATTTTTTTTCATAGACACAAACCAATAAGAAAACCCCAACTTTGAAGTTTCTCACACTCAACAATCAAATTACAAAAACTGTTACTAGCACTTCTTATTAGGACAATTCCTAGTTTCAATGGTCAAACTCCCAAACCATACAAAGGACCTTCCAATTTTTTTACATCAATAAACACCCTTCAACCACTCCTAAGAGATTCCAAAATATCAATCTCAAACTCTGCTCCAGCATCAAGTTATGCCCACTTTGTGTCACAGTCCTAAATGGCCAATTTAGGCTGGGTTACAAGGAAAACATAAACAAATGGGTTCATAGACTTGGTTCAACCCCTTAGATCTCTTTTAAACCTTTAATTTTTCCTTCTAAACCCTTAACTTGGGTCAAATCAATCAACTTGGAAGTCTGATCCTTCTTTTTCCTTCAAAACTAGACTAGACATAAGACTATGTTCGGTCTAGGGCTTGCTGGTAAAAATAGGTGCCCTATTCCTACAACCCTAAAACTCTGCCATCTTAAAGACCTCTCTCCTAACTTGTATTCCCAAAAGTTGCATTGAAATCCCATGGCGGAATTGCAAGTTAGGAGGCCATCTTGAAGAAACCCTCAGATTTAGGGTAAATCTGACCAACCTCTACAAAAACTTATGTAACTTTTGTTATAGATAAGATAAAGACTTCAAACCAAATGCAATGGAACACTAACTCAATAATCTATCCAACCATACCAAAATTTCACTCCTACCAATTTGTAAAGGCCATACAATATTGAAACAACAGAGAAAAAGGCAAAAATTCTAAGTTTTATTCAATGTTTGTTGTTCACCTGTCTGTACAATGGGTTTCTCCTCTTGTAGAAACCTTAAATAGATGTCCTCTAATGGTTAAAACCAATTATCAACACTAAAACTAATCATTTTCAACATTAATCAACACGAACAGTGAAATATTGAACTTAATCATAACAAAAGATAGATTATTATACTTGAACTCATGAAAAACACTAGCTCATTGGTCAAGTTGATCATATATAAGTACAAATATCTAGTAGGTTTGGATATATTTTTGAATCATCTTTCTGTTGTACTTGGAATGAGGTTCTAATTCGCTCTACAACTCAAGATATTCCCATTTTACTAACTGTTGTCCCCATTTTGTGCCATTACCTAGGGTTTCATCTATTTTCCCTCATATCTTGAGATTCCACCATGAGAAATTAATGACCCTTGGTGGAATCCAAATTAGGACAATTTTTTTTATGTTCCTTTTGGTTTTAGGTCAAAAGAATGAGGTTGGAGAGAGAAAATTGATGCCCTAGGCATGCAAGATCCATGTGCATGCTAGAAATTCATAGCAACATCTTCCATAACTCGCTACAGAGAAGGCTTCGAGGCTTGAAAATTGGTATGTGATCATCTGACATGATCCCCCTCATGTTCCAATTTCTGGATTAAATTTTTTCTCAAGGAGTAGGGTGCTTCCTTTGTTAATAGATGCCTAATTGCCTACATTCCTAAGTGAGCCTTAAAAAACTTAGTTGTTGCATACTTCTCTTGAGATCCCAAGGCTTTATTATGTTGTAAAAAAACAAAAATGGTATCCAAATCAGTGATTCTTTTCTTTGGGTTGTGAGGAGATGTTTGTGATTTTCCATGTTCAAGGCTACAAGCCTAGTCTTGAGTTTGTGAAGCAACTAGCCAATGAAAGTTGCATAGTTTGAATCTAATATTGGATTCATGTTCTTTTGGACCTAAATAGACCCTTTCCATGCTTGGAAGTCACCCTTGGTCATTATTTTTATTTGTGAGATTTTGTGTCAAATAAGCCTTGTGATGCCCTTAAGAGCAACTAGTGATTAGTTGTCTTTGTGATAGGTTTTCCTTGTGATTGGGGATTCCTAGGAGTGGTTGAGTTTCTAGAAGGTTATAAAGGTCCTTAGGGTCATTAGGTTAATTTTTAGGCATCTAGGAGTTAAGCTATGAAAAATTGCAAAAAAATGCAAAAGTTGTCAAAGCAAAATTGCAAAAATGCTGACAACTTTGCAGGAGTTTGGGAATTGGTGAAGGGTTGAGCATTTGGAAATAATTCATTTTACTATTGTCAAACCTTTTCCAAGTCGTAGAATTGGAATCAAGTGGAAAATGTAAAAATTGCACTTTTTGTGCAAAGTTGCATTGTTGAAAGTTGTAAAAGTAGCTCAAATTTGCAACTTATTGGATAAAGGGTCGTGGGATCAAACTGTCTATTCTATTAGCTCTGAGTGTCCAGGTAAACCTATCCCCAACCTTGTCCCATCCTGTTGAGCACTCGAACATTCTTGGGCACACTGAACCGAAACATCCCTAAGGGTCACTAAATGCCATAGGGCTACAATCTTTGACGGGGCATATCTCAAAGCTCATGTGAGGTATGGATGTGATTCTAATTCCTATAGACCGTGTTGCAAAGACCTACAATAACCTCTCTCACTTTTTTGAGATCATACTCTATTTTGATTTTGTGATGCCATCTCAGGTGATGTTGAAACTTGTAGTATTGGCCAGTACAAAGTTGCCAACTGCCAAATCTCTCTCACCTTTCATCGTGAGATTGAACTGTCTACTCCATTAGCTCTGGATGGCTAGGTAAACCCTATCCCCAACCTTTTCTTGTCCCATTCGATGCTCGAACATTGTCGAGCATGTCGAACCAAAATATCCCTAATGGTCACTAAATGCCATAGAGTTTTGATCTTTGATGGGGCATATCTTGAAGCTCGTGTGAGGTATGGATGTGATTCTAGTTCTTATAGGACCCTGCTGTAGAGACCTACAATAACCTCTCTCTCTTTTTAGAGATCATACTTTGTTTTGATTTTGCGATGCCATCTCAAGTGATGCTAAAACTTGTAGTGTTAGCTAGTACAAAGTTGCCAATTGCCAAATCTCTCTTACTTTTTGTTGTAGGATCAAATTGTCTACTCCATTAGCTCTGGGTAGCTAGGTAAACCCTATCCCCAACCTTATCCCCTCCTATTGAGCACTCAAACATTCTTGGGCATGCCGAACCAGAACATTTGAAAGGGTCACTAAATGCCATAGGGTTGTGATCTTTGATGGGGCATATCTCAAAGCTCGTGCGAGGTATGGAGACAATTCTAGTTACTATAGGACCATGTTGCAGAGACCTACAATAACCTCTCTCACTTTTTAGAGATCATACTCCATTTTAATTTTGCGATGCCATCTCAAGTAATGCTAAAACTTGTAGTGTTAGCCAGTACAAAGTTGCCAACTCCCAAATCTCTCTCACCTTTCTTCGTGGGATCAAATAGTCTGCTTCGTTAGCTCTGGGTGGCTGGGTAAACCCTATCCCCAACCTTGTTTTATCTCGTTCATTGCTTGAACGTTCTCAGGCATGCCAAACCGAAACGTCCCTAAGGGTCACTAAATGCCATAGAGTTGTGATCTTTGACAGGGCATATCTCAGAGTTCGTGCAAGGTATGGACATGATTCTAGTTCCTATAGGACCATGTTGTAGAGACCTACAATAACCTCTCTCACTTTTTAGAGATCATACTCCATTTTGATCTTGCGATGCCATCTCGGGTGATGCTGAAACTTGTAGTGTTGACCAGTACAAAGTTTCCAACTACCAAATCTCTCTCACCTTTCGTCGTGAGATCAAACTGTCTACTCTGTTAGCTTCGAGTGGTAGGGTAAACCCTATCCCAACCTTGTCTTGTCTCGTTCAGTGCTTGAACATTCTTAGGCACGCCGAACCGGAAAGTCCCTAAGGGTCACTAAATGCCATAGAGAAGTGATCTTTGATGGGGCATATCTTGGAGCTTGTGCAAGGTATGGATGCGATTCTAGTTCCTATAGGACTGTGTTGTAGAGAGCTACACTAACCTCTCTCTCTCTTTTTAGAGATCATACTCCATTTTGATTTTGTGATGCCATCTCAGGTAATGCTGAAACTTGTAGTGTTGGCCAATACAAAATTGCTAACTACCAAATCTCTCTCACCTTTCTTTGTGGGATTGAACTATTTGCTTCATTACTTTTGAGTGACTGGGTAAACCCTATCAAAATGAATAGTTTTATGGTCAATGATTAGAACAATACAAATAGTGTACAACATTCATGGATATGTGAGCTTGGATATGTGTTGCAAGATTAGTATAGACCTTATGTTTACAATTTCAATACTTTATGTAATGATTTGAGTAAGTTACAAATGTTTTAGTAAAGACTAGTTGCAAGCTAGTGATAGAGAAATCTGTCAGGTATTGTTACTATATTTTGGTTATAACTTGTTGGTGACCTAGAATTAAGGTTTGGGAGCATAAAGCATGGTAGAAGACTTGGAATAGTGCATGATTTGGGATTTTCAATTCATTAGGTTTGTGTTGTGATGATTGCTAGCATGTGGTGTACAGATTATTGCTTCTAAGAGCTAAGGGGATGGTGTAGTGTATTATTTGGATTGGCGAGTGCTAATTGATAAGTAGGAATCCAATGAGTCCTGAGTGTTCTATTCATTCTCATGAGAGATGGGTTCATGCAAATTGCTACTCATGCAACATGGGTCAATAAATTTGACTTAGAAACAACATAGTTGAATCTTGATAGAAATATCACAATTTGACATGTTGTGGAATATATATGTTACTTATCAATTAACAAGCTTAAGGGGATTACTAACGAATGGTTCATAAGGCACAACACTTGATGAAGCTTTTACAAATGGAGTTGCAAGAAGAGTGGTTTTAACCATGGGGGAAACTTTTTAGTTAAGCGCACTTCAATTGGAGTAGTACTAGGATGGGTGACATATAAGGAAATATATGCATTGGAATAAATGTGAGTGCCCATTACAATTGGTATTCTATGATGGTAGATCTAACATATGGAATTAATGAAACCTTGAGAATCCTATTAGGCTCTACATAATAACTAAACTTTGAGAATCCTATTAGGCTCTACATCATAACTAAACTTTGAGAATCCTATTCTGGCTCTACATCATAACTAAACCTTGGAATTAATGTAATGTATTGTTTTCAATTTCAGATTTGTTATATGTTTTAAGTAATAATTCATGATAAATGTTTAGATGCATAACATTGAAGGAAAACTTTAAACATGAACAAGAAGATCATAAATCAATATGACAATGACATAAATTGCAAATGATAAATTTTTGGCTATATGTAATAATTTATGTTTTGAATTGAAATTTTGTTTTGCCTCTTGAAGTATGATTTTGTGTGTGTGTGTGTGTGTGTGTGTGTGTGTGTGTGTGTGTGTGTGTGTGTGTGTGTGTGTGTGTGTGCAGAGTGGCATAGTGGAAGGACACAATTCCTTTACCCCTTAGGCAACTAGGTTTAAATCACCAACAATCTTCATGAGGATGAAGGACACAAGGTCCCTACCAAGACCCAAGGAAGTGACATATGCATACAGAGGAGGAATGAAGACCTAATAAGGATACATGAAGGCATTTAATGTTGTATCATGGGCTTTGAGCCATTGAAATGTACTTGGAATGTTAAAAAGTACAAATAATGTAATGAATTGCCGTAAAGAGGCCTAAATGGCTAAAAAGTTAAAATATGGGATAAGGAAGTCATTTCATGTAATGCAATATTCCATGGGGTGTATTTGGGTCCTAGGAAGGTTTTATGAGGTCATTAAGTCATAAGTTGCATAGTAAATGCAAGAAAGTCAATGTAATTGCCAAAATATGTGAAGTTTTCATAATGTTACTAATAAGCCAAACATGGCAATCTAGTGGAGTCTAAGAGGTTAAGTTGAGATCTATAAGTCTTTTAGGCATTAGTAAGGCATTATTAAGTCAATTAGTGGTGATCTTAAAATTATTACAAATCCTAAGTCATAAAAGGTCAAAATGAGAAACAAATTAGTATAGCTTTGTTAATAAAAAGTTATTAAAACTGTCACAGAACAATTAGACTATTTTAGTCGATCCAAGGGAAGCTGTAGTAGTTTTGAGGAAGAGAAAATTTGATAAAAGGAAGGTCTTTTGAGTTTTTTGGGAGGTGCTCAAAGATCTCAAGATAAATTTGAAGAATCGATAACATTTCATATGTTTTTTTTGTCATTTCTAATTGTCACATAGCAGTGACTGTGGCATTTTTTGTGGTTTTAAAGTTTAAACAAGTTACTTTGCCTCTTAAGTTTTTTTATTAAAATCTTAATGATTTAGAAGGTCTTTTTTATGTTCTCCTAAGATCTCTTTTCCATTATAGACAAGTCAGCTTACAAAGTTCTTCGTAATAGTGCAGAATACATCACTGTCCATCTTTGTCACGTGACAGTCCTTTACTGTTTTGAGGCTAGATTAATGGATTTACCCCTCCCACTTTCTATGATTTAGATATAACTTGTGGGAGAGGGTGTTACAATTTTAATAAATGTATATATGATTTTGTGTGTAGGGTAAGAGTTTTGACAGAGAGAAAGAACCAAAGACTAGTTGGGCAGTGAAGAGCATGGGCATGGGTGATTGCCTCAAGTAGATAAGTAAGAGTTTTCTCCAAAAAAGGATAATTTTTATGTTTGATATCATCTATTGGTATGATTTTAAGTATCTTTGATCCATTTACAAGATCTATAAAGATTGGGGGTTGAGTTTTTGGGAAAGCCCTAGGGTAAAGGGCCTAGAAGTGAGGGTTTGGTGAAAGGGGATGTAGAAATGCTAGATTGACCAAAAAAACTTTGAAATCCTTTCATTTGAGTCATATTAAAAGATTTTTTGAGGTTGTTAAGGTTCTAGAAAATAAGGGGATATGAGTTGCTTTGTAAATGGCCACTAATTAGGCCTAGTTGTGTAATTGAGATAGCAAGATTTGAGAGATACTTTCCAAAACAACTATAGTTGAAATTTTGGTATGTTTTAGAAGGGGATAAAGGTTATCAGGAACACCAAAGGGTTTGGGAAGCTCAATCAAAAAGTTTGGAGAAAATTGAGAATTATTGTCTGACAAGGGCTAGTTGAGTCAAGCCTAGAATAGGCAAAATTGGGAAAGTGTAAGAGATGAGTTTTTGAGAGGTTGCAAGGAGTTAGAACATGTTAGATGGGATGTTTTGAGATGACCCAAGGTGTTGGGGTCATGGTGTGAAGCCTAGGATGGGTTTTGGTATGTTGGAGGCACCAGGGTACACTAGGTGCATAGGTAGCAACGTGGGTGTTTTGAAGACAAACTTAAGAACTGAGTTATAAAATCATAAAAGGAAGAATTATAAAATCATGATATTCAATTAATTAAAAATTAATTTAATATGTGATGTTAATTTAAAATACTTGATTCAAATGGTTTAAATATGAAAGTTTGAAAATGATAAATTAATATATTAAAGATTAAATATCAATTTATCATGAAAATTTAATTAATAATAACAAAATTAAAGTTACACAAGAATTTTATTATTATTATTGATTGAAATAAGTATATATAATTTAATTGCATTTAATCAATAAATTAAAATAAGATTTTTTGTTAGAAGCTTGAGTGGAAATAAGCTATTTAATTGTTTTTTTAAGAAAAAGTATTTATTTACTTTATTAGTATAAAAATCTATATTTTTTGTGAAAAGAAAGTAAATAAATAAAGAATGTTTATTTATTTAATATTAAGAGAAGGGGAAAATAAGAAATTATGAATTTCTTTTCTTAAAAAGAAAAACTGGTTCTCCTTTTCTTAAATATATAAGAAAATAAAGAGAAACTATTCTTTTATTTTAAGTTGGGTTGCTTTCTTTTTTAAGTTTACTTATTTTAGAAACTTTAGTTTTATTAGTTTATTTATCTTTATTAGAGATCATTCTAGTCATTTTGAGAAACGAAAAGAAAATTTAGAACATAGATTTTAGGAAAGAAGTTATAGGTTATGCATCCAGGTTTTGTAGTAAAAGATTTTTTTGAAACTTGGGAATGAAATCTGAGTAGAGTTTTCTTCTTCTTAACAAATCAACTTGGTGTTTGAACGGAGGAGTTTTCTAACCTCTTTGCAATTTCTATTGGAAATATTATCTTCTTTGTGCTTTCTTAATTGTGAATTTAGCTTTGAGTTTGAATGAGAACCTTTGATTATCTAAGAGATAATGATTAGTAGAGCTTTCTTGTAAGTAGTGTTTATGGCATGATTGATATTTTGAAAAAGTTTGTTTAGAAATCTTAGGAGAGAAAATTTAAAAGAAATCATGGTATTAGTAAGTATAATTATTGTTTTATAATGTTATCTAAATTTAATTAAAATATATATTTATATTCTTGATTATGAATAAATTTGTTTATAGTTACTTGCATGTCAGATTAAGGGTTTGAAACATTTGATTTTTCTATAACTTTCATTTAATATTTTTTATTTATAATATAAAGAAACTTTTAGACACCCATTTGGGTTTTATTTAACATATACAAAAATCATGATGAATTATTTTGAATGGACATGGTCAAATATTGATTGTTATACTAAAACTAGGCCTATTTGTGCTTGATTTTTCAATTAGAGACACATGAACAACCACTTGTGACTTTTGAAAAATATTTACTTAAGAAAATTGCTTCTTTGTAATTATAAATAAGTATATTATTAATACTTTTCTTGATTTTCATGAAGATCCAACAGTTCAAACAAAAGCTATGCTCTTTTGTCTAAACTAGTGACCTTCAAACCTGAACAGGGCTAATAGGAAGATTTACATTTTACACCATTCAAATGACATTTTCTTCAAGACTAGTAATAATGAAAAATATATGGAATTAAATTATATTTCTATTGATATAGGTTCTAGATTTGTATCATTTCATATGAGATTATGCCATTTACACTACCAACTGATTCACATAGAGAAAATACATAAAAAATCATTGTTATGAATTTTGAAATTACTTTTCATTATTATTAAATATTATTCAGTTAAAAGTAATAATAAATAATTTTGAACTTATTAAATAATTAATAGACTGAATTTATTTATACGTATATACCCTTTATAACCAAACTTACCTCATTATGTAACTTGATTTTCATGTAAATATAAAGATTAGAAATGATTTAATTTAAACCATATGATAGAACCTTGTTTTTTTTTATTATAAAATTTTCTTACTTGAGGTTTTGTGGCATTTATTTTGTGATGATTTTAGAATTTTAATGTGATGTTTAATTTTGTGATGGCATTTATGTGAAATGTTTAGCTGGCCAAACTACGATGTGCATCAAAGGCATCTTTTGAGATTTCTTTTATGATGGTTATTTGACTAGATTTCATGATGTACTTTATGATTGAAAGTTGAGACTTATTTTTATGAGATTTATTTGGTGAGAACTTATGATGACTTGGGTTTTGAGAACTAACAATTATTTTCAGGTTGCTTGTTATGGAACTAAATTTGATCATTATTATTCTTTTTGTGGTACATGAAAAAATAGTGGTCTATGAGCTTTGGGAAGGTTATCTAGGTGCATTTCTGTGGGAGAAATTTACAATGGGGGTAGGGGCCCAAAGTGGTTGCTATGGTAACTCATTGAAAGTTGTGTAATAAGTGATAACATAGTAATTAAAATATTTAAAACCACATTAAAAAGATAGGTTAGAAATATTGCCTCGCTCATGCCTTAGTGCTTGTATAGGCTAAGGATGGGAGTAGGAGGATACCTAGTGAGAGGTGTGACAAGTATTCCTCATCTTCATGAGAGGGTATTCTGGTTCCGCATGGGTCATGTTGAGGGTCTAGGGTCAAGAGTGACCAATCTAGGGTAACTCAATGCTTAAGGGTTTGGGGTCTAGTGAGAGGCCAATCTAGGGTAACTCAAGTATCTTGACCATGTAGTGACACTCCCTAGTGTGTAGCTTGAATCTCCTTCATGTTTTTTTATATTTGTCTCTAGTGGTGTTCTTGTTGGATGTACCTTTTGGTGGTGTATTTATTCTTGGGTTTATTAATTGGTGATTTATTCTCATTGGTGATAGTTATTTATTTGTTGGTTATTGGAATTTGATTTACAAATTGGTGTTCTTTTAGTGGTTGTATCTCGTTGGTTTTGATACTTTTTTTGTACTTGGTTTTTGGTTGTTGACTCTGGTATGTGATGTTGGTTTGGTTGATTTTCTTTTCAACTTTGGTTATCTTTTCTTTATGATTAGTTGTATTACCCTTGAGGTTGATTGAGCTATCAAGATTCCTTGCTTAGGATATAATTTTGTGTTTGATATTTGTGTGGATCATTCATTATCTCTCCTCAAGCTAGAGTGGGAGCCTAACTAGGTTACCACATTGTCATGAGGTAGTGACTTCTTACCATTTACGTCCCCCTCAAACTGATAGATGTTGGATATTTGTTGATGTAGTTGTATCGATATCATTCTTATTTTTATCCTAGAGATTTATATCCAAATAAACTATATCTATGTATTATGTATCTTGTATTTTGAGATCCAATGAGATGTTGCATTGTATATTGATTTACTTGTATTCATTATTACATACCATATGATGTGTGCAGTGGATGTTATCTAGATGTACCTTATCATGTCATTTTTACTTGTGTATTTGCTTATTATATTATGTATATGTTATTCATTTATGATTATTAACATTGTAATTAGACATAAACTTATTATTAAAACTTTTGAAACATGACTCAACATGAAGGAACCCTTAAGGAATGAAACTGTAATTGAAATAGTTTATGTGTTTTTGATGTGTTATATGAGTATATTGCTTCTGTATTGTTACTTTGATGTTGTATAAACTTAAACAAAAGAAAGTAGTTCAGTGAACTTTTTAAAATATTAGGTTTATTTCTTTTGGGTTCCTGAGTGGGGCGTTAAATTTCCCATGTGCTAAGTGTAAGGAAGATAAAGTTATATGTTAGCATAAAAACTTAAACACAATAAAATTATGAAGCATGGAAATCTTAGTTCTAAAATTTATTCAAATTACCCATGAAATAGTGATGGATCCAATGTAGTCAAGTTATCTATACTCTCGGTGGCCCATGAAATGATGATGGAATGACTTTAAGTCAAGTTACCCTTATGCTAGGTGTAAGGAAGATAAAGTTACACATTAGCATAAAATCATAAGCACGATAAAATTATGAACCATGGAAATTTGTAAGAATTTGCCTTAAGGAAAAATGACACCAAGATCAAGAAGCTCAAGAACATAGCACAATATGGACCAATAATGTATGATCATAATAACAATATGAGAATGAATATCTTATGAATACACACTAGAAGTATCTGTATATAAAGGCATCTAGAATGACTAGGAGTCAGCAAAGTGATAAGTATGACAACTAAGCACACATCCACCAGAAGTGGATTATCCTCCATTGTGCATGAATGTACTTGCAACAATGAGAGGATAAGCATAACAAGGTGTATCTCGTAGAGAGAAGTTGTAGACAACATGTGCTTAAATAAGTTGCTAACTCCTATGTTGTCAACAAGACAACTCATATGACTATGCATACTCGTAGGTGTCTGCATGACAACTAATATGATAATGAATTAACCTAAGTAAACTTAAATAAAGTGTAAATGGTAATTAATTATTTACACTCACAAGATATTATTTTTACAATTTATTCAAATTACCCATAAAATAATGATGGATCCATTCTAATCAAGTTGTCGATATGCTAGGCGGCCCATGAAATGATGATGGATTGACTTTGAGTCAAGTTTCCCATGTGCTAGTTGCAAGGAAAAAAAGTTACACATTAGTATAAAAACCTAAGCACAATAAAATTATGATGCGTGGAAATCTTATTTCTACAATTGATTAAAGTTTCCCATGAAATAATGATGGATCCATTCTAGTAAAGTTGTCTATATGCTAGGTGAGCCATGAAATGATGATGGATTGACTTTGAGCAAGTTGCCCATGTGCTAGGTGTAAGGAAAAAAAGTTACACATTAGTATAAAAACTTAAGTGCAAAAAAATTATGAAGCATGAAAATCTTATTTCTACAATTTATTCGAATTTCTTATGAAATAATGATGGATCCATTCTAGTCAAGTTGTATATATGCTAGTTGGCCCATGAAATAATGATGAATTGACTTTGAGTCAAATTTCCTAAGTGCTAGGTGTAAGGAAAAAAGTTACACATTAGTATAAAAACCTAAGCACAATAAAATAATGAAGCATGGAATCTTATTTCTACAATTTATTCAAATTTCCCATAAAATAATGATGGATCCACTCTAGTCAAGTTGTCTCTATGTTAGGTGGCCCATGAAATAATGATGGATTGACTTTGAGTTAAGTTTCTTGTGTGCTAGGTGAAAGAAAGAAAAAAAGTTACATATTAGTATAAAAACCTAAGCACAATAAAATGATGATTTGTGGTAATCTTATTTCTAAAATTCATTCAAATTACCCTTGAAATAATGATGGATACATTCTAGTCAAGTTGTTTTCTTGGCCAAAGAAAGGGATCAAAATACCATAGCAATGGACTACTTAATCCAAGATTAGACATCCCGAGTGTTTCTAACCCAACTCATTTGGACTCATTTAATTTATCAACTAGGGACGTAAACTTGAAATGGTGTCTACAAAGTATATGCTTCAAACTTCTCGCATCTTAAGAATTGTTCTATGAAAATTCAAATGATTATGCTACAAGAAATCTACGCTAAAGCTAAGAATCAAATCTATTTTAACAAAGCATGACAATACAACTCAGAACTACTTCAACTGCCTATGATGTAGGAATAGCTCACTAATTCTGTTATCAATGGCTATAGGAATAGTAGAGTCTATGCTAGTTCTACAAACTAAAGGTAAATCCTATGCTAATTAATCAGTTCACTTCCTATGAGGGCCCCCATAGAGAAGTGAAGTAGAACTACTCAAAGATGGAAACCTGAAATGATCTTTTTATTCATAACAACAATAAGCATACATACTGATAAACAAAAAGATTACATTCAGTGCTCAAAACTTAGAAAACTTCTAAATTCCTTTTTCTAGAACATAGACTTCCAATTATTTAAGTACAAACTAGGAACATAATTCCTAGATTTTAGACCTCGTCAACTGCCAAAGTAATGGACAACATTGAACATTACAAGAGATGTATTAACTTTGGCACCAAATGAAACATGAATTTGGGAGCTCATGACCCCTGGATTTCCCGCTTTAACTCTTGTTTTCCTAAAAATGGGTACTAGCTATTATGGACAAAACGGTTGGTGATGTGGAAGGTCACTTGGGTTGCTAACTCTGCTTAGCAGAGTTGACTTTGAATCTACAAAATAATAATGCCTCCAAAGTAATAACATACATCAAGACTAATTCAAAATATGTCATCTAAATTAGTTTACCCTATGTCATATTGATGCAGGAGAACTGCCCAACCTAGCTAAAGAAGAAAAACATCATTCTGACTATTTTTGTAATCAAATGACATATCATTTCATAGCATATTCATTTTAGTCTTGGAAATTAATTATGCACACATTTGTTTGAAATTATCATAAGCATCATTTTCTTAAACATCAAAGTTTTTAGAAAGTTTGCAAATTCAACTGAAAATGAAATGATATAAAATAGACCATATTATGGTCTCATCATTCCCCCCAACTAAAACTTTGACTTGTCCTCAAGGAATCATAAATTTTTTGACCCTCGTAGCCATCCTGAAATCTAAGGGAACACTCTATCCTTTACCTCTTGTAGTGTATTTCCAATAAAAGCCTTTACTCTTCTTGTACCCTTCCCATCTATGGAGCTCTTCTATCATATCAAATTTCTCTAAATCTTGCTTATTAGCAAGCAATGGGGACAATAGTAGTGGAGGCTGAAAAGCTAAAACTTTTCCTTTCTTTCCCTAGCTTAATGTACCAAGGTTCTCACTGAGTAGCCATGATAAGATTCAACGTAGAATGAGGTTCCTTCTTTTGTAGGTCTTCACTCAATCCTATCCAGTGCCATTGATTTCCCTACTTTGTTGCAGGAAGATCTGTTTCTACCATAGCTTTATATTCTTGATAGGTTACCTCCCTTAAAGGAGAAATAATCTAGTTTCTAGATTTTGATTTAGCAACATTTAACCAATCATAGTACATTGTTATGGCATCCTTGGCTTCAAGCCTAAGAAAAAGTTAAATGTAATACTCTAATTCTTTGTACTGGCGGGCTTGATTTTCTCTGCTAACTTCATTTTGTATCCAAGACATCAATGCCTTGAGTGTAATATCACCCACATAAGGTAGAGTGTTCTAGTCTTTGTTGTCAGGGACTACTAAATTATGTAAAAAGAGTTCATAAAGAAAATTTTTGATGGCTACAAGGGTAGTATGAAAAGCTTGGAAGAATTCCTGAGTAGTATTCAATGTTAAAATTTTACCTTGCATTACACAAGTCATCTGATAATTGAAAAATTGTTCTTTCAAAAAGAGAACATAAGCAAGAGAAGGAGAGTGACAAGACATCAATTCAGGAATCATGGTAGTGAATTTTGTAAGTTTGCCACTTTATTGTTCAATCTTCACATCCTTTTCAATCAATTCTTGAGTTTGATTGAAGATGGTTTTGTCGAAGCTCTCACTCTTTATTTTCCATTCTTCCCTCTCTTGAATTAATTGATTAGATAGTTGTGAAATAATGTGTAATAATGAAACAATGGAACTAGGATGGTAAGTAACATGTGACGTAGGTGGAGGATCAAAAGGAAAAACTTGCTAGGCTGTAGAAGCTAAAGCATCAAGTCCTTGCAAAAGAATCTATTCAGCAACAGTATTAACTATTTCCAAATTTATTCCAATATCCTTTTCATGAAATTATCTCCTCTAAAGAAGAGGAAGAGAGTCGACAACTCTGACATATATACTATCATCATTGTCTAAATCTATGGAAATGATAGGTGGTTGGACAAAGGATGTTCCTACTGCTGTAGGTACATGTTCTGCACTTTCTTCATTTTAACCATCTTCAATGATGATCTTATCCTTATCAAAAGAAGAGGATTGCTCTTTTTCAATAGTTACATTTTCAAACATAGGGGATTGAAAAGATACCCTTCATCAATTTTTATAGATGATTGGATCCTTCGATTTTTATGCCTGAGGGGTACTTCTGCTACCTTTGAAGCTACAGGAAGTTCTGAAGATGTTTCCTATACATTCACTTTATTCTTCTTATAAACTCCAAGAGCTACAGGAGAGCCAATATTTGGGGAAAATTTAATTTTCCTTTTACCCTTATCAGATGTTGAACCTGGCCTAGAGATAGAAGCTATGCGAGTGGAAATTGGGGTTCTCTATGACCTCCTTGATCTAGACAAGGAAGAGCCTCGTGCTGGATTTACAAGATTTTCCTGAGGTTCTATTTCCTCTTCAACTTGCTCGGCAAGTTGCCTAATAGGGTTTTCCACTTTGTTTTCAACAAAATCATCCCAAGATATCCCAAGTTGTTCCCTGAGGGCTTTTTCTATGATAAGCTTAATAAAACAGTGGCGTGAAACATCTTTCAGGGTTCCTTTTTGTAATATAGCAGCTCTTTTCAACAAAATGTGATACATAAAATGAGGAACATTCAAAGGGCAATCATCATGTCTTAGGCAGCTCAAAATTTTAAAATGTGTGACATGCAAATATGAATGTCTCCCCTCACAAGTAAAATATCTCACAATATAGATAGCACATTTATTAAATGGTTTTGGTAAAGATGTGTGGATTGTACCTTATTTTTGGTCTATCTGAAGCCATGGATCTGTGTGCACTATAAATTGGGCTCTAACTGACACATCCAATGTGTTTGAAAGCTCCTCCCCTACCAAAGGAAATTCCATCATCTCAACTACAATTTTGGGTGAAAATGAAACCCTTGTTCCTCTAACCATGGCAAAACCATCCTTCAGCATCTGCAAAAATTCTAAGGTAAGCTCCTCATCCCATGTAGATAGTTTGAACATGTAATTTTTCCACCTCTTGGCTTGAAATATGAGTAGGCAAACTAGGTCTCCCAACAATGTTGTATGGTCAGTTGATTCTCTTCTTTTCAAACCACCCCCCATTGTTCCTTTAGAGTGATTATAGGAGTAATTTCAAAAATGGAAAAACTTGTAACAAGATGGGAAGATAAGTGATAGTACTTGTTTTAAGAAATTGATGATTTTAGCATTTAAGATCACTTAATTATGCATTAAGTACCTTAGCTGGAACTCGTACTTACCAATTTGAAAAAATATGTAACACAAAGGTAATGGTCACATCACATCATCTTTTTATTGTGTGGTAGCATATATGAAAATTTAATGATAAAAAAAAAATGAATGAAACATAATACCCTTCCCCCGACTAAATTAGGTAATAGCTAGTGACAAAGGTAACTAAAAATAGAACAATACATTAAGAAAAAGTTTAAACTTGAGTATGTGTATGAACCTTGTAATTTGTGTTGTCAGATGATATCGTCATGCAAGTTGATGAAGGATGAGGTGAGGTGGAAGATGAGAAAAAGTAGAGTGAGGTGGAATTATTACAGAGAAAATACTTTCACAAAGAAAGTACAGTTTATTATGATGAGTGAAATTCTCTTAGAGAGAGGATGGAAAATGAGCTAGAAACTCATCTACAGTTGCTGTAGGAATTGTAAGATCAATAGATGGCTGGAATTGCTGCAGGAACTCTTCATGAATAGACAACTTATGGTAGAGTTTTAAGAAGTGCATATTAACAAGCAGTTTGAAGCGAATAGGATCAATGGTAGAGAGTTGCATTACACCATTCTCAAACACAGAAATGATTTCATACGATCCAAGCCAATAGGTCTGGAATTTTCCTAGAGTTTGCTAATAATGGGAATCATATAACGGAGCCTAGTCTCCAATAGAAAACTTCTTATCATGGATGAACTTATCATGACATTTCTTTCATTGCTGTTGAATTATCTCAATATTATGCAGGGTATATTTGTAGTATTCATCAAGGGCATTCAACTGCAGTAACCTATCCTCTTGAGCCTTTGAAAGATCAACATCCAATTCCAAAGAAGTTTTTAAAGTCTTGTGCTCAAATTCTATGGGCATGGAAGAAAATTTACCATGTAAAGTAATTCAAATGGGGTAAATCCAGTGGTGCTCTTCTATGTAGTCCTGTAAGCCCAATTTGCTTCAGGAAGCTAGGTAACCCAGTCCCGTTTATGAATAGAAACTGTCTTGGTGAGGATTGTTTCTATCTCTCTATTTGTGATTTCTACCTAACCATTAGCTTGAGGATGGTATGGGGAAGATGTACCATGATGTATCATGTACTTCTTCATGAGTTCTACAATCAATTTGGATGTGAATTGAGCTCCTTGATCTGTGAAAATTTCTCTAAGTACTCCAAATCTGGTGAATATGCATTCATATAGAAAATCTACTACTTTATGATCTCTGGCATGTGTCATAGCTTGTGCTTCAACCCATTTAGTTGCATAATCAGTACATACTAAGATGTATGATTTACCATTAGAAGAGGGTTCTATTGGACTGACAAATTCAATACCGCACTTGTCAAAAGGCATGACCACCACCTATGGATGTATAGGCATTTCATCAAATTTAGTGGGTCTTCCCATGCGTTGGCATTGATCACATTACATTGTATACTTTGCTACATCTTTGTGGAGAGTAGGCCAGTAGTATCCAGTTGTTAAAATATTGTAGTTTGTTCTCTTTGCTGCAAAATGACCCCCACATGATTCATCATGACATGCCCGCAGAATGTCCTAGGTTTCATCTTCCCTCACACACCGGTGAATTACTTGATCTGGTCTAGTGTAGAATATCAACCTAGCTATTCACCAAGAGACAGTGCTACTTGGGTAAAAAGTGTGGTGGTGTTCTTCCTATAGCAAGGTAACTTGCTATATCTACGAACCATGGGTTATAACTTTCTATTAGGGAAGTTGTCATCTATGGCTATAGGATCATCAAGTACTCGAAGTTGTGACAAAAAATCTACTACTACATTGGCTTAGCCTGGCTTATCTATTATCTTCACATTAAACTCCTGCATGAGGAGTAGCCAATGTGCTAATCTACTGAAAATAGTAGGTTTGTTCATCAAATATTTTATAGTAGAGTGATCAGTGTAGAAAAAAGCCTCATAGCTTGTGATATAATGCCAAAATTTATTAAGTGCATACACAACAACAAGCAATTCTTTTTCAGTGATAGTATAATTCAGCTTAGCACCTTGCAAATTCTTACTAATATAGTAAATGGCATGCTCAACAATACCTTCTTTTTGTCCTATAATTGCTCCTAAAGCAATATCGAATGCATCAGTGTGAATGTAAAAAGGTAGCTTCCAATTAGGTCCTCTAAGAATAGGTGGTGTTTTTTTATGGGCTGGCATCTTCTTATGGGTAGCCTCCTAAAATTGAATATTAACTGCAGATCATTTTACAAAAATGGTTTTTGAAGCTCTTTCCAAATGTTGTTTATGTAAAGAAAATTGTGAAACCTCTAAATATCTTCTTTTTGAATTTTCTTTTGCTTAAAAAGGTTGGTATTGGCTTAAATATAAACTTGATTTGACCTCACCTCTATCAGGTGATCTCACCAATCAACTCAATGATTGGCCTACTAAACACAAAAATTGTATCTATGATAAATTGTGGAATATTGCTCTAGCCATCCTTGTGTGGGAAATCCAGAAAGAAAGAAATAGATGTATATTTAATAATTCAAAATTAAGTTTAACATCCCTATTCAATAAAATTAAGGCATCTATAATAGAAGTAATGAAAAGTTATCTTAGAAAAATGAGTAAATTTGAAGGATCCTTCTCTGAATGGGATGGAGTTATAAAAAAAATGGATACACCTTATCAACTTGCCAATAATTTATGAGAAAAAGGACCTTAAAGATAGGAAAGAATGTGTATGGAAAGCCCCCTTAAGGGATAGGCCAAGTTAAATTTTGACGGAGCATCCAGAGGGATTCCAAGGAAGGTTGGAATTGGATGTATAATTAGGTTGGATTTTGGCCAATGGCTTATCAAATGAGCTAAACCCTTGGGTACTATGTCAAATAATATAGCAAACTTAGAATCTCTACAAAAAGGTCTTCAACTAAGTTTAAACAACAAATTCACAAGATTAATCATTGAAGAAGATTCTCAAATTGTCATCAATACTGTAACGCCCTGCCAAGGGATCCAAAAGAATTAACCTAAAGTTTTACTAAGTTTACCAAACTTTTTTTAAAAGAAAGAATAACATACACTTCAAACATAAAGTAGCAGAAGCAATAACATACACTCATACATAAGCAAATAGATTACATTCCTTAAGGATCCCAAGATGTTGAGTTACATTTAAATTTTAATTAATACTAAGTCTAATATATAACACATCCACGTGAAAGAATAATTAAAATTCCAATGTCCATTTAAATAATATACATTTGTTTTGAATTCCACTTGGCAATAAAATTTGGAATGCTCAATCATCCACTATACATGTCACAAGGTATGAAACGCTAAAAGAATATACATTTATAAAAATAGATTGCATCATCCTTTTCGGATCCATGAAACAAAGTACAATAAGTGAAATCGTGCATAATAAAGATACAACTATTCATCATAAAGATACAACCATCCATTGTAATATACAAAGATAGAATGAAAGGAAATGCAGATAAGGAACTCCAGCCATGGCAACAACAGATGGATCTCAAATGGTAAGACTAAAAAGCACTACCACTCGACTGCATGGTAACCCAAAAAGGCCCACTCCCACCACACTGAGGAGATAGTCTCAAGTCCCAAACAGGATATCAATCCATAAATCAAAAGTAATCTCTAAGTCTAGGAAATCCTAAATGTAATCTAACTCAAAGGTTCCAAAATAAATCGACCATCTAGACTCAGAGGCACACAAAGACATGTAGGAAATCTATACTGCTAGTGGGCAAGTATCATCACATGAATCAACACTAGGATTATTTGGCTATTCTTTTAATCCTCTAGCCCCCTAGTGACCCTATGCAGCACTAGTATCCTCTCATACTGACAAGGCATACTAACGAGTCAACTCTAAGGTTACCCGGCTAGTCTTTTAATCCTTTGGCCACTTAGTGACTTTTTGTGGTACCAATATCTTATTAATTCATTTTAAAGCCATTTAATGAAATTTTATCACTTATTAAACTACTTACAATGGGTTACCCTGGTAGCCACTTTGGGCCCCAGCCTCCATTGCAAGCCACTTCCCAACTTAACATACAAATTACCTACCCCAGGCTCATAAAAGTACAAATCAAAGAATCACAAATTTCACCTCAACCCTATATAAGTGACTAGAAAGCATCAAAAGATAATCACAAAAACACATCAATTATCTACAAGCAACTGGAAATCATCCCCAAAAATATTGATTGAAGACTCAAAATGGTTAAGTCAAATATGTCATACATTCACCTCAGCTTCACTCAAGAACACTGGAAAGCAATAAAAAACAATAAATACCAACTCATCATAGAGCATACTAGACACATTACCATGGTTGAGTTTAAAAGATCAAGATCAATTCATCACAACATCCCAAACACAAAACTCCCAAGCCTCCGGTAGACGTCCTAAACTAGTCAACACTCTAGTCAACCCAAACCCAAAACATAGACAACACACAGAAAAAAAATGTGTAGGTTTCATAGTTTGGTTTGATTTTGAAAACATATTGTTCAATTAAATGTAAGGTTTTAGTTTTTGTTTCAATGAATGTTTTGAGTACATAAGATTCTCAGTTTACCCTACAAGTTAACCCAATCATTTATTCGAATAAAATATGGAATTACCCACATTACATTTAAAGTCAATTTTTTTTTTCCAAAATAATCAAAGGGTAATTATTTATTAAATTATTAAAATAATAATCATTGATTGTCAAATAAAATAATTTACCACTTTATTTAAATCAGTATTATTAAAATAATAATTTGATAAAATTAAAACTCCATTATATCCACCATCATTAATTAATTTAAATTAAATTAAATTAATTAATAATTATATTTTTTAAATGACTATTTAAATATCATTGAATTACTACTAAATTAAACTTTAATTAAAAATATTTAATAAATTATAATATTTTAATATTAAGGAAATTATTTTAAAATATTAATAAATAAAAATTTAATTTATATTACATTTTAAAACTTAACATAATTTATAAATTTATTCAAAAATTCAATAATAATTTAAAACTTTTTTTTACAGTGTTTATTAAGGCTTGTCGGCCTGCCGTATGTGTAGTCGTCGCAACACTCTGTTGCTGCCACAACTGAGTACTATTGCTGATGTAGCAGTACATGTTGCTGCAGCAGTAGAGTCTGTTGTGTTCTGTCGGCGGCAGGAGAATAAGAGGAGGGGGAGGTGGGGATTGGTGGCCCCACCTCCTTCTTTATTATATATTTTTAAATTATTTTTTTGTTTAATAAAGTTTAATCTTTGAAAAACAATTCCCCCCTCCCCCCCACAATTTGTATAGATATAAAAAAAATTTCTTTTAATTTTATTTTTAATGAAATTTGATCCCTAAAACCAACTCCCCCTATACATGTATAATTAAATATATTTTTTATAAGAAGTTCTAGCCTAAATCTGATAGGGGAAATACAACCAATTGGTTGAATTCTCAATTGGAATTTTTGAATTTAAAGAAAAAACTTTCCCCATTCAATTTTCACTTTTAAATCTACTGAAGGAGGATTATTTGATTTATTAATATTTCCTTATACAGAAGATTTAACATGCATACTAGATTTTCACTATATTGAAACACTCGTCACAGAGAATCATTCAGAAAGCTATTTGTAGACACGAAGAAGATAGGAAAAGAAAAGCATAATAAACTGTGTGAATAATCACAAGAATTTACTTGGACTCTAATGCTAATCGCTATGCCCAAAAAGATTGTGAGAGAAATTTCTCCTCTTAAAACCTTCTCTCTTCTGAAAATTCCCTTCCTCAAAATTCGTTGTCCCCTAAAAATGAACCCTCAAATTGTGATATGGAGTTCTCTCCTAAAATTGGGGCACTAATTGTCCGATCACCTGAGAGGACTCCTTTCTCACCAAACTTTAACTCTTTATTATCTTTTCTTTATCTTTTTCATGCACGTGTTATGCAATTAAAATATCTTTATTTAATTTCACTCACTTTATCTTTTTTATTAATTTATTATATGAATAAAGAAAATTGGTGGGTGATGGCGATGGTGAAGCTCTACATTTCAAGCTAGGGCATCCATGCCCTAGCTCCATCTACTCTCTATTTCTCTGGGTGTTGTACTATTAGGTTTTTAATGTCCATGGGATTGGGTGTTGGGTAGCTCATCTTCTTGTGCTTGGGGTCAGGTTGATCTATGGGAAGGTGAGATCTTGGTAGGTGCATGGTTTATAGCTTGTGCCTGGTGCAATCTTTTTGCTACTTACGGGTGGGAGAGGGGTCTTTGTTGCTGGTAGACTATAGGCCCACTGACTCTTGTCTTCTTTGTTGTGTGGGAAGGAAGGATTGCTAGTGAGGGTTTTGTTGTATTTTGACTTAGGGTGAGGGGAAAATTGCCTCTTCATCTTCTTGGTGTAGGTTTGTTGCCCTAGCATAATGGCAGATTCCAAGGACGAGAGGTCAGTGAGGAGCTCTCAATTGGATTTTTGAGCAGCAATAGGCTCAAAGTCTTCGAATCAAGGGATGAAGACCTTTGATAATAATTTGTTTGCGCTGAATTCTAGGAATGTTGATTTGGGGCCATCTAATGGATCAAGGATTACGAAGACTAATGGATGTCTCAAGAGGTGCAAGGAGAAGCCAAAACTGGTTATCCCAGTTGCAATGATTGCTAAAGATGTTGAGTATTTTTTGCATCACTCATTATACTATAAGTTTTTGGGAATGAGGGTGTCATTGTAATTTTTGGAGGTTTGGGCTCAGAAGACTTGGGAGCCAGAGGGGGAATTGGAGATTATGTTATTAGCAAACAATTATTTCATGGTTACCTTTAATTGCATTGCTGATCTCAATTGGGTATTTGAGGGGGGGCCTTATTTTCATAATAAGGTAGGGCTATTTGTCAAGCCATGGAATGCTGGATTTAACCCTACAGAGGAACTTCCAAACCATGTCCCCGTGTGGGTTTGTTTACCATGTCTCCTGGTGGAATGCTGTTGAGAGGATGTGTTGCATCTTTTGGCCTTTGTGCTTGGTAACCCTTTAGGAATGTCATCATAGACCTTGGGCAATAAGGTAATGACTTTTGTACATATTTGTGTTGAAATTGATCTAAGTAGGAATTTTCTAGATGCAATAGGAATGTGTACGATTTCTTATTCTTGGGTGCAACAACTGGACTATGAAACCCTCCCTTTTTGATGTCAACTCTGCCAAGAATATGGCCATTTGCAGTGAAGGTGCCCAAGGTTCAAGACTAGGGAGACCCAACCTTCATAGCTCGTGAGTAATCTTCCTATATCAGATAAGGGAAAGAGTATTTCTTTGGAAGAGGTTGGGGCTTCTGATGGTTTTGTACTGGTCAAGTCTCGAAATCAAAATAGGGGTCAAAAGAGGCCTTTCAATGAAAAACATGATGATGGTACATTCAATAGGTTTGAGGTTTTGGATGAGCTCAGCCAACAAGAGGTGAACCTAGGTTTAATCAACTTGGATCAAGGGCTTGTAGATTTAGTCCAGGAGGATCCTGTTCTCGAGGCTTCTATGGACCCACAAGGGGAGGACTGTCGGCACTTGGAAATAGATCAGCAAAGAGGAATCCTTTAGATGTAGGAACCCTTGGCCATTGTTACTACAGTAGGAGTGGATTCTTCCTCTATGGGGGGAAAAATGGCTCAGACTCGGTAGCGAAGCTTAAGCCTCCGCCTAAATTGCGCATTTTGCAGAAAGGCATTAAGAAGGGTGGGGTAGATAAATTTGTTAACCTGGTAGAAAAAAGGATATGGAAAAGATTAAACTTGCTAATGAGAATTTGGTAAAGTCAAGGGTAGTTAAGCCTTTGGATTCTATTTTTTCAAGCCCCTTCAAATGATTGTTCTGTCATAGAATGTAAAGGGCTTGAACATCAGCCCTAGACCAAAAGCAGTTCATGAGTTAATCAAAAGGCAAGCTCCTGATGTTGTTTTTTTGCAAGAAACTAAGTTATTCTATTGAGAATATGCAAGGTTTAATGCCTAAGTTGTGGAGAAATGGGAGAGTTAGATCATTGGAGCTCATGGAGCTTCTGGGGGTCTAGTTTGTTTATGGAATCCTAGAAGAATCCAGCCTCTTTGGTGAATTTCTTCTAGGTACTCTATGTCTATGATTGCCACTAGCCTGGATATAGGGGAAGTCATATTATTTTCCAATATTTATGCTCCTACTGATTTCTAGGTTAAACAAGGTTTGTGGTCTCACATTAGATTGGTTCGTAGTATGATGCCTTTACATCCTTGGATTATGACTGGAGATTTCAATGCTATCTATGAGTTGACTGAGAAGTGTGGTGGTATTGGAAGGTTGGAGCCCTCTGCATTGCTTCTTAGATACAATATCAATATCTTGAATCTCGTTGATATCAAACCAAACAATGGCTAGTTTACCTGGAACAACCGTTGGGTTGGTGAGTCTTGGATTGCAGAAAGGTTAGATCAGTTTTTGGTTTCCTTTTATTGGGTTGGAGGGATGTGGTCTTCTTGCTCTGAGATATTAGATTGGAGAGGATCAAACCATTGGCCTATTAAGCTAACTAGGAAATCAACTCAAGCACTTCGTAAGCCTTCTTTTAAGTTCCAACTCATGTGGTTATGGGATCTATCACTGAATGATTTGGTTTCTAACTGGTGGAGAAGGGGGAAGACCAGCATATGGCACATCAATGTATGTATTTCCTAAACTCCTTCAATATGTTAAATTTGAGCTTAAACAGTGGAATCATCTATATTTTGGGAATGTTTTCTAGGAAAAGGTGTTGGCCCAAGCAAATCTGGATGACATTACAAGGAGAATTAGGGAGGAGGATCTCACAGCTGATCTGCTTCAGGATGAGGCTCAAGTTGTGAAAATGCTGGAAGAATGGGAACTGTGGGAGGAATTGTACTAGAAAAAAAAGGCTAGGATTGAGTGGCTCTAGGAAGGGGACAAAAATACTGCTTTTTTCTTCAATTTTGTGAAAGCCAGGCACCAGGGCAATTCTATTACTGGATTGGTAAATGACAGGGGTGACCGTCTTTCTTCCTTCCTGGAAATCTCTAGTGAGGTAGTGCAATACTTTGAGTCTCTCTTTCAAGAGGACTCACAAGGGGGGTCTCCTGAGGAGGAGAAAATTCTTTCTTGTATCCCTTCTCTTGTTTTTGAAGATATGAATCAGTAGCTCATGAGGGATATCTTGTTGGAAGAGCTTGAAGGGATTGTGTTTAATATGAAGAAGGGGAAGGCACCAGGTCCATATGGTTTCCCAATTGGGTTTTTTCAAGAATTCTAGGAAATCATCAAATTTGACCTCTTGGCGATGGTTCATGAGTCTCAACATAATAAGCAGATGTTAAGG
The DNA here is from genome assembly GCA_028749045.1 of Cupressus sempervirens. NCBI lineage: Eukaryota > Viridiplantae > Streptophyta > Pinopsida > Cupressales > Cupressaceae > Cupressus > Cupressus sempervirens. The sequence continues at coordinate 599,138,108 of CM053791.1, read as the reverse complement.
GCTCTTAATGCTACTTTTCTTGCTCTTATTCCCATAATGGAGGGGGCTGATAGGTTGAGCCAATTTCGGCCCATCTCTTTAATCAATGTTATCTATAAAATTATTTCTAAACTTATGGCTGACAGGTTGAAGAAGGGGCTTGTGGATTTGATCTCCGAAGAGAAAAGTGGTTTTGTTGCTGGTAGGCAAATTCTGGATGGATTTTCATTGCAACTGAGGTTATCCACTCTGTGGCGAAGTCAAAAGAAAAAGCGATGTTTATCAAATTGGACATGGCTAAGGCTTATGATAGAGTTAGGTGGTCCTTCCTTTGGTGGGTTCTTAGTGCTTTTGGCTTTGTAAAAGATTGGATTCAATGGGTTAGGAGTTGTGTTACCTCAGTTTCTTTCTGAGTGCTTATCAATGGGAGTCATTATGAGATTTTTGGGGCTTCAAGGGGACTTTGGCAAGGAGACCCTCTCTCTCCTTATTTGTTCATTCTTTTGGCTAAAGCTTTGGGGAGATGGATTAAATGAAATGTGGAATTGGGACTTATTCAGGGTTGGAAGTGGGGTGGTGCCTTACCTTCACAAACTCACCTGCAATTTGTGGATGATACTACTTTGATGGGGATAGCCACTAAGAGGGAGGCCTCTAATCTTTGAAGGGTCTTAGATGTATACCTAGTTGCCTTTGGTTAGTAGATTAATGAAGAAAAATCTTCTATCTTCTTCTTCAACACTTTGGGCCCTATTCAGCAAAGGATTGCTCAAACTTTGAGATTTTAGATCAAAAGTCTTCAATTCATGTATCTTGGTATTCTCATCTTGATGAGTAGACTACCCAAAGAGTCTTGGTAGATTATTTTGGATAAATTTTGAGTGAAATTTAATCACTAGACTCATCGTTGGCTATCCTTTGTTGGTCATGTCCAATTGATTAAGTCTATTGTGCAGGCTCTGCCCATTTATAGATGTATGCTCTAGGTTGCTCCTATGGGCTTTCTGAAGATCTTGATTCTGTGGTGCACCAATTTTTATGGATTGGTTGCTTGGAATCCTCCAAATGAAGTTTGGTTAGATGGGAAGTGGTGTGTAGCCCAAAATAATATGGTGGATTAGGCTTGAGGTAGTCGACTTTGACTGGGGAAGCTTTGGCTGCTAAACTTTATTGGCGGTGGTGTAATGAGCAGGATAAGAGTTGGGCCAAGATTCTTTCTCAAAAGTATCTCCTGGGAATCCCTCCTCTCAATATCTCTAGGTACCCCCTTGTGGGGAAGGGATCTATGATTTGGGACACCCTTAAGAAAGGGGCCATGCTTATTAAGGATGGATTATTTTGGATCTACAAGAGAGGGGAGGAGGCCCAATTCTGGTCAAATTCTTGGGATGGTTATCCTCCCATCACTTCTCAGTTCCCCAATTTGGGGATTCTTTATCAATAGTTTTAGGAGGTTGGTTGGTCACAGGTGAGGGACTTTAAGTCCTTCTTTCTCTATGGTCAGATGGAGATGGCGAAATGGAAGTCCCTAGATGAATGGCCGGTTGTTGGGCTATAGGAGGAGTGTGATGTGCTACAAAATATCCTCTCTAGTCGAAGATGTCACTCTCTCCAAGAAGACGATGTGCTTTCTTAGTCTCCCAATCCTAAGGGGATTTATACTGTAGCTTTTGGTTATAGCATGTTGATGTCTCATAAGTTGGTTGGACCTGAAATGCAGAAGTGGAAAAAGGTTTGGAACAATTTTTCTTGGCCAAAATGTAATTGTTTTGTTTGGATGTTGGCTTGGAATAAGTGTTTGACTAGGGATAATATTTAGAAGAGAGGATTTCTTGGCCCTTCTATTTGTGTTATGTGTGAGGCTAATGAGGAGGATTTAGCCCACCTATTCTTTTGTTACTCTTTTGCCATGTAGCTTTGGCACTTTTGGTGGGGTGTTTGGACTACTCCTTGTGTTCATGCTTCTTCCTTGATTGAGTTTTGGCAAGGAATGGGTCATCCCCCTTCTGTGGCTCCTTTTTTGTAGCAGGTGTGGTTTGTGGGGCCTATCTTCTTATTCTGGTAGATTTGGTTGGAGCATAATCAGAGGATATTTCATGGGGAGCAGAGCCTAGTGCAACAAATTTAACAAAGGATATTGGGCATGGTTCAAGAGATGGTTGCGGCTAAGTGTGAAGTGGAATTGCCTTTGGGGAAGAGAGATACAGAGTTGGTTGAAAGACTGAGGATTCTGGTATCTTCTATGGCCTTAACTAGGGTTAAGAGACGACATCATGAGAAGAGAAAAATTGACAGGGTTGGAAAATGGTAGCTTCCTCCCTTTGGAGTGTTGAAGATCAATACTGATGGATCTTCAAGGGGTAATCCAGGTCCAGCCAGTATTGGCGAGATTGGTAGAGACTCTAGAGGCTCTGTGGTCTTTATTTTTTTGATCTATGAAGGGGTACAGACCATCAACTTTGTGGAAGGCCTAGCTATTCTTGTTGCTCTTGAGAGAGCTCATGCTTTAGGGTGGAGAAGGATAGTTTTTGAATTAGATTCCCAAGTTTTGATCAATCTGCTTATTGAATAGTAAGTGGTTGATATTAGCTAGCAGTTGGCTAGGATTGTGCAGTAAATTTTACAGATCAGCTCTTTGATAGAAATGGTGACTTTTGTCCATATTCCAAGGTAGTGGAATAGGGCTGCTGAGTATTTGGCAAAGTGGGCTTCTGAGCATGCTGAGGGATGGAGAATTGAGGAGTGGGAGTTAGTCCCTTGGGAGAGCCATTTGGACTTAATGAATATTCTAGATGTGGATGGGGTTGACAATGGTGACAGATGATGGTGAGGGTTGTCTTATCTATATGTGGGAGGTGCTTTGGCTTTCTCAAGACCTTAGGTCCTTGCTTTCTTTGTAATTGTGCTTTTTGATCTTTAATAAAGTTTTCACCCCTTTTTTCAAAATTAATTTATTATATTTTAATCTCATGCACACTTTATGCAATCTTAAAACTTTTAATAAATATTCATTTTTTAATTTATTTTTGAAATGTTTAATTGATAAAATATTTATTAACTTAAATAATAATAGTATTTAGCATTTATTTTAAAATGAACTCTAAGTATATTATTATTAAATTAAATAAATATTATCACGTTCTAAAATTAAAATTATAACTTTTATCTTTAGATTTAATTATTTTTATCTAATTAATTTCCCAATTAATTAAATATAATTAAATATTAAAAATACCATAATAATTTTCCATTAAATTAAATCATTTAATTTGACTTAATTAATAGAAAAATCACCAAAGACTTATAGGACAAAAATACGAAAACCCATCATAGAAAAACACATACAAGATCAAATTAAAGGGTTATAATCGTGAATTAACATCATTAGACACATTCAAAAGGTAATCAACTTAGATATTTGTCCTAATTTTATAGGACAAATGGGCTAAAGGTTTAGGATCTAAACTTAAGAATTCATCTCCCCTCTCTTACCATTGAGATAATGTGATAAAGTACGCTCATCCTAGCAATTCAATGCAGTGGATACCTAGTACCTACAATCTACATAAAATCCATGCATGTATAAACACATATATTCTAAACTAAATAGGTAATGGCAAGAAGTGGTGCATCGTGTAGATCCTGACTAGCAAGTGATTATGACTCCCTTCCTTAACCACATTAGAAATGTCATACATAAAGAAAATAAACATGCACACTATATACATGTAGTATGGGATAAGTATCCATAATAAAATGCATGATAATCCATCTAACTAATCATCAATAATTGAAATCACTAATAATCATCATGCATACATGAAGTATAGAGTACCAAGTAATCTCATCATATAATCAACTAAATGTGAAACAATATCTGATAATCTCAAAATAATACTACTAATAATCAAGCATAAAAATGGACTAAAAGAGTTTGGCAATGATAACAGAAATGTAAACTAAGGGTAGGCACTACAAATATCATTAGAAAATATCAGATGCCAAACTGGGTTTTGAACTCCAAGCTTGAAAAACTGTTAAGTCTAATAGATCATCTTGAAGAAACAAGGTTTGAAAATATTTATTGTGAAGGAAATACAAAGGTTGATGAATTCTCCAACAAAGGAGTAGAGGGTGAAGACATCACCTTTCTCTCATCTACACTGATCTAATTTTTCCAAGCTACACTCTTATATAAAATTCAAAAACTATATATGATAATGCTATAAAAGTTTGGCACTCACTAGATTACTTCATAAAAGATTAGGCACATTACCTCTTAGACTACTCAATATTTCAAGATTAAAAAGAAAAACCATCTATTAAGGAGCCACCTATATGATAGTTGGAAACTTAAAACCAAAACACTAAATTCTATAAAGTATAACAATAAACTACAATGATACTTTAAGAAGATTAATATATCATGATTACTAGTATCATTACATGGAAAATTTTAAAGGGAAACTGAAATCAAACAATTAATATTAATTTGTCATATTTTTGCCTTATAGAGGCTTTAGCTCTATTCCTTATATTTCAGGGGTCACTTTCTCTGTTTACTTTGTGTTAGTGTCATCCCGCTTTAATTTAGATTTTAGGTGAGCATGTTTTTAACTACGACTTTACATGATGAATGAATAACTCCATTATTGGGGCATTTATTGCTTGCCTAGCTAGGGCCAAGATAGGGAAAACATAAATTATTAACCTCTATCATAACATTTTAAAACCTACTTGGCTTATGGGGCTAGAGGAAGCGATACTAAGTATCAATCAGGAGCAAAGGATACCTCTACTAGAGGTCTATATACATCATCCTCTAGGGAGTTTGGCTTTAGCTAGGGTGTTTGGCATCCTTTTCTTCCAAGCCTAGCTAAAGATGGAAGCCAACATCCAATTTTTTCTGTGGTGGTGAGGCATTATGGAGGAAGAAAATGTGTATTGGCTTTAGAGCTATTTAGATCTTTATTTGACTTACATTGATCCAGAGGTAGATTTGCACAATTTAGAGAATGTGGAATTCATCCTCCCTAACCCATTCAAATTGAGCAAAGAATAGACTACCTTCATTTTTCCCCCTAGGTGCCTCATGATAAACAACAAGGAATTCCTAGAGATTATCATGTTTTGCATTAAGAAGGATGAGGTCTAGATATGGGGGTTTGGCTAGTTTTTTGGTCTAGTTTGGATTTTTGCCTCTTATCTATAGTGATGCTAGCTGTGTAGTTATGTTTTAGTTTCTTCCTTTTTCATGTCCTGGGTGTCTACGTTTCAGTCTTTGTTGTCTCCCTTCTTTAAGTTCTTGGTCTTCTATTGACCCTTATTTTTGGGTCCTTTTGTATGCTCTTCCATGTTTTGTCTGGACCATTTTTTCTTTGGTCTTGTTGACGATGTTTGTAGACTGTGTTGTTGGAGTCTTGTTTGTAAATACTTTTATAATCAATATAATCATAAGTTTTATATATGGGTAAAAGTACAAAGTTGTGTCACCTTTCAGGATGACTTATTAGAATGACTGAATTTGACTATTTCTATCAAAAAATCAATTTTTTTCAAACATATATTCTAGATAAATTCATTCAAGCTAAGTTATATATGGTCTCACACTTTTCCAATTGATAATGTCTACTAAATGTGTGTTTTATACTAGTTTGTATCCAATTACTAATGAAATAAAATTATTTCAGAAAAGTGGGGTTTCAATAACTGTTACTATTTTTTATGATTTTTTTTAATAGCATATAAACACCATTTTATAGAGCTCAGAGTCAAGAATATTCTCATATAGAGTTTATAGTGTTTTAATTAGTTGTAGCATATTATAACTAAATAATTCTTTACACATATATTTTAACACTCGAAAAAAAATTGGTTTTGAGAAAGAAAAAAATATTAAATCATATCAAAAAAGTTTAGAAAAGTATCACGTTCTAGAGGAGAGAGTCCTCTTCTAGAATGAATAATTTTTTCTCCTAGTTAGAATATGTTTATTTTGGAAAATGTGGTGGGAGATGAAAACTATCGATTTCAGGTGAGTTGAAATTTGAATCATTATAAAAGAGAAAATATAGATCTAAACACAATTTTTATTTTTGATTGTTCTAGCTATATATGTTATCTATGACACAGTCTGAGATCAAAGAGAAATAAGTTTATTTCCATATAGTTTTGTGGTGGGAACTAAACCCCTAATTTTCAACATTTGTCAAAAGCTAAAAAATTATTTATAAAAATTAGAAAATGTATGAATTATTATTTCAAATAATTATTAAAAATTATAATCCTAAACTTCATTCATTTCTACACATTTCATTAGTTTGCTTCATTTTCAAATTCAAAATAATAATACCACTTTTATGTCATTGAAGGTGAACAATTATACTTATATTATCCTTTTCCTTTACAAAAGGGTGACACAGGTTTGTGCTTTTACCTATACATTATAAACATTTGGTTAAGATGGTCAGTGCTCATATTTACAATTTATTAAACACATGTGGAGATATGGAATGGTTTACATTTCCTTCTTCTTTGTCTGCAGCAAGATCGTAGATGTAGTATCACTATTATGATCAAGAAATTTGGATTATCTAAAGTAATAATTGAATTTACAAAGCTTCGCAAACTAAATTAATGCAAGATCAATTAGAGTCAGGATCCTATTCTTAGACAGGGCTAGCAAATTAAGGCAGAAATCAAGGTCTGTAATTAGCAATGGAGGATATCAAACTATAAAATAATAGAAATTAAATTAATGAAGAGATTGTATAGTTACAATAATTAATGTCTACAAGAAAGTATATACATTAATTTTGCAAAATGGATCGATAAACATAAGATTAGAAGGAATCAATTGGAAGATAGCACATAACTTGCCCTACTAGAACTCTTTAAGACTAATAATAGACCTTTGATGTTAAATTAATCTCAAGAAAAGTAGGAAAACAAAATGTATAAAGAATCATCATATTAGATTAATGTTAAAAACATCTAGCAATTCTCATCAGTTTAGAATAGATCAAGTACTACTCGATACTTAGGCCTAATAATAGATAGTGTCAATTTATGAATTCAAATAACAATAAAAGTTTGGAGATTTGTAAGTAGGATAATTTAGAATAGGAAGGAAAGTGAATCATTATTAAAAGGATTAATGTGTAGATCTTCTAAATCTGTTATCAGTTTTTTTCCCTCACATATTATTGTTTTCCCTCATTTTTTATTGTTTTTCAGGTTACTCATCCCCTATTGGAAGTTAGTTGTGTGTGTTTTGCAAATGTTGATCTGGTCTCTTCACTCAAGATGGTCTTCCACTCCTTTAAGCACGCTTGCTTACCTCAAGTATTATTCTCCCCATGCATTGAATGTATTTATGATGAATAGTAATTCATCAAAATTTGTATAAATTAGTAAGAAAGAATAATATTTATATTGGGGTATGCTCCTTTTAAAATGTACAATATAGAACTTTGGTCTCGGGCAAGACTGGAGGTTTTCTTATTTCGTTCTTTCTTACCAGTGCCCGTTTGAATGGAGATTGTTGTAATAATTCCTTTTTCATTATTTAATATAACACAAGGCTTTGGTCGTTTACCAATATTTTTTTTTTTACAAGAATACAAAAAAAAAATAGAAATTCTTATTTGTAATTCAATTTAATTTTTTAAAATAACTATAAATTAAATTAATATACAAAAACGTCTCAAATAAAGTAAAATAGAAATTTCTATTTTAAATTAGTAAAATTAAATCTAAATTAATATAAAAACAATTTACTAAAGAAAATTGATAATAAACTTGTTAGGGTGTTGGACTTCGAGAGATAATAATAGCAAATATAAAATCTTTAAAAAGACTCTATTAGTTGTCTACCACATCCAACCAACCACCAAAATGTCAACATTGCGATCATCATAAACTATTGAAATCTACTCAACTCGATTGTTAGAAACGTGTAGGATTATTTGAAAGTCTTCATTCAGGAGCACTCACTTGGACATTGGTGACAATTTCAACCAATTCGCTCATTTTATAATATTTAATAAAATTTATAAAAGTAAAATAGTTCTTATTTTTTTTTTAAATCTATTTAATAATTAGTATTAAATAGTCAACATTGTAAACATTATTACTTAGTCATCACTGGAAATAATTGAGGAGATGGATGCGATGGTCATTTTCTTTCTATGAATGGCTCTACCTAGTCCTCTCTTAAGACAGGTCCCCATGTTGTTAGATTGGTGTCCAATGGGCACACACTTTCTTTTTAAAAAAATAGATTTTTTAGGAATATCTTTTAAAAAAAAATCATATATTTTTTCATAAATTTGTTTGGTGGGATTATTTCATTTTAGTAGGAAAATGAAGAGTAGGTTCTTTAGAGCACCAACAAGTTGGAGCTCCTTTTTTATTGAAAAAGCTTACAAATAAACTTTTAGCCTCCTTAGGCATTGGTAAATTGGGAGCATGTCATCAAGGAGGTCTTGGGTTCAAATCTAATTGAAATTAACACATGCTAATAATTAATCTAACAATAATAATAAATAATCTAGGCTTCTGCCCATTACCATTAAAAAAAAACTTTTAGCCTCCTTAAAAAATTTATCATAGGCCTACCCACTCTACAAAAATAGAGCCCAGACCCCTTGCACGGGACACCTGCCTTAGACTTATTGCTCCATATTTTAGTGACAGTCTCATGAAAACAAATTTTGATACTTATTTTTTAAGCATCATTGCTAAATGAAGAATTGTATCCCCTAGCCCTTTTTTGTGAATTGTAACTTAGTATATTATTTATTAATAGAAAATGACTACTCATCAAAAAGATTTGTATGATATTTATTGTAAATAAAATTTAAAAGATAGAATTTAGACAAATAAAAAAAGAAGGAATGAATGAGGTGAAGACATTTGTCATTTTTCCAATAAGGAGTCATTCTCTATTTTCAGCCCACCTCTTTTTCAAAGCTTATTTTGAGATTTTAAGTAGTAGATATACGTAGGTGTTCTATTATTTTAGAAAAAAAATTCCAATTTAGTTTATCTTCTTTACTTGAAAAATACATAGAAATATTGTAGTTGTTCCCTAATGTTTTCTTTTACCACCCCCCCCCCCCCCTCAATTTATTTTTCTCTACCAAACATAAATCATATTCTAAAGTTTGAGAGACATTATTAAAAAAATATACATATTATATGCTAATTCCACATTTTTCATTGGTTGATACAAATTTCCTGGGGATTTTAAGTATTTTTAATTTAAATTAAGAATGGAAAAAACAATCAAACGTACAGTTGTAGTGCAGATGAATTAAATGTGTTTGGCAAAGATAAGAGTGAAATAAATGCTCATAAAAATGAATGACATTTGCAAGAGGACGAAGGCGTCAAATTCCATAATCCAAAAGCTGGAACTGTCGTTGTTAACATTCATACCTTCACGCCACGCCCAGGATGGGCATTTCCTTAAATCACGATGCTTTTATTATTATTTTAATAACAAAAAAGTCTGAATGGAAAAGCTCACTTCACACAATAATATTGATCGCCCAATTTACAGTCACTTTCCACCAACCTTGCCACTTTTATTTAATACTTGTATATGGTATTTTACTTTTCAAATTTCGTATATCGGGTTGATGCCCAATCTTAGAAAAAATATTATCAATTTTATAAGAGTCTTGGAGAATGTTGTGCAAACACTTTAATTTTATTATTCTGTTGCAAACACATCAAACTAAATTAATCTGGTGACACGCATATGTCAAATCCTTTGAAACTTATTTGTGGAGTGTAGGCACACATGGCAAATCCATGCATCACAAATTTACATTAAAAAATACTTTTTCAAACTATCATCACATTATTTAATATATATCATTTTAAAATATATATTTAATTTCAAATGGTTTCAAATATTATTACCCAATTTAAGATATTTCATCATTTAAATATGTATGTTTTATTTATAACATTTTATATTTATGACTATTTTTAATATCATTTTAACTAATTTTTTTACATTCATGTTCTAATGTCATGATAATTAATATCATTTTAACACTTTCAATCAAAAAATAAAATCAATATTATAGATTTAAAATGTTTTACAAAAAATTATTTTATAAACTAAAATTTAATTTTATCTATATATATATATATATATATATATATCTACTTTTTTTATTTCATTTTCATTTTACGAGAAATTATTAAAAATGAATCTTTTAGACATTTCTCAAATTTAAAGAGTAACATGTTTAAAATTTTGAATATTTAAAGCAACTATCATATTTTAAAAAAAAAATTGAAACGTATTAGATAAATTATTTAATCAATTTGAATATTAAAATAGAATTCTTTATTTTTTACAGTTATAAATTTTGTAAATTTATTTAATGTGAAACCTCAAATCTTGAAAGATGTGTTTTGACAATTTAAAATTCAATTTCTAAGACCCAATTATCGCACCAAGATAACTGTGTGTGCCTTCCATACAATTTTAAAAAATTATAACAATTTTAAATTTTATAACTCTCTGTATAATGTAATAAAATAAAGTTCATAATTTTTTGCTTTGTTTTTTAACACATGCTTATAACTACAACCCCTAAAATGATGCAAAAGGCAGGGACTCTAGCTCGCAAAGAACTCTTGTTTTAGGAAAAGATTCTTATTATAAACTTTAAAATATATTGTACGTATGGAATGTTAACACATAAATTGTTCATAAACAAGTGATGGGGTTAGAGCTTTTGTCAACACAACTTTTTATGGTGAAAGGCATGAGAGACGGAGGACTAGTGGTTTTTGATCCTAAATGCTATGAGCATGAGCTCTATTGTACAGGAGGACTGGGAGCTTACAAATGCAGACGGTGCAAAGGAGGTGGAGGCAATATCGGCTATAAGTGTCGATCGTGCCCCAAATTTGTGTTACATGAGATATGCACTGCATGGCATGATGAAGAATGCTACCATCCCTTTTTCCCTAGGACCCCTTCAAGTTTTGTAGCAGGACTCATCTACGGCATGACTGTGATGCGTGTGGAGTGTTGATTCGAGGGTTTCTCTTCCAGTCGAGGGATGATTGGACACTTCACCCGTTGTGCCTCATGCTTCCTAGCCATCTTGAGCATAGCGGTCATGAGCATGCCCTTCGACTTATTAATGAGGAGGGGGGAAATACAGTTGCACGTCGTGTAGGAAGGAGAGTACAAACTATAAATATCAGTGTAGTGAGCTTGCTTACCCATTCACATTGGACATGAACTGTGCTATAATAGGGGAGAGGACCCAATAGTTGTGCACCCTAACTTCACACTTCTCAAAATCCTATGTGGAAATTTCAAATCACTCTCATTTTTTGGTAGTAGCTTACTTGGCAAGTCCCCTGCTTATAACTAAGGTTTCAGAGCCACATCATCAAATATGATGCCACATCAGCATGCTTTTTGTCAAAGTGTCCAAAACAGCCCAAAAAAAAGTGAGACCAATCATAGTGCATTGGAGACCCCCATACTTGTGCAGCTGGTGTGGCATCACACTATTGGTTGTTTTATGGGAAAAGGGACACTTTTCATTCACTTATGGGTAATTATCATTAACAAGAACAACTTTAAAGTCACATCTATTGGTACAATCTTGTCAAAAATGTTGGATGTTAAATCAACAAGTGTGGGTATTAAGTTAACAACTACTGTCACAACCATTGGTACGCGCTCAAGTACTGGGTCCTCTCCACTAGATATGTATGATCTCTCCCAACATGGTATCTCGCAAGTTTACAAGTGAAGCAAAAACCAACGTGCTCTTAGGATGGTTGCTATTGTGGGTGTGAGGACTGAAATCCATAGCAATTGCTAGATATGCAAACAACCCCAAGATGCAGAAATCTATGCGAAAATACATGAAATTTCAAAACTCAAAAGTCAATTTTATTCAAACAAATATAAAATTCAATATCCATTTCTCAAATGGAAAGTCAATACATATCGACAAATAGTCGAGAATAACTAGAAACACAATCATTATTACATATCATTGTTCTTTCTAAATACACTTGGTCATACAAAAAGCTGACCACATATTGATAGCATATACAAAGGAAAGTATAAATGTTGGAAATGACTCATATGAACATAACATCTTTTGCCAAAACTATGTCGACCTACACGTCAAACATGAATGTATCTTCATTACATCATATGATATAAAGCATATATAACATAAATCACATAAAATAACATGCCATCAAACCTTAGTGTCCATCTGCATGTAATCTCATCTCCAAGCCATCAGAAAAATGTCCATCCACTATCATGAGACAAAAGAGTGGTCCAAGCACTTTTACTGCCCAACCATGGTGTGCTTAGCTCCCTGAGGTTCTCCAGTTAAGGAGAACTATCCGACCTTGGCATAAGAAGGTTAGCAACTTGGCACAATTGGATCAGAAAGATCTGGTGCATCCTATGTGCCAAATCTACTTACACATATGTCTAGTAGAAACATACACAAGGATGTGGAAGAGGGAAAATAATGTAATAATAACCAATGCATCTAAAACATATGCATAAAAGTTTTATCGAGCTTGGCCAAGCATCATGAACCAGTTTAGTTAAAAGACTAGTAGGTAATTTAATAAGGAATAATAATAATACACATTTTCCATCAATTACCCTCCTCTTTAAGCCCGCATTCAGCACCCCTCCTAAAATAAATACTTCCTTTTAATACTCAAAGAAGACAAAAGAAAACACAATTTTGTATTACCTACTTTATGAGAAGTAAATAAATTCACTCGTATAACATATTCATCAAACATATATTCTTTGTTACTCTTCAATCTCATTTAAGTTTAGACCAATCATCCACCTAAATTTCTTTTAAACTAATTCCTATTCTAAAATAGTAGTGTGGTTATCTCACTATTTCCTATCACTCCAAGAATAAATATTTTAAACTTTAAAAGAGTTTCCTCAATTTTATTTTAATCCAAATATTTTAAATCTGAAGTAAACATTATAGAAATAGTAAACCTCAAAAAAAAATGGATTATAACCCATGAAGTTAATTGGTTCTGAGAGAAATTGATTTGATTAAATTTGAATTTGTTTAGTTAAAAGCTGAAATATGTTTTACCCAAACTATCTGAATACTAGTTAAAAATGCTATAATTTAAATGAAAGAAAAGTGAAAAAGAAATGTAGCAACAAATACATTAACAGTTCATTTTACAAGGTAATATTTCTATGTTAAACACCATGTGGTTGAAATTAACATTAGCTGCAAAAAAAAATTAAAGACTTTAATAGTCTATTCATTTGCTACCCAATAGTTTTTTTTTTTTGGTGAGAAGTAAAAATATGTAACTATGCCTGAAAATAAGATTGCAAAGGAAATTTTAATATTACTCCAATGTTTTCTCATTTTTTAATAAAATATTCTCCCAGAAAAATCCAAATCTAATAAAATGATTTAATTTTTCAGTCATATCTTTAAATGATCAGGCATCAATGGAGATATAAGATAGTCACAATTGTTGATGTTGATTTATGATAAAAGGCAGAGACATAGTAAATTTAAGTTTCATAATCACACCCCCCCACCCCTCTTTTATTTTTTTTTCAGTCAGCTTAAGAAATTGATCTCAGATTTGTATTAAATTTGCATCTAAAAAGGAAGCCTCTATGAGAATGGTAAAAGAACAAAATTTGTTTGGTTGTACAAATAATCACCCCTATTCCCGATTCAAATGTAACATTTTAAAGAGAAAATAGTTTTTTGTATATCTTCTAACTCATATAAATGAAAAGTCTCAAATCAAAACATAATATTAACTTTCCAGATTAGAAAATAGAGTTGATAAGGAACCTAGAGATGACATCTACTACAGATCTAGTTTTTCCTGAGCCTCCTGCTGCTCTCGTTGTCCAATCTTCCTAAAACTAAATTCTCTTGTAATTTGTCGCTGCTATTTTTTTTCAACTATTCCTTGCAATTGTTGTCCCCTTTTGTTAGAATAAAATCAAGTTTTTCTCAAGGCCTCCAAATTAAAATCTGAATATCCTCCTCCAAATTGTGTTTCTCTCCTCTTTAAAAAAATCTGCTTGCACTCCTCAATAAAAAAAAATGTTCTCCTTCCCCTTTTGCTGAAAACATCCCTCTTCAGAATCGACTTCCTCTCTTTTGAAAATCGTTCTCCTCTCCAATTCGGTTGGTACTTGTATATATGAAACCATTTTCTCCCCTTCTCTTCGAATTTTACTCCCTATTTTATATTTTTGAAAACTCTTCTTCCAACTGGAGCTCCCCTTTTTCCTTGGCATTTCCCTTATATTAACGGCTTCCCTTCCTTTCATGCAACCGGCAACAAATAGATGACTCATAATTTTAAAATTTACACTTGTCCTTTTGAAATAAATAAACTCACTCTTCTATTAAATATAATTTTAAACCACTCAAGATCGCTTCCATCTGATATGTGATTCCCATCATGATCATAAATTTTAAAGTTAGTTAGCAATCAGTTAATTTTTCCTTATTTGGATCTACGGCTACCACTTGGCTCAAAAATTTTAAATAAACTATAAGTTCTATTAAAGCTTCCACATCTAATTTAAATCCACCATTTTCAAAATAAAAATAAAAACTATTAATTACCATTTAATTTTTCTGACTAACTACTACCATTTGAAATTCATGCCTGTAATTACTAAGGGAAAAATACATTGAAAGTATAATACTTATTTTATATTCTAAATTATAATATTTCTAAGGAAATAATATTTAATCATTCATTTTATTTTATTTTTCATTTACGCCACATTATCATAAACAAAACATTTAATCCATCTAGATTAATTAAAATTCAAAGTAGATGATTTAAATTCAAATAAAAACAACTGTGTGTGTGTGTGTGTGTGTGTGTGTGTGTGTGTGTGCATGCGTGCAGCTACACCATACAAATTCTAGACCAAACCTACCAAGGAGCTAAACTCCTCTACCTCAACCACCCTTCCGCCTTCAGTACCTGCACACTCACAAACTTGACATCATCCAATGCGTCAGTAATGTCATCATCATAATTAATAAATAATATCTTAAATAAAAAATTTTAAAACATTCAACATGCATCATTAGGTATAAAGATATAAATGAAATCACAATTTTAACAGTCATGTTGATATCTCATAAGCTCAACTTATAACGACTTATCATAATGAAAAAATAATTTAACATTACCATCTAATAACATATATGACAAAATTCTAATCAAAGTCTATAAATTATTCGACTCAAGTTGAGTCATACATAGTCTTAGTCAAAAGGTCAATCACGCAATTTAGTCCGTATAAAAAGCATGTCAAAATTTGAGTCATGACATCCCTCCCCACTAGGAAGAGACATCGACCCGATGTCCATCAATATCCAATGTTTAGCATAAATAAAGGAAATACAATAGCAAGAAAAGTACTAATCTAAGTAAAAATATGTGGAAAGTACTAATGCATAACATCAGCATCCTCCCACATAGCACTGTCAAAAAAGAATTGGTCCCATTGGACCTTATACTGCAAGATGTCTCTATCATGCACTCGGATAGTGCGCTCATCCACGAAGCAAGTAGGTAACACCTGCATTACCCCCAGATCCTAAACTTGCAAGGCACGCCAATCAAGAATATGAGATGCATCCGGATGATATGGATTCAACAATGAAACATGAAAAATTTATGGATACGGGCTAGAGCTAGTGGCAGAGCAAGTCGATGAGCCATAGGACTTATGACCTACAAAACATCAAAAGGTTTAACATATCTCGGTGCAAGCTTAGAAGACTTTCTGAAAGAGATTGAACTCTTATGTGGACACACACATAGGAAAACCTTGTCCCCAACTTGAAACTGTCTAAAAGTACATTTCCTATCTGCATAGCTCTTTTGCCTATCTACAACTTCCTTCAGGCGGGCACAAATCATAACTATCTGTTCTTCCATCTTCTTGAGCATCTTAGGACCAATCACAACTCGATCCTCCACTCTATCCCAACTGATAGGTGTATGAAATTTATGCCCATAAAGTGTCTCAAAAGGAGCCATTCACAAAGATGCATGATAAGAATTATTATATGTGAACTCAACCAAGGGTAGGTATTCTTCCCACTTATATTGATGATCCATGCAATACATATGAAGTAAATCTTCTACAACCTGATTCACCCTCTCTATCTGACCATCAGTTTATGGATGATAAGCAATGTTGAAATTTAATTGAGTCCCCAATGAAGCATTCAATGTCATCCAGAACCTTGACATCATTCTTGTGTCTCTATCAAAGATGATAGTCTCGGGTACACCATGTAGCCTGAATACCTCTTGCACAAACTTCTTGGCTAATGCCAATGATCCATCCTTCAAACTTCTTGGTATAAAATGTGCAACCTTGGTCAACTTATTGACCACAACTAATATAACATCATGCCTCTGCCTAGTCATAGGCAAACCCTGTATAAAATCCATAGAAATCACTTGCCAATTGTACTCTGATATGCCATGAGGATATAACAATCCAGTTGGATGAATATGCTCAGCCTTAACTCACTAGCATTCTAAACACTGAGCAACAAAAGTGGTCACATTACGCTTTAACCTTGGCCAAAAATAAAGTGGCCTCATATTTGCAACCATCTTAGTCACTCCAAGGTGACCTAAATAAGGAGTATTATGCATTTCCTCCATCACAATTTTCCTCAACCCTGCACGCTTGGGAATATACATATGACCCTGATATCTCAAAAGACCCTCTGTTTCAAAACTATATTTGTCAAAATGATGGTTAGATAGATCAGTGTGCAATGTGGTTTTAACCATCTCATAATGGTCATCACCTGCGAGGTTTTCAATAACGTGTATTTTTAGTCATGTTCTAGTAGTAGATATAGCAGATATATGTCTTCTCCTACTGAGAGCATCAGCCACCCTGTTCTCTTTACCCTTAATGTACTCAATATCAAAATCATACTCACTGAGGAATTCAAGCCAACGCCTCTGTCTGGCATTCAAATTTGGTTGAGTAAAGATGTATCTCAAACCCATATGATCTGTTTTTAGCTCAAACAGTTTACCAATAACGTAATGCCTCCACATTTGTAATGCATGAACAATGGCAGCCAACTCAATATCATGAGGTGCATAATTAACCTCATGTTGCTTTAGCTTACGAGACTCATAAGCTACAACTCTACCTTCTTGCATCAAAACTTGACCTAAACCATCACCTGAAGCATTGGTTATCATGATGAAATGCCCATTGGGATCGAGAATCACAAGAATAGGAGTGGAGGTGAGCTTCTATTTCAATAACTAAAAAGCTCTATCACACTCATCATTCCACACATATCTTTTCCCTTTCCATTGTAGTGAGGTAATGGGTGCTGCAATTTTTTAAAATCCCTCTACGAATTTTTGATAATAGCCTGCCAAACCCATGAAGCTCCGAATTTCACTCACATTTTGAGGAATCAGCCATTTAAGAATAGCCCTAATCTTGGAAGGATCCATTGAAACTCCATCAGCAGTGATGATGTGTCCAAGGTAGTGAATTTGTTTATGATAAAATGTGCACTTGGCAAGCTTTGCATACAACTTCCTATCACGAAGGCACTGCAATACAATACACAAGTGATCCTCATGCTCCTCCATAGATTTTGAATAAATAAGAATATCATTAATGAAGATTTCAACAAACTTATCCAAAAAATCTCAAAACACACTGCTCATGAGATTGATGAATGTTGCAGGTGCATTCGTAATACCAAAAGGAAAAATTACAAACTCATAGTGCCCATACCGTGTTTTGAAAGCTGTCTTAGCTATGTCTTTGTCCTTAATCCATAGTTGATGATGCCCAGATCGTAGATCTATCTTTGAAAATACCTTAGCCCCTTTCATTTGATCAAAAAGTTCATCTATTCGTGGAAGTGGATATATGTTCTTTATGGTAACCTTGTTTAACATCCTGTAATCAATGCATAGGCGCAAGGTTCCATCCTTTTTCTTTACAAAAATCACCGGTGCTCCCCATGGTGACATGCTTGGACGTATAAATCCTTTGTCCAACAACTCTTGCAATTAAACCTTGAGTTTGTACATCTCAGTAGTGGTCATCCTATAAGGTGCCTTAGATTGTGGCTCAGCTCTTGGCTTAGTATCAATGTAGAAATCAAACTCTCTCTTAGGTGGTAACTCGGGTAAATCTTCTGGAAAGTCATCCCAAAACTCTTGCAATATTGGATAATCATCAATGGAAGGTATAGAATCTTCAAGATCTTTAATAGGTGCAACAAAAAGCTTACAACCCTTTCTCTTAGCCTTCTTCAACTGCATAGTTGAAATATGCCTAAGGGTATGTGCAAGATCATGGTGTACCAAACTATGGCCTTAAGTGGCAGTGAAAAATCACCAAATCAAGGTTATGTCAACTTGACACATAATTTTAAAGTGGTTATGGAATATATATCAAAAAGTTGTAAGAAAATAATCTATAGGAAATTGAATGTAGTTTCTAAACTACTAGGCCTTATCAAAAGAAAAAAATAATTGATTGGTTAAAAGTTTGAATTTTAATGTAGTACTACGAAAATTTCAAGGCGAAAATAAAAAGTAGGTGTATGTCTGACCACCTTAATCAAAATCAAATGAGAATATTTTTTTAATATAATTATAGATATGAAAAGTAGACTCATGCTCGGATGTGACACATATTTTTCGATATTTTTATTCCAAATAAATAATTAAATATGAATTTTTGACCAAAACTTTTTTGGAAAAAAAAAGTCCCGTGTCTGACCACCTTAACTAATAGAAAATTTAACCAAATTTAATTTATTTTATTTTTTTCTTATACTAGGCGAAGCATAGAATGTGACGCAACTTTTAGATTTAAAAAATGTTATACCATTTGAAAGTTATAGCTATTTTTCAATCAGTATGTCAATCAACACTTTACAATAATCTTCATTGATAATTAACTAATAAATACTTATTGAACTCGAAATTTGACAGAAATTATATCGATGGAATCTCGAGAGTGATATTAAAAAACTTGTTTTGTTTCATTCAATTTCGATCAAAATAACATTGTCAGAAGGCTACCCAAAGTCTGAATATCACTAAAACCCTCTTCAAACACGTCTTTTGGGTTGACCAGGTAGGCTTGGTAAATACCAAGCCTAATCGGAAATCAGATATGGCTCGGTGAATTTTGGTGAGAAATTTGAAATCCCAACCCATTTTGGAGGGAAAATCGGATTTAAGAGTTATAGCTTATGATTTATAAATTACTTTTGTTATATTACTATGTAAATATGTAGTATAATATATATTATATATGTAATAACGTAATGTAAAGATATAACATATAAAATATTAATATATAATAATATATTATGTTACTCTTATTATAATCTATAAACAAAATTTATATTATTATTATTTTTACTAAATATAATAACGTAATATCTATATTATATATAAGTATGTTATTAATATATATATATATAATAACGTAATATTTGTATTAAATATAATAACGTAATATATATGTTATTAATATATATAATAACGTAATATTTTTATTAAATATTATATATATATATATGTATGTATGTATGTATGTATGTATGTATGTATGTATGTATGTTATTAATATATATGTATATTATTAATATATATGAGTCAAAAGGGGTCATAGGTTAACCTATGACCCCCTTCGACCCATTACATAACGACATATGTCCCTAGGAGTCCTAGGACCCCTAGTGGCATAATAGAATCGTTCTTATGGGTCGAAGGGGGTCATAGGTTGAACTATGACCCCCTTCGACCCATTAAATGATGACATATGTTCCTAGGATCTAGGACCCCTAAGGACATATTACAATCATTCTTATGGATCAAAGGGGATCATAGGTTGACCTATGACCCCCTTTGACCCATTAAATGATGACATATGTCCTTAGGGGTCCTAGGACCCCTAGGGACATATTAGAATCGTTCATATGGGTCAAAGGGTGTCATAGGTTGACTTATGACCCCCTTCGACCCATTACATGATGACATATGTCCCTAGGGGTCCTAGCACCCCTAGGGACATATTAGAATCGTTCATATGGGTCGAAAGGAGTCATAGGTTGACTTATGAACCTGTTCAATCCATTGCATAACGACATATGTCCCTAGGGGTCCTAGGACCCCTAGGGACATATTAAAATCATTCCTATGAGTCGAAGGGGGTCATAGGTTGACCTATGACCCCCTTCGACACATTACATGATGACATATGTCCTTAGGGGTCCTGGGACCCCTAGGGACATATTAAAATGGTTCATATGGGTCAAAGAGGGTCATATGTTGACCTATGACCCCCTTCGACCCATTACATGAAGACATATGTCCCTAGGGGTCCTAGGACCCCTAGGGACATATTAGAATCATTCATTTGGGTCCCATTAAATGACGACATATGTCCCTACGGGTCCTAAGACCCATAGGGACATATTAGAATTGTTCATATGGGTCAAAGGGGGTCATAGGTTGACCTATGACCCCCTTCGACCCCTTAAATGATGACATATGTCCCTAGGGGTCCTAGGACCCCTAGGGACATATTAGAATGTTCATATGGGTCAAAAGGGGGTAATAGGTTGACTTATGACCCCCTTTGACCCATTACATAACGACATATGTCCCTAGGACCCCTAGGGACATATGAGAATCGTTCTTATGGGTCAAAGGGGGTCATAGGTCAACCTATGACCCCCTTCAACGCATTACATGATGACATATGTCCCTAGGGGTCTTAAGACCCCTAGAGAAATATTAGAATCGTTCTTATGGGTCAAAGGTGGTCATAGGTTGACCTATGACCCGCTTCGACCCATTACATGATGACATTTGTCCCTAGTGGTCCTCGGAACCCTAGGGACATATTAGAATCATTCTTATGTGTCTAAAGATGGTCATAGGTTGACTTATGACCCCTTTTGACCCATTACATGATGACATATGTCCCTAGGGGTACTAGAACCCCTAGGGACATATTTGAATGCTTTTTATGGGTCAAAGGGGGTCATAGGTCCCTTCGACCCATTACATGACAACATATGTCCAAAAGGGTCCTAGGACCCCTAAAGACATATTAGAATTGTTCTTATGGATCAAAGGGGGCCATAGGTTGACCTATGACCCCTTTCGACCCTTTACATAACGACATATGTCCTTAGGGGTCCTAGGAACCCTAGGGACATATTAAAATCGTTCTTATGGGTCAAAGGGGGTCATAGGGTGACCTATGACAACCTTTGACCCATTAAATGATGACATATGTCCCTAGGGGTCGTAGGACCCCTAGGGACATAATTAGAATCACTCTTATGGGTCAAAGGGAGTCATAGGTCAACCTATGACCCCTTTCGACACATTACATGACGACATATGTCCCTAGGGGTCATAGGACATCGAGGGACATATTACTATGGTTCATATTTGTCAAAGGGGGTCATAGGTTGACCTATGACCCCCTTCGACCGATTAAATGATGACATATGTTCCTAGGACCCCTGGAGACATTGTGAATTGTTCATATGGGTCAGACGGGGTCATAGGTTGACCTATGACCCCCTTTGACCCATTAAATGATGACATATGTCCTTAGGGGTCCTAGGACCCCTAGGAACATATTAAAATTGTTCATATGGGTCAAAGGGTGTCATAGGTTGACTTATGACTCCCTTTGACCCATTACATGATGACATATGTCTCTAGGACCCCTAGGGACATATGAGAATCATTCTTATGGGTCAAACGGGGTCATAGGTCCCTTCGACACATTACATGACAACATATGTCCCTAGGGGTCCTAGGACCCCTACAGACATATTAGAATCGTTTATATAGGTCGAAGGGGGTCATAGGTTGACCTATGATCCCCTTCGACCCATTAAATGATGACATATGTCCCTAGGGGTCCTAGAACCCCTAGGGACATAGTATAATTGTTCATATAGGTCAAAGGGGGTCATAGGTCCCTTTGACTCATTACATGATGACATATGTCCCTAGGACCCCTAGGGACATATAAGAATCATTCTTATGTGTCAAAGGGGGTCATAGGTTGACCTATGACCCCCTTTGATGCATTACATGATGACATATGTCCCTAGGGGTCCTAGGACCCCTAAGAAAATATTAGAATCATTCTTATGGGTCAAAGGTGGTCATAGTGATCTATGACCTGCTTCAACCCATTACATGATGACATATGTCCCTAGGGGTCCTCGAAACCCTAGGGATAGATTAGAATCGTTCTTATGGGTCTTTGACCCATTACATTATGACATATGTCCCTAGGGGTCCTAGGAATCCTAGGGACATATTAGAATGCTTCTTATGGGTCAAAGGGGGTCATAGGTGGACCTATGATCCTCTTCGACCCATTACATGATGACATATGTCCAAAGGGGTCCTAGGACCCCTAGGGACATATTAGAATCATTCTTATGGATCGAAGGGGGTCATAGGTTGACCTATAAACCCCGTTGACCCTTTACATGATGACATATGTCCCTAGGGGTCCTAGGACCCCTAAGGACATATTAGAATCGTTCTTATGGGTCAAAGGCCATCATAGGGTGACCTATGACACCCTTCGACCCATTACATGATGACATATGTCCCTAGGGGTCCTAGGACCCCTAAGGACATATTAGAATCATTCTTATGGGTCAAAGGGGGTCATAGGTCAACCTATGACCCCCTTTGACCCATTACATGATGACATATGTCTTTAGGGGTCATAGGACACCTAGGGACATATTAGAATTATTCAAATGGGTCAAAGGGGGTTATATGTTGACCTATGACCCCCTTTGACCCATTACATTATGACATATATCCTTAGGACCCCTAAGGACATATGAGAATCATTCTTATGAGTCAAAGGGGGTCCTAAGTTGACCTATGACCCCCTTTGACACATTACATGACAACATATGTCCCTAGGGGTCCTAGGACCCCCACAAAAATATTAGAATCGTTTATATGGGTTGCAAGGGGTTATAGGTTGATCTATGATCCCCTTCGACCCATTAAATGATGACATATGTGCCTAGGGGTCCTAGGACCCCTAAGGACATATTAAAATTGTTCATATAGGTGAAATGGGGTCATAGGTTGACCTATGACACCCTTTCAACCTATGACCCCCTTTGACTCATTACATGACGAAATATGTCCCTAGGACCTCTACGGACATATGAGAATCATTCTTATGGGTAAAAGGGTGTCATAGGTTGACCTATGACCACTTTCGATGCATTACATGACGACATATGTCCCTAGGGTTTCTAGGACCATTAGAGAAATATTATAATCATTCTTATGGGTCAAAGGTGGTCATAGTGACCTATGACCCGCTTCGACCCATTACATGATGACATATGTCCCTAGGGGTCCTCGAAACCCTAGGGACATATTAGAATCATTCTTATGGGTCTAAGGGGGTCATAGGTTGACCAATGACCCATTACATGATGACATATGTCCTTAGGGGTCCTAGGACCCCTAGGGACATATTAGAATGCTTCTTATGGGTCAAAGGTTGACCCCCTTGAACTCATTACATGACCCCCTTCAACCCATTACATGACCTATGACCCCCTTTGACCCATTAAATGATGACATAGGTCCCTAGGGTGACCTATGACCCTCTTTGACCCATTAAATGATGACATATGTCCCTAGGGGTCCTAGGACCCCTAAGGACATATTAGAATTGTTCTTATGGGTCAAAGGAGGTTATAAGTTGACCTATGACCCCCTTAACCCATTACATGACGACATATGTCCCTAGGGGTCATAAGACACCGAAGGACATATTAGAATTGTTCATATGGGTCGAAGGGGGTCATAGGTTGACCTAGGGGTCATAGGACATCGAGGGACATATTAAAATTGTTCATATGTGTCAACCTATGACCCCCTTCAACCCATTAAATGATGACATATGTCCCTAGGGGTCACTTCGATCTATTAAATGATGACATATGTCCCTAGGGATCTTAGGACCCCTAGGGACATATTAGAATTGTTCATATGGGTCAAAGGGGGTCATAGGTTGGCCAATGACACCGTTTGACCCATTACATGATGACATATGTCCCTAGGACCCTTAGGAACATATGAGAATCATTCTTATGAGTCAAAGGGGGTCATAGGTTGACCTATGATCTCCTTTGACACATTACATGATGACATATGTCCCTAAGTATCCTAGGACCCCTAGGGACATATTAGAATCGTTCATATGGGCCGAAGGGGGTCATAGGTTGGCCTATGATCTCCTTCAACCCATTAAATGATAACATATGTCCCTAGCGGTCCTAGTTCCCCTAGGGACATATTAGAATTGTTCATATGGGTCAAAGGGGGTCATAGGTCCCCTTTCACCAACTACATGATGACAAATGTCCCTAGGACCCCTAAAGACATACGAGAATCATTCTTATGGGTGAAAGGGGGTCATAGGTTGACCTATGACCCCCTTTGACCCATATGAATGATTCTAATATGTCCTTAGGGGTCCTAGGACCCCTAGGGATATATGTCATCATTTAATGGGTCAAAAGGGGGTCATAGGTCAACTTATAACCTCCTTTGACCCATAAGAACAATTCTAATATGTCCTTAGGGGTCCTAGGACCCCTAGGGACATATGTCGTCATTTAATGGGTCAAAGGGGGTCATAGGTCACCCTATAACCCTCTTTGACCCATAAGAAAGATTCACATATGTCCCTAGGGGTCCTAGGACCCCTAGGGACATATGTCATCATGTAATTGGTCGAAGGGGGTCATAGGTCAACCTATGACCCCCTTTGACCCATAAAAATGATTCTAATATGTCCCTAGGGGTCCTAGGACCCCTAGGGATATATGTTGTCATTTAATGTGTTGAAGGGGGTCATAAGCCAACCTATGACCTCCTTTGACCCATATGAATGATTCTTAAGACATATGTCGTCATTTAATGGGTCTAAGAGTTTCATAGGTCACCTTATGACCCCCTTTGACCCATAAGAACGATTCTAATATCTCCCTAGGGGTCCTAGGACACCTAGGGATATATGTCATCATGTAATTGATTGAAGGAGTTCATAGGTCAACCTATGATCCCCTATGACCCATAAGAACAATTCTAATATGTCCCTAGGGGTCTTAGGACCCCTAGGGATATACGTCATCATTTAATGGGTTGAAGGGGTCATTGGCCAACCTATGACCCCCTTTGACCCATGTGAATGATTCTAATATGTCCCTAGGGGTCCTAGGACCCCTAGGGACATATGTCATCATTTAATAGGTCAAAGGGGGTCATAGGTCAACCTGTGAACCCCTTTCACCCATATGAAGCATTCTAATATGTCCGTAGGCGTCCTAAGACCCCTAGAGACATATGTCATCATGTAATTGTTCAAAGGGGGTCATAGGTCACCCTATGACCCCCTTTGAACCATAAGAATGATTTTAATATGTCCCTAGGGGTTCTAGGACCCCTAGGGACATATGTTGTCATTTAATGGGTCAAAGGGCGTCATAGCTCAACCTATGACCCCGTTTGACCCATATGAAGCATTTTAATATGTCCCTAGGGGTCCTAGGACCAATAGAGACATATATCATCATGTAATGTGTCGAAGGTGGTCATAGGTCAACCTATGATTCCCTTTGACCCATACGAACAATTCTAATATGTCTCTAGGGGTCCTAGGAGCCCTAAGAACATATATCATCATTTAATGGGTCGAAGGGACCTATGACCCCCTTTGACCCATATAAATGATTCTAATATGTCCCTAGGGGTCCTAAGACCCCTAGGGACATATGTTGTCATGTAATGGGTCGAAGGGGGTCATAGGTCGACATATGACCCCCTTTGACCCCATATGAACAATTGTAATATGTCCATAGGGGTCCTCGGACCCCTAGGGACATATGTCATCATGTAATGGGTCATGAGCGATTCTAAGATGTCTCTAAGAGTCCTAGGACCCCTAGGGACATATGTCATCATGTAATGGGTCGAAGGGGTTCATAGGTCAACCTATGACCCCCTTTGACCCATAAGAATGATTCTAATATGTTCCTAGGGGTCCTAGGACCCCTAGGGACATATGTCATCATTTGATGGGTCGAAAGGGGTCATAGGTCAACCTATGACCCCCTTTGACCCATATGAATGAATCTAATATGTTCCTAGGGGTCCTAGGACCCCTAGGGACATATGTCATCATGTAATATGTTGAAGGGAGTCATAGGTCAACCTATGACCCCCTTTAAGCCATAAGAACGATTCTAATATGTCCTTAAGGGTCCTAGGACCCCTAGGGAGATATTTCATCTTTTAATGGGTCAAAGGGGGTCATAGGTCAACCTATGACCCCTTGGACCCATATGAAGCATTCTAATATGTCCTTAGGGGTCCTAGGACCCCTTTGGACATATGTCATCAGGTAATGGATCGAAGGGGGTCATAGGTCACCCTATGACCCCCTTTGACCCATTAGAAGGATTCTAATATGTCCCTAGTGGTTTTAGGACCCCTAGGGACATATGTCATCATGTAATGGGTCGAAGGGGGTCATAGATCATTGTATGACCCCCTTTGACCCATAAGAATGATTCTAATATGTCCTTGGGGGTCATAAGACCCTTAGGGACATATGTCATCATTTAATGGGTTGAAGGATGGCATAGATCAACCTATGACCCCCTTTGACCCATTAGAATGATTTTAATATTTTTCTAAGTGTCCTAGGACCCGTAGGGACATATGTTGTCATTTAATGGGTCAAAGGGGGTCATTTGTCAACCTATGACCCCCTTTGACCCATATGAATGATTCTAATATGTCCCTAAGGGACATATGTCATCATGTAATGGGTCGAACGTAGTCATAGGTCAACCTATGATCCCCTTTGACCCGTATGAATGATTCTAATATGTCCTTAGGGATCCTAGGACCCCTGGGGACATATGTCATCATTTAATGGGTTGAAGGGGGTCTTAGGTCAACCTAGGACCCCCTTTGACCCATATGAATGATTCTAATATGTCCCTAGAGGTCCTAGGACCCTTAGGGATATATGTCATCATTTAATGGGTCGAAGGGGGTCATAGGTTAACCTATGACCCTCTTTGACCCATATGAATCATTCTAATATGTCCTTAGGGGTCCTAGGACCCCTAAAGACATATGTCGTCATGTAATGGGTCAGGGGGGTTATAGATCAACCTATGACCCCCTTTGATCCATAATAACGATTCTAATATGTCCGTAGGGGTCCTAGGACCCCTAGGTACATATGTCATCATTTAATGGGTTGAAGGGGGTCATAGATCAACCTATGACACCCTTTGACCCATATGAAGCATTCTAATATGTCCCTAGGGGTCCTAGGACCCCTATGGACATATGTCATCATTTTATGTGTTGAAGTGGGTCATAAGTCAACCTATGACCCCCTTTGACCCATAAGAACGATTCTAATATGTCCCTAGGGGTCCTAGGACCCCTAGGGAGATATGTCGTCATGTAATGGGTTAAAGGGGGTCATAGGTCACCCTATGAGCCCCTTTGACCCATAAGAATGATTATAATATTTCCCTAGGGGTCCTAGGACCCCTAGGGACATATGTCATCATTTAATGGGTCAAAGGGGGTCATAGGTCAACCTATGACCCCCTTTGACCCATATGAAGCATTCTAATATGTCCCTAAGGGTCCTAGGATCCTTAGGGACATATGTCATCATGTAATGTGTCGGAGGGGTTCATAGTTCACCCTATGACGCCTTTCAAACCATATAAGAGATTCTAATATGTCCCTAGGGGTCTTAGGACGCTTAGGGACATATGTCATCGTAGAATGTGTCGAAGGGGGTCATATGTCACCCTACGATCCCTTTCGACCCATATGAATGATTCTAATATGTCCCTAGGGGTCTTAGGACCCCTAAGGACATATGTCATCATGGAATGTGTCGAAGGTGGTCATAGGTCACCCTATGACCCCCTTCGACCCATATGAATGATTCTAATATGTCCCTAGGGGTCCTAGGACCCCTAGTGACATATGTCATCTTGTAATATGTCAAAAGGGTTCATAAGTCATCCTGTGACCCCCTTTGACCCATATAAACTATTCTAATATGTCCCTAGGGGTCTTAGGATCCCTTAGGGACATATGTCATCATGGAATGGGTCGAAAGGGGTCATAGGTCATCCTGTGAGCCCTTTCAACCCATATAAATGACTCCAATAGAAATAATATAGTAAAAATAATAATAATAACATAATATATTATTATATATTAATAGATTATATATTATATATTTACGTTACGTTATTATATATATATATATATATATATATATATATATATATATATATATATATATATATATATATATATATATATAATATTATATAATTATATAATATATAGATTATATATTATTTTATATATAATAGTTATGTTATTATATTATATATTTATAGATTATATATTATATCTTTACATATTTCATAACTCAAATTAGTTATATCACTTACAAATTCATTTTTCCCTCTAATTTTTGTGCCTTTTCCCTCCAATTTTTATGCCGCCGATATCGGATATCGGCTCTAATATCGGATATCTAATCTCAAATCGGATATCTGATAAGGCTTGGGCCTTACTTTCTAGGTTTGGTACTTGGATAGGTAAAAAAAAGTTGGAGTGGATTTTGAAGCGCTTTTAGACATGTTCAAACTCTTTTTTTTTCACATCGCCACTTTTTGGCACACCATGATCCTGCACATACCCCTAAGCACTATTGGCCTCTTAATCTCATTCACTATTACTAGATTTCCAAAATCATCTAGGCATTCAACTAGCTTATCTTTGCAATTTACTATTGCTTTATGCTCAATTAGCCAGTTTATACCAAGTATGACATCATATGACCCAAGTGGAGCTACATAGAGATTTACTTGCATGTGAAAAGGTCAAAGTTCTAACTCACTGCAGGATAGACATTGTTCTACTCAACACTCTATCTGATTTCCATACTCAACTAACCAAGGTTTTTCCATGTAACCAGCTCTAATTGGAAGTTTAGCTACTACACTAGGATCTACAAAAGACTCTATAGCACCAGTATCAATCAAAATAGAGACTTCATGAGCATAGAGCTTACCAGTCAACTACAAAGGAGCTACTTGAAACTTTGCTTGCCTATGGTCCACAATTGCATGAATTTGGTGTTGAACCTTTGGTCCATTCCTAAGTGCACTCCTTTGAGGGAATCTAGCCACATAGTGATTACCTCCGCATATAAAGCAACCATCATGAGGTCTTGTTTGAGCTATTGATTTATCATTCCTGTTCCAATTCCTGTTATTGCCACCATTGTTATTCTTATTGTTGTTACCTCCTCTACCCCTATTTTGACCCTGGAAATTCCTGTTATTACCCTTCTAAGAATCTTCTTGTCCTTTTCCTTTCATGTTATACATCTGTTATCGACCACCCTGCTGCTTATTATTATCCTAAAATTTTCTCTTAAAAGATCGATTATTGTAGGCTTTTACTGGAGCTGAATCTTTCAATTCTTGTTCCTATTTTAGTGCCTTTCTTAGTACATAGTCCATAGATTATAGCTCATGCATCTCCACCTCATTATAGATTTCTGGGCGTAACCCCATGATGAACTTGTGAGTCCTAAATAATTCATCATTTTGGTACTAAGGAACGTATTTAACCAGATGGAAAAATCATTCATGATACTGTGTGACTGACATGACTCCCTGAATCAATTTATAGAACTTTGATGCCTTCTTATCATAAAATAGCTGAGGTAATCATCACTTATGGAAACACTGTAAGAAATCTTCCCATGATATCTCACCATGCTGTAATTTCTTCTCAGCCATAACATTTTTCCACCATGTTGTTGCTTCAACAACCAACTAAAAATTAGCCCATACTGCTCTGGACTTCCCGGTGAAATTATGAACATGAAAATATTTTTCCATGGTGGCTATCCAAGCTTCTGCTTCTTCACCTGTAGTCTTACCATTAAAGGTAGGAGGTGTGACCTTCTTGAGGTCCTTGCAGAGATCTTCTACTATTTGGACTCTGTCATGAACTAGTCCAGCCATCCTATGGTTAGCTTCTTCCTTCTTCTATTCTTCAATCCTTCGATCTTCCTCATGTTTCCTTTGAGCCTCAAGCATTTGGTCCTCCTCTCTTTTCTTCTGTGCTTCTTTCTACTGATGC
Organism: Cupressus sempervirens; assembly: GCA_028749045.1. NCBI lineage: Eukaryota > Viridiplantae > Streptophyta > Pinopsida > Cupressales > Cupressaceae > Cupressus > Cupressus sempervirens. The sequence continues at coordinate 599,107,748 of CM053791.1, read as the reverse complement.
AAAGTTTCTCTGCGTTCATCCTCCTCATCCTATCGTCCTCTTATGGGATTTTCCATGTCATCCATGCGCTATCTCTGCTGAGTGAGGAGTGGCAAAATTTGGTCAAGCCTTTGGTTTTCAGGCTCATCCTTAGGACCATTGTTGTTTCCAGCCCTATTGGCTCTACTAGAATACATGATGACAGGTCACTCTTGTACCAAGAGTAAACTATGCAACATTAGCATCAGTAAGACCCTAGGTCCTAGTGTTTAACATAACTCTGATACCACATGTAAGGACTGAAATCCACAACAATTGCCAGCTATGCAAACAACCCCAAGATGCGGAAATATATGCGAAAATACATGAAATTTGAAAAGGCAAAAGTCAATTTTATTCACACAAATATAAAATTCAATATCCATTTCTCAGATGGAAAATCAATACATATCGATAAATAGTTGAGAATAACTGGAATCACAATCATTATTACATATCATTGTTCTTTCTAAATACACTTGATCATACAAAAAGCCGACCACATATCGATACCATATACAAAGCAAAGTATAAATGTTGGAAATGACTCATATGAACATAACATCTTTTGCCAAAACTATGTCAACTTGCACGTCAAACATGAATGTATCTTCATTACATCATATGATATAAAGCATATATAACATAAATCACATAAAATAACATGCCATCGAACCTTAGTGTCCATCTGCATGTAATCTCATCTTTGAGCCATCGGAACAATGTCCATTCGCTATCATGAGACGAAAGAGTGTTCTAAATGCTTTTACTGCCCAACCATGGAGTGGTTAGCTCCCCTAGGTTCTCTAATTAAGGAGAACTACCCGACCTTGGCACGAGAAGGCTAGTAACTCGGCACAATTGGATTGAAAAGATCTAGTGCAGCCTATGTGCCAAATCTACTTACACATATGTCTAGTAGAAACATACACAAGGATGTGGAAGAGGGAAAAAAATGTAATAATAACCAATGCATCTCAAACATATGCATAAAAATTTTATTGAGCTTGGCCAAGCATCATGAACCAGTTTAGTTAAAAGACTGGTAGGTAATTTAATAAGGAATAATAGTAATACACATTTTCCATCAATTACCCTCCTCTTTAAGCCCACATTTAACACCCCTCCTAAAATAAACACTTCCTTTTAATACTCCAAGAAGACAAAAGAAAACACAATTTAGTATTACCTACTTTATGAGAAGTAAATAAATTCACTAGTATAACATATTCATCAAAAATATATTCTTTGTTACTCTTCAATCTCATTTAAGTGTAGACCAATCATCCACCTAAATTTCTTTTACACTAATTCCTATTCTAAAATAGTAGTGTGGTTATCTCACTATTTCCTATCACTCCAAGAATAATTATTTTAAAATTTAAAAGAGTTTCCTCAATTTTATTTTAATCCAAATATTTTAAATTTGAAATAAACATTACAAAAATAGTAAACCTAAAAAAAAAAAAAAAAGGATTATAACCCATGAAGTTAATTGGTTCTGAGAGAAATCGATTTGATTAAATTTGAATTTATTTAGTTAAAAGCTGAAATCTGTTTTACCCAAACTATATGAATACTAGTTTAAAATACTACAATTTAAATGAAAGAAAAGTGAAACAGAAATGCAGCAACAAATAAATTAATAGTTTATTTTACAAGTTATATTTCTATGTTAAACACCATGTGGTTGAAATTAACATTAGCTGCATTTTTTAAAAAAGACTTTAATAGTCTATTCATTTGCTACCCAACAATTTTTTTTTTTTTGGTAAGAAGTAAAAATATGTAACTATGCGTGAAAATAAGATGGCAAAGGAAATTTTAATATTACTCCAATGTTTTCTCATTTTCTACTAAAATATTCTTCTAGCAAAATCCAAATCTAATAAAATGATTTAATTTTTAAGTCATATCTTTAAATGATCAGGCATCAATTGAGATATAAGATAGTCACAATTGTTGATGCTGATTTATGATAAAAGGCAAAGACGTAGTAAATTTAAGTTTCATAACCCTTTTTTTTTCTAGTCAGCTTAAGAAATTGATCTCAGATTTGTATTAAATTTGCATCTAAAAAGGAAGCCTCTATGAGAATGGTAAAAGAACAAAAAATGTTTGGTTGTACAAACAATCACCCCTATTCCCGATTCAAATGTAACATTTTAAAGAGAAAATAATTTTTTGTATATCTTCCAACTCATATAAATGAAAAGTCTCAAATCAAAACATAATATTAACTTTCTAGATGAGAAAATAGAGTTGATAAGGAACCTGGAGATGACGTCTACTACAGATCTAGTTTTTCCTGAGCCTCTTACTGCTGTCGTTGTCCAATCTTCCTAAAACTAAATTCTCTTGTAATTGCCGCTGCTATTTTTTTTCAATTGTTCCTTGCAATTGTTGTTCCCTTTCGTTGGAATAAAATCAAGTTTTTCTCAAGGCCTCCAAATTAAAATTTGAATATCCTCCTCCAAATCGTGTTTCTCTCCTCTTTAAAAAAATCTACCTGCACTCCTCAATAAATAAATAAAACATTCTCCTTCCCCTTTTGCTGAAAACATCCCTCTTCAGAATCGGCTTCCTCTCCTTTGAAAATCATTCTCCTCTCCAATTCAGTCAACACTTGTATATATGAAAACGTTTTCTCCCCTTCTCTTCAAGTTTTACTCCCTGTTTTATATTTTTGAAAACTATTCTTCCAATTGCGGTTCCCCTTTTTCCTTGGCATTCCCCTTATATTAACAGCTTTCCCTCCTTTCATGCAGCCAACAACAAATAGATGACTCATAATTTTAAAAGTTACACTTGTCCTTTTGAAATAAATAAACTCACTCTTCTATTAAATATAATTTTAAACCACTCAAGATCACTTCCATATAATATGTGATTCCCATCATAATCATAAATTTTAAAGTTAGTTAGCAATCAGTTAATTTTTCCTTATTTGGATCTACAGCTACCACTTGGCTCAAAAATTTTAAATAAACTATAAGTTCTATTAAAGCTTCCACATCTAATTTAAATCCACCATTTTCAAAAAAAAAAAAAAAACTATTAATTGCCATTTAATTTTTTTGACTAATTACTACCATTTCAAATTCATGCCTATAATTACTAAGGGAAAAATACATTGAAAGTATAATACTTATTTTATATTCTAAATTATAATATTTCTAAGGAAATAGTATTTAATCATTCATTTTATTTTATTTTTCATTTACACCACATTATCATAAACAAAACATTTAATCCATCTAGATTAATTGAAATTCAAAGCAGATGATTTAAATTCAAATAAAAACAACTAAGTGTGTGTGTGTGTGTGTGCAACTACACCATACAAATTCTGGACCAACCCTGCCAAGGAGCTAAACTCCTCTACCTCAACCACCCTTTCGCCTTTAGTACTTGCACACTCACAAACTCGACATCACCCAATGCATCAGTAATGTCATCATCATAATTAATAAATAATATCTTAAATACAAATTTTTAAAACATTCAACATTCATCATCAGGTATAAACATATAAATGAAATCACAATTTTAATAGTCATGTCAATATCTCATAAGCTCAACTTATAACAACTTATCATAATGACAAAATAATTTAACATTACCATCTAATAACATATATGATAAAATTCTAATCAAAGTCTATAAAGTATTTGACTCAAGTTGAGTCGTACATAGTCTTAGTCAAAAGGTCAACCACACAATTTAGTTTGTATAAAAAGCATGTCAAAATTTGAGTCATGATAGTGGGTATGGTGTTTTCCACTCCACTTTTGGGAGTTGCCGAAACTACTGTTATTACGGTGTAGGCGTTTTGTGAGGACCTGAATATTACATGGGACAGTGAGCAATGGTGGAGAGAGTGCAACTTTTCTTTGGACTTGCCTATGTGGATTATGTGGGGACCTTGTCAATTTTGATTTGGTTTAAACATTGCTTAATTAATGATTAAGTTAACTATTGCATTATGATATGTTAATTGGGATGATTTAAATGAATAATTAATGTATTGAAAAGATTTCGTTATGTTATTTAATGTTAAACATGATTATGTTTTTAAGTTATTTTATGATGATATAATGAGTTTTATTTTACGTTGATGATGTAATGAGTTAGATTATATAATGATGAAGTAATTGAGGATATTAATGTTACATTATTTGTGTTCATGATGTCAATTTAGTTATATATTTATGGATATTGTAATTGAGGATATTAATGTTACGTTATTTGTGTTCATGATGTCAATTTAGTTATATATTTATGGATATTGAATTCTATCTGATTGTGAGTGTTTGAGTGATCGCAAGGTGAGGGTGTGGTTGGGGTAGAGAGAGTTAGCCTCTCAAAAGGGGACGTGTTGGATGCTCTTGCGACCACACACACACAACTTAGGATTTCATGGTTATTTGATGTCATATTGTTTGTTTAATCCGTATAATGCTCAAATGAATTTAGATAATGCAGTGGAATGTGACATTAAAAAAATGTGAATAATTAGTATAAAAACTAAATTTTGAGTGATTTATAAGAATGAGATAATGAAAATAAGGTGTTCACATCTTTATTTTATGACACGACTTAATCGCATTTTGGTATTTATGCATTCTCTCGATAGTATTGTAAATAAATTCTAACTTGTTTGAATTTAAATCTTTGTGCTACAATACAAATGGGAACTCCTATTTGTTTTGGTTGGGGAAATGTGTCAAGGAATACCCAAAAATTTGGTCAGTTACAATGCTTTATCTTATAAAACAAAATCAAGAATTAGTTGGAAAGGGGCACAGCTGGAAGGTAGCCGAAAGAGCTGATTTGGGAAGACTGGAGCCAATTCCAGGTTCATTTTTTACAAGTTTATAATTGCTTAATTCAATTTTGGGTAGAAAGTATGTTTGTGAATGATGTGAATTAATCTCTGAACTTGTTGTATGAATATTTATGGTGCCACTATTTGTATAGGGTACAAGATTTCTACGAGTTCAATTCTTGTATTAGGAAATAACATACACATTTCTCTTTTATTTTTTAATAGGGAAGAACATATGTGGTCGTCTATTACTCTTCCAAATTCTTCTCTCCAACTTAGCTCCTTACTCGAACTAGAAAGGAGGGTGTGGGTGCTATGAACCAAGGGTTTCATGACCATCTCATGTTGGGACAGTTCATGTATATTACCAATCTTTTAGTTAAAATTGCCCTAATTATGGTCTTCAGTGTCATTGTAGGGTCTGTACATTGAGTTCCTTGCACCATATACTAAAGTCAAATATTTGCACTAGATGTGACATTTTGTTTATTAATTAATTTAAAAATCACAGAAACATGGTTCTATGAGTTTTAAATTAACTAGCAATTGCACCTTAGTGTGCAATAGGTATGTCGTATTTTGGTGTAAAATTTGTTCTTAACTAATAGAAACAAGATATTATATTTATTCTTCACATTTAATACAATATGTTTGGTAATCAACAAGCACCTTGATATATAGGTGGGAGAGTGAAAGGAGAAAAAATTAATGTGCAAGCCTCTTCCATTGCAAACAAGAGCACCTTTGTATTTTGAAAATAGTTTCAAGTCCCATGAATTTGTGAACAAGTTGCTTTGATTTCCTAGTTCATCCAATGTACGGTCCATTTTTGTGTGTGTATGCAATGTCATTTAAACTTGTGTAGATTATGTCATTTAAATGGTATAAATTATCGGAAGACTATAATAAATATGCCTATAAATATTTGTATTCCTTTGATTTTCCCAAAATATAAATTGAATACAATGGGGTATCCCATTATGATTAAATCTATGTACTTGTCTAGAAGAAGAACTGAATGAGTGTGTGTACCATCTTAGAGTTGAACTCGATATTTGGTAATTGTAGAATTAGGTTGTTGAACAGAGTGTAAAGATGTAAGTTGTAAGTATGGATCAATAATAGATGAGCCTACAAGAATCTCAGCTAGTCCACCGCTAGTTAAAGCCACCATCATTAGATTAAATGGAAAAGGAATACAAGACCCTGCAAATAAGTTGATATGATTTGATTAGGCTATCTAGGGATCAAAATTCATGTTCTTAAAATACATGATCGAGGACAACTAGATTTATTGAAGAAAATAGGGATACATCCTACAATATTCCCATCAGAATTCAGAAGTAGCCCATCTGGCAGGTGGAAGCAGAAACTGACCTTCATAACATATCTCATATCATTGTCACAGTGCCCATCATCACACCCAATGAATACACAAATCATAACTTAAACTTTTATTATTATTTAATCAATACATAAATCATGACTTAAACTTTTTTTTAAATCAATACATATAAATTTGAAAAAGCATTTAAACAAAATGAAAATAATTAACAACACACACACACACACACACACACACACACACACACACACACACACACACACATTTCTAAACAAATAGATAAACAAGCCTTAAAATTAAAGCTAAAAATGTCCACAACAAGGAAACGAATGTGGAATCTTTGTTTCAGAGTTAAAAGTTGTGACGGGAAGAAACTTGTGCCCTCGACGCCTAATCAATATGCATGGGTAAGATTTTAATGTTTTCAAATTTTCCTATTTCAATAATAGATAGGAAGTTCTACACTTTGCTTGATTTGGATTGTGATATGTGCATCAAGATTTGAACGGCTTAACTGATTCTTCATGTAGCAGAAATGTGGATTTCTATTGATCATATTCTAATGGAGGGTTCTACATCATTTGTGAGATCATTATATAAGATGTTTATACACTTGTTTTACTATTTTATATAAAAGTATTAACTTGTATTTGATATTTCTTAACGATCATACTGCTATTTTATATTAAATCCAATTTCACATCATCTTTATATACATATGAATCTATACTGATATTTCTTTTGCCTAAAACTAAAGAATAATGAGTAAAGGCTGAAAGATATGTATTGTCATAATCATCAAGAAAAAAATAATTACCATAAAACGTTCCAAACAAAATGAAGCAAACTATAGCCAATCCCTATTACTAAATAATGAAAAATGAAGGGGGAAGAAATAGATGGCGGAAGGGAGAAAACCTTATTCTAAACAACTATTTTGATAGCATTTTTTCTCTGTGTAGTGTGTGTTTCCAATGCATAGTCCTTCAATCATGTATGGGTGCTCGATTGTATTTAAAGTCAGTCTGAAAGACGTTGTAGGTATGTAGTAATATCTCCCTGTCAAACTGCAATAACTGCAAATTGGTGAAGCGATAACTTTGATCAGGATATGTGCCATCTATTTGCAAGAAGTCCACAGGAATGTTCTAGTGGTGACAATCAACATAGTTGCCTTGTGTCACTGCTATGCAGAGCGTTTAGATTGCTACATCAATAACTTCATTACAAGCAGGCAATAATAGACGAATCAAATTTTTCCAATGGTTGTTCATTTACTTGTGCAAATAGTTCTACCGTTGATGGCATATTAGAGATTCTTGATTTCAGATAAGATCTATATGTAACTTTGATAAAGCTAACAAGAAGATCGATAGGTATATATAAATGGGATATTTTTATAAGCACATAGTTGAAGTGGAGGCTATTGCTGACAATTTTAAATAAATAATATTGGTTGGTGGGGATGCCATTGATTTAGATGCCCAGACATCCTCTCAGGATTATCGTCTAGTAAAATAAAAGAATTTAATTTCATCGCATCTTCATGAAGTGTGGGTATTGGTCCTTAGCTGGTGCAATGATATTTATTAGGACCTAAAATGAGGTGCATGCTTTAGCAGTGGAGTTAGCGTTTGAGCCATATTTCTTCATGGCGATCCTGACATTGCAAAGTACCTATTGCATCATAAACAGTCAAAAGATAAACTCATATTCAATGCATCTAACATAAATGATTTCCAATGGGATCACATTAAAATGAAGGGTTAAGATTATTTTGATGGTAGTCATTATATCTCAATGATTGTTGACCATCGGATGGAGAATTCAGCTCCTCACATTCAAATAGGGAATGCCTATGGCATAATTAATAAATCAAACAAAACAATCACATCGGGTACATTTCTTTAGCTATTTAGCCATGGGCCACTAAGTTTTGGTAGCCAATGTTACAGCAGAAATTGTTGAGGAAGGTGTCACTCTTTGTAAACTTTTACATTGTTTCTGACACAAGTTTTGTGCTTTCCAACCACTATACCTGTGATTGATCATTTCTCTGATATGGGGGAAGAGATTGAAGTGCACAAAAACCCTGTGTGTCTTTTTTTGTATATATATATATATATATATATATATTGTTACATACTTTTCAAATTGAGAGAAGTCATTGCCTTAGACCTTGTTGCATCATTGTATAACTATTGAATTTCTTCCATTCATTTTGTTCCATGGTGTTGTGTAACTAGATACTGGCAATGAATATTCTTTTTCATCCTCTGGACAAAGGAATTAGATTTAAATTAGATTTAAATTGAAACCCCCTAACTTGAAACAGAGTATTTAGATTCTTTATGTCTTAATTTATGAACCCTCCATTAAAAAGAAAAATTAAACTTGGCCCACACCCATTTGGATATTAATGTGAATAAAAGCAACTTGCATGCAACTTCCTGTATGCTCGTTTTCTTCACCCTTTTTTATTTGTGTTTTCTTTGTCTGTTTCTATTTTAATCTTCATTGAAATATAAATTATTTTGATCATCTTGATGCTGCTATGTATTGTTATAATTCTTAAATCTATAAATTCTAATTTTTTAGGAGCATTTGTTGTGTAGGGTTAAACTATCAAGTGCCTCTTGATATGAGAGAAGCTGAATGAGAACATTCCTACCAAAGTATAGGCTGTTGGAATTTTGCATATGTTTATTTAGGTTTACTTTTTATTTTATATGTGTCATTTAGGTTTTCTTCCAATTTTATATGTACACAATATTGGAATACATAAATTTATACATGCATCATTGATGTTATCTAATATTAGAATAAAAAATGGTCTATTATGAAGTTAAAACTTGAAATGATAAATTTGTTAGTTCAACATAAAAACATAACAATTTTTCAATTTTGTCTCATACTATTGGTAAACAGATTTGTCACTTGAAAGTGGCCCAACAGAGTGTATGTGGAAAATTATTCACAATAGTTGGATAGGCCCTTGATATGTGGTCTTCCTCTGTGTTTAGAGGGGCAGCTACCTCGAATGATATAATTTTGAAGTTTTTCAAATAAAGATGAAATCAAACTTTAAAAGATCAATAGAAAGCCATTGATGATGAATGCACCAGACGACTTTAAAGCTTTCCTAGACTAACTTAAACCGCTAATAACAATAATCAAGATCTACGCTTGAGAATTACCACTAGCACAATGTTGATCCAAAGATTCATAAACATCTGCACAATACCATGAAAATGATCACTGCAAAGAGAATCAATATTTCTAACAATTTAGATTTTGAAAGAAGAGAAGTTGAATAGCATTTTCCTTTATTTTCTTGCATCAAGAACATAACAGAGATTTTCAATGTCAAAGACAAAATCTGCACATACTTTCCAAAATTTGTCTTCTTATCAAAATTTTAGCATAAGTGTTCCCTTATTCTAAAGTCCAAAAACTCCCCCCATTACAAAGCCAAAATGATTCCTTATATAGACATTGAGATTAAGAACTACTCCTCTATGGTTAATAATTGCTTCTCAAATACGTGATTTGGGTGAGGTTAATTAACCTCTACAAAATTAACCCAAAAATAATAGAAGTTGCTAATTATAGAGATAGAAGATTAAAACCATTACATCATATGTAGGATAAGGCATTTGAGAGAGCCTTGTTATGGCTTCAAAATCTATGTACGGATAGGAATGAAAGCACAAGCCATTGTACATTTTCTCCAAGACATCAAACCCCACTATCAAATGCCTTGAAGCTTTTATTTTGACCATGGAACAATGATGATTGTATGTTTGGAAGGGTTGGCTTTCCAAATGTTCTCCACCCATGTGAAATACATGGCCGATTCTAGGAAGACATTGTCGATTTTCCAAAGTATTGAGCTTGAGCTTCATCTCTGCCGCAAATATTTAAGAGGCACTTCATCAAATAGTTTGAGTGCATGGCCTTGAGCTCAATCAAATGCATTGTGTGAATGAACTCGCAACTTGCCAAGATATTGAGGTGATGATTTGGTATTGATCCTTGACTGTGTAAAGGGGAATGTGATGGCCTCCTCCAAACTTTTTGGTGATCATTTCAAAAGACTCTCATCAAATACCACTTCTTTAATCATGGTCTATTATAAAACTTTCCACATACCTCTCTAGAGTCAATTGATATTGTCACCTATGTGCACTCATATTTCCATGTTCAAGCCAATTCAAAAGCTTTCCATTTACTTACAAAGCCTTTAAGCTTGAGGCATTCGATCAGATGGTTAAAAGGCATATTATTTGTGCTTCCAATTTCTTTGGCAACTGATGATGACATTTAGATTTAACATGCTCCTATCAGGAACTCCATACTTCACAAAATATGCTTGTGCACGGGAGCAAGGAAGGTGCGAGATTTTTGCATTTAGTTAGCATGTTGACCTGCAATTCCTTATTTAACTTTTCTATTTTGTGCATATCCAACAATCACTACATCTCCTATGAAAATGTATTATTCGACATACAATGACATCCTCCATATGCTTCTATCATTCACATTATGAAAAACACTATATTTCTATGAGGCATCTTCTGGAAGATTTTCAAAAGCATCAAACACAAGCGTATTCCTGGCATACTCTTTGATCAAGCTTTCTCGAGAGAAGATATCTTGACAAGGCATTTTGTCAAATATGTCATCGACAAAGGTGGATATATCTTTGGTGCTAGTTTGGGAGACATTCCATCAAATAGATTGTGTGCATTGGCTGCCAATACCATTTGAATGCCACAAACTGGAGGGTAGAGAGGAGTTTGTAAAGAAAACCATGTGCTTGGATTATGGAAAATACCACTTATCTCCTTTGGAAGCCCTAGGCTGAGATGATGTCTTGTCTTTGGTTTTGATTCACAATCTCATATCTTCACTAGCTTACTCTCCCTTTTGCATGGGCTCAAAGCTGAGGGAAAGTTGGTCAAACATAGCACATGTACCTTATAATGATTTCTCTGTTGATATCCATAAGTAACCTTCAACTATTTTCAACACAAAAGTCATATTCCAAACTTGTATTACTAATCTTCTGAAGTCACCAATATGTCATAGCTTGGAGGTGAATATTTCCATCTTAATGGTCTTTGCACTCGATTTTCCTGATAGTAATATGTCAATGAATTGCTACCTTTAGACTTGTGTGGAGTGACGAAGCTCTTCATGGAAACATATGCATTATGATTACAAATTTCATTTCTTCACCACTTTCATACTTTGGTTTGCATGAGAAATGATAGGCTCAATTCTGTGCAAATAGCTCGTTGCTTGTAAATATATGAGTTTTCATTATGACCAATTATGAACACTCACATACACAATCCTTCACCAAGAAGTTCAAGAGGTTAATAACCGTATTCAAAATACGTGTTTTGAGACACTAACCTTAACCTTTTAGATGGGTGAGAGGTTAAGGTTAATGATTAGGAAGAAAATATGCATTTTGGAAATTTATCTTAACCTTTTAGATGGAGAGGTTAAGATTTTGAAATGAAACACATTTTTTGGAGCCCAAACCTTAACCTTTTAAGATGAGGTTAATGGTTAATGATTTGTTTGAAAACACATGTTTTGGGAACTTATCTTAACCTTTTTGATGGAGAGGTTAAAATTTTAAGATGAAATACATGTTTTGGGATGTTTCATTAACCTTTAATAACTTGAGACTCGGGAACCATATTTTGAAAATTCAAAGTGATGCACGAAGTCGAGGACAACATAGATGCATCAAGGCCAAAAAATTATTAAAAATGCAATGGATAATTGGTTCTTTCAAATCTTGAAGTTTGATAAATTCAAACTTGATTTGAAAAAATTCAAAATAAAGATGGACTTTTTTTTTCGCAATTTGGTGGGTACAAGAACCATGGCAACAATTGGCTCTAACTAGGGACAAGGATTGACAAGGATGAAGCTCAAGCCTAGAACAACTAGAATAGTGCCTTATCCATAGGGATATAGAGTCACATGAGGAAACTACTTTGCAAAAGGGGGAACAGACATCAAAAATGCAACAACAGAAAGGAAGACTAGGTGCAACCAAAAACAAACTAAAAACAACACACCAACAAAGAGAACAACAATACTCCTAACTAAACTATGTACACGACAGGTTTCCCTACCTCCAGTGAGTCAAGGTATAATCATGCAACTTTATTCACTAGTTGGGGAAAATAAATACTATGGCGTGCTAATATGAGACAACTCTCAAGTTTCCATGGGCTCAAATATAAGTCTACTCCTTGAATTCTAACTTTAAGATTCCTAGCATGCTCCACACCTCTGGATAAAGGGATGCATCCAAATAACCAGGCTTCATAAAAAATCTCAAACTTCAAAATAAACTCTACTTCATGTTGCATGTCATTGATGACTTAATTTTGAAAGAGTTGAAGTATAAGGCTTTCAAGTTTCTCAATGCATTTATAATCTTCTCTTGTACTTAGCAAACCTTCTACTTATGTTTCTAGTAGTTGGTCATCATGAAGTCCTAAATTCATTTATGATACCAAACACTCTTGCTTTTCCATGATCATGGTTGAATCTTTTGTAAAATTATTCCAACTTAGATGCACATCCATGTTAGGTTGAATCTTCCCATGATCCATTTCTTCTTCCTTATCTTCCAAATGATCATCTTGAATTCTTAGGTATTGCTGAGTTACATTGATACCATCATCAACATGGTTGGTTATAACTTCAAGTTCTCTTCCATCAATATAAAAATTCTTCTTCTAAAGGTCCTTTTGGTGGTTAAGACTAGAAGATATCAAACCTCGTATGGGTTGCCTTCATATAATTTGTGATGGGAAGAAACTTGTGGAGTTATAGCCATTGAACCTTGTCTTTGAATACCAACTTGAGAATCATCAATAAAAATGCCTTCCTCTAAGAATAAAGGATTAAAGTAAACATTTTCTTCACAGCTGAAATTACCATCCAAGGATTTTGAGCACAAGCTTGGGATAAAAATATCATAAGAGTTTTCTTCATCTGATTCTTCCATGAGAGCCGCTGCTAACTCCTTACTTCTTTTATCATGGTTATTCTTCTCCTAGAAGCTCTTTGACATAGGATTTCCTATTTGATGAGAGGGCTCAAAATGAGGATTTCTTTGACCTTTGAATGATCTATAAGATTTTAATTGCACTTCCATTAGATTAGAGGAACTTGTCTTCATATCCATATAACTTTCATTTTCAATACGTTCAATGATATCTATGTCTTTTTAAATAATTGATCCTTCTCATGATATATATGTTCAATGACATCTTTCATGAAATGTGAAATTTGGAAAGCATGATAAAGAATGAAGGCTAGATGGTTCATCTTCTTCTCCTTAAAGCTGATTTTTAGCTTTTTCATCAATTGATCTTTTAATCACAAGTTCATCAATGTCATCAAATGTAAAGGTCTCCATTTCCATAGGGGAAGTAGATATTTGTAAAGGTTCATTTGTGCTTTCATCTCCATCAATGGTAATGTATTCAGATTGTACCATAACATCTGAAGTATTGATGTTGTCAATAGATCCGTCACCTTGAATGATCATGGAAGGATGAATAGGAAGATCTTCTCCACATAGGAAGTCATCATCTGAAACATTGAGGCACCAAGTAGGAATAAAAGTGGTAGGAAATTCACCTTGATCCACATTTCCCTCATCTTCAATGGTATGTTGTGTAGTTTCTTGAGATTTTGATATTTCTTTTTCTTTCTCATTATGATCAAGATAATTGAATACTTTCTCCTTGGTTTTGAAATTCTCACAGTGATGTTGTGATACATTAGAAAATCCCTCTTCTCTAATAGACTCCATTTCTTGATCGTCTCCTTGATTAGACATAGAATCCATATCTTCTTTCATGCATGAAGATTTAGATAAGTCTTTTCTAACATTTGGATCAAGAGATGTTTTGTGATCAAGAAAATAATTCTTGCATGGGTCTTCTTTCTCAAGTTCTTTCAGTATTTGAAGTAAAGAATGATGTACTTTGTGAGGATCCAAGCGTGCATTACCATACAAACTTTTTAAAAACAACCTGATTGTGGAATCAATGGAAATATGATTTTGATGAGAAATAGGTACAAGTTTTGGGACATTTTTTTTACCACCATTATCCATCCTCAATTCACATGAATCATTTTTCTGATCAAATTCTTTCTTATACTCACATGTGGAACTTCTTTCTGAAAATGATTTTGGCTTGTGAGAGAAGAAATGATTATCTTTACCATCTTCTTCATCTATCTTTTGCAAAGTTTGGATCAAAGATGGATGGATCTTTTTTGGGTCTAGTTTTCATCCACCGTAGAAACTCTTCAAGAAGCTAGCCTGCTTGGGATTAATGAAAATATGATTTTGTTGAGAGACAGGTGAATGAGAGATATTCCCATTATTCTTCATTGTTGATTTAGATGAAAGACATTTTACAAAGAGACCTTTATCTTTACATGTTGAACCTTTTTCAAATAAAGAATCATGATCATGAGAAAGAAACTTATAATATTTTCCATCGTCTTCTTCGATCTTTGAAAAAATTGCAACAAGTAAGGATGAACCATTCTAGGATCTAGCCTCCTGCCGACATATAAATTCTTCAAGAAATCTACCTGTAGAGGTTCATTAGGAATATGTTCCTTTGGATATGAAAAGAATTCCTCGTCACTATCACTATCACTGTCACTATCACTTTCCACTTTCCCTTTTACCAAACTATGTTTTGAATTCAAACCTCATATAAAATCGCTAATATTGAAACTTTAAAATAGAATCACCAACCTTCATTCAAGGGAAGGTACCTTTATCAGCCAACTTACTGATTATTATTTACTTGACCTTGGATGTGACTAAGATTTTACCTGTCCCTTCTTGGAATAGCAACTATTCTATCAATGACTACAACGTCTTCACCAATAGGAGCTCTTCACAAGATTTCTCTGAATTCTTATTCTTCTTCTGGAACTCGATTTTCTTGATGATATTGCTAAGAACTTCGTCAACACCTCTAGGACAGAGTGTTCAAATCTTAAATAATATCTTCTTGGATGTCTTGGAAACCTAGATACGGTTGGAGAACTGGAAGCACATTCTCATGTGACAACACCATCTTGCTTCATCATAGGTGACTGATTAATCTTTCTTGTTCATATCCCTAGTAGAGTCACCAAAAATCTATTGGTAAATAGATTTGTCACTTGAAAATGGCCCAAAGCAGTGTATGTGGCAAACTATTCACAACAGTTGGATAGGCCCTTGATATGTGTCCTTCCTTTGTGTTTAGAGGGGTAGCTCCCTCGTATGATATAGTTTTGAAGTTTTTCAAATAAAGATGAAATCAAACTTTAAAAGATCAATAGAAACTCATTGATGACGAATGCACCAGAT
Organism: Cupressus sempervirens; assembly: GCA_028749045.1. Classification (NCBI taxonomy): domain Eukaryota; kingdom Viridiplantae; phylum Streptophyta; class Pinopsida; order Cupressales; family Cupressaceae; genus Cupressus; species Cupressus sempervirens. Next base: position 599,092,133 of record CM053791.1, on the reverse strand, counting down.
GACTTGAAAGCTTTCCTGGACTAACTTAAACCACTAATAACAACAATCAAGATCTACACTTAAGAATTACCACTAGCACAATGTTGATCCAAATATTCATAAACATCTGCACAATACCATAAAAATTCTCACTACAAAGATAATCAATATTTCTAACAATTTAGATTTTGAAAGAAGAGAACTCGAATAGTATTTTCCTTTATTTTCTTGCACCAAGAACATAACATAGATTTTCAATGTCAAAGACAAAATCTGTACATACTTTCCAAAATTTGACTTCTTATCAAAATTTTAGAATAAGTGTTCCCTTATTCTAAAGTCCAAAAAATCCCCCCATTACAAAGCCAAAATGGTTCCTTATATATAGACATTGAGGTTAAGAACTACTCCTCTGTGGTTCATAACTACTTCTCAAATATGTGATTTGGGTGAGGTTAATTAACCTCTACAAAATAAACCCCAAAGTGATAGAAGTTGTTGATTACAAAGATAGAAGATTAAAACGATTACACCATATGTAGGATAAGGCATTTTAGAGAGCCTTGTTATGGCTTCAAAATTTGTGTGTGGATAGGAATGAAGGCACAAGCCATTGCACATTTCCTCTGTGGTTAATAACTACTTCTCAAATATGTGATTTGGGTGAGGTTAATTAACCTCTACAAAATTAACCCCAAAGTGATAGAAGTTGCTGATTACAGAGATAAAAGATTAAAACCATTACACCATATGTAGGATAAGGCATTTTAGAGAGCCTTGTTATGGCTTCAAAATTTGTGTGTGGATAGGAATGAAGGCACAAGCTATTGCACATTTTCTCCAAGACATCAAACCCCATTATCAAATGCCTTGAAGCTTTTATTTTGATCATGGAACAATGATGGCCGTATGTTTGGAAGGGCTGACTTTCCAAATGTTCTCCACCCATGTGAAATATGTGGCCAATTCTAGGAAGACATTGTCAATTTTCCAAAATATTGAGCTTGAGCTTCATCTCTGCCGCAAAAATTTAAGAGGCACTTCATCAAATAGTTTGAGTGCATGGCCTTGAGCTTAATCAAATGCATTGTGTGAATGAACTCGCAACCTGCTAAGATATTGAGGTGATGGTTTGGTATTGATCTTTTACTATGTAAAAGGGAATGTGATGGCCCACTGCAAACTTTTTGGTGATCATTTCAAAAGACTCTCATTAAATACCACTTCTTTAATCATGGTCTATTACAAAACTTTGCATGTACCTCTCTAGAGTCAATTGATATTGTCGCCTATGTGCACTCATATTTCCATGTTCAAGCCAATTTGAAAGCTTTCCATTTACTTACAAAGCCTCTAAGCTTGAGGCATTCGGTCTGATGGTTAAAAGGCATATTATTTGTGTTTCCAATTTCATTGGCAACTGATGACAACATTTAGATTTAACATGCTCCTATCGGCAACTCCATACTTCACAAAATATTCTTGTGCACGGGTGCAAGGAAGGTGCGAGATTTTTGTATTTAGTTTGCATTTTGACCTGCAATGCCTTATTTAACTTTTCTAATTTGTGCATATCCAACAATCATTACATCTCCTGTGAAAATGTATTATTTGACATACAATGACATCCTCCATATGCTTCCAGCATTCACATTATGAAAAACACTATATTTCTATGAGGCATCTTCTTGAAGATTTTCAAAAGCATCAAACACAAGCGTATTCCTGGCATACTCTCTGATCAAGCTTTCTCGAGAGAAGATATCTCACCAAGGAATTTTTTCGAATATGTCATAGGCAAAGGTGGAGATATCTTTGATGCTAGCTTGGGAGACATTCCATCAAATAGATTGTGTGCATCGGCTTCCAATATCATTCGAATGCCACAAACTGGAGGGAGAGAGGAGTTTGTAAAGCATACCACGTGCTTGAATTATGGAAAATACCACTGATGTGCTTTGAAAGTCGTAGGCTAAGATGATGTCTTGTCTTTGGTTTCGATTCATAATCTCATATCTTCACCAACTTACTCTCCTTTTTGCATAGGCTCGAAGCTGAGGGAAAGTTGGTCAAACATTGCACATGTAGCTCATAATTATTTCTCTATTGATATTGTAAGTAACCTTCAGTCATTTTTTTGCCAATAGTGGCATGTTGCGATGGTTAAGTTGTTGTGTTGTTATCCTTGCCATCAAGGTTCAAATCTCATGGGGATGAGGTCCCCCATTTGTGGCCTCACTAGTTCATAGCTCCAGGTCAAAGCGTTTACCCCTCTTTTAAAAAAAAAAAAAAAAAACCTTCAGTCATTTTCAACACAAAAGTCATATTTCCAAACTTGTATTACTAATCTTCTGAAATCACCTAATGTCGTGGCTTGGAGGGAAATATTTCCATCTTAATGGTCTGTGCACTCTATTTTTCTAATAGTAATATGTCAATGAATTATTACCTTTAGACTTGTGCGGAGTGACAAAGCTCTTCACGAAAACATATGCATTGTGATTACAAATTTCAGTTCTTCACCACTTCCATACTTTGGTTTGCATGAGAAATGAGAGGCTTAATTTTGTTTGTGCAAATAGCTCATTTCTTGTAAATATACGAGTTTTAATTATGATCAATTATGAACACTCACATACACAATCCTTCACCAAGAAGTTCAAGAGGTTAATAATTGTATTCAAAATACGTGTTTTGAGACACTAATCTTAACCTTTTAGATGGTTGAGAGGTTAAGGTTAATGATTAGGAAGAAAATATGCATTTTGGAAATTTATCTTAACCTTTTAGATGGAGAGGCTAAGATTTTGAAATGAAACACGATTTTTGGAGCCTGAATGTTAACCTTTTAAGATGAGGTTAATGGTTAATGATTTGTTTGAAAACACGTGTTTTGGGAACTTATCTTAACCTTTTTTATGGAGAAGTTAAGATTTTAAGATGAAAATGTGTTTTGGGATGTTTCATTAACCTTTGATAACTTGAGACTCGGGAACCAGATTTCAAAAATTCGAAGTGCTAGACAAAGTCGGGGACAACACGAATGCGTCAAGGCCAGAAAATTATTAAAAATGCAATGGATAATTGGTTCTTTCAAATCTTGAAGTTTGATACATTCAAACTTGATTTGAAAAACTTAAAAATAAAGATGGACTTTTTTTCTTTTTTTTTGCAATTTGGCGGGTACAAGAACCATGGCAACACATACATATAACTATATTTCTCTCTTTGTTTATATTTTATATAATTGATCCAATAACTCTTGTACAATTTGGAGCATAATCTTTGAATCTCATTTATAATAGAAATCTACTATTTAATAAAAATTATCATATTTTTTAAATATATATTTTAATTTATAAACGATCTTCTTTGTGAATTATTGTCACAAATAGTCATAGTTCATTAGATTTTTTTATTTTTATGTGTTGTCAAGATGATATACTAATATTAATGCAATTTATGTGGCTATTAGATTGTATTGTTTATCTCTCTACCATACCAACTTAATATTGTGATATACCTCTGGATATGCCCAATTAGAATTCTTTTACAAATGTTTCCTCGGATTAATAGCAAAAATATGACAACTTTTGGTTTTGAAACAGTTTTCAACACAACATTATTATCAATTCCAATAGAAAAAATCATAATTTTGACTTTCACCTATACATTTCCTGTGACTACCAAGAATAGGCAGTGACGACCTAGAATCACTTTATAACAATTAAGTTTAGAAAATTTGTTTATATTATTTGTAGTATGAATTTTTCTTGGTAAAAATCATGGATTGTTTAATAGCCGCATTGCTTTCCCTACAGTTCAAAGTCCAACAAACAAACCATTGATTAGCTAAATAAAAGATTGCAGTTGTTGAAACAAATTTTCAAACAATTTTAATAGCCACTACACTAAAACTAAAAGACCGTGTGTGGATAAGTAACAATCATCTAAGAACATTTAAATTCTATAAAGAGTTGACTTGAAATTATAATTTTCAGGTAGCGTCGAATGCAAACCATGACCAACTATTTCCATCTTCTTGTTGTCCTTTGCTCCCTCGCATGAATTTTTTTTTAGTTTTATTTGGAGAGTCTTATTGGTGCTTTGACTTAGCCCATACATGTAAATCAAATGGTATAATTACACTCTTATCAAATCAGATTACACCTATGGTTAAAATGTTTTTCTTTTATTCGTCAAAATGTAAATTAACAAAACTAAGTTAATGAATTCACATATATTTTTCTACTCTATTACAATTATGCAACCATTACGCATTTGGCACAAATTATGACCCTTTGTGTCTCTTGTTAATCATTAAGACAACAAGTTTATTGGTCATAAATAAATTAAACATAACTATTGTAGTATTAAATTTGATAACGATTCCAAATTAATCACCTTCTTACAAAAATATCAACATACTGTAACAAGATTTGACATATCTATTTATCAAAATTTAAACATCATTGATCATTTTTCTATTGAAAACATTTGAATACTTTATATAATAGTCAAAATTGATCGCCCAATTCAAAAATAAAAAGCAACAATTAGACAACTCTTTTTAACATTAAACTGTTAAGTTAAAATTGTCCTCTGATTTGATAAGAGTGTAATTATACCATTTGATTTACGTGTATGGGCTAAGTCAAAGGACAATTTTAACTTAACAGTTTAATGTTAAAAAGAGTTGTCTAATTGTTGCTTTTTATTTTTGAATTGGGCGATCAATTTTGACTATTATATAAAGTATTCAAATGTTTTCAATAGAAAAATGATCAATGATGTTTAAATTTTGATAAATAGATATGTCAAATCTTGTTACAGTATGTTGATATTTTTGTAAGAAGGTGATTAATTTGGAATCGTTATCAAATTTAATACTACAATAGTTATGTTTAATTTATTTATGACCAATAAACTTGTTGTCTTAATGATTAACAAGAGACACAAAGGGTCATAATTTGTGCCAAATGCGTAATGGTTGCATAATTGTAATAGAGTAGAAAAATATATGTGAATTCATTAACTTAGTTTTGTTAATTTACATTTTGACGAATAAAAGAAAAACATGACGAAATTAGTTCTCTTTATAGATCCATTTTTCCTTTTGTTGATCAACAATTGTCTTTTTAAAACAATACTTGCAAAATTCAATCATAGGTTTTTAGATTTATATATATTTCTCTGAATGACATTAAGAAAAAGATTCACATTTATTTTAATTTTTGTTAAATGAAGCTAGTAATTGTGTATGAGTAAATTTGAGTGAGTACCCATCATCAATTTAGGAAGTGGAGAAATAAATTAACATATGTAATAACTTGAAGGAGTGTATCTAAAGTTGCAAGTATGCAATCACTATTATAGTTTTCATAAAATGATCATCATCTCGTATGATTTTTTTGGTAAAAGAACTTGAATCCATTTTCAATCTTGCACTTCCAAAAGTATCTATGGATTTTGTTTAATTTACTCTATTTTGTGTATATTTCTATTTGTATCTCAATTCATGTTCTATTTTCTTTGAGTGAGTTATAAGAATGTTTTGATCTTATTTTTAATTTGACTGAATAGTGGTAGTGTTGAGAAATCATTAGAGTTTTCTTTAAGACTTATTTCAAACTACCCTACTTGCAGTAGGCAATGTACTATTGTATTCACTCTTTCAAATTAATTTCCACCAATCATGTGTCACTATTTTTTAAAACTAAAATATTTGTATGGTTTTGTTAATTTTTTAAAAGTTTTATATAATATACAAATTACATGATTGGCTCAAATAGTTTTGCATTATAGGAGCCCCTTTTTTGGAGTTCCATATTTCATTTATTTTGAATTTTTTTTGGTAAATGTTAAAAATAAATTATTAATCATAATCTTAGTTAAACAATACATTTATGATTAAAATTAAACTTGTTAATTAATTAACTTAACATTTTACCTAAAAATACATATAAATATTATTGCAAGAAAGTAGATATACATACATGTAATTTATGTAAACATTTTAACTTATATATAAATGAGTGTTTCTATTATTGATTTCATTTTTAGAATGTACAAATGTTACTACACTATTTTACAGTAAGGATCTTAATGCATTTTAATTGAATTGCTAATTTTATGTCAAAAATAATTTTTATTAAGTACTTACTTATTCAAAATTTAAATTTTATTCAATTACCATATTCAAATAATATAATATTTATTAATTTTACCAAGTTCTTCAAATTCTATTTATGTAAAATAAATTTTATAATATCTATTATATTAATAAGTCAATAATAAGTTTGTTACAAATTAGTGAATTCAAAAGCATATAAAAATGTTACATTTTAAACTATTTTTGTAACAACATATGTACTATTATAAAATTTACATCTATCTACTCATTTTTTAAACTTTTGTTAAAATCTATATCTAAATTTTAATCTTAATTTTATAATAGTCCTATACAAATAAATAAATTCAATATGAATAATATCTATAGTAAAAATCTATTTGAAAATCTAATACTATACAAACAATCAACTATAAAACTATAGCAGCAAGTACATGCCACTATGTGGCAATTTTCAAGTAAAATGAGTTAATGAAGAATAGCTATAACTACGTGTGCAAACAAGGTTTTATGTGTAATTTGAGTTATATTTGACTTACTTTAAGAACACCATTAGAAAATTTATTATATATTCATAAAAATTAAGAACACAATAATAATTAATTTATAAAATTGAAATGGTACATATAAACAAATACTACAAATTGACAAATTGATTCTAAATCTATTAAAATTTATTCTCTTTATCTTAGAAATCAAACAAAATCCTAATTCTTAAATAAGCCTACATCAAAATTCTTAATCTTGTGATTTTTTTTATGATTTTAAGAATGATTTAACATTTGCAAGACATTCTTTTATTGGCTGATAAAAGTAGAAGCTACTAGCACATGATTTTAGCGAATGGAAAATATCCTCAATAAAATAAAACCTGCTTAATAACACTGAAGAAGGTTTAACTAGCAAAAATGGTGACAAATAGAAACCTTTAAAAAATCCTATGGTTGTCTCTCATTGGATGGTGCAACGACAATTCAGTTGCCAATACAGAACACCTGAACATCCATATGATAAGGTGCATATTACAAATTTTCCAATCGACATGTGTAAATTTTAAATAATAATAAAAATATGTGTGAATTGTTTGATACAGGTCAAGCTTCATGTAGTTTGCATAAGTTTCCCCATTTGGCATTATTATTTTATTGACACATTTTTATTTTAAGCTCACATTCATTGTAGTTTAGGTGGAGAGAGCTCTCTAATACATCTGGTAAATATTGTACATGTCATATCCATGCATCCATAGTTGTCATGCATTCTTCTAACAAATACAAGGGAAATTATGGTAGTAGTAGAGTAGTATTAGGAAACACTAATCAAAGTGAAAGGATTCCATAGAAAATTGCTTCCCACCATTATTGGCAAGAATGATTGTGGAAGTGAATAGTTTGATAGAGGCTTTCCTTAAGGTGGCTCGAAGAGCTCCATATGTTGTGCTTCCTAGGATTCTTGAATTTGTTTCAAGCAGACATTGTACATTTTCTCTACCTCTACCCTATTCAAAAATTGGGAAACCTACTAGAATTCCACAATCGCAAGTTGGGTTTAAGAAAATAATTTCTCCCAAAATTGCCATTTTTAAATGACCTAAACAATAGGTATCGACAAACATGAGTGTCATGCTACCTGATTTAAAGGAATGCTAACTAATGAAGGATATGTATTCCAACATAAATGGGATCCATCAAATAATTATTTTCATCTGGTGAGAAAGGCATAACTTAGAAAGGAGTTAGAGGTATGGATTAACTTATTTATATCTGGTACATATTTTCAATCCATGACCAAAATTATTCACTCAAAATCATGTCATAGCTACAACATTTCGTGGCTAGCTCACCTCAGTTAAATAATATATGGATTAGTTTGGTAAGGTTTTCATGATGACCTTTGAATTAGCAGAAAAGGATGTGAATAAAAACTTAGAGAGACAAAATTTGAGTGTTTGGTTGGTTCTTCATTTTCAAGATTCTCAAGGAGATCCAATGCAATCCAATGCTGACCGCTTAGGCCGATATGAAAATTTAAGAGAAAGGGAAAATTTTGTAAGAAAATAAAAGTTAAATTAGTTTATCAATGGAATTTTTAGAGAAAGGGCAAGCATTATGTGAAAGTAGTGTTAAATTTGTTTTAATGTTGAATTATTCGGACAAAAGGGCGATATTATATGAAAGTTAAATTAGTTTTGTAGTAGGTTTTTCAAAGAAAGGGCAAATATTCAAAGAAAGTAGTAGTAGAAGTATTTTACTGTTGATTTTTCCAAAGAATAGGCAAATCTTCAAACAAAGTAGGAGTAAAATTATTTTGTTTGTGGATTTTCATGAGAAAGGGCAAATATTCAAAATAAAAGTAGTAGTGAAATTATTTTTTTGTTGATTTTGTAGAGAAAGGGTAAATGTTCAAAGAAATAGCAATGCAATTATTTTAGATGTGGATTTTCTAAAAGGATGACGAATATTCAAATAAAATAGTTAATTTAATGTTGTATCAAAGTATCAGTAAGAGTGTTTTGGTAGTGAATTTTTTAGAGAAGGGCAAATATTCATAGAAGTGGCAATGAAATTAGGTTAATGTTGGATTATTTAGAGAAAGGGAAAATATTCAAAGGAAATAGTAGTGAAATTAATATAGTAGTGGATTTGTGCACGGGCGGAGCTATTGTGGAGCGGAGTGGAGGTAATAATAGGCCGCAAGTCCATCTCAACAAGAAGAATCCCTAGCACAGATGTGAGGTGTGGCACAAGTTTCAATGTTGTCCTCTACAATAAATATGTTATTGTCTAGCTAGCACTTCCCTCACTTTATTTGGCTGCCTCATAGTGATTCTATGCAAATAAAGGCCATCGTCGTTGTGGTGGAGCATTATAATTGGAGGTAAGTTGGGGAAATATATGGTGACAATGACTTTGGCTCTAGCATTCTCTCATCTCTGACCGAAGAAGGTATTTAAATTTTTCAAGGAGAAAAAAAAAATTATGAATAGAAAAGATAAATTCCTTGCAACATTGAGACATTTGTGAGAAAAACCCCCACCTAGGCTTGACAAGCCAGTTGCTTGTCTGTGTTGCCATAACTTGGAGATGAAATTTTTTGACTTCCAAATATTATATCATTAATTAGCTACTACGAAAAAATTACCACTTCCAACAATTATATCGTGAACTAGCTACAACAAAAATCATAGGTCATACCATGAATCTAGAACAAGCAAGGCTTTGCGAACAAGCGAGGCTTCCAAAACAAGCCATATGTTAAGAGACTTCCATAACAAGCCTTAAAATAATATTTGGCAATAGTTAAAGTCTTAAAAATTCCCTAATTTTTGAATCGAAAATTATTTTTTAACCTTGCTTTTTTCCCTCACAGCCAATCATATTTTGAATAATTGGCAATTTGTGGAGGTCAAAAATATCTAAAAATTTGGTGTGTGAGAGTGGCGGGCATAAGAGTTGCAACCTCGGTGGTGGCCCTTGGGCGGAGTGTGATCTGCTGAGACATCAAGAGGCACTCTGGCAATCGTATAGGGAGCATTACCTAATAATTGAGTAGCTCTTGAAGGTGGGCCACCTCCAGAGCCACCTTATTGGCTTGGACTCGAATCTGCATCATTACATTATTACAAATGCATGCTTTAGTGTATATAGCAACATTTTTGTCAAGAAAACTATGAATGAAAAGAACAACATTCTTATCTTTCCACAAAGTAAACAAAATCTCCATCCTGAAAGTATGCTAGATCTGGGTAAATAGTCAAGGGAACCTGGGGGAGTCACCCAAAATAACCATATGCTAGGAAAAAGGTTCAGGCCAAAATGACTTAAAGAAATCATGAATCCAATGCCAATAGTTTTGAGCACGTGTACAAAACCAAAAAAATAAAAAAAGTCTCTAGCTGCCCACAAATAGGACATTGGGGATTCAAAACCCCAATATGCTTGAGCCGAGGCCCAAGGGGAAGACCTTGAAAAACCAGTCACCAAGCAAAATGTGTAATCTTGGGCTCTATAATGACACTCCAAATAGTGTCGAAACACTTTCTCTACTGAGAAAGAGAAGACTGCAAATGCCAGTGCTGGTTGAGGGTATCCACCATCGGCAAATGGGGAGAAAGCCATCAATATCCCAAACTTAGTTTGTAGCTGGTGAAGGGAGTGACATGATACCACTTCCAGTTTGTCCACCAAGGTTGAATAGACTGAATACCCACCTTGTAAATTAAGTGATCTGGAATTGCAAAAAGCAACATATCAAAAGTCTGTCGATTTGAATGGGCAAGATGAAACTAGATTTGCTTATCTTCCTAGGACCAATGACTTAGAGACCTTGGGAAAGAGGTCCTTAGGTGTCTTGATGCCACGTTTGAAAAAACGTAGAGCATTAGCACCTCGAGTCTTGGCCAGAGGAACACCCTAGATGGAAAATAGTGGAGACTACCAAATGTTTTGTTGATTCAAAGAAAGCCCATCACGGAACCCATCACTAGACTAGTGAAGCCAAGGCTTGACAATTTCCCAAGCTTTCCACATGCTCTTGATAACAAAATAGCCCTGTATGTGCACAGGTTCCTGCATGATGAGAAGGGTTTGAAAGCCAATCCCCTTCCATGCAGGCCTATTAACAGGAAACCTAGAAGAAATGCAATGCCAAACCAAAACTTTCCAAGCTTCATCTCTAGTAATGGCAAGTATAATCCATTTGGCACAACGAGTGAGGCCTTGCTTTTGTGTGGAAAGAAGGCCAAGGCCTCCAAACTCTTTTGGGGGACAACCAAAATCCCAAGCCATTCTATAAAAGCCATGATGGTTAAATATAATACTTTCACTTTTAGTCGGTCCACTATTGTATTGCAAAATTTTGATTTTCTTATGAATGGAGAAAAGATAAAGTTACAATAGTCCAAGTTCATTCTGGGTTGGTTTAAGTCATGGATTTGATACTCTTATGTATAATTTCAAGCAAAATTAATATAATGAAGAATTATTGGAGTTGCACAATTTGGATCTTGTGTCTTTTTATTCTATTCTTTGATTTTTTTGTGATTCAGTGACAAGTGAATTGAATATCAGTTATAACTCATTTAAAATTGTATCTCATTTTCATGCTTTGTTGTTAATCTAATGGATTAAGTAAAATGCTTGACATGGTATGAGAGAATCATAGGATTTTATGAAGAGATTTTGATAAGCACGAGATACTAAATGTGTATTGATCTCATTTACAAAGTGAAGGAGTAGATCTTGGGTTGTGGTGTCATCATAGTACCATTTTGAGTAGATATTGAATCTTTCACAATGATAAATCTTTAATCAAATCATTTTATTTCATGTTGAATTGTGAATTTTTGAAATAATTTGCTCATACTTGACTTGGAAACCATTGGACATGGATTAATAACTATCTTTCGTTCCTTTGTTTTTCTAAGTTAAAAGATTAGGAGCTATTTTCTGCTTTATTAGAGATTATGAGTGAGTGTGTTATTGTATAGAAAGTGAGATTAATCCCATGTACACCCACTTGAACTTTGCAAAGTTTAAAGAGAAGGGTGATTTTTCTTGTTAGTCGGTCCTATTGGGCTGTTAGGATACATTTGTCATGGGTATTAGCTAACCCCTAGGTAAATTCCACATTCCATAAGATGATTGAACTCCAATCAAATCAAAAACCAATAGAACACAGGAAGGTGTTGAATTATTGAAGCAAGATCCAACGATTGTGTAATCTGAGAGCATGATGGCCAAGCTCTGTTATATTCATGAAGCAACATGTAGGTGTTGATCAGTCTGATGGCAACTCTGTTCAAACATTGAGATTGTGCAGTTCAATAACATCGTATATCTAAACTTTGTGATAATTGACAACTGTGATACTTATTTTTACCAAATTTTCTCATTATACATATTAATACATTCCCATTGATTGCATGTACATAAATGTGCAACTACTAGTACCAAGGTACATAATTGCGCAATTGCTAATACTAAATTTTTTGATGGGGATGGGGAGAAAGATGGAGTAGGGCAGTAACAATTGCATCTAAGATGTTTGTCCCATAAATAGCTGAAGAATAGATTACAACTCAACGGTCAGATATGGGAGGTGGAAAAGGCAACTTAAGGGCCTGTTTGGCAGTGGGAATACAAGCAGAATGAGCATATGTAAATTCTTAAAATTTTGAATTCTTTGTTTGAATGCACCAAATCAGAATTGGAATACAAAATAAAATAGGAATACATATTCCAAATTCTGCCCAAAAATGAGATTTTGCAATTCCACATAAATAGGTATAATTGAAATACATATTCCAATTCCAATTTTATTTATTTTAAAAAACATAAATTTTTGAATCTGTGAATTCCCCATTAAATTCTGTTTGAATCAAAGAAAGAATAGGAATATGTACCCCCATTTTTTATATACCAGATATTCCTATTCCTATTCCTATTCTCATTTGGTTTTTGGCATAGGAATATAAAATTAGAATAGAAAAATAGAATGATAATGGAAATGAGGAATGGGAATAGAAATAGGTAATTCCAATCATATTTGGTGCACTTGGAATTTGACTGGGAATATGTTAATCTATTGTTTGGTTGTACAAAAATAGAATAGGAATAAGGTTAAGTTTTGTATTTTTAAAAATATTTTTTCTAGATTTTTTTTAATTTATTATTTTTTTAGTTAATTCATTTTCATTTTCATTTTTTTAATCAAATAGATATAATTTAAAAAAATGTTATTAAAAAAAAATTAACAAAAAAAATTTAAAAAGTAAAAGTAAAAAAAAAAAATTCGGAAAAAAAAAAAATTTTGAAATTTTTTTTTAAAATTAAAAAAAAAAAAAAAAAAAAAAAAAAATTTTAATGAAAAATCGGAATGAGAATGGAAATAGCCTATTCCAATAACAGATATTTTTTGGCATAGACATATGTTAATTTTAGGAGCAAAATTGAAATATGTCTTCCTATTCCCAATTCCGATTGAGCTTACCAAACAGCGAATATAAAACATATTCTAATTTCGTTTTCCTATTCCACTCATATTCCAGCAACCAAACGGAGCCTAACAAAGTCATCGTCCATTGTCTTATCCGTAAAGATTCGATTTTTTAAACCGACACTGGAAAGTATAAGGTCGTGGCCACGAGGAGTTATTCATTTTACAGATCTATATGAGGAAGCCGTGTCAGTTGTTTTGGTATAGCTTGCACGCTGAAGGGAAGAGTACACTGCCACGGGCATAATCGCTTTTTGATGGAAGGGCTTCGCGTAAGGCGAATTCGGGCACGATCGGCACTTGTAACTCAACGGATTTGTGCGCAGCGGCCATGCCATAGTTAGCAGTTTTTCTTAAAAAGTTGAGAAAAGTTCTTAAGACAAGAATCTACGGGCCCGATCGTATACCAAATTTCGTTTTACCACAAGGGCCGATCGTGTCCGAATTCGTGTTACAGATGTTTTATGCTGTTTTGCCTAACGAATATATTTATATCCTTTTTCCCTCATTTGTATTTCGCCCACTGCGTACTTGAGATTTTTACCGGCTGTGCCTAATGTTTCTTATCCTGGAGTTCAGGCACAGTGGTCACCCCGATAGGAACCTACAGCTTGTTAAGCAGAAGCGGGGAAAATGCAGTTGCATGCGGTGGGAGGAGGAGGATATTAACTTGAAATATCGGAGTAGTATGCTTACTTGTAAAGCAAGGTTGGACAACAAACTGTGCTGTAGTGGATTTTCAAAGCCCAAGTGAGGCAGGTAGATCAAAGGGTACCTGCAGCCGAGGAGATCTTATTGTTTTCAACAATATTAACTGGTCTATTACTGGTATATCTCTAACGATTATATGTTTCTTAACATTATGCTAGGTAATGCTTACGCAGAGATGTTCAAGAACGGAGGCGGATATTGTTTGGATAGGTTTATCTGCCCAAAAATTCCTTTGCTGGTGAGCATCTAGATGGTTTGGAGAGTGGAAACATGTTTTTAATTGTGGTGAAAAGTACACATTTCTACTTTTATTAATTCTTATTTGTTAAACGATTTTATTTTTTTGGGTCTCTGTTAAGGTTTGTAGTAGTGTTTTAGATCTGATATTGTTGATTGTAGTAATCTATCATTTCAAGTCAAATTGCATATTGGTTAGTGTCTGTGTTCATTATTTGTTATTTTTTAAGATTACTAATCACCTGCGCTTGGTTTGATTGTGCTTCATTGTTAACTCTTCTATTGTGGATTGTACTCCACCCGTACCTTTGGCCCATGTTCGTTCATATACCAATGGTTTTGCAGTTTCTTACGTGAAATCCATGGATCCATGAGGAAACTCATCTTCTTGTACCCCACATAGGGGAAGAGACCCAGTAGCCACCCAGCCTAAGTAGCCGCCCAGCCTAACTTGACGCATCTAGAACTCTTAATTCGTAGGTTGAAATTTGCTGCTTTTTTTGGTGAACCTACTGGAGCTAAAAGTTAACCTTTTCGCATCTATGGAGCTCTTTGTAGATCTTGTAGAGTGTGAGGTGGTCTAAAAGTGCCATTTTAAAACATTGGCCTGGAACCCATTGTGTTCACCCCCCAAATAGCTGCTCAATGGAAAAAAAAGTACTTTTTGCAGAAATTGACCAATCAGCAACCAAGAAAGCTATAAAATGATCAACTATTAGTACACGTGTTAACATTTTTTGGAGCTTTTTAAAAGCGGTAATTGGGGGATCTATAACGGATAATGTAGCAGTCATTGGACCCCTCCTTCCTTTCTATGTGCATATGCTCGTTTGCATTCTGTTTCATCATTTTTGGAACTTTATATCACCTTTCTGTCTATTTTGGAGGACTTTTATTCATTCTTCTACATGATTCATAACGGTTATATGCCTTGTATGGCAAGTGGTAATGAGGATATAACCCTACTTTTTCATGAAACATCACAAAACCAAGATATCATATAGTTGAGTGAAAGCTCACTTGTGCTTTATCCTTGCCTTGTATGGCAAGTGGTGATGAGCATAGTTGGAAAACTCGCCAAATGCAAAAACTCGCCAAGCCTCCCAAAAGTTTAATCGGGAAAAATTCGGCGATTTAAAAAAAAAATTCGGGAACCTAAAAAACTGCTGAAATTTAATTAAAAATACATTTATTTTGCAAAATTTAATGAGAAGATGCATCTAATAAGTTAATTAAAGACAATACAAAAGAAAGAAAGAAAGTTTAGATATATATAAATGCATAATGCGTACAAAATTGCATTCTCATGCAGAATGCTCATGGTAGGAAGCAAAATAGTAAATTACTAAATAGTTTCAATCTGTCAAACTAGAAGTAAATACTAAAAGTCTAAATACATCAATACAATGTCAATCACATCTTACTCTTTCCACTTGCACTAGCAGGAAAGCGAGGGGGTCTAGTCCTAAAAGAAGTGCCCTGCACTGGGATAGGGCGTGAGCTGCGTGACTGTGAACTCTGTGGCTGTGCCCCCTCGCTCGACATCCCTACTGACTGGCTTGGCGTCCTAGAAGAGGATGCATCTCCTCCTAATGGTAATGCCTGATCCTCGCCTGAATCATCATCATCCTCGTCCTCATTCTCAATGTCATCCATAGTGAACTGAAAATCAGTGTCAACCTCCCCCTCCATGGCCTGCCTCTCCAAATCAGCGATCTCATCTGGTGTAAACAATGGACTTGGCTCCTGTGCTGTCCAATCAGAATAAGGATCTATCTCATCTAGATCAAGCGGACCTGGTAGTTCTAAGAGCTGTGACTTTTTTATACGCAACTTAAGATTATAGTGCACATAAACAAGGTCATTAAGCCATTTTTGAGTCATTTTGTTTCTTTTTTTTGTATGGATGGACTCAAATAAGCTCCAATTGCACTCACAATGGGATGAGCTACAAGGTTGGGATAGGACTCTGAGAGCAAATTTCCTTAAATTGGGGGTATTGCCACCCCAACTTGCCCACCAAGCATCTGCAAAACAAAATTAAAAAAGTTATAAAGCAATAAAAAACAAAATCAGAAGCACAACTTATCAATTAGCAAAAGTTTTAAAATTTGATGCTTTACCTGGTGCTTGAGTAGATCTTGCTCTCTTTGCTAGCATAGAAGAGAACAAAGGACCCCTTGATTCCACATAGATTTGTTGTTTGGTCACAATAAGGTCTCTCTCCTCTTCACTTGATATCATTCTCTCAATGCATTTAGAGAGACCTTCCATGACCTCTCCATTAGGATCTGAGTAGGAATCATCAGCCCTAAAACAAATAGAAAATGATATCAAGTCTTACTACACAACCTTAAAAAGTAAAGTAAAATAAAGACTTATTAAAATCCCAACTTCAAGGACAATCAATTATCATAGTACCTGAATTTGGGATTGAAGAAGTAGCCTGCTGCATGAATAGGTTGGTGGAGCATATTGTTCCACCTCCTATCAATTATTTCCCAAATGGGGTCAAATCTGAGACTGTCCCCTGATAGTAACTTCTAACAGCCTCTTTCGCCGTATCCATGGCCTCATAAAGACCTTCCATTGGGGATTGCTGCCCATCACATGTGCGCAAGACTAGAACCAGGGGCAAAGACATCTACATTTGAAATTTGAAAAATACAAATTAGTTAATAACATAGTAAGTTATGAATTGATAATGAAACTTGAATAAACTAAAAATATAATGAAGTTACCTCCACAATCTCCTTAGCCTTTGCAAAAAAGCTATCATCAAAGACTATTCGTGCCACAGCTTCTCCTTCGGGCTTCTTTGAGTAAGGTGAAGCAACCCAATCAGCACACACAAACATTTGCTTCAAAGCCAATATGTGGTCAAGAATACTTTGCAACGTCAAGAAGATCGTTGGAAACCTTGTCATAGCAGGTCTCATCAAATCTTTGCCTTTAGTGGCTTTTCTCATCAAACTGAGAACCCATGGGTGATTATAGATATATTTCGTGACTTGCCTAGCATCTTCCACAACTGGACTCACCCAATCAAGTTTTCCTATGTCCTCCAAAAGAAGGTCAAGGACATGTGCTGCACAAGGTGACCAAAAAAGTGTGGGATGCCTCTCTTGGAGGATTTTACCTAAAAGATTAGCAAAAAATCAATAATCAGTAACAAACTTTCCATATTTAGTATTTACAAATTACATCAAATCTAAATTGAATAATACCATAGCATTATATTCATGATTCATATTGATTCAAATATAAAAAATTAAATCTACCTGCTGCCACATATGCTGCTGCATTATCTGTGATTATTTGCACCACATTCTCTATTCCCACCTCCATGACAACATTCTCCAACATTAAAGCCAATGTGGCTGCATTTTTCACTTTGTTGGAGGCATCGACAAATTCCCAAACCACATCATCTTTGCAAGCAATCAATAAGTTAATAATGGTTCTACTTCTTCCATCTGTCCACCCATCAGATAAAATGGTGCAGCCATACTTCTTCCACTCTTTCTTTTGGTCTTCTATCAACAATCTTTCCCTACCAACCGCTTTGTCAAGCAACCTACAAAATTTAAGTGTAATATTAAATAAAGTGTAAGTGTTAGTAAAAAATTAGGAAATAAGTTATAACAATTAAGATTTAAAATATAACAATGAACTAAAGTGAATCACAATTATTTACAATTACTAAATAGTAAAATACTAACCTTCCACTCATATCCTTGTGATTAGGTGGCTTGTACCCTTTGCCTGATATTGTCATTGCATTCACCATATTGACCCAATAGGGACTATCAGCGGCATTCATTGAGATATTGTTGAAAAACCAAAAATCAGCTGCTGCAATATCAGTTTACTCATGCACCTCCTTAAACCATGTAGTGCCCTCTAATGATGGCTATGCTCCAGGTGTGTTCCTCGGCACAAAATAACCACCTATCCCTGATGGGGATCCGGATGGTGATGATGAAGAAGTAGGAGATGTAGAAGAAGTGGAACCGGTAAAAGAGAAATTTTGTTTGCGGATCTGTGGGCCACGAAGAGATCCTGGTATGTTTTTAAGTGCTTCTTCTTCCTCTTGCATATCAAAAGGAGCTCCTTTAGATTCAGCTATGGCTGCCCTCATAGCTATTTTTGCCCTCTCCCTATTCAATTTTTTCAATTTAGCAGCTGCAAGTAGGGCATGGATGAATCTTTTTTCTTCATCAGTTACCTTGAGACAAGGATTTGAGTCATGTTTCTTTATGCCTGCAAGGTGGTATTTGAGGCGGTTTATGCCTCCAGAAATAATTCTCTCATAGGGAATGCATATCACCTTCCCAATATCATTTGGACTTGGAGCTTCATAGGCATACCGCCATGCCTTATCTCTTGCATTTTTAGGCCGAGTGCCTATATATTCAGATGGGCATGGTGTTTGTGGCCACTCTTCTTGCGGGTTTGTCATTTTTTTAATGGTTGACCGCTGCCCTACACATAAATATATAGAGAAATGAATAAACAAAGTTAGAACTTAGAAGCTAGGGTTTCAAATGATTCAAACTTCAAACTTGAACCATATTCTTAGCAACCAACAAACTTCAACCATATCCTTAGAAGGTAGGGTTTCAAATGATTCAAAATGATTTTAAATGATTTGAAAACATTTACAAACAACAACAAAAACAAAAGAACATTTGTTATAAAACTATAAAAAGTTTTCAAACTATGATAAGATGAACATACTTGGAAAGAAATTTGTCTTCTAAAATCGGTTAGAATCCTCTACAATCCACTCAAATCCGCTTTGAATCACTTGCAATCAGCCAAGAATGCCTCCAAACCTTCTTCTCTTCACTCCTCAAGGCTCTAAACAATGCAAATACAAGAAAGAATGAGAAAAAACACACTCACTGCCGCTTCAATCTGTCACAGGCCGCGTTCACCAGTAAATCGCGAGTTTTTCATAAAAACTCGCCGAGTTTTTGCCGATTACTCGCTGATTACTCGGCGAGTTTTTACCAGACTGCTGAGTTTTTAAATCGGCGAGTTAACTGGTGAAAAACTCGCCGAGCTAGGAAACTCGGCGAGTTTTCCATCTATGGTGATGAGGATATAACCCTACTTTTTTATGAAACATCACAAAACCAAGATATCATATAGTTGAGTGAAAGCTCACTTGTGCTTTATCCCTAGCCAAGGTGTCAAATATTGCCATGATGAAGCCAACTCAAATGCAAAGGTCTTCTAGGAACAAGTCTTGACTTATGTTGAAGAGCAAACAAAAGCAAACCAAGCAGTTGGGGAAAAAGTTGTAAGTCATCCTTTGGTCAAGACTAAGAAAGGATTGAAAGGGATGAACACCCTTCCACCACCTTCACATCTTCAATCTATAGAGGGTCATCCATTTTTGTCCATAACTGAAGAACAATTTGTGACTTTCACACATAAGAGATCAAGGGACCAATGGAAATGGCATTTTATAGTGAGTCTAAAGAGATTGTTGATCAAGACATAGCTAGATTTGTCTATGTGAATAGAATTTCATTCAATGTTGTTCACTCGTCATATTGGTAAAAATGGTGAAATCAATTAGTTTGGCTCCAAAGGGGTACAAAGGTTTGGGTTATCAAAAGATGCCTACTACCTTATTGAACAAGGTGAAATATGTAGAGGACTCTTTGAAGCCCATAAATTCATCGGTGGAAATATGGGTGTTCACCATTATTGATGGATGGAAATATGCAAAACAATTGCCCATTATCAATGTTAATATGGTGTCTCCTAAAGGGAGCAATACTTTTGAAAGCAATGGATTGTGAAGGAGAGGTGAAGGACATTGCATTTATTGATAAAATTCTTTGCTAGGCCGTAAAGAAAGTGGCCCCTTGAAATGTTTTGCAAGTTATATTAGACCATGCCAAAAATTGTATAGGTCTTGGGCTATATTATGAACACATTTTTTGGATACCCTGTATTATCCGCTCCCTCAATCTATGCTATAAAATGTTGGCACCATAATTGAATGGATTGAATAGGTGAATGTTGAGGCCGAAGAGATCAAAATGTTTATCCCCAATCATCATATGTCCAAGACATACAAGTTATATTAGACTATGCAAAAAATTGTATAGGCCTTGGGTTATTGAGGAACATGATGAACACATGTTTTGGATGCCTTGTATTATCCGCTCCCTCAATCTGATGCTATAAAATGTTGACACCACAATTGAATGGATCAAATAGGTGAATGTTGAGGCCGAAGAGATCAAAATGTTTATCGCCAACCATCATATGTCCAAGACATATATAGAACATATTTGAGATTTGGGCTATTTAAGGTAAGTTAACAGATAAATAACAGTAAACTTTTTAATTTTAATTTAGTTTTAATGTTTGTAAATATCGAGCCCCTTTTGCCTCCAACACAACTGTGTTGAGATGACTTATAAAGGTTTGTGAGACACTATGTAACATGCTAATCAACCCAAATTGGTCCATATGGATGCAATCTAGCATTACAAGGGTATCCAAGTTTAGACAAATGATCTTAGATGCCATTTGGTGGGATAATGTTGAGTATGTCCTCAATTTCATTGAGCCCATATTGAGCATGACTCATTTTATTGACATGGGTAAGGCCTTGTATGGTGAGGTATATGATGGCCTTGACTCAGTGATGGAGAAAATGGAAGCCATCATATTATTGAAGAAAATTTCTTCAATGAAATTCAGAGTGAGAGAGAGAGAGCAAAATGACCAGTCTGTGAGTCCCAAAATTAATAATTCTCAACTTTTTGTTGGCAGAAGAGTCCACCATATAGAGATCCTGAATTTTCTCAAGGGTAGAAGACAACACTTTGCAAGCTCTTTTATACATGTGATGTGGGATGCAGCCAGGGCTGAATTCATGGTTTGGCAAGCACAAATGATTGTGTCCTTGCTGCTCTTTGAGAAAAGTATACGGTTGATTTTCATGGCTGGTGATACTTCCATGGAGAATCATACACACCTACAACCTCTTGCTATGAAAATCTTATCGCAAGTAAGTGTTTTCAAAACAAATCTTTCTTTTAAATTTGTAATATATTTTAATTTTATCACTACATTTTCAGATTTTGAAACTTTTAACTCTCTAATTTTGCCTTGATAATTAGCTAGTTCATCTTCATCTCAGAGGGATTGGAGTAGATAGTCCATTCCCTCAATAAAGTGCAACCAACTACAGTAGAAATGGCAGACTTGGTGTTCATGCCTTCAAGCTTGTGTCTCTTTACACACAAAGACAGTGCCCATAAATCAGGGGACTCAAAGAAGTGGGATATTAAGCCAAAGCAGATTGAGTTGAATGTTTCCACTTCCCACTTTCAAGTGCTTGAAGTTGATGATGATTGTGAGACACCTAGTGAACATGAGATTGCTAGTGCCAGTGCCAGTGCCACTATTTGTAGTTCTAATTTACCACAACATAGATCATCTAAAGTGGAGGATAAAGATGCCTTTGATGACTCATATGATATTTGATCAATGATGGCTAATTGTTGATACTTGACATTATTAATTATGAACTTAAATACATACCATGATAGTCCAGTTTGACTATTTTTTGACTATCAATATGGAGGTGTCTTTTCCTATGTTATTTGACTATTAGTATGGTGTTCGATTTTGAACTTAATTATTGCTGTAAACATGTACATACTTCTGATTTTTATACATTTTGTATTGACAAACACAAAACAAACTCAAGCCAGAATAAATTTTGCCTGAACCCACAAAATGAACCATTGAACCTGAAACCAGAGTGAACTAGATATAAAAATATTTTCATTTTTACACTCTAGAAATCATAATTTCACCTTTGAACACAGGTATTTGAGGTTGGGCTAAGTCTGAACTATATTTTACCATCTATTTCTATCTCATGATAAAATATAACTGGCATTTTCTCACAAACTGTTACCCACTTAATTCTACCTTTTGCAAAAACGTTTCATTACACCTTTATTCACTGCCGAGAAGTATTCAACCCTCTTTCTATGTTACTGCAGTTGTGTCTTTTAAGTCCCTGGATGAGCTCTTACCAATTGTTGGTTTTGGAAAAAGAAACCAGTTGCAGAAACACAAGTTGTCTAATGTAAACATCTCATTGTGAAAACACAGGATCTTTTAACATGCAAACATTAACATCATTTAGAACAAAACACCATATTGCTAGAGCAATCAGAACAATTGATTTGTTGAAAAATCAGTACAGACATTACAATGCTCTCATTGTGTTCTGTATTTTATACAACTTCAGCTTGGAATGACATTAATAATCAGAAAATACCAGTTCACGTGAGTACGAAAGGTAAACAGAACAAAATATATGAGAACTGCGTCATGTTGAAGTCCCAGGTCATGCAACATGAGAGAAAGATCACTCAAGAGTCTGAATAAAACAATTGTTACAAAGGAAGGAAAAAGAGCTAACAGCCTCTAAATGATACAGCGGACATAATCTCTCCAACAAAACATCTTCATAGATAAAATTGACACAGCATATATTCCTTCTATTCTTTGCTCGATATGATATTATCTTCCATGGATAGAGGCTGACACAATATAGTGAATGATTACAGAAGAAAAATGAACTTGTAGCTCTGATAATAATCCTTCAAGGAGAAGAAAATACATAGAGCAACAACCTAAAGTAAGCTGTAACAATAGACAGCAAATATTTTGTATTTTTTAAAAAAAAGAAGCTTTAACAGAATTGTCAGTCCATCTCATCACCCTCTTCAAAAGTAAACTAACACATTGGTCATTAACAAACTCCACTTAGACTTTCTAACTCAAAATATTGTTAAATGACAGCTGCTTTGCCAAATTCTCAAAAACGGTGAGTCAGTTTACATCAACTGTGGTATGTCTCCTTCTTGGGGTAAGTAAAAGCAGAAAGAGTACCGGCTCCAAGATTCAACAATTGATAGATGCATGGATTTTCAAACATAAGAGGAATGCAATGGGCCTTGCAAGATAATTGCCAAAATAATCACCATATTCTCCGTGTTGAAGCTTCTTCGATCAAGACTTGTAAAGTGAACACCTGATTGCTGTAGCTGCAAGCATGACGTTTTCTAGCAACTGAAACTATTTTATGTAATTGTTAAAATAATATCAATATAAAATGCAAGGTTACCTTTGCAACAAAGTTTTAAACAGATTGGCTAAACTGGACAGAAAATTCAGCTTTTGAAGCAAAAGCTTCTCAGGACTAACATGCATCACAAATATAATTCACGGCAATGCAGATAATATGAAATTAATGTTTATATCATTATGTAGTTTACTGATCTCTGCCACTATACTGTTTTTATTATTTTGTACTATTTTTTATCAGAAACAATCTTATCTAAACAGAAATTTGTAAAACTCTATAACACAGATGTACCAGGTATAGACATTTTGGTTTTCTGCTGTCAAGCATATCTTTTACATTTGGGCAGATGCAATCTGTAATTGAATATTTCAAATAAAAAAAACGGTTGACCATTAATCAAATAATTGTGTTTTTATTTGGTGCTCTTTTGTTTTTTCTATTCAAATATTTTATTAAATATTTACTCAACACAATAAATCTGAGTACTTGAAATTTACAAACTTTAAACAAGTAGTATACAAGGATTGCAGGATAAAATGAAATTGATGGATAGATAGTAAATAGTAAATATTAGTCAATTAGGGCAGTCAAATGGAAATTCACATTAGAATCTAAACTGTAGAGTCGAGTTGAATACAAACTGTGTTATAGTGGACACTCATCAATCAACTTTAAGTGGCTATATTGATCATGTGATTTATATATCTCATCCTATCTTACTATAGAAACAACATAAGTATTAGGTTACATGAAAATATAATCAAATGTTGAGTATGATAAATGAAGATACATGCTTATAGTCTTCTTGGCGACAATTTTTCCAATATCATTAGGGGAGAGGACCTAGTAGTCATACACCCTAATTTGTGCATCCCATAATTTTTTATGTTGATGTTAAATGGGTGCCTTCCTTTACTATTTTCTTGTTAGCAATTTTGATGTCCTGAATACACAATAGGAAAAGGTGTCAAAAGCATTACTTTTTCAACCCCTTACCATTCACAGTCAATTATTACACCCCTTGTGAGATCACTTGCACCAATAGCTGAGCAGTTTCTCCCAAAACCTTATGTACAAACACACTCAAATCCAGTTTACCATCATTTCTAAAAACCTCTATTACTTATAACCACGGAAACATAAAACTATAAGATTAAACAACATGACATCACTATTTTATTATTTTCAAATTAGTATAGTTTTAAAATACCCCAAATTTATTTATACATTATCATATTTTCTATTCAAACTAAAAATTAACACTAAATTATCCAATTCTAACTACAAAACAAATCATCAACAAACTTAATGCATTTGCAAACCCTTAATCTATTATTTACCATGGGTTACCCTCTGCTGCTAACTCTCTAGTGCAGGATCCACCTCCACCATCACAGGCTTTCTCTCCATTAATGCAGGCTCAGTGACATGTACTGCTTGTAATGTGTCCAGGCTCATTGTCATTGTAGTCAGTTTTCTTCATGGAGTCCTTTGAGGCATATAAGATATATTTAGTTTTTGTATAGATCTTTTGATCACCTTTTGATTTACATTGGAATTTTTTGGTTGCATTTGCAGCCATGTCCATTGATCCGTAAATCAAATGGAGAGTCACCTTCAAAGGTTTCCATTTAAGGACAATGTGTCTTACAACACAACCAAAATTAGAGGGAATTTCTTTTGCCTTGGGTTTTCTGATGCTTGATTCTAACTGGGGCTAGGATCCATTTGCCAGTTTTGTAATATTTATGCTTTGGTATGTTTTTATAATATTTTTCTTGCACACTCTGCCCTTCACAGGCTTCCTCTCCATTGATGCAGGCTCAGTGACAACATGTACTGCTTGTAATGTGTCCAGGCTAAATGTCATTGTAGTGAGTTTTCTCCATGGAGTCCTTGGAGGCATATAAGATATATTTGCTTTTTGTATAGATCTTTTGATCACCTTTTGATTTGCAATGGATTTTTTTGGTTGCATTTTGCAGCCATGTCCATTGCTCTGTAACTCAAATGGAGAGTCACCTTAAAAGGTTTCCATTTAAGGACAATGTGTCTTACAACACAACCAAAATTAGAGGGAATTTCTTTTTGCCTTGGGTTTGCAGATGCCCGATTCTAACTAGGGCTAGGATCCATTTGTCAGTTTTGTAATATTTATGCTTTGGCATGTTTTTATAATATTTTTCTTGGAAACTCTGCCCTTCACAGGCTTCCTCTCCATTGATGCAGGCTCAGTGACAACATGCACTGCTTGTAATGTGTCCAGGCTCAATGTCATTGTAATGAGTTTTCTTCATGGAGTCCTTGGAGGCATATAAGATATATTTGGTTTTTGTATAGATCTTTTGATCACCTTTTGATTTGCATTGAATTTTTTTGGTTGCATTTTGCAGCCATGTCCATTGATCTGCAACTCAAATGTAGAGTCACCTTCAAAGGTTTCCATTTAAGGACAATGTGTTTTACAAGTTTACAACACAACCAAAATTAGAGGGAATTTCGTTTGCCTTGGGTTTGCAGATGCTCGATTCTAACTGGGGCTAGGATCCATTTGTCAGTTTTGTAATATATATGCTTTGGCATGTTTTTTATTATATTTTTCTTGCAAACTCTGCCCTTTTCTTCCCACCAACAACGTTGACAGCATGACACAATTTGTATAAGTTATTTGCCATGGTTATTATGTGCAACTAAACATTTGGGGATAAACATTGCTAATAGAGATAGGGTGGCCCTCGTTGAAATGGGAGGAGCATGTCTGATTTTCTCACCTATGTTCTATTTTTCTGCTCCCATGGCAGCGTGAAAAATCACAAACCAACAGTAGTTCCAGTAACAAACTGACCTAAAATAAAGTTCCTGACATAAAATTTCTTAGTGTTGTGCAATCTGTAATATAATGACCAACAGTAACGCAGAAGATTGATTCTTGCCAACCAAAAGGAAAAAAGTGTGCCAACCAAAAGGAAAAAAGTGTGGCGTCCCCCTTTGGAATATTACTGATTTTTTCCTTAAACCAATAATATTTGCTCAAAATATGACAATAGATATATCAAAAATTACAAATGTAGCCTGTATGCTCAGGTCAATTAGGTTATAGGACGATACCCAAAGTTGAGAGGATTGTGAATTCCCTTAAATACCTTGCAAATCTGTTGAGTCAAAAGATCCCATCCCCAACTAAACAGTGATGAAACCAAGGACCCTGTGCTTAGTTTGTCAAAGGTAGAAAAAGACCCTGTCCTTTCAAACTTTAGCCCACCTTGTGGATCCAGATCCCATCCAGTTTGCAAATACTAACTAAAAATTCAAAACTGATAACTTGGTATTTGTTAAATTAATGCTGCTTTATGTTTCTTGAATAATGTTGAATGCCTTTGTAATTGATTCTTGAATAAATTTCTGAAATTATGTACTGCTGAATTTGTGCTCCGAATTGATAATCAAATTGTTTTGTTTTTGTTTGTAAATGATTTGATGATTCAATGCTCGAATGTTTGATGTTTGAATTTGAGCTACATAATCATATATGTTCGAATGATTTCATATTTAAATAATGAATGTTTAAATGATTCATATTTGAATGATTGACGTAAATGAATTAGTTATTGGATTCACAGATCCGGATTCGTGCCTGTATTCTTCCATAGTTTTTTTTTTCTTTTTATGATTATTTCTTATAATCGTTATGGCTTTGATACATAGATTCATACTATGAAATGATTTAGTTTGAGAATTATGTATATTTCTCTCATTTTTTACTGTATATATATATATATATATTCACGAATCCTAATTGGGAAACCAAAATCACGGATCCGATTCACTTGCCTGAATCCAATTCGTTTCACAAATCGGTAACTAAGGTAAATGATTAATAAATGGATTGATCTATTGCTGCTTGGTGCTTTGTTTTCTTGAATTTAAAGAGTTGAATGATGCTTCTTTGACTAATCACCCCTTTATTCTTTGTTACTGAAATAGTCGCCACCTTTGACAAGAATTGAATCACCACCCTTAATAAGAATTCAGTCAACACCCTTCACTGCTGCCTTTGAGTATAATAATTTATTCCCAAATTGATTCATTGCTTGATGATTTCCTTCCAAGAAATAATATCCCTTTGATATTTTATTCTTGAGGGGGTGTCACTACCTTTTATGATTTATGCCCTTTGAAGGAGTTGCAACTATTCATCTTTCATTGTTGTCTTTTGAAAATAATCGTTTATTTCCAAATTGATTGATTGCTGGGTGAATGATCCTCAGACGTCCTCCACAAATGAAATGATCTCCTTTTTATATCTAATGTTTGAGTTGGTTACAGCTCTTCTTCATTCCATTTGACCATTCAGTTATAATATGTTTTATTTTATTTTTTATATTTTGATTTACTATTAAATCGTATTTTTTTATATTAGATATAGTTTACCAAAACATATTTACATTATAAGGAGCTTCTGCTCCAGATTGTATCAGAAAAAATCACCTATATAGTTGTATCAAAATAGAATATTCATGTTAACAATTTGTAAAGATACTAGATTGACAGTACTAAAGTATCATCTAGTCCCAAATCCTATTACATTATTGCTGCATTCCAACTTATCACAATCATAAGTGCCCACAGGAGGCACTATTAAATCAGGGTCAACTTCTTTGAAATCAGACTGGAAATTGGATTTATTCTTCTTACTACTTCTGTCAAGCACTGGTTTTGTGATTTTTCCCCCCAAGTATTTGTATAGCAGCTCCAATTCCTCCCTTGTGGGCAGAGTGACGTGACTTAATTTATGTTCTGTAAACCATCATAATGCTCCTTTTCAGCAGGATGATGAAGGGGCAAAGTAGCATGGATACAGATACAGTATTGGGAAGAAAGATGGAGATTTTACAAGACTTCATATATGGATGCGTTTGGATACAATATTAATAAAAATCACATATACATATATTTAACACAGTTTTCCAAATTATTAGAGCAGATCTTCATTACTTCAAAAGCAATATAGACACATAAATGCTATACAAATATTTGTAAGTTAATTTAACACTTTACAATATGCAAAAATAGTAGAATTGCATTAAAAGATAACCCAAAAAAAGTGGGTTGCTGAAATAGAAAAACATTATATGTCTTTCTCATTTGGTGCAGCTTTTGTTTATAACAATTTTTTGAAATATGTTTGCATTAATGAAGGTTTTTTAAATTAAATTTGGAAAGATTTATCTGAAATCTTTAAAATAATCAAATCACATAGCATCTAGCAGGGTTGGAAAATCAAGTTATTTTAGGCAGACATGGGTACAATATTCAACCTGTTTCCAGGCAGTATCTTATACGTTTCCAAATTGCATGGATATGTGTGCCCAAGGAGGGATAGAGGAGTTTCCAGCAACTTTGTGAAGCGGTCCTTAGGGATCTCCAATGCTGTAGAGACCTGAAAAATAATAATCAGATGGATGAGTTCACTATTGAGCTTGGTAAGATGTCTTGTTATGCTCTAGAATGCCTCATCATTCCTCTTCTTCCATAAAAACGAAAAAATCTCACTAGTAAGAGCAAGGCAAAACTTATTTAAATCAGGATAAAATGAATCAACATAACCAACAAGTATCTCATGCTTAGAAAAGCCAAGATTAGCATTCCAATCCACAGACAGACTAAAGAACACAAACCAAATAGAAAAGAATATACTTGCAATCAAAAAATAAATGTTCAAAAGTTTCAGGCATAGAACAAAGATCACAAACTCTGGTGGGAAGCCCATTATGCAAAATCTGCTCCCCAACCAATTTTTTTCTTATGAGCAGCCATTGACAGTTCCCTTGGGAAGAGTGAGAAAATATATGTTCTGTAAACTATTATAATGC
This sequence comes from Cupressus sempervirens, assembly GCA_028749045.1. Taxonomy (NCBI): domain Eukaryota; kingdom Viridiplantae; phylum Streptophyta; class Pinopsida; order Cupressales; family Cupressaceae; genus Cupressus; species Cupressus sempervirens. The sequence goes on along the minus strand of CM053791.1, from coordinate 599,063,068 downwards.
CCTTTTTCAACAGGATGACGAAGTGGTCCTTAGAGATCTCCAAGGCTGTAGAGACCTGAAAAATAATAATCAGATGGGTGAGTTCACTATTGAGCTCAGTAAGATGTCTTAGTATGCTCTAGAATGCCTCATCATTCCTCTTCTATAAAAACCAAAAAATCTCACTAGTAAGAGCAAGGCAAAACATATTTAAATCAGAGTCAAATGAATTAACATAATCAACAATTATCTCATGCTTAAAAAAGTGAAGATTAGCATTCCAATCCACAGGCAGACCAAAGATCATAGACCAAATAGAAAAGAGCGGACTTGTGATCAAAATAAATGTTCAAAAGTTTCAGGCATTGAACAAGATCACAAACTCTGGTGGGAAGCCCATTATGCAAAATATGCTCTGCAACCAATTGTTTTTCTTATGAGCAGCCATCAACAGTAGGTGTTTTTTTTACGGTTCAACTGAGTAATGCCACAAGTGACACAGGGTGTTGGACCTCTTTGGGTTAAGTCAATTGTATGCCTCTCCCAAGCCAAAAAGCATTAGATATATCTTGGTGACTGGGACAGACTAAAACCTAGTACCATATTTCCATCTGATCTTGCTTATTAAATCTGAATCTTATATTACTTTCCCAAGGAACCAGTCTCCCAAACCATTGCTCAATATAGTGTTTTTTTAATGTGTCACGGATATACCAACATAGACCTTATCTGTCCCAAGATTCCAGGTTACCATTAATCAAGAGATCTTGCATCACCTTGACCTCCAGGGAATTTTAAATCTTAGCTGAACTGCCTTGGGAAAGTGCTGAAGGTATCCCATTTTGAGCAGTGTTCCACCAAACGGATCAATTTGAAACACAATATGGGGGAGATCTATTCACCATGGAAACCAGATCTCTAACTTGTGTCCATGCCTTTCATAAAGTGCTGAATGCAGCAGCCAACAACCCTAACCTCAAACTGGCTGAACAAAATATCCTTTATGTATAGGGCGCTCTACTGTTTACCTTTTTCTGGTTTGAACAATGCCAAATTATTTCTTATCAGTACTTTCAAGGTTCATCCCCACAAGTTCATTGAATATCCATTTAGAGGCAAGGGCAATCTCTTTTATTCTAAGGTCTTTTAAGCCAAGAACACCCAATTTTTTAGGTAGACAGCACCATGCCCAATTCACGTTGTCTCTTTTTACGCCTTAACCATCTCACCATAAGAATTCTTTCATTATGTTCTGTAATTTATCAAATTGCACACCAGCAAATAGCCATGCCAAAGAGTGATAAACAACTTTTGAAGCAATGACTCTCTGGACAACCTAGATTCTGACAGTAAGTTAGAGCAAGTGGGTGTGTAAGTCCAAGTGTTTATTCTCAATCTTCTTAAAGACCCCTTCCACATACTTTTTACAGAAGGAGAGAGAACAAAGGGTATTCACCACCTTATGAGGATCAGACCAAAATTTCTTACTTCCCAGTTGGGAACTGGGGAAGGGGAGGGGTCTTGAGACCAACAAATTATAGTAGATTTATGAGGGGCTATAATGGAACCTAAAGCACCACAAAAGACCTCCAGTCTCTCATTTTTATTATCAAAATTGACCTCTGTAAGTGCAATGAAGAGAGCACTGTAGTTTACAAAGTGTGCATTCAAAAGCAACTATTGGTTGCGAGAGCCTAATGCCATTGGTAGGAGGGGTCATTAAACCAAATTTAAGAATGTGGTGCAGTGCATCAGCTGCAATGACAAACTATAGGGAAGCCTTGTCTGATTGATCTTTGAAGAATAATGGGATTTGTGAATTTGCCATTCACAACAACTAGCACGGAGGAATTATTAAAGAGAATATTAATCCATATGCAGAATTTACGTCGGAAACCAAAAGCTTTGAGCATATCCGGCACAACTGGCCACTCAATTATATTGCAGGCCTTTTGAAAATCCAATGGAATCATTGCACTTAATGATTGTCAGGTATAGCCCAGTTCAGTCCCCCCCAACTTGTAATCAGATCTTCTAATGTGTACCTCCCTTTAATGATGTCAATTTGAGTTATTGATAAAACTTCCCCAAGGATCTCTGAAACCTACCTGCCGGTAAGGGTTTCTGCTAGAATCCTATAGGAAACATTGAAGAGGGTGATAGGTCTCCAATTTCTTTTTGGGATAAATTTTGTGATTCCTTTATTCATATTATGCCTCAGTTATTTCTAAAGGTAACATTATAGACCTCAAGCAACTTAGTTTCTATCTAATCAACATCGGCTTTGTAATTGTTTTTGCTGCAAGTCCATCTACATATGGAGACTTACCATTTGTCAGGGGTCTAATAGTATTTCCAATTTATAGGGCAGAGATATCCGTGTTGAGTACCCTTGCATCCTCATTACTGACTTTTTTCAATATCATTTTTCTACAAAGCTCTGTAGCCTTGGTAGTTTTCCTATCTTCTGAGGAAAATATTTTCTGAAAGAAGAAATGCAAAGATTCTTTTATAAATGTAAGATCTTCAAAGATGATCTCATTGTCCACGAATGGGCCCAATTCCTCTTCGCCTTGTTTATATTTGATCAAATTGAAAAAGTACTTAGTCCCCCTATCTCCTTCCGGTAGCTTGTTCATCTTGGTTCAAATCCTTTGACCTTGAAATTTGTAGTTTTCCAATCTTTTGAGAAGAGATCTAGTCATAATGAGATTGCTATCAATGGTTGTTGGGACTTCTATTCTACAGTTGACCATCAAGAAGTAGCAGATTCTGTTGCAAAAGGTTATCTAGCTTATTTCTATCGAAATCCTCCTTCTCAATCACTTCAAATGGTTTCCTCCATATAGACACCAAGGAGTCCCACGTCTGGATAGGATTTACGTTTTGCTTTCTATTCAAGGTTTCAGCTGGGGCAGTAACAGTTCTTATGCCAGCAAGGCAATCTTGGTCATGCAACAGAGAACAATTCAATTGAAAGGAAGAAGGCTGTGAAGACACATGGGTTGAGTAGGAGCCAAAGAAAACACATGTTTTGATAGGAAAGGGATCGGACATTGGAGTGAGGACAAGTGAGACATGGTTCCTACCATGGACGCCAGAGAAAGAAATATAATTCACATTTTCATAAATCTATCCAGTCAGTAGTCTATCCTTATTCATTGACTATTTATTACACCAAGTGTTTCAGATGGAATAAGAGGATGACTTCTCTTGTTCCAAGGACCATCTAGATTCAATGTTCTTTCTATTCTTGCCAAGAAAAATAGCTCATCCCCTTTTTGTAGAGATTCCTTGCCACCTTTTTTTATCATATTTGTTTTTAATAATATTGAAATCCCTAGTGCAAATCAAGGAACTTTAGGCAGCTTCTTGGTTATCAGTTACAAAAGTCAGACCTTTCTCTGTAGTTATTTGAGGCATATAGAATATACCCAAGACATCTGAGCCAACATATAATGTAACCTATACCGACCTATTATGTAGTAATGAGCCCCACACAGGGAGATATTCTTATTCCATTTAGAGTTGATAAGGATAGCAGTACCCCCTTTATCCTTTTCATGGTTTGAGATGATTATCTTAGCATTTCTCCAGATTAATTTATGACATTTTCTACCTAGAATCCCACCACTGTGACCTCTTGCAGGTATAAACTTTGCAGAATACTCTAACCATAAACTTCTTTTCAGCTGACTCCAAATCCCTAACATTCCAATAACTGATGTTAAAATTCATTAAGGGTTATGTGGAGGAGTATTCTTCTGGTTCTTATAAAATTTATCAAAACACTTCGGCATCTAATCTTCCTTGACTTTTTTTTGTCACTCTTATTCTAAGCTAGAGCCAGAAGTTCTAGGTTTGTCATTTAATTTCCTCTTCTTATTATCCTCTTTAGTAGAAGATAGTTTTTATAGAGGAAGAGAATTGTTAGAACTTGATCCCAAAAGTAAGGGATTACAACTTGATCCCAAAAGTAAGGGATTACAACATGACATGCCAGAAGTTCTAGGTTTGTCATTTAATTTCCTCTTCTTATTATCCTCTTTAGTAGAAGATAGTTTTTATAGAGGAAGAGAATTGTTAGAATTTGATCCCAAAAGTAAGGGATTACAACATGACATCACAACGTCCTTGCTAAAGGCTTCATCACCTAGTTTGAGATTATTGTTATTGATTGGAGCTTCATTCACCACTCCACGTTTAGGGAGTTTCAGTATTTGTCTAATTTTTTCGCTTTAGGTTTGATAGAATCCAACGGTAATTGGTGAACATTCTTATTTTCTTGAGGGGTTGCATTTTGTCTTGGTACAACATTTGAGATAGGCTTGGGAGTATAGGGACCCGTAATATTGATTTCTTCAATTTCCCCACCAAATGAGGTATCCTCTAGTGACAAATTAGGATTTTTTGTCATAGGAAAAACACATTGTTCCACCTTATTGAGAGCATACTCTATGCTTGTAAGGCTTGTGTTATTTCTTTCATTGGAGTCCATATCATGGACAATCTTATCTTCCTTCTTTCGAGGGTTACTACCCTCTAGTTTTTCTTCATTGGGCTTGAAAGCCCCAACTATTTTAGCCTTGGCTTTAGGATAGTCTTTCATGAGGTGATTGTTTCTCTTGCATAGAAACTAGGAATCTTAAAGACTAAGTACTTAAATTTCATAGATAGTTGTTTTATCATCAAAAGCTGAAGAGTCTTTAAGGAAATCAATTTAGCATCCAGAGTCAATGAGATAAAAACCCTAGCATTGAGGTGAGTTATCGTAGTGAAGAGGTCAAAACCCTTGACTCCTTAATTCACATAACATTTCCATGGTTTTGAGAATACCAAAGATGAGCTTCCATAATTGAGGTGGAACAATTTTATCTCTACCCAATAGGGAGTAGAGCTAACAACAAATTCTCTTAAGAAATTCTACAGAGACCAAGGAATTTGAACAAAGATTACTTGATATTTCAAAATTCCTTTTTGACAAATCTTTCTTGTATAACATAGTTCCTAATGAAAACCATAAATAAATCTTTCCACATCATCTTACAAAAGGATACATGGATATCTGTTGATGTGAGTTTTGTAACCACTCACACATGCATGAAAAAAAAAACAATTACTATCCTAGGATGATCACCAAATATTCAATCTTCTCTAGATCAATGAAACTTAGACGCTAAACATGTGACAATTTATGATCAATTAATAATATCAGATTTCCACAATCCATTTCTATTTTTTTTTTGTTTATATTTTTCTTTTGGATTATATTGTGTATATATTTTTAGCATCAATCCATTTCTAATATTAAATTAATGATCAACTAAGACAGTCCAATGTTCCTTCCATTGTTGGACTTAAATAAGTTTTGTGATGTGATTTGCTAGTAATCACTTGGGGATATAAATTAGCTTCTTTTTAAAGGATTTATGAACTTCTCAAATGTGAATGATATAGCAGTTGACCTTTTCAAACTACTCCTATCAAAAGTTTGAAATACAGTGCACATGAGGGTTTAGAGATCTAAACTACTACTTCCAACTCTACTAATGCAAGAAAATGTTGATGTTCTAGTACAACCTAAGTCACATACGCCGAATTTCATCCATGAAGTTCAAATTTAAGAAAATTTTTACTCTTCCTGAGCTTAATTTGAATTTTATGTTATTTAATATAACATTTTTATTTGTAATCATATTATTTTATTCTAAAATAATGTTGAGTTATTTAATTTGATTATTTAGCAATGTCAAACTACATTAACAATTTTATGGGTATTCTTGTGGAGATTGACATCTCCAAGGGGCTCCTTGAAATGATTGAGTTGGTCTCTCCAAATGGCTCTTGGATTCAACTTCTTGATTATGAGGGTATTCTCTTTAGATGTAGGAAATGACATAAGATTGGCCATCTCGTTGCGTGATGCTCCTCTGAAAAGGTTAGATCGAAGAAATCACCTTCTTGGTGGTTGGGGGTTTCAGATGATCACTATACGGTTCAAAAAGTTTCCATTGTTTGCTGCAGTGGCAGAGAAGAGAAACGCTATAAGAGGCAACATTGTTGAAAATGTAATAGGAAATTTAATGTTATGTTTTAAATGCTTTTAGTTTTTGAAGTTTGTAATAACGTCCTACATGTGGTGGCATACCTAGAGTAGCAGTTCGATGAGCTCTCCAGATATAGCCACTTAGGACCAGGTGTGTGGATTTTAAATTAGAATAGTTTTTTAATTCGTAGGTGGAGTATTTAATGATTTTCAGAATCCAAAAATAGGTAGTAGGCAGTTTTTTGGAATATTCCTGATTTAGGAAACGACTGTCTAATATTGGTAGGAAAAGAACGTTTCAAATTCTGATCTTTTTTTTGGATAGAAGACGTTTTCTTTTCTAAATAGAAAGAAAACATTTCACATCCTTTAATTAGAAAAAGAGAGTCAGTTTTAAAGAGAGCCAGTCGGCTATGTAAAAAAAAAAAGAAGAATCGAATTTGGAGAGATATGGAATGTTTTTTCATTTTGTCTTTGTGCAAGTTTTTGATGGTCTGAGTTTTGAACAGATTTTTCTTATCTTCTCACTGGAAACAAGATAGTTTGCAGAAGATTAAAAAGTTTTAGTTTTGGTTCGAATTCGGTATGTTTGCAAAAAATTAATCTTAGTGCGTGGGTAATATTTTCCAAATGCACCGTTGGCTTTTCATGAGCTTTGGGTATGTTATTATAGGCCTAATTATGCCCATCTTCACCAGAGGGATCAAAGAGTTTTGATCTGGTTCAAAAGTTATACATGTCTGTTCACAGGTCTATCTAGAGACAGCAAGAAGCAATGTTTTGCAGAAAAATGTACTCTAATGCGGGGTCAATATATCGGGTTTGAACTGTTGGATTTCCCTCAAATTTTTATATGTTGTTTGAAACCTAGTTACGCAAAATATCAATGGTTGGATTGAGAAAACATTGTCTGGTTCAAAAGTTATACATGTCTGTTCACGGGTCTATCTAGAGACAGCCAGAAGCAATGTTTTGCAGAAAAATGTACTCCGATGCGCGGTCAATATCTTGGGTTTGAACCGTTGGATTTTTCTAAAATTTTTATATGTTGTTTGAAACCTAGTTATGCCAAGTCTCAACGGTTAGATTGAGTAAATATTTTTTGGTTCAAAAGTTATTCATGTCTGAGTACAGGTCTATCCGGAGGCAGCAAGAAGAAATTTTGGAGGATTTATTTTCAAAGTGTTGTTTATTGAATCTAGTGGATGGTTATAGGAGTCTTATGAGTTGAGTCTAGGGTATCTTTGGTTGTGTTTTCATAATAATAATAATGATAAGAACAATTGGTTCAAATCACAATGGGTGGTTACAATATATCGTGTGTGATCCTGAAGGTTGTAGATGCCCCTTGAAACAACTCAGTTGAGTGAGTTTTTTCCTCCTGAGTTTTCCAAGTTGTGGCTCTGCATCATTTTTGGTATCAGAGCTTGAGGGTTGCAGGTTGTGAAGTTATATGTTGAACGCCCCTGATCAAGATTCCTTAATAGGGTCAAGCAAGATGGTGACCAATGCAGAGTTAGTGAAGAAAGTCGAGGAGCAAGAAGAACTTATCCAGAAAGAGAATAGGGAGTTGAAAGGGATAGTGGCAGAACTAGCCAGTAAGTTGGAATATATGCAGAATATAGTTGAGAAGAAAGAAATGAAAGAAGAAATGGAAGAAGAGGATGACGTACCCGACAGTGAAGAAGATAGAATATCTGAGAACGAGAAGCCATTTTTTAAAGCTTTAAAGGCTTTGGGGGGGAAACCCGTTGAGTTACCTATGTTTACAAGAAAGATGGACACTAAATTAGTGTTGGAATGGATTGAAGCCTTAGAGAATCATTTTGAATGTGAGAAAGTTTCAGAATCACAGCAAGTTAAATTGGCTAAGTCCAGAATGAAGGGAGCAGCCCTTACATGATGGAATTTCGTGCAAGAAGAAAGGGTAAAGGAAGATAAGAGGAAGATTTGTTCATGGAAGAAGATGGTGTCAATGATAAGAGAGACGTATCTCCTTGAAGACTATGAGGTACAGTTGCATCAGAAGAGGCAGAATCTCAGACAAAGGGATATGGATGTCTGTACTTATACAGAAGAGTTTTAGAAGTTAAGTCTAAAGTCAAAATTTGTAGAACCTGAGAGTATCAAGGTAGCAAGATACCTAAATGGTTTGAGGATGAACATACAAGAAGAGTTGCAGTTGCTGGGTCCAAACACCGTAGCTAAGTGCTATCAGCTGGCTTTGAAGGTTGAAGAGAAAATCAAAAGGAGACAAGAAAATAATAACAGAGGCAGAGGAAGACAACCATTCAGAGGAAGAGGTACATTTGCAGGAAGGAGTCCAAATTTTCAGCCACAAACGGAGATGCATAATGAAGTTAATAAGTTTGATAATTTTAGAGGAAGTTTCAGAGGTAGAAGGCCAAATTCCAGAGGAAGATCACCAGGAAGGACGAATGGACCAATAAGATGCTACAACTGTAATCAGGAAGGTCATATGGCACACAAATGTCCAGCAAAAGCAAGCTCTAGTACTCATGGGGAAAAGAGAATACACCTGGCACAAGAAGCAGATTTACAAGAAGATTCAGAAAGTTATAGTTATCCAGAAAAGGGAGAAGCACTTATGATGAGAAGAACACTGTTAAAAATGCCTGTCAAAGAAGAACCACTACAAAGGAAGTCCATTTTCAGAACTACCTGTAAATCTGGAGGAAAAGTTTGTAAGGTATTAGTAGACTCTGGTTCTACAGAAAATTTTGTGTCTCTTGAAATGGTGGAAAAGTTAAAGCTACCAAGAATACAACACCTGTATCCTTACAAAATATCTTGGTTAAATAAAGGGCAGCATACTATAGTGGAAGAGCAAGCTTGGGTGGAATTTCAGATTGGAGCCTATAAAGATAGATTATTGTTTGATATTGTTAATATGGATGCATGCCATTTACTTTTCGGCAGACCCTGGCAATATGATCTCAAGGCACATCATGATGGAGTGAAGAATACATATACCATTACAAAGAATGGAAAGGTCATTGAACTGATACCTTTAGTTGAGCCAAGTCAAGAAGAATCAAAAGCTGCAAAAGGCAAAGTTATGGTGATGGGTAAGAAAGAATTCTTGAAAGAGGTGAAAGGAAAGAAGAGCCCACTCTTTGCACTGGTTCCTGTACTCACAGACAAATTACAGAATGATGCTGAAAATCAGACTGAGGAAGAAAATTCAGAGATGGAGTCTTCAAACTTGAAGGTGGAAGTGATAGAAAAGAAGAAAAGAGAGGAAGAAGAAATGAGAAAACAAAGAGAAGAGGTAAGCAAGATAGAAGAGGAAACAAAAAGTTTGAGAAGGAAACGTGAAGAGAATGAAGCTAAGTTGAGAGAAAATAAAATGCAGAAAGAAGGAGTGCAACAAGTAAATGTTGATGAGAAGAATAAAGAGGAAAGTCCTATGGGATTTGAGTGTGATAAAGTTATGGTTGGAACAATAATGTGTCCTTTGAAAATAGAGAAGAGTACAATGTTGGAAGGTACTCCTATGGAAAAGATTTTGGAGGCAACTGATGAAGCCTTAAATATGCATAATGAAGAAAAATGTCAAGAGGAATGGCATGAAGATGAAGCTAAGGAATGTGTAACAGCAAGTTCTAAAGAATAATCTGATTTATGGGAAAAATTTGCAGCCATTGTGGGAGAATGGAAAAGGCATGGCGGTAGTATGGAAACTCAGCTTGAAGAAGAAAGGAAAGAGTGCAATACTGTTCTTGTTCTTGAGCAAAGTTGTAATAAGAAAGAGATATTTGAAAGTGAGATTACTAAAGAAGATCAAGATGATGATAAATGTTTAATAAAGGAAGAAGAGATAAATACGATTCTTAAGATTCAAGATGTGAAACTGGTTGATAGTCAAGAAGCAGATAAGTTTATGGTTACTATTGATGAAGATAGATATGATGCACATTACATGGTGTATAAGGAAGCTCATATTCAAAAAGAGAACTCAAATAATCTTAATGCTGATGATATGTTTTCTTCTAATAATGTTTATGCAGGGATGCAGATTTCATGTATAGTGAATCATGCTGGAGAATTTTCTGTAACATTTACAGCATTAAAGAATCAAAGCTACAATGTGGAGAAGTTGGATATTATTTTTGTTTTTCTTGTAGATATGCTCATCCTAGTTCAAAGAAATTGGAAAGTTCGAAAGAAGAATGAGATTCATTTCTACAACACATCATCTCAAGAGGACTTGAGATTCATTCTACAGGGGAGTATGCTGCAGTGGCAGAGAAGAGAAACACTATAGGAGGCAACATTGTTGAAAATGTAATAGGAAATTTAATGTTATGTTTTAAATGCTTTTAGTTTTTGAAGTTTGTAATAACGTCCTACATGTGGTGGCATACCTAGAGTAGCAGTTTGATGAGCTCTCCAGATATAGCCACCTAAGACCAGGTGCATGAATTTTAAATTAGAATAGTTTTTTAATTCGTAGGTGGAGTATTTAATGATTTCCAGAATCCAAGAATAGGTAGTAGGCAGTTTTTTGGAATATTCCTGATTTAGGAAACGACTGTCTAATATTGGTAGGAAAAGAACGTTTCAGATTCTGATCTTTTTTTTTAGATAGAAGACGTTTTCTTTTCTAAATAGAAAGAAAACATTTCACATCCTTTAATTAGGAAAAGAGAGTCAGTTTTAAAGAGAGCCAGTCGGCTATGTAAAAAAAAAAAAGAAGAATTGAATTTGGAGAGATATGGAATGTTTTTTTATTTTGTCTTTGTGCAAGTTTTCGATGGTTTGAGTTTTGAACAGATTTTTCTTATCTTCTCACTGGAAACAAGTTGATAGTTTGCAGAAGATTAAAAAGTTTTAGTTTTGGGTCGAATTCGGTATGTTTGCAGAAAATTAATCTCAGTGTGTGGGTAATATTTCCCAAATGCACTGTTGGATTTTCATGACCTTTGGATATGTTATTATAGGCCTAATTATGCCCATCTTCACTAGAGGGATCGAAGAGTTTTGATCTGGTTCAAAAGTTAAACATGTCTATTCACAGGTCTATCTAGAGACAGCAAGAAGCAATGTTTTGCAGAAAAATGTACTGTGATGCGGGGTCAATATCTCAGGTTTGAAACGTTGGATTTTTCTCAAATTTTTATATGTTGTTTGAAACCTAGTTGCGCAAAATATCAATGGTTGGATTGAGAAAATATTGTCTGGTTCAAAAGTTATACATGTCTGTTCACGGGTCTATCTAGAGACAGCCAGAAGCAATGTTTTGCAGAAAAATGTAGTCCGATGCATGGTCAATATCTCGGGTTTGAACTGTTGGATTTCTCTAAAATTTTTATATGTTGTTTTAAACCTAGTTATGCCAAATCTCAACGGTTGGATTGAGTAAATATTTTTTGGTTCGAAAGTTATTCATGTCTGAGTGCAAGTCTATCTGGAGGCAGCAAGAAGAAATTTTGGGGGATTTATTTTCAAAGTTTTGTTTATTGAATCTAGTGGATGGTTATAAGAGTCTTATGAGTTGAGTCTAGGGTATCTCTGGTTGTGTTTTTATAATAATAATAATGATAAGAACAGTTGGTTCAAATCACAATGGGTGGTTACAATATATCGTGTGTGATCCTGAAGGTTGTAGATGCCCCTTGAAGCAACTCAATTGAGTGAGTTTTTTCCTCTTGAGTTTTCCAAGGTGTGGCTCTGCATCACTATTGGGGATGGGTTAGTAGGCTCTTCTCAGGATTATGTTGCTGTCTCTCTTGTTTCAATTGATGTCCCTATGGCGGTGACCAAGAATGTTGCAGTAGTCCCTTCTTCGGCTACTAGAATTGTTGATTCGATTGTTGCCCCTCTTGCGGCTCTGTCTCAAGACGATGCTGCTGCCCGTTATACTGTTGTGGTCCAGATATCATGTGGTGGTGTTGTTTCTTCTCCTGTTGCGAGGGTGTTGGGGGTTGGTTGCGAAGCTGATGACCTTGTGTGGTAGAAGGTTGCTAGGAAGGTGGAGGATAGATGAACAATAGTAAAAGGAAAAAAATTCAAGCCCTCCAATCCTTCGTTTGATATGTCTTTACATTCTCAAAAGACTAGATTGAAATGTAAATCTTGATGCTTGTTTTTGTATAAGGATTGGGGACATTTCAAAACCTGCTGCTCACTGTTCTTTTAGAGGTTGTCCCTTTTGTTTGGCTCTCTTGGCCTTGTTGGCTTGTTGTTTCTTTGTAGTTTGTGATGTTTTAGGACTTATTGTCTATTTCTTTTGTAACCATGGGGCTTCAGGTACCCTTTCTAAACCTATTTTGGTGGTAGAATTATTTGTGAGGTCACCCTTGGGCTATTGTATCTTTTGTTCGGGCTACATTGAAAATATTTTGATATGTAAAGGGTTTTAGACACCCTTCAAAACCTATTTTCCTTAATCAAATTTTTTTTTATGGATATATTCCTTATATTTTAAAATAAATAAATTTATATAAGTTAAATTTAATGTCAATTTTTTTTTCAAATTTTACCCTTGCTGAAATTCATTTGAATTTTATGAATGATGAACTCGAATTTGAATTCGAACCTTGTTACTTAGAGTGCAACCAAATGAGTCATAGCTTTGCCAATTCAACTATGCTAATAGGGTGCAATCTTCTAAGGGTGTAAGTATGTTTTTCAAACCATTGTGCTCATCAAAACTTTAAATAATGCAAATCAATGAACATTAAGTAATTGAAGTGGAGTGCTTGCAATGAGGGGCTAAGATTAACTATATATCGATACTTAAAATCAATAACTAGCAAAAGGTATGGGCACTAGCTTCACCAAGTTTTCAACAAGAGTAACTTCCATTAAACTACCCTACTAATTTTACTTGGAACTATTTTGATCTTTTAATGAACTTATGAAAATTTGAACTTCCTATTCTGACCCCAAAATATCACAAATATTCACCATGAAATTACCAAAGAATTAGGAACATTAGCAATAAAGGGAGCTCACTCACAATGAATGGTCCATATTGATTTGAGTTAAATGGCCAAGATTATTTCAACAAAGCCCTAATTCAACTACAAGCTTTAAATGCTTATCCAATTACAATGAAGAACCACTTTGTGGGCTAATGAAAAATATATTGCTTTGCAAAACAATGAGAAAATAGGTTAGATGAAGATGTTAAGTAGACTCCACATGTACACCTGGAAAAACTTGATTGAATGAAATTGGACACATCAAACTAGGATCCCTTTTTTGGTTGAATATGAATAGATGCCAACTTCACATGCTTATCTTGTAAACTTCATCAAATCCACTTCTCCATCATCATAAATAAATATGCATATCTAGCAATATTTCTTGATACTCAACATTAACAAGTCTTCAATTGAATATGATGGCTCTATTACAAGCTAGAGCTACTGTTGCACCGAAAGATCGGCCTATCAATGCCCGATACAACCACTAGACTTATAAAACACAGGAGACAATTAAGCCATGTCATGAATCTCAAAGGGGAATGTTGGTGGTTAGTCCAACAATCCCCCTCTTGGCATTACTCGAGGAGATTCGACCTTGTGACCAAGCTTTGACACCACTTGTTACAAGCTAGAGCTGCCATTGCACAAAAGATCGACCTATCAATGCCCGATACAACCACTAGACTTATAGAGCACAGGAGGTGATTAAGCCATGTCACGAATCTTAAAGGGGAACGTTGGCGGTTAGTCCAAAAGGCTCATATTCCCAAGTTGCTTCATCTTCAGGAATCTCCTCCATCCTTTGAAGTTCTTCATCTTGAATTTTATCTTGCCTTGATCTTCTAGAAGTGATGCGACCCTTCATGTAGCTGGATCATTTTGGTAGATCTTCTCCATTTGCAGACTTGGCCATTTTCCTTGTACAATTATTCCTTGAATTCCATCTTGAAGGGTGACTCCTATCCCTATTCATGCTTGATCCCTCTTGAAGACATGCTGAATTACATGAGTCAATAAAGCTTCCATGAAATACTTGGCTTCAAACATCATCCTTGCACAAGAATTGCTCAGCTACATTGCACCTCACTTGTCATCGCTTTCTTCACAGTTATCTTTGTGCTTGATCCCTTCAGGTTTAATCCTGAAAAGTAAAACAAATGGTTTGAATTAGAATAAAAAATAATGGAATGTTGATTATCCTTCGAAGAACTTATAGATTAATTTCTAAGATAATCAACCCTTCAAAGAACAACATTTTTATCTAATTTGAATCTAGAAATAAAAATTTGGATGTGGACTTCAAATTCTGATCCATATTCTAATCTCATTTGCCATAACCTAGCCCGAATCCACCTTGAACTTGTAATTCACTTTGGAGACTTTACCACCAATAGACATCTTGATCCAATCCAAAGGCCGACAAATATACAACTTGATTGTGATCTACACTTTTTATAATGTCCTGTTTATATTGAATGATGATTGGAGTTGGGGCAATAAATCTCTCTTTATATGCTTCACTTTCAAAGAGACATGTTCATTGAGCCCTCAAGGCTGACCACTTTAAACACTTAAAAAATATTTCCTTTCACCCCTTAAACATACTGACCAGATTAACAATCAACATTTCAATCAAGCTCAAACCTTGGGCAGAATGTACGTATTGCTTGGAATTGAATTGAGGAGGGGGTTGGAATCGTCTTCACGTTCAAGGTAGGAATCATGTAAGCATTGGAATTTTGTTCCAATACTAAGTCATATTTTGACCTGGTGTTGGAACTCTTCTTTATACCCTTACTTTTCAAAAGTAACTTCTACCTCTTTGCATTTCTCTTATTTTCTAGCTTGGATTTCCTCTTTTGGTCTTGCTCTTCAACAATGTCTTCTAACTTGGATTATAATCTTGATATGATCTTAATTGATTACAAAGGTCTATTTTTAAAGTTGGTAATCATCTCCAAAAATTCGGTTGATTTGCCTTCCCACAAGTTTGGTCTTGGTTTATTGAGTTGATTTTTTTCCCCCAATGGAAGATAAACATGTTTGGACAGCCCCTAGACTTCGGCAAAATCTTGGCATGCATTGGAATTTTATCGAAGAGGAGGGTAGAAATGAGGTGAGAGTTGGAACTCAAGTTCCAAGGGGAGGTTGAGTTCTGACCTATCTTTGGAAAGTTGTTCCAAAGGGTGATCAATCTGACCAATCCTTTGAACTCTTTCAAGGGTGTGAAAACAACTTTCTAGAAGTTGCCATCCTTCTTGAAACTTTAGACTTCCTTCCTTTGCTCATCTATCCTCATGATTCCAATCACGTTTGTCGTTAGATCAGATTGGTTATGTTTCTCTTTTTGATAGTCACATGGTCAATGTTTCCTTTCAATATCTCAAAGTTTCATCATTACACCAAGTGATTGTATGATTGAGGTTAGACTCCATGCTTGGCTGATTGTCTTTTCATTTTCAACTTGAAATTTGTATGGCCTTTCCTACTAGTTGATTGCATTCAGCCTTACCTCGAAGTCCTTGTTTCATGTTGTGGGTGAAGATCTCTATGGGTGAATTTTATCGAAGAGGAGGGGGCGGAAATGAGGTGTGAGTTGGAACTTGGAACTCAAGTTCCAAGGGGAGGTCAGGTTCTGACCTACCCTTCCAAATTTGTTCCAAAGGGTGATCAAAATCTGACCAATCCTTTGAACTCTTAAGGGTGCGAAAATAACTTTCTAAAAGTTATCTTCCTTCTCAAAACTTCAAACTTCCTTTCCTTTTCTCATCTAACCTCATGGTTCCAATCATGTTTGTCGTCAAATCAGATCGGTTATGCTTATCATTTTTATAGTCACATACCCAACTTTGCATATCAATATCTCAAGGTTTCTTTGTTACACCAAGTGATTGTACGATACAGTTCAGACTCCATGCTTAGCTCATTGTCTTTTCATTTTCAAGTTGGAATTTGTAAGGACTTGCCTACTAGTTGATTGCATTCACCATTACCTCAAAGTCCTTGTTTCATGTTGTGGATAGAGATCTTCATGCGGCAAGGACAAATGTCTAAGGTCAGTATCCAACCTAGGTCTGGAAATTGTTCTAAGTCAAGGCTGGAATCCGACCTTGACTTGGAACTCCAACTTATGAGTTGGTCTAGCCTTTTCCAAAAATTACTTCATCTTTCTTCCTTGCCAAGTAAATTGCTCATTTACTTCATTTCATATCTCTTTAATTGCACATCTCCACTTTTGAGAAGTTGATCGTGTTAAAATATTATCTGCTTTTAGTTTGCTTTTTAGTCTGTTATTCTTAGCATTTCTTAGTTGCTCTATTTATGTTCTTCTTAATTTAAGTCTTAATCTTTATTGATGGAGTCTTGGTCTCCTAATTTAATACTTCGGATTACATTGAATATGTAAACATGCTATTTGTGCTTGTGTGTCTATGTTCTTGAGAAAAACTCTGTATCAACTCGTACATTTTCCTTGGCATGCGACTACACTCTCTTTCATCTGTATCCATGCAAGGGTTTTTTCTATTGCGTGACGAGAGTAATTCCAAAGCGTCCGTGCTATCATTTTTTTCCATTTTTTCTCATGTGTTGTCCAACTAGATCGGTGACCTCCATGGTTTTTGCATTTTCCAGAGCTGGCATTTTTAGATCAGTGTGCGAAGCTTTATTTTTCAGACATGTGGGTGATTTTTCTATGCACGTTTGTGTGACTGCGTGGTCATCTTTCCAACATCTATTTATTTGAACCTCAACAATCTTTTCTTGTTTGTTGCAGAGCCATGTGCTTTTTCCCATATCCACGACTTTCTTGTTTGTGATTTGTGAAGGAATCCCATGTTACATCTGAAATGTGCTCTTTTTTCTTTGGCTACATTATTTCGTAATTCATTTTGGATTTGTTTATACCTCATTCATGCTTTCTACAATTTGTGTCTTCTGCAACTAATGTTTTTTTCATGTTTTTTGTGCTCATGGTTTTTCGTCTACCTTCATGCACATGACACACATTTTCTACTTGTGTTGTTTAAGCCCATCGTTGTATTCACTTTCTTCAAAGAGCTTTTTACCTAATGGCGCTAATGACCTGTGTTGTTTTTAAGAAAAAAAAATGCATTTTTGGCTTTTATCTGGACTTTTTGTCTTATCATTTGGAATCATTTGAAATTTTTGATAAAAATGATATTTTGTATGCTAATCTGTATGTCTGATTTTGTGCTAGCTATCTGTTTGATTTTTTTGATTTTATCCTAAAAATTCAAACAATTATGCAATAGATTTTCATTACTTTTATAGTTTATCAAATAATTAATCTTAAATCAACCTAGTTAAAGGGGAACACTTGTCTAAAGTAAATCAATTTAATTTATTAATTAATTCCTAATTTATTTCACTCACCACACAGGACGAATTAAATTCAACCAATAAGAATTGGGAATGAAGCTTACATGGATCACTAAAGCTTTTTTGTTGTTGTTGTTGTTGTTGTTTTGCTTTCACATTCTTTTTGCGGACATGGTTTGGTGCTCCCTCTGCTGGTGTTTGCCCTTTGTACTATTTCTAGTCCCTTAGACCCCGTTCTCTTGTTGGACATTAATAAATTTATCTTATCTTATCTTATCCACCATTCAATTAACTTTTTCAATCCCGATTGTTGATCTTGTCATGTTGCACAAACATTTGAACATACCTTGTTTTTTGGTCTCACCTTTTGAAACCATTGACATGACTTTGATTTAACCTTGGGTTACTTGACTCTACCCCCACCTTTTGGAAAGATCTATAAATAGTAAGCTAGTTTAGTACAGATCATTCATTATCATTTGCATAATTACTATAGGCATTTGCGTATAAGTTTAGTTAAATTTGATAACTAGTTGTAGTTTGTATTATTCATCTTAGCTTAGATCATTATCATTATCAATTTGCAATCATGAATTAGCTTAATCTTGCATTATCATTCTAGGGTTTTGTCACTAAGATATACTTATGAATCTTAGAGCATTTTAGTCTTCCTAGTTAGAGAAATATGGGGCGTTCTTGAGCACTTAATTTGATAGTTTCTTTCATGCTTTATCTTTAATTTGCAATCAAATAAAGTAATCAATTTAAAGTTTTGAATGAAGATGCAACTAATTATATACAAAATGGTGCCCACCATGGGGCTCATGCCTCAATCTAACAAAATTTGATGTTTATTTGTCAATTTGGAGTGTTTTGGTGTAGATTTAACCATTTTGTGTTGAGTAACAAGGATCACTTCTGTAAATGTAATAACTTTTCCATCGTATTGATGTGTTCCAAATGCAGATTTGAATGACTTATAAATATGAGAGGAGACATGTCTCTATGGTTAATCATCATTATATAAAATATTGACAATGATATATATAAGTAGATATATAAGTGTATTTTCTAAATGATGATTTACCAATAATCATAAAAGATTTATCTCTAGGTCAATTCAGTCCGACAAAAGCAACAACCTTAACACTCTCTTAGCCAGGGAGGATTGTTATAGAACACATTATGCTCTCAAGTATATGGAGAGATATCATCTTAGTATGATATTCTTGGAATGACATTATTAAGGATATCAACATATGTCCATCAACTTAGATGTTATCATTCAATATAATCTAAAGTATGATTCAACAAGAAATATCAATTATATGTTATTCATCATACTTATATTCTTTTGGTATGTGCACTAGCATCAAATCCTAGATGCCTACCAAAAGAATATGTTATATCTTGGGAAGATGTGTGTTATTTGATCTTCGACACTCTAGGACAATAACTGAATGTAGTCTATTAGGTAATAGTCATGATCTCAATGACAATTACTTAATATAGTCCATCATGAAAAGTATCATGACCTCTGGCCACTCCAAGACATCAACTTAATGTAGTCTGTCATGATATGTTTATTATCATCAATGTCATGAATTGATGAGGAACTATCTTAACATATATATTATTATATACAACCTGATTAGGGCATAATCATAAAGTATCAAATAGCGTGAGATATCAATATGTGAAGTAAATCAAACATATATGTATGCATATGCATTTACATATGTATATATATACATATACATACGTATATGCATGTTCCATATACTGATATCAGATCCAACCGAAATCCAATCGAAGTTATTACTTCTTCACTCCCTCTTAGCGAGGGAGGAGATGGTCAATTTCTTAATCACAATAATCTCATTTTTGAGTTTGCATAAAAAATGTTTATACATAATTATATCCCTTTAAGAATATATATTATCTAATTTTTGACACATTTTGGAAGACAAACATAGTCGATTAGATAGTCAATCTTGATCTCATGATTTTCAGCATAATTTAGGACTATCATGATTTACTTATTGTCATGACTTCTGACACAGTTCGGGCCAACAATTCAATGTAGTCTATCATGACAATGGATCAAGAATACAGCACAACAACCACAATATCATGATATTTGGCTGATTCTGGGACACCAATTTAATGTAATCAATCATGATACATTTTGTTAACATGATTACAAACACATTCCAAGACAACAACTTAATGAAGTCTATCATGATAACATAGTCAACCTATTGCTAAGATCGTCACCTTACAATAGCGACCTCATAGATATATCAAACGAAAGATGATCACCTTTCATGACATAAATCACAACAAGATCATGCAGTAACTTGCATGATATCCAATATGAACCAAGTCAGAGGGTGGACCCACCATAGCTGCGTAACATGTTACTGGTGATTTTTTCCAAATTGGTTTTCCATGTTAAGTACTGGTGTCACATATTGTGTGGATGTTTGTTGTGTTTTTATGCTACTTTCTATTTTTAAGTTCAAGTTTATTGTTGACTTTAATAATTTTCTATAATTTGGCACATACAAAACATAGAGATAATATGGAATGAATAGGTTGGAATATTGTGGATTGTTTTGATCAGTGATTTATTGGGTTAAGTGTTTTGAAGTTTTAAGTGTTTGATTTGTACATGTGGACTTGGGGATAACCGATTCACCCTCCCCTCTTAGTTATTTCAAATATTCTAACAGATACTTCTATATCACTGTTGATGTACCCATTATTTCTTACTTCCCATGGTTTTTATCCAAATAATGATTATATTCCACTTCATTTTGTACAATATCTTTTTTCTAAGTTTTTTAGGGAGGGTCATATAATGCATTGATTTTCTACCATATCTAGGATGTGTGTAGTGGATTAGCTAACATAGATGCTTATCACTGACATAATCACTAGTTACCACTACACAAGGCCATTTTTAAAGAGAAGGAACATGCAATTTCTCCCTAATTGGGTTCCATATTAGATGATGTTGTTCTTACCCAACTTTGAGGAGTGATTGATAGAATTGGGGACATTACAACAATTCCCAAATCCATATCTGGTAATCAAGTTGGGAATTATTTGATGTCTCATTGATGCTCTACATCCTTAAGTATAAAATCATTTAGTAGTAACTTAGATGACATTTTTAGTATAAAAAGCATCCTTTCACATTCCTTCCTAGAGGGACTTACAAAAGAGGTAGCATAGCTTGTGTTGATTAGTTTGGTTGAGGATCTTCTAGAAGCGTATACATTATAGAAGTAGACCATGATATGACCATATTATATGTGAGAGAATGTGTAGTTAATTATTAGAAATATTAATCTTTCCTTGGATGTATTTAATTTGGGATATTCCAAGGATCCATACATGTAGTTTGTCCTCTTGTACACATGTGGAGGACATATCATTTACTTGTCCTCTAGTCCACAGATTGTGTGCTGGAAAATGTAACCTGTTAGGAGCATGGGTTAACAAACAAACATTAGCTAAAAACCTTGAAATTGCATCAAAGATTCATCAAAATGAAAGGAATAAACACCAACTAATGCTTTCTTGGGTTTTGCAACCCTAAGCAGCTAACAAACCCAATCTTCCAGCCACCTCTACAGCTCAACAAAGGCACCCATAAGAGGCCTTGTTGGTGTGTTAAGATGGGGGTATGTTTGGTGTGCTCTCCCAAATACAACAATAAATGAATCTCTTGAGTGTGTGAGTGCAAGTGTGAATGCAAATGTGAATGAAAATGTACTAAGATCCTAAGCTAAGTGGGATGAAGAACACTTCAAGAAATGGCTATAGAGAAAGCCATTCTTGAAAGCATTCAATGATGAAGAGAATATGCAATAAAGAAAACTAACTAAGAATGTAAGCTATGGAATGGAAATGCAAATGCATGAAGAAAACTAAATGAATAATGTAAGATGCAAACTAAATCAGCTACCAAATGATTAGTATGAACCTACAAAATCACTATGAGAACTCTATTAATGCAAGCTCAAACTACCATGAAAGCTCAAACTATGAATGCAAACTCAAATCTCAAACCAACATGATAACAATGCAATAAAATGAGAGATGCAAATGCTTGAGACAAGCCCTCTATTTATAGGCTTGAGGGAGGGCTTGGTGATGTGGCATCCATGTAGATGCCACATAAGGTGACATGCAAGCCATGCAAATGGTCAAGAATTCAAAGTTTGCTTACACATGTGTGAGCAAACTTGAGAAGAAGAGTGGGAGACAAGAGTGTGTAGGCATGCCATCTCACACATGTGTGAGCACACTCTTAGGCTAATAAGGGGGATTAGGGAGATGATTAGGAATGATTAAGTGGGATTAGAGAAGAAGTAGGCTTAAGAGGATGACAATGATGGTTATAAGCTAGACTCTAGGTTAGGCTTAAGATTAAATTAAATGAAATTTAATTTAATCATGTGTTTAGAGAAATTAATAGGATGTGAGGATTTAAATAAATAGAATTTATTTAAAAATGGGGAAACATGGAGGATCATGTGTTAAACTAATTTAACACATTAAGGATAGAAGTATTTAAATTATATTTAAATACTTAAGAGAATGAACTCATTTAATTAAAATAATTTAATTAAATAAGTAGAGGAATGTGAGCAATATAATTAATTAATTAATTAACAATTAATTACAATGTCACGGGCAATATTAAAATTAATTAATATAGTGTTTAGGGATGATTTTAAGCATCTACATTTTGCCCCTCTTTGATGTGATGTCAGAACGACATTATATCAAAGAAAAGAAAATATAAGCTGCCCTAGAGAAGGTGGGAGTCCTATGGCGACGATAGAGGAGGAGGGTGCCCCCTCACGAAAATTGCGCAAAAAATAAAATTTGGGCAATTTTCACGAAAAAGGTCTTAAGAAAGAAGAAAAAGAAGAAAAAAGGGGAATGAATGACAACATTTGCATGACTTGAGGGTAAACAGGGGATAGACACGGCTCAGGAAAGAGCGGGGCTCAAACGGGGTCCGCGTGGGGCCTGTATAAGCCTCCGAGGGGCCCAAAGAAGGTCATTGTCACACTGCGAGTAGAGCATCCAGAGCAAACATGGACCCCATTAATCATTTGCAGCTTGGTGAGCGCGTTCGGGAGTACCAGCGAGCAGCCAAGATGGGCCCACCGGTAAGTCATCTAATCCTCTTCGTGTTTTGGTACGATAGGATTCAACCTGTCATTTGCGCCGACGACAAAGGGCATCGGAGATGACGAAGAATACGTCGCCATCTCCGCAGATGACAAAATGTTGTCATCTGGGGTGAATTGGCATTTGCGCATATCAGTGGCTTCGCAAATCAACGTCTACGTAGATTAGCATTTTCGTTGGTCGACGTCTACGCATATTGACGTCTACGTCGAAGAGCTGCCACGCCAATTAGGGTAGACTAGGGGGAGGCAAGGGAAGATGCCCCACTGTAGGGACATCACAAGCTAGCAAAATTGATGCTCTGCATGTCTATGCTGTAGGAGGACGCAGTGGTGTTTAGGTCGAGGGAGCACTATCCTCCGACCATGATGATATAAGAGAGGCTAATAGACGTGGATTGGGGGCACGTGTGACTATGCGGGCTAGAGCACGTTCACGAGTGGCCGGATCTGAGGGGCCATTCAGTGCAGCTATCGGCTCTCATAGAGTGATGACATACGCCTACTAGGAGCTTCCATCTACTGATGGGGGAGACTACAGTCACTCTCCTAGATGTGTGGTAGATCTTGCGAGTACCGATCAGAGGTGCCTACCTAGAGTATGTACTGGAGGGCTCAGATCCGTTCTTGAGGGAGTGCTTTGGCAGACAACGACAACGATTACCCATCCAACGATCGTGGTTGTTGTAGAGGGGTGCACTAGAGTAGAGGCTACCGAGGCTAACAGTATACCTAGCCTCATTGATATAGCGGATGCTGCCAGATCAAGCAGGACACGGGTGGCCGATTGGGTGGGTGCGAGTGCTGAGCACTCTACTATAGGAGGAGGGAGTAGTCTACTGCTAGGGACAAACTATCTTGGCCGAGCTATATCACGATCTACACATGTGTGCATATCGGACCCAACACATGGTAGGACCAAGACTGATGTTACTAATGGTCTGGTCATGAGAGCATATCAGAGTCACACGGTTGATCACTCAACGAGAGACCAGGCAGCCTGGGGAGCCATATGCCTAGAGATACCAGCCTCCTATCTAGTATACATCGACGAAGTTTGTGGGGTTTTGGCGCTGGTGCATTGATGAGATCATCATGTTCGAGTGGGCTCCCTATGATGGGGTAGAGCAGTGGGGGTAGACATTGGCAGTAGGGGGCGAGGACGACACAGAGGATTAGATGTACCTCCCGTACACACAGACAGACTGTTGGATCATTGGCTGATCTATGCATGTGATCATGCGCTATATGCCTTCTCGGGTGCGATGACAGTTTGGCAGGGTACAGGATACAGTGCCAGACAGATTCTTATATCCTGTGGTATCACAAAAGTATGGCCGTCTATGGGGACACGGGACCACCATACGATTGGCACGAGCTTCTTGGATGGGGATGGCAGCAGTGCCATGGGTGCATGGTCAGGACAGGGGAGACGCAGGTATGACACCGACGTACACAAAGTGGTGGGAAGCCCACCAGCGAGTCAGGCTTACAGTACTAGGGGCACCTCCACCAGCAAAGCAGGCACAGGGGGAGGGAGATGGAGCAGGGGATGGTGGGCAGGCAGCTATGATGCCACCACCAACACAGGGGGCACAAGAGGGACCGCATAGGCACAAAGTTTGAGTGAGGAGAGGGCCAGGCTAGCACCAGCACAGGGGCCACCACAAAGAGCACCCTAGGCACAGGCATAGGTACATGCACCACCACAGGCACCACCACAGGGACAGGTACAAGGAGAGGACCCAAACATGGTCAGGGCCGAGAGGGATAGCCTGCGGACAGAGGTAGCCCGACTATAGGGGGCAGCACAGGTGCAACAGGCACGAGCAGACAACTTAGAGAAGGCCGTGGGGGCCATACAGGTAGAGCTGTAGGTGTAGAGGGTCAGGGGGGATAGTGCACAGGAGGCCTTAGCAACCTTACAGGCATGGGTGGATGCAGGGGAGTTTACAGGGGTGGGCACCCATATAGGGGCGGAGGATCGAGCAGAGGCAGAGAGGCTCCGAGCGGAGGTAGCTGCCTTATAGGCCGAGCGGGCCACCCATCAGGCGCAGCTGGACAGATACCGTAGGCAGCAGGACATAGCCATACAGATGGTACAGCTTGGGGTAGCCGTCTCAGTGATGCAGGAGGCCCTCATAGCTAGCCGAGCAGAGACACGGGCCATACAAGAGGTAGCCTATTATAGGTCGCTTTATAGGGAGGCCATGCCTGCTGAGTGGCGACAGTCAAATTTTGAGAGGGGAGCTAGCTCATGGATCTCAGGTGGTAGAGCTAGATCAGAGCAGTCTGTAGGACAGCAGAGACCTCCTCGAGGGGGGGATGTAGGGGGGGCAGCACCCTCACAGCTAGCGACTTGATTTCATATAGTGATCAGTGTTTTGACAGATATGTGTAGATGGAACGATTTTTGATGATGCATTTGTACTACATGATTCTACATGATGTGCATATGGACTGTACAAACATTATTTTTTGAGATATATACATGACATGAGTTGATGATTCTATATGTGTATTGATGTATGTGATGCATATGTATGAATTTATGATGTGGATACTAATGTTTGTGATGCAGGATGTGATGCTATGTGATATTTCCTATGATGTATGCATATGTACATGATGCCTAACATGTGTGTGATGCAGATTAGTGGGCGATTATGAGATGTATGCATGGTTTTATTTTACATGGATGCACTATATATATGTGATTATAATGTATATGCCCCTAGATGTGATGGCTAAAATGAATGTATGCAATTAATGAACTAATGCAATCTAATAAAATGAACTAAAAATGCCTAATGAACACTAAATGAGATGAATCAACTGAACACTAATGAATGAATGCAAAAATGGGGAGTTAATGCAACCTAATGGAAATGAACTAATGAATGAATATCTGTCATAACTGTCACTCATAGAAACCTAGTAGCATAGCATAGGAGGGGGGAAATAAATAGAACCTTGTCTCAAGCACGACTCGAAGGAAACCCTATACTACATGCATCCTAACTACATGATATCAAGAGATTTCGTTGTGTTCCTATGGAGAGCACACCTTAAGTTGATTTTGCAAAATGAGTTTATGCATTATATGCTATAGAAGCATAAATGACATGACTCTTTTGCGTGGACTAGACATACAAAACCATAGAGACTTTAGGACAATAGGTGTAGTTTGCATAGTCATGATGGATCAAATGTCATATACGTGATAGAGAGGTCTGGGCACACCCAAAGTCTTTTAGGGATCTTTGGTGGGACGTGTGCTAACCCGTTGCCCCCATTATGCAACACATTAACATAACCTGAAACTAACACATATGAAATAAAGCCTCAAAAATAGATCATACCACAAAAACATGTGTAGTCAATGAGAGCCATTCTGGTACGACCAAAATATGGAAGATCAATGTGCACCATAAAAAGATTTCACTAACACAAAAAAAATAAAATCAACCAAAAAGAGACCTTATGACCAAGTAGTCATTCAGTCCACAATTCCTACTAAGAACCTTAGGTCTAGAAGTGAATGTCACAATGTCGCCTATAGGAAGGATTCATCCTATAAAAGTGTGTCAAGTTGAAATGTCAATGATCATAAAATTGTGTGTTGCTGGCAAGGGCTGTGAAGTGAACAAGTTTCTTGAATCATTAAGTCTCAAATGGTGATTTTGTGTAAGTCTAAGGGTGGTCACTGTTGTGAAAAAGCTCAGCGTAATGGGATGACAATCACTCGACGGAAAAAAAAATGCCTCGCTGACTAGAGGTCTTTCAAAAGATGGAAGTGAAGCGAAGCCTCGCAGACAAGAGGTCTTTTATTGGATGCATGAAACGTGAAAGGCTAGATAAGACTTTGGACAAGGGAAATGGAATGATGGAATGGAGTGAAGCAAAACGAGCCTTATAGACAATGATCCAACCATACTTTTTTTCAGGAACATTTTTCTGCTTTGTAGGGCTTTTTTTAGGAACATTTTATGAATTTTTTTAGATTTTTAGATTTTTTGATTTTTTGGATTTTTGCGGGACTATAAACACTATACAAGAACTACAAAGGCTCAAGCATAGAACCGCTTGAGATGCTGGATATTTATAGGCTCAGAGAGCGGATCTCCCTCTAGAGTAGCAATCTGATATGCCCTAGAACCATACTTGGTTGTAATAATAAATGGACCTAGCCAATTTGCTTCAAATTTTCCTTTCTTTTCACGGTTCTAGAGGTTCTTCATATTATGCTGCAAAACTAAGTCACCCACTTCAAATTCACGTGGCTTGACTTTCCTATGATACTGAAGCTGAAGGTGATTTTGATACAAGCAGAGGTGGTTTAGGGCATGGAGTCATCTCTCATCAAAGAGTGCTAGCTCTTGCAAATGAGCAACTCAGTATTCTTCTTCGGATATCAGATTCTTGAGAGAGATTCTGAGGGAAGGGAGCTCAATTTCGATGGGCAAGATGGCTTCAAAACCATAAATAAGGGAAAATGGGGTGGCTCCTGTGGGGGTATGGATGGAGGTGCGATAGGCCCAAAGGGCGAGAGCAATTTGGATGTGCTAATCATGGCCAGCTGCATCAAAAGTTTTCTTTAGGATTTTCAAAATGGTTTTATTGGTAGCTTCAGCTTGGCCATTGCCTTAGGGGTAGTATCTGGTGGAAAAATGCTGGGTAATTCTGAATTTCCTACATAGTGTGGCAACCTCTTGATTTTTGAAAGGGGTTCCATTATCAGTCATGATATCTTGAGGTATACTGAAACGACAAATAATGTAGTTCAAGATGAACTTCGAAATCTATTTTTTGGTGATGTAGGTTAATGGAATAGCCTCGACCCACTTTGTGAAGTACTCAGTGGCGGTAATAATGTACTTGTGGCCATTTGAGGAATTTGGGTATACTTGACCAACAAGATCGAATCCCTAGTGGGAAAAGGGCCATGGAGTGATGGTGGGCTAAAGGTCTTGGGCGGGAGCGTGTATCAAATTGCCATGCTGCTGACAAGGAACACATCTCTTCACAAAATGATATGCATCTGCTTCCATAGTGGGCCACTAGTAACTTATCCTAAGAAGCTTTTTTGCTAACGTAAGGCCACTAGAGTGGGCACCACAAATCCCTTGGTGAACCTCTTCTAACACCATTCTGGCTTCATCTGAATTGAGACATCGGAGGAGGGTTCCATCAAAGTGTTTTTGAAAAAGTGTATCACCTAGGATGGTATATCGAGCAGTTCGGCGGACGAAGGTTTTGCTTTGATTTGGGGTGAGGGCTATGGGAATGGTTTTGTGACATAAATAGGCAAAGATGTCGGCATACCATGGAGACTCAGGACCAAAAATCTCACACACCAACTCTGAATCAATTTTCTCATAAGCAGGAGTAAAAAGATTCTCAACGAGAAACTCACATTTAGGACTATATTATGGCATGGAAATCATAGAGGCAATAGTAGCCATGACATCTACTGCTTTATTATTAGCCCTTGGAATCTGTTGAAAAACAATCTCTATAAAATGTTGCTTAAGCTCCTTAAATATTCTGCAGTAGGGCAACAATTTCTCATCCTTGGTGTGGTATTCATCTGTGACTTGTTTAATGACCAATTGTGAGTCTCCAAAGACAAGAAGGTTTTTGATATTCCATCTGATAGCTTAACGTAGTCCTGTGACTAAACCTTCATACTCAGCTATATTGTTTGTGCAAGGGAATGAGATTTTATGACTTTGGAATGAGATCCCCTTGTGGTGTCACAAACAAAATTTTTGCCCCCGATCCCTTTTGTATAAAGGATCCATCAAAAAATAATTTCCATGGTGTAGTAGGGGCTAGGGTCATAATTTTGTCATCTGGAAAATTGGCTACAATGGGATGGTCTCCTTGAAGAAGAGCTTTAGCAAGCTGATCTGCAATTACTTGTCCTTTAATGGCCTTACGATCCTTATAAACAATGTCAAACTCACTCAAAATTAAGACCCATTTTGCTGTTCGGCCAGTGAGGGCAGCTTTTGATAACAAATACTTGAGTGGATCTATCTTGGCAATGAGATATGTAGTATGATTAAGCATATAATGACATAGTTTTTGCATAAAAAAGACTATAGCCAAACATGCTCTCTCAATAGCAGTGTAGTTTAACTCATAGCCAACTAGTGTTCGACTGAGGTAATATATGGCTTGCTCATTCCCCTTATCATCTAATTGTGCCAAAAGTGATCCTAAGGCAAATGAAGTAGCTGAAATGTATAGAATCAATGGTCGTCCTGCAACTGGAGGTACTAAAATTGGAGGATTAGCCAAATATGTCTTAATTTGTTCAAATGCTTTTTGGCATAGGCAATCCCATTGAAACTTGTTTCCCTTGCGAAGAAAATGCTAAAGTGGATGGACTTTATCTGCTAGGTGTGACACAAATCTCCTAATAGATTGTAACTTTCCTTGAAAACTGTGGAGTTGTTTCAATGTGGTAGGTGGAGGCATATCCATGATGGCCTTCACTTTTGCTGGATCTAGCTCAATACCTCTTCTTGACACAATGTAGCCTAACAGTTTGCCTGATTTGACCCCAAATACACACTTCTTAAGATTAAGGCGCACTTTATATTTCTCCAACCTATCAAAAATAGTGGTAAGGACATCAATGTGGGATTTTCTTGTCTTGGATTTTCCTAGAATATCATCAACATAGTCCTCCATTATGACATGTAGAAGATCATGGAATATGGTAGTCATTGCGTGTTGATAAGTGGCGTCGACATTTTTCAAGCCAAAAGGCATGACTTGATAACAAAAGGTTGCCCATGGGGTGGTGAATGCCATTTTATGTTGATCCTCTTCTGCAATTCTGATTTGGTTATAACTGAAAAACCCATCCATCAAAGACAACATTTCATGTCCAACAGTCAAATCCACTATGCTGTCTATGTTAGGAAGTGGAAAATCATCCTTAGGACATGCGAGATTTAAATCTCAAAAATTTGAACAAACACGGATGCCCCCAGATGCTTTCCCTATAGGAACAATGTTGGAGACCCACTCAGGATGGTCAATAGGACAAATGAACTTTGCCTCTAACATTTTCTGCAATTCTGCTTTGACTAGGAGTGCTACCTTAGGGTGCATTTTGCGCAACTTTTGCTTCACTGGTTTAATCTTGGGATCAACTGTCAAATGATGCACAACCAAATTTGTGTCTAGGCTAGGCATGTCTTTGTATGTCCATGCGAAATTGATTTTTCCCTTTTTTAAGAATTTAGTCATGGCTTTTTGTTCCTCAAGACTTAAGGTAGCAACAATGTAGGTGATTTGTGGATTATCCTCTGTTCCCAAATTGACTGGAATTGTGTCTTCATTCAAAATAGGTGACTTTTCTGGTGGCAAGGATCTAAATGGCAAGTCAAGCTCTCCCTCTTCTGGCACCTCTAAGAGGTTTTCACCAGAAGATGTGTCCTTTATTTTATCTTTTTCTTCATCCAAAAGTGCCCTAGAAGAGTTTTCACTAGAGGATGTTTCTTTTATTTTTCCATTTTTATTTTCTTTTTCACTTTTGCGACTAAGAGAGTTGACTTGGCTACCAAAGTAGGCTTCCTCATTGTATTGGATCTCATGTTTGTAATCTTGAAGACTCTTAAGGCCAAAAAGTGCCATCACTGGTTCATCAGTCTTACAAATGTCAAGAACTGGTGGTGTATCTTGAAGGTTCCAGTCTATCATGTCGGGATTGGTGAGAGGTAGGTTAATGGATGAAAGACCATCTATGGTAATGACATGGACATAGTTATCTAGGTCATCTTCAATGTATTGGAAAGGTACTTCGAAGAATTCCTCCTCTTTAGCCTCAGAATCAGGTTCAACCGTACAATAGTTGTCAGCAAAGGATACCTTAGGTTTAATGGAGCCCAATCCATGTCCTTTAAGATAGCTATTAGCTTCTAAGGGTTGTCTAATTCCATCTTCTTTTGGTCCAAGTCCAGTACCATGATATCCCATGCTTTCAATAATGGGAGGTGCCTTAACATATTTATCCTTAGGAAACTCAACAGGTTCATCTTTTCCATCATAATATAGCCAATCTAGAATATTATTTTCCATGTGCTCATCACTAAGTGAACCCCAATGCTCAAATGTTGTCTTGCTAACTTGCATGGTTTCCTTATTAGTAGAAGGTGATAATTGAGAAGGTTTTCCAAAGGAATGAGGGGAGAGTGGTAGTTGTCCAACACACAAGGCATTTTCAAACCTATACTCTCCCATTCCTAAATCAGCAAAAGTAACCTTCTTCCCTGTGGTGTTAATTTTAGTATCTTCAACCTTCTCTTTTCCCTTGCGGGAATTTGAATCCTCATGAGCTGATTTTGGTACTATTGTGGAAGGTGGTTCTGTTATTGTGAGAGTCTTAGGTATGATCTTAGCAAACTCACTAATTGGACAAAAATTTGTTGGTGCACCTTCTAATTTGTTACAAAATGCAAAAGGAGTGGGATCCCCTAGGACTGTGACCTCTCTTCCTTGGTGGGGGAATTTCAAACATTGATGGTAGGTAGATGGGACCGCCTTTAGTGTATGTATCCATGGTCTACCAAGCAAGATGTTATACGGAAAATCCAAGTCTAGGACATGGCATTCAGTATTTATGATGGCTGGTCCAACTTTTAGAGGCAACATGATAACCCCTTTTGAATCTCTTTCCCTCTCATCATATGCTTTTATTGTGATCCTTTTATTAACATCTAGAAGATCCTCTGGAAGTCCCAAGAAATGAATCATTTTCAATGTACAAAGGTTCAAACCAGATCCATTGTCTATAAGGACTCTTTTGATCTTATGTTGCTGTAGAAGGACTTCAATGTGGAGTGACAAATTATGGTGGGGATCAGGACCTTGGAAATCTTTATCTGTGAAGACAAGGTGTTTTTGGGTGGCAAGGTTTCCAATCATGGCGGTGAATTGGGATGCATTAATATTTTTAGGAACACGAGACTCTAAGAGAGCCTTCTCCAAGATCTCTTTATGGATAGGTGATGTGGTTAGAAGCTCAAGAATAAATATTTGTATAGGAGTCTTACCTAGCTGGGACAACACATCATAGCGAGAAGTGGGCCTTTGTGAGGTGGATGACGCATCAGGCGCATGTGGCATTGGTGGATTAGTGTTATTGGGAGTGGCAGCTTGCAAAGTGAGTCTTTCGCGTCGAGTGGTGGCATCACAATCAGCCGCTTGTAAGACAAGGGTATTCACATGAGCATCTACCTCTTCAATGTGGCCACATAAGGAGTCAAACCCTGATATGTGGTTAGTAGAATAATCATAAGGCAATACATTTGATGTGGACGCTTGATTCACATTGTTGGTATTGTTATTATCATTGTTGTGATCGAGAAATGGTTTTTGAAATATCTTCAATTTAGCATTTTTAGAGGTTGGACCTCCTTCTACTTCAATTTCCCCATCATCAACAAGATTTTGGATAAAAAATTTGAGTTTGATACATTTGTTGGTGTCATGTCCTTTGATATGGTGGTATTTACAATATTCGTTTTCCCTATACCACTTTGACTTTGGTTGATTTTCATCAAAAGGACGTGTGTTAGGAAATACCATCAAGTTGTGATCCACTAATTTTTGAAAGATGGTCTCCAAAGGTTCACGAAAGTTAGTGAACTTTCTATTTCGATCATAGTCACTATTGCAGTTGTTGTTGTGTGGAAAGAATTGTGTTTGATTACGAGATTGTTGATTGCCTTGATTGTCATGATTTGAATTATTGTTGTTTCGATTATGATGATTGTTGTTGTTCCCTCCGTGAAGATTTTTGACATCAGTAACACCATCATGTGTAACACCCTTATTCTTGGACCAGAATTTGGGTTTGCTATTGTTGTTTGACTCATTGTTGGAGGATGATGAATTATAATGTTTGATGGTACCTTTTTCCAAAAGTCCATTTTCAATATTCTTGCCCTTTTTGACTAAAGTGGAAAGGTCTTCAGGGCTAGCCATTTTCATGTGGAAGGACATTTCGGGTATCAAGTTCTTGATAAATATATCCACAAGGTGGGAATCTTCAATTTTATATGGCATACAATTAGTAAGATGTCTCCACCTTTGTAGGAAGTTGGCAAAAGTTTCTCCATTTCGTTGTTTTGTGTTGCACAAGTCACTCAATGAGGCATGATGTTCAATGTTGTAAGAGTATTGTGCTATAAACTTGCTTGTCAAATCATTGAAAGAAGTAAAGGAGCCCTTAGGTAAATTCATTAACCACTCAAGTGTGGGGCCTCCAAGACTTCGTGCAAAGAGCCTCTTAAGATAGTCATCATTGTAGGCTACTTCTTGGCACAAAATGGAAAATTCCTTGAGATGGGTGACAGGGCATGTCTCTCCCGTAGACTTGTCAAATTTAGGTATTTCAAAACTGGTTGATAAAGACACCATATTAATGGATTTATCAAATGGAAAAGGACAAATTTCCTCAAAAGAGACATCCTTCACCCTTTTGTTATTCATGTTAAGGACCAAACTTCGCAATTCTTGGAATTG
The DNA here is from genome assembly GCA_028749045.1 of Cupressus sempervirens. NCBI lineage: Eukaryota > Viridiplantae > Streptophyta > Pinopsida > Cupressales > Cupressaceae > Cupressus > Cupressus sempervirens. The sequence continues at coordinate 599,029,988 of CM053791.1, read as the reverse complement.
GTGAGCCAAATCTTGATTAGGTTGCACTTGTGATTGTTGAGAGTTTACGAATCCACCTCCTAAATTGTAGGGAGTCCCAAATGTAGTGTGAGGTGGTGGAGGTACTCCACTTTGGCCAATGTATTGATATGCAGTTGTTGGAATTGGCACAGATGTCTTTACCATAGTGGTTGGAACTTAAAATAAGAGGAGTTCATTGGTTGTGTCAGAATTTCCATTGGTTGATTAGGCACTTGTCCAATGCCTAAGCATCCCACAGTTGAACTTGTCAAGGTAGATTGTAGAATACTAGCATGTGTGGTAACATTAGGCATGGCACTAATGATTTGTTGAATATGTTCTGCACTCAATTGAAATGTGGGTTGTGTTGAAGTGCAAGATGTAGGCATAGCACTAGTTATTACCATGGTTTCTTTCCCTTTGCTAGAAGTCGGAGCTGCATTTGAAGTGGGCAACATAGGTGCACCACCTTTTGTAATTTGTCTAAACAAAGTGTTCTCATCAAAGCTTGGGGGAACATTAACACCATCCTTGACCAAATTTAGGAATATCTCAGTTTTGTTTGCCCTAATGGATTTTTCCATCATTTCCACATTGTAGGGGTCTGCAAGGAATGTCCTGACATCATTAGGTACATCGTTAGGGTCAATAAGATCTTCATCTTGGTATACTTTGTCGTCATTATCCCCCAAAGTTGTGTTATGGAAGGGATCTTCTGGTTCTCATGTGGATGTTGAGTTAGGCATACCAAGGTTCGAACTAGAGGGAATTGTGTTCCCTAATGAAGTTGTAAGTGGAGGAAAATGATTCTCCATCTTTGATTGCCTCAATGATTCCCACAAACGTGACATGGGATTAAATGTGAACCTTCCTGATCGTGTGTGTACCATACAAGAGTGACCAAACCAATGGGTGGAAGATTATGGAAGAAAAAGAAAATGAGGATGAGAGCTATTAGCCTTATGTGATTAAAGGGTCAACTACCCAAGTGTGAACAAAAGACCTTGGTTTAGCAAACAAAGTGTGATTAGAGGATAGTAGTATCTTTCTCCTGCCAAAGATAGCCAAGTGATCTTGTAGGCAAGATAGGACACCAAATTGATTGCTTACTATTTGGAGATGGACTTGTGATCCCAAATAAGTAAGTGTGATTAGGATAAATGTTTTCTTATAAGTGAAAGGTCTAGTGTTGCAATGTCAAAAGATGTTTTAAGGTTTAAGCTCTCTAGAAGAAAATTTGAAAATGGAAGACTAGGAGTTTGGAAAGATGGAGGTAGATATGAAAAGATGAGAGTGTTGTGGTCACTAATGCAGTTAACTCAATCCTCGTTCACTAGAAATAAAATCCTTGTGTTCACTCCTGGGAAAGCAGACCAGTTTCGAAGTTTTCTATTGTATTCAATTCTATCATAATGGTCTTGTGTAGCTTCTTCTTTTTGAATGTCTTTGACAGCGTATCGAAATTTTTTGTCACCATACGCTAGGTTCTTCCTTTCCTTGTAGACCGGTGGTTTGGACAACTTCACTTTCTTATGTTTGACTTGGTTGACTTTATCGGTCATGGCAGGAATAAAACAAGACCCAAATTTCAAGTGACTAGACTCAACCAATTTCAAAATGCAAACTACCAAAAGTAACCGTGAGTCAAGAAGACCTCACTTAACCTATCTCACTCAATAAAAGGTTACCTCACAATTTCATTCGTTTAAGAACTTGTTTGATGTTTTGGCTTTGGTTTTTGAATGTTTGAACAAGCACGCTGAACACGCCAACAACCCTAATAAGGCTATCTCTAGGATGAACAAGGCTTATCTAAAGGGCGTCCTTGATATACACAAGGTACATGAGGCCCAACTCTATAGATGAAAGGAAACACTGTCACATAGCTGGGAGGAGACGGTAACCCAAATCTCCTCCTTCACTTCCCAAAGGTATAAAGTTCTTTGGGGCTTAGCCAAGAGTGACAATATTACACTTCCAAGAGAGGTGTCTTTTGATTCACCTCCTGATTTTTATACTCTGTCAGAACACTGGAGTTGAGGTCGTCCCAAGGGGTGATGAAATCCCCAAGCATGCCTCCTAAAAAAAATAAAAACAAAACCACTTATTTTTTGTGCACCCAAGATCGCCCAAAGGCGTGAGGGGAGAGAATATGTAAGTGGTCTTGGGGTTTAAAAGACACTTGTTCTTTCCCAATGAAGCTTTAAGTTTTCTATCTACTTGAAGACACTTGTGATTAAAACATGCAAGGTTCTTTCCAACTTGAAATAGCACCAACGTAAATGAAAATGCGGGTTCGTCAACAAGAAAGTAAAGCGAGTGCGTGAAAGTAAAATGTTGAAAATAAAAATGCAAGAAACAAAGTCAATTTACTTTAGGGCATTCAAGAGTGTATGACTTCATTTTAAGCACCAAACTCAAATGTGATCTAGCCTAGGCATACATGTCCATTTTAAACACCAATTCCAAATATTGTCTAGCCTAGGCATATATGTCCATTATCCTTTAAAGCATTCAAGATGGTGTGAATTCTTTTTAAGCACCAAATCCAAATGTGTCTTCTACCCTAAACATTCATGTCCATTTTAAGCACCAAAGTCCAAATGTTGACTACTCTACACATTCATGTCAATTTTAAGCACCAAAGTTCAAATGTTTGCTACTCTATACATTCATGTCCATTTTAAGCACCAAGTCCAAATGTTAGCTAACCTAAACATTCATGTCAATTTTAAGCACTAAGTCCAAATGTTAGCTAACCTAAACATTCATGCATTCAAATGAAAGTGTTTAAATCCATACAAGTTCATTAGCCCTTAAGGTTTAAGTGATAAAAATCACTACAAATCTCCTTTAGTGATGAAAATCACTATTGATTTTGTTTTTTAGGCTTTTAAGATTATTTCTTTGAAAATCATTAGTTAAAACCTACAAGTCAATTAATTAGTGAAAATTATTGTTAAAAATTGAGCAACTCTGGTAAAACGCGAAGATGCCAAAATACAGGCCCAGATGCTAAAATACACAGACGACAAAACACACAGATGCCAAACTACGCAGACGCTAAAACTCGAAGATGATAGAAGACCCTTAGAAGTAAACTAAATAATTTTAGACGCAGATGACAATATGAAAAGTGGAGATGCCAAAACTTGAAGATGACAAAAAAAGTCCCACATACAACGCAAACGACAGACTTATCTTCGCGAACGATGAACTAACTTCATAGATGATAGAACTAACCTCAAAGACGACAGAACTACTCTCGCAGATGATAGAACTAATGTCACAGACGACAGACTAAAACTCGGAGATGATAGAGGACTCTTCAGAGATGACAGATCAAAAATGTAGACAACAGAATGACTTAAATGCAAGTATTGTTTCAAACTACCACGGAGACACTAAAGAGTGCAGACGCTAGTTTGCGGAGATGCTGGTCTGCGCAGACGACAAGCGTAGACAATGCTGCGGCTTGCAGAGATGACAATGCGATGTTTCACGACTGAACCAAGGTTGTTTGCAAATTTTTGAAATGAAACTAGGGACGTGGGTCCCACCAGGCGTGCCAAAATGTGTGCTGAAAAATGTAACCTATTAGGAGCATGGGTTAACAAACAAACATTAGCTAAAAACTTTGAAATTGCATCAAAGATTCATCAAAATGAAAGGAACAAACACTAACTAATGCTTACTTGGGTTTTGCAACCCTAAGCAGCTAATAAACCCAATCTTCCAGCCACCTCTATAGCTCAACAAAGGTACCCATAAGAGGCCTTGTTAGTGTGTTAAGATGGGGGTATGTTTGGTGTGCTCTCCCAAACACAACAATAAATAAATCTCTTGAGTGTGTGAGTGTAAATGTGAATGAAAATGCACTAAGATCCTAAGCTATGTGGGATGAAGAACACTTCAAGAAATGGTTATGGAGAAAGCCATTCTTGAAAGCATTCAATGATGAAGAGGATATGCAATAAAGAAAACTAACTAAGAATGTAAGCTATGGAATGGAAATGCAAATGCATGAAGAAAACTAAATGAATAATGTAAGATGCAAACTAAATCAGCTACCAAATGATTAGTATGAACCTACAAAATCACTATGAGAACTCTACTAATGCAAGCTCAAACTACCATGAAAGCTCAAACTATGAATGCAAACTCAAATCTCAAACCAACATGATAACAATGCGATAAAATGAGAGATGCAAATGCTTGAGACAAGCCCTCTATTTATAGGCTTGAGGGAGGGCTTGGTGATGTGGCATCCATGTAGATGCCACATAAGGTGAAATGCAAGCCATGCAAATGGTCAAGAATTCAAAGTTTGCTTACACATGTGTGAGAAAACTTGAGAAGAAGAGTGAGAGACAAGAGTGTGTAGGCATGTCATCTCACACAAGTGTGAGCACACTCTTAGGCTAATAAGGGGGATTAGGGAGATGATTAGGAATGATTAAGTGGGATTAGAGAAGAAGTAGACTTAAGAGGATGACAATGATGGTTATAGGCTAGGTTTTAGGTTAGGCTTAAAATTAAATTAAATAAAGTTTAATTTAATCATGAGTTAAGAGAAATTAATAAGATGTGAGGATTTAAATAAATAAAATTTATTTAAAAATGGGGAAACATAGAGGATAATGTGTTAAACTAATTTAACACATTAAGGCTATAAGTATTTAAATTAGATTTAAATACTTAAGAGAATGAACTCATTTAATTAAAATAATTTAATTAAATAAGTAGAGGAATGTGAGCAATATAATTAATTAATTAATAATTAATTACAATGTCACGAGCAATATTAAAATTAATTAATATAGTGTTTAGGGATGATTTTAAGCGTCTACACATATGAGGACAAATCATTTTATAATTCCTTTTATAAAATAAATTAGTTTATCCTCCTTAAGAGGATCTTGACAGTTTGCACACACATATTATGAATGTGACATTCATAGAAGTTAAAGTTATAAATGTGTCTCCTTTCTCATCTCTATAAAAGAGATGCTTCCTTCTCATTCTTCTTTAACATTATTTCTCACTTGACTCACTTGGATTAATTTCATTCCCTTCTTTAGTTTATATTTTCTTCATAGTATTAGAGATTGGTTATTGATCCTTGTTTTGAGTTTTGTATTGAAGGTTGCTATTTATCAGAGCACACCTTATTTGAAGACATTTTTTTGAGAGAAGAGTGTTTATAGTTATTAAGCTCATTCTAACTCCTTGTGTGTATAGATTTCACTATTTTATCAAAAAATAATAATTATTCAACCCCCTTTGGAATGATTTTTGCTCTCTTATTTTGGAAGGCTTGCCACCAAAACAAGAGGCACTTAGCATTTTCCTTATCAATTAATTCTTCCATTTGTTTTTTAGAAATTGTCATTCTACTAAAATTTTCCTTGTAGGAAATTATTCAAAGTAAACCTTACTAGTTTTTTATTAATTATACTATTTCAAATCATTTTTTCATATTTGTCTTTTAATTAATTTGGGATGTTTTTCGCTTTGCTAGGGTTTCATGTGATCTTTGAGTTTCCTTGAGTACAACTCTCTATCTAAGCTCTCCTTCTGTGTTTTCCACTTTTCATACCGCATTTACTATGGGATTTTTTAGGCTAGTTTATAATGGCCTCGGCCAGTGGTGACCCAATTGTTGATACTGGTGTTCATGCCACTGCTTCAGAAAGTCATGGTGCCTCCATTGAACAAATGTCCTCGCAAGTTTGTCCCAAAGTTTTTTCACAAGGTAATCCTAATATTATTCTTCCTTTGCAAAAATTTGATGCTTCTTGTGATTGGTTAGAACAACATACCTTAATAGGGTATTTTTGCAGGTAGGACTCCTCCTGAAGCTATGCTCTGAGAATGGGTTTACAAGAGCTGGACTCCTCATGGAGTCCGCCTTGACGCTGTGAAAAACTTTACCAAAGTTTTTTTAAAATTTCACTTTGCCAACTCGTCGCAAGCAGACACAATTTTTAGCAATGGTCCTTGGTCTGTGCATTCCTTCTTGCTTGTTTTTCAAAGATGGTCAAGAGATTTCACCATCTCTAATGACAAGAAGCTTAGGGTTCCTATGTGGGTAGAGTTCCCGGGTTTACCCTTGCCATGTTGGCCTTTTTTTTGAGTCCATTGCCAATACTCTTGGAAAAGTTATTATGAAGGAACATGATATTTTTTTCAATGCTCATCCTCAGAAATGCATTTGCATTGAGGTTGATATTTCCAAGGATCTTAAGGATTCTGTGGAAATACAGATTGGTTCCCAAACCTTCTCTCAGAAGGTGCTTTATTTGAACCTGCCTAACACCTGTTATAGGTGCCAGTCAGTAGAACACAAGATTAGGGATTGCCCTTTGGCTATGCCTAGGGTTAAACCCTTGCCTAAAGAGGTTCCTACCAAACCAACAGAAGGAAAAAAAAGAAGAATGGACTACTATTGGGTGCAAAAGAAAGGCTCCCTTGGCTCCTAAATAGTCGTATGCAATTGTCGTTTTGGTTCCTCCTATCTCAATAGGAGCTCAAACCCTAGCCAGTGTAGGAACGCAAGAAATTTTTTTTGGAACCAAACCCTGGTGTTTCATAGGTTTCAAACCCTCATTCATAGGGGATTAAGGTGGCCACTAGGGCTAACACCTCAGTTGTGATTCACACCCCTCTTGTAGAATAGCTACTCCTCTCTTGAGGATGAAGAAGATATGGAAGAATTTTCATGAATTTTTTATCATGGAATGTGCGAGGTCTTACAGACATCTCTAGAAAGTACTATGTGAGGGACACCCGTCATAGACTTGGTAATTTAGATTTTCTCTATATGCAAGAAGTTAAGATCTCTGGTTTCATGCTTTCTTCTTCATGTTGTATCATTTGGCCAAATGACATTATCTTTTCCTCTCAATACAATTCTGGAAGAGGTGGTTTAGTTACTCTCTCATCACCTCGTCTTCATTCTGCTATTATTTCACACAGTTTTGACCCCATGCACATAATCATTTGGATTTTTCTTTCCATTAACAATCATTCTTTTGGAGTCATTAATGTTTATGCTCCGAATGATGCTATGGAAAAATCTCAATTGTGGGGTTGGTTGGCTAACAACTTTCCTCCAGCTACTTGGGTTATGTGTGGTGACTTCAATATGGTTGAGCTGGCCTCTAACAAAGATTATATTTTTCCTTTTTGCTGGACAGTTGGGGAAAGGGAAGCCTAGTACTACATGCACAATAAATTGGGCCTTTTTGATCCCAATACTAACCGCGACCAACATAGTGGGGTTTGGCACACTTGGTCCAACTTTTGAGCTAGCTCTTATTACATTTTAAAATGTCTCGATCGTGCCATGATTACTGCACAATCTTTTTTCTCCTTTTCTGAGGATTGAGATTTATTTGACATTCCCTTGCCAGATGTGACATTATTAGACTACTATCCCATTTGTTTTTCTATTTCATGGTGCACAGCTATCCAAATAGTTGTCAAGTCTCAATTTTCCTCAACACATCAGTGTTGATGCATGCTTCCACTATTGCTCATATACTACATGTCTGGAATTCGGAGCCATGTCCACATTCCTAGACATGATGGATTTAGTGGTGGAATGATGTCATTACCAAAACCACTCACTTTCTATGCATCTATGGGTTATAGTTGGTATTTTTCAGAAGGTGGTCTTATGAATCCACTACCACTACTCTCAAAAAAGCTTCTGAGGCTCTCACCCTTAACCCCTTTGATGTTGATTTGCAAATTCAACTTTCCAAACTGCGCCATCACAAATAGGTTGCAAATAATTATGTTGCTCGAGGGGCCCAAATCAAAGCTTGCCTCCATTGGTTGGAGGTTGGTTATAAAGCTTCAAAGGAGTTCTTTCAAGCTCTTTGAGCCCGTCATACCAATTTTGGGATTAAAAAAATCAAACAAGGTGCTTTTGTTCTCTCCACTCTCCCTGACATCCTACAAGCATTTGTTCATCACTATGAAAATGTGTTTTCTTTGTAGGGAAATTTAGTTGCTTAGGAGGAAGCTCTTAGAAAGTGTATTTCTGTTACTCCAAACCACCTAGCAGTTGAGCAATGTGCTTTCTGTGAGCAACTTCTTACCCTCTGAGACCTTGAAGAGGTGATTTTTTCCATGGCAGATGATAAATACCCTAGGTGTGATGGGTTTCCTTGTGAATTTTACAAACACCTCTGGAAGTATATTTGTCTCGATCTGCACAAAGTTTATCTTGAAGCCTATCATTCTAAAAGCCTAGGAGCTACTATCAACAAAGGAAACATTAAATTCATATCTAAAGCTGGAGATCTTGAGGATATTTGTAATTGGTGGCCCATTAGCCTTCTTAATGTGTCATATAAGATTATTGCTAAGGCAACTTCTCTTCAAATTTGCCATCTCCTTCCTTTAATTGTGTGACCTGAGAAAACTGGCTTTATCAAATCTAGATATATTCTTGACAACATCATTGCTGTCTGGGAGGGTATGGAGTGGACTTGCAAGTCCAATCAGCTGGTTGTTTTTTTGAAAATAGATTTTGCTAAAGCCTATGAATGGATTGTATGGCTGTTCATTTTGGCTATGCTCTAGGCTCTTAGTTTTGGTCCCAATTTTATGTAGTCCATGGAGATTCTCCTTGCTGATGCTAATGCTTGCATTACCATCAATAACTCCCAGTCTGATGCCTTTGGAATTTTCCATTCCATCAAGCAGGGTTGCCCTCTAGCTCTAGCACTTTATGTTCTTTCTGTTGAAGGGTTTGGCTACTTGCTAGCCCACTCTATGTCTTTAAGTTTGGTTCATGGCATCTCTTTACTAGAATCCTCTTTCCGGTTGGTCAATGGTCATTTTGCTGATGATTCCTTTCTCGCTCTTTTGGAGGATGAAGAAAACATCAATAATGCCTTGAATTGCCTTGAAAATTTTTGTCAAGCCTCTGGCTCTACTATTCAATGGCATAAAATACTCTGTTATCACTAGTCTTTTTTGCAAGCTCCACCTTGGCTTAACTAGTTTGAATTGAAATGGGTCAGTCACAGGGAGACTTTCCACTTTTTAGGCATTCCTTTTTCCTTTCAAGCATCACCAATGGATCTGTGGAAAGTTGTGCTTACCAAGATTACAAAGAAGCTGGATTATTGGCTCACGAAACTGCTTTCTCTTGTAGGAAAATTCTAGATTTGATCTGAAGTTCTTGTAGCTATGCATGCCTATTATTCTTCTTGTTGAGCTCCTTCAAAACCCTCTTATCAAAAATTAGAGCGTTTTCTCTGTGATTTTCTTTGGGCTTCTGGTTCTGACCATCATGGCTTTCATAGAGTTTCTTGGGACTTTTTTTGTCTCCCCAAAGAGTTTGGAGGCCTTGGTCTTCTCTCCACACAGAAGTAAGGCCTTGCTTTGTGTGCCAATGGATTATTTGTGCCATCATTGGAGATGAAGCCTGGAAGATTCTTGTTCGACATTGCATTTCTTCTGGGTTTCCTATTAATAGGCCTGCATGGAAGGGGATTGTCTTTCAAACCCTTCTCATCATGTGAGAGCCCGTGCACATACATGGGTCTTTTGTTATCAAGAGCATATGGAAAGCTTGGGAAGCTGTTAAGCCTTGGATTCACTGGTCTGCTGATGAGTTTCATGATGGGCTCTCTTTGAACTAGCAGAACATTTGGTGGTCTCCCCAATTTTCCATGCAAGGTATTCCCCTAGCCAAGACTCAAGGTGCCAGTGCTCTGCATTTTTTCAAATGAGGCATCAAGACTCCTAAAGATCTGTTCTCTAGGGTATCCATGAGTCTCAGATCTTGGGAAGATATGCAAGTCCAGTACTATCTTGCCCATTCAGATTGACAGACTTTTGACTTATTGCTTTCTGCAATTCTAGGTCAGTTAATTCATAAAGCCAGTCTATTAGACCTTTGTGGACTGATTGGAAGTGGTATCCTACCACTCATTTCACTAGCTACAAGCCAAGTCTGGGTTATAGATGGCTTTCTCCCCATTTGTTGATGGTGGATATGCTCAATCAGAGATGGCACTTGCAATCTTCCTTTTCTCAATGGAGAAAGTGCTTTGACACTATTTGGAGTGCCATTAAGAACCCAAGATTGCCCATTTTGCTTGGTGCTTGGATTTTCAAGGTCTTTCCCTTGGGCCTCAACTTAAGCATATTGGGGTTCTGGATCTTGGGTGTTTTTTTTGTGCCAACCAAAGTCTTTCATGCATATTTTCTAGTTCTATAGACGTGCTCAAAATTATTGGCACTAGATTTATGATCTTTTAAAATTGTTTTGGCCTGAACCTTTTTCTTGGCATATGGTTATTCTGGGTGATTCTCCCAGGATCCCTAGAAAATTTACCCAGATTTGGCATACCTTCAGGATGGAGATTTTGTTCACTCTGTGGAAAGATAGAAAAGTTTTTCTTTTCACTCATAGTTTTCTTGATATAAATATTGCTACGTACACTAGAGCGTGCATTTGTAATAATATAATGATGCAGATTCAAGTTCAAGAAAACAAGGTGGCCTACCTTCAAGAGCTCCTCAATCACTAGGGAAATGCCCCTATACTATTGCTAGAGTTCCTCCAGATACCTTAGTGGATACCACACTGCCTAAAGGCCGCTATTGGGGGCATAGTTCTTCAGGCCGTTGCTCACACACATTGTATTCCCAGGCTTCTCACCACCTCTCTCCTAGCGGTGGTGATGGTGGATGGTGACACCACTCAGTTTCCTTGCCTCGTGGTGACATTGGCTGGTCCCTTGCTCCTCCTTTTGGTTCTCAGCAGGTAGTTTTTGGAAAGTGGCCCTTTCGCCTAGAGTTAGCCATCTTACCTCCGCAACCTAATACAAAGGATGCTAACTAGGCCCCTGATGATGTTGTTGATGGTTGGACTATTCCTAGCCTGCCTGCCAATCCCAAGGATGACTGGGGATTTCATGATCGAGATGAACCAACCCCCTCAGCTAGTGCTACTTTAGCTACCTGAGGGTTGCTTTTTATAAATTGTTTTTGATGAATAGTTGTTGATTTCGGCTTCAGCCGTGTGAACTCTCACGGGGTGATCTTGTATCCCCCAACCCTTTTTTGTGAATTTTAATCTTAGTATATTATTTATTAATAGAAAATGACTATTCATAAAAAACAAAAGTATACATTTTTCTTTTCAAAAAAAATATTTCAAATAAAATCTAATTAATATCTTTTGTTTTTATGTTTATTTCCTTTCTACATTCCTTACCTCTTCTTAATTCATTTTTGGCATTGTTTGTTGGCCATCTTTTTCATTTTCTTTACTGGCATGAATCTAAATTTCTTAGCATGATTTTTTCTCTCTTGTTTTTCCTCAATCTCTGTCCTTGACTATGTAAGCCCTTTGGCTTATCCTCTTGAAGGGCGACTTGATCTCTTTGCATTTTTTTTTTCCTTTGCTAGTTTTGGCATGCTCATGATCCTACATATGCCCATTTCTTCTATCATGAGCTTTCCCTCCCCTCTCTCCCTTGCATCCTCATTTCAATCTAGATTGGCTGATTGTGAACTCCTTTTATTAGGAATTTTTTATCTGTCGATATTCAGAGGCATTTTCATTGCATTCACTCTTCAACCTCCTTGTTTCATGCAACCTTCTTCCCCTGCCCATTTGCTAGCCCTTACTCCTCGAGGAAATTCTTTTCCTTTGTATCTGCATGCATTAGATAATAATTATTAATCTCTCTCCCTTTTAGAAGCCATTTTTGTCTTTTGCGCTCTTTGTTGGTATTTTATTTCCACCTCTCTTATTTCTATCTCATTTCTTTTACGTGTTCTATTTTTTGTTTTCATAAACACCTCATCATTATTTGTGTGCATTCATTCACCTTTGCTTAATATTCATCTTTTTTTTTTTTTTCCAGATTCTTTGCCCCTATTGGTGCATTCTCTGTCCAACTTCCTCTCATCATTTTGTCTCATTCCCTCTGCATAACCATTGTTTGGCTTAGTCTCTCTAAGTATTTTAAAATTTGTTGCATCATTTTGGCTCATTTTTATTGATATCGTTTCTCTGCTCATTTCTTGATTCTCGTGTTTCTATTTCTATAGTTGTTTACCTTCTTGTTGTATATTATCTTTTTCTCCTTTGTTTTAATTTTGTGTTTTATATTAGTTCTCTTTTTCATTCATACTTTTATCTATCTTTTACTTATGTTATTCAATTTGATTTCATCTTCTTTATATGTTCTAGTGATTAAAGTAAAATTTTATTATTAATAATCATTCCATTAAGAGTGATTTTTTCTTTCTTATTAGTCACCTAATTTTATAAAAGTAATTCTTATTTATGGGTTGGTTTTTTCAAAAATTGTTCAAGAGCTCAACGTCATTCATTTATTAAGTTTTTTAAATCTTTATTATTATTATTTTTTAATTTTTTAAATAAGGATTTTCTTGTTTTAATTATGTCAACTTTAATTCTAGAGACTAAGCTTAATAGTTCAAATTACCATTCATGGAAGACCCACATATCTTTCATTTTTCATTTTAAACACATGCTAGATGTTGCAACCTGTTGGTGTTTAAAACTACTGAACCATAAAATGCTCAACACTAAATTGATAATACTCACACAATCTAAGGATTAGCCACTTCCTATCAACAACTCTATGTGCAAACCATTTGGATGAACTTCAACAAAACCAAAAAATGGTTTTCTATTCTTTAGGCTCTGCAAGACCAAGGCGGGTTTACCTAGGGGATGCTTTAGATAACCATTGATATATGAGAATTATATTAGTTTTATTTTGATTTTCATCTTTGATTCCTAACACATACATAGTTTATCCAATTTATGATACTTTCAGACTAATATGCATCCCTTATAAGCAAATTTGGTCCTAATTCTCCTTGAGTTTACTATTATTTTTGGGAATAGCAGCTACCTAGGATCCAAAAATAAAATATAAATGAGTGCTGACCAACATTATAACTCTAAACTAAATGGAACAAGAATGATTTTGAATTTGTGATTAAATTGATATGCAGAAGCAGAATCAACCCCAACTCACTCCTCATTCATGAGACCAATGTCTTATCCATTGGGCAAAAGACTATCTATTGGTGGGAGATCTAATTCAATTAACTTGTAAATGAATTCATCAATTGTAGTCACCTACTTCCATTGTTATGACTTATCCAGTTTATAAACTCATAAACCTCACTGATATACTAAAGCATTTATATAACTCTTTGAATTAAAAGCAACAATAGTATAAGCATACAACCCATCCAAATTGCATTCAATCAATTGAACCTTATTCAAATGACATCAAAGTAAACAAACTCATAAAATGGAGACAGAAATTGATGACACAAATCTCATGCAAATACCCCTTTGTATTATCCTTTCAGATGACTAATATAATGACCAATAGAATATCCATTAGAAGCCTTGAATATCTTGCTAATGCTATCACTTGTATGTATTATCAAATAGTACAAGTTTGACAGCAAATTCAACACATCTACATGCAACTAGATTGACTGTACCTTTTTGAACAAAAACAAAAATTACACAACTTTCAAACCCTCTCTCCAGCCCTGGGATCTCACTTATATAATGTGAGATGCAACAACCTTTGGGCTTGGAGAAAAAGACAAGCGTCCAAAAGGCAAAACTTAATGTAACAGAAAGTTAACACATCAATCTATTCTTTGATAGGTCCCATTTCTATTACATCACAACAGTTATTGGCTCTTTTGATTTGCCACCACAATTCTGACTCTTCTAAATATGTAGCTACCAGGTTGGCCAATGATAAATCCTATGGTAATGTTTGAAAATCAACTTCTACTCATGGGTTTTCACTATTTTCATCTTAAACTGTCAAAACCACTTTTACCCTTAGCTGATCCTCTATCGTGTCCATGTCCTGGGTCTTTGAGCTTGTAGCTGGAACCATTTGGTGGCCTTGATCTTCCTCATCTTTTGGATCTGGTTCTCTTGTGTCAATTATTTACACCTCATCTTCCTATGCCTCATCATCATTTGCACCTCATCTTCCTATGCCTCATCATCATTTGCACCAACCTCTTCTAATTGCTCACCATAAGCAATATCTGCCATCCAGGTGTCAACTTGTGCATCATGTGGCTAGTTGAATTATAGAATATCATTTTGCTTCTTAAGTATATACTTAGCCTCATTATCAATACCAACAAATTCTTGTTTTAAAGAATAAAAAAAAACTGGACTTTAACATATTCCTTTGTCGTGGTGGCCCACCAAGCATGCCCTTTTTCATTTATAACCTTATTCATCCTCAGACAGAATAGGTCATCCAATTCCTTAGCCCATTCATCCTTATTTTTCAATTTATTCTTTCTATCCAAGGCATGAGGAAACAAATCAAATTTTTGATTCTTGTATTTGCTTAAATAAGAAACCAATTTTAGTTGCAAAGCAACTCTTCTATTATCAAAATCTGACAGATCATTAGCAACATCATATGTTTTTTCAATATGGTCATGGGAAGACCTTATAACTGAATAACATAAAAAAGTCATTTCTTTCTTCCTCTTTCCCCACTTATTAACAATAGGCTTGAGGGCTTCATCATGGGTTTTTACTTCTTCCCATATACTTATTACTCTTGCCAACTGATCATAGAACAGGGGCCATTCAATTTTATCTACCAAGTACATTAGAGCCTATCTAAGTTTATCGTCATATTGTACTTCCATCTCTACATGTAATGCCCAAAGTTTACTTTTTTCTTCCTCAAAATCCTCTTCTACATAATATTGAGGCCTCGGTGGGGTGTCTGGTATTTCTATAAGAGGAGTGGATTTAAAAGGCTCCACTGGAGGGTGAGGATACGTTATTTTTGGCTTGGTAGACCTTTCGATAATTTTATTTTCCAACTCAATCCTCTTCTGAACCTCTTTATTGTAAGCTTCCAAAATTGTTTCATACTTACTTTGTAATTCAAACATGGCCTTTTCTTCCTTTTTTGCACTAGCAAAAACAAATTGAGATGAATCTACATTCCAATGTGCAGCCTACACATGAGAATTATCAGCCACCCTTCTTAACACAATACTTCCCATTAAACCATAATCATCTGGTTGTGATGAGGTGGCTCTTGATCCTCTCCTCAATGACTAGATAACCAAGGCAATGTCGTCTTCACTAGAAGCAATGCCCTGGAAGTCTTTCTTATTTTGGTCTTGTAAATCAAGCTTATTTGAAATAGAATTAAACACAAGAGCATCGACAATGTCCCAATTGACCAACAACAAAATGTTTGATGCTTTGACCATTTGCCTTCCTTCCTCAGGGCTTATACTTTGAAACTCCTTCATCATTTCCTCTTTTACCTAATTTTGCAAGGCAGTTTCATCCATTTTTGGGTGCTTTGTTCTTAGCTTATTACACCTTTCTTCAAATTTTCCCATATTGGCCCGCCATGCAAACTGGAGAAAAGTCCTAGACTTAACAAAACTATCATCAGACAAAAATTGATAGCTAGCCTTTTCTAATATAGGGTCCAATTTCGTGCCTCTATAGTCTGCAACTGTCAAATCTAAACTTGGCATAGGAGGCTCTTGAGGGTTTCCCTCATACAGTTCTGCTTGGGTGATAAATACACCTCATAATCCTATTTGTTCAATTTTCTCACCAGTGAGATGTTATTCTCTAATCCTCAAAGGGGATTGAGTGGGTGAATACTCCTCAACTTGAGGACTCTTTTCCTTCATTACCTTCTACCTCTTGGGAGAAGGTTCATCAAGTCTCTCCTCTAGGACTACACTGGTGGATCCCATTATTTGATTTCCTTTGTCTACAGTAGCCTTTTTATTTTGAATTACAGTATAGCATGGTCTCTTTTGAACAATTATTTGACCAACTCCTACATTAGGAGTGAAAGCGAACCTTCTCATGACCTCTTTGGCCTTATCTGGGTATGAATCAATAAAAAATTATTTCTTCTCATTCATAGCTTCCGTTATTTCAGGGAAGGTATTCATGAGCTTATTTATTTTATCAGCCTCTGTATTGGCATTATCTAGAGGACTATATTTCTGATCAAAACAATGAATGAATTCTAAAACCAAAGAATAGACTCTCCAATTTTCCTTTTTGGTTTCCTATTCCTACAATGAGAACTCATTCCTTATAATGTCCTCTGGATAGTATGAGTCATGTTTGACTTTTCCCAATTTAATCCTATGTCTCAAGTTCTGATTATAAAACCCCTCAGTATCACAAAAACGGGAATGGGAAACAACCATTTTGTACTAATCCAAAATTTTATGCAAAAAGAGCCAACCCCCTTTAGGAATTACAAACTAATGGGCCACTGTATAGGTATGGAAAATTGACCCTAGTTGCCTTTTCAATAGATACATCTCTTCCACTCCTCCTATCTGCCACAAAACTTTAGGCATTCCTACCTTTAAAGGTACTTGTTAGGGTAATACATGAGGGCTTCCTTTAAAACCTTAAATTCTAAAAATAGTAGAAATAGAGCATGGGATAATATCTCCCCAATTGTGTGAAACATTCAAACCACTGGGATTGTCCATAGGCCTAATAAAATTCATTAGTGCCTTGGGGATTCTAGGATTGTCACTCAATACGAGGCATCTCAACTTGGAGGCGAAATACCTATCAAACCTGACAAAGCTAGCATTCTCTGCATCCCAAGTTATATCTGCACTCCACAACTAGACTGGCAGTGCTTCCCCATCCTCCTCTCTATTCAACTCCATCTCTTCACCAAAATATGTTACTCCCTTAAATAAGAACATATGCATCAACAGAGAATAATGGCCAAAAGTTTTCTCTACTTTCCCTTTTGCAATTCCAACCGAACTAGTATGAATTTCTTTAGCCAAATAGGAAGAAAAATAAAAAATAACATCTACACCAAAAGAAGCAATTTGAACCATCATATATATAAGGTTGATGGGCATGAAATTCTATTCATCTTCACCAAAAACACGACACAGGGTCCTGTATATTTCTATAGCCTGAGAAGTGAAAAGATCCTTTTTAAAAGCTTCCCTAAAGGTTGTAGTGATTATTGGAAAAGTTCCTATTGTGCTAATATATGCCCTTAGTGCACCTCCCCTAATCACATCCTTCTTTGCCTTGTATTCATTTTCTAGTTCTTGCAGATTAATCGACACATGATAATCTGTCAATGGTTCTAGGCGAAAAACTTCTCTAATTTCCTCAGGACTAATTGAGATTAGAGGCACACCATCATTTCTTCTCACCACCCTAATAGATTGGTCAAAATTCTTGGAAATGACTTCAAGCAAATCATAATCCATGAAAACACTTGGAACTACTAGTTTTCCCAAATCAAAATTGCAAATATTAGCATGCAGGGCAAACAAATTGCTCTCTGAAAACCATTTTTTGAACAAAACAAGACCAGTTTGTGAAGTTGTTCCATCCCTAACCTAGTTCCCTTTGTCATATAGGCCATCAAGAATTTTAAGCCTAGGGTTTAAGGAAGTTAACTTCTTAACCTATACAGTTTCGGTGGTGGACTCTGGGAGTAATTCTAGCAAATCATCATGAACATTTCTATCCATATAATTCACTTGCCCAAAAAATACTTTCTTAGAAGGCATCTTGACTATAATTCACAAGAATTGGAATGCTACAGAGGTTATAATATGAGTACTTACTTGATTTGCTAAGCTTGTTCTTCTCTAAACTTTTGCAATAGCTCACGAACAGATGGGAGACCACTTCACATTTTTGCTAGGCTTAATAAAATATTCTTAGTAGGCTCTTGTGCTCAGAAAATGTGAAATATTTGTTTGCATGGGACTAGAATTGATGAAATCTCCTGCAATATACTCTATTTTTTCTCACACATGAAGCTTTCATTCCTCATAAATGGACAGAATAGAAAAATAGAGTGGCATCATCTTTGCTTTTAAATTTGCGTCATTGATCTTTGAAAAATCCTACGATCCAGGGATAAAAATAGGGTTGACTCATCTTTCTTCTCAACACACTAACAATCAACCAATGAAATGCTTCCACTTGTACCTTTCCTTCGCTATTGGCACTTCGAACTGGACCAACTTTTCCTTGAGGACACATGTCATTGAATCGCTACCTCGCTATACATAAAGAGTGAGCACATTGCTATAGCGAGGAAGCGATAACCCTTGATATGATATTAATATAATGGTAGGCATTTTGCTACATTCTCGTTATTATAATGATGGATCCCTCTTGTATTTTCCTTGTTCGCTATGTCGCTATGCATAAAAGGTGAGCAACTTTCAATAGCGACAAAGAGATGATCGTTGATTTCCCTTTGATCGAGTGGAGAACATTCAATGCATCATACAATATGAACATGGTGGGCCCCATCATTGTCTACCTTACTTGCTATGTCACTATACATAACCTTCAAGCAACTCACCGTAGCAAGTTAGCGATTATCGTTGATCTCAACTTAATCAAATTATCACAATTTTTTTCCTGGCTTCTAACTTCGAAGTGGGTCCACATTTCTTGGTGACGCGGAGCTATCTTGACATGCTAGCATATATATATTATTTTAACCCTTAGTGACATCACACTTCCTTGATTTTTCCGTGTTTGTTATTTTTTAGGCGGGTCGCTACATCGCTACCAGTGAAAGTCATTAAATTTTTGGTAGTGACATAGCGACCTCTAGCAGATTCAGAGTTTCCAGCGTATAAATGCTTAGTAGGATGCCACTGTGTCATTTGATCTATACAACTCATTTCTGACGAAACACTCATTTGGGGCCCACCTTTTGAAACTGTCATTACATCATAACATTCTGGCTAGTTGCTACATTGCTACCGGTGAAAGTCATTAACTTTCTGGTAGTGACATAGGAACTTTTGGTGCTAAGAAAATTAAATAGAATAACCATAAATGATATGACTATCATAGAAATAAAAGCATACTTTGTAAGATATCTTTTTTGGGATCCTCATAATCATCACCCCTTTCAAAAGTGCATTGTCTTTTGCATTATCCGAGTACTCGCTATGTCGCTCCCGGTGAGGCACAATGATTTTTTAGTCGTGACATAGCGACCTCTTGTATGAATTGAATTCTAGTGCTGGATAAAGGATAACGCATCAATCATAATTACACTGATTAATACTATTGTCAGAAATAGTGGTCATGCATATTTATGATATTGCATGGGAATTTCACGGTCACCATCAGTTTTAAAAAATGTTGCCGCTTTCTTCATATTTCGAGCACTCGCTATGTCGCTATTGGCAAGGTGCATAGATTTTTCGGTCATGACATAGTGACTCATTGGAAAAACTTGAATTTCAGTGACACCATTTGCAAATCGCTCCACGTGCATCCTTTCTGATACTGACAACCCTGGGACAGAGCATGTGACCATAATGTATTCAAATCAAAGCACATTTTCGGTGCCAGACCTCATTTTTTAGTACCATAACTAAATTTCTAATGGTCGCTATGTCACTATAGTTAAAGACCCTGCATTTTCTTATAATGACAAAGTGACAACCGTGGATCTAACCCAGATCAAATAGTGAGAAAAGATTTTGACAAAGGTATCTTAGCGTGACAAGAATTAAGCAAGAAAGGAATATTCGCATTTTTAAAAAGATTTGGTGCTAGGATAAATTCAAAACTCAACAAAACCTAAGGCTTAGGCAAAGTTTTCAAAGGATAAAAACTACAGGGCCCAAAAACTAGAAAACCTAGCCTCTATCAATGGACTCAAATTTGACTTTTTAAACCTAAAAATGGAAAAAATTCATTATGCAAAAAATCAGACCAACAGTGGCTTTTTCTGGGGATGATAGACTACCTGAGTCTATACAATAATTCAGAATCTTTGGCAGAGTAGACCACATACTTGATACAGCCATGACAACTTCTTCAGAGAGCTCAAAACAAAACCGCAGAAACCGAGAACCAAACTGTACAAGGATATTTACAAGGATTTACAAAATATACAAAATGTACAAAAATACAAGGAAACCTAAATCTACTATTCATGGAAAATAGATACTTTAAGAAAAGTACCTCTTCAAAAATTGTCCATGAACTGGCAATTCAAGAATATCTCCAATCAAATCCTTCAAAAAATATGAATCTTCTCCATTTGTATCACAAATGTTATATGGGCCAAGCTAGATTGGGTCAAATTTACCATGCTTTCCTTTATCTTCCATTCTAGCATTCCACATCAATACCATGTGAATTTCTTCTCAATAGCCCTTTTTTCATATAAGTGCTTCATTTGTGATTGTAACTTGGTATTCTGAATAGAAGACTCTCTCCTTGCTTCTTCTAGTTACAAAATATCATCCATTTTGAGTTACATCTCATCAATGATATCATCTTCATATAGTTGAACAAATTTATACATCTCTTTTAAGTTATTCTGTGGAAGTCTAACCTGTATACCATAAACTAAATCAAATGGAGCACATCCACTGGCCTTTTTCACGGTAACCCTATCCGCCCATAGAGCTAACGACAATTTTGAATCCCAGGCCTTCTTGTTTTCTCCTAAAATCCTCCTGATGATTTTCAATATACTTTTATTACTTGATTCTGCTTGACCATTCCCTTGGGGATGATAGGGTGTGTTGGGACTAAAAATTGCATGGTCAATTTTGAGTCACATATTGTGAATCTTGAAGAATCATGCCCTAAAGTGCCTTTTTATGCATATGTAGTTGATTGTCGGTTTGAGGCCTAGATGGTGTTTGAGTGGCTTAAAAAATTTCATTTGACATATACATGTGATCCACAATGTTATTTTTCCATCCCCAATCATTCTGTGAAGTCCCATTTTGAGCTAGTGTCAAAATTTGCAATTCTGCCAAAGTGTCAAATAGTGATCAGAGGCCTGGTTTGCATTTGAATATATTTTACCCAAGAATGTGTCATGACTAGCCACATTGGGAGTGTTTAGTGTCCATAAAAAAGAACCTATGTTTCAATTTTCAAGTCATTTAAAATCCGTTTGACTAGGTTTCGAACCCCTCAAAGTTGGTCATTTACTGTTTTGTACATTTGTGTAGTTGTTCACAATTCTGGGAAGCCCTGTTCGACCAATCATATATTTGACCCAGTTGACCCAAATGAAGAAATTCTTTTTACAATATGTTCTAGGGGTCAGACACTTCATATGTTCCAATTTTGAGATCATGACGAATCCATTTGGTCAATTTGCTAACATGATTAAAAACCTAGTTTACATTGTTTTGTATTGACTAAGGTATCTAGATTGATCCGTACCCCTGTTTAGCATGTTATAACTTTGATCCTGTGATTAGCGAGCCTAAATGGATTGTACCATTGTGTTGTGTCTTGGAAATCCTTGAAGTATGCCAGTTCTTAAGTCATGAAAAATCCATTTGCATATTTTCATATGTCTGTACATTTGTCAAAAATTACTTTTTGACACATTTCTCAGTTAAAACTTCCAAGTGCCTATTTTCGAAAATTCACCAAATGCGTCCTATGATTCATCATGAGCTCAAACTATAGAATTGTATTCTCTTCATGGCAAAGAACTTATATCCTAGTTTTCAGAACCCCAAGTGATCAATAACCCAATTTTATAATGCCGAACCCGAGCCCAGTTTATGTTTTTTAACATTGTTTGCCTGTAGGTTAATTGAAATATGGATGTTCGACAATTAAAATATTTGGACTGAAAATTCCTCATGGGCTAAAAATTTGCAATATGATAGAGTGTGTAGGATTGAACACTTGTGCCAATTTTTGTGGCCTAACTATTTGATTGAGTCAGTTTTTAAGCCCACTTGGTGGGCCTCCAGACACAAATCTCACAGTTTGCAAAAGGAATTAATATGTTTTGAAAAACCATTAAATCAAATGATTTAGGATATGCAAAGAGTCATCAAATGCTCGCTAATTCATTTGGCATTAATATCCGATAAAGTAAGGCTCATGCCAAATGAAGATGGAAGCCACAGGTTGTCAAAGAAAGGGAGACTTCTTATTTTAATTATTTTTAGAGGGCTGCCATGTGAACAGCAAGGGAGATTTCTAATTGTTTTAGAAGGCAGCCCACATTATAAAGGAAATGAGGCATCCATATTCACATGAGGAGGCAAGGTGTTGATTTGTGCAAGGTACCCATGTAGGAATGGAAAAATGAGTTATTATCTGATTAAAGATGGAATCAGCAATGCATTGGCATGAAGGAAATCTCACCATACAAAGAAAAAGCTCATATAACAAGCAAAGGAACTGGCATTTAAAACAGAGCTCCACACATGGAATTAGACAACTCACACAACCAAGAGCAGCTCATGCCAAGCTTTTTAAAAGGGAGGTAGCTAGTGTTGTGAAAGGAGTTTCCATTGCCAATTACCACAAACAAAACAAAGCCATGGCATGCCAAGTTGGAGAGTAAGGAGACCACCGTCCATGTTGGTAAAGAGGAAGAAAGTTACAGCAAAAGCACAAAAAAAAACAAGTTGCTACAATACAGAGAGAATCAGCATAAAGCCAGTCGCAATATCCCATATTGCTTGTGGAATGGATTTTTTTAGTGTTTAAATACAAAGGCTTACACACAATAAAGTGTCTAAAAGACAAGAGGGTTTTTGAAAGCCAAGTTTGCAATGGTGGACCCTAGCCTATGGTTGGCCAAGTGGCAATAGTTGATAAATTTTGACGCAAAATCCAAAAATGTTGCCAAAAAATTCAAGTTCACCGGCAAATTCAAATTTGACTGGAAAAGTCCAGAAATCCGTTGGTCGCTACCTCGCTAGCCAAAAAATCTTGGAAATTTCGGCTGGCGACATAGCAAGGTTGCCAAAAAATCTCCAAAATTCGGTGAGAGTCAGAATGCAACGTTGGTCCCACTTACAGTGCCATCGGCAAATCAACATGCAACATGTGGAAAATGTCAGGAGTGCACTAGATTGCGCCATGTGGCCGATCCAATGGCTGTCGTTAACTCGCTATGGAAGAGTTGCAAGGAAGTTAATATAGCGAGGTAGCAAAAATGATGTGGCGTGAGTGACTGGGCAATGACTGTGCATTGAAGGAGCGAATCAATGAGTGACATGTGTCACTCAGTCAAACCCAGTTTGACCCTGAATTTGGAGGGTGGAAAAATATTGTAGAGTAAAAAATTTTATTTTTTACTATAAAGATTTGTTTAAAAAATGATTTTAATCATTTTAAATGGACGATCACATTCTTTTAATTTTCAAAGGGCATAGTCTAAAGTTTCAACTTTAGAGATTTTAAATTTTATGAAATTAAAAAAATCTAAGTTGCAGACCTCAGTTTCAATACCAGAGAGGGACTTTTTCAAATCGAGATTCTAGGTGTTTTCGGAAGGCAAAGTATGCCTTATCATATACCGCTGGAATCATGAAAGTCTGAATTTTCTGATTTCGAGGTTAGTTTCTACACAGGAATCCATCTGTTTGAGCAGTGTGAGGTTTTCTATCAGGTTCTCTTTTTACAACTGAATTCAGGTATGGAAGTTCAGAACTAATTTCTAACGAGGTGATGACTTGAATATCAGTAAAAGGCAATGGAAATGCAGTTAGGGTCAAATTTGTTCAGATTTACTCAGTAAAAAGTTATTTTCATCAGCATTTCATGAAGATTTTAGATATTTTGGCAAGTAAAGGGATTTCATCATTAGGCAAGGATATTTTGTAAGTTTGTTACAGAAAATGATGAAACATGGTCAGATCAAAATGGGAAGAAAGAAGAGAGGTTTTCCAGTTGCAGGAGATTGGAATTTGAATTCCAAGTGGACACTTTTCATCTTCAGAACATATCTGGGAATTCTTTCTTGTCTATATCTTTCTTTATTTCTATTATTTGAGGGGTTCCAGTCTTTGGAGAAAAACCAGTCACTAGTGAGATGCTAGATGTTGGATCCAGTTTTGATGTGTTCCCATACTGTGATACCATATATTCTTTAGCATTTCTCTGTTGTATTGAGCAACATGTATGTTTTATGTAGATAGTTCTGCTCTTTTAGGTGATCTATGAGTTATTTTTTGTACGTCTTTCAAGTATTTGATTTCAAGGAAAACAAATAAAGTGCAGCAAAGGGTTTCAAATTCAGTCTGAATCTTGTCTCTTGTTCATGAATGTGTAATTTCTTCTAATTTGTGAACCAAGAGCATGAATTAGGTTGCATTTCATTTTTGAATGTATGTGGTTAAAATGTCTTGCTGATGGAACAAAGAGCCATGTAATTGCTTGGTGTTTATAACAGGGTTTGCAGATTTCATGATGGGATAATTTGAGTATGAGATTCAAATCTGAAGCAGATGTCTATTCACAAGGTGAAGGATAGATCAGGGATCTGGATGTAGTAATATGTCTAAGATTTCCAGAAGATGTATGGTTATAGTTCATTTAATTGCTTAATAGATAAGGCACTTATCAGAGATAGGATCATTAAGTTCGGTTGCTCATACTTGGGTCTTGCTGTTATCAACATATTAAATCATTTTTCCCTTTTATGTTGAAAGCTATTCAATGTTAACCCGCACTTAGCTTGCTAGTTTCATGAGTTATTTCCTTAGCTATTTCATGCTTGTGATTCTTGGTTAAGTATAGAAGATTTAGGAGTTTTATCTTCTCTATATTAGATTCATTGTATGCTTTGATAACTGGTACCATATAAAGAATCTATAGGTCCACCCGCCTAGGTTTTGCAAAGCCTAAAGAAGAAGAAGGGTCTAGCCTTATAGTTGGCCCAAGTTCTTGGTGAAGTGTGTCCATTATTGGAGATAACTGCCCATAGAAACATTCTTGCCTTGCATACTTGGTTGTTTAAACACTGTTAAATCAGGAGCCAACAGGGTGATGATGTGTACTTTGTAATGCCATACTTCTTACAAAAAAATTTATATTCCTTAGATCTAAAACACAACATTATTAGTTACAATCTTTTGTGGGCACCCAAACCTGGTCACAATATATTTAAGATGAAATTAATCACTACTTTACTTGTTGCATTTTTAGTAGGGATTGCTTCAAACCATTTAGTAAAGTAATCAGTAGCCACTAGGATCCAAGAATGTCCACCACTGTATTTGTTTGAAATCTCACCTATAAAATCAATTCCCCATTGTTGAAATGGTGCCTGTAATTTAACAGATCTTAGTGGTAAATTCCTAGAAAATTTTAACTTTCCACTAAACCTTTGACAAGCATCACATGTTTTAACAAACTCATGAGAATCCTTGAAAAGTGTTGGCCACCAAAAGCCAGCCCTAAGAACTTTATGAGCAGTGGTTTTAGCCATATAATGACCACCACATACACCTTCATGCATATCTTTCAAAATCCTTGTAGATTCAATTTCATCTACACATTTCAAAATTACCCCTTCCATATTTCTCTACCACAATTGTCCCTGCACTATAACATACCTTATGGCATGCAACTTAAGGGATCTTTTCTAATTGTCTGTCAACTCTGATGGAGATTTCATATTTTGCAAGTAATAAATCACATCTCTATACCAATCAGAGGTGTTCATATCACAAAGATTATCCCTGCAACTATCATCAATTTGATTGATCTGGTTTGCCTCTAGATTGGCTTTTGTCATCAACTTGGCCAAACCTTGACCCCTAACTAGTTTAGTAATCTGAATATCAATGTTAAACTCTTGTATCCTATTAATGCATCTACATCTCCTACCAGATACCTCTTGTTGTGAAAAAAAATCCTTCACAATAGCAGTAGGAACAAAAGCAACAATAGTAGCTCCCATTAAGTAAACCTAAAAGCTTTGACTCCTTTCACCAGTGCATATGCCTATTTTTCATTTATATCATACTTGAGTTCTGTTGCCTACAAGGATTTGCTAAAAAATGCAATGGGCTGCTCATAACCTTCCTCATTTTTTTGTAACAATACTGCAGCAACAGTGTGAAATGAGGCAAAGGAAAATATATGCATTGGTTTATCATAATTTGGAGCTCTGAGAATAGGGGCATCTTTAATAGCTTGCTTAATCTTCTAGAATGCAATGCTAGGTTCACCATCCCATTTTATTTTAGATCCTTTCTTTAGAATCCTTGATATAGGCCTACTAATCTCTACAAAATTTGTCACAAATCTCCTACAAAAGTTGATGTATCCAAAGAATGACTGAATGCCTTTAACAATTTTGGGTTTCTAAATCTTGTCTATTGCTTCTACCCTTTCAGGGTCAATCCTCACTCCATGATTACCAACTAGATGTCCTAACAACTTTCCTTCAATAACACCAAAACTACATTTCCTTGGATTCAAAGAAATACCATACTTAAGGGTCAGCTTTCTTGATAAATATACTAGCCACCTTACCATCATTAGCATTCTGATACATATGTCTAGTTTGTACTTGAGCTATCATGCTAGTAGTAATCTGATCAACCTCTTCTCTAGAAGGCTTCCTTAGTATCACCTCCTCTCTAGTAGACACCATGTTACATACATTGTCCTCGGCATCACTCTCCTCATCAAAAAATACCTATTGCTGCATATGACTTTGAAACTGTCTTTGCTTAACTACATCTCTATCATGATCATCACCATCATAATGGTCATAATGTGACTCAAACATATTACATCCTACATCATCACTTCTTTCTTCATGTTTTTGATTTTCTTCTACCTCAGTTTGATTTCCAGAAAATGACAAAGCTATTGCACAATATTCAGGAGCATGAGGTAATTGACAAACAAAACACCATGTGGGTCAGTAGTGAGTTTAGGGTCATCCACCACATTTATGGATTTTTTGGATAAAGGATAAGCGGTAACCTTGTTACTGGTGTTCTTAGGAGGAGGAACATTGGGTTGACCATCCTTCCAAGTAGTGTTATAAGGGAAATTTTGCAATCTATTTTGTCTACCAAAATTGGACTAATAAGGGACCTTATTTTTAGTGGGATTCCTATCATTTTTTCCTTGAGGAACTCATCTCACTAGGCTCTTGCTTTTTTACCCCTATAGATTTGTGCTCTTCTTTTCTATTTCCCTTACTCCCAAATAGCCTAGGATCATCTCTTTTGTTCTCCAATCTCCCTAAAATCCTCAAATTATTTTCTATATTAATAGCAATTCTGAAAGCATCTCTTAAAGTCCTAGGCTCCTTATCCCTAAGCTGATATGCCATTTTACCATCAAAGGTGTTCAAATAAGTAGTCATACATACCTTATCATCAACTCACATAGCTTGCATTAGCTTATACATCCTTTTCTAGAACCTAGTGTTGAAGTCAGTAACAAATTCATTATGCAACTTCTTAATATTATTGAACTCACTTAGAATATAACTTGGGTTTTGTTTATCACCATATTGTTCCTTAAAAAAATATTCAATATCCTTCCAATCTACAATGGATGACTCAGGGAGCCTCTTGAACCATTCTCTAGCATCTTGAGTTAATGACTGAACAAACAACTTCATGATAACATCTTTAGCCCCAACCTCATAATCACTCATCATGTCAAGAAAATTTCTCAAGTGATCCTCACAAGTAATAGCATTATTTCCAGAAAACTTGGGCAATCTTTTCCTCATTTCCTATGGGATAGGGTTAGGAAAACTAAGAATACCTTCAAAGTGTATCTACCTATAGCCTTCTAATTTAATAAGGCTTCTTTGTAAATCAACCGTAGAAGCATTGACAACATTTATTTCATTATTGTTAAAAGCATTACTAGTACTAGAATCTATAGTAGATTTATTTGGATCCATTTTCTATGATGAAGAAGATAAGAAAGAAGTAGACAATTTAGCAGTATTCTAATTTGCAATATTTATTCTATCATTATCTTCAGGAGAAAATATAGATTGTTTCTTAGCATTTTATAGAAACTTAATCTTGTTATTCATCTCAGCTATGGCTACCTCATTCTCTACAATTTTCAATTTATTAGCCAAAGCATCCTTGCCTTTCCTCCTTTTTTCTAACTCAACATCAGAAGGTGACAAAGAATCATGGATCTGGATGGGCTTTGTTGGTTCATTTATCCTAATACCAACTTCCTTTTGTTTTCCCTTATCTTGGACACCAACAACATGTTCTACATCTCGTTTAACCTCTAGGGTCTTATAATTCTTAATCTATTGTATTACAAGGCCCTCTTGGTTTAGATCTTGATCCTTTAGCAGCTTTTGCTCTTGTAATTTAAGCTATTCAACTTGACCCACAATTTCAAGCTACCAAGCACTAGTTGCTATCTCATTCTTCCTTTTCAAAGCAACAATTCTCCTAAGTAATTCTTGGTTTTCCTCATAAACTTTCATGATCTTTTCCTCCCTTTCCTTTTCAAATTTCCTATCAATGGCTTCTTGCTCAACAAGTTGCATTCTCAACATTTCATTCTCATCAGGGTCAAGAATAGTAAACTTAGATTCAAAAGTCTTCTCATCATTGAAACTTTCAGGCTCTAAATTTTTTGGTCTTTCCTTTTCAGGAGAGTAATCTGACATGAAAGGGTTTGTGCTACATTGGAAAAGATTGTTACTAGTCCTATCCTCTAGACTAAGTGCATGTGGTTGTACAACTTTTTCTTGACATATCATTTTAGGAGTGTTATAGAAATCATCCTCAGATAAACCAGGATGAGATCTAGGACCCTTGCAGAAAGGTTCCTTTTCAGCTGTAGAAAGGTAGGTGTTAGTTTCCCTTGCCATTTGCTCCTGGGAATAATTTCCCTTCTGCATCTGGGCTCCTTTCACAGCTCAATTTTTCTTCCCTCTAGGAGGAAGATCAGTTTGTAACTTAATAGCTGGGTTTTTCTTCACATTTTCCCACATGTTTTTCACACTTCCCATGATGTAAAACATCCTTAAACTTAACACTGGTTAAAACCTTTCTAAGTTGCCACCCACCTAGGGGAAAAGTAATGCAATGATCTTGTTGACCAAGTAAAATATCACGGGATTGTCAAGATGGAAGTTGGCAAATAGAATGCAACCAGTCATAATTTGTTTTGGGACTGTAACTCTATCTTAATGGATAAGACACCTTTGCAAGGACCGTACATGTCAGTGTACACCTATAGTGTGGGGTTTCATTCTTCTTCTTTTTAAATTCTCAAGGTTTGTCACTAGAAAAGTCCACTAAAACCATAGGTAACCCCCAAAGGAACTGACAATTGTAATACTAACACTTGTCCCCAGAAGAGTCACCATTTTGTTGGTGTTTAAAACTACTAAACCACAAAATGCTCAACACCAAATTGATAATACTCACACAATCTAAGGATTAGCCACTTCCTATCAACAACTCTATGTGCAAACCATTTGGACCGACTTCAACAAATCCAAAAATGGTTTCCTACTCTTTAGGCTCTACAAGACCAAAGCAGGTTTACCTAGGGGATGCTTTAGATAACCACTGATATATGAGAATTATATTAGTTTCATTCTAATTTTCATCTCTGATTCCTAACACATACACAATTTATCCAATTTATGACACTTTTAGACTAATATGCATCCCTTATAAGTAGATTTGGTCCTAATTATCCTTGAGTTTACAATTATTTCTGGGAATAGTAGCTACCTAGGATCCAGAAATAAAATATAAATGAGTGTTGACCAACATTATAACTCTAAACTAAATGGAACAAGAATGATTTTGAATTTGTGATTAATTTGATATGTAGAAGTAGAATTTACCCCAACTCACTCTTGATTCACGAGACCAGTGTCTTATCCATTGGGAAAATGACTATCTATTGGTGGGAGATCTAATTCAATTAACTTGTAAATGAATTCATCAATTGTAGTCAACTACTTCCATTCTTATGACTTATCCATCTTATAAACTCATAAACCTCACTGATCTACTAAAGCATTTATATAACTCTTTGAATTAAAAGCAACAATAGTATCAGCATACAACCCATCCAAATTGCATTCAATCAATTGAACCTTATTCAAATGACATCAAAGTAAACAAACTCATAAAATGGAGACAGAAATTGATGACACAAATCTCATGCAAATACCCCTTTGTATTATCCTTTTAGATGACTAATACAATGACCAATAGAAATTCAATTAGAAGCCTTGAATATCTTGCTGATGCTGTCATTTATATGTATTATCAAAGAGTACAAGTTTGACAGTAAACTCAACACATCTACATGCAACTCAACCGACTATACCTTTTTGAACAAAAACAAAAATTATACAACTTTCAAACCCTCTCTCCAGCCCTGGGATCTCACTTATATAATGTGAGATGCAACAAGCTTTGGGCTTGGAGAAAAGGACAAGCATCCAAAAGACAAAACTTAATGTAACAAAAAATTAATACATCAATATATTCTTTGGTAGGTCCCATTTATGTTATATCACAACAAGTTACTAGCTCTTTTGATTTGCCACCACTATTCTGACTCTTCTGAATATGCAGCTACTAGGTTGGCCAATGATGAATACTGTGGTAATGTTTACAAATCAACTTCTACTCATGGGTTTTCACTATTTTCATCTTGAACTGTCAAAACTACTTTTACCCTTAGTTGATCTTCTGTCATGTCCATGTCCTGGGTCTCTGAGCCTGTAGTTGGAACCATTTGGTGACCTTGATCTTCCTCATCTTTTGGATCTAGTGCTCTTGTGTCAATAATTTGCACCTCGTCTTCCTGTTCCTCATCATCATTTGTACCAACCTCTTCTAACTGCTCACTAGAAGTAATGCAGGTGTCAAATTGTACATCATCTGGCCAGTTGAATTGTAGAATATCATTTTTCTTCTTAAGTATATACTTAGCCTCATTATCAATACCAACAAATTATTGTTTTAAAGAATAAAAAAATAATTGGACTTTAACCAATTCCTCTGTCGTGGTGGCCCACCAAGCATACCCTTTTTCATTTATAACCTTATTCATCCTCAGACAGAATAGGTCATCCAATTCCTTAGCCCAATCATCCTCATTCTTCAATTTATTCTTTCTATCCAAGGCATGAGGAAACAAATCAAATTTTTGATTCTTGTATTTGCTTAAATAAGAAACAACTTTTAGTTACAAAGCAACTCTCCTGTTATCAAAATTTGACAGATCATTAGAACCATCATATGTTTTTTCAATATGGTCATGGGAAGACCTTATAACTAAATAACGTAAAAAAGTAATTTCTTTCTTCCTCTTTCCCCGCTTATTAGCAATAGGCTTGAGGGCTTCATCATGGGTTTTCAGTTCTTCTCATATACTTATTACTCTTGCCAATTGATCATAGAACATGGGCCATTCAGTTTTATCTACCAAGTACATTAGAGCCTTTCTAAGTTTATCCTTATATTGTACTTCCATCTCTACATGTAATGCCCAAAGTTTACTTTTTTCTTCCTCAAAATCTTTGTCTGTATAATATTTAGGCCTCTATGGGGTGTCTAGTATTTCTATAAGAGGAGTGGATTTAAAAGGCTTCACTAGAGGGTGAGGATATGTTATTTTTGGCCTAGTAGACCTTCCCATAACTTTATTTTCCAACTCAATCCTCTTCTGAATCTCTTTATTCTAAGTTTCCAAAATTGTTTCATACTTACTTTGTAATTTAAATATGGCCTTTTCTTCCTTTTTTGTAGTGGCCAAAACAAACTGAGGATAATCTACATTCCAATGTGCAGCCTGCACATGAGAAGTATTAGCCACCCTTCTTACAACAATACTTCCCATCAAACCAAAATCATCTAGTTTTGATGAGGTGGCTCTTGATCCTCTCCTTAATGACCAAATAACCAAGGCATCTTGGTCTTCACCAAAAGTAGTGCCCTGGAAGTCTTTCTTATTTTGGTCTTGTAAATCAAGCTTATTTGAAATAGAATTAAACACAAGAGCATCAACAATGTCCCAATTGGGAAACAAAAAAATGTTTGATGCTCTGATCATTTGCCTTCCTTCCTTAAGGCTTATACTATGAAACTCCCTCATCATTTCCTCTTTTACCTGATTTTGCATGGCAGTTTCATCCATTTTTGGGTGCTCTGTTCTTAGCTTATTGCACCTTTCTTCAAATCTGCCCATATTGGCTTGCCATGCAAACTAGAGAAAAGCCCTAAACTTAACAAAACTATAATTAGACAAAAAATTAATAGCTAGCCTATTCTAATACAAGGTCTAATTCCTTGCCTCTATAGTCTACAACTGTCAAGTCTAAACTTGGCACAGGAGGCTCTTGAGGGTTTCACTCATCCAGTTCTGCTTGGGTGATAAATACACCTCCTTGTAAGCCTATTTCTTCAATTTTCTCACCAGTGAGCTGTTCTTCTCCAATCCTCAAAGGGGATTGAGTGGGTGAATACTCCTCAATTTTAGGACTCTTTTCCTTCATTACCTTTTGCCTCTTGGGAGAAGGTTCATCAAGTCTCTCCTCTAGGATTACATTGGTGGATCCCATTATTTTCTTTCCTTTGTCTATAGTAGCCTTTTTATTTTGAATTACAGTATAGCCTGGTCTCTTTTGAACAATTATTTGACCAGCTCTTACATTATGAGTGAAAGCCAACCTCCTCATGACCTCTCTGGCCTTATCTGGGTATGAATCAATAAAAAAATATTTCATCTCATTCATAGGTTCCATTATTTTAGGGAAGGTATTCATGAGCTTATTTATTTTATCAGCCTCTATATTAGCATTATCTAGAGGACTATATTTCTGATTAAAATAATGAATGAATTCTAAAACCCAGGAATAGACTCTCCACTTTTCCCTTTTGGTTTCCTATTCCTGCAATGAGAACTCATTCCTTATAATATCCTCTGGATAGTATGAGTCATGTTTGAATTTTTCCAATTTAGTCCTATGTCTCAAGGTTTGATTATAAAACCCCTCAGTATCACAAAAATAGGGATGGGAAAGAGCCATTTTGTACTGATCCAAAATTTTATGCAAAAAGAGCTAACCCCCTTTAGTAATTACAAACTAATGGGCCATTGTACAGGTAGGGAAAATTGACCCCAGTTGCCTTTTCAATAGATACATCTCTTCCACTCCTCCTAATTGCCACAAAACTTCAGCCATTCCTACTTTTAAAGGTACTTGGTAGGGTAACACAAGAGGGCTACCCTTAAAACCATAAATTCTAAAAATAGTAGAAATAGAGTATGGGATAATATCTCTCCAATTGTGTGATACTTTCAAACCACTAGGATTGTCCATAAGCCTAATCAAATTCATTAGTGCCTTGGGGATTATGGGATTGTCACTCAATACGAGGTATCTCAACTTGGAGGCGAAATACCTATCAAACCAGACAAAGCTAGAATTCTTTGCATCCCAGGTCATATCTACACTCCACAATTGGACTGGCAGTGCTTCCCCATCCTCCTCTCTATTCAACTCCATCTCTTTACCAAAATATGTTACCCCCTTAAATAAGAACATATGCATCAACAAAGAATAATGGCCAAAAGTTTTCTCTACTTTCCCTTTTGCAATTCCAAGCAAACCAATATGAATTTCTTCAGCCAAATAGGAAGCAAAATAAAAAATAAGATCTACACCAAAAGAAGCAATTTGAACCATCATCTACATAAGGCTGATGGGCATGAAATTCTGTTCATCTTCACCAAAAACATGACACAGGGTCCTGTATATTTCTATAGCCCAGGAAGTGAAAAGATCCTTCTTAAAAGGTTCCCTAGAGGCTGCAGTGATTACTGGAAAAGTTCCTATTGCAATATGTGCCCCTAGTGCACCTCCCCTAATCACATCCTTCTTTGCCTTATATTCATTTTTTAGTTCTTGTAGATTAATTGAGACATGATAATCTGTCAATGGTTCTAGGCAAAAAACCTCTCTAATTTCCTTAGGACTAATTGAAATCAAAGGCACACCATCAGTTCTTCTCACCACCCTAATAGCTTGGTCATAATTATTGGAAATGGCTTCAAGAAAATCATAATCTATGAAAACACTTGGAACTACTAGTTTTCCCAAATCAAAATTTCAGATATTAGCATGCGGGGCAAACAAATTCCTCTTTGAAAACCATTTTTTGAACAAAACAAGACTAATTTGCGAAGTTGTTGCATCCCTAACCCAATTCCCTTTTTCATATAGGCCATCAACAATTTTAATCCTAGGGTTTAGGGAAGTTAACTTCTTAACTTGTATAGTTTCGGTGGTGGACTCTAGGAGTAATTATAGCAAATCATCATGAACATTTCTATCCATATAATTCACTTTCCTAGAAAATAGTTTCTTAGGAGGCATCTTGACTATAATTCATAGGAAATGGAATTCTATAGAGGTTATAATATGAGTACTTACTTGATTTTCTAAGCTTGTTCTTCTCTGAACTTTTGCAATAGCTCACGAACAGATGGGAGATTGCTTCACATTTTTGCTAGGCTTAACAAAATATTCTTAGTAAGCTCTTGTGCTCAGAAAACATGAAATCTTTGTTTGCATGGGATTGGAATTGATGAAATCTCCTGTATTATACTTTTTTTTTTCTCAATGCAAAGCTTTCATTCCTCATAAATGCATAGAATTGAAAAATAGAGTGGCATGACCTTTCCTTTTAAATTTGCACTATTGATCTTTGAAAAATCCTACGATCCAAGGATAAAAATAGGGCTGACTCATCTTTTTTCTCAACATATTGGTAGTCAAACCAATGAAATGCTTCCACTTGTACCTTTCCTTTGCTGTTGGCGCTTAGAATTGGACCCACTTTTCCTTGAGGACACATGTCACTGAATCGCTACCTCACTATACATAAAGAGTGAGCACATTGCTATAGCAAGGAAGCGATAACCCTTCATCTAATATTAATCTCATGGAAGGCATTTTTTTGCATTCTTATTATTATAATGGTGGGTCCCTCCTGTATTTTCCTTGTTCGCTATGTCGCTATGCATAAAAGGTGAGCAACTTTCAATAGCGACAAAGCGATGATTGTTGATTTCCCTTTGATCGAGTGGAGGACATTCAATGCATCATACAATATGAACATGGTGGGCCCCATATTAATCTACCTTACTCGTTATGTCACTATACATAACCTTCAAGCAACTCAACGTAGCAAGTTAGCGATTATCGTTGATCTCAACTTAATCGAACGATCACAATTCTTTACCTGGCTTCTGACTTGGAAGTGGGTCCACATTTCTTGGTGACGCTGAGTTGTCTTGACATGCTAGCATATATATATTATTTTAACCCTTAGTGACATCACACCTCCTTGATTTTGCCGTGTTTGTTATTTTTTAGGCGGGTCGCTACATCGCTACCAGTGAAAGTCATTAAATTTTTGGTAGCGACATAGCGAACTTTGGTGGATTCAAAGTTTCCAACATATAAATGCTTAGTAGGATGCTACTGTGTCATTGGATTTGCACAGCTCATTTCTGACAAAACACTCATTTGGGACCCACCTTTTGAAACTGTCATTACATCATAACATTTTGGCTAGTCGCTACATCACTAACGGTGAAAGTCATTAACTTTCTGGTAGCGACATAGCGACTTCCAGTGATCCATCAAAGTTTGGTGCCACAAAAATTAAATAGAATCACCATAAATGATACGCCTATTACAAAAATAAAATCATACTTTGCAAGATATCTTTCTTGAGATCCTCATAATCACTACCCCTTTCAAAAGAGCGCCATCTTTTGCATTATCCGAGTACTTGCTATGTCGCTATGAGCGAGGCACAATTGTTTTTCGATCCTGACATAGCGACCTCTGGTATGAACTCAATTCTCATGACGGAGAAAGGATAACACATCAATTGTAATTACACCGATTAATACTGCTGTCAGAAATAGTGGTCGTGCATATTTATGACATTGCATGGGAATTTCGCAATCACCATTAGTTTTTTTTAAAAGTTGCCACTTTCTTCATATTTCGAGCACTTGCTATGTCGCTACTGGCAAGGCACAAAGATTTTCTAGTCCCGACATAGAAACTTGTCGAAAAAACTTGAATTTTGGCGACACCATTTGTAAATTGCTCCACATGCGTCCTTTTTGATACTAACAACCTTGGGACAGAGCATGTGACCATAATGTATTCAAATCAATGCATATTTCTAGCACCGGACCTCATTTTTCAGTACCATAACTAAATTTTTGATGGTCGCTATGTCACTATAGTTAAAGACCCTGCATTTTGTTATAATGATAAAGCGACAACTGTGGATCTAACCAAGATCAAATGGTGAGAAAAGATTTTGACAAAGGTATCTTAGCATGACAAGAATTAAGCGGGAAAGGAATATTCACATTTTTAAAAAGATTTGGCACCAGGATAAATTCAAAACTAAACAAAACCTAAGGCTTAGGCAAAGTTTTCAAAGGATAAAAACTACAGGGCCCAAAAACTAGAAAACATAGCCTCTATCAATGGACTCAAATCTAACTTTTTAAACCTAAAAATGGAAAAAATTCATTATGCAAAAATTCAGACCAACACAACCTATGCTTCTGTTGAGCTCGGTGCAACTGCCACCCAAGATGAAAAAGATGCTTGAAAAAATAAAAAATGAAGAAGCTTTAGGTTTGATTGACATTTCAATTTTTCTTGATTTATATGTTTTAATCTCAATATTTTTCTAAAGCTCATGAAGCATGGACAATCTTGCAAACTACTTATGATAGCGTGGATGAATCCTGCAAAATATAATTGTAGAACCAACTTGAGGATCTCAGATATACGGATTTCAAAACTATGGATGAATTTCTTTTAAAATTTGATTCTCTCAAAATTCATTTGATTGGTTTAGGTGTTCAATTAGCTAATATTTTTTGATTCATATTATTCTTAAAAAGTGCCTTCCTAGACAATTTTAGAAATTTATAACTAATGTTCATGCTCAAGTTCTTATTCCTAGTTTATCTTCTCAATTGAATTATGGTATTTTTCAAAACTTATTGGGTCAAGAAGCTAAACTAATTCAATTTGGTACTCTTAAGTCAAGCGAGCATGCTTTTATGTCTAGGAATTCAAATAGTAACTTTAGATATAATCAAAATAATCATCATACTAACCATCCTCATAATCATAATAACTCTAATCATTCAAATAATAAATCTCATGTCAAGCATAATAATTATTAATAATAATTCCAGCTATCATAATAATAATCAAATGAATAATTCCAATTCGAAGCCACATTGTACTTATTGTGGCAAAGATGGTCATGTTATTGATAATTGTTTCAAAAAGGAAAATGATAAGAAACCCATGCACAACAATAATCACCATTAAAAACCAAATCATAAAAATGTAATTCTAATGGTTCTAATTCTTGTCATTCTTTTACTTGTAGTTAAAATATTTTTAGACCATTAGAATGGATTGTGGATAGTTGTGCTTCTCAACATGTTACTTCTCATAAGGAAGTTTTTGATTCTTTGCAACCTGATTGGCTAACATTACAATTAAATTAGCTAATAATCATACTTGTAAATTTGAAGGTTTAGGTGATGTAAGTGTTCCTAATAGTGAATTGCATGATGATCTTTATGTTATTGATTTGAAAAATAATATTATTTTTGTTGCAAAGTTGTGTCAAGACAATAAAATTGAATTCTATAAGGATATGTGCGATATGATTGATCCTCAAACTAATCAAGTTGTTTCTAATGTTAAATTAGATCATGATAATTTATTTAAATTTCACAAATTTTCTAATCTAAGGCATTCTTTACATATCTCTA
Source organism: Cupressus sempervirens (assembly GCA_028749045.1). Classification (NCBI taxonomy): domain Eukaryota; kingdom Viridiplantae; phylum Streptophyta; class Pinopsida; order Cupressales; family Cupressaceae; genus Cupressus; species Cupressus sempervirens. The sequence goes on along the minus strand of CM053791.1, from coordinate 598,992,286 downwards.
TTGATTTCAATCTATGGCATGGACGAATTGGTCATATAAATTATGATTATATTACTTTGATGCAAAAAGAAAATATGGTTGATGGATTACCTCAAATTATTACTTCCAAAATTGTTTGCACTAGTTGTATGAGTGGTAAGTTGCACAAGGAGCCTTTTCCAAATGGAAAATCATGGAGGGCAAATCATAAGTTGTTCCTAGTCCATATTGACCTATTGGGCCCCATGGAAAATAACTCTATCCAAGGGTCTTAGTATGCACTTACTTTTGTTGATGCTTTTTAAAGGAAAAATTGGATCTATTTTTTGCATAGCAAGGATCAAGTTCTTGATACTTTTATTGAATTTCACTTATATATTGAAAGGAAATGTGGTTTTGAAATTAAGATTCTTAGATCTGATAATGGGAAGGACTATGTGAACAATGCTTTTCATTCTTATTTAAAATCATCTAGAATCAAACATGAGCTTACTATTCCTTATACACCACAACAAAATGGTGTGGTGGAAAGAAAGCATAGAACCATTGTTGAAATGGCTAGATGTATGTTACATGCTAAAAATATGCATTATAAGTTTTGAACTGAAGCTATATTTTGTGACACTTATCTTATTAATAGGACTCCTACAAAAGCTCTTTAAAATATTACTCCTGAAGAGGCTTGGATTGGTAGGAAGACCAATTAACATCACTTGAGGGTTTTTGGATCTTTATCATATGTTCATACTATTGGAAATAATTCTTCAGTTTGTAAATTGTCAATGATGTTTACACAAATGTGAGTATTAACCAAGCAATATAGAGTTTGCAGTATTAAGCTTGCATATCTCAGTATTAACTAAGCAGTCAGGTAAAGAAGACTTTCCAGTATTAACATAGAACTTGGTTAATAAAAAGGATTCATGCTTGCAATATTGACCAAGTGGTTAGGAATTGAAAGGCTTGCAGTATTGACTGAGTGGTCAGGCATTGAAGGAGTCATAGTGTCAACCAAAAATTCAATCCTAGTATTGACCGAGTGATAGTAGAATGTAATTGAAAAATATTTTATTAATTGAGGCCGACTATTTGGATGTTTATTGATGTTTTCAAAAGGTATTCAAGTCAACTTGTCCTAGCTTATGATATATAAGAAAGGTCAAGTTGTGAGGATAATGTGTAGTAAGTGGAATATGAATTAAGATGGATATGTGAGCGAAGGCAAGATAGAGTAGGAAAGTGTGGAAGGTAAGTTGCAAAGAACATTTGATTAGGAAGGATCCAGAGGTCAAGCTAGTATAGAGATCTGAATATGAAAGAAAGTTTCTTCATCAATCAATTCAAATTACTATTTCTTTCTAATGATTCTAGGAGTAAAGAAATCAATTAACAGAGTTGACATAACAATCATTTTGTAAATCCTCTAACAAGGTGACATTTCTAGATTGAAGTGTTTGAATACCTCTAACCATGCCACTCCTAATAGGGTGATATAAATCTTCTAACAAGGTGACATTTCTAGATTGAAGTGTTTGAATATCTCTAACCATGCCACTCCTAACAGGGTGATCTAAATCCTCTAACAAAGTTATACTTAACAATATGTTTTGTAACCTTTAATAGGGTTGGCTTGTAAAAGGGCTCACTTCAAAAGAGTGAATATTATTGTGACTAGTTGCAAGGTGTTTTTTCCAGATTGGGTTTCCACATTAAATCTTGATGTCATTTTTGTTCATTTCTTTTACTTATGCTTTATATTTCTGCAACTAAATTACTAAAGGATAAAACAATTTAATAGATCTTAAGATTTCTTTGTTAACTAAGTGATAGCAAGATTCTAATGTTAACTGAGCTAATCAGTATTGCATGATTAGTGGAAGTTTGTATTGACATCTAAGGGACAAGGATTTATTTTTGTGGTAACTGATTCACCCCTCATATTAGTTACTCTCTTACATTTCCAACACATACTCCTAAACAAAAAAAAGGTATAAATTAGATGCTAAGTCTTCTCCTTATATTTTTTTGGGTATGATGAAAATACTAAGCATTATAGATTTTATGATTCTACTATTAATAAAGTGCAAGTTGCAAGGAACACTTGTATTGCATAAAATGGAGTTCATGATTGATCTGATCCATAGGATGCATAATTTAGTGGCACTAAAATAGTGCTAGTGGAGGACCAACCTCCTCTAAACCCTACTCCTACTCTTAACCCTCCTCCTCAAGAACGAATTTTTATTCCTCCTCCTCCTTCTCATGCTAGTAATGATAATTATGTTTCTACTAATGATGCTTTTATAGACAACGACTCTTCTTCTAGCGATGATTCTATTACTACTAAGAGAAAACCTAAATGGGCTCAAGGCTTACTTAATGAAAGTGATGATTATATTACTAGATTTGGTGGACTTAAACCTAGGAGGATTAATTATTTCAATTATGCTTTGATGACTTCTATTATGAATTCTAATGATCCCAAGTCTTTTGATCAAGCTAACTCTCAACATCATTGGCAAAAGGCTATGCAAGAGGAATATGATTCTTTAATTGCTAATAAAACTTGGGATTTAGTTACTTTAACTCATGGTAAGAATTTAGTTTTATGCAGATAGTTATATAAAACCAAGTTGAATGCCAATAATTAAATTAGCAAGTTTAAAGCTAGATTAGTTGCTAGAGGCTTTTCTCAATTGAAGGATTAGATTATAATGAAACCTTTTCTCCTGTTGCTAAAATACCCACTATCAAACTTGTTCTTGCTTTATCTTCTAAAATGAATTGGCATATTCATCAAGTGGATGTTAAAAGTGATTTCTTAAGTGGTGATTTACATGAAGATATATATGGCCCAACCACCCAATATTGTGAAAAAAGGTACTAAAAATTTGGTCTGCAATTTGAAAAAATCTATTTATGCTCTCAAACAATCACCTAGGGAATTTTACTCTAAGATAGATCCTTTATTTATTTCTCAAGGATTTTCTAGAAGTAAGAATGCTCCTAACTTATACCATAAACATACTCAAGATGATATTATCATTATTATTCTTTCTGTGGATGATTTGATTCTTCCTTCTAGTTCAAATTCTTTAATTTTTGGTATTAAATTTGAACTTAAAAAAAAAAAATTCAAATGATTGATTTAGGTATTTTACATTACTTCTTAGCCATGCAAATTTGACAAGTATACTCATGATCAAAGAAAGTATGCTCATGATCTTTTGCAAAAAATTAAGATGAATGATTCTAACCATGTTTCAATTCCATGTGATTTAGGAACTAAGTTAATGGCTAATATGAATACTCCTTTTGTTGATGAAACTTTTTATAGGAAACTAGTAGGAAGTTTGAATTATTTAACTCTTACTAGACCTAATATTTCTTATAGTGTTTTTATAGTTTCAAGATTTATGTCTAAACTGTTGGAATTAACAAGTGGGAAGATTTACTTCTAAGGGGGGGGGGGGGGGGGGGGGGCACTAACCCAAAAACCCTCCAAAATGAGAAGGTAAAACTGGGGTGGGGATGACACCCACAAAATATCACTGTAGCAATGTGTAACTATTCAAAGTTATAATGTTTGACCACTTCCAATGGTCTACCCTGTGAAAGTCCTATCCTGTTAAAGACTTTACACTTTGTCAAAAGTGACCTGGTTAAAGGATTTCACTACCCTGCTAAAAGTAGGCCTAGTTAAAGGAATTTTGTACATTCACTTGGAATACCACCCTATTAAAGGATTTACAAATGGCTGCTAGGCCAACCTAAGTCCATAGGATTTCCATATCTAATACAATTTCTAGAGAGTATTAGAAAATCTTTGACCTGATAGCTTTGTAATCTTCAATTGCTAATTTTATATCTTTGCTCTGCTCTTACTATTCTAATCCTTACTTGATCTGATATGTCACTCTTTGTAGTTCTGATACTCTGTTCTTCATCAACTGGATTCTGCAATGCTCTATTCTTCACTAAGTCTTTTAAACTCCCTTCTAAATTTTGCTATAGTTCACCCATACATTTCTCTCATCTACACATTCAACGGGGTTTCATTCTCCTTTTAAAGATTTCAAAGACTTAGGATTAGGTATGAAACTATGATCAATATTAAATCTTCATTTTTCACTCATTCCTTGCACTTTTCTTATTGGTTGCATGCCTTCTCCATTTTTCTTATTGGCTGCATGCTGATTGCATAAGTAATGTGAAAGATTCATTCTTATCTTCAAAATCCTTCGAGATTCATCCTATGTTAGCTCCAAAAATGGTTTAGATCTGAGTTTGTGAAGGCGCAAACTCATATGTTGATTTCTATGTTACTCAACACATACTAGTTGTTGATGCTCAACACATATAGAAAAATTGGCTCACTTGACTCCTATAGCAATTCTGTTTCACTCTGCATCTATAGTGACTCGACACCTATACTTTGCTCGACACTTGAACTTTACTCAGCACCTAAAGACTACTTGACACTTGAAGTTCACTCAGCACCTGTTGAATTCTCTGGCTTGACATACATTGTAGCTCGACTTCTGTATTATACTCGGCATTGTCTTGAGAGTTTGGTTAAGTGTGTTGACACTCAAATGTCAAAACCAATCTAAGACCAAAATAAACCTCAACAAACTCATTTTAAAGTAGCTAAAAGAATATTGAGATATATCAAAGGAATAATTAATATGGGATTATTGTATGATGCAAATTTTGATTTTACTTTACAATACTATAGTGATTCTAATCTAAGTGGAGATCGCAATGATGGGATATTGGTAGATTTTGGGCATGTGAAATTGCAGATTTGAGGGTTTTGTGTTTGCTATTATGATGAGATATTGGTAGATTTTAGGCATGTGAAATTCTTGGACAAAATGATTTTTTGGATGTTTCATTTAAATGAGGGTTTTAGGGGGGAGCTTGCAGAAATGACCTCCTCGGTAAAAATATACCTCACTAATGGATCCGAGTTGACATTTCGATAAATTTTGATATATAATATGCTCTAGTTTGGCCATGTTTAGAAGAAATGCAAACATTTTTTAGTTTCAGCCCTTGATGGCCGTCAAATTTAATCCTGTCAAAACTTTCATCATGAAAACAAAATTTGCAGGGAAAATGGTAAAAGGACTATCTTAGTAAAATGGTCATAACTTTCTGTCAGGATATCAAAATTCAGACTTCTTATAGGCGTTGGAAAGCTAATTTAGAGCACTACAACTTGGTGTAGGTTTTGTTCTATTATTGTGATATTTTGTTAGGGTTTAAGAGCCTAAAAGTTAGATGTTATTTATTTTGAACACAAATCAGGGCATAACTTGGGCATGCAAACTTGGATTTTGGACTTTAAGTAGTCAACAAAAAGCTCTTGGAGTGATCTATACATTGATTTAGATTTGGTGCAGGTTTGGTATAGTTTATTTGGTGATATATTGATCTAAATAGTTTATGATATATATTGACTATGGTAATATTGTGAGTTTATAACATTGTATATTTTGGAGATAAAAGATTTGATGTCATTGTATACTCAGTTCATATTTCAGATTGTTCTCATGTTGATATGGTTATCCGTATTTGGTTTGTATAAAAGGTGCATAGTGTTGTAAGCGGTCTATACTTACAAGTTGCATTTATGGCTTGGATATGAGTTGTCTTTGCCCATTAATCTTTCATTATTATTGCATATTTAGATTGGTGGCTAGGATTTGGGTTATCTATGCCCTAAGTCACATGATTTACTAATTTTTCTTCATGTAGAAGGGATAAGATGTTGTTAGTAGGTACAGTCATGGTGGAGAATTGTGGTTGACTATTTTATGCTGATAGGTTGGACACATTAAGAGTTGGTTGCTTGGTTCATGGATGTGATCATGGTGCCATGGATTTTTTGGCATGACATGATTGGATATACAAGTACATCCTTGATGTTCATTAGTTTGGATTCTTAATTTGGTTAGGGTGGTATATCTTCTTGGTTGAGGATCATGGTTATTTGATTTCTTTTGAGGAGTTGATGATATGAACTTTGAGTTCTTTAATAGTTTGATGCCATAGTTGATTCTCATGGTTAGAGGATGGTTTTTCATCATGATGTCATGGATAGATTGGATACATAGTTTAGTGGGAGCTTGTGACAGTGATGAGGTGATAGTGCAAGGTTATTTCTTGGTTTGGTTTGTATTTTTTTGGGTTTAGAGATCTTGGTTTCACTTGGTATTGAAACTTTGGTTGTGTGAGTGAAGGCTAGGAGGATCTACATGTAGGAGATGGATTTTATGATGCCATAGGTGACTTGGTACCATGGTTGAGTGGGAGTTGTTGGTATTGATATATTTATTGAGTGTTTGTAGATGTTGGAGATTTGTCTTAGATCCTATTACCACAGAAGCATCTTTGACATTTGCATGGTACACTTGTTATCTTCATGGTGTGTGAATATGGTTAGATCTTAAGGACTCATGGAGTTCTTGGTTATCTTCATGGTGTGTGAATATGGTTAGATCTTAAGGACTCATGGAGTTCTTGGTTATCTTCATGGTGTGTGGAGATGGTTACATCTTTAGGACTCACAAGGTTATTGGTAAAGGTGTGGTTTATACTTTCTTTTGGCATGTTATCCTTGGTGTGAGGATGGTTTCATTATTATGTCATGATATACTCTTGATACGTGTTTAGAGTTTTTTTGACATGTTATAGTATGTTCATATGGAGCATGCTATCTCTTTGGTTGAGATGGTAAGATCATGTTTTCATGTTTATGTTCCTAAAGCCGTGGTTGAAACTTTGACATTGATCATGGTTTAGTTTCTTGTTATTGAGTACACTAATCATAAGCTGGATACTTCATGATATTGCTATGTTGCATTTGGATTTCGCATGGATTGATTGGTTATAGGTGCTCATGGATACTTAGAGACAGTGGTGATGTTGATTTCTCTTGGATTAGAGAAGTATTTGTTGGGACAGTTGATGGTTTCAGCAGGAAGTCCGAGGGGCAATCACCTAATATGGACTTGAGAAGAGATTGTTCTTAGATGAGTCTTACTTGGAGACTTGGATATCTTGATGAGCATTCTCATTCCCCACTCTTGGTCTACTTAGCAGTTTGCTACTTGAGAGGTATAGCCCATTGTTTCTCTTAGTTGCATTATATTTATGCTTGTCTTTCATGGATATGGATCTTGAGCTATGGTACATGAGTTAGTTCTGAAGGGTTCATTTGAGAGATGGTTTAGCATTGGTTATCTCCACTTGCATATATTGTTATGCTGATTGACTTTGGGAGATGGTTTTATATTGGGCATATTCCTTGGTTTAGGAATGGTTTATGAATTTGATCTTCTTGTTAGAGACTTACATTGATGATTAGTTATATGGTATGGTTTAGGTGTTGTTGAGGCTTCTTGGTTGGTGTTTTATGGAGGAGATCATACTTGCACAGTTTACATTTAGAGGTGTATTTAGAAGAATGTGATATAGGTTATGATTTGCATGGTTTCTCTCTGGTCTTGGTTATCTTCCTAGATGTTCAGTTTCACTTACATTGGATTTGAGATTGGTTAGAGATTGTGATCACTGGTTTGTGCTCATGTATGTCATGTGAGAGATGACATGGTTATTCCTCTATCTCTTTCCTTTGTTGGTTGTGGAGAACTTGGGAGAGTTTTGGAGACTTGTTATGAGAGTTGTTCTCGTAGGTTATTAGTTTATGTGTTGTGGATGTCCTTGATACTACATGGATTCACTTTTTTGAGATGTTTTGAGTGGATTGGTTATAGATTTGACATTATCTTTTGTAGTGGGACCTTCTTGGTATATATGTGGAAGGTATTGCTCTTGAGGCTTGTGATTGCAGGTTATAGATATGATATGTCAGTGATGTGAGATTCACTTTGTATATCTTGGGACATATGGATAGTTGGATGGATTTGGCAGTTTTTGTGGGTGCTATTTCAACTATAGATATTTTGACAGCTACGGATACATGTGATTATCTTTGGATTAGGTTTTTGTGCTTGGCATTTCAATTGGTATAGGATTTTGTGATCTTCTAATGTGGTAGGTTGGGTGGCTTTCTCTTTGGATGGCTTCTATGTATGTCCAGTGGTAGTGGCATAATGGGAGGTGAGATTATTCATGTTTGAGAAGTTAGATACTTTGATTTTTTTGCGATCGAGCACCTTGTGTACTTTGATCCATGATGGTGGATGTTCTAGGAGGGATTGTTCCCTTGTCCATTTATGTGGCTACAGATTGACCCTATGCAATGTATACAACAAGTGGGAGATTGTTGAGATAATGGGTGTTGCACACATTGCATAATATTGTTATATTTTATTATTTTATTTTATTATGTAATGTTGTGGCTATGGCTTTGAAGGCTTCCATGGTTGTATTGCAATGATATCTTTGCTAAATAATACATGATGATGAATGCTTTTGGAGGCTGGGTTTTTCCCTCAATGATGGTTTCCCAAGGTATATCTTGTGTCACAATTTTGTGGGTATGTTGTCCATTCTCTTGCATGTGGATTTTAATTGCATATTTATTTAAGATCTATTATGGGTTATGTGGAAATGGTTATATTCTTTCTTGCAAGTTTCCTTACAAAGAGGACTAAGTAGACTTTTGAGGTTGGAGATATGGTGTATTTATGTTGTAGCCTTACTGTCAATCCACTCTCAAGAAGAGTGGTGCCAAGAAACTTAAGCCACGATACTATGGTCCATTCAAGATTATCAAGAAAGTGGGAGAGGTGTCTTATGAGTTAGATTTGCCAGCAGATAGCAAGGTGCACAATGTTTTTCATGTGTCACACCTCAAGAAGGTGCTAGGACATCATATTGTTCCTTCTACAACGCTTCCACCCTTGGATAACGACAGAAAAGTGGTATTGGTGCCAGAGTCTATCATTGATTTTAGGGAAAGGAACTTGAGGTGATGTACTATAAGGGAGTAGTTGGTGAAATGGAAGGACCTGCCAGTAGAGGATGTGACATGGGAGAATGAGGAGATTTTGCAGCATCTGGACTTGAAGTTGTTTGAGGACAAGCAATTTCAGGGAGGGTAGACTGTAATGTCCCCATCCTTTTAGCATCTCAGTGGAGTTCTTAGCCTTTAAATTCTCCAAAGGCTAAGTGGAGAAATAAGGAGAAATAGATTAAATTAATTTCTTATAAAGTCATTAAATAAATTAAAATTAAAAAGTGACTTTATATTTAATTAATTTAATTTTCTAGAAGCACAATTAATTATTGTATTGCAAGGGAGAAGCTTCTAGAGAGTGCATTTTCTAGAAATATAACTAATTATTGTATTGGAAAGGAGGAAGCTTCTAGAGAATGCAATTAAATAATATTTTATTTCCTTCTAGAAGGGTGAAGGAAAAGAATAAATAGAGGTGAGAGCTTCATTTTTAATCATCTAATTATTGTGAATTGCATTGATAAGAACTTGAGAGAAGAAACTGAGGTTTCTAATTTTAGTCAACCATTGAAGAACATCAAATCTTCAGTGTTGCAACCATTTGAGGTGGTGAAATATCCACTAAATTTGGTACTCAGAAGAGCTTCAATTTAGGAGTTCTATTTGTGCTTAAATTGGAGCATACATTTATTGTTGGCTGCTATAGTATGCAAGAATGATGCTGCGCTATAGTACTTATGCTTGATTCACCTCCATCTTTGGGCATCACTATTATCAGGTTCCTCTTGCAACTATTAGTAGTTAACATTATAATTTTTTTAGGGCGTATAATTTTTTTGTGATAATTCAAAATCATATTTTGGCATTAATGTAGTCATTATTGTAAGACATTTGTCTTGGCAAACTCATAGCAACATTGTACATGAGAATGAATTCAATAAAGGAGATATATGTTGCATACCATTTTTTTGACAAAATTTCCATCTAATAGCATATATGATCAGCATAATAGTTGTATGTAAATTTTTTGTCAAAATGTCGATTGTAGTTATGCATTCCATATCTAGTTTCCATGTATATGCATTGAAAATATCAAAAGAACTGCACTTGCATATTAGTTCATTGTAAGAGGCATTGTAATATGATTTGTGAACATTCTAAATTTCTTAGCAATGAAAAGTAGCAATAAAAGTGTTTTAAAATATTCCTTGAGCTAAAATTAGTCAGTTTGGGCAAGGGATATTACATTGGTATCAGAGCATGCTTGCAGAGTGTTTGATGCAATGTCAAACCACTAAATTATAAAAGAATTTGTTGTTTGTTGAAGTTATAACTGGTTGGGGTTATTACATTGGTATTAGAGCTTGCTTGAAAAGTGTTTGATGAAATGTCAAACAACTAAATTAGAGAAGAATTTGGTGTTTCACGAAGTTATAACTAGTTGGAGTTATTACATCCTTCCAGCTTAACCTTTACACTTTCTGCTCTACCTTGTCTTCGCTCACATATACACCCTTTTAATTCAACTTCCATACTCTCTTTAATCCCTACAACTTGACATTTCTTTTATATCATAAGTCAGAAAAGGTCAACTTGTAAACCTTTTCAAAACATCAATAAACATCTATTTAGTCATCTTGTATTAGCCAAATTATTTAAGGAAACTATGATTAATTTATTTTTTCTCACAAAAAATATATAATTGTTTTATGTTTTTGAAGATTTTTTTTTACGAAAACAAAGGATCATGCTTTTTAATTAAAATCATCCATTAATGGTCATGTTGTTTATTTTTGAATCAAAGGAGAGCGTGGGTGATGTTTTAATGGGGTACTATACCCTTTGACAGGATAGGCCTATCAATCTTGGGGACAAGATAGGCCTGTCAATCTTGGCCCCCATACATCTTCAACCTTCATCCTCAATGTTGGTGTTTATCATCAGGCACTATGCATGGAGACTTCCTTGCCTCATGTGGATCCCTTTTTGGGCATGAGCACTTGACCCACCAATAATTTTTTGATTGGCCTATTTTGTATGGGCAATTTACCTGGTTTTGGGTCTATGCATGCATTCTCCCCTCTTTGGTTCTGTTTTCAAAGTGGTTGTTGTTTATATGGGTGATATTTTTTATGTGCGGTGGTCCCCCCTATACATGGCATGAGCTCATTTGTTGTTTACAATTTTTTTTATGGTCTTGATTTGTTTGAAATAGGCTCTATCACCAGAGCCATGTCAGCTGCTAGCTCCCCAAAATGATGCACCTCACCAACATTTTTTGGAATGACCACCACACATATGTTCCTTATCTGTAGTTTGTGACTTTTTTGTTTTGTTTTAAACATGCCTTGATTCTATGTTGGCACCTTGAAAATCACCATCCGCATTCACATGTGGCCCTTTACTGTCAGTCTATTTCTAATGGTGCCTCATTTTTTAGTTAGTACATGGGTAACACATCTTGGGGCACCAACATTAGAATTCATTAATTGTGGATTTACAGTGGGTGCTAGATTTTTTAAAGAGTGGTTAGGTGGAGTTATTTGTGTGCCACCATAATGCATGCATGATGCGCTTTTCATGCATGTCACTTTTCATGACCCATGATAGTTGGTGGTGTGGCAATTTTTTCTTAAGGAACCTTCATGATTTATTTTTAGACTTCTATCTATGGGGCCCACCTTGGCCTTTTTAGTGATGTTTTCAAGCAAAGGATTATTTTTTGGCATGTTTTGACTTAATTTAGCACATGCTCATTAGCCACTAGATTTGTTTCTCTGACATCAACTCTTTTACCACTTATAGTGATTTTCTTACATCTTTGTCTTGTTTTCGGTGATCGGATTTTTTTTTTGGTGAGGGTCATTACTTGGTATTTTTTTCCCTCAACAATCATTTGACCGTCAAAATTATGCTCATCACTTGTTGAAATTAGCATTACATCAGCACTCCTGTAACCCCTTCAAGACTTTTTTGGACCTATCTTTGATTTTTTTCTCATATCTTAGGCATACAGACTTTGTTTTTCGCAAATGATATATCAAAGTTAGGGGTTCTATTTTTCCACTCTAGGAGACATATCTTGAGCATCCAAACCTTGATTTGGAAATTCTTTATATCCTTAGAAAGGTCTTTAGAGCTCTTTCCAGTGATCCTAGTTGTTTTTCTAGATTCTTCTCCAAGCACATTCTATTCAATCTTTTGCATTTTTGCATTTTGGTGGATATTTTGGTTGTTTTAGGTCCAAGGATTGATTTTGTTACTTTAGATGATTTTTCATGGGTTTTACTATATATCCTATCAACCCTATATCTCTTCTGGTGTATTTAGACATCATTTGTATGCATTCTTTGTAAACAGGCTGAGATTGAGTGTCGTATTCAATCTTTATTTTTCATTTCAGTTCTTTTGCCTTATTTTTCCTTCTAATTTGAGCAGTGTCATCTGAGGACACTCATGCATATTATTGTATTTTTGGGATTCACCATATCTTGTGCCTTATTGTACTTGTACTACTCTGATTAAAGTGTCATGGGGGGTTGATGTTTTGTCTTTGTTTGCCATCTTCCTTCTTCCAGTGAGTTTCCCTTCTCTGACTTTAATCTCATGATGTGTCTAAGATTAATCACCTTAGTACACACATATATATATATTTGTGCATCTTGATTGTGGTTCCTTGACATGTAGTTCTTTTGGCCCACTTTTCTAGTTTCCTATCACCTCACCCTTGTTTGCATTAGGGGGGTTCTTCTATTGTTTCTCATGCTTTCTTGGTTTGATGGAGTGAGCTATGTATTCAGTATGTGTTCCTATGTAATAGGAAGATGTAGTGGATAGGTACCTATGCATTTTAGTGAGATGGATCATTTAGCATATAGACACTCTTATTTTCATTCCTACTTTGGTTGCAGTCTTTCATGTTCGATTGACCAACTCTTCAAGCTTTGGTGATTCATGTCATCCGTATCTTTGAGTTCAATTTTTTTCCTTTTTATGCCTCTTGATTCGATGCATATTATAGTCTTGTCTACTTGGTTAGGTTCTATTTTAGTGGAGGTTCTTCAAATTAGCAGTTACTTTAGATAGAGTTTTGCAGCTTCTACATGCTTCATTGGCATTCTTCATGATCATCTTTTGTTCCTATCTTTTGAGACATTCCCTAGTTTGGAGGCTTCTTTAGTCCTTCACTATTTCTTTTCAACATGATTTCTATCTCTTTTTATAGTAGGGTTTTTCCCATGTGGTTTTCCCTATTTCTTCTCTTTTCAAAAATTTTGGTTGTGCTTGGTTACCTCAGCAAGCCATATTAGTGGGACTTAAATTTACTTTCAGTAGTAATTTCTAGGTTTTTAACTACTTGCTAAGTTTATCTTAAGGGGGGGTGTTATAATAATAACATTTTTTCTTATTAATTAAATTATTTATTTAATTATTAAGTCACTTATTATCTCTAGTTTACTTAAGCTAAACTTTGGGCACATAATAATTAATTCTTTTATTAATTATTATCATGTAGCATGGATTAATTACCTACGATGGTTTTGGTCTCCTTTATAAGGACAATCTCTCTTTGTAATTATACATTGAATCACTTTTGATAATAGAAATTTCTCTTTTTTCTCATCAAAAATGTCTCATCTATGGATCTGGGAATTTCAGCCTCCATAGCATTTGATTCTCTCTTTTTGTGACATGTGTTTGCACGCAACTAGTTCTTGGGAGTTGTGGGGTTGATATTCATCAACTTCAACACATTATATATTTTACGAGTGATTTTCCTTTATTGCATGGAATGATACAAGGTTTTATTATTATCTAACTAGGTAATTTGCCTTAAGTTATTTTTTTATTTTGATGATCATGGAAGGAAGCCTCCTACATTAAATTTTGAAAATTATGGTTAATTAAATCATTAATAAGAACTATTGGTCTTATTATCATCTTTTTTGTGCAAAATATCTTTAAGGATTCTTAGTCTTGTTTCAAAACATTATTTGGATTAGATTTAATCTCTAAATGATGTTTCATTCATTTATTATATTTTCCTGACATTTCACAAGTTAATGACTACCTTAAAGACAATGATTACTTAGCTTAGATCTATAGATTTATCTACTCTAATTATAATTTAGGTTTGTCTATTTGATTTATCCTATATTACATTCATTATAAGTAGCTTAAATTGCGTATTTTGAGTATTTTCTAGATTTACCCAATTAATTATATTTTAGGTTTGTTTAATCTCCTTCCTATGTTCCATGTTTGCCTAGTTTATCTCCTTGTTGTTCTACTTCTCATCACATAAATATTTTCCATTTAAAATCTGAAACCAGTATTGGTTAACATAGGATTCAACCTAGAAGTTTAAATATGATTGTGATATAATCCTATTGATTCATAAAAGTATCTTTATTAACCTCCCAATTTTTTTATCCTCTTTGCAATATGAGTATATTTATATTAATTATATCCCAAATTAACAACTATTCTTTTTTCAGAATGTTTCCCTCTTAATTTTAATCCTTTCATTCATGTCAATTTTATTCCCTTCTTTTCTTAGGTCTATTTCCTTTTTCTATTATTTCCCTTTCTTTCTAACAATTAGTTTTTCCACTCGTCCCACTTGTCAGTATCTTCCTATATCTTTCTTCTAATTTCATGGCCTTATCGTCTATCCCTATCTCTTTGCATGCTTGTTTTATAAGCTTAGATTATCATGTTCTCTTTGTCTCTTTTTCTTGGCAGTTTCTATAGCTTTTTTCCATGACTGGTTTAGGTTTCTTTATCCAGAGCTTAATATTCCTAGAAACATTAAATTTTCATAATACACCAAATCATCTATTTCAAACATTACAATATTGCTGGAGATATTGATTCTATGTCTCTTGCGCTTCTTTATCTGTTATCTTTTGTTTCCTTCTCCTATTTTTTTTTATAACAAAAGATACAGATCTAAAAACTAAGGCCAAACCTCTCATGAAGAGAATAGGGGCATAAAAGTTAGAAGCTCTAATACCATGTTGAAGTTGATGAAAGATCAACCACAACTCCCAAGAATCACTACATGCAAACATCTATCACAGAAAGAGAGAAACAAAGCTATGGAGAATCAAATTTAGAGTTCCAACATTCTCAATGAAAAAAGGAATTGCAATTGTATTGAATGAATGAATATTATAAAGAGAGATCAATCCTTATGAAAGAGATCAAAACCCTAAAAGATAACTAACCTAGGTTGCATGATAATAATTAATAAAAGTATTAATTTTTATATGCCTAAAGTTTAGCTTAAGTAAATTAGAGATAATTAAGTGACTTAATGATTAAATCAAAATGATTTAATTAATAAGAAAATACTTTATTACTCTAGCACATCTTTTTGACCTTCATCAACAATAGTCATATTAGGAGCATTTATAGTGTGATGAGTGGTGGGAGTGGAAGTAGGGTTAGGGTTTTAGGCAATGACAATGAGGGAGAGGGTGAGGAAAATGATGATCTAGATGATGAAGATGTGTTTATGGATGTAAGGATCTTGATGGGTAGCTAATGGTGATGTCCATCCCAATGTTTTTCTCTGCTAGAGTTGAGTGGCTTTTTGGGTTCCCTTTTCCTTTTTTTCCTTGAGAGAAGTGCTTTTTTTCTTTTGGGTTTTGTGACTTCTCTCTCGTTTGTTCTTCCAATTTTTGGTTTGTTTCTATGTACCCAAGTGAGGTTGTTGAGGGTGTGTGGTGAGTGTCTCCTCTCCCTTCCTCAGGTATTTTTTGTAGTTTTTCTGTTGCTTCTTTGTGGTGGGTGTTTCTTCTTATTCTTTTTGGACTTTCTTCTTTGGCCATCCATAGTTTGTGGGTTGTTCTCTAGTCTTTCTACCTATTTTGAGGTGAAGTTTTCTCTTCTTCCCTCGGTAGAGGTTGAAGTTCTTCTTGCTCTATTTTCATCTTTCCTTCTTCTTGTTGAGGTAGAAGCCCTTTTGAGGTGGAGACTCAGATTTTAGAGGTGGTTTCACTAGTGGAAATTTGTCTACTGTAGGAGGTCCTCTTCTTTTGGTGGTAGGTTTGGAGGAAATACCAAGTTTCTCTTCTCTTGGGTTGTTATGGTTTATCTCTATTTTTTGGTTCACTCTTGTTGTGTGGGTTTTGGTGTGTTGGGTTCCAACTTTCTTGTTGTTGGAAATTATGGTGCTCACTCTTCTTATCTATGGTGTTGGTGTCATATTGGTTTCTTCGTATTCTCCCCACTACTTCATCCTTTCATGTTTGGTGGATCTGGTTCATTAGCTAGCCTATTTCTCTCTTCATTGTTCCTTCTTCTCCTTGACTTTTGGTGAGACAAATTTATAGTTCCTTCTTCTATTGTGCTATGTCTTTCCACGCTTAGGGTTATAGGGACTGTATGACAATTCTTTTGGTGGTTATTTTTTAGCCATCTTAACTCTCTTTTTACTTCCCAAACTTGGTGTGAGATTGTTGCAGGTAATGTTTCTCCATCTTTTCCAGTACTTTTGGCCTATCATATTTTGTGGCAGTTGGTTCTTTGGTTGTCTGTGTTCTATTTTCTATTTTTTAGGTGTCTTCTCTCCCCAAGCATTTCTTTTGTGGTTTGCATTGGTTCCTTCTTCCAATACATCTGCATCTTGGTGTTTGTTGTATTTGGTCCCTTTTCTCCTTTTTTTTTGGGTCATTTGGTTGTGACTCCATTCAAAAGCCTTTTGAAATCACCTCGCATGAATTCCTTCTTGCCTATTGTTTTGACTTGATGCCACTTTTGTGCTCTTGATGGTTCTTTTGTACATTTTGTTGAAGTTGATGAAAGATCAACCCCACAGCTCTGAAGAATCATCTGCATGCAAACACTGTCACAAAGGAGAGAAGCAAAAGGCTATGGAGGCTAAAGTTGCTAGATCCATAGATGAGACATTCTTGATGAGGAAAAAAATTGCTATTATCAATAATGAATTAATCTCAATGAATATTTACAATGAGAAATCATCCTTATAAAGAAGATTGAAACCCTAAAAAGGTCTAACCTAGGTTGCATCATAATAATTAATAAAATAATTAATTATTAGATGCCTAAAGTTTAGCTTAAGAAAACTAGAGTTAATTAGAAAATATCTAATTACTCTAAAACCTCCCCTTAAGATAAACTTAGGGAGTACCTAAAAACCTAGAAACTACTATAGAAAGTAGATTTGGGTCCTGGCAAACAAGGCCTAATGAAGTACCCAAGCACAACCAAATCTCTGAAAATAGGAGAAATAGAGAAAACCACATGGGAAAAACCCTACTCCAAAAAGAGATGAAAAATATGATGAAAAGAAACTAATGAAGGACTAAAGAAGCCTCCAAACTAGGGAATGTCCTAGAAGATAGGAACAAAAGATGATCATGAAGAACACCACTGAAGCATGTAGAAGCCACAAAGCTCTGTCTACAATAATTGCTGATATGAAGAACTTCCATTGAAATAGAACCTGACCAAGTAAAGAAGACTATAATTTGCATTGAATCCAGAGGTACACAAAGGAAAACAACTAAACTAGAAGATATAGATGGCATGAAATGCCAAAGCCTAAAGAGTTGATCAATCAAACGAAGGAAGCATGAGAATCAATAGAAGACCCCCCCAATGCAGACAAGGGTGAGGTGACAGGAAATTGGAGAAGTGGGCCAAAAGAAATGCATGTAAAGGAACCACGATCAAGATGCACAAAAGAGTACATATGTGTGTATTGAGGCGATCAATCTCAAACATGTCATAAGGCTAATGTCATGGAAGGGACACTCACTCGACAAAAGAAGATGGCAAAAAAAGGCAAAACATCAACCCTCCATGGCACTTTAATCATGTGAGTAGTGCATGTACAATAAGGCACAAGATATGGTGAATCCCAAGAATATAATAATTTGCATGAGTGTCCTCATATGACATTGCTCAAATCAGAAGGTAAAATAAGGCAAAATAAATGAAATGAAAATACAGATGGAATATAACACTTTATCTTAGTGCATTTACAAGAATGCATAAAAATGATGTCTAAATAAACCAGAAGAGACATAATATTAATACAATAGATAGTATAAGTCATGACCAATCATCTAAAGCAATGAAATCGATCCTCAGACTTGAAACAATCAAGAAATCAACCATAATGCAAAAATGCAAAAGACTGAATAGAATGTGATTGGAGCAAAATTTGAAAAAACAACCAGCATCACTAGAAAAATCCTGGAAAGACCTTTCCAACGATATAAATATTTTCAAAATTAGAGATCGGATGTTAAAGATATGTCTCCAAGAGTGCAAAATAGAACTCCTAACTTTGATAGTAGAAAATCCCATCAAAAAATAATCAAAAGTGAAAACTAACTGTAACACTATAACGACTCTGAATCAGCTTTTTGGTGACATCTCATTTTTGGAAAACAGAGTCCATATGTTCGAGATATGAGCAAAAATGCAAAGGTAGGTCCAAACAGAGGCCAAGGAGGTGACAGGATATACTGATGCAGTGCTGAAGTTAGCAAGTGACAAGCCCAAATTTGACGGTCAAATAGCCGTCGAGGTAAAAAAATACTTGAAAAAATAACTCCTGCTGGATAAAAATATCTGATCACTGGAAACAAGACAATTAAAAAAATTAGTGTCATTAGTAAAAGAATCATAACCTAAAAAAAAATTATGCTGGCCAATAATAACCATGTGACAAAAAAAAGGGTGGTCCCACACCAAATATGTCCGCCCACATAAAAATCATGAGAAGAAAAAGGCACAATAAGATCAAGGATTCTCCATGGCACAATGAAGGTTTTTTTCGCACTGCTAAGGTTTCTTGCTTCATGCAAACTTTCAGTTTTCTTGTGTACGACTTTTTGTCTAAACTTTCTTTCTGTAAGCACCACTTGTCACACCGCATTTATTGCGGGAGTTTTTAGACTAGGACATAATGGCTCTAGCCAGTGGTGAACCCGTTGTTTCTGGTGTTCATGCTGGTGCTTCGGTCTGCCATGGCATCGCCACAAAACAAAAGCTCGTGCAAGTTTGTCCTGAAGGTTTTTCACGAGGTAATCCTGACATTATCCTTCCTTTGTAAGAATTTGATGCTACATGTGATTGGTTAGAAAAACACACCTTGATAGGTTATTTTGTGGGTAGGAATCCTCTATGCTCCTAGAATGGGTTAACAAGAGCTGGACTCCTCA
This sequence comes from Cupressus sempervirens, assembly GCA_028749045.1. Taxonomy (NCBI): domain Eukaryota; kingdom Viridiplantae; phylum Streptophyta; class Pinopsida; order Cupressales; family Cupressaceae; genus Cupressus; species Cupressus sempervirens. Next base: position 598,973,173 of record CM053791.1, on the reverse strand, counting down.
TGGAGTCCATCTTGACGCTATGCAAAACCTTACCAAAGTTTTTTTTTAATTTCGCTTCACTAACTCGTCACAAGCAAACACGATCTTTAACAATGGACCTTGGCCTGTGTGTTCTTCTCTACTTATTTTTCAAAAATGGTCACGAGACTTCAAAATCTTGAATGATAAAAAGTTTAGGGTTCCTGTGTGGGTCGAGTTCCCAGGTCTACCCTTGCCATGCTAGCCTTTCATTGAGTCCATTGCCAAAGCCCTTGGTAAAGTTGTCACAAAGGAGTCTGTGAAATTTTTTAATATTGCTCACCCACAGTGATGCATTTGCATCAAGGTTGATCTTTCCAAGGATCTTAAGGATTCTATGGAAATTCAGATTGGGGCTCAAACCTTCTCCCAGAAGGTGCTTTACTTGACTCTCTCCAACACTTGTTATAAGTGCCAGTCTGTAGAATACAAGATCAAGGACTGCCCTTTGGCTATGCCTAGGGTCAAGCCCATGCCTAAAGAAGCACCTATTAAATAGGTTGAAAGGAAAAAAAACGAATGGGTTACTGTTGGGTGCAAGGGCAAGGCTCCCTTGAACCCCTTGCCTCCCCAACAATCCTATGCGGTAGTCGTTGCGGTTCCTCCTATCCCCACATGAGCATCAATTCCAACTAGCATAGGGATGAAAGTAGCGTAAAAAGGAACTACTCTAGGGGTTTCGCAGGTTTCAAACTTTGTTGATATTTAGGGGATAAAGGCGGCCGCCAGGGCTTCTGCCTTGTCTAGGGTGCTTACTCATCTTACTACTTTTTCCATAGCACCACCATCAATGTAGCATTCTCATAGTCCTCCTGGACATGTGGAGATACTAGAGGTGAAATGACAGGCTATAAGTTTAGAGGGTTTTTAGTCTAACTTCAACCATGTTTCTACCTTCTTGCAGAATAGCTACTCCTCTCTTGAGGGTGAAGATGATATGGAAGAGTTTTCATGAACTTCCTATCATGGAATGTTCGAGGTCTCATAGACCTCCCTATAAAATACTATGTCCAGGATGTCCATCATAGACTTGGTAATTTAGATTTCCTCTGTCTGTAAGAAGTTGAAATTTTTGGTTTCATGCTTTCTTTGATGTGTTGCATCATTTGGAAGGATGGCATAATGTTTTCTTCCCAGCACGAAGCTGGCCGAGGTGGTGTAGTTACTTTCCTATCACCTCACCTTCATTTTTCTATTATTTAGTGCAGTTCTGACCCCACACATAGAATTATTTGGCTTTTGCTTTCCATTAACAATCATTCTTTTGGAGTCATTAATGTTTATGCTTCCAATGATGTTGTTGAAAGATTCCAGATGTGGCCCTGGCTAGCTGACAATTTGCCTCCAGCTACTTGGGTCATGTGTGGGGACTTTAATATGGTTGAACTAGCCTCTAACAAAGATGACATTCTGCCTTTTCACTGGATAGCTAGGGAAAGACAAGCCCGGTACTACATGCACAATAAATTGGGCCTTTTTGATTCCAATACCAATGGCTGCTAGGATAGTGGGGTTTGGCACACTTGGTCCAACTTTTGAGCTAGCTCTGATCGCATTTTAAAATGCCTCAATCGTGTTATGATCACTACACAATCTTTTTTTCTCTTTTTTTGAGGATTGAGATCTACCTGTCATTCCCCTACCAGATGTGACATTATCTAACCACTATCCCATTTATTTTGTCATTTCTTGGCAAACAACTATCCTAAAGGTGGCCAAGTCTCAGTTCTTCCTCAACATGTCTGTGCTAATGCATGCTTCCACCATCTCACACATCCTAAGTGTCTGGAATTTGGAGCCATGTCCATATTCTCAAAGGGGATGGATTCAATGGTGGAATGATGCCATTACCAGAACTACTTGGTTCTTGTGCATCTATGGGTGTCAATTGGAAATGTTCAGAAAATAGTCATATGAAGCCAACATGCTTTCCCTCAAAAAAGCCTCTGAGGCTCTCACCCTCAATCCCTTTGATGTGGATTTACAAATTCAGCTTGCTAAGCTTCACCATGACAAACAAATTTTTGATAACTATGTTGCTCGCGAAGCCCAAATCAAAGCCTGTCTCCATTGGTTGAGGGTTGGTGACAAAGCCTCGAAGGAGCTTTTTTAGGCTCTTTGAGCTTGTCATACCAATCTTGGGATTAAAAAGATCAAACAAGGAAATGTTGTTCTATCCAGTTTCCCTGACATCCTGCAAGCATTTGTTCATCATTATGAGAATGTGTTTGCTTCGCAAGGAAATTTGGTTGCTCAGGAGGAAGCTCTCAGAAAGTGTATTTCTATCACTCCAAACTACCTAGCAGTTGAGCAACGTGCTTTCTGTGAGTAACTTCTTTCCCTTCGAGACCTTAAAGAGGTGGTCTATTCCATGAATGATGAAAAGTCCCTTGGGTGTGATGGGTTTCCCTGTGAATTCTACAAACACCTTTGGGAGCATATAGGTCTTGATCTGCACAATGTTTATCTTGAAGCCTATCATTCTAAAAGCTTAGGAGCCATTATAAATAAAGGAAATCTCAAATTCATACCTAAAGCCAATGATCTAGATGACATATGCAATTGGAGACCCATTACCATTCTGAATGTGTCTTATAAGATTATTGCCAAGGCACTCTCTCTCAAAATTAGGCACATGTTTCCTTTAATTGTGTGGCTTGAGAAAACTAGCTTCATCAAGTCCAGATATATTCTTGATAACATCATTGCTATCTGGGAAGGAATGGAATGGGCTCGCAAGTCCAATCAGAAGGCTATCTTTTTACAGATAGACTTTGCTAAAGCCTATGATTGCATTGAATGGCCCTTCATCTTGGCTATGCTCCAAGCTTTGGGTTTTGGTCCCAATTTCATTTAGTCCATGGAGATGCTCTTTGGAGATGCTAATGCTTGCATTACCACAAATAATTCACAATCTAAGGCTTTTGGACTTTTTTGTTCAATCAGGAAATGTTGCCTATTAGCTCCTTGCGCTTTATGTCCTTGCTGCTGAAGGTTTTGGCTATTTTCTAGTGCATTCTATGTCCTTAGGACTGGTTCATGGAATTTCCTTTCCTAAATCATCCTCTTAGTTAGTCAATGGACATTTTGCTGATGATTCCTTTCTTACTCTTTTAGAAGATGAAGAAAACATCAATAATGCTTTAAGTTGCCTGGGCACCTTTTGTCAAGCCTTTGGTTCTGCCATTCAATGGCATAAAAATCTCTGCTTCCATCAGTCATTTTTGCTAGCTCCACCTTGGCTCAGCAAGTTTAAGTGGAAATGGTCACACATAGGGAAATCTTCCACTTTCATGGTATTCCTTTTGCATTCCAAGCTTCGCTTGTGGAACTTTAGAATGTTGTGCTGGCTGAGATTAGCAAGAAGCTTGACTACTAGATCACAAAACCCCTCTCCCTTGCTGGGAAATTCTAGATTTGCTCAAATATTTTGGCAGCCACTCATGTGTATTACTCCTCCTATTGGGCTCCCTCCAAAGCTTCATATTTGAAGTTGGAAAGATTGCTCAAGGATTTTCTCTGGGCCTCTGGTTTTGATCATCATGGCTTTCACAGAGTTCCTTGGGATTTCTTTAATCTACCAAAAGAATCCAGTGGTTTTGGCCTAATTTCTACTTAGAAAAAAGGCCTTTCTCTCTGTGTAAAATGGATTATTTGGGCTATTTCTAGAGATGAAGCTTGGAAGATTCTAGTTCAGCATTGCATTTCTTCAGGCTTTCCTATTAACAAGCCAGCGTGGAAGGGGATTGGCTTCCAAACCCTTCTCATCATGCGTTAGCCAGTGGCCATACAAGGCTCATTTTTCATCAAGAGCATATGGAAAGCCTGGGAGGCTATTAAGCATTGGCTTTAATGGGCTAGAGATGAATTCTACAATGGCCTCTTCTTGAATTAGCATAACATTTGGTGGTCTCCCCTATTTGCCATTCAAGGTACTCCCCTCATCAAGTCTCAAGGTGCCAATGCTCTGCATTTTTTTAAATGTGACATTAGAACTCCTAAGGACCTCTTTTCAAGGGTCACCGCGAGCTTCAAGACTTAGGAAGATATGCAAGTGCAGTATTGCCTTATCCATTCAGATTAGTAGACTTTTGACCTTCTGCTCTCTTCTATCCCTGTTCACTTAGTTCATAAAGTGGGGATTCAGTCTAATCGACCTTGGTGGCTTGATTGGAAGTGGTATCTTGCCACTCAATTTTCCAATTACAAGCCAAATTTGGGATATAGATGGCTTTCGCCTCATCTTCCAATGGTGGACACGCTCAACCAGAGATGGCATTTGCAATCTTCTCTTTCTCAATGGAGAAAACACTTTGATATCATTTGGAATGCTATAATTGAATCCAGGATTGCGCATTTTGCTTGGTGCCTGGCCTTCCAAGGTCTTCCCCTAGGGCCTTAGCTCAAACACATTGGGATTCTTGATCCCAGGTGCCCCTTTTGTGGATAACCAGAGTCTTTCTTGCATATTTTCTAGTTTTGTAAGTGTGCTCAAATTATTGGCACTAGATTCATGATTTTTTTAAGCCATTCATGCGTAAGCTTTTTTCTTGGCACATGATCTTGTTGGGTGACTGCCCTAGAATTCCTTGAAAGTTCACCTAGATTTAGCATACCTTCAGGATGGAAATTTTGTTTTCTCTATGGAAAGATAGGAATGTTGTTCTTTTCACACATAGTTTTTTGGATGTTAACATTGTTATGTACACTAAGGCATGCATTTGTAACAATGTGATTATGCAGGGTGCAAGCTAACAAAGTTTCCCTTGAGGTAGCTCACCTGCAGGAGTTGTTAAACCACTAGGGCAATGCTCCTTACACTATTTCCAGAGTTCCTTCTGATGCCTCGATAGATACCTCGATGCCTTGTGGCCACCATCCTTGGGGCCATTCCTCAGGTTGCCACTCACACACCCTATGCTCTCATGCTTCCCGCCACCACTCTCCCAGTGGTGGTGATGGTAGTTGGAGGTATTTCTCAACTTCCCCACCCCATGGTGGCTCTGGTTGGTCTCCGACTCCTCCTGGTACTCATCGGGTGCATTATGGGAAGTGGCCTCACCTAGACTTAGCAATCTCTCCTCCATGGCCAAAGGTTAAAGATGCGGAGGTTTCCACTAATCCTCTTGTTACTACTACTGCTGATGATGGCTGCACAGTTCCTAGCCTACCCCCCAATCCCAAAGATGATTGGGGTTTTCATGATAGAGATGATCCACCACCCTCAGTTGGCATTGCTTTGGAAACTTGAGGGTGCTTTATATTTTTTTTTTGATGAATAGTTTCTATTTCTAGCTGTGGCCATGTTTTTAGTCCGGCTTTGACCATGTGATCTCAATCGTAGGGTGATCTTGTATCCCTCGACCCCTTTTTTGTGAATTGTAATCTGAGTATTTTTTTTAATAGAAAAGTACTATTCATAAAAAAAAAAAATTAAGATCAAGAAAAGGCCCAATAAAATATGATAATCCATAATTCAAAAAACTTCCATGAAAAATAACTTTCAAACTACCAAGTCATTGTGCCACAAAAAATACCACCAATGGGCATGCACAAAGGAGTCAGGTACAGGCCCATAGTGAGTGGGTAGAGGGTTTTTTGAAGTGGCACCATACAAAGGAGAGCACAATGTAATCATGTGAGCCCAAAAAATCAGGGCAACTAGAAACCATGTTGAAACTGCCAACTCTCAAAAAAAGAACCACCAAAAAAGTCAACTCCACCATTAGTGCTAGTATGGTTCATGGAGACCAAACCACCAAAAAATTGTGTGCCATATGAGAGCAGCATATAAAATTAGGCAGAGGGTTTAATAAAAAAATCTCGCTCACCACATGTGGTGATGCCTAAGGTGGAGGCGTGGAGGTACAACTATCCAAACAAGCAATAAGACTGCCCAAGTCTAATTCAATTCAATGGAGGTAGTGCACTTAATTCACACACCTATCCCTACTCAAAGCCTCACCATTTTCAAATGCAAATCAAAGAAACAAAGCCATCGCACGTAGGTGGTGTTAGTGATTAGCTAGGAGCTAAAAATTGATATTGAGAGTGCATAAAAAATACAGTCTGAGGAACTACGCGTGAAGGACGAATGGTGGTGCATGGGGTTGAGAAATTGCTCCAAAAGACAATTACAACTAGCATAGACACAAGAAATTACTCTTCTAAGAAATTGCACTCAAGGACATGTGGCAACCGACAAAAGGGCCCAAAATCACAAAAAATCCTGTGCAGATTTCTTCAAAATAGAGAAGCACGAGCCTCAATATCCCTTTCCCACAAATGTAGACCGTAGGATTCACTCCAAAAAATGGGAACTGCACCATAAAAGGTGGCATAAGACACCTGGTGAACTGCATAAATGATGTGAAGCAATCACAATAATGACAATAAAATAATAAATGACACAATTTACAAAAGAACCATATGACAGATTCCACCTGGCACTCCCTACTCTTGGAAAGTGGCTTTTTATACCATCAAATAGTCAATACCAAAGGGAATTAGCCCCAAGAATTCTACAACACTCGATTCCCAAATCTTGTCCTCACACCCTTGTAATCTAGGGCTTCTCCAATCTCCTATCATAACGCACTCCTACACCCAATTAGTGAATGATTCACCATCTAATAAACATCATAGAATGTTTCAAATAATAATATCCACCATCTATTGGATAGAGTGTTCACTGCTACACACTAGCCACCATCTTCACTATTTCTTTCATTGTTCTAGATTGTGACTGCTTTAAATCCCCACAGTTCTACATATGAATTGTTAGTGGTATATAATACAAGTTAGGAATGGTCATTCCATGAATATTAGGCCTATATATATTCATGGAATGATTCTTGTTTTCACTAAACTCTACTGTAGCAGAGACTTAAGAAAAAGAAATGTTGTTTTAGAACCAACTGGCGCACCATTGAATTCAATGTAATATGAAACACACCAAATAAACAATTAAGTAATTACTAAATCCCTATCAATGCATGAGAGTTTTGAGTCACCAAATTGGAATTATATAAGCCAATCAGATTTCAAGCAACAAAGAGTTTTATTGTTTCATCCATACATACACCAGTCTCATTTATTGTCCCTTGACAGAGACTCTCACCCTGATATATATAGATTCCTAAATAATATAACTGTCCAAAAACTAATTCAACCAAATTCATCGTTGGGTTGAATAGTTAAGTTTTTTTAACAAAACAAAAAGCTTCCCTCTAATTCCTTAACTAATTGTTTATGTTTGAAAATTTGAATTTCAAAATCATAAGAGGTACACTACAAATTAATTGAAGAAATGCATTATGTTAATAACACTATAGGTGCGGGCGGGGGCCCTAGCTCGGTTGGCTAAATCTTCCCTATTGCAGGGGGTTGGTCACGGGTTCTAGTCTCCCTCGTCCCCATGGTACTGGTGGGCATGTCGCGCTAGTGCTACTGGTCACGTAAAAAAGTTTACTCGGCACACTACAGTTTATAAGGGGGGCCGTGCTGCACCCGATTCCTCCAGTCTAATAAAAAAAAAAAACACTATAGGTGCTAAGATCCTCCATTTGATCTGTTAACCTAGTTTGATAGTCCATCCTCCAGATTTTCTTTGAAGGTCTTGAAAGTCTGCGTAGTCTTCTTCTCCAAATTGATTGTGTGAGGTGCTCCTGCACCATACTCCCCACCACGAAAAGAACTCTTGCCCCAAGAGTTATTGGGTTTGTACTCACTATAATTGCTCTGATGTTTAGGGATAACACACTCCCTAAAATTGATCTGCCTCAGCCTCAAACTTCTTGCATTCATACACAAAGAATTAGATAAAAACTTAGTTGTAGTTGACTGTCTTGACCCACAACTATGTTTTTGTTACACTCTAGATCCTTGAACAAACTGCATTTGTCTTTGCATTATCATCATATCACCTTCATCTTCCTGCCCTCTCAGAGGACACTTTATTGCTCCAACCAAAACAAAAGGTTGTTCAACCAGCCCTACCACCCTTGGATAGTCCTGCCCCTTAACCTGGCATTGCTTCCAACCAATATCATAATGTGAAATACCCTGATCCTACATTGGAACATCTCTGCCAAAACACATCAGTATAGATTCCTTATGACTCCTCACCAATGGATGCAACTTATACTTCACCTTTCCTTGTTGAACTACATATGTATTTTCATAGCCATTATGCATGACTCTCCTTAAACATTGCCAAGATCTTCCCAAAATGAGATGCCCACAAGTCATGTGCATGACATCACATAGTACCTTGTCCCTATAACTCCCAACTAAAAACTCAACCATCACTTGATCCTTAACCAACAAATTTTGATTCTTATTGACCAAAGTAGCATAATAAGGAGTAGCATGTGCAAAAGTTTTCAAATTCAATTTCTTAACAACCTCATAAGATAACACATTATTACTTGCCCCTAAATCAAATATAAAATTGCATACCTTGCCTTGAATGAGACAATTTGATTTGAATATGCCTGGATCTTTTGGTATTTGATTGCTTCTTCCCATCAGCAAGCACTCTCCTTCTTCTGGAAGAAGTTCAATGGGTTCTTTCTGCCCATCCTCTCTTGGCTCTTCATCAACCAAGTTCACTCTCCTATCTCTCCTTTTGTCTTCCTACCATTTAGGACACCAAAAGGACTGATGGCCTACTTCATTGCAAGTGAAGCATCTTCTTGTGAATACTCCATTTCCTCTTCCTCCACTTCTTCCACCTCTATAACCCCCTCTTGATTCTGAAAATGTTTTGTCCTTATCCTTATCATTGCTGCTCTAAAAATCAATAGTACCTCTTCCCCCTCTTCCTCTTATGGAAGATCCACCTCTATTGCTACTTTGCTTCTCTTGCTTTCTCGTTATCTTCTGTTCAGCCTTCAAGGCTAACTGATAACATTCATCAACTGACCTTGGGGTAGCTAGACTAGTTCATCTTGGATATTGAACCGTAGTCCCCCCATATATCTTGCAATCTTTTCTTCCATCTCTTCCTCATGATTCACTCTAATGTCAAACTTGTGGAATTCCTTAGTGTACTTCTATACATCCATCTCCTTTTGCCTGAAATTCATCATGTTCTTGTACAACTATACTCTATGATCTTTTGGCAAAAATTTTGCCTTCATCTTGTCCACCATAGTATACTAAGATGTGATTTTGGGTCTACCATTCTTCCATCTATCTGCCTAGATACAATCCCACCACAACAAAGCATGTCCCTTCAACCTGGACTTTGCTATCTTCACTTTGTCCTTCTCTTCTATCCCTTCACACTCAAAGCAATTTTCAATTGCACCAAACCAATCTATTAGTTCTTCATCATCCATCTTCCCCCCATATGTAGGTAAGTCTGTCCTTACCCTTCTATCTCCATTCCTTATGGCTTTTTCCAACTTAGCCATCCTTACTTCCTTAGGGTCCTCTTCTTCTTCTTTGGGTTCTTCTTCCTCTCCTTCATCTCCGACTTCTTCATCCAATCTGATGCTTTTATCTTTCTTCTCTAGTGCTGAAAACCACTCAATCATGGACTTTATCAATCAATATTTTTTAGCATTCTCTTTGTCCATTTGGTCTAATGATGCCCTTAACTTTTTGTTATCTACCACTTGTTCTTTCACTATCTTTGCCAACTCCATATTTGTCAACCCTATAGGAATCTCTTCTTCTCCTTCAGACATGGCTACTTGATCAACTTGGTACAAGAATCTACTATAGGGTTACTCCTCCCAGGATAGTTCAACTGCAAGGGCTACTAAGGGATTCAAGAACTAGCTTCAAAACCAATTACATTTCCACAAGACCTTTCTAGCTCTGATACCAATCTGACGTGGAGCAATCACAATAATGACAATAAAATAATAAATGACACAATTTACAAAGGAACCATATGGTAGACTCCACCTGGCACTCCCTACTCTTGGACAGTGGCCTTTTATACCATCAAATGGTCAATATGAAAGGGAATTAGGCCAAGAATTCTACAACACCTGATTCCCAAATCTTGTCCTCACACCCTTGTAATCTTAGGGCTTCTCCAATCTCCTGTCAAAACACACTCCTGCACCCAATTAGTGAATGATTCACCATGTAATAAACATCATAGAATGTTTCAAATTGTAATATCCACCCTCTATTGGATAGATTGTTCACTGCTACACACTAGCCACCATCTTCATTGTTTCTTTCATTGTTCTAGACTGCGACTACTTTCAATCCCCACAGTTCTACATATGCAATGTTAGTGGTATATAATACAAGTTAGGAATGGTCATTCCATGAATATTATGCCTATATATATTCATGGAATGATTCTTGTTTTCACTAAACCCTAATGTAGCAGAGACTTAAGAAAAAGAAATGTTGTTTTAGAACCAACTAGTGCACCACTGAATTCAATGTAATATGAAACACACCAAATAAACAATTAAGTAATTACTAAATCCCTGTCAATGCATGAGAGTTTTGAGTCACCAAATTGGAATTATATAAGCCAGTCGAATTTCAAGCAATAGAGGGTTTTATTGTTTCGTCAATACATACACCAGTCTCATTTACTATCCCTTGACAAAGACTCTCACCCCAATATATATAGATTCCTAAATAATATAACTATCCAAAAACTAATTCAACCAACTTCATCGTTGGGTTGTATAGTTAAGTTTTAACAAAACAAAAAGCTTGCCTCTAATTCCTTAAGTAACCGTTTATGTTTGAAAATTTGAATTTCAAAATCATAAGAGGCACACTACAAATTAATTGAAGAAATGCATTTTGTTAATAGCATTATAGGTGCTAAGATCCTCCATTTGATTTGTTGACCTGATTTGTATAGTCCATCCTCCGAATTTGCTTTGAAGGTGTTGAAAGTCTGCATAGTCTTCTTCTCCAAATTGATTGTGTGAGGTGCTCTTGCACCAATAAACCAAAGCACAGGAGCATGTGTAGGTCAGACATAACACTATGTGGGAGTCCCAAGCACATTAAAAGTACTCAACAATCACAAAGGCACAATAAAAAACCATGGATGCCCAAAAATCTATGCGTAGTCACAATATATCTCTTTTTGCACAAACTGAAAGTCCTCCATGACTCAGGATGCACTGGAAATCGACTCGATGTCTCAAATCTTAAGTCGAACCAGGGAAATGAAGATAAGGATTTTGATCCAAGTTGCTTTAGAAACAAATGAGCAGTAGAACCAGATCAAGGACACATTGGCCCAAAGAAGCATTCCTCGAAATACAGATTGGCTTGTGACAAGGGTGACATCACTTCCACACAAGAAAAAGTGCTTCTCTATAACATAAAAAAAAATTAGAAAGATTTTTTTGATAAATAAAATAAAAAAGCCACCTTCATCTCGAGAAGTGTGTCGGGGTCAAGAGGACTTAGGTGAAAAAAAAGAGATTGCCTTAGATTTCAACAACATCCAAACTGGATGTATTTTATATGGGAATAGGAGTTTTTGATCACTTTGAACTCAATAGTGATGTCCATTTCTGCTCAAAGTTCCTTGAAAATTAGTGACCCCCTAGATCTAATATTTAAAAAAAATTGTTGAAAGCTTAGATTTGAAAACCAATGCCAAATCTCTCAAGAACATAATAGGGGTAGGAAGATCTGGAGCACTGATACCATGTTGATGTTGATGAAAGATCAACCCCACAGCTCCCAAGAATCACCTGCATGCAAACACCTTTCCCAGAAGAGAGAAGCAAAAGGCTATGGAGGCTGAAATTGCTAGATCCATAGATAAGACATTCTTGATGATTAGAAAAAGAAATTACTATTATCAATAATGAACTAATCTCAATGAATGTTTACAATGAGAGATTGTCCTTATAAAAGAGATTGAAACCCTAAAAAGGTCTAACCTAGGTTGCAACATAATAAATAATAAAATAATTAACTATTAGATGCCTAAAGTTTAACTTAAGCAAACTAGAGTTAATTAGAAAATATCTAATTACTCTAACACATGTTTAGGCCCTTTCTTAGCTTTATCTATTATAAAAAATTGCCATATTAGAAAAGGCATTATTTATTTACTAAATAATATAAGTTAGTACTCCATATTTATTGACATTAGATGCTATCGTTAAGTTGATGACACAAGTCAAATGAAAAAGGTGAAATAAGAGATTCTTTTCTTGAGTTGTTTCATTCTATAAGATATTATCTAGACAAATATATTGATAATTTTTTTATTATTAAAATTTAAAATATATTATGTAAGATTATAAATATGAAGTAAATACTAATTTATGCTAATTGACATTACAAGCTCATAAATTTCATAGAATATACTTTCCTAACTTATCTCAAATCCTTATAAGCAACCTAAAATTTGATGGTCATCCTTCCCTGTCATGCTAATACAAATACACAATAAATAATATAAAAACATATGTATTAATATTGATATTGTAAATTAATAGAACATTTAAAATTAAAAAATTATATATTCTATAACATACTTTACTTAAGGTATTGTGAAAAATATAAAATTCTAAAAAGGTCTATGGGTTCTCTACAACATTCTACTCATAAAATTACAAAATGTTAAAGAGTTCTATCAATTTTCCAAGTCATGGATTGTGGGAATCTTCTAATTGTTATGATTTAATGTACCTTATGATAAAATCTTTGCACTAGACTTTAAGAAAACTTAAGCTTAGAAAAAGTAAGTAGACTTAGACTCTTCAACATTTTTAGTCTAAAAATCAAATCTACTTTATGAACTTGGAAAAACTAAGCTTAGAAAAAATAAGTAGACTTAGACTCTTCAACATTTTTAGTCTAAGAATCAAATCTACTTTATGAACTTGGAAAAACTTAGTCAACTTTGAACTTTGAATCAGTCATTTCTACCCTCCTTTACATGGCCACTTCCTTTCCTTTTCCATCTATATGCAACAACACTAGTCCCACCCCCTTAAAGCTTTCGCTCAACTTGAGAAATTAGAAGAAACGCGTGTGAATACCTGTGTGACACGCTGAAAGCCATGGGAAACGGAAGGTCTGTTTTCAATTCAGAACGCCATGAGCATGAGCTCCGTTATACAAAAGGACTCGGGGCTTACAAGTGCAGTGGATGCAAAGGACGGGGAGCCAATAAGGGCTATAAGTGCTCATCGTGTCCCAAATTCGTGTTACACAAGATTTGCGGTAATTTGCGTGATGAACTCGTCCATCCCTTTTTCCCCGAGGACCCATTTAAGTTTCGTGCCACGACTCATCTTCGGCACGACTGTGATGCGTGTGGAGTGTTAATACGAGGGTTTCTGTTCCAATCGAGCAGGGGCAAGAGGATTCACCCGTTGTGCCTAAGGCTTCCCGACCATTTCAGGCACAGCGGTCACGCAGATCATGTCCTCCAGCTTATTAATGAGGAGGGGGGAAAATACAGTTGCACGTGGTGCAGGAAGGAGAGTACAAACTGGAAATATCGGTGTAGCGAGCTTGATTGTCCATCCAGGTTGGACATGAATTGTGCTATAATACATATTCATCGCCTCTCCCAACATGGTATCACACAAGTATACAAGCCAAGCCAAACCCAACGTGCTCTCAGGATGGTTGCTACGGCGGGTACAGTGGTCGGCACTTCCCTTTTGGGAATTGCCGGAACTGCTGTTATCAATAGAGAAGTTGACCATGCACAAGGAAATTGAGTAGAAGAATCGATGGCTACATTCTTAGGTTAAAAGTATTGAATAGTTAAAATTGATTTCTTTTTTACAAGCTTAAAAGAAGTAGTAGTTGGCAACAAACCTACAAGTTCATGAAATGACATCTCCAGTCTAAAAATTCAATCATCCATACTTTTATTTGTTCCTATCTTAAGGTCATCTTAGAAATGTGTTTGTTATTGACCATCCTGTAATTGGTCATTCTATTGAGAAGCCTCGTAAAGATGCTTTTTGGTTGCCTCTATGTGATAATTATGTTAGTGATGTATTTCATGATGATTGCATTCCTACTCATTCCACTATATGTTTTTTAACCAAGGTCATAAGTTCAAATTCTAATGGGAGTAGGGTATGTACATCTCATTGTAGTACAGTTAACTACCTCTGACAAAGCGTACAATATGGTAGTCTCATATTGATGTATGTAGACTAAAAAAGATATGACCAGAACCATTAACTATAAATGACATTTTTCTTTCATCTCTTATCAAAATACATGATATATCTTTTAATGCTAATCATGTTTCAGTGTATGATACTATTATTATGTTTCATATATCTACTCAAAATATTATTTGTGTTTCCATGATATTTGTATCTAGTGCTCTAGACCTATCTTCTTTGAATACATATACGATTTCGCTACATGTGATGACACTGCTCTTTTGTTTCTTCATGATTTATCCTTACTGAGGGTATCTATGATTATTTTCAAAATATGATCCATTCGACTTCCTAAACTGGTGATATTCAACAAAATGCGTGGAAAGTTCTTACATCTCTCATGGTGTTTTAGATATTGAGCTCCAATTATCAATGCATTTGGTGGTGATAATAAGCAATAACACTCACACACACACACACACACACACACACACACACACACACACACACACACACACACACACACACACACACACACACACACACACACACACACACACACACACACACACACACACACACACACACACACACACAATATGTATATTCTAATTTATGTATTTGGAAAAAAAATTAATTGATACTTTAATTTGGATAATGTTCTTCTTACACTTCATTAATAGATTTGACGACACCCCAATATAACATTTTTATTTTATGAATTTATAATAGATATATTAGGAGCGAAGCTAATCTTTCAATAGGAAGGCCAAATATTCTTATCCTTCTATCTCACTTTCAATGTTTTGAGCCTAGAAAATTAATATGTTTTGTTTTAAAGAATTGAATGCTTCTATTAGTTTAATCCTTCTACATAGTTTGTAAATATTTTATATTTGAAAAGTCAACTATGTTTAGCAAATTTCTAAAGTTTTGCATTTCCTATTTAGAAAAATTTGAGGGCTTGATGTTTTCTTGTGCTTAAAGTCAAATATCAACTAGAACTATTCTAAGAGCACATACATATAGTAGAACACAAAAATTCGATGGCAAGGGCATTCAATATTATAGAAAAAAAGTCAAGAACACATCAACAACACCAATAAAGAGCAGTCACGGTTGTCATTGAACCCAAGCAACACTGTACACATCAAATTATTTATATTACATGTGCAACTTTAATTGCCATGGGAAGTGATAAACATAATCTTCTCTAACTCCCACTTAAGTAGATCGTACTTGTTGTGTTGTTCGTGAATGCTGATATGATTACATTAATTCAAATTGTTGTACATATAATAATTTCTAGTTTTGGTCAAGAATGAAATGACTGTAGAGGAAACTAAGTAGTTAAGAACATTCAAGTTAGAGTAATATTGGGATGGGTGACCTCTCAAAAGTTCCACTACTCATGTGAGCATCACCTAGATCCAATGAGTGCTTAGTATTCCATTTATTCTCATGAGAGATGGATTCATGTGAATCACGACTCATTAAACATGGGTCAATGATTTTGACTCAAAAAACTACACATTAAGTCCTATAGCAATATCATAATTTGATTTGTTCTAGGAAATATCTACTACTTATCCATATATTCACTGTCACTTAATTGTCATGTGTTGATTGCAAGGGAAAAACTTAAAAGGGTTATGTCAAAAAATTTCTATTAGGTAACTGTGGAAATCATTGTTTTAATTTTTTTTTGGTTATTCAATTTTTTGATGTGTTGCCCAAGAAATGATGATGGATTGACTCTTGATGACCAAAAATAAAAAATTGGCACACTATTAATTGTAAAAATCTCATTTCAACAATAAATTTAAATTGGGCACGAGTTGAATTGTCTATGAAATAATGATGGATTGATTCTAGTCAACTTGCCCATGTGCTTAGTGGTTCATGAAATAATGATGGATAGATTCTAGTCAACTTTTCTATATTGACCCATGAAATGATGATGGATTGACTTTGCGTCAAGTTGCCCATGTGTTAGGTGTGAGGAAAGAAAAGTTACAATGATTTTTAATGAACATAATATAAAATTAGAAAAAAGTATGAAATGATAGGAATATGAAGAACTGATGTTTAACTATCATATATTATACTACATGAATACATATTTTTAAAAATATTTATACAATACAAGTGGTATCTTTTTAAATTTTATTTGGCCTCATTTAGTTTGTTGTTAAAAATGTATGATTTTAATCTTTGTTTATTTTTTAAATGAAATTTATTTAATAATATATTACTGAAAATTAAAAATTAAAAAATATAAGGAAAAATGTAATATGTAACTATATATTGACCCTAAAACTCAATTAATGGAAATTTTAAATCCTTATATTTAGACAATGTTAATAATATGTATTTTGAATTATGCTTACCAATATCTTCTTATAATTAGTCGTAGTTTGAACAGAAATATGCTTGTCTACGCTTATAAAATGCTCATGTGACGTGCCTGTAGTTTTGCATAATGCATACAACTACAATATGTCTGTAATTGCTTTTACTTGGAAGCTTTCTAAGTCTTTTCAATAAATATAATTTTATGCAGTTGTAAGTGCTGATAAATCAATATTGGGAGAGATAAGTTTTTATACTATCAAGGCATTTAACTGTTATAAATTAGATTTATACATGATATTTTGTGTAGAATTTAAATTCATGATGACTTTTCTTTCAAAACAGAAGTTCTTCACCATTAAAACAATTCAAACTTTTAAAAAAATCAAATCATTTTGATAATTGAAAACACATTATTTCGTAAATTACAATCAACTCAACACAAGTTCTTCAAATTTCTCTTTCGTGTGAAGTGCACATTCTCGAAGATGGGTCATTTTCATTGACCAAGCTTGTTAAAGTTACTTACAATCCCACATTATGTGTTATTATTCTAAGAGATGGGATTATGTGAGATTCTTTGAATAGATTGTTTTTGGATGTTTTATATGCATCTTATATCATTATGTGTGATTTGAAGAGATGGGATTATGTGAGAATTTGTTCAATAGATTTTTATTTTTTTAAAATGGTTGTTTTGTCTTAAATGATTGTTAAATCATTGGTTTCAATATCATATATTAATGATTCATTCTTGGATAAAAAGTGTTAAATAGTTAAAGTTGTTTTTTTTCTTCTAAATTTAATTTATTTCTTAGCATGTGATGTTTAAATATAGAGGGTAGGATGATTTATCAAAGACTCAAAGAGTCATGTCATTATGCCACATTATACTCATCCTTTACAAGTTGGAATGATTTTGTGTTTTTAAAAGATGCTGGAAATACCATGTGTAATTAGAAACCACATAATGGAACATAGTATATCATAAATTATGATCAACTCAACAATTTATTTTTCTCTTCAACATGAAATGCACATTCTCAAAGATTGGTCATTTTCCTTGGCCGAGCTTGTCATTAAAGTTATTAGTCATTGTCGTAAGGCAAGAGACTATAGTTTTCATTATGCAATTTTGATAGTAGTTGTTGCCTTGGGTGTCCTACATATCCCACTTATTTAAATTTATACTATAGTCTACAAAAACATTTCTATTAAACAATTTTTTTAGAATTAATTCATTGCTTTCTTAATGGCTCACATAATTTTTCTCGGTAGCCTTCTTTTTTTTCCCTAAGGAAATTAACAAAGATATTCTCAACCGTCCACTTGTTTTATCACCACTTCAACATATTGCATATATGTGTTATTAGGAAGCTCTTGTGGCAATTCTAAAATAATTCACCTATTGTATTTTCTATTGTACCATTCACAAATCGCATTTGGAAAACCACTCACATGTATCTTCTATGCTTCCACATCTAGCATCCATGCAGATACATGTGGAAGATAGTGGTTCAATAACTTGGCAAAAAACACTAAAACAACTAACATTTTGCATGTTAACTGTAATAAGCAATATTTTTTAGCACGATGCTTCATTTTCGTCCATTTTCCCTACAAAATTCCATGTTCATCTTTCCCTTCAAACCTTTAAGATCCACCACTCTCTCTGAAAACTAGCCCACCATATTATTTTCTAGTCATGGGCATAGTCTTTGTGCCTTATAGGAAGAGATGGATTGAAATAGTCTCTCAAGCCTCTCATATGCCCCATGAGTGTTGAAAACAATTGTTCAATTGTTTATTATCTATGATGTTACACAAAATGTTAAGCCTTACTAAGAAAGTTAGTGTCTACCTAGCTCACTTGGGTGATGAAGAAAATTTTCAATTTCTGCCGAGCATTCCAGAGTTTACCTAGTCCTAAGACAGTGTCTATCAAGTGCGTTTGGGCATCAAAGATAAGTTTGCAAAAGTTTAGTGTTAACCGAGCTCACTTGGTTAATAAAGGAAAGTTGGTATGGAACCGGTGTTAATCAAGCTCACTCGGTTACCAAAGGAAATCTAGTTTGGGATGCAATGTTGACTGAGTTCACTTTGTTAACAAAGAAAAGTCTTTCTGAGTTAGTGTTGACCAAGTTGGGTCGAGTAATGAAGGATTTTTCTGTATCAACATATTGAGTCTGTTGGACTAATTTTTTTGTTGTAGCTAACTCAAGGGTTTGATTATTGAATATTTATAAGAGTATTCAAGGCAACTTGACAATATAATTCATGTAAGTATAAGCTCAAGTTGAGGATTGAAGAGAGAGTGTGTGAAATAGAAGAAGATGAATAAAGGAAGTGAATTGGAAGGAGAAGCAGAGTATCCTTGTTGACCAAGCTGCAAAGGGCATTCTGATCAATGAGGATCAAGTAATCTTGCTAGTACATATATTTAAAATCAGCAAGTCAGTTGCATCAACAATTAGGTCAAGTCATTGTTACTCTTTAATAATTGTAGTAGTGAATCAAATCTCTTAACAGAGTTAGCTTAATATCTATTTTTCAAATACTCTAAGAAGGTGACATTTTTAGATTGAAGTTTCTGAAGACCTTTAAAAAGGCCACTCCTAACAAGGTGATCTAAATCCTTTAATAGGGTCACACCTAATAGTATGTTTTGTAACTTTTCATAGGGTTGGCTCCTAACAATGGTCACTTTAGAAGAGTGAAAAATAGTAACTAGTTGCAATTGGTGGTTTTCCCAAATTGGGTTACCATGTTAAATCTTGGTGTCTCATGTGTTCTTGTTATTTGCTTTATGTTTCTGCAACTAAATTAATTAAGGTTAATCACACTTAATATCATAGGATCTACATGTTTAGTGTTAACAAATTAACCATTTTTATACTTAGTATTAACCAAGTGTTTACTGAGTGACATGTTAGATTATGGTGACATGTACTATTCATAGATTTGCCACTAAAGTTATGGCTAATTTATGGTCAACATGTTTTAACCCTACTGAGGGTTGACATGTTTAATGGGCAGAACTTCTAGTTATGGAAGATGCAAATGGAAGATTATCTTTATCAAAAGGATTTATGAAAGCCGTTGGAAGGCAAAGCCAAGAATCAGGGATCTATGTTAGATGCTGAATGGGATCTTTTGGATAGAAAGGCACTTGGAAGCATTCGGTTATGCCTGGCACCATCAGTGGCATTTAATATTACAAAAGCAAAGATGACAGAAGAGTTGATGAAAACCCTAGCGACACTATATGAAAAGCCCTCCGCTTCAAACAAGGTATTTCTCATGAAGGGTTTATTTAATATGAAAATGTCAGAAGGTGGATCTTTTGCAGATCATTTAAATGAGTTTAATACTATTACTAGTTAGTTATCTTCCATGGGTATCAATTTTGATGAAGAAATTAGGGCTCTCTTGATTTTGTGTTCCTTGCCTGAAAGCTAGAATGGCTCTGAGTAATTCTGTTCCTGGATCTAGTACCCTAAAATGTGAAGATGTGATTGGTGTTGTTTTGAGTGAGAAAACTCATAGGAAATCCTCAAGTGGATCTACATCAGGAAGTTCTTTGAATGCACAATGCAGGGGTAGAACAACTAAGAGAGGAAGTAACTCCGAAAATCATGGGAAATCAAGAGGAAAGTAAAAGGGGAAGAGGTCTCAATTGAGAGGACCAAACGACTGTTGGTACTATGGGAAATTAGGTCATAAAAATAAAGATTGCTAGAATCGAAAGAGAAATGAAGGAGATAAATCAAATGGAGACAAGGAGGCAAATGTGGTAAGTAATAAATCCGAAGAGGATGCTTTGCTTTTGTCTTTAGAAAGTATTGATGATTCATGGGTTTTAGCTTCTGGTGCTTCATTTCATGCTACACCTCATAGAGGTTATTTCATTGATTATGTCCAAGTGTATTTTGGGCTTGTTTATTTGGGGGATAATGAACCCTATCAGATTGTTGGAAAGGGAAAAATTAAGATTAAGTTTCAGAATGGGAATCATTGGCTACTACATGAGGTAAGACATGTTCCAAGGCTAAGTAGGAATTTAATTTCAGCAGGGCAACTCGGTGATGAGGGTTGTGTAGTTACTTTTAATGATAAAAATTGGAAGGTTTCAAAAGGTTCCCTTGTAGTAGCAAAAGGTGTGAAAGTAGGCACCTTATATCTTTGTACAAGTCATATTGTTCCTTCTACTTTGATTGTTTCAGAGAAAAAGTCATATTGTTCCTTCTACTTTGATTATTTCAGAGAAAAATGAATGTTCAGGAACAATTGCTGCAGTTGAACAGGGATAACAAATAGCTGTTGTAGATTCTAATACAACATTGTAGCACAACAGATTTGGGCACATGAGTGAGAAAGGTATGAAAGTACTTCATTCAAAGAAAGTTTTACCAGGTCTAAAATGTGTTAATATGGAATTTTGTGAAAGTTGTGTGTATGAAAAACAAAAGAGAGTGAGTTTTGTAAAGATTGGGAAGGAAAACAAAAGGAGAAATTAGAGCTTGTGTATACAGATGTATGGGGACCAGCTCAGGTATCTTCCCTTGGTGGATCTCATTATTATGTTACATTTATTGATGATGCAACTAGAAAAGTATGAGTTTATTTCCTTAGACAGAAATCTAATGTATTTCAAACTTTTAAGAAATGGAAATGCTTGGTTGAAAATGAGACTGGTAAGAAATTAAAATGTCTCAGATCTGATAATGGTGGTGAGTATTGTAGTCATAAATTTGAAGATTATTGCTCCACTAATGGTATTTGTAGACAGAAAACTATTCCAAGGACTCCACAGGAAAATGGAATGGTTGAACGCATGAACAGGACTATAATGGAGCGCGCAAGGAGCATGAGGTTGCATGCTGGGTTGCCCTTACACATGTGGGCGAAGGCTATCAATACTATTGTATATTTGATTAATAGATGTCCCTCTACTCCTTTGGGCTGTGGTATTCCAAAGGAGGCATGGACTGGTAAGAAGGTGAGTTATTCTTTTTTCAAGACCTTCAGTTGTGAAGATTTTGCTCATATAGACTCTGAAAATAGAACCAAGTTAGAAGCTAAATCAATGAAATATGTCTTTGTTGGATATGGCATTAATGAATTTGGTTATAGGTTTTGGGATTTTGAAAATCATAAAATTGTAAGAAGTCAGGATGTCATATTCAATGAGAAAGTGTTGTACAAAGATCTGTTACAGCAACATGAGAAGAAAGAAGATGATTATGTAGTGCTAGATGATACTCCAAAAGCTGATGTTCCAGCCATTACTCATGATGTGTAACAACCGCAACAAAAAATACCACACACACTAGTGAATGTTAGACGGTCAACAAGGCAAATTATACCTCCACAAATATTTTCTCCCTCTTTGTATTCTATTTTACTTACTGATGCTGGTGAACCTGAAAGTTATGATGAAGTTGTGCGGGTGGATACTAAGATTTAGTGGGAGTCTGCAATGAAAGATGAAATGGACTCTTTGCTAAAGAATAAGACATGGGATTTGTGCAAGTTGCCTGCAAGTAAAAAGGTTTTACAGAATAAGTGGGTTTATAGGTTGAAAGAAGAGGAAGGAGGTAAGAAAAGATTTAAGGCCATGTTAGTTGTAAAAGGATTTGCACAGAAAAAGGGAATTGATTTCGATGAGATATTTTCTCCTGTCATTAAAATGACTTCTATCCATACTGTTTTAAGTCTTGTGGCTACTGAAGATTTGCATTTAGAGTAGCTGGATGTTAAAATAGCCTTCCTTCATGGTGATTTGGATGAAGAAATATATATGGCTCAGCCACAGGGATTTGAGGTTAAAGGTAAGGAGAACTTAGTGTGCAAATTGAAGAAAAGTTTATATGGCTTGAAGCAAGCACCTCGGCAATGGTATCTGAAATTTGATAGGTTTATGCATGAGCATGGCTATAACAGGTGTCATTCAGATTATTGTGTTTATTTTAAGAGGTTGGATGATGATAGCTAAATTATTTTATGTTTATATGTTGATGATATGCTTGTATCTAGGTTTAACATGGATCATATTAAGGAGCTAAAATGCCAGTTAGCACATGCATTTTCTATGAAGGATTTGGGAGCAGTAAACCAAATCCTTGGTATGAATATTTTTAGAGATAGGAAGAATAGAACATTGACGCTATCTCAGGCTGATTATGTTGAGAAGGTGTTGCAACATTTCTCTATGGAGAATGCTAAAGCTGTCAGCACACCTTTACCTAGTCATTTGAAATTGACTAAGGAGATGTGTCCTAAGATACAAGAAGAGGAGGATAAGATGTCCAAGGTACCCTATGCTTCAGCTGTAGGAAGCTTAATGTATGCTATGGTATGCACTAGGCTAGATATTGTCCATGCAGTGGGAGTTGTTAGCAGGTCTATGAGTCATTTAGGATTTGAGCATTGGAATGCTGTCAAGTGGATTCTCAGATATTTGAGAGGAATATCCAATAAGTGTTTACACTTTGGGGGCTCTACTACTAATTTACAGGGCTATGTTGACTCAAATTTGGTAGGGGATATCGATACCAGGCGAAGTACTACAGGTTATGTCTTTATTGTTGGTGGGGCAGCCGTGAGCTGGGTTTCTAGGTTACAAAAGATTAATGCTCTATCCACTACAGAGGTAGAGTATGTTGCTGCTACAGAGGTAGCCAACGAGATGATATGGCTTCAATTCTTTTTGGAAGAATTGGGACATCCTTAGAAGGATAATTATTTGTTCACAGATAGTCAAAGTACCATTCATCTTGAAAATAATTCAGCTATGCATTCTAAGATCAAACACATACAGTTGCAGTACCATTTCACTCGGTCAATTTTAGAGGATGGCCAGTTAAAGTTAGAGAAGATACATACCAATGAAAATTTAGCAGATATGTTGACAAAGGTTGTAACAAGGGAGAAGTTGAACTCCTCTTCAGCTTCGGTTGGTCTTCTAGATTGAACATGAATAAAAGAACAGTAGAGTCTAGGGTGGTTTGATCCAGTGGGAGCCCCATGTGGTAGTGGTATTGCTACAAGATCAGTCTCCAAGTGGGAGATTGTTGTTTAGTGTGGAGCCTAATTAGTCCCCAATTGGGAGATTGTTAGATTATGGTGACTGATTAGGAAAGTAATGTACATACTTCATAATTAGAGGGGTGACTGATTCATAGATTCACCACTAAAGTTATGGCTAATTTATGGCCGACATGTTTTAACCCTAAAGCAATTTAATACTTGTATAAAAGGGCTTAGGGTTAGGGATTGTTTTCATAGTGTGATGCGAAATTGGTTCTTGTAGCGGTATTGAGCTGTAAGGGATTACAGATTGTAATAAGGTTGTAATCACTAGATTGTAATAAGATCGGACTTGTTGTTTGGTGGATGTAGCCCAAGGATTGGGTGAACCACGTTAAATCTTTGTGCCTTGTGTTCATTTCTATGTGATCTATTATTTTTCTATTATTGGTTATATTTGCATGTAGTTTTTTATTTCGGTCCATGGTTTTATCCTAACATGACAATCATTCTTAGTGTAAACTGAGTTACTATGTTAACTGAGTGATTTAGTGCTAACTGAGTTACAATAGTATATTCAGCAAATTTTGTGTGTGTGTTCTATTGACATCTTAAGGGACTGGGTTTCTTTTTATGGTAATTGATTCAACCCTCCCCTCTCAATTACTCTTCTTTAATTTCCAACAATTGTGATCAGAGTGTTTGGTGCTTGTAGATAAGGTTTCAAGGGCCTAAGCTAAAGATCAATAGATGTCTTGTAGAAGGGAAATTCCTAAGTTGAACAAAGATAACTTCCAAGCATGAAAAGAAATTATGAAGCTTCATTTGGTAAGCATTGGAGACTTAGGCCTGAAATATCTGAACACCAAGTATTTGGCACCTACTAGAACTATGATTGTTGAAGAAATTAAAAAAAATAAGAATCATAACATAATGATGATTGACATTGCTTCTACTCTCAATTATGCTTAATTTGATGAAGTAAAAGATTGTGATATTGCTCATGAGTTGTGGATCAAGCTGAAAGCTATCTATGGAGGAGATGACAATGTAAGGAGAGCCAAGGTAGAAAGTCTCAAAGGTCAATTTGATCAAATGAAAATGAAGGAAGACAAAAACATTACAAAATACAATGAAAGAATCAAAGCTAGTGTAAGTGCAATCAAAGCCTTAGGAGGAATAATAGATGATGTAGTAGTGATAAGAAAGGTACTTAGAGCTCTTCTTCCTATTTATGCAATTAGAATTTTTGAAATTCAAGAGAAGAGATGTGATCCCATAAATGATATAACTTTAGATGCACTAGTGGGAGGGTTGACAACCTTTGAGTTAGTCAACTATGATAACTATGTTCCTAATAGAGTAACATTGAGTCCACATTTCAAGCTAAGCTATCACTCAAAAAGAAATTGGGAAAATATAGAAAGTAGTATGACAAGGAAGATGAAGAAGATCCTAATGATGATCTTTGTTGGTGTAAATAAGTATTTACTTATTACACTTACTTAAGTTTACTTAGGTTAATGCATTATTTAATTATATTGCATTATTTTATTATTTATTTAGGTGAGACACTTGGGAGTTTGTGCACTCTCACAGAAGTACACAACTCTAATTATGCACATGGTGTCTACAACATAGGAGTTTGCATCATTCATTGAGTTGTCATGTTGACAACACAATTATTCGCACTCCTCATTTAGCACATGTTGTCTACACCACTAATTTGCATGCTATACCATTATAAGCTTATCCTCACATCATCACACTTAATTTTGTGCTTAATTGAGGATAACCCATATCTGGTGGACATGTGCCTGGTTGTATGACTTATCATAGTGCTGACTTCTATGCATTCTAAAAGCTCTCTTGAGGCCTTATATACATGCACTCCTAGTGTACTCTTATGGCTGATATGGCATATTGAATGAATATCATCATTCTGATCATACTCTCTCTTTGGTATACTATGTGCTTGTGTTTGAGTTGCTTGGTCTTGGGTGAATTCTAGCCTAAGCCAAATTCTTACAATCTTGAAACTATTGAAGCATTACTTGTAAGAAGACTCCCTAAAGCCAAAGGAGAGTACAAAGGTAAAATACTTCTAATCTATTTTTCTTGTGAAGAAGTTGGTCACATTGCTATAAGGTGTCCAAAGAAGGAAGGAAATGAAGAAAAGAAGTACAACAAGTACAAAGGCAAGAAAGATTTCAAAAGAAACAAAGAGAATAAGGATAAAGGTAAGAAATCTTGTTATATGGCTAAAGAATCTGATAGTAGTGATGAGGATGAAATGGTTTATATTGCTATTAAAGATGAATCAAATGATGAAAATTATATGATGGCCCTCATTTCTCATGTTATCAAGAATGACACATGGATCATAGATAGTGGTTGTTCTCACCACATGATTGGTGATAAATCAAATTTTGAGAATCTAGTACACTATGATAGTGGAAGTGTTAGATTTGGCAATGAAGAATCGTGTTATTTAAAAGGAAAAGGATGCATTGCATTGACCAATGAACTCAGATGTGATAATGCTTATTGGGTTGAAGGATTGAAACATAATCTACTTAGTGTGGCATAGTTGAACAACATTGGATTAAAGGTAGAATTCATGAATGGTAAGGCCAAGTTTCTAGATGGGAAAGGAAATGTGGCTAAGACTAGTAGTCAAACAAAAGGTACTCTATTCTATCTAGAGCTAATTGAAAGTTCATGCTTCCTAGCTTAAGTAGAAGAAAGTTGGTTATGGAATAAGAGGTTGTGTCATGTGAATTTTGATAACTTAGTTAACATGAGAAAGAACATAAGAGTGAGAGCCATTCCAATCCTCAAGAAAGCTAACATGGGCATGTGTAGGAATTGTCAAATTGGTAAGATGGGAAACTCAAGTTTCAAGAGCAGGAACTATCATTCTGAAGAAGTGTTGGAGTTGGTTCATACAAATATTTATGGACCTATTGGCACAGAAAGCTACTGTGGAGATAAGTAATTTATTTTATTTGTTCATGATTATTCTAGGATGATGATAGTAATATAATTAAAGGATGAATAAGAATATTTTCAAAAAATTCAAGTGGTATCTGGCTAGAGTGTAGAAACAAACAGGAAAGAAACATAAATGTTTAAGATTAGAAAAAGGAGGAGAATTCATTTCAAATGAATTCAATGAATTTTACAATGAGAGAGGAATCAAAAGATAGGTATCTACACCTGGTATACCACAATAGAATGGCATAGAAGAGAGAAGAAATAGATCCATCATGGATTTTGTAAGGACACTGATGTTAGAGAAGAATGTTGTAATCAAATACTGGAATGTAGCAATTAGCACTGTAGTTCATACCTTGAACCAAGTTTAGCTAAAGAAAAGTATAGGGAAAACACCTTATGAATTATGGTATGTCTATAAACCTAATTTCTATTACTTCAAAGTATTTGGAAGAAAATGTTATATCTTAAAAGAGTCAAGAAAAGGAAAATTTGATGTGAAAAGAGATAAAGGCATATTTATGGGATAATCCAACAAAAGAAAAGCATACAAATGTTTGAATCTATCTACTCATAAAGTTATAGAAAGTGGGCATGTAAAGATTGATGAGTTTGTAGAAAAGAGTGAAGAACAAAGAAACAAAGAAAATAAAGACTATAGAAGATTTGTCTACAATGAACCTGATACTTTTCTTGAAGTTCAAGCTAATACAATTGGGAATCAACAGTCTTCACTACTCGAGTCCTCAAAATCTCTAATTCAACCTAAGTTGTAGTCAACGCAACTTGATTCTCAATCAGAAGGACCTGAGTCTATATTAGAAGGACCTTATTTTTAGCTAATGGAAACTGAGTCACAGTCTAAAGGACCCAAGTCACAGATAGTGGGACTCGAGCATGATTTAGAAGATCATTTTGAGCATGGTAAACCAAGTCATTCAAATCCAAAATCCAACAAGAAGATACATGTGTTGGCCATACATGTCAGAAGGCATCATGCACCTCAGAAAATCATTCGAGATTAGTCAAAAGGCACAATGACAAGGAACAAACTAAAAGGTACATGTTTGGTTACTAAATTTGAACCTAGAACTGTTAAAGATGTATTGGATAATGAAAGTTGAATTGAAGCTATGAATTAAGAGATAGAACAAATTGAAAGAAATAAGACTTGGTCTTTTGTTCCTAGACCAAAGGATAAAAATGTAATTGGCACAAAATGGGTATTCTTAAATAAGTATATCAAATGGATGTGAAGCTAGCTTTCTTGACTAGAATTCTAGAAGAAGTCTACATATAGTAGCCTGAAGGTTTCATTGATCCTAGCAAAAATAATATGGTTTCTAGGTTACACAAAGCTTCAACTATGGTCTAAAACAAGCCCTCAGAGCCTTGCATAAAATATTGCATAGTTATTTGATAAATTTTGGTTTTTAAAGGATAAATGATAATAGCAGTCTATACATCAAGGAAGGACAAGAAAAGAAGATATTGTTAGTAGAAATCCTTGTAGATGATATAACATTCATTGGATATGATGATTTGTGCTTGAATATTTTTTTGATGAAATGAGTAAGGAATTTGAAATTTAAATGTTTGGAGAGATCAATTCTTTGTTGGCCTATAGATTCAATAGAAAAAGGATGGAATCTACATTACTCAATCAAAGTACATCAAGGAGATACTGAAGAAATTTGGAATAGAGAATTCTAGACTAGTTGGAACACATATGTCTACTAGACATAAGCTTTCGAAAAATGACGATTCCAAAGAGGTAGATCAAACTACATATAGATCTATGATTGGAAACCTTCAGTATGTAGTGCATACAAGACTTGATATTGCACTTGCAGTTGGTATGGTGGCAAGATTTTCTACTAATCCAAAATAAAATCATATTATAGCAATAAAAAAAATCAATGTTTAAAGGGTACTAAAGATCATGGACTGTGGTCTAAGAAAGGAGGCAACTTTGAACTGAAAGCCTTCACTAATGCTTATTAGGCTAGAAGCATTGATGACAGAAAGAGCACTAGTGGTGGAGAATTCTTTCTTGGAAAGAGGCTAGTATCTTGGACTAGAAAAAAGAAGAATTGCATCTCTTAGTCTACAATAGAAGCATGATATGTTGCAACATCAGTCAATTGTTACAATATTATGTGGTTCAAACAACTATTATCAAGTATGAAGGAAGGAATCAAAGATCCAATAGTTGTTTTCTATACCCTTATACCCTCTTCCCTCTTCTTATACCCTTTGGTTTGAAATCTTATTCTTTATGACATTCTTACACTCTCTCATCTTGATGATGCATCATGGATTATGATTTGAAACATTGATGATAAATAAATGTATACACAATCTTGGCCCAAAAATGGATTGTGAAAATCTCCTAACTACAATTTTTTTCTATGATAATACCAATGCAATTAACATTTCCAAGAACCTTGTGATGCATACCAAGACTAAACACATTGCAATAAAACACCATTTTCTAAGAGAATTGGTGTAAGACAAAGAGGTGAGATTAGAATATGTGAATACTAAGGAACAAATTTCAGAATATTCAATAAGCCATTGCATAAGGATGCATTCTTGTATATAAGAGGTAAGCTAGGGGTGATTCCCAAATCTGAAGCTCACTAAAAGGAGCTTAGTGATGGATCAACTAAGCATTTGAAGATCAGTCAAGGTTGATGCAATATTGTAAGAACAAATTGCATATGAATCAGTACTTAGGTACATGGAAAGTCCACCAAATGTTGTCTTTGACATTAAGATGTCAAAGAGTTGTTGTGTCAATATGAAATTTTTTGATTGTTTATGCTTTTGGTATAAGATCTAAAAAGGGAGAGTTTCTTGACAAAGAGAGAAACAATAATTAGAGACTGTTAGAGGGAGATCACATTGTGTTGCATCGAGGCCATTCACACACACACACACACACACACACACACACACACACACACACACACACACACACACACTTTTAGGATGTTTGAGAGTGGTTTGAACTAAGTTCTATTTGAGATTAATATTTTATATTTTGGATATTTTTAGGAAATTTTAAACTTAACCAAATTTGAGGATTCAACATTTGGCTTTTAACATGGTGACCAATGGACATATATTTGTAACCTTGATTCCTTTTCTTGTGCAAAACCATTTGAGGGTTGTTTCTTACCATTTTTTTTATGTTATGGTTAATTAGAAATGGACATGTATATTTAATCATAATAGGAACTTTTATTTTGAGCTTGAAAATAACATTTTGCTTTGGATACATAATTTTAGTATCTCCCTCTTGGGGTTTGTGGATATTAACACTGTCTTCTATGAGTATCCATGTGATCACATGATCTTTACTTCCAAGTTATTGTTTAGTGCTTAGGGATCTTTAGAAGCATTAGAAAAAGTTATGTGTGTGTAGGTGAACATGCATGTTATGTCATGTTCCCTATTTTATTGTTGCACTTGGTTACTCTAAGTTGTTGTTAAGTAACCTATATTAAGAAAAAATATTCAATGCACATTTTATCCTTTTTTCCCAATGCACATTGTAATACTCTTAACTAGGTATAATGCTTTTAATAGAGCACATCATCTTGTGGGGTCTCCCCCACCATTATCATTTACCTTAATACATCCCCATGATTATTTTTACCTTAACAAGGTCTCCATGCAAAGTATATTTATGATATACATTCTTGCTATGTTTTGAGCTTATATTGTAATATTCATTAATCATATTTGAAGTTTAAGGTTAAATTTGTTTAAGTTTGTTGAGCTATGGACACAACTAATCCACCCACCAAGTCCTATGCTTCCCTGTTTTCATTAGTGTGTACATGTTAACTTGTTACATGTGCCATCATATCTAGGATTTATAGCTTATCAAAAATATAATTTTCTATTAGTAGATGGAGTTTTCTTTTACTGTCCATGAGTCAGTTGGATCCATATTAAATATTAGTTGTAGAAAATTATCTTAACTTTTAACCTATTCTTATGATGACCTATTTTTGTTTACATATAAATTGGAGGCAAGGAATAATTGTTACATTAGGTTATTTTATAGATATGCAAGCTCTAATAAAATTTATCCATACTAAAGAGCACGAATACCTATCATATATAATTGACTTTTGAATATGAATACATTCTTGACCCTCTTTTTATTGATGGGTCGCTTTCATGGAAGACATTCTCCATGCAAAATTTGTGTTATGTGTTTTCTAATGTAATCTTTTACTTTCAAAAGTAAATAAAGATAAATCATAACACCTACTTAAGACAATCATAAGGTCACAAAATGTGTTCAAGCAATATTGTAAAATTATCAAAAACTAAAACTAAAATAAGAAATAAAGTCTCTTAAATAAGAATATAGTTTTTAAAAGTAATAATTTCTTTCATGGTTTTTGTTAATTAAAAGAAATGAAATAAGAAAGACATATTAAAAAAAAGTAAGTAAGAAAGACATAGATGCATTAGTAAATACCTATTATTATTTGATTATATCTCCTTATTAGAACATGGAACCACATTCATAGATTTTGATATTGATCACATTAAGTTTTTTTTTACATCTAGTATGTAGACAACTTGACTAAGAGCCACTCTGTCATCATTTCATAGACCAGCTAATACATGCACGACATGAATGAATTATAAATATAATATTTAAAATAGTATTAGATCAAAGCTAGAAAATGCAAAATAATTTGATGAAATGTAAACTAATCAACACTCATCAACTAGAGAACATGTGAATGACTTGAGTGCAAGAGAAAAAATAATGTTTACATTAGAACATCTTTATCAATGTTAACTAATTGAAAATTACTTTCAAACTTCACTTAGTAAACATCAATCTTGAACTTTAATTATTCTCAATACATGTCATATGTCACGCAATTAGCACATAATAAATCTTGAGTCCTTCCAAATATCAAAACATGTTCCTTTTCAATGATTCTAACAAATATATATTGTTTTGAAAATAAGGAATTAAAAAAATGAAAAAGAACTAGTGTAGTATTTAATTTGAGCCAAACCAGCTTGAATAACAAATATGAATGTCTATTTCCTAGACTAAAAGTGTTAAATGATAATAATTTGACTTAATTATTTGCAAAAACTTTTCCCCACCCCTTGTAGATTAAGATAGTAGAGTCAACAAGAATTTTGATTTTCAAATATTTTAAATATTCAATTGCTTTTTGCATAAGATAAGTGTTACCATCATTATTAATATTAATTTATATGTACCATGTCTTTCTTACCCCTTATTTCAAGACTAAGATTCAACAAGAATCTAGACTTTGAAAATGTTTACATAGTGACATTGCTATCAAGATTTAACTGTGTGATTTTGAGTCAAACACAAAATTATCTCCTCCTTAGCAATGTTTACATATTGAATTGCTTTCTTGACACCATCTATATTAGGAAGAAAAGGCAAAGAGTAGGCCCCTCTATATCTTTGAATAATTAAACTCTAGGCCAAAAAACAACATAAAATATAAGCTAAAATGACATAAACTTGTCCTAGTGAATGATTTGATTGTAAGGATTCTCTCATTGGGGATGGAGATGTCTTTCTAGCAAAGGATTTGCACCAGACGTGACAGTTTTTTGAATTAATTAATTAATTTGAAAAACTGTCACATCTGGTGCAAATCCTTTGCTATTTAGCCACGAGCATTGGGGATTAGATAAAACAATGAATCGTATTTGGTGGATCACTCATTGTTTCCTATTTGCAAGTCAATAATGAGTTTTGTTCACGTGACTCGGCTATAAACCTGTTGGTTGGGTGGTTCCTTTTAACAACACGCAATTTTTAAATCTATTATTTTTTCCTATTTTATTAAATGTCATTTGAAATGCAAGACATGTGGAGAGAATGTGCAAGTAGATGTGGCAGAGATTTCATGATGCCGATATCTAAATAAAAGTAATAAATAATAATAATCAATTGTTTCTATTCCACCATGCTCTCCTTTTCCATGACCACTTTCAAAGTAATTCGAAAGAAACTTAACATTTTGTCTCACATGTTGTGTTGCAACCAATTCAACACTTTTGTCGACTTAAATTGCCCTATGAGAAAAAATAAAATATTATGAGTAATCAAATCTATATATAATTAATTTTTCAGTTAATTAAATATGTGCATGAAATTTTGAAGTTTAACTTTCAAATACACGTACTAGCACAACCATCAGACCAAATCTAATGTTCTAAAGCATTTATCCCATGATTCGTGAGATCATCAAAGAACATTCTAAAACAATGAGCTACATAGCTCCTATCATGAACCCTATCATCACTAAGATAAAAATATACCTCCTTGATGATAATGCACTCATCTGCATCAATTCTTTCTATCCCATCCACCTCAAATTTCACATGTCTATAGGAACCTATACAAAATTTGCAACTTGATTTGAGTGACAATATTTAGCTTGAATTTCAGTTTGAGGGTAAAAAGTATAGTTTTCAGAGAAGTCTACAATTGATAGAATACATCCTATTGGGAAACAACTTTTTGATTCTTGAAACTATTTCACTTGCCATCTTACACCATGAAAATGTTGGATGTGTGGATAAATCATAGTTCTTAATTTATCCATAAACTCACCATATGAAAACTTTCTCTCCTTTACAGCTATTTAAAAAAAAAATTCTCCATTCTTTGTTCGATATATCTCATACTGAAATATATTCCACACAAGCAATGTTGAAACATCAATATTGTCTAAATTTCATATGGAAATTTCTAGAACTCTCCATAATTTATACATGTATTTTTTATGCATTGTACATTAAATTCATCTCACTCTTTAGAATTATCACATAACAAAGACTTGAAAAATTGTGTTGTGCTTCTAGGAATTACCACATCTAGCTTAAGTGTTGCCATAGCTTTTCTAAATGATTGCAAATAAAGATGAATCTCAACATGATTTCAACTACAATAAGTTTCACGTACCTTATTTATGCATACAAAACATGGGCGCAACCTCTCAAACATTCTTTGGAAAATTTTCACATTTACAAATTCTTTTTTGAAAGCTTCAAATAATTCACTTTGTGTTTTGTCTACAAAGTGTTTTGGATGTGGTATTTTCATACTCATATCTTCATCTTTGATCATCTCTTCATCTTTGATTTATATAGTGTCTCTTCTATTTGAGGAAACATGCGATTGGCTGGTCCAATATTCAACAACCTGTCTTCTAATATCTTTAGAAATTCTATCCTTTCGAGGAAGTTGACAAATATTAACCCAATTCTTTTCAATGTTCTCATCAAGAAAATTTCTCCATTTTATGTATCTTTGAACAATTCTTCTAGATAGATTGAGCATTTCAAAAATTGCTCAAACTTGTTTTTTCTATGAGAAGTCCTTTTGCATAATCATATTCATCAATGTTCTTCTTGCAACACTTAAATCAACTACTCAACTTTTATTATCAATAACATTTAATGCATCTTTCAAATTCTAAACTGTTGTTGCCTTGACATTATCTTCTAAGCTTTTCTTATTGTTCACACCTAACAACTTTAGAACATGACTCATTTCTCTTTTCCTAAATAATCTGACAAATAATTGTGCTTTACCAATCAAAGCTTTATTTTTAAAACATTCCTCACACATATGTTTTAGATGTACAACTTAATTGTTCTTTTAAGCATCATGTGTTTAGATGATTCAATTTCTCTAAATAGTGAGTCTTCATCCATCTTCAACAAATTTTCTAAACCGAAACCATATTTTTCTAATGTCTTACTACTTTCTAGAACTTCAACATGATCTTCTTCAACTTCAATCAATGGATCTTCAATTGGTGGCTCTATATTATGTTTTGTCCATCCTTTCTTTTGGTCATCTCTTACTCGATCATATCATTTTGCTCTTTTCACTTTATTCCCCATTGCAAAAAAACTTGAATAGAGAGCTTGAAATCACTTGCATGCAAAAGACTTCCAAATTCAATTACATAAATAATAGTAGATCACAGACAATTTAGAAAAATTTTTCAACTTGAGAAGCTTATTCTATTTGATTGTCTATAAGACTAGAAAATCTTAAGACAACTAGATGCATTAAAACATTGTTAAATTTAGATTAAGAAATTTATTAAATAAATTAAACAATTTCACTATTTAATAATTTTAATAGTATTCATAATATTTTAAAACACCTAAACGAATTCTAATAATTGATTTAAATCAAATTAATTAATAAATTTAAAATATTTAACATTAAATTTAAAATAAACAATAAATTTAATTAATTGATTTCAATACAAAAATAACTAAAAAAACTAATTTCCAAATTCAATAAAATTTCATAAAACTTAACTTTTTTAATACTAAAAATGCAAATGTCATTAAATATAACAATTTTAAAAATAAAAAACTTAACCTTTAAAATAAAATACTTATTTTGTTGTATAAATTGTTAAAAATTTTAGGTTACCACATGTGACCTTGTGCGGTGTACTTTTGGGTTGTACCGATCTGGCCAGATCCAGTCTTGTTAGATTAGTTTTAGCCGGATTAGATCTGGCCAAGACTGTCTATGTGTCATCTGATGTGGCACTTTCTTTAATGTTTTTTTGCAATTCTAGAGAACTTCATAATTCAAAGGCCATTTTAATCATCAAAATTAGGGTTTCAAATTAAAAAAAAAAAAAACAACTAGATAGAGCTTGTAGTCAGGATTATGCCAATATAAATTTTTTTATAGGTGACAAAATATCGATTACAATAACAGTAAAATAATGCAAGTAGGTATTTAAACATTGAAGATGATGCACATTTGGAAAAATATAAAAATTAGTAGATGGTACCAATTTCTTTTTAATAAATGATGAATTATTCTAGAGGAGAGAGTTCTCTTTGATAATATATAATATTTGTAATGGTTAACATGCATTTACTAGGGAAAAGATGGTGGGAACGAAAAACTATTAAATTATGAAAGTTCAATTTTAAATAGCTATAATAGACAAAATATACAATATTTTTGAAATTTTCATTCTTATTTATCTAGATACATATGTCATCAACAACATACTTCAAATTTAGATGGAAAAACATTTATTTGCAGTTATTTTTGTGGTGGGAACTATAACCCCTAATTTGCTGGTTTTTCAAACACTGTCAAAAAATGTCATTGAAAATTATAAAAACATACTATTTTTATGTTTTAATTTGTTTTTTTTAATAAAAAACATAAACTTCATCCTTTATACACATTTCATTATTTTACACCATCTTAAAATTGAAAACAAAAAGATGACTTTTACATCGTTGAAGTTTAAGACTTTTTTTGATGTTAATCTTTTCCTTTGTAAAAGGGTGACACATGTTTGTACTTTTACCCTTTACAAAAAAAATAATAACAAAATTTCAAAGATGGACCTCTCCTAGTGCCTCTTTCTAAGGAAATTCTTATCCAAGTCCATCACAACCCTTCATTACTTAGGCCTTCATGACAAAGCATGCTCTGGTAGCTTCTTCCAACCTGGCCATTGTTAAGACTCGTGTGACCATTCTGACAAGGAGAGGACCCTAACAACATATTTACTACATAAACCAACTTAGGTTGATTTTAATGGTTTGTGTCAGTGCATTATTTTATTTCCTGAATGCAACTAGATACCCAACAGTTGATAACTAAATAGTTTGATATGTTATTTT
This sequence comes from Cupressus sempervirens, assembly GCA_028749045.1. Classification (NCBI taxonomy): domain Eukaryota; kingdom Viridiplantae; phylum Streptophyta; class Pinopsida; order Cupressales; family Cupressaceae; genus Cupressus; species Cupressus sempervirens. Next base: position 598,936,967 of record CM053791.1, on the reverse strand, counting down.
TTAATTACACTTGATATTTCAAATGTATTGGGTCAAATCAAGTCTGTATAAGATCAAAAAACCACTTGATCAATTTCATACTCCAATTTGAAACATTTCTATCAAGCCCTATCTTAACTTGATCAATTAGGCTAAAGTGTTGTTTATAAGTGTTTGTGTTGTAGGAGTGAGATTGGTTCTTGGTATTTGGGAAAGTTAAAGTGTTGCACTTGAGTAGGTTGAATCCATCAAAAAAGTTTTTGAGTCTACAACCTTACCCTTGTTTTAGAGGAAAAGTTGCTAGGAGAGACCTAGTTGGAAAGAAGTCTAAAAGCCACAAAATTGCAGTTTGTGTGTCCACACTTTGCAAGGAGTTTTTATTCTTTGTATTTGTGATAAATCCATCATTTGAATAAGTCTAGATTGCCCTAGGACTTGAGTAATCACTTTGAGTGTTGTTGTGACTATCATGGAAGGTAGACCCTAGGAGTAAAAGGGAAACCTAGGAAAGGAAAAGTAAAATTTTGAATTAATATTGGAGTTGCATATTTAGTGATCATTGTTCAACTCAATGGTACATTTGTGCATGTTAGAATATTGACCAATATCATAGAAGTTTCTATTGTGTGCACTCTACATGAATCTGCCTAACTAATACATAGCATTGAACATTTATGATGTCTCAATCATAACTGTTGGTCAAGATCTAGGTCAGTCAAGGTTGGTAAATGCTAGGGTAGGAACAAAATCATGCTATTTGATGTAATGGAATAAGAAATACATGTTAAAGTTTCAAAAATGGTGTAAGTTTTCAAATTCACAAAAATAAAGGATTAAGAAATAAAATCAATCTATTATGCTTATAGGGTAGTTACATCAAGTTAAGACAATACCTAATGGAAAGGTTGAGTTATGATGTTGTTATGAAGTGTAAGGATTATTTAAGACAATGGTTAAATGATGTATTGAAGTCTTGGAGTTCTTTTCCCACTTGATTCTTCAATCCTCTTGATTTCAATTCATATGGATTAGGTAGGATTCATTACATTCTTAATCCCTTATGTTGTGAATTTGACAACTTACACCATTTTTGCAACTTTAACATGTATTTCTTATTCCATTACAACAAATAGCCTCTTATTACCCCTTCATACTCAAACATCAACTAAATTCTAAAGCTATACCTGAACCCATCCATTAGCCCTTGTTAGGCGCATTTGCCCATATTGGTAACCTTGAACATTTTGACATATTTTTTATCCAAACTTCATTCAAATGGCTCTAATGGCCATGGTTATTTTGGATTTCTTTTATAAAATGATAGGGATCAAGCACTCTCCCCATAAAAATGTTGAAAGCACCATTATTGCACATAATCCTATCTTTAATTGATATATTGAATATAGTGTGGTGAGTCATGTGTTCCTTCTCAAACCTAATTACATTTTTAAGGAGATTGCATTTAGATATTGACAATGTTGTCAAGCATCGTTGAATTTTTTTTGTACTTAGCAAAAAATTAAACCCAAACCATTTTAGACATCATTCAATAGGTGCAATATGATTTGAAAATGTTCCCAATACCTAAGAAACACCAAATCCTAACCTTACTCCCTTGACTAGTTTGACTATGATAGCTTACATATGTAACTCAGGTCAATAGTTTTATAATTTGGGTCATTATTACATATCACTTGATCCATAAATCTATATTTTGGATTAATTTGTTCATTCTTCTTGGTTTCATGCAATGCAGAAGGAGGCCCTAGTTCAACATGCAATATCAATTAATATGCCTAGGACATCAGGTGGAGCTGAAAAACATAACATGTTTGCATTTTTTGATATAGGTCATTAATGTAAACATGTTGCATTTTTTCAGCTACACCTATTGTCCATGCATATGGAATGTTATTACAAATACATTCTTGATTTAGAGTGGTTTAATCTTATTTTGGATGGAGGGAGAGAAATCAAAGACATATGGATGCATAAGTGGCTACTGATAAAGATTCTTCACTATTTACATTCTATTGTTGAGTTCCTTTTTTTGACAATTGCTACATTCTACATTTTGATGTTACTAAAAGTAATGTTTTGTTTTCATATGAATGCATCATGCCTTCATTCACTAAAATTGATCTTTGCTAATTGCAACCATATTGGTAACATGTTGATCATAGTCTTCTTAAAGTTGTTGTTATAATGCTAATTGATCATGATTTCATTATATTTGATTGCAGGGTACCAAGCAACAAAACTGATAAACTTATGTTGGAGTGTTTGAGTTTGATAATATTGATACTTGAGGTATGTTACTAAACTAACAATCCCTATTTTTAATTTATGATCTAATTCAAACGTTAGTGGTTTTACTATCCATGTTAAAAGCATTTTAGTTATAACTTAAATTTTTGCATCATGTCATTATTGTCTCTCACAGGCATTATTGTCATTATTGGAGATGGGGATGCTCAAAAATTGAAGTCTCAAACACAGTTTGAGCTCTTTTGTAAAATGACAGGGATCAATCACTCTCCCCATGAAAATTTTGAAAGCACCATAATTGCATGTAATCATATCTTTAATTGATATATCGAAGAATGTGTAGTGAATCATGTGTTCCTTCACAGAATGTTTGTTTCACTTACTCTTTCATAGAAATATTAGTTTTCTTTGGTAAAAAGAAATTAGCTTACAATATGTGCAAGATTTTATCATAGGTTGAATAGATACTTTCTTACTAACAAGGGCCAAGTTGGAAGAAGCTGCTAGAAGATGTTATTTCATGAAGGCATTTATTCATCCTAATTATACTCAAGTAACATTTAATTCAAATTAAATATAATTAATAATTGAGTCTAATCAAGTGCTTGAGTCTAATTTTCTATTATAAACTTTTTTAAAAAGTAAACAAAAAGGTATTTTTTGACCAAATTTATTCATTTTTATGTTTATTAGGAGTCTTCTATGTTTTGACATGCATTTGTAGGCCTTTGAAGGCATTTAGAGTGAGAATAAAAAAAAGTTGCAAAATTGACAAAAAAATTTACATCATGCAACAATTTTTGTTGCTGAGAAACTTTTGGATTTCCAAACAATTGTAAAAGTTGCTTAGCAATAAAAATTGTTGCATGACAACTTTTTTGGTCAATTTTACAACTTTTATTGATTCTCACTCTAAATGTCTACAAATACCTATCATTATGAATACTATTAAAATTATTAAATAGTGAAATTACATAATTTATTTAATAAATTTCTTAATCTAAATTTAACAATTTTTTAATGCATTTAGTTGTCTTAAGATTTTCTAGTCTTATAGACAGTCAAGTATAATAAGCTTCTAAAGTTGAAAACTTTTTCTAAATTGTATGTGATCTACTATTATTTATGTAATTGGATTTGGAAGTATTTTGCATGCAAGTGATTTCAAGCTCTCTATTCAGGTTTTTGTGCAATGGGGAATAAAGTGAAAAGAGCAAAAAGATATGATCGAGTAAGAGATGACTAGAAGAAAGGATGGATAAACCATAATACAGAACCACCAATTGAAGATCCATTGGTTGAAGTTGAAGAAGATCATGTTGAAGTCTAGAAAGTAGTAGGACATTAGGAAAATATGGTTTAGGTTTGGAAAATTTTCTGGAGATGGATGAAGACTCACTATTTAGAGAAATTGAATCATCTAAACACATGATGCTCAAAAGAACAATTAAGTTGTACATCTGAAAAATATGTGTGAGGAATGTTTTGAAAATAAATCTTTGATTGGTAAAGCACAATTATTTGTCATATTATTTAGGAAAAGAGAAATGGGTCATGTTCTAGAGTTGTTAGGTGTGATCAATAAGAAAAGCTTAGAAGATAATGTCAAGGCAACAATAGTTCAGAATTTGAAAGATGCATTAAATGCTATTGATAATAAAAGTTGAGTAGCTGATTTAAGTGTTGCACAAAGAACATTGATGACTATGATTACAAAAAAAGACTTGTCATAGAAAAAACAATTTCTAAAATGCTCAATCTATCTAGAAGAATTGTTCAAAGATACATAAAAAGGAGAAATTTGCTAGATAAGAACATTTAAAATAATTGGGTTAATATTTGTCGGCTTCCTCAAAAGGATAGAATTTCTAAAGATATTAGAAGATAGGTTGTTGAATATTAGACTAGCCAATCACATGTTTCTTCAAATACAAGAGACACTATATAAATCAAAGATGAAGAGATGAGTATGAAAATAGCAAATCCAAAACACTTTGTAGACAAAACACAAAGTGAATTATTTGAAGCTTTCAAAAAAGAATTTGTAAATGTGAAATTTTTTCAAAGAATGTTTGAGAGGTTGCACCCATGTTTTGTATGCATAAATAAGGTACATGAAACTTGTTGTTGTTGAAATCATGTTGAGTTTCATCTTTATTTGTAATCGTTTAGAAAAGCTATGGCAAGACTTAAAAGCCAGATGTGGTAATTCCTAGAAGCACAACACAATTTTTCAAGTCTTTATTATGTGATAATTCTAAAGAGTGAGATGAATTTAATGTACAATGCATAAAAAATACACATATAAATTATGGAGAGTTGCAGAAATTTAGACAATATTGATGTTTCAACATCACTTGTGTGGAATAGATTTCAGTATGAGATATATCGAACAAAGAATGGAGAAGAATTTTCAAAAATAGCTTTAAAGGAGAGAAATTTTTCATATGGTGAGTTTAGGGATAAATTAAGAACTATGATTATCCACACGTCCAACATTGTCATGGTGCAAGATGGCATGCGAAATAATTTCAAGATTCAAAAAGTTGTTTCCCAGTAGGATGTATTCTATCAATTGTAGACTTCTCTAAAAACTATACTTTTTCCCCTCGAACTGAAATTCAAGCTAAATATTATCACTTAGATCAAGTTGCAAATTTTGTATAGGTTTCGTATAGACATGTGAAATTTGAGGTGGATGGGGTAGAAAGAATTGATGTAGATGAATGCATTATCATCAAGGAGGTATATTTTTATCTTAGTGATGATAGGGTTCATGATAGGAGCTATGTAGCTTATTTTTTTAGATTGTTATTTGATGATCTCATGAATCATGGATTTAATGTTTCAAAACATTGGATTTGATCTGATGGTTGTGATGGTACGTGTATTTTAAAGTTAAACTTTAAAATTTCATGCACATACTTAATTAACTAAAAAATTAATTATATATAGATTTGATTACTCATAAATTTTTTTTTTTCATAGGGCAATTTAAGTCTACAAAAGTGTTGAATTGGCTTGCAACACAACATGTGAGACAAAATGTTAAGTTTCTTTGGAATTACTTTGAAAGTGGTCATGGAAAAGGAGAACATGGTGGAACAGAAGCATATGTAAAGCGTGCACTTCACCAAGATGAACTTTTAGGTATAATATTGTTATGTACTAATCAAATTTGGTGTATGACAATCTGTTGGATAATTCTTTGATATTTTGTTAAAATTTCTACAATTTTTTTCCTATATAGGTGCAAAGATAGAGAAAGCAAATCAAGTTTTTGAATGGTGCAAGTCTAATTTTTCTCCTCATGATACAACCTATAATAAACACTTTTTTTGGGAAGTGAAAGGTAAGCTTTCCATTTTTATTTGATATGATTACTTTTATCATTTTATTATTGACATGGATACTTTCCAATTTAATGTGTTACAGATATTGATCAATCAAATCCTTACAATTGTCAACCCATTATTGGAATTAGAAGATTGCATCAACTGATGACTATTGGACAACACAAACCTCCAGTAAATCAAGTAAGAGAAAAATCCTATTTTTGTGATGTCTGCATTCAAAACAATGCAATGGGTCAACTCAGGAATATTATGAATGGGCATGTCTCTAAATGGACGTGGAAAAACATAATCAGAAGTACCCCTTATGAAGAAGATGGCAATGACATAGAAATTTATAATCCTATCTATTCAGCTAATTATGAATGTGTTTCTGATTTAGTTGTTCCAGGTAAGTTTCTACAAACATGTTTAATTTTTATATTTAATTGTCTTCGTATTTATTTATTTACAGGTTCGATTATTTTTGCACATTTTTAGGTGACATCTTTGTTGTGTATGTGGATCCTCAAAATGTGGAAGGTGTAGATTATTATTTACTTAGATGCACACAAGAGAAAATCAAGTTGATTGCACCCTGTATAGATGATGATAATCAATCAATATCAAATTGGTTCAATTTTTATAGAACCTATCATACCTCTAATGTCAAGCATGGGATATGTCAGCATATCTATGAATAATGAATGTTGTGGTGGGTAAGAACCTACCTCGGTAGGGGGGCTACATCCTCCTCAACTATAGTTTGTGGTGGAGTTGTAGCTGCAACATGTATGTCCTCCTGCCCTTAACCACCTTGTGCCTATAATGTACCTCCAATTATAACACTCACATATGATGGCACCGTGGTAAGTGGTTGCCTAGTCAACAACTGTATAGCTCAATAGGATGAAAGTAGATCAATAGAAAAACATGTACTGATAGCCCTCAAATAGTCTACTAATGACTCCATAGAAATGTCTACTATAGATGGGATGTCAACCTCATGATACATAATATTAGTTGAAGATGATGCAACAGTGTGAGCACCTGTAGATGTAGATCATGAGTATGTCATGTATCTATGCACTTGATCAGAAAATATCTCATGCACCTAGGTAGCAATAGTAGCAATCCTCTCATACACATCTCTACATGTATTATCTATCACACTATCTCCAGCTGCATCTAACTCCAAATGTTTTGGCATCACCAAAAGGTTTGGACCAATTAATGCCCATTTATTGATGGGCGCAGGAGCATCTGGGTGTCTGAATTTATCTAAGAACCTACCACGGCCCTGTCCAACATGTTGAAGGATATTAGTCTAATCAACATCTCAATGTAGATTAAATTTTGCAAACAATTGTTTGCAAAAATATAAGGGGAACATATCCTTTTGGGACTACATGTGATGTGTAGCCAACTAGCGAGGATATATGAAAAGTGCCACCAATGGACCAATACACCTCATAGCGTAGTATCCTCTGACCTTTTTCAAAGGTCAATAATATGGGAACATGCTTTTGACACTCTACACTGACACCATTTCATCTATCTCTCTCCACCTCAAACCACCACTGACACTATGGGAAAGAACGCTATAAAATCTGTCCAAACTAACACTATCATGAGGGTTAAAACCCTCAACCATGTGCATCATACTAATCAATTCATCTCTAATTTCCATCACCTTATCCCTATGTTGTAGGGTAGGTGAAGCCTATAGACTCTGATTAATAGCATGAAGCGCACTCTATAAGTACTGAATAGTCTCATTGAATAATATCTACCTATATTGGGTACTAGTAGTGGATCTATAGGATGAACCACTATGAGGACATCAATGTATACTGGCCTCTCTAGAACCAGTACCCATAGATGATGTAATGATGAAAATTGTATAAAAAAATAAAACTAAATAGCTTATAATAGAGATCTGTGCATGTGCGCTTGCACGCGTGCACACACACACACACACACACACACACACACACACACACACACACACACACACACACACACACACACACATACACACACAGAGAGATTATTATAAAAACTAATTAAATCAAAACACACTAAATGAATCTTGCTAAACAAACATATTGTACAACATATAAAGAAATGTTAACTACACATTTTTTTCAATAATAGGTATAAATCAAACTTAGATAATAATTTTAGAGATTATTGAGTTAGAGAGTAGTTTATAGTTTAGAGAGATGGGGTTTAGGAGTTAGAGAGCAATTTGGGGTTTAGAGAGATGGGGTTTAGGTGTTAGAGAGAGATAGAGGGTTCAAAGTTTGAGATCTAGAGAGAGAGAGAGTAGGTTATAGTTGGGAGAGATGAGGTTGTGTGTGTGTGTGTGTGTGTGTGTGAGAGAGAGAGAGAGAGAGAGAGAGAGAGAGAGAGAGAGAGAGAGAGAGAGAGAGAGAGAGAGAGAGAGGATTGTGGGGTTAGAGAGTGGTTTAGGGTTTATAAAGATGGGGTTTAGGAGTTAGACAATAGTTTAGGGTTTATAGTGATGGGGTTTAGGAGTTAGAGAATAGTTTAAGATTTAAAGAGATGGGGTTTAGGGTTTAGAGAGACAGGGTTAAAGAGTGGGAGAGATGACATTGAGAGAGAGAGGGGGGGAGAGATGAAGTTATGTAAGTTTGAGAGAGAGAGAGAGAGAGAGAGAGGGGTTTAGGGATTATAAGATTAGAGAGCAGTTTAGGGTTTAAAGAGCCGTTTAGGGTTTGTAGAGATGGGGTTTAGGGGTTAAGAGAGATAGAGTGTTAAAATTTTGAGATCTAGAGAGAGAGAGAGAGAGGAGGTTAGGGTTGGGAGAGATGAGATTGTGTGTGTGTGTGTGCATGCATGTGTGTGTGTGTGTGTGTGTGTGTTAGAGAGAGAGAGAGAGAGAGAGAGAGAGAGAGAGGAGAGAGAGAGAGAGAGAGAGAGAGAGAGAGAGAGATGAAGTTATGAGAGAGAGAGAGAGAGAGAGAGAGAGAGAGAGAGTTATGTTAGGGATTATTGGGTTAGAGAGAGGGAGAGAAAGAAGTTTAAGGATTATGGTGTGAGAGAGAAGTTTAGGGTTTAGGAGTTATAGAGAGAGACAAAGGGTTACAAATTTGAGATCTAGAGAGAGAGGGTTAAATGTTTAGGGTTTAGATCAACATATTTAGATTTAAGATTCAATATAGGAGTTAGAGTTTAATTTGGTTCAATGTGAGAGTTTTAGTTCAAGTTTGATTAGTTTTAATGTTGTGATTTAAGTTCCACTTCTGAATTCAATGTTAAGGTTTCAACTAGAATTTATTTGTGTTCATGGTAAGAGGTAGATTCTGATTTAGTTCAATTTAATGGTTTTAGTTCCCAATTTATAGTAGTTTCTAAACCTTTACCTTAATTTCTAATAAAAATACGATAAAAATATTTAAAATTCTCTAATTCACATCTAACTAAATTTATATATTTAATAAAAAATTTCTATTATTTTCTAATGTTTTCTAAAGTTTCTAACTATTATAATTTTTTCTATAATTTTTTTTACTATTTTCTATAAATAATGTTTTACAATTAATCTAATTTCTCTAATAATGTCTAATCTTTACTAAATTTCAATATTTTTTGTAAACTTTATCTAATATTATAGTACTGAAAAATATAAACATATAATAATATTAAAAAAGTTAAACTCTTTAAAATAATATACATTAAAAATACACATTAAAAACCATATTTTTACCTAAGAAAACATAAAATAAAACTTAAAACATATTTAAAAAATTAAGGAAAATTGTTGACATGCTTGATCTGGTCAAATGACTCCTATAGCTCTTCCTGCTCTGCAATTCCAACAATCTCATATGGCACAAATGATCGATAGTTTTGTCTTTTTGTGGCTTATATAATTGTCCCCATTATGGTTGGATTGAATCCAGTCAGATCTAGTCTGACCGGATCCCAGTGGATATGTACATGCCACTTGGCATCTAGTTTGGACATGTGGTTTTGACCATATTCAAACCCTCTAGAAGTAGCTTGGTTAGATTCGATCTCATCGGATCAATAAAATTAGCTCTTAAGGTGACATAGATCCATGCTTTTAGCCTAAAGTATGGCTTTTATCAAAATCTTGATGCTTACTAGCTACTATTTGGATGATGCCTACCGTAGATGGCATGAAAAACTCATTGAAAAAAATCTCACTATCATCGATATTTCAACACGGCATGCCATCAAGAGCATTGCAAGGTCATCGATAAAAAATTCTTAAGCATTGATCTTTCAACTAGAACAGTTGTCGATAACAATTTCATAATTGGTGGACGTTTGATGTTTCCTACTAGTGGTCTGATGATGCCCCATTATAGAGATTGGGATGACTTTCAATGGAGTGGTCTATCGATATATCGAACACCCTAGATTACGTTGAAATTTTGATGAAATTATATCGACTATATTTTTTGACCTTTGAGTGTCAAAATATCGATCAAAGATCGTCAAAAAATATGTCAAAGTTACTATTGCTAGGATTGCATTTATTAGAAATTTTATGGGACCTATGAGGGTTCTCCTTGAGCTTTCCTTAAGAATCCACCGCATGGACTTGGTGTTCATTATAGGATTTCTTAGAAGTTATAACAGTGTTAGTAGGGGCCTTTTAGAATTTTTTACCAAATGGGAGGTTTTTCTAGCTTTATGGGTTGGTTTCTTAGAGAATGTTTCAACAAGATTATTGGGGGGTTCAAGAGGGGTAGTAAATTACAAATGAAGAAAAAGATTGTTATTTCCTATCAAGTAAACTTTAGAACTTCCTCTCCCATCATAGAGTAAGGTCTTCCTATTATAATAGCCACTCACCCATTTCCAAAAATCATTTCTTGATAGAGGCTCATGTTTCATTAATTCCATCGATGGATAAGGAAAGGTTATGTTTCCTATGTTATAATTTAACTTCTTTGTTGTAATTTAACTTCTTTATTTTTTATATTATACAAAACCAAAACTTACATCTTTTAGAAATGTTTGTTACACAACATCATTAATAAAAGGAAAACATTCCCTTATTTTAAATGTGTTGATTGTAATATGCAATTTAAAGACAAATAATGCATAATAAATAATTCAATATGGTTTCCTAAACCAAGGTTAAGTACAATTTTATTTTATGTTGAAAGTAATATTCTTTATGCAATAGTCTCATGATTCTTAATCAACGCGACTAGATCCTATAGAAGTAAATAAAAAACAAAGACATTACTATAATATTGAACGAATCATGCACATGATCATATTGAATTTAGAATTAGAGTAAAAAAATCAATTTTTTTTTTCCATCATGAGATTTATTCTAAGTGGTGTTTATGAAATTCATATCATATGGATCTAGCACTATCAAGGATCTAGCCTTAAAATAAACCCACTTAGTAATGTATCTAGCCACTTAGTAAAATAAACCCAACACTATCAAGGATCTAGCATCCTCTACCTTAGCCACACTCTCACCTTCCTCTTATGACCAACCAACACTCAAAACCACACCAATGTAGTCAATATTCCAAATAACTTGATAAATGAATGAACATTAATTTGCATATCAATGTACATGACACCTTATCATATGTACATGTAATTGAGAAACTAAATCATTAGTAATGACATTGTAAAATCCAAAGATTCAAATGCATCATCAACCTAACATTATCAAGGTACTTATACAATATTCACTCATCTTTATGCATATATACCCACGTAGTAATCAACATTAAAATATGTCAAGATCATAGTGAATCCTTAAAATAAACCACCATCATCATCACGTTTCAATTTATCATGTAAGTACAATGAAAGCTAAATAGGGTACCATTGTCAATTGTGCCACAATAAAACATTGACTAGGAAACACATGAAGACTAAAAAACATAATCTCCTAGTCAATTGTGTCATAACTTACTGACTAAAGTTTGAGTCAAACAACATATTGACTAGAAGTATATGTCAAACATTTGACATTAGAATAAAAATACACATAGAAGATAGTTGAGGTTCACTAGCCAAGTTGACCAAGTCAAAGAGTGTAAGAGACTTCTTGCAAAGTAGAAGTTTCCTAAGGTGGGTCATGATAGTGATTTTGGAAATCTTGTATGTCTTCACAACATAAGATCCACTAATTTATCATTTGGTTTCAAGTTATAGGTTCTACAAGCTTCTGTCTATGAGAATTACAACTATTCTTGACTTTTCTCCATCTTAGTATCATCCTTTGAATCTTGAAGGTTCATTCTTTCTAACTATTTTATAGTCACATAAGATGCCAATTGGCAATTGTGATCATAATTTATGTTTCCCTTTGTTCACAACTTTTTTGGTGTTCATTATATGTTTCTCTGGCATCTTTAGTTCTTCATCATTGGGGATTCTCTTCTTGCAAAAATTACTCACTCCTCTTTAGGCTTTAAGTTTATATCTAGTGACTCGTCTATTAACATCTATAAAAAATTTAGTTTCACATTTAAGAATGCATTCTTTTTTCATGAGGAAATGGTTATAGACAGTTTGTGGAAGGATGTCCAATATGTCTCAGACATAAATTTTTCTTTACAAAAAATTACCATCATGGTTTATGGAGATTCATTTAATAAAGCCAATGCTCACATTTAAGGATATTAGTCTAACCAACATCTCAATGTAGATGAAATTCTGCAAACAATTGTTTGCAAAAATATAAGGGGAACTCATCCTTTTGGGACTACATGTGATGTGTAGCCAACTAGCGAGGATATATGAAAAGTGCCACCAATGGACCAGTACACCTCATAGCACAGTATCCTCTGACCTATTTCAAAGGTCAATAATATGGGAACATTCTTTTGACACTCTACACTGACACCATTTCATCTATCTCCCTCCACCTCAAACCACCACTAACACTATGGGAAAGAATGCTATAAAATCTGTCCAAACTAACACTATCATAAGGGTTAAAACCCTCAACCATGTGCATCATACTAATCAATTCATCTCTAATTGCTGTCACCTTATCCCTATGTTGTAGGGTAGGTGAAGCCTATAGACTCTGATCAATAGCATGAAGTGCAGTCTATAAGCATTGAATAGTCTCATTGAATAATATCTACCTATCTTGGGTACTAGTAGTGGATCTATGGGATGAACCACTATGAGGACAATGATGTATATTGGCCTCTCTAGAACCAGTACCCATAGATGATGTAATGATGAAACTTGTATAAACAAATAAAACTAGATAGCTTATAATAGAGATCTGTGCATGTGCGCGTGCATGCGCGCGCGCGAACATACACACACACACAGATTATTATAAAAACTAATTAAATCAAAACACACTAAATGAATCTTGCTAAAAAAATATATTGTACAACATATAAAGAAATGTTAACTACATTACATTTTTTTCAATAATAGGTATAAATGAAACTTAGATAATAATTTTAGAAATTATTGGGTTAGAGAGTAGTTTACAGTTTAGAGAGATGGGATTTAGGAGTTAGAGAGCAATTTGGGGTTTAGAGAGATGGGGTTTAGGTGTTAGAGAGAGATAGAGGGTTCAAAGTTTGAGATCTAGAGAGAGAGAGAGTAGGTTATAGTTGGGAGAGATGAGGTTGTGTGTGTGTGTGTGTGTGAGAGAGAGAGAGAGAGAGAGAGAGAGAGAGAGAGAGAAGGGATTGTGGGGTTAGAGAGTAGTTTAGGGTTTATAAAGATGGGGTTTAGGAGTTAGACAACAGTTTAGGGTTTATAGTGATGGGGTTTAGGAGTTAGAGAGTAGTTTAAGATTTAGAGAGATGAGATTTAGGGGTTAGATAGATGAGGTTATGTGTGTGTGAGAGAGAGAGAGATATGAATTTATGTAAGAGAGAGAGGGAGATGAGATGGGAGAGATGAAGTTATGATAGGGATTATAAGGTTAGACAATAGTTTAGGGTTTAGAGAGATATATAGAGTTTGCGAGTTAGAGAGAGGTAGAGGGTTAAAAGTTTAAGATCTAGAGAGAGACATGAGTTTAGGGTTCAGAGAGATGAAGTTATGTAAGTTTATATCTAGTGACTCGTCTATTAACATCTATAAAAAATTTAGTTTCAGATTTAAGAATGCATTCTTTTTTCATGAGGAAATGGTTATAGACAGTTTGTAGAAGGATGTCCAATATGTCTCAGACATAAATTTTTCTTTACAAACAATTACCATCATGGTTTATGGAGATTCATTTAATAAAGCAATTTCTCACATTTAAGAATGCATTCTCTTCTCATGAGGAAATATTTATAGACAATTTGGAGAAGGATGTCCAATGTCTCAGACATAAATTTTTCTTTACAAACAATTACCATCATGGTTTATGGAGATTCATTTAATTAAGCTAATGCTCTCCCTTGCTCGTGTTAAGGATTTTAGTGTAGAAGATGACCTACTTTGGTTTATGATTGGGGTTGGCATCATGTCAACCTTAACAAACTATTTATTCATATGTTCTTCTTATAGATGGAGGTAGTATCTATCTCTCTTAGGAAACTATGGGATCTTTAAGAAGTCAGTAATATGCTCTTGCAATGTAATAATAAATTGAATTTATTATTAATGAATTCAATCAATTTAATCATTTCTATAAATTTCTTATTTTATATTAATGAATTATGGGGCTCATCTATAGTTTTTATTGAAGGGACAATCCCAAACTACATGCATTCATATTTAGGGGTATAAAATGGACAAAAATAGGTAAAATATTGCCTAAATAAGGGGAGGGGGGATTTCTTAGGTAGGGGGTGGGAGTTTAGATAGGAAGATGGTGGAGGGTGTTCCTAGGTACTAGAGGGGGCTAACAAAGAAGGTGCTTGGCACACTATTTTTTGAAAATAGAAGGATTCTTTTATATGTTACAAACACGTGCTATGATTTAAGTTCACTAGATGAAATAGCTATGTATTTGCTTCTTTACCTTAAAAATATTATAATATTATTTATATGTAATAATATCATATACTATTTATAATAAGAAATATATAATTGTTGAAAAAAAATTACATTTTTAAATATTTAACTAAACATAAAAAATAGTCTAAATCAATATTAAATTTAAAATTGAAATTTTAATATTTGTATTTTACTAACACTATCTTGTGAATTATTAGATTTATTAATCAAACCTTTATATTTGTTAGTACAATAGCCTCTCCTCTCATCTTAGAAAGGAAACTAAACCCTATTTATCAAATTTGAATATCTAGAATTTCTTTTTCAAACTTAAATAGTAAATGCAAATCATAAGGTTTAATTTCTTATAATAAAACCACATAATTTGATGTGTTTATTGATTTTTCATTCTTTCATAGTGTTATAGTGGATGGATTCAACGTCATACACTAAACTTCTTCATTCGAAGACTCAAAACAATGAAAGCAACATAAGAGTATGTGGTTCCAAACAAATTTTGGTTTTCGCACGAACGAATGTACTTTTCTATGTAGATAAAAATAGTGTCCATAGTTGCCACGATGGTTGTAAATACCCATATATATTTGGTCTTTGAAACATAAAAGATGTACTAACAATTCAACACATTCAATTAATATGGGCACTTTAATTCATGTGGCTATCATCCATTCAAACTGTACAGTTGACCAATTTTCAAAAGATTGAAAATATCATGAATTTTTCCTAAAAATTTTAGTGTTTGATCTTCATGATCTACATAGTTTGTAGTGGTACCAAGCTTAACTTTAGTACAACCTATCATCCTTAGACAGGTGGTCAAATAGAGAGATTTAACCAGATACTAGAGGATATGTTATAGATGTATGTAATGGACCACTAATCCAAGTGGGAAGATTACCTACACCTTGCTGAATTTTCCTACAACAATGGGCATCACACTTCCATAGGCATGCCACCCTATCAATCCTTGTATGGTAGGCCTTGTAGGACACCACTAAGCTAGGATAGGATTGAAGACATGATATCTATAGGGCCGTAGTTAGTCATGGACATGGAGTAGCAGGTGGTATTGATTAGACAGTGCCTTAGAGAAGCCCAAGATAGACAGAAGAAATATGTAGATGCAAAGAGGGTGGATAGAGAGTATATGGTTTGTGAGAGAGTATTTCTGAGAGTGTGACCACATAAGAGCCTAATCCATTTTGAAAAAGGCTCTAAGTTAGCACCTCACTTTGTGGGTCCCTTTGAGATTTTTGAGCAAATAGGACCAGTTGCTTATCATTTAGCCCTGCCACCTAGCCTGTTACACATTCATGGTGTATTTCATGTATTTGTATTAAGGAAGTATATTTATGATAAGTTTCACATCATAGATTGGAATTCTTTGTAGGTGGAGTCAGATAGACATATAGCATTGGAGCCCATTCACATCTTGGCTCGATGAACCCTCACACTTCGAGGCAGAGAGCTAGACCAGGTTAGGGTCCAATGGGATTGTTATGATGAGGTCATGGCTTCATGGGAGGATGCAGTTTAGATGAAGACTTAGTACCCATACCTTTTTGATGAACTTCAGAAGGAAGTTCATGCCTAGGGGGGAGGATGTGAGGCCTCACCTTGACCCGTCATAGCATAGACTTTTTATTTACATCTTGTTATTCAAGACTTTGATATTTTGACAATTATTCGAGAATTAGATGGACAATGGATTTGTTTTATTCTTTGATTTTGATACTGTAGTAGTGTTTTACATTATGATATGCACTAAGAACCTCATATTGTGTATGAAATGATTGAACACATATAGATGCAGTTTTATGACATGAATTTATTAGATTTTTATGTGATAAAAAAAGTTTATTTGATTATGATGATTTATGATATCTAGATAAATGTTAATTTGATTATGATGACTCATGATATGCAGATAAATGTTAATTTGATTATGATGACTTATGATATGCAGATGTTGATATTCTCACATTTCAAACTAACTATTTAAAATGACTAGGGAGGAAATTGAATTTGAATTATGAAATTATATGCATTTATGATATATGTATTTTATATGACCTCCTTGGACTATTGATGCTTCAGTTTAATGTGTTGGAAGTGGAACCATGGAAATTCTTGGCGGAAACAAGTTCCAAACCTTGTGAACATAGTTTAACCAAGACGAATCTTTGGAAGATTCAAAAGCTTCATTGTAAAAATATTTTTCTTCATAAATGTAAGGTTGCTTGCTTGTGGAAATGATTAATCATAGAGATGCATTAGGAGCATGTCATGGTAATGTGATTATATTTTTATGTGTCACTTGACACTTGTGAACTTTGTGTGTAATTGACATGTCATGTACGGTTTTGATCATGGTGGTAATTTACCCTAAAATTAATTACCCTATTAATGAGTAAGTAAACCCACTTAACAAGGGGTAGGATGGGTCACAATCAAAGGAAATTCGAATTTGAACTTGGTTAGAGTTTTTGAGGGGTCATTAGGTGGTCCCAAGATGTCTTTTATGCTAAAATAAGTTACCCATATGATAGTATATCAAGTTAGAAACTTAATTTTGACCATGTGAGTGCCTAGATAGCCTAGGGGCCCCCTTTACCCATGCATTCTTCCATCAATTCGAATTTGGAGTTGTTACATGTGTTTTCTCCCATGTTTCCACTAAGTCAAAAATGGAAAATTTACAGGAGACAAGTTTGTAAGAGGAAGTGGATAGTTGTCCTAGCTAAAATAGTTAGTGGGAGGGCCTTATTAGAGAGTCTTGGAAAAATTAGTGGGTTGTTCACCCACTCTCTAAGTTTAGAGATAGTTAGGTTTTGGAGGGAGATTGAGGGAGCTCTACTACAACTATCATTGCCTAAACTTGGAGCAAGCTTGGTATCTCAAAACATGCTTCTTTTCTTTCTTTCTTTTAGCATGGCAAAATAAATTTGCAAGTGTGGAGGATTTTTCAATGGAGCATTCATTGTATTGTGAAACTTGCATTGTGGACTTTGGCATTGTGTTGTGGAAATGTGAATGTGCTATGTGTTCTTGAAGATTTTCTTTGGGTTTTATTTTCTTCTTGGTTTTCTTGTTTGAATGTGAGTGTTGAATGTGTTCATGGGTGTGAAGGCTTCACTCACCCTTGGGAGGGAAGAGGAGCCTTGGGTGAAGGGCTTAGTTGGGCTCAACATTGCAATTGAGAGAGTTACCTCATGATGAGGAATTGTTTTATTTCATGGAGTATGGGCTCCATTGAAGCTATATACCTTTTTTTTTTGGGAGATACAAGGAGTTTTATGTGAATAAGGAGGAGATATTTATGATGGCCTTGAGAGGCAAAATGCAATTGCAATATGATGTTTATGCTTAGTTATGGCATCTCCTCTTTGAAGAGTCCACCTTCACCCAATGGGAGATGATTCCAATGGTGAATCATAGTATAGGCATGGGAGGGAGTTAATTTGTGTCTTGTGATGTGCTCATGCAATGGCAAGTGATGTTATGTGTTTGACCCATTTGGATCTTGTTTCCCCTGCTCGGTGGGTGGCGTCATAGAAGCCTAGGATGGGAAGTGAGTCTCCATGGTTCCTAGTTTGTGTGTTATGTGAAGGTTTTGTGGAGGTACATCCCTTGAAGGTATTAGGGTTTCATCCTTGATAAAGTAGAAAAGATCCAAGTGTGTAAAGAAAGATCAATGTTCATGTCATCCTAAATATGTTGTGATTTTTTAAGTCTCTATTGTTATTTCAATGTGATGTAAAGTAAAAATTTCAGACTATTGTATTTAGTTAAAAGGTGTAAGGATTGATTGGGAAGTTTTCTTTTAAGAAGTATTCATTGTAAGTCCTTACATTGGGTGGTTGATGTAATATGGAAAATCATGTAATGGAAACAATACTCACAATTCCTTAGTGTGACTATTCTATAGTAGTTGCAAATTTTCTTGTAATGGATGATTTGATTTAATACATAAGTGGTTGTAGAAAAAATGAATATGTTTTGCATTCATTTTAAAGAAAGGGAGATATCTTAATCTATTTCATGTGCATGGAAAATCAGTCCTTTAGGCCTTCCAAGTCCTAGTAAATTCATAGGTTAGGAATCACCAATACATCCTCATAACAAATGCATTAAAAATACCATGGTAGAGCAAGAGGAAAATGGTTTGAAAAAAAAAGAATACATAATGCAAAATCCATAAGAGGCCATGCCTATAGGTTCCTATTAGCCCTTTGGAAAATGTATGGGAAATGAATTTAATTCCCTCCCCTAGAATATAGAGTAATATTTTAATCAAGAGAATATACCTAGAATCATGAGCTTCGAGGATTAATAAAATAATGGATGTACTAAAAGTAAAACTCAATAATAATTATGTTCTTCTCCCTAAATTGCTTGTAATAAAAGATTCAAATAAATCCCCACACAAATTCTGTGACCTTTGGGTCATCCTCTTAGAAAACAACATAAAATATATATTTAATATGGTGATGTCAAGTCAAAAGGTTATTAAACCTAGATACCCAATTTAAAAAGAAAAGAAAGACTAGGGAGTACCCTAAGGAAGCCCCATACATTAACCACAAAAAATAAATAGAGAAAGAATATCCAAAATAAGAAAAACATAATTCATACTTGACTTTGACCTAGGCAGCCTTTCCCCAACATTGGATAAAGTGAAAGTTTAAAAAAACATGGAACAATGGGCCCCCACCTCTCCTCAATGCCTACACCACTATTCAAGTATTGGGAAATGCATGGGAGTTAAACATACCCCTGTCTTGATGTGGGCTGCCCATCTAGGTGCCTTCACCTTTGGTTAAAACAAAAGTTCCTTGGGCCCATGCAAAAATGATAATAATGGCTCCTTTTGGCCTTTTTTTGACATGAGAAAAGACCATGTTTAGGTGCCTAGTGTTGGAATGTTCAAAATGGGAAGAGTACTTTTGAGAAGGGGGGTGAATGAAAAGTAACTAGTTTTTATCCTTTTAAAACCTTTTCTACACATAACTGAAAGTAAATTGCATGCATATAAACATTTAAAAAAATACGAAATAGAAGTATGCATCAACACATGACACCAAGAATTTGGTAATCTAGAAACCCTCTAGGAATAAGAAGGTAAAACTGGGATGGGGATGATACCCACAAAAACCATTGCAGCAATAATTGTTTGACCACTTCTGATGGTTTGCCCTGTGAAGGGCCTGCCCTGTTAAAGGCTTTACACTGTGTCAATAGTGACCTGGTTAGAGGATTTACAAACACTTTACATGAAGTGTCACCTTGTTAAAGGATTTAGTCACCTCTTCAAAGGATCTACAAAATAGCTATTAACCTAACCTATCAACATAGGGTTTTCACTATATAATACAATGGCTAGAAAGTATTAGAAACCTTTGACCTGATTGCTTACAATGTTCAATTGCTGATTTTAGGCACTTGATCTTCTCATTCTAATCTTGATCCTCTGAGATCTGATATC
Source organism: Cupressus sempervirens (assembly GCA_028749045.1). Lineage (NCBI taxonomy): Eukaryota > Viridiplantae > Streptophyta > Pinopsida > Cupressales > Cupressaceae > Cupressus > Cupressus sempervirens. The sequence continues at coordinate 598,916,942 of CM053791.1, read as the reverse complement.
TAATCGTGTCCCTTGTATAGTTTTGATCAACTGGATATGCAATTGCTACTCTATTCCTATAAGTCCTTCATACTTCACACTAAATTTTGTTATAATTTACCCATACACTATTCTCTTCCACACATACAATGGAGTTCTCATCCTCCTTTTAAAGATTGTGAAGACTTAGGGTTAGGTATGAATCTATGATCCATATTGAATCTTGAATTCCTGCTCATTCCTTGCATTTTTCTCATTAGTTGCATGCCTTCTCCATTTTTTTGATTGGTTGCATGTTGATTGCATAGGAAATGTAAAAGATTCATCCTTATCCTTATTATCCTTCAAAATCTTGTTATATTGATTCTAAAAATGGTTTACATCTGAGTTCTTGAGGGTAGAAACTCATATGCTGATTCTATGTTACTCGACACATACTGGACTATTGGTACTTGGCACATATACTATCCTAGTTTACTTGGCATCTATTGCATTTTGTCTAGCTTGGAACATGTATGATTCTAGCTCACTCGACATCTATTTCTTACTTGGCACCTGTTGAAATTCTAGATCAACACATACTATGTTTCGGCATACATAGTGTACTTGACATGTATAGTGAAATTGGTTAAGTGTGTTGACACTCGAATGTCAAAACCATTCTGAGACCAACAATCTCCCCCTTTGACATGAGTATCAAAAACACTTAACTATGCATTATTGAACTAACCTTATGAGTACATTTTTCATTCTGCTTGGCATATATGCAAAATTTCAAAATTTGTTCAAAATTCTGTAAGAAATAATATACCTTATAACTCCCCCTGAGCTGATTGTACATTATTCATTCTTGAAACCAATTCTCTGTGCTGATGTGCTTGATATTCTTTGTCTTTTTCCCTGTACCTATGTTCTATATTTGATCTATTAGAGCTATGGAATTCTTGCATTTTTTATTAGATCTTATATGTAATAGAGCTATCTTCCATATGATTGCCAAAATTTTGTATCTCCCCCTTTTGGCTATCTACAAAATTTTCTTAATGAAAGAATGTAATCAAAATTTATAGTATTCTTCCCCTTAGTTATATCTTCATCAAAATATTATATCTCCCTTATATCTCCCCTAAAACATATATCTCCCCCTTTTTGACACAAATGTCAAAGGGTTTTAAGGAGTAATACAATACTTAGCCAAAAAGTTACTATTTACCTCCATTATTATTTTCAGAGCTGCATCCCAATTCTCCAAAGCAATGTCTAGTTATTTGTGCTACATGGCAGTCTTTCTAGCAAGGTGTACAAGTCCATCAAGTGTAGAAATATTAGGATCTTTCTTTAAAACTATTTCTATGTATACTTGCTCCTTGTGGAGGATTTTGAAATGTGGGGTGGATTTACATCAATTTAGCCTTTATATTGGCTTCCTCTACTGTGAGTACAACTAACTCCCTTTGAGTGTGAAGCAATTGTGCAAAATGCTTCTCACTTTGAGCTGGATCCCTCAGCAGTTGCATGCTAGAAATCTTTAAATTTCTTTCTAAGCTCAATATTCTTTCATAACCTATTCAAGTGCTATACCACTTGATATTCTTTCATTTACCTTCCATTGAAATTTTCTTTCTGACCATTCTATGAGTTTAGCGTTAGTATCCTAGTCTTCATTGATCACTTGGTCACTATATCTGATAGTTGCTCCATTATGGGCTTTGATTCATCTAGTGACTATGAGCTGAAGGCATCCATGAAGATGTCCTTAAATCCATTCAATGCTTGCTTGCATTTATACTCTTTTCTGAGTATCTCCTACCTTTTTCTCCTATCCAGTGCAATTTGCATCTCACTTATCTTCTCAATGGTTATGGTCTTGGAGTCATAACACTAGTAAATTTAGGCTTAAATTTTGAGGCAAAAAGGTCAAAATTTTGACAAGAGTAGGTCGATAAGGTGACCAAGCTTGCTGTCGATCTTTTTTGGTCATTTTTTTGCCACATACATTCTGTGTCAAAATTTTGACTACATAAAGGTGGACTTACCAACGCGAATTTTGTCGATTTCCCTCGTCTAAGCTGAACTGGTATTTCCTCATTTGCCAGCGATGCTCGTCAAAATTTTGATGTAAACCTTCATAATTTTGCGTCGAAATTGCGACAAAAGCAATTTACATTTCTCGACCGGTGTCATACAAGTGATGCCAAAGTGGGCCAATTTTGCGTCAAAATTTTGACCAAAATATTGCATTTGCATCGAAAGTACGATGAAAGCAATTGACATTTCTCCGTCGATGCCATACAAGCGATGCCGAAGTGGACCAGTTTTGTGTCAAAATTTTGACCAAAATATTGCATTTGTGTCAAAATTGAGACCAAGATATGTAGAAATTTCAACGAGCTATCCCATTTATTGTAAAACCTTTGCTCTCATAGGAGCCTTCTAAACTGCACAAAACTTGATTCTAAAGCTTCATTGCTCGATGCATGAGAGTCAGGGTATCATGCACATTTCTACCTCCACACCATTGTTTCGTTCATCAAATGATTTATTTCATACAAAAAAATGGGAAGGAGGAAGAAATGTGCACGATATCCTGAGTCTCCACCAAGAAATTATGCTTTACAACTCAAATTTTGTGCAGTTTAAAAGGCTCCTATGAGAGCAAAGCCTTTGCAATAATTGGCACAGCACGTCCAAATTTTGGTTCCTGCAGGGAAGAATAAAATTAGGAAAGAATTATTTATTAGGAATGAAAGCCAATAATTTCATCTATTTTTCAAACAGATAAATGTGACAAAAAAATGTACGTTCCCAATCACATCATCATAAGAGCGCATATATAACTATAACTATGTCTAAAACCAACATAATTTACAAATATCCACAATTCAAATATTATCCTTTGATGTTTTCTTTAATGCAAAGTTTTAAGTCAACTATGTTATTACCTTGGATGTAATACCAAACTGTCATTAGGCTAAAGACTGCAGCAAGACTTACGATTTACAAATGCAAGGAGAACTACCCAACCAAAGTAGAAAATGACATGAGAAGTTAACAATCTATCAATTAACAATCTAGATGAAATATTTCTAGCAATTGAACTGTACATTATAGAAATAAAAAATTGCCTTAAAATTGACACCTCACTAGTTGTTCATTTGCATCCGTAATGGCTTCACAAAAGTTGAAAGCTTACGATTTTTCAAGAACACAAAAGGCACTCATAGTTCAGCTGCATCAATAAAACTAAAGTAGTTTAGTTGCATGGTGAGGGCAAGAGACTGTCAATATCGATTGTGGAGTTACAGATAGGTAAGCGATAAACATAAAAAGGTAGTACAAGATTTTAATAGCAATTGTGACCTTCACAGTTTTTCTTAGTAGTTTTGGGTCATTAAATTGGATAGAAAATTGATAGTAAAATGTGAAAGAGAACACACATAATGTCACATCAAAATAAGTTTGCATCCTACATATGAGTATGCATCAAAACTGAATTTTTACCTCCTCAATCTATCTGTATCAATAAAGAAATAAGACATTTTTGTAATAAAAAATTCTTGAACCCTATTCGACTATAATCTTTCAAACCTGCAAAATAAAAAAAAAGCCATAAGAACTAAAGGATTTATTTCTAACAAATCATCACAGATGCTTTATATATACCTTAGGACATGATACAAGCTTTTTCATAAGCAACACTAAACATTCCAATTTTTTTCTTGTTTACTAGAGTGATGATAAACTATATGCAAAGTAGAAATAATGCAGCATAATAGAAGATTAGTATCCACAATTTTTAATACTGAAAATTATAAAGAATGTAATACTCACAAGTGTCACTTCCTAAGAGAATGCAACCCAAGTTTATCATGATCTTTACAACATTCATTGCATTGGGAATATCCTACTTATTTGCAAACACCAGTAACACTACATCTTGTAGTTCATCTTGCAAGAACAAGAAACTTAAATGATAAATTTTTTTTTTTTATGGATAACATGAAAATAATTGTTAAAAGAATGAGGCCAATTTTACACATAATAACCAAAGTTTTCATGAGAAAGACATGAAATCTTCTTGATCCATTTTCCAATTGTGTTTATACGATCCTAAAAATTCACTTTGATAGTTCTGACTAATTATTGTTGGAAGGATTTTATTTGCTTCATCAAATGAGTGTATATTGTAGTCTTGGCTTCTTGTATTTTTCAAGATGGTATCATTACTCGTCTAGTATTGTTCAATCTGAAAGGATGATATTGATATGTTGCTTTTCTATAACAGCCAAAACAAGGGGTTGTTAACCTTTACACAAACAAGGGATGAAAGCATAAACATAGGGCATCAACAACACAAAAAAATAAACCTTTTCCTATGCACTTGGAAAAAAGTCTAAGCAACGCTATTGTTAGGATTGCAACAAAGGAAACCCCACTACAACCTGTCAACAATGCCCAAGAGTGATTATTTAAGAGTCAGCATTATCAGTAGAATTTTGTTCAAAACAGAAGTGGGAGCAGTAACTTCAACAACATAGGCCACAAAGCTAGCAGGCATCGCACCTGAAATACAGTCTAACATCCAAAATTGTGACAAGAATGGAAGCGATAGAAGTCTAGCTCAGACCAACAGCATGACAAGCATCAATATAATCAAAAAAAGTTTCTTCTTCATTAGAAAAAAATTCCTCAAAAGGAAAATCTAAAATAGAATCAGAAGCTCTAATTGTCAAATGGTCATTTTTCATGGCCCTCCATCAAGTGACAACACCTATCCAACACAAAATGGCAATCATTAGGCATGTATCCTATAGAGATTCAATCTCTACAACAAAATGGAAAACCCTCATATTCAATGCTTCACCCATGGCCTCTCATCAACCATGATTGAAGTGGAGAGATCTCTATTTCAACTAGAATACAAACATAGAATAGCCCAAAATTGTACTAGATCCATCCAATTTTAGGAACTAGCAAAGGGAATTTCCAATGGCCTCGAGAAAAAAAACTCACAAAAGTGAAATGAAGATGAGGAAGGAAAACCCAAACATAACTCACACAGGTATAGCTCAATGTCACCAAACATTAGGGACTTCAAAGAATTAGTCACCCAACGGTGTAAATCTTAGAGGCACTAGAGACTCGAAGAATTTATAGACCATACTTCTACACTGATAAAAGTCCATGTTATCATCACAAAATAGGAAAAACTTTGCATAAGACTTGACAGCCCAAGCATAGCTCCTTCAACCAAAATTTGACAAACAATTATCTAAAGCATTCAGTGGGTCTAGAACCACCAACAAGAGCAAATATCCTAGCACCTAGAAGCATAGCTTAGCACTACACCAGGAGAGTCAAACCCCAACAAAAACCATCCAATGGATCTCTTTTGATGGGGTGTGTTACAAGTTATTAAGTTCCCCTCTTTCTCTAGAGTGGAAAACATCATGAATTTTGAGTTCAGATCTACGTTATGTAATACTACTTTACTCATGTTTAGAGACCCTTACAATATATTCAGAGATACTTATTATATCTACTCTATAATAAATGGTAGTGTAATAGCATACTAGCATCAGAGTTCATAACCCACATCAAAAGTGGTTAGTTACATAAGAAGCATCGAACATGGGACATGAGAAACAAATTTAGATTGATTTGTCCTCTATTATCAGAGGATCATAGTAAGGCACAACACAAATTCTCAAATATAAATAATAGTCAACTGTCATTTTACTTAGATCCCTATGAATATGTAGCACTGAAATACAATATACATTGGAGTTAGGAATTTGGTTGACAACCAAAATCAATTGAATTGAAATAAGAAACTTCACCAAAGAATCAACTAAATATGTAATTTTAAGCATATTTTGCTACACAAAATATTACGACTTCTTCCTTCTTGACCTTAAACTCATGACATTTTCTAGTTTTATGGGGGGAAACACGATCTCTCCAACTGTTAGTTCTAAATGGCTTCCACCTTAGGTGCATAGAGTCTTTGAACTAGATAGATAAAATACACAACCATGCTGAAGACCATGGAAATAGAGGATAACATGGAAAATACCAAACAACAAGTTGGATGATGATGAAGACTACAGTGAAGGTAGAAGATCCCAGACATCATTAATTAATACCAAACTACCAAATGGAGTATACAAACTTGAAAAGATAAGACACACCTTACAACTAAATGAAACTCTAGAAGCTACCATCAAATGGCATGACATTGAATCATTACCAATAAATGAATACAACATAAAGAAGCTACTAGATATGGTATTTCTATTCATTTTTCAAACGAAAGAGTGCAGTAGGTATGCAACCACGGCTAAGGAAAGTGCAATTTCACACCATTTTCCATGTTGGTGTTGAGATACAGACCCGTGCAATCCAATCTCCCAAGGAATAGACAGCACCATGTATTGCCATCTTTGCCAGAATAGGATTTTTCATAAAGCGATGTTAGAATAGTTACTAAAAAGGTCATAAATTATGTTGTTATAGTAAAAGAATACTTTAACTTAAGAAAAAAAACTATACAATATTAAAACATGATATGTGCTTTAAAAACTAAAAAGGTACTTGTAACGAAGAACTTCATTTCGACTTGCTAATTGGTTGTCACTATTAACTATAAGCTTATCTTTAAAGTTTGAGCTTCACTTGGTTTCAAGAATAGTTAAATATTCACTACTTAATAGGGCCAACCACGTGAAGGTGGAACCTCATTTGGCCCCTCCCCCCCCCCCCCCCCCCCCCCCCTCCAACATCACTCTAAATTCCCTATTAACATTTAATAACATTCAATTCATCCATTTTTGAAATATAACATTCAATCATTATAATCACATGATAACATTCATTAACATGTAAAATTCATAAACACACAACATTCATGAATAATTCATTAACACCCAATATTAATGAATAATATTCATTAACACAATATTCAAGAGTAAGTCATTCATGAATAATCATATCTTTTTTGCTTTCTTGCCATTTCTTTTTTCATAAAATTTCTAAGAGGAATATCAATGTCCTCATCATCCCCATTAACATTTAATAACATTCAATTCATCCATTTTTGAAATATAACACTCAATCATTATAATCACATGATAACATTCATTAACACATAAAATTCATAAACACACAACATTCGTGAATAATTCATTAACACGCAACATTCAAGAGTAAGTCATTCCTAAATAATTCATTAACACCCAACATTAATGAATAATATTCATTAACACAATATTCAAGAGTAAGTCATTCATGAATAATCATTTCTTTTTTGCTCTCTTTCCATTTCTTTTTTTCATAAAATTTCTAAGAGGAATATCAATGTCCTCATCATCCCCCTCCTCTACTAGTTCTAACACATGTCTCCTCCTCATCTGTTCAGGAACATCATGAGGCTGCTGCACCAAAGGGGGGTCCGTTGCAATAACAAGTACTCCATGAGTTAAATTTGCACCATTTTATATTAGTGAATTGCGAGTTTTTATTTAAGTAAAATAACTATAAATCAAAAAATTAATTTAAAAGAACAAAACATAGATTTTCTTTACCTGAATGTGCGACATGATCTACCTACTGATCAGTCTAAACATCCTTTGGCACTCGTTCAGCACGACATGATTCTATATCCTCAACACAAAAAGGTTACACCAAGTTCAATTAAAGATGTTAAACTGTATTAATAATTATATAATTAGTTTTAAATAACAAATGAGCACCTCCATCGATATTACAATGCACATCAGGGGCTTCATGATGCTGCATATGATCTGTGTCATGATTAACAGGCTGCATTGCAATATCATGCACATTATTATCAAACAAATTGTTTCTCAAGTATTCAATTTCTAATATATATGTTGGCATATTTACCTATGCACATGATGCAGGAGACTGTTCGGTTGGGGCAATGGAAGTTTGCCGTAGGCATTCAGCCACCGCTGCATAGCCTTGCTTGAAGGCAATTTTTGTGTGTTCTTCTGTGGCTTCCAGATTAAAATCAGTTCCCTACGTTTTTTTATTAATTAACAAAATTATTTTCATTTTATAAATCATTTATCTTTGCAATTCATTTATTGCTACTTACAACGCATGCTTTGATTTTCGAATATCCCCCAGAGCCAAGTCTGTGCTTCCTAACCTTTTCCAACCTAACCTTTGTTGCCTTTGATGTGTCCTGTAACCTATGAAAAGTTTGAAATATGTTAGATGATATAGATATAAAGATCAATACTAAATAGTGGATTATTATATGGTATGAAGGTTTTAGCATAAAGTAGCATGTTCCACCAAAAATATGAAAAAAGGACAGAAATTATAGCATCATACCTTTAATTGACATGTGTAATCATGCTATTTATCCATGGAGTTCATGCTAAGTATTTATCCATATTCTGACATGCCTCTCCATAAAATTACACATCAATTTCGACAATCTATATTATCCATTGTCACACAAAGTAAACAATAAGCTAAAAGTTGAAACAACTAGTAGATTTTATAAATTAAAATTTTATCCCTATGTTCCATACTCAAAGTGTTTTTATCCCCAAGGCTGCAATAGGTATAAACTTGAGGGCGAATGTCAGATTTCAGATTGTTTTAGTAGCATTCCTTTTTACCCGTAGTTGAAAAGTAAGTATTTTTTTGTTTTCAATTTAAAAGACATCACCTTTGTGCATCAAGTGCTTCTTTAGCCTCCACACTGCATGGAACTGATTTTATAAATGGTGGTTGTAACTAAAACAAAATCCCCACTGATTTGCTAAGATAACTAGCAACTAACAGGAACTACCTAGCATTGTTCCAGCAGAAGACTCATGACTTAAGACTTGTCTTAATCTATATTTATTTTGATTGCTTCTAGCAGTGGAGCACCATTTAGAATGTTTGAGAAGATCAGAAATGTTACATCATAGTTTGGAGGATGTTTCGTATAGTCTACATCCACAACAAATGATTTCAAAGCTGACACTTGGATAGAAAACTGTTTAGATAAGCTTCAACTATTCTTAAAAGTCTAACAGTAAAAGAAGAATTAAGGATAGAAAAAAATAAAAAGTCAACTTTAACACTTTTACTGTAGAAATTAAGAAAATTAGTATGTGATCATGTTTAAACCATTCGCTTTAATAATGCCACATAATTTTGATCCTATAAATAAGGTATAAGAGTTTAAGAAACAGTAAATTTCATAGAGTGGAAAGAAATAGCAAAAATTATCAGCATTATTTATAAGAATGAAATTTGGGTTAGAGTTTTCCAAAAAAAAATTCATAACTTTAAATGCTTGCAAAAAAATGCTTTCATGTAGATTAAAATAACATAAATGCTTACACTTGTAGGGGACACGGCCAATAATGGAGAATGCATGCACAACTCCTCCAAATAAGGAAAGCATTTTACAACTTTGACATTAGCAAAATCTTCATCATCAGAACATGTGATTTTCCTGATCGATTTCACTTTTGCAAAATGTTCCAGAAGTTGAGTGTCAGTTTCCAAATAGAGACATTTAGGTAAACAGAAGCTCACCATTATCTTACTGGGCAAACTACAATCAATAATTCTAATGTTTTCTAAGAGTGGACAATTCACATCTAGTGTCATATATATATCATTGACATGTCAGAGGGATGATAGAATCAAAAGATCAAAACTAAGTGCTAATCAGAGCACTATCAATATCTCAAGTCTCAAAATGATACATCAAATATACAATGAATCTCATGATCAATATAAAGATACAAAAATGAACAAAAGATAGCATGGACCTAACTAAAGCCTTCCCCCTCATCACCAGGAGGAGGAGGAGGAGTAACATCTGCATGTGTAGGAGGCACTACACCATCAGAAGCTCAAGCATAATCAAAGAACCTTGAGACATGTTGAGCTAGAGGTATTGCATTTTCATATACTACATAATAATGAGTAGCCCGAGAGGTATGATGATAGGTCTCATCTCTCTCTAACTACAGGTCTCAGGTATGATTACTATATTATATTACAATTATTATATATCATTATATATTACAATTATTGAATATCATTTATCACCTATACTGCTAACACATACAACTATGGTACATGTAGTTGAGCATTACTATATTTTCAAGACATAATATAGCTATATGTGAAGTTATATATCATTGACAATTCACATCCAGTGTCATATATATATCATTGACATGAGCAGCCCGAGAGGTATGATGATAGGTCTCATATCGCTCTAACTCTATCTATCTCTTTAGCTCTATGATCTCAGACCATAGATCTACTATCTCACAGTTCCCCTCTTCTAGCTAGTCATGCATCTCTAACTATAACTTGCACCTATAACTTGCCCACCTACCTCTGAGAAGTCCTCAATCTCTCCCTCACATGTCATAGAGAATCTTGAGTCTGTGCTAATACATCTCCTATGGGTGAAACCTGCAGAGGCTAATTTGGCATGTCATCATCCCCTCCTCCACCCACATCCTATTGTGGTGGATCCTCTACCCTATGTCTCCTGGCATCGCCTCCTACTACACCCATGGTGCTCATCTCTTTGTGAGTTCTCACATGAGTAGGCCTATGTGCCTATTCATTGTTGCTCGATCTAAGATCCAATCTAACAGTATGAGAAGGAATTGTAACAAGAACTACCAGTGGCCATTATAATGGTCTCTCCTCCCTCAAAGGATGTTCTTGTGGTTTCTCAACATTAGAGTGTGGTGCCTGACTAACTATCCCTATAGGATCAGTTATATGAGGAAATGAATGTGTGGCCAAATGCTCTATGTAATAGGGAGTGACACCATCATTCACTACATCTAGAAAGTAGTCCTACCTATAAATGGTAAGGCCACTAACATCTTCCATACATCTAATTGGGTCCAATCTAGGAGAACAACCTTTCTTTACCTCCTTGGTGAAGCAGGTGTAACTACAGTACTCCTATGATATATTGTATTGATAGTTGAACTGTCTCTAGACATGGGTTAGCGGAAATCTCTCTATCTTCAATGAAGAATGGCCATTCAGTGGCTAAGATACCAACATGAATCCTAGCTAGGAGAAGACATCATCTTATGGCTCTATGCCTAGCCATGGTCTATAGGTAATATACATCATGTCATCTAAATGAAGTCTCAAATAGTTTGTCTTACCTAGTGTAGGCTGGATCATCTCTCCACAATACCAATAAATATAAATCTACAAGGGTTCTTGTCAGTCCTCAAAGATAGGAACACGATTGTTGTCATTAACTTGTGTTTTTGGCATTGAACGTGATGCTTATTACTTTTAGGAGACTGACCATTAGTATAATTCTTGCAAAGTTTTTCAAAAAAATTGTACTTGTTATTACAATTACTGAATATCATTTATCACCTATATTGCTAACACATACAACTATGGTACAAGTAGTTGAACATTACTATATTTTGAAGAGATAATATAGCTATATGTGAAGTTATAAGTGCACTATTTATATCTTATGTAGGATTTATGCCCAGATTGAGATATATACAATTGTGTCAGCATTGAGATTGAGATTTATAAGCAATTATGTTAGCATATGAATTTAGGATTTAGAAGCAACTATGTCAATTATATCTTATATAGGATTTATGCCCAGATTGAGATTGAGATTTATAAGCAATTGTGTCAGCATATGAATTACATACCTTTCATCAATAGATAGATTAAATTGAGCTAGTTGAAATTGTTGATACTTAAGTTGAACCCTAAATTTTCTCATTAATGTACTAGTAGTTAATACTATTGCATACCTTTTTGGATTTGTTGGTGTACTTTCTTTTGGATCTTCTGGTGTACTTTCTTTTGGACGTTCCCTTTTCTCATTTGCATCCAAAATGAACTCATTCCAATCCCTCACTGAAACAAAGGGAGGACGTTCGTACTTCGGGTTTAGGACGAGGCTCTTTCTATATGTTTCCCTCACAACCTTAAGATGTCTGGAAGTTTTTTGTAACAATTTCTTATGATAAAAAATATTACTACCAAACTCATGCTCTATATCTTTGATGAGCTCATCTTTTAATTTTTGATCTTGGTAGTTCCACCTTTTAAGAAAAAACACAAAATTGTTAGGTATAGCTAGTATAAGAAAAGACCCGAATGAAAGGAAAACTGTTTGCACCAATTAATGATATGAAAAAAAATAGTGGGATAAAATTAGTTCAGTTATGATGTTCCACCTTTTACGTATGGTGGGCCCGAATCTTCGCAGCGTGAGGTCATAAAGCCTCCTATAAAATGTATCATTTCCTGCAAAAAATGTCATGGAATAATTAATAGTAAGAACCATTAAAATGAATCATGCGAAGAATACTTTTTATAGTGAATAAAAAATACATAAAATGAGATACATTTCATCTTTTTAGTGATCTATTTCAGGGTTGGAGGATCAACTTGACCAAAATTGACCAAAAATGAAGTTTGGAAAATTTTTTAAAATGTCTAAAACCAGTCAAACTCTACCAGGGTTTTGTTGCTGATGCTCTGAAACTAAAAAATGTACTGTGACTATATTAATCAATATACCTTGAAAAAAAAATATAGTGCATAATACACTTCCCATAACCTTCATTTTTTTTCATTCTTAATTGATGTTGTCACTGATCATACCTGGGATATTATGGAAAACAAATATTGCTAAAATAGACAGTGAAGCTAAAAGTGAGCACTCTAAAACTCTAACAGGCAATAGAAATGATGTGGGAAATCATTGAAAACTGAACATTGAATATGAAAGAAGACTCCCACTTTTGGTTCTCTATAGAAAAATTGGTTAGTATCTTCTACTAAAAGCATGAAATTACAATGTATCGAATTACTAAACTAGAGAATTACTGGTATAGACAAAAGGTCATTGATAATTGAGATGATCCTACCAAACCACTTCCTATCATGTTTATGTCTTGCAAGAAAATCCTTATTACAATATAAAACAATATTATTTAAAGTACCTAGAATCTTAGGACATTTCAAAGGCATTGATTCATCATCGTCAATCAACAAGGATGTTTGCATAGCTCCCATGCTAGAAATATAGGTAGCTCCAAGAAATGACTGTGAATTATCACCAATACATGCACTATGATCCGCATTTGGCAACTTACTAGACGGTGCATCTCCTACCACAAAAAAAACAATACACTATGTGATGCACCGAAGATTAAAGTACATATTATCAACACATAATTAACACAAAACCAAATATAGAAAAACAAGGATTTACCAGCTAGACATCCCCTTGTTGTCGACATTGCAGTTGGCAATCTTGTACGGGCGTCCATCAACCTCTTAGGAGTCTCCTGCACTGGATGACTTGAACAATACATTGTTAGCAAAGATATTCTGAAATAATAAAAGTAAGAGTTAAGAAGTTTTGAATGTTTGAAATAAAAAATTCCTTCTAACTTGTCAACTAAAAGATTATTTTACCAGTGGCAGTCAGAGCTCTGCTACTACCGGCCTCACCGTGTTGTCCTTGACCAAGTTGTGGATCAGTTGCCAAAAATTCCTGTAGAACAAGAATTTAGTAGTTAAAGTTTCTTACAACTCTTTAAAAAAATTGCATCAATAAAGTATATTTGCCAATATTACATATTTTACTTCACAACATAAAAGATTATAAAATACAAATCTTTATTAAACTTTTCTTATAACTAAATATTCATTGGATCTTACTTCATAACGACGAGCTTGTGCTCTCAAATCTGATAGCCTCTTCATCATCTCCTCAGATTCCATATTTGCCTCATCCAAAATTTTCATTGCTTCTAAATTAATTTTTCAATTTTTTTTCTTCAACATTTTTATGAAATTGGGAGTTTCAGCAATATCCTCATCAGAAGGCGTAGCTAGTGGCTCGACACTTACTGATGCTACTTTACCCTTATCTTGAACATCAAATTGTGAGAGGAATATCAGTAAAACTATCATAAAAACTAAAAAACTATAAATAAAATAATGTAATAATATAACATTTTTCAACTATCTAATTTGTACAATTTCAAAAAGGTTTACCCTCGCTGAAGAAGGGGTGGGAGTAGCATCCTGGTGACCTCTATCATCTGTCGGATCCATATCGTCCTGTCACAAAGGTTAAACATAAAAATTCAGCTAATTGAAAGCAATAGACAACAAAAAAAACTTATTAACAAAATGATAAATAGTACTTACACCGTAAATAAAATATAACATTTTTCAACTATCTAATTTGTACAATTTCAAAAAGATTTACCCTCATTGAAGAAGGGGTGGGAGTAGCATCCTAGTGATCTCTATCATCTATCAGATCCATATCATCGTGTCACAAAGATTAAACATAAAAAATTTAGCTAACTGAAAGTAGTAGACAGCAAAAAAAACACTTATTAACAAAATGGTAAAGAGTACTTACAACCCTCATGATAGTAACTTTGTTTGTATCTATGTGTTTTAAATGGTAATCAATTAGCAATTCTTCCCTTGCACTTATTGATTTTATTGCACAAACAAAAACTTCATTCCCCTCACGTGCCTCAAATATGCAATTGGGTTGCTTACTAGTTGAAGAAGGTCGCGTACTATTTATAAAACCTGCAATATTACCTATTGCTTTTGGTCTCCCATCAATTTACATAGCAAATCTTTTAATTTGATCATTTTCTTTCTGTTGTATATAATTAGCTGATACCCCATACCTACACATACTTTTTATATATCGAACAATCCACATCCAATCATTGTAATTGTAACATGGACCGACATACTTGAACAATTCGACAACTTTGTTGTAACCTACCTTTATCCCATCCATGGAAAATAGGCCCAAACCATGTAATGAGGATGGAGCAATGTGATATATCCTCTCATTAACACAAAAATCTGTGTTAATTGGAGGTAGCTCATTGGGTACCCATTCTTTCTCAATGTGTGAGTACCGAAAGGGCACCTTGATGTCGCCTTGCTCTCATCATCAAAAGAACATGACCCCCCATTAGCAAGGAAAAATTGCATTTGTTTATCAAATTTTTTTCTATTCTTTTGACCTCTAGTTGATCTCGCTATTTTAGCCGTACTACATGTAGAGCTTTCATCTACCAGTTCCTCATTTCCCTCATTCGATGTAGATAGATTCAACAAGTACCTATTTGGTGGGTCCGACAATCCATCAAATGCAAAGTGAAAGTGACAAATATAAAATGTAGTAAGTTGAAAGTGATTATACAATTATATTTCTATACGAACCTTCTTTGTCTATATATACATTATATGATTATATAATATGTCTATTTATAACATACATGCTTGATGATAAACAAGAAGAATATAAGAAAATTATGTCTATTTATTGACTTATACCTGCTGATCCATGTCACTGTGCACAATCCACGCCAAACAGGTCAAATTTCCTATAGTCAATTGACTGTTTGCAAAAAGGGTGACAATCAGACACAATATAAACATTGGTAATTATAAATAACATATGTTGTAATCATTAGAAATGAACACAATAAATATGTAATCAAATTTCTTGAATATGTTAATCATTTACATTAAGTTAGCTAAAAATTACATGATACATGTTTGCTACAAATAACTTAGAAGACAACATGAACAATAGGCAACATCACAAACATGAACAAATTTTTCTTATATATGGAATGCAAGATTGTCAATAGAAGGGGTGATGATGTACCTGTAGTCAATTGACTATTTGCAAAAAGGGTCATAATCAGACACAACATAAACATTGGTAACTATAAATAACATATGTTGTAATCATTAGAAATGAACACAATAAATATGTAATCAAATTTCCTGCATATGTTAATCATTTATCTTAAGTTAGCTAAAAACTACATGATACGTGTATGCTACAAATAACTTAGAAGACAACATGAACAATATGCAACATCATAAAAATGAACAAATTTACCTTATATATGGAATGCAAGATCATCAATAGAAGGGGTGATGACATTTGTAGTCATTGATTATCTTCATCATCATCATCATCATCATCATCATCATCATCATCATCATCACCATCATCACCATCATCATCGCCATCATCACCATCATTATCGCCATCATCATCGCCATCATCGCCATCATCATCACTATCATCACCATCATCATCGCCATCATCACCATCACCATCACCATCATCATCATCATCATCACCATCATCGTCATCATCATCACCATCATCATCATCATCATCATCATGATCATCATCATGATCATCATCATCATCTTGATCTTCATCATCTGTTTCTTCATCATCTTCAATATCTTCTTCTTCCATAACATTATACTTTATCAGCCTTCCTCTTGGATCATGTCTAACAACAAATGACCAACCCTATTTATGTGGAACCTCTGAGTAAAACACTTGCTCACATTGGCTTGGAAGAACATAGGGCTCATCTCCAACTGGCTCAAACAACCTTGTATTGATCATTGTAAATCCATTATCATGTTGAATAACCGTTCTATCTGGATCATTTTGATTTAATCATAACCTATACCATTTGATGACGAATAGAACTACTTTGAAGGCATTAAATTCACACTCAATTATATCATCCAAGATGCCATAGTATTGATTTTGAGATTGTTAAGGATGTATGTCATTTCTAGATGATATATTGGTGACCTCAAAAACTGCAGTTATCCCAGAATCATAGGTTTTCTTTGTGTCATCCAACCTTTTTATGCAAAATCTATGGCCATGATAGTACATAGCTTTGTGGTGCTTGACCTACAATTTTTGAAGTGTGTGTAAATTATTTTCATCGTGAGTTGATACGAAACATACGTCAAGTTACGGTCATTAATAAATTTCTACGTACCTCTCCACCTCTTAAACCCTTTACTAGATCAACTATCATCAGCATAACATTGGAATCTCAATTATGATGAGCTTCTATAACCAATGAAGCAACACCTTCCCATGTTAATGAGCAACCATTTTTTTGACATTGTTCAATCCATTCCGTCATCCAATCAAGATTGTTCGCAATATACAAATGTATTGCATCCCACTCTCGACCACCTGTTTCAAAAAAATACACCAATTAAAAATAACTTATATTGAAGATTTATAAGAATTAATTAACTACAATAACATCTTAGATTTACCTCTCACTTTCCTTGATCTACCTTTTCCCATCAAGAACTCCCCTTCGAATTTGTTAATTGAGTTGGGATCCCAAATACGATCTACATGGATCTTTGCTGCAAACTTAGGAAGATATTCACTAATGTACACCATGGTCTGGTATACCATATATCCCTCCACCATAGAACCCTCAGGATGTGCTCTCTGCTGAACCAAGCCTTTCAAAAATTTCAAGTGCCTCTCAAACATCCACATTGACCTGGTTGGTACAGGTCCATAGAATTCAATCTCCTCAACTTGATGTATGAGGTAGTGTTCTTGTGCATTGAAAAAACTTGGAGGTAGACACTTTTACATTTCACACATCAGAAGAGGAATTTTTCGCTTCCAATATTTTATATCTTCTTTATTGATTTCTTTAGATGACAACCACCTCATGTATTTTCCAAGATCATATATAACCTGTTTGACATTGTTGGTGAAGTGGTGTGGGAGAGATAGAGGTAGAACATACTGCAATATTTGTAAAATGATCTTGTCAATATTTTATAAAAGAATGCAATTAAAACTACATGCAGTATATAAATATATAGTGAATACAAAATAACATGAATTACCTCAATAAATGTATGCCAATCATGTGTTTTCAACCCTGGCCCAAATTCACTTTTATTTGATATGACATTGTTTATGTTCGTAGCAAATCCAGTGGGAAATCATATTTTTTTTATGACTTCTTTTATAGCATTGCTCTGCTGCTCTGACAATAACCAACTAAGGGCACTTGTATCAATCTGGTCTCCATTGTTATTTGATTGAATGCCATTTTTCATTGCATGGTTGGATTCTTCAATGTCACTACAAGTTTTGACAATTTGATCTTTGTCATGCCTTCCATCCAAGATTTTCCATAATGTCTCTGCTACATTCTTTCCAATATGCATAGGATCAAACAAATGCAATATTGGGAGTTTCTCATAGTACGAAAACCTAGTAAATTGCGTAGGATAAATTTTTAGTCCTTTTGGAAGTTGGTCATTGATGTCTTGACGACCTTCACAAGCATCAATCACATCATCAGTTACAAAACACAATATCAGAATATAAATTTGAAACAAAAACCATCAAATGGAATGACATTACCTCGATGATTTATTTTATTGTATGCCAACTTCCATAGGCGAGGTGTCATTCTCTGTGGCTTTGACATAGTCTCTTCTAGACCATTGAAAAGATTTTTTCGGTAATTCGGTACTTATGATTTTTGTGTAGAAAGTGTCTATTCTCATCTAACACCTGCTTTCTTAAACTTTTTGAATGACAAGATTTCATCTTTGGACCACAAACTGGACATGCAAATTTACCCTTTGTTTGAAGACCTACAAGATCATGTATAATTGGATTAAATGTGTTAACTTTGACATACCAAAAAAGAGGTGTCAAGAAGAGAACATACCACAAAAATGTGTTAGCCCAGGGGCATCATGTATTGTCCATACAAGCATTGCATGAAATTGAAATTGTCTTTGTCCTATTGGTCTAAAAATGTCATACATAGTAACCCCATTCCATAACACCACCAACTCGTCAATAAGGGGTTCAATATATACGTTGATATCTTTAACTTGGTACTTACCTAGTTGAATGAGCAAAAACATTACATAATTATTTTGACCATTTGATGGATTAGTAATAATAAATTAATTTAGATGACCACTAAATAAAAAAATACCTGGAACAATCAGTGTCAACATTATGTGCTCTCTCTTTATGGACAACCAAGGAGGTATGTTATTGTTGATAACAAAAATAGGCCACACTGAGTAAGTAGATCTCATCTCTCCATAAGGATTGACATCGTCTGCTGCCAATGAAAGCTTGAGATTACGAGGTTCTTCTTTAAAGTGTGGCCATTTTTCCTCTATTTCCTTAAATGTCGAACCATTTGCAGGCATTTGCATAATTTCATCTTGACTTCTATTGCGTGCATGGTAATCCATAAATTGTGCCAAGCTATTGCACTTGAATAATTGTTGCAGATGTGGAATAATGGGAATATGTCGAAGAACCTTGTGAGGCACCTTTTTTGTTAATCGATCTGATTGATATCTACTGATATGACAAGTAGGGCATTGTGTTGCAAATTCATGCTATTTATGATATATAATATGATTGTTCGGACATGGATGTATTGTTTAATACTCCATTCCAATATCTTTCATAATGGAAAATAATTCTCGGTACGAGCGAGGTAGAATGTTTGATGGTGGTAACAAACACTCACCTATCAACCTACGACCAAAAATATAATTTCTTAATTTAAAGAATATTAATTGCTACACGAACCTAATGTTAATTGTAAGGGAACTACAAGTAAAATAATGAAAGACGATGGCATACCTTAACATATGTGTCATTGCTACTTTGGATAAACCATTCATAACCTTCAAGTTCACCAATAGCAATATAGCAGCAAGAAGAGTTGTTTTGGAGCCTTCATATAGGGACTGTTGTGCCTTCTCAAGTAAAGGTACATCAAGCTCTGCATCATCATCATCATCATCATCTTGATCATCATGATCTTCATCATCCTAGTCTTCTTGCATGGTATCATTACCTTCTACTTCAATATTCACACCTCCATGTTCCCTTGTTTGGAAATCCACATTCTTCAAATTTTCATGGTCCATAACAAGAAACTGAGGGATGTTGACCTATATGAAAATGATGACCTTATATTAACCATGACCACGATGTCATCATCAAATCATGTCTTATGTCATTTATAAACTATTAAAATACATACCAATGGGTGATACTCGTTTCCCCCTTCAATGTGACCATGTTGCCTACAATGTTGCTCAGCTGTTGTGATTAGATATCTTCGAGTCTTTAAGCCCTTACACATTTTGCAAGGACAATAACATTTTCTATCACCTTTTCTTTTTAAGTTAGACTACAATCTAGCAATTGTCTCCCTATTTCTTTGTGTGTTGATATCGTCAGACATGGTCTTTCTTGAATGGAATGACTCGTTGGTGGAAGGATGATTTGTTTGCAACTTGTAGATGGAGTAGTAAGAGGAAGACACATATAAAAAGGAGTTAGGTCTCTGAACCAAGTAGGAGTTAGGACATGCTGGAGTGGGGTCAGCCCAAGATATTTTGGAATCTTGAAGAACCTGGTAAAGGGTATCTAGAAAGGTGAAAATAAACAAGTATTTTTATAGCTACAAAAGAGGAATCGAGAGCATTATAAATAATGAAGAAGAAAATTAAATCCATACAACTTCACCTCTATTTACAATTTGACCTTTCTACAAGTGAAATATGAAAACATACAAAATTTCCAATCACATTTTCACTTAAAAAAGAACACCAAATATACCTTTGCTACAATATCTTCTTCAAATTCTGTGCTCTTAGATTCTTCAGAACTGCAAGCTCCTGTGTAGAAAAAAGATAAGATGTACTAATTTATTTTTGATGGGCAATATTTAAACAAATCAACTATCAATTTTTTTTTAATGAAATTTAGTTGCTTTATTATGTACTGAAGACTTGGCAAGATGTTCCCAAGTATATCTATAGAATGCCTATCTGCATGGTTGTTTGCAAATAGTCTAGTATGGTGCCGCTTTTGAACAACAACAAATGTCACTGGGGCTGGTAATTTGGCTCAAGAGATGCACAAGCCTGTTGACACCACAAAAATTTTAGTTGATATAGCATTCAACTGTCTTCTTTAACAAAATCCAAAGAGAATATAAACAAACTAATGAGCCGTGTCTATCTCAATTAAATAGTAAGTACTATAGTGAGTATTAGGAAACCGACCTTGTGAATAGCATCCAGTTCATAAAGTATTAGGAAAGTGACCTTGCTGATTGGTTTAACATAGATTGGTGAACATAAAATTCGTAATAAAAATTTGATTTTTTTCCACACTTGTTCAAACTATATAATGAAATGACAAAAACTGAATTGTATACGAGTCACTACAAACCCTTAGCTTTTAATATGCTTCATAGATGAGATTGCATTATATGGTTTGAACAAGATATGGAAAAAATTCAAATGACATAGATATAAGCATTCTCACACCATGAGTGAAGCATGCATAAAGCTTTATTGCAAAAAAATTGTCAATATTATTTACATTGTACATACTTGTTTATATAATGCTTCAATTCCTAAACTAAGAAACTATAGCTAGTGTTCTAACCATGCATAAAAATAAAATTACAGTGCAGATGTATGAAATAATATGCATAACTACTCCTATACTAGTTTATAATACTAGATTATAATACAAAAAATCCTCATCTGAGATTTAGAATACTACTTTGATGATAAGCCTAAGGCTTTTGTGACCTAGACCAACACACAAGCTAATGGAATAAGATGGTCACATAATAAGGAGAAGAAAGAGGATCAAAAGTTCAGAGTTACTAACTCAAAAAACTTAAAAATGATCCCCTTGAGGTCTTCTATGAGGGACTCTCATGCACATTAAAAACTACACATGCACCCATATAGGTAAAACTTCAAAAGATGAAAATAAAAAGCCTGCATGCAGTTTGGTAGGCACTACTCCATGTGGGAATTTTTAGTTAAATGGCACAATTCCCATCAAAAAATGAAAAATTACCTACTAATTATTAAGAAGCAACACTTTGAAAAAAAAACTCAAGGGGCATAAGGGAAAGTGATGAGAGGATTTCCATTACTAGTGGAAGCCAACTCTTTTTTCTCATCCATATTGGATCTAGCAAATGAGATCCAAATTTAGGATATGTCCTAAGGATTTCTACTTCTCATCCACTGAAGAAAAGTATGTCTGATAGTAACAACGTATGTCATTTGGTAAGCCAATAGAATTTCTAGAAGTCTTCACAATCTACTCCTTCCATGTTACAAGGCTTTTGAATGATCTCTTTCAATGCCTTATACATGGCTTCTCTTGTCTATTTTCCCTTGGATAGTTAAAAGCCTGATGGTGAGTGGAAGATACAAAACTCTACTATTGCTACTCTAATAACAAGGTTAAGAAATGACACCCACAACCATTTGTTTTCTATTTCATAATCCTAAATATAATTAAAATTGGTTCATACAAACTTCCATTGTATTTACCTATTTTCAAAGGTCCAATTTTGAAAAAGTTGCTCTTGGTTCGATTGAGAAGTTCAAGAGGTCATAAAGTGTTTTAAGCACTTTCTAACTCTCTAGCACACATGACAACCTGTCAGGCACTATTTGACACCCTACTATACTGATGCCCACCAAGATCTTGCTTGCAATACTTTATGTTGCATCATGTCTATATATATTCCATTTGCACATATTGAAATATAAAAACAAAAACAATGACAATGAAAATAATTGGATGACACATAGTAGAAAAAGGCCTGATTTGGGGAAGACTCTTTGACAGTAGAGAACTGAATACAATAGGGCTTTATTAGCTCTTATCTGGCCAAGGAAGAATGCCTTACAAACAGTCTATACAAAAGCATGAGCAGAGAGTTAAAGAAGATTTTCTAGGCAAACAAAATAACATCCTTTCATTTTAAGATGATATATAAAGGCATTCTTCTAGAGAGGGGCCAACTCGGTTCATTTTGAGTTTGTTGGGTTTAACCCATAGGCATTACTACACCGAATTGGATCTCAAATAACCTTTATATCAAACCTAGATCCAGGGACTATGAGTGCCAAACTGATAACTTGGCTTTTTGTACAATCAAATCAACATATTAAAGACATAAAGCCATTTGTACAAGGGTGATATTTCCTCAAATTTTCTTTGTTTCCAAATTCCTTTAGATAAAGATAGCTACTATAAATAAGTGGATAGATTCACCCAAGAATCTCTCCTGTAAATAGAATTCATACCTTGAATACATAGGATTAGCAGCACATAGATCAGCAAAATGGAGCAATTCCAATTGACAGATGAATATGTTTAAGTTCATTTCCATCATCTTGGTGTATTAGACCCTTGATGTACAAAAATATCAACTCATTGATCATGACATATGCTTGCAGTTTTGTGAATTGACTATTTATTATTTATTCAATATTTCTAGGCGTCTGTCCCAATTGATTTTGTAGTTCCAATATCTCTATTCTTTTGCATTACTATTTTCTGTCTTATTTTTCATTCTATGATTTGTTTCAATACATACATAGACTATTGTCTTAAGATTTCTTCCTTTTGTCTATTTCTTATAGGTAGCCTAGAAGTGGGTATTATAATGGGCTTAGATTCTAATTTTCTAGTCATGACAGCTACTGCAAAAATTCTCAAATCATTTAGTGTCTCATATGAGGTTGGTTTGTGAATCTTGTTTGAATTGCACACAATTTCTTGAAGAATAATTTTAAGAAATGCTTAAGTGAATGGAATGCAACAATATTTGGTACCACACATTTTGATAAAATATTTGAATTCTGGTTGTGTTGCAGATAACCATTGAATCTACTCATTGAACACCTGATGGAATGGAAGAATATGCTAAAGAGGCCCATGGAAAAGGAATCAAAGTCATAAAAGCAAGTGCAGGTGGAGCAACACCCCTGCCTAGTGAGTGAACCTCTAATGAATGAAATAATAATGTATAAATTCATTTGTGGTTCACATCTCTAAAAAGAAACAAAATGTTTGATAGGTTCTTGAATCTTTATTAATGAAACAACTAAGTTATAACACAGGTATGATAGCTTCGATGACTACACTTACTATTCTTGGTGTCCAAGTTAAAGGTTCATCACTGGATGAAATGGACTCCCTACCATCAATACTTCAGGTGTTTGAAATGCTAATTCATCATACATGTTTGAAATGGACCAAAAAAATAGATTTGCATGACAAGAGACAAGATCGTGAAAGACCATATCCATCCAAATAAAAGAAGGATAAACTAGAAAAAAAACTAGTCAAGTCCTACCACCAACAAAAAGACACTAAGAGCTACCATTCTTCTTTCCCATATATGAGATTGAATAGTCATATCAAAAGAGAAGATAAATTTAGAGTTTTTTTCCTTTTTACAATAATCCAATCCTCTTTCACCTTTATAGCCTCAACTTGCTAGAAAATGGAATCTAGTAATGGAGTCCCCACACAAATCAAAGAGCCAACAAAAACTAAGGAAAAAAAAGCACCAATAGAAAAGGAACCAACATCCACTAAATAGATAGCATTAGAAATACCTTCAAGAAGCATAGAAGAAGCACTAATTGAGTCCTTATCAAAAATATTAGCATAGTGTTGAGCCTACAGAAAGAAAAGAACTAGTAGGAAAAACAAAAGAAGCAACAACATAACCAATAGTATAATGTTGAATTCTTCTCAATAGTATAATGTTGGAAAGAGTAATCTTCCCACTAAGAAACAAATTATTTAGACTTAAGATAGTTAATTGTTGAAGTTCTCAAAGTTTATTATTCAAATATGGAGATCAGATGTAAATACTTGTCATATGATATTATAAGTACGGGAATACAAAGCAAGGCACTAATGTTTACATAAAAAGTTATGGCATCAGATCTTACCTTATGCTATAAAGGTCATCAGGACATAAGTATCAATAATAGCTTGCAGTGCTAAGCATGGTTTCTAGATTTTGATGGAGAGCAAATATCATTATGAGCAGTGATTACTAGAGACATTATTAAGCAACATAAATACAATACCATTGTTAATAACAAATAATTTGATTCTCCAAGTCATACATGGGGTATATATTGTCATAATCAAATATTAAATGTAAATCTTTAACTTCTTGATTTGTCCTTGAAGAAAGGTGAATGCATTCATTTGAACTTTAAATCTTTGAATGTACCTAATGATTTTTGTGAAGCCAATAGTTATTAATGGTAGAGGTAAGGTTAACTGCCATATGGAGAAATGGAAGCCAAGCGTCCATGGCTATGATCTTTGAGTGAGGTGCACCGGTGAGGAAACAAGGAATTTGAGTCATGATAGTATTCAATACTCCATCTACAATCATGGCAATCATCTAGTCCACACGAATAAGGCATGATTCACAATAGAGGTGCTAAGTCACAAGGTCATAATTAGCAACAACTTGACATATTTTAAAGAAATTTCTACATATGAAGGGGATCCCTTCATAATTGAAAGGTTGAATCCAACTGCCCGGTGCGCTCTATGCTCCATGGACACCCTATTGCTATTAAGAACATCCACAGAGCAACTTGGCCTGATCTTCCTTATGGAGAAGTCAAGAATATAATGAGTCAATGAACTTTTGTTCACATAGAGAAACTTTACACTTGAACAACATGTGTGTAAATGGCTAGTAATGTTACTCCAACAAGCCCATACATTGTTGAAGAGACTAAGTAACTTTGTGGCTTTTATAAATCATTTAGTAGCATTTATAAACATGGTTAACTAGGCTACTAGAAATGATTTAGATAATTATTTCTAAAGATAAACAAAGGGGATATGAAATGATGTCAAGAAGAGACATGGAAATTAGGTGAAATTTTTTGCATATCCACCTAGTTGGAGTCTTACTTTCATTCCTCTGTTTAATGCCTGTCTTGGAAGTTGAAAATGAGAACATCATTATTTCCTTACCCAATTCACAAGTTGTGAAAATAATCACAACGTGCAATGGAAAATATTGTGATTCTATTTCATGTCCTCTGAGTTGTTTAAGGGAAGATCTAATGTGAGGGACTAATGGAATCACATATTGGTTTGGTTGCCTTTAGTGTGCAGGTTTTTAGGTTGTGAAGATTGTATTTTGCAAAGTGGGCAATGGAGGAAACAATCTTCTCTTTGAACAAACCCTTTTACTGGTACACATTGTTTGGCTTATTATCTTAGGGTTTAGTGTCCTCATTGGCTTGATTTTAAACTTTAAAAAAATTAATTATTGTATTAAGCTAAAAGAATGTGGTCGTAATAATTGACTAACCCTTGGACATGTCAGGCACAAGTGCAACTAGTCAAAGTTGGTGAGAATAGTTTAAGCATTACAAATTTTTGTTGTGATGTTTGGACTTTAGAGGTGTGACCTATTTCATCCATTACAATTATGTTAATGAAAAGTGGGCTTTCCAACTATGAGATGAGTTTTTTTCTCACAAGTTTCTCCCTTAATGGTTTCTTCTATTTTCTAGAGTTTGGTGTAGGATTACCATATTTTTTCGTTTATATTTTATTAATGAAATATTATTTTAATTTTAATTATATATATATATAGGTTTGGATTGTATTTATTTATTTATTTTTCTAAAATTTATGGGCTAATTAAAACTTATTAATATAGTAATAAGAAAATGATTGTATAATAAATAAAAGATAATATATATTTATAAGTCAATTATTTTTAGAAATTTATTTCAATTTTTTTACTAATATAGTAATTTATATGTGGAAAAGCAAAATACATTTTATTAAAATTCAACAATAATATAATGATTAATAAGAAATATAATTAAAGTTAAATAAGAGATGAAATGAACATTGAATTTGATAAAAAAAATTATTAGAGACTTCAATTTATAAATCATTTTAGTTTCCTATGAGCAACATGTAGGTGTGCAATTACATAAACATGCCTTGTGAATAAGGATATTCTTTAGACTAGGTCATGACTATTACTTTTTACCTTTTATTTACTTATCATTAAAATGAATTTAGTCGATGTTAATTTAACTTTTTCTTCACACTTGCCTAGTTTCCAAAATAAAATCATTGTAGAAAGTAATAATTGGATCTTCTTTTTACTGATATGAAAAGAATAGAACTTCAAGTTATCTTATAGATTAAAAATCTTTGTTGGTGTATAAGGATTAAAGGCATGACATGCAATTGGAATCTTTAAGGTAATAATGTAGTAGCAATAAATGCAAATGTTCAAGCATGAGTCTATATAGTTTTTTTTAATGATAGATTAATATTGACATGGCTTGATTTGATGTTCATAACCTAAGATTTTACTTATAAGGAATTTTTTTTAAATGTCCAATGAATTTTTTTGTACATAAGTAATCTCTTCAGTTGGAAAGCATACTAGCATGAAAGCTTTCGACATTGGTAAAAATAATCATAAATAAAAATTATCATGAAAGAATTATGCATTATCTTTCACATTGTGGCAAAATTTTTTTGGTCATTTCCCATGTCATCATGGTTGCTCCTTAGATCTAGAAAAAGTTGGAGGACACGTTTTCTACGAATAATCATATATTTCAATAACAAGGCAATCACCTATGACACTCCAAATATAAATCAAGGTAATGATCAAAATATATCACATACAGTATTTTCAATTTTAAGCTAGTACTAAGTCAAGAAAGGTTTAGTGGTTAATGATGC
Organism: Cupressus sempervirens; assembly: GCA_028749045.1. Taxonomy (NCBI): domain Eukaryota; kingdom Viridiplantae; phylum Streptophyta; class Pinopsida; order Cupressales; family Cupressaceae; genus Cupressus; species Cupressus sempervirens. Next base: position 598,889,446 of record CM053791.1, on the reverse strand, counting down.
TTAGCATTTTGCGATTAAAATGTTTATATTTGGTGGCCTTAAAATGACGCTAACATGCTAGAATTATTTTTTAAAAAGGTGTGTATTGAGTAAGTAATGAGTAATTAAGGATTCTTAGGATCTTCATGTCCACAAAAATGTTGGTTTAAAAGGGGTCATAGTGGTTAGATATGTTCCTTTCGTGTGATTATTTTAGGACAAGAATGCAAGACCACTATGTGCATATGGGTTTTTAGATTAGAAAGGCCTCACACCATGATACAATCAAGTTTAATGACACTCAAAATATCATTGACATGTCTGGGATATATGCTACAAAGGGAAAGCTTGCTAAGCCAAGTTGATGATGACATTAATGGTGGGCATGACGGGTTTGAGACTTCTATGAATTCCTCATCTTCAAAAGAGTCTTCTTTCAGAAAGGGAAGAAAAGTAGTGAACCATAATGAAGAAATTAGTTCCCTTTGTTTCTATGATGCGAGCCTCAACCCATTCAACCAGACACGTACTGAAAATGACCTTTCAATAGAACATAGATGTGATGACATTCAAGCTTGCAACATAAATCAGGATGCAAAATTTATTTCCCCTATTTGTCCTATATCAATATTGAAGTTAGATTATCCTTTAAATGTTAGTGGGGAGGAATAAAAGCCAGATGAAATTTAGAACTCATTGATAGCTTCTTTGGGAGTTATAGAGTCGACTTCTTCCTAAGGGGATTACAGTACAAATTTAAACATCCTTATCATCACAAAAATAAACTGCAAAGGCCGCCTTTCTTTTATATTTTACTCATGATTATGGGCATCTTCATCTATTTTTGGCATATATTACATGGCTAAGATTGAGCAAAAAATGACAAAAAAATGTGATAAGCACCTTCATTCCTTGCCTCTTCCACGATTTCTGCCTCTTCTCCTAAATTGCTTGTGCAGCTCCCCCGTGCGCGCTTCGTAGAATCTTTCAAACCAACGGAGATGAGAAAGATGGTGTTCACATCCGTATCCAAAGTGTATTCACATCCAAATCGAGATGCCCTACGAGTGATATACCTCCCACCCTCTGCGCTAATCTCCTTTTAATTTAACAAAATGCAATAAAATGGGCAACCAAACCCTTATTTAATAAAACAATGAAATGGGCAGGTGCAACTCTTTTTCATTTTGACATGTTCAACTAAGTGTTGGTCAAAATTTTGACCAATACTAAGCGTTGGTAAAAATTTTGACCAACATGGGCATTGATTTAAAAAAAAAGAGATTTTTCCTTCCATATTGTGACCAATCTAAAACATTTTAATAAATGGTCGCAAATTTTGGTTGCAAAATCACCTCAAATGTACTAGCGTTAAGGAGGTATAATAATCTCTTCATCTAGCTTAGGATATCCATAGTGAAGTGTCCTGGCAACCTTTGTAGAGCTAAATCTTGGTGTTTGGACTTGCAATGATATCATTTCAATGCTTGGCTTTTGAAGAGTTTGTGTCTGAGTGCTAGTTTTTGGTAATTCAACCAATGTCTGGATTGCATCTTGCTCTTCATCTTTTGTTTCCTCCTTTTCCTCTTCTGATTTACCTTGATCAATCACAATTGTTGGGGGTGTACCTGTTATATTTATTGTGGGATCAGATGATGAAGTTTGTCCTATTGTTCTTGTGTCTTCTCCTTTTTCTGCACTCAACATCTGAACAATATCACTTGTTGCATTTGGTGTAGGTGGTGGTGGAAGCATCAATATTTTAGTGCAAGTAGCTGTATTGGTGAAAGGTGGTTCTTTTGGTTTCACCTTTTCTCTTTGTTCTTCTTCTACTGCCTTCTATAGCCCATCATCACTCACCAATATAGGACTTGTGCATAACTATGTCTATAAAGTAGATTGGTGAAGGATCTTGGAAAGATCCTTTGCAATTAGGGGATTGGGTAGTCGCATTCATAATGTCTTCCATGTTTCTTGTCTGAGGAAGGCTATCGGGAAAAATATCTCTGTCACTATAGATCTTCCACCACTCAATGAGGAGGGGAAACTCATCCTGGAACCTGCTGAGATTCCTGAAGTACGTGAAAAAGTCTTGCGTAATTGAATGGTGAGAGAATACTTGGTACATTGGAAATATCTATCACTGGACGATGCAATGTGGGAAGGGGAACATATCCTTCAACATCCGACACTGCATTTACTTGAGGAAAAGAAAATTTCAGGATGGGAGGACTGTAATGTTCCTGAATAGAAAGAAATGTATTTAATTATTTTTGTGTAACGGGCCGATTGTTTAATTTAACTCGGACCCAAATTTAATTTTTGTCATAGTAGAGTGTGTCATTGTTGGCTAATTTTGTACACCCTCGGAAAGCTTTTTTTGATGGGTATTTAAGCATGGCTCGTAGTAGTTGATAGGTATGCTTTGAACTATATTTCTCTGTATTGCAAATTCCTAGTGGGGATTCTCTATAATTTGCCATTTCAAAAGTGAAAGACCTTCCCTATTTGGCTTGCACGATTTCGGTGGGAATCAACCATCACCCTACTCTGTCACTACATGTATTAATTTTTCAAATTTGGTAATTTGGAGTGCCCTCTCTCGAAAAACTTATTAGAAGGATTTGCGTGTTCAAGTCTTATTCTTATATTTAGAATTCATCTAATCTTCCTTCAACATTCTGCACTTGTGTATGAACAACATTATTTTTTTCATCAACTGTGTTTCTCACCATCCATATTTGCTTAGTCAACCTACTACACAATCCATCCATATGGCTTGCCTATTATCTTACTGTATGGGCTACTAATTACCCTCTGATCTCACCATACGACTTCTATTGTTGCCTGTACGGGCCTCTAAATCCATCGTACGACCTTTATAGCCATTGTACGGACTGTCTTCAACAGTGTACAATTGCCTCTTACACAATCGTATAGCTACATAACAATCACCGTACGAAATAGTCTACTCACCGTACGGCCAATAACCTCCACCGTGTAGATTTGCTGAGAACTGATCTGTATGGTTCAACACGTACCCTACACCATCTACTATCAGCCGTACGGCCAATCTTTTGCCCTCCTGTACACCTAACTTCCATATTCAGGAGATGTTCATGGAATTATAATGTTTTTGAATTCAGAGAGGCTTCGGAACACTACAGTTGTATAAGAGCAATCGATCCTACCAGCCTGTGATTGGTGAATGCAAGTTTATAGCCGAAAGAGAAGAAGGAGACATTCTATTGATCAAATGGTTGAAGAACAAGAAATAGGAATGAGAACCGAGAGGTGCCGAACTCATTGCACTTTTGAGGGATCTTGTGCGGAACCAGGCACAGATCACTAATACTCAACGGCTTATGGAAGAAACTCTCAAAAAATTGGCAGAAAATAAATTTTTTGGAGAACCGAATGGACATAGTGTAGATTCGGTGGCAGGTAGATCACACACTCACACTACATAGTCTCGACCATCCATGCCGACTTTCCCACCACAGACTGAGACACATCACGGAGAGAGACTTCCAACCTTTGAGGAAATATAGGAGGATTGGTGGAATGCAAATCTTCAAGAAGACATCTTCTACAAGGATTACGTAGATCTAAGAATGAGATATGCAGGAGGTGGAAACAGAGGAGGATATTGTAATGATGACCTAAGGGGAAAATTGAGTAAGGTGAACATGTCTCCATTTGATAGTTCAGGCTCCATTTCAGCGCAGGCATGGGTAATGAAAGCCGACACCTACTTCCAGCTAAATCCTATGCTCGAAGAAGAAGTAATTAAATTTGCCATGTTACACTTGGAGGGCGTTTCGCACGAATGGTTGCACCATGACACTATCACTCTTGGGCATGATCAAATAAAGACTTATGCCGAGTTCACGGAGAGACTAATTGAATGATTTGATGGAAAAGATCCTGAGCTTAGTTTCAAAGATCTGGCATAGCTGAGGCAAATGGGATCAGTAGATCAGTTCATTGCAGAGTTTCAGAGACTTTCTGTGTTGGTGACAGACATTTCTGAACAAAGACAGGTCGTTCTCTTTATGGATGGACTGGTAGAACCACTGAAAGGTTGGGTAAAAGGATTCAAACCATCAACTTTGATGGAAGCAATTAGTAAGGCACAAAGCATGGCATCGTCATCAGCATCATCCTCATCCTCTTAGATTCATTCACATCTGAAATCGCCGATATTCCTGAGGGACAAAACCCCGCCCAAGAAGCCATCACTGGATGAAGCATCCCGACAAGAACTCCGAAGAAAGAAGTTATGTTTTAATTGCAAGGGACCTTGGGAACCTGGCCACCGATGTCTCAGGAAAGGGAAAATTCATTGCATTGAAGTGATGTCTGATGAAGAAGATGAGTAGGAGCGAGAGGAAATGCCAGTGGAAGACATCTAACCTAGCGGTGACATTGACATGGCCAACTTCAACCATACGGAGAGGATTTCCGCTTTAATAAAACATGGAGGATCCATTGCCTTGGCTGGCAGTCCAAGGTACACAATTTTTTGTGTGCGAGGTACCTTTCAGGTACAAAGGATCATAGTGATGCTAGATAGCAGAGCTACATTGAATTTCATAACTTCATCTTTAGTACAGCAAAGAAATCTCCCAATGGAAGCTCACGTGGGCTTTTAGGTCAAAGTTTCCAGAGGGACTTTCCTATCCTGCATGCACCTAGTTCCTCAGCTGAGTATCACGATGGCAAATCGCACAGTGACAAAGGAATTTTTTATAGTGGATCTGGCCAACATGGAGGTCATCCTCGACATACAGTGGATGGAGACGCTTGATGAATACACTTAGAGTTTCAAGCGAATGGACTTCACTTTCGTGGCTGATGGGAAGAAGGTGGTCCTCCAAGGGATGGAAAATGAAGGACCGAAGGAAGTGTCTGCACATCAGATAGAGGCAATCCTATGGCATGATGATGTTACATGGGTTGCACAATGTTTCATCTCGGCAAAACCTATTAAGGGGCACCGAACACCTCCATAGGATAAAGAGCTTCAGGATGTTTTCAGTAAGCATGAAAGGGTTTTCATAGATATTCCTCCTGGCATACCATCGCATCGAGGATTTGAACATACAATAGAGTTGAAACCAAGAGCGAAACCTATTATAACCACACTGTACCACCACTAGAAGAAGTTCAAAGATGAAATCGAACGAATGATCCAGGTGTTACATGATAAGGGATGGATCCGTCCCAGTTCTAGCCCATTCGCATCATTAGAAGTGTTGGTCAAGAAGAAGGATGGAACATTGCATATGTGTGTGGACTATCGTGCATTGAACAAGAGGACAATAAAAAAAAAGTACCCCATTTCGAGGATAGATGAGCTACTGGATGAGCTATATGGTGCGATCTATTTCTCAAAAATAGATCTTTGTTCTGGATACCATCAGATCCAAATGAGGGAAGAGGATGTGGAGAAAACAACCTTCCATTTCCATTACGGACACTATGAGTTCCTGGTCATGCCGTTCAGGCTGACCAATGCACCTGCTACATTCTAGTCATGCATGAACCACATCTCTAACAAGTAGTTGCATAAGTATTTGTCGGTGTTCTTTGATGATCTTCTCATTTATAGCAAGACCTGGGAGGAGCACCTGAAACATTTGAACGAGGTTCTAAGTATCATGGAAGAACAATCCTTGTTCGCCAAACAATCCAAATGTGAGTTCAGAATGATGGAGATATTGTACTTGGGGCATGTTGTCAGTCAATATGGGGTTCAAGTGCATCAGGAGAAGTTCCAAGCCATCCTCGATTGGCTTCCCCCGAAATCACTCACAGATCTGCGAGGGTTCTTCGGATTGTGCAGCTACTATAGGAGATTTGTCAAGGGTTTTTCTCAGCTCAGCGCACCTTTAACAAATCTGATGAAGAAAGGGGCTTTCCAGTGGAATGAAGAAGCGCAACTCACATTTGATAGGTTAAAAGAGGCCATGAGCACTTGTCTAGTGTTGGCATTGCCTAACTTCACCAGACCATTCATTTTGGAATGTGACACGTCAAGGGAAGGCATTGGAGTAGTTTTGATGCAGGATAGACACCCCATCGCCTATGAGAGCAAAAAGCTTACACCAGTCGAGCGCCTGTATTCCATCTATGATAAGGAAATGTTGGCCATTGTTCATGCACTGAAAAAGTTTTGGCCGTACCTAGTTGGTGCCAAGTTTATTGTCTGTACAGATCACAACAGTTTAAAATATTTCTTGGAGCAGCAGGATCTGAACGAACAGCAACAAAAATGGGTAAGCAAGGTTCAATCTTTTGATTTTGATATTGAATATGTAAAGGGGAAAACCAATTTTTTTGTAGATGCCTTGTCCCGAAGACCCACCATCTGCTCACTAGAGCAGATCTTAGCCGACTGGAAGGCACAATTGCTGGTGGAATATTCCAAGAATACTTTTTCTTGTGAGATAATGGATGGTCACATCCACGATGATCGTTATAAGGAGGTGAATGATATCATTTATTATAAGGATCGGATCTACCTAGTGCCTAAATCAAAGTTGAAGAAAAAGATCCTAAAGCACGTGGAGGACTCCCCTCTGGCTAGTCATCCCAGCTTCCTTAAAACTTACAGAAGTATGAGGGAGAGATTCTCATGGAAGGGATTGAAAGGGGATGTATTACAGCATGTACTATTTTCCAACAGAACAAATCTGAACACACTCTTCCTGCTAGATTGCTACAGCCTCCGCCGATTGCTGAACATAAGTGGGAAAGTATATCCATGGATTTCATAACAGGTCTTCCCAAGGTGAATGGAAGGGATTGCATCTTCGTGGTAGTTGACTGATTGACAAAGTACGCTCACTTCTTCACCATCCCTTCGGACCTTCAAGCTGCACAGATCACCGATCTATTTTCAGAGAAGTCTTCCGCCTACAAGGGTTACCCTGGAACATCGTCAGCGATTGCGATAGATGCTTCATTAGTATCTTCTAGACAAAACTATTTCGGATGGCAGGAACTGAACTATCATCGAGCACAAGTTACCACCCATAGATAGATGACCAAACTAAAATTGTGAACAAATGGCTCGAAGGTTATCTACGGAACTACTTCTCGGCACAACAACGTGTGTGGGTGAAATGGATCCACCTTGAAGAATACTGCTACAATACCACCTATCACATGTCGATTGGAATGAGGCCATTCAAGGCTCTATACCGGCATGAACCACTCTCCTTCCTTGATATAGTGTTGAGTGACAATCACGCTCCAAAGGCAAAGGATTGGCTTCAAGAAGGATAGGACATTTTGAAGAGTTTGAAAGAAAACCTCCCGCAGGCACAAAACTGACAAAAGGTATATGCCGACAAACATCGATTAGAGAGGAGTTTTGAAGTGGGGGATCTGGTCTATCTCTGACTACAGCCTTATCGACAGTCCTCACTGAAGGGAACAGGGAAGGAGAAACTAAAGCCTCAGTTTTATGGTCCCTACCGCATGATCCGTTACATTGGTGAGGTAGCGTACGAACTGGAGCTTCCCGAAGGTAGTCGCGTTCATAATGTCTTCCACGTTTCTTGTCTGAAGAAGGCTTTCGACAAAAAATCTCCGTCACTATAGATCTTCCACCACTCAATGAGGAGGGGAACCTCATCTTGGAACCTGCTGAGATTCTCGAAGTATGCAAAAAAGTCTTGCATAATCAAACGGTGAGAGAATACCTGGTATGTTGGCGATATCTATCATCGGACGATGCAACGTGGGAAGGCGAACACATCCTTCAGCATCCAACACTGCATTTACTTGAGGAAAAGAAAATTTTAGGACGAGAGGACTGTAATGTTCTTGAACAGAAATAAATGTATTTAATTATTTTTGTGTAACGAGCTGATTGTTTGATTTAACTCGGATCCAAATTTAATTTTTGTCATAGAAGAGTGTGTCGCTGTCGGCTGATTTTGTACACCCTCGGAAATATTTTTTCGATCGGTATTTAAGCACGGCTTGTAGTAGTTGATAGGTATGCTTTGGACTATATTTATCTGTATTACGAATTCCCGTTGGGGATTCTCTATAATTTGCCATTTTGAAAGTGAAAGACCTTCCCTATTTGGTTTGCACAGTTTCAGTGGGAATCAACCCTCACCCTACTCTGTCACTGCATGTATTAATTTTTCAAATATGGCAATTTGGAGTGCCCTCTCTCAGCAAACTTATTAGAAGGATTTGTGTGTTCAAGTCTTATTCTTATATTCAGAATTCATCTAATCTTCCTTCAACATTCCGCACTTGTGTATGAACAACATTGTTTCTATCATCAACTGTGTTTCTCACCATCCATATTTTCTTAGTCAACCTACTACACAATCCATCCATATGGCTTGCCTATTATCATACCGTATGGGCTACTAATTACCCTCTGATCCCACCGTACGACTTCTACTGTTGCCTGTATGGGCCTCTAAATCCACCGTACGACCTTTATAACCACTGTATGGACTGTCTTCAACAGCATACCATTGCCTCTTACACAATCGTATGGCTACTTAACAATCACCGTATGACATAGTCTACTCACCGTACGGCCAATAACCTCCACTGTGTGGACTTGCTGAGAACTCATCTATATGGTTCAACACATACCCTACACCATCTGGTATCAGCCGTACGACCAATCTTCTGCCCTCCTGTACACCGAACGTCCATATTTAGGAGATGTTCATAGAATTCCAACGTTTTTGAATTTAGAGAGGCTTTAGAACACTACAATTAACATACTCGAATATGCAAAGGCAACATGCTCAACGATTCGATCTGTGTAAAATATTGATCTAATGCTGATGGAGGCAAGAGTCCTCGAGTTTCACGCGACGTTTGACATGTTAATTGGATATTGTAACTTCCTACGTGACATGCATGCAGATGATTACTATGCTCTCGGTTGTGCTCCTAATATCAAAGTTGCATTTCAGAATTACCTCAATAATGTGTAGTCTATACCACCTATACCTATTACTACAGTAAATCTAATATTGTACAATAGTATACTTAATAAGTGTATGTCATTTTGTACTTTTATGCGGAAGTAGCCACCTAGACATATTGTTGGCCAGGCATAGGTTTCTTATATGAACCTTATTTTGTAGACAACTCTGAACTATGATCGAGTGCACACCTTATTGTTTTGTTTGGAAGAATGGGCCATGTATAGCTATGTCCAGTTAGACAAGAGTGCTGAAATGAAGCATATTTTGTAAACAACCTTGACCTCTGTTACATATATACCAAACTGTTGTACTTGTTGTATTTTGTTTAATATAGTAGTGTCTAAATTATATATTCTGTGTATTATGCTTTGTGTATTACACTTTGTGCATGCAAAAGCAATAAATTTAAATACTCAAAATCTGTATGCTTAGTGATATAGCTATTTGAAACCTAAATTCACAATCTGCAATATCTGAAAATAAGTTCAATCATATCAAATAAATATCAAAATAAATCTTGATCAAAGGTGATATGAATAAATCTTGACCAAAGGTGATATGAATTTTAATTTCACTGCAAAATATGTTTACCACAAATTGTACAAAAGTAGTTTCAGACAGCACAATATGAATCATCTTCAAGGCATTTTTGCAACTGATTTGCAAAAAGAATATTCTGCATATAAAATTATACTATTGGCAGCAACCAGGGCCTATATGGATTAGCCTACAAACCCATGAAACGTCTTTGAGTGCAATTGCCCATTACAGTTGCAATTGGACCTCGCAATAACAGACTGTTGCGAATATCACGTGAATTGTTGAAGTACAAACTAGCAGAGGAAACAAATTGTCCATTTACTCTATAAATGATATCTAAATTGTGAATTGAGATCTAAAGTGAACATAGCGCTAAACAGATTTAATCAATTTTTTGATGTGAATATCAGGATTAAATTGTGTGATTTTGAGTCAAACTCGATGACCCATGTTTCATGAGTAGTGATTCAACATGAATCCATCTCTCATGAGAATAAATGGAACAATTAGCACTCATTGGATCTAGGTGATGCTCACAGGGGTGAAGCACCGGGACTTCCCGGGAGGTCACCCATCCCAGTACTACTCCAGCCTGAGCGCACTTAACTATGGAGTTTCCTCCACAATTAAACCCAAAGCTTGCAACCCCATTTGCAAAACCTTCACCAAGTGTTGTGCCTTATGAACCATTCATTAGAAAGCCCCTTAAGCTCATCAATTGATAAGTAGGAGATGATTTCCACAGCTAGTCAAATTTTGATGTGAATATCAGGATTTACATCAAAATTTGACTAGCTGTGGAAATCATCTCCTACTTATCAGATTTAATCAATGTTCGCATTGATATAATCTAGTGCAGAACGATCCAAGCAAGAGCCATTTTGTAAGTAGATTTTAAGTACATCAGTATAGATAAATCACTTGCCATTCAACTGCGTAAAAAAGAAGAAAAGCAGACCTAATCATTTGGCACCACTAAATGGGCAACAAGTCCAGGTAGCAAAGTTGCACGGGGATGAGAGTACCTGGGTGCCTAAAGTACAGGGATGACTATCTTTCAAATTAGGAGACAGGAGTACTTGGATACATCAAATTTTTTTTACTAAATGTAAAAGTATGCATCATGACAATGGTTTTTGAAAACAATAATAATGATAAAGTTTGCAAATGTAATGTATTATTTTTTGTTTCAGATTTGCATTATGTTTGTAACAATAATATATCATAAATATTTAGATGTACAACAGAAAAGGCAGACTTTAAACATGAACAATAAGATCATAAATCATATAACATTTATATATTGCATGCTTGCAAATGATAAATTTTTGACTTTAACACTGATAAAGTTTACTGTTAATCAGTATTGTATCAAAGTTTCAAACTGATCGTGTATTGAATTAAGCTTGATAAACAACAAGCTGATATGCAAACAAAAAGAAATGAAACATCTTAATCCAGATCCTTAGCTATGATGCTCTCCACTAATTAAAAAAAATAGTAGTCTTCCAATCTAGCCGCTTCCCGCTTTTGTTCCTTAATGTTGGAGTTGCACTTTGAAACCAAATATGCCATCCCCTTACCAAATCCGTTGAAGAATCTGGAAGTACTAAGAATTGGAATAGTAGTTTTAACTATTATGCACTGGACAAGCCAGAAGATCCTTATGAACTAGATGGTCAAGATAATTATTGGATTCTTCATTCTGAGACGACACTGTATGCCCTCATCCTCATAATCCATGTGATCGTCCACATGATAAGTCGTGCATTGCTGAACATCTGGAATGATTCCATGATATTCATATTTAACATGTTCACGTATTTTACCCTCTTCATACATACCTCTTCCATTTGACACTGTTTCTGATCCCATTATATATTTGTTGGTATTCACGCTTATACGAATGATGTGGAATAGAATATCTTGCCCCAGCTTCCTTAATATGTTAGGCACATGATAAAATGATTTCACCATAGCCAAAAATATATCAATGAACCGTCCTGCAGAGGAGTTTGATTAACCCGAACAGGCCCAATAATGGACTTAAGAAGTATTATTATTATTATATATAGTTTTTTTTATTCATATTGTCAAACAAACTTTTATAATTCTATGTTTATTTTCATTTTGTCAAGTCAATGTACTTTCACCGATGGTCTCCTTTATCCGTCTACTTCTAATTCTTGGGAGAGAAAGAAAGGTAGGCAGCTCTTTTCGTTTTGGATTGATGTAGTTTTAATCAGTTCGAATGTTTCTGTCTTTAGCATTTAGTATTTTCTGTGAATCAATTCGGTTTCTCGAGGTTCCTCAAGATACAAATGTCCAATCTTTTTCTGGAAGAGATCTCTTGAACCAGAGTTTCTTTAGGCTAGAAATGCTCTTCGCGAAAGAGCCCTAATAACTTTGATTTATGCATTTTTGCAAGTGTAGATTTTATTTTTCTTGTTTGGTTTTCTGTATTGCTTAAAGGGTGAAAACTTTTTGTTGTTTAAATGGGATAGCGGCAATCCAATATGTAGCAAAAACAGTAAATTTCCAATTCTAGATTCGAGTAACCAAAAAACTTTGTCAAAAATAAAAAAGTCTAAGTATAATAATATGAGATTATAGAAATATGACATAATAAAAGTGAGTACAAACATATCAATCTCTAGGGAAAAAAAACTTGGGCTAAGTTTGTGCACGCTGAGTACTACACGGAGACTTCCGGAAATTTAAAGTCTATTGGAAAGGCCAAAATAATTCTGCCTAGTTTTGACACTATATCTGAACAAGGTCAACCATAATATAATCACATTGTTCTTTTCATGATTTAAGCCATCAACACCTTTTATTTTGATGATTTTACTTTTATCAAAACTAATAAACAATTTTTATAATTTGGAGTCAATTGAATGGAAAGCCATATGTAAAAAAAATACAAGAAATATATATCTATTATTAATTAAATTAAAATCACATTTACAAGGTCGACCATAATATAATCACAATGTTCTTTTCATGATTTAAGCCATCAACACCCTTTATTTTCATGATATTACTTTTATCAAAACCAATAAACAATTTTTATAATTTGGGGTCACTTGAATGGAAAGCCATATGTAAAAAGTCAGTGCTACATAGAAGAAATATATATCTCTTATTAATTAAATTTCCGTGAATAAGATTACCATTGATAAGGTCAACCATTGTAGAATCACATTGGTCATTCCCATGAATTAAACCATCAATACTATTCATTTTCATGATATGAATTTTTTCATAACCCTCTTTTGGTTCCACATTGTGTTCCATTCTATAAATATCATTATTCACAATATCTTGTTCTTGAGCTCTCTCTATGGGTATTGTTTTTCGACAAAAGTATCTCTCTAATAGTAGATGTTGTACCTTTCAATTTATCATATGCCTTGCCTAATTGATCTCACATGTCTGAATTATAGTTGAATCCTCAACAAACCAAAAGACTCACAATCAGGTATTTTTCACACAATATTATTATTTTTAGGTTGTCTGGATTTATAATATCATTGATCAATGAAGAAGAATTTTCACATTCGAAATGAGATATACACAGGTATATCTAGTGTGCATTTGTGAACAAAATAATGAATATAGTATCAACTATAATAATTATTTTGTGTGAAACAAAGTAATATCATACATGTATATTTGATTTATGTGATGTCTCGTTTATAGATCTAATTTTCCTCCTACAACTAAAAATGGCTTCCTTGACTGAATTTGCAATCACAATGATTAATGATGGGAACCTACAATTACAACCACACCTCCAAGTCGTAGACATTTTTGAGTTGGGGCCAAATCGTAAGGCAACACCTTGATACAAAATGGACCTCTCTGATGAAGTTTCAAAAAAAAAAGCAATAATTCCAAAGAAATATAATGATTATGTGGTCTCAAGAGAAATCATACAGGGGTCTATAGTGTTACTCAAAGGGTATAGTTACCCTACTATTTGCAAGTCTAGGTAAGCTCTTCTGTAAATTTATCCAATACAGTCTATTTCTAAAAACATAAACATGTTTGAATCCATCTTTTTTTGATATGTTACAATATATAATACTTTGACTCAATATGGTCTTTTGCAGGTGGATTGTTGTATCTAAACTAGACATCACTTGCTTGCATCATGTCATTATTGGTGAACCTGTCTATGTATGGAAGGAACAAGGCCCAGAATTACATGCAACAGACTTGGGTTCTCCATCGACATGTGTGCTTAGAATAAATGATGCCTTACAACTACCTTATGAAAGAGTGATGTTTGGGATATCATCATCTTTAAAGAATAAAGAAATCAACTCTACTATTACTCCAATTAGAAACCTGAATCCATATCAAATAAGGGGGTGTGTTACAATGAAAAAATAAATTCACCACTTCAAGACCCAACATGGAGATGGAAAAGTCTTCTCTTTTGACATTATAGATTGTGAGAAAACTGAAGTATGTATCACATGCTTCAACAAAATTGTAGATCTTCATTACATGAATATCCAAGTAGGATCTATATATACAATAGAGGGTGGTACTATGAAGACAACGAATAAGCTCTACAACAAACTTAATAGCCAGCTTGAAATATGTTTGGAAGACAACTCTAGGGTTTCACTCTAGACGATGACCTATCAATTCCAAAACATCAGTTTTCCTTCATCCCCCTTGATGAGATTATCCACATGGCTAATGATTTCCTTGTTGATATTATTGGCATAGTTATTTCTGTGGATCCATGTACCACAATAAGAAGGTTTGATGAGACAGAAGTTCTTATAAGAAGTATCCAATTAATAGATTTGTCTTCATCTAACATAAATGTAACTTTATGGGGACCAACCACTCAAAAAGAGGGTTCACAACTTCAAGAAATGTACCATTTACACAAGGTTTTTGTTCTTGCAATTAAAACTAGAAAAGCCATTGAATACAATGGAAAGCTCATAAGCACTTTGGGTAGTGCTCAACTCTTCATCAATCCAGACATAGAGGAGGCAACAAAACTAAGGATATGGTTTGATCATAATGGGAAGGATATTTTATCATCATCAACACACATTTTAGATGTGCCCCTACAAATTCCAAGGAAAACAATTGTGGAAATTGAGGAACAAACAATGAATGGCTTCCAAACTTTTTAGTACATTGTAAAGGCAACAATTCAATTCATAAAAATGAATTCAGTTTACTATCCATCTTGTCCCCTTCAATTGAATGGTAAACAATGTAAGAAAAAGGTTGTTAAAAATGTTGATGAAACATGGACTTGTGAAAAGTGCAAAAGGACATTTTCAGATTGTATTTATAATTACATACTTCAAATGAAGCTAGTAGATCATACAGGCAGACTCTGGGCAGTTGCTTTTGATGAACCTTCCACCTACCTTTTGAGTATGTCAGCACAAGATTTATATATGCTCCAATTCAATCAAAAAGCAAAGATTGATGCAGATATAGTAATCAAACAAGGTTGCTTCAAATAGTATCTCTTCAATATCTTAGCTCTATATGACTCAAGTGTTGGTCAGGGTCGTTTGAAGTTGACAGTCACGAAAGTTGATGCTCTCAATCTTAAAGAAAATGCTTCCTTGATCAGTAAAATCAATGATATGAAAGATAAGGGTGCTTAAATATACCTCCAATGCTTCTACTTTAATAATACAAGTACATAATTGTACTACCAACATTGATGCTATGTATGAACATATTAAATTTACAATATGTTTGGTAAATATCAATGTTTATTATTGTATTTATTACTACCAACATTGATGCTACATACTAACATATGGAAATACCATGTATTCGGCAAATTTAATTGTTTATAATTGTATTTATTACTACCAACATTGATGCTACACACTAACATATGAAAATACCATTTATTTGGTAAATTTAATTGTTTATACTTGTATTTAGTTAAGTTCTATCTTTAGAGAATGAAACTATTAGTTGTTGATTTTCAATTTTTATGATTGTTTTACTTTAATCAAAATATGATCTTATTTAATTGTTTATAATTGTATTTTTTACTAGCAACATTATTGCTAAATACTAACATATGAAAATACGATGTATTTGGAAAAAGTAATTGCTTATAATTGTAATTAGTAAAGTTATATCTTTAGAGAATAAAACTATTGGTTGTTGATTTTTAATTTTTATGATTGTATTTACTTCAGTCCAAATATGACTATTACCAACAACTTTATCATTTATGATATACTCTTTTTGAATTAAAATATTGGTATTTGAATCCAGAATTGGTGTTTCTACTACCTTTCATTGAATTATCAACTAGGTTATTACTTGTTTCTATTTCACATTGATATTAGTGGCATCTTATTTCAAAATTTATTACGAATATACTATTGACCATGAAATATGATGATCTCTTTGTAGATAATGAGCTCTTCCCCTCAAACTTGTGAGACAAAGCTCTCAAAAATTGAAAATAAACAAAACCAGCATCAAAAAAGAGATCATGATTATTATGCTTAGCACAAAGAAGAAATTAGTATTCATCGTCATATGCAATGCAAACAAAAAAAAACTATGTGGTATAGATATTGGGACACCCCAAATGGATACAAACTTTATAGTAGTCTCTAAGAAGTTTCGTACTAGGATAAATGCATTGGTAAACATTGGAACATGCAAAGTATGCAATGAATTTTACCTTGGCATACACATTCTTCAACAGATTATGTCCTAGTGTGCACTAGATGTGTTCATGAAAAAGGGTGACATCGATTTGCAACATCTAATAATATGGATCCAAGAAAACAACCAGATGTCTTAAAAAATCTAACCCAAGTTGAAGATATGCTCATAGCACAAGTAAATCCAATAGTTCAAGTAACTCATGCTTGTGGTGGAAAATACAAATATTATGGTCATACAATTAGCTTTCCATAAGATATTAAATCAGTAGCAAAATACCTCCCACATAGGATTTCAGAATTGGATGTTTTAATAGTTCGACGACTCCACACCCATGGAATTTACTATGATTGCTATGTAAGTAGGGGTCAAGTTTTGGCTGCATTAAAATATAAGATAAAATATGACCCATACTATAAGGATGTTCTAATAGGCAATGAATGTATACAACAAATCCCAAATAGAAGTATAGACATTTCAAGCATGTTTCATACTATTGATGTAGACAATGAACATGAGCTCTCAACTAAATTTGAAGGTCCATATGGTGAGGATGAAAATGAAAATGACATATCATACTCATCATCATCTATGGCTAACTTACCAAATAGAGAGTGTGAAATAGATATCATTGAAGAAACGATGCAAATTTTCGATGCCAAGGATACTATTATTCATTGGCCTGAGCTTGATACTTCTCCAATAAATGAATACAACACCAAAGGACTTTTGGATATGGCTTTTCCCACACTCTTCCCAAATGGTATTTCATTACCAATGCAACTCCGCTATCAAGAAGTTAAGACGCATGAATATGTATTGCACTTAATGAGATACCATGATAGTAGATTTGGGAGCCATCCAAGGTTCCACTATTTTGTACTAAATCTAATGATGCGACATCGAACTCAAGGAATCTCTTCTATTTTTGTCAAGAAAAATCTAGAGGACTCCATCCCAACTAGCATTAAAAACCTTCACCTGCACATACAACAAATACCTGACACTCAATTGGCTGAAGAATTAATGCACTTTGGATCTTCCTTGAGGGGAACTTGTGCATATTGGAATAAACATCATGGTGAACTTTCAAATATGATCAACTAGTTAGGAACCCCTACTCTTTTCTTCACCTTTAGTGTTGCAAATACTAAGTGGCCTGAATTATAATGGCTATTTTTGAATGGCCTTCCATTAGTCCTATGAACAAATAAAGAATGCACAAACAACATTATCAATAACCCACCCACCACTTCTTTATTCTTGCATGAAAGGTTCACAATATTCCGTCAAGAAGTATCAAAATTTTTTTTCGTGCGTCAAATT
Organism: Cupressus sempervirens; assembly: GCA_028749045.1. Classification (NCBI taxonomy): domain Eukaryota; kingdom Viridiplantae; phylum Streptophyta; class Pinopsida; order Cupressales; family Cupressaceae; genus Cupressus; species Cupressus sempervirens. The sequence continues at coordinate 598,871,936 of CM053791.1, read as the reverse complement.
ACTGGTATAGATATGAATGACGACATCAAAGATCAGGACATATACATGGGTTCATTTGGATTCTAGGTGCACCTGAAATGGATGGACTTGCTTGGCATAATTAGGAGGAGGTAGAATGAGCAAGGAAATTCTTTGACAAATATGTCAAAGCATGGAATCCCCACACACAATCTTGTAGAAACAACACCCAACATCGATCTTTGTAAGATCCTTGCTTGTTGGATACAACTACTATCCTCTCTAGAGATATACGTGCGAACTATGAGGAATCGATCAACCACGTCCAATGACACACACACACTATAGTGAAGCAACATGCTTACACAAACAAGGTAGTATTCTAGAGTGTTTCTACAAAGACCCATGGTTAGAAAGTGTTAGTTCATCTTTGGCTTGTGATGAGTCTAGGAAACAAACGTATATGCTAGCACGAAATGATGACAGGATGAACATACACAACCCAACTATGATTTTGATGTGGAGAGCAAATATGATTTGCCAACTAGTTGTATCAAAGATGCTTATACTCAAATATATAGCAAAATATGCATCAAAGGCAGAAAGGAAATCAGAGAGTTCTATTGATATGCTAACATGCATATGCAAACAACAAGTGGGTGAAGACCACACACTATCAACATATTGTAGATTTATGTTTGAGATTATTGCAGATCATGATATTGGTGCACAGGAGACATGTCATATGCTACAAAAGTTACCACTTGTGGTTAGTAGTCACTCTTTTATAACACTAAATGTTGGATGTAAGGTTTTTCATCAAATTAACAAAAATCGAGGTGATAATACATTACTAGTGAGTTATTTGCACTCCTACATACAATGGCTTGCTGAGTTGGAACTAATGTCATTAATTAACACTGCTAGAGTATTCTCATTTTCAGCTACTCGCAAAGGGTGCAAGTGGAAAGTTAGAAAACAAAAGGCAATTGTCAATGTTTTTCCTCATTTCTATAGTATCCTTGATGAAGAGTCTAAACAATTTGAGACGTTTTGTTGGAGTGAGCTACTCTTGTACAAGCATTATCATAGCATCTCTATAGATATTGGTCTCACTAAAGATGACATTGTTGCAAATTGGAAACAAATGAAATTAAATAACTACTATGTCTGGCATGTAGACCGCTTGATAGTTATAGAGGTTGACTAAGAACAATATTTAGATGATACAATTGAGGTAGATCCAAGAAATACAAGTGAAATGAACGAATGGGAATTTCTATCACATATGGGAGTTGTTGGTGGTGAGAACTTGAACACCCTTGAAATGCTCGGTCAATGTGACTTTGATAAAATAAACAATTGGGATGAATGTTCTATACCTTCCCATTTGCACAACATTGTAGAACATTTCATATGTACGAACAAGACATCCTAGAGAGATGACCACTCCATATTACAAGAACATGCTCCACTATATCCATGATCTCCCAAACAAAAACAAGCACTTGCCACTATTTAAGAGCATTACAAAGAAATTTCTAGCAACCAACCCCTTTACATGATCATACAAGGAACAATAGGCATAGGGAAATCATACTTGATACATTGCATCAGACGTGCACTTTGGGTTTTGGCATCTCAAAATAATAATACACTCCTTACAGTTGCTCCTATAGGAATTGTGGCATTCAACATACATGCCTCAATGATACATGCTACCCTTAGAATACCAATAAGAGAAATGCACCCACTATGTGGACAATCACTAATAGTGTTTCAAGAAGAGACGAGACATGTGAGATACCTCCTTATTGACAAATCTAGCTTTGTAGGGCCAAAAATTATTCTGAAAATAGATAGTAGATTGCATGAGGCTTTCCCCCATCAACAAAAAAAGTGCTTTGGTGGTGTTTCTATAATTCTTGTGGGTGACTTAGTGCAACTAATCCCTGTCATGGATAAACCAATTTATGCATCTCACTCAAATGCAAAATACCTTTGGGATAAATTTACAATGGTTATCACATTAACAACCATATTTTGCCAACAAGGTGACACTCAGACTTAAATCAACTTTCGTCACATGTTGTACAACTTGCAAAATGCAAAATCCAGTGAACAAGATTGGAAATTACTTATGCAACATACAAATGGAAAATTATCTTTTTTCTAAAAAAAGTATGTTTGATTAGTCAATGCACCTTTACTCTACAAACAATTCAGTCGGGTTATGTAACCAAAAAATGCTTAAATTACTCAATCTTCTTGTTGCACTTAGTATTGCAAAAGAAACACACTTACAACCAAACCTCATTAGTGATGTCGATCACCTTCCAAAAGAAATATTGCTATGTAAAGGCCAACAAACAATGTTAATGACAAACCTTTGGATTCAAATGGGCCTTGTAAATGGATCACTTGGGGAGGTGGTAGACATTGTGTACACACCTGGTTGTAAACCCCCAGAACTACCTCTATATGTAGTTGTACTATTTGATAATTACAATGGCCCACCTTGGGACCAAGTCGACCTAAAAAATTTACCTATAACACTTGTCACCTTGGGAAGTTATAGAAACATACCACTATCCATGTCATGGGCACTTACCATACATAAATCCCAGAGATTGACGCTTCAAAAAATAATAATTGATATTGGTACAACAGAATGACAAGGTTTGACTTTTATGGCTATATCAAGAGTTAAATCACTGGACGACCTTCGTATAGAGCCACCATTCTCTTTTGAGTAATATTCAAGAATGAAAGATAATCCATATACCATTATCAGAAAACACAAAGAATCACGACTACAACAACTCTCCCCCTAAGTGGTTAGGTATTAAATAGAATCCTTTCCCTTAATTAATAGAACTTTTTTTGTGTTAACTTCATTAGTTTTAGAATTGGCTGCATTTATTTATTTCAATATCATCTTTCCCTAATGGTTAAATTTGTTGTGATATAGGCATGGTGAAAAGATACCCTGTGAGGTTATTTGGCGGCTCTTGTTCGAATGTTCTCTTGTTTGACTGGTGTGCATGGAGAGACCCTCTATTCATGTCAATGTATGTCAAGGGGAGGGAGGAGGTTTCCCTTTTGGGATCGATCACATCAAAGTATTTTAGTTGAATAAGCTCCTCGGTTCAAAGAGGAGATCACATTTCAAAGTTCCAAACTTTATGGCAACTAAACATCCTTAATGCAAATTATTCAATATTGGAAATGACCTTGAATTAGAATTTTATCTTAAGATGTATAAATTCACATGTGGTCATGTTTAAGAATACATTTTTATTTCTTTTGAGATGCGTTATTCTCTCAAATGCCACACAATATTGTCTATGGTAAAATACAAGAGAAAAATTTGAATCTCTTAATCTTGTGTCATATGATAAAAAAAAATGAGGACATGTATCTTACACATATTACTACATTTTTGCACTATCGGCATACCCCTTGCTCCTTTGGGTGCAAGTGCTAATTTTACAACAGTAAAGTATTTAGGAAATTGTACGTAGGGCTTCTTACACTTTTCCCACAGAGCAATGTAAGATTCTCCCTCTTCAATGCTAGCTGGAAATATTTGGAAGCTTCTCCATTCTTCACAGCAGATAAGAACTTGGGAAGGTTGATAGAAATTACACTAGCACTTGCATCTTTGAAGGCTGTGAGGGTTAAGCTGATAGTGTTGTATATGTTAATTATTGTCATTGTATTGCTGATGTGGATAGTTTTCTCATTGTAAAAAATTGTACAATAAAATATTTGATAGTTGAGTAATGATCATCTAAATTTACTTTGAAGTATATTGTTTACCTTTCACCCTTCTCTATTTATCTTTGATCTAATCTATCTATGTGCTTTTATATCACCTCAAAAATCTTTGTCATTCAATATCTTCATCTTCCCACTATCCTCTTCCTTTTTCTCTATCTCTATCTCTTCTTTTTCTTTCACCTCTCCCCAACTCTTTCTATCATTCATCCTACTCCTCCCCCATCTCTCCCTATATCTTTCTATCCCTCTAACTATCACTATTATTAGCATTTATTTATAATTTCATATCTTCATCTCCCCACTATCCTCTTCCTTTTTCTCTACCTCTATAATTATTTTGATCTCTCTATCTCTTGCTAGGATTCATTTATCTCCCATCTCTCCATGTAGCTTTCCATCCCTCTAATTATCACTATCACTATCACTATCATTTCCAATTTGGAATGGACAAATTTAATGTTTATAATAAATAATTCAAAATTAGTTGTATCTCACTATCTATATCTCTTCCTCTCCATCTTACTCTCTATATATTATCAAATATAGTATTTCTCATAATTTTTATTCATTTATTTAATATAAGAATTAAATAAATAATAACATTTTATTATTATTTATATTCACATCACTTGTCACTTCCATTTATTGGGAGGGTTATAAGGAGGGTCAATAATCAATCATCATGATTCACTACACCCTAGGGCCTTATGAGGTTGGTTTAATTATTACATAGAAAAAATATAATAAAATTGCAAGACAATTCAAATATTGCAAATATTAACATAAAATAATTATCTTCAAAAGTATTACCATAAATATAATCCATCGATAATCTTTTATTTTAACTTACAAATTTAATTATGTCGATTCTTATATTCAAATAAAATTATTTAAAATCAATTTATAATCAAAAGTTTATTTACAATCACATTTAATAAAAATAAAATAGAGGTTACAACAAGGTATAGTTCACCATGTGTTTGACTAAGATTTGATTGTTTGAATGTAAAACATGTATTAGATTTTTACATATAGAGTTTTAATATTGTCTAACAAAATTTAAACAAATTTATCTCAAAAAAATTACTATTTCCAATATCAGACATTCATTACAAGTTAAATTTTGATGAGTAGGAAATATTTTTCAAACAAATCAAATTTTGATATTGCTATCAAAGTTCACAATTGAATAGTAATTCAAATACACTTAAATTTTAAATTTATATGCTTATTAATTACAATAATAACTAAAGAAATAATATATTAAAATTAATATATAACTAATTTAAATTTTATAATTTTCATATGAAATTATAAAATCTTGCTCCAACTTTTAAAATAGGTTGCATGAAGTCAAATTAGGTTTTTGTGTCAATTGCATTGGATTCTCCATTGGGCTTATGATGGTATTGGCTCGCAAAATTAAATATTTTAAAACTAATTTATGAAAGATGGCACACACTTCTATGACATACACTTCTAGTACCTTTGTCATTAATCCCATTATCTCTATCTTATTATTTATTTGTTCATTGAGATTTTCTTTCCTATAAATGCTTTCCAACCATGAATCATTTTTGAGAGGAAAAAGATCCAAGATGATGCACCCGCTCCATGTAGATTCATATTCCTGATTCTTTCATTATCGTAGTAAACAATTTCTTTTATAATTTTTTTTTTTATCGAAGCATGTATGTAATGGGATAAATATTTGACCATGATTGGACCTTCAATATCCTTTGGGAGGGATATGCAGATTCAAACTTAATTCTACATTCTACAAAGATAGCCACTATGGAGAACGAGAACAACGACAAATATAATGGTAAGGGGAAGGAAAATGGGACAAAATGAAACATATCTAATAGAATAGAAGACATACAGGCCCACAAAACATATAGAAAATAAAAAAATTAGTAATATATTCCATAAGTCTGGCATCTCATGGTAATAACATTGAAAGATGAACCAAGTGAGGTGTGCCTGTGTCATTTATATTCCCGAAGTAATATTCACAGCGGTTCAATAAATGGAGATTTGATTTACACCTTATGTGTGGCTTGGAAACTCATACAACTTGTATGTGAGAAAATGATGATAACTACAAAATGAAATGCTTACACGGTAAAATGCTTCTCAAGGGGTGCAGAGTTCAAAATCTGAGCGCTATTTCCCAACGCATTTAATTTGTGCTTTTTTGGGAATTGTTTCTGCATTTCTAAGCTAAGAGCGAGCACAGAGCTTTCATCCATGGTGGGAGGCTCATTTATTTTAGTTGTGCCCGTAATTATGATCCAAAGACTCTAGAAACATCAGTTAATGGAGACGGTGGGATTGGTGGTGGAAATTAATATGTCCAACAGTTTGTAATCACCATTGTCCAAATGGGATTCACAATAAAGATCTTCAAAATGCCAGGGTAGTCTTCCATCTTCCTACAGTCATTAATTAGAGAAAAATCTATATTTGTGTAATCAGGTAGCATCATTTTGGCGTCTCCTACCATGAATTCTGTTGTGTTTTCCAAGCCCGGTTCCTTGACGACCATGTAGATTTCTATTTAGGTTTGAGCCTCTTCTACAATTTAGATAAAACACCCTCTAGTTTGGTGACCAAAAGCTGCAAAGCCAATGGTATTGCTAGGCATTAATGGTGAAAATACCAAAGCATAAGCAGCAGCCAAAAAAAAACATCCATGGAACAGTTTGTAGCGGTGAATCTTGACTATTGAAATCTAACACAAGGACCTACAACAATCTTGCATCTCCACCTGGAGTCATTCCATCTGACGTCTAACAATCTTAGGATTTGTTGGCGACATTTTACAGCATAAGACCATCGAAAAATATGAACAAACTAGTGAATGTCTTCCAAGGAGTGAAGCGTATCGGCTTAATGATTTCTCCATGGACATGTTTTCTAACATCAACACTTCCAAGCTTCTTCCTACATTATAATAGTGAAGTTTGTGAAAAGTTTCATTATAACAATAAAGTTTGTGAAAAGTTTGATGAAATTGCATGGCATCTTCTCTTCAGCATTTTCATCATCATTCTTTTCATGTGACATTCTAAGCTTCTTCCCACTTTATGATCAAAGGACTTAAAACATCACACACTAAGCTTCATTTCAATTTGAAGTACTTAAAAGATTCATGAAAATTATGAAGTTACCTTAGTTATAGCTTTGCATTTTATTTGGGCATCTATAAAAGATTTTAACTACACTAAGAGATATTTATAGGAGGGAAGCACAAATTATGAGAATATATTTAATGAACTAAATTTTTACAATCTGATTTAAAATAGTAAATATTATTTCTCATTTACAAAATTTCAAATGACATTTTTAAAATATTAAAATTAAAAGTTAAATTAATATAGAAAATGTCAAATGACATTAATATTTTTAAAATAAATTGTTAAATGATATTTTCAAATATAAAATAGATGAAAATTAATATTCAACATGTTAAATGACATTAAATTTTTAAAAAATAACTAACTAGATTAGGGTATTAGAATCAATTAAGAAATGTCTTTAGGGTTTCATTTGGAAAGCTAACTTAGATGATAAAAAGAAGATTGGGTTGGTCTCTTGGGACAAGTTGTACATACCTACATCTTTCAATGGGGTGGTGATTACTTATTTTCTTAAGAGCAATCTTAGTTTTGGGACTAAGTTGGCCTCAAAATTTAATGAGAATCTGGTTGCCCCTTGGGCTCGGTTAATTATAACTAAATATTTGGACTGAGATAATCCAAAGAGAATATTCACTATGAGAAATCCTCCATTAGGATTTGCGATCTGGAATTTCTTGGTGAAGAGTAGGCAGATCTTACTTCCCTACCTCTCTTGGTTAATAAACTCAGGAGTCAAACCCCTTCTTTTGGTCATATTCTTGGAATGATTTTCCTGCTCTTAATTGAGTGGGTAAATTTCCTAATGCACAGGTTGCTTTGGAGAGGATATGGGGTACTAAAGTTCTTGATTACATCTATATCTTAGCCACAAAGTGTAGTATGAAGGCTAGGTGGAAAGTGATACTAGATGGTGTGATCCCAATAGATGAAATATCAAAATTGGCGAGTGTCCCAAATCATATATATATCTATATATATATATATATATATATATATAGAGAGAGAGAGAGAGAGAGAGAGAGAGAGAGAGGATTGACGTAGTACAACCTAGGAGAATCCCCAAAGGAGATGTCCTAGCCCCCATCAAATAACCACACAACAAAAACACAACCTAAGATATAAAATTTGATACCAAATACAACTCTTTAGTCATAAAATAACTGATTACATGCAATGTATCGAGTCATAAGATCTTCCTGGTTACGACCAAATACAAAGCAAGTATTAGTTTTGCAAGATCTCTGAAGATCCAATCCAAACCCTAGCTAGTCTAGATCTATAACACAACAACACTCTGGCAAAAACCTCCAATGAGATCTAAACTTGTGCTCGCAAACCACCAAGAAATGTCCTTCTTTCTCAAGCCACAAATACTAGCTCTTCTCAGACTTTGCTCCTCTACCACATCCTCTTCTCCAAGACGGATGATTATAACTTAAGATTTTACAAGATCCCTTACTTATACCCAACTAAGCCACAAGCCAGCCTAACAAGTTACAAATTAAAAACCCTTACATTAAATACATGTTGAGCCGCAAGTTAGCCTACAATAGATATTAAATACCAAATGCCTTAGAAGGCTTACAACATTCATTAAATACACATAGAACAAATAACCAAAACCCAAATAGGTCCACACAAACTCCGATAATCACCCCACGTCATGATCTCATGCCACATGTATTAAATGCACCAAGCCTATTGATTCAAATCCACAAGGACTCCATCCTACAAGCCACACTACCTAGCATCAACAAAAACCACAAGCATCGTCAAGCTCCCACAAGCATTGCCAAGTTTCATAGGTGTTGAACAATATAGTAGAAGTCGAGCCATAATCTGTGTTGAGCAATGCAGTATAAGCCAAGACTAATATGCATTGAGCTCCTTCAAAGACCGAGCCCCTTGGCCAACACTACACCCAGTAATAACTGAGCACCACTCCTTTGGTGACCAATTCCACAACTCCAAAGCCAAAAAACCTCCATCATGTAGGATTGCTAGATACTCCAAGATGCTCCTACATCAAGGATAAATTAATCTGGTATTTAAACAAAAGTGGAAAGATTCAGTTAAAGAGGGTTATTCTTTCTTTCTAAATGGTATATATCCAACAAAGTCTAGGGAATTTTTCCTTTGTTAATGTGATGTTGTTCTCCCCAAGATTGGTGCTTTTCTTTTGCTAGCACTACATAAGCATATTCTCACTATGGAGAGACTTCAAAGACTAGGTATCTCCAATAATTTTATGTACATGTCTTATGTGGGAATGCTAGAGAAGATGTAGAACACCTTCTTCTCACTTGTGATTTTGCCCAAGAATGTTGTGGTAAAGTTATGGATTAACTTGGTTGGGTTGGTCCAATTCATAATTCACTTCCTTAATGCTTGAATGGCCAACAAGAGCTCCTTTTTTGAAACAATTCAGAGGATTGTTCCTACATTAGAAGTTTTGTGTATTGGTAGGAGCGAAACAAGAGGATTTATAGGAAAGAAGTTTTGGAGGTAGTCAAGGTGTATAAATTAATGGAGAAGTTGATCATAGAGTGTATCAACTCTTATGTCATGAGGGAAAAAAGTGTATCTTCTACATTTACTTTTTTTTATTCCAAAGTGCTTAACAACTAGAAACATATCTTTATCACATTTCAAGGGATTTTAGTGGGTTAAAGGTCCAAGAAGGAAATTAGAAGTCTAGCTAGGTGGCAATGAACCTTTAGATCATTCATTAAGCTCAATTTTGATGGGGCCTCCCAGAGGAATCTAGATAGGGTAGGGACAGGTTGTGTTATTCAATATCATTGAGACAATATCCTAAGATCTTTTATTCTAGACTCCCTAATGTTTCTAATAACACTACAGAGGCACAACCTCTATTGGAGGATATCAAAAGGTCGCTAGATATAGGTATTAGAAAGATACATATTGAAGGTTTCTCAACTTTTCCCATGATCTGCCTTATCCTCTTACACTATAGCATCATGGGAACTCCAATTTTTTATAGGAGAAGTTTGGAGGCTCCTTACAAGATTCTAGGAATTTAAAATATCTCATTGTTATAGAGAGAAAAATTAAATTAAAAACATTTATCACCAAGCCAACCCTAGTGTTAATTTGGAGCAAGGGTCTATGGTGGTTGGCGGTTCTAATTTGGGAGAGTTTCTCATATATTTCAATCTAACTACCAATAGGGCCAAGGACATGACTCTTGATGAGTGAGATTTTTGACCTAATCCAAGATGGTGTGCTACTAAGAGTATCTTACAAAGGTAGATGTTGAAGGTGATTGTGTGGGTTGTAAGGATAGCGTTTATAAGGATGTTTGATGTCTTTAAAATTGGTCTAGTTTTTTTGCTAAGAGATGGCTCATTTCCCCCAAATTTCATGGTAGACAATGCTTGGCCTCCTCAATATCAACCCTTGTTTTAATGAGTATGACAAGAAGCCCCCTTCTCATTGTCATGTTCATCCTATTGCAATATCTATTTGATCTAGATGGATCTCATGTCTTCGATATTTGTGGCATAATTTTTCCAAGTTGGGATCCATTGTTTTGCAATAATTATATTTCCATTCTTTGCAGTTCCTTCATTCCAAATAGCATTGGATTTGGGTCTAATTATGTTGGTAGAGGCTGGCAGAGAGGAGTATATAACTAGTCAACAACCTCATAGTGTCATTGCTTTATTTTTGTATTTTATTTATGATCAAGGCAACCTTCCTATTTTTGTAAATTTCTTCTTCCTATTAATACAAGTATGGGTTTGTTAACCTTTTATCCAAAAATATAAATTATAAACTAAATTAAAAAATCAAACAAGAATTTAAAAAGTACAATAATCTAAAAAACTTAATGCCTTCAATGGACATGCCATATAAATGTGAATAAATATTTATAATACACATCTCATTGATATGTTAGGTGCTATTTATGTATAAAACACATATGCTAATTATAAGAATAATCCTAATCTAAAGTTTAATAAAAACTATTAAATATTTACTATCTAGGAGTGGATAGCTATTCCTAGGGGGTATTAGAAACTAACACTCATGGATCCTCTCATGAGAATCTAGGACATTCTGGTATTAGTAGTATGGGTAGAGGTGATGATGGGGGTGATGTTTTCTTCTTCTTCATCTATAAATGGAAACACCCTAATAATTTGATGGAGTCTTGCTATTATGATTGTTGTGAAGAGAGGATTTTCTTCAGGATGGAGGAGAAATATGTGTAAGTCATATTCTTGGATTTTTGTGGATATGCTCAACAATGGAGTTTGGGAAATGTTAGACGATGATTACCCTTTGTGGTCAAAAAAATTTAAAGTGTGTGTAAAGCCTTTGATTTTGTCTCCTTTTTTCATATCCCTAGAGAGTGGAATAGAGTGGTTAATTGTTGGGAAAAGTGGACTCTTGAGAATGTTGATGGATAGGATATTGGATGAAGGAATGATTTACCAGTCGACTATCTTGAGATCTTACAGAAGTAAATGTCAGAGAACATGAATATGTAGTGGTGGTGTTGGTGAATTTATTATGTTCACGTATTGATGACCTTGTCTTTGTATCTTTGTTTTGAATGAATAAATCTTTACCCCTTTTATTAGAAAAATAAAATAAAAATTACTACTAAAACTTTTTCCCTTAAACTTAGAATGTCACCTTTGAGTTTGTAAGGAAATATTTGTTAATTACAAAAATTTCTAATTGTAAAAAAAATTGATATTTTATGTCACACTACTATTAATTATTAAATTCCTAGGTAATAATAATTGCTATCAAATGAGTTCTTGATCAAGTCTCTTGAAAGATCCATCAAAGCATGAGAAGTGATACAATTTTCATTATTTAAATGGGGATTAATGTTCAATGAATTAATCCTTTGCAAGTCATCAAGATGATTTTTGTTAATTGTATTAATTGTCCTACTAGTCATATAAACACTACCTCTCTTTATTTTTAAATCGTAGTCTTTTGTCAATCATTATTAAATTTCTTCTCATTCTACTCTTGATGTGCTTTTCAATCATCAACATCCATAAAATTAGTAATAGATAAATTTAATTCTATTCTATCATTATAAATAATCTCCTTAAAATAATAGATGGAATTTGGAAATAATCCTAATACTCTTGATTTTGATAGTGTGGATCTTCATTAGAAAAAAATGGTTCTATTATTACCTTCCCTATATATATGTACTAGATCTTGGATTAAAGGAATCTCTTAATAACTTGTTTACTTTTGTCCAACATATTCTTGATATCTCATGGCCCATTAGTGTCCCCTTGGAGAATTTGTACCATCAACTCAAAATAACATTCTATTACAATTTAATTTTCAAAAGGATATTGTTGCTAACAAGGATAGCTCAAGTATGAAATTCTTAACTAAATATGACAGCTTTCTATAGGATGAAGGCTAAAGTCCTATAGTTGGACAACAAGGTAAACAATATAGAGGATTCCCTGAAAGGTATTGTTAACTAGAGTTACAACATTCTTAAGGCATTCAATGAACACATTGAGATTCTCTTACTTAAGTTAGTTGGAGAATTTAGTTGTTTAGAAGGCCAATATTAAGGTTATTAATGATCAAGGTGTTGCTACTGATAGTAAAGATGGGTTGAGGAAGAGGACCAAGTCTAACACCATAAAAATGGCTTCTATTGGTTCTACTAAGATCATATAACTCAAAGATGATGTGGGGAAGATGAACTAGCTAGATATTTGGGTTGTGGAGCTCCTCAAGAATATGGGCTAATGCCTTCTTTGGCCTCTCTAATGTTGTTTGTTCCTTGGGTTTCCTATTGTTATTTTCTTTCCTTTTATTTGTCTTTTGTCTTTTTTGTGGTTGGACTTTATTTAGTGGTTGGCCATGTCTAGTTTTATTTATGTTGATTTCTATGGGCTTAATGGTTAAATCTTTATGATGAAATGTAAAGGGCTTTAGGGGCCCTTCAAATACTATTTTTTAATCAAAAACATTATATTATAATTTTAATGAACTTGGACCCTTTAATAACAAACTAATCAGTTGTAGCTTCAACAAAATTATTAGTATTGTCACCTACATTTTTGGCATACCCTTTAATAACATATCATTAGAGTCTATTATGACTCTTCCAACACCAAACATTCTAGATTTTCCCTTGGAATAACCATAAAAATTTCATTCCACCTATCCTTCATTAGATGGAGACGAAATGACTTTTTTTTAATAGTATGATTAACCTAATTTATTCTATTTAGCTCCTTTTTAATCACCCAAATATGTTTGATTCGAAGCTCCTTATGCGTAGGCATCACTTTTGAATAGCCATAAACTCCAATATTTACATTTTCTTGGATTTGATGTTTTATACTCTAAGAAAATCTCTATGGTGTTTCTCTTCTGGTCACAAAAGATTATATTGATCATTTTCTTTCATAAGCCTCATCTCAACAAATAGAAGTATCTATCATATTTTAGTTTGAACTATTCAAGATCATGTTTATGATTTTTATGCCTTGTACTAGATTGTATCTATGATATTATCTTAAGTTTTCAAATTCAATTTTAACTATTTTACAAGTGAAATCTTTTATAACATCACTCTAACCCATTGATCAATGCATAATCAATTTTAATTTTTTTTAAGGGTTATATATAGATAAAATATTAATTAATTATTATAATAAAAAATATCAACAAAGCACCCAATTGAGAATTAGGATGATAATTAAAAAACATATTTGTCATGTCAACTACATGCTCAATTAACAACTTATACTCTACCTATATTAACATCCAACTCAATTTCTTATTTATTTGTTTTTATTTTGTTGAATGAGATAGGGGCTTGATTAAAAGCAAGGAATTTGATATCTCCTTCCATTTTTAACAAAATGTTTGAAAGGTACTTAACACCACTTTTTTTTACATTAATAACACACATGAAAAATTATTTAGTAGGTATTAAAGGTATGTTTTTAGTCAAGATGAAACTATACCAAAATCTATTGGACCTAGATTAGCTCATAGGAAAAACATTATCCCACACCATGATAATTAAAGGGTGGGAGGGAGGAAGAGTATGGTCCATTCAACCCTTCCCCATGATTCAAAAAACTTCTACTTATGGAATATGAAGGTAGATCATTGAAATTTCTATTACATAAAGGGAATTTAAAGCTCAATCCATCCAAAGAACAATCTAATGGTAAGATTTTGTTGAAGACGGTGTCATGTATTCAATTAAACTCAGTTCTCTTCATCTAAGTATGTATTTAGTTCTAAATTTTAGTTAATTTGTATTTATTAAATCACAATACTCAAAGTTAGCATAGCATTGATTTTGAAGTAAGCCATGATCTACTACAATCAATTTAATTGAATTTTGTCTCATTTTAGTTCATTATTTTCCATCTCCATTAATTTATCTAGAGTTTGATGAAGTGTAATAGTTTATTTTGTACATACAAACTCAATAGGTGTTGCTATCTTATTTTTGTAAAGTGTTAATTTGACACATATAATTTTGAATAGATTTGTCATTCATTTAAAACTATGATAGCTATGATTTTATCATCATTTCAAAAATACAATTACCTTACAGTATGAACCTATTTGTCTTACATAGGGGTTTATCACTTCAATGTGTTGTCTACTTAGTTCTCTCCGTCTTCCTCCCTACCTCTATCTTCACCTCTATCTTCATCTCTATTTTTATCAACTTTAAACTAAACACACTAATGGAAGGAACTTGATGCTTTTTGTGTCTTTTTTTCATATGTTTACATCATGCTTACCAACAAAAAAAAATCACAAATGATTCTTATCCAAAAATTAAATAGTATTCTTCAAATAATAAAAGTAAAATTTAGATCAAATCTATATTAGAAAATTCTATGTACAAGTGTTTCGTATTAGTGATAGAAGAGTCCAATGTAGTCACACTAGATAAAGTAAAATGATATAATTACACAAATAAGGCAAGAGCTTACAACACAACGATAAATTGTGAACCTCTTAGCTACAAGGTCTTAGGTTCAAGTCTATTCAAGAAACACAAATAATGATAATTAATCATAATAAATTATAATAATTAGCCTTGACTTTGGCCTATCACCCATCAAATATATGTATATATGTGTGTGTGGGTGTATATATATGTATGTATATGTTTATGTATATATAAGTGTTTGTGTGTGTGTGTGTGTACATATTTATGTATATATATGTGTGTATGTATATATCTATATATACATGTATATATATACATATATATATATGTGTGTGTGTGTGTGTGTGTGTGTGTGTGTGCACATACACAAATAAATGACATCACTATACACAAACTGCATTTGATATTTAAACTTGCTGAATCCTATAATATTTTTTTAACTATTTATGAAAGTGAGGAGGTTGACCTTACTAAATGTTAGTTGGGAAAATGGTTTAGTCATAGGTTGTAATTTAAGGATAACTTTGTTTAATGTATTTATAGCAGAAGTGACTTCACTAAGTGGTTTTATTTAAATTTTATGTTGTTATTTTTAATTTTGTTGAAAAATACTTTTAATGATGTGAACTAAAAAGTTATAGGTATTGAAAGTATCACATGTATTATGGTGATGATGAGATAAGAAAATCTAATTACATAGAAATTGTACTCATTTTATAATAAACAAAATATTTTTTTTTTCACTTTAGTTTATTTTTAACTTCAAAAGTAAGCCATATAAATGTTTATGCTTATATGTGAATTTTTATTAGGAATTTAAACTTGTTAAACATTGTATGGAGAAGAAATCAAAGTGAGAGGTTGTATCCATCAATTGGGGTGAAACGACACAAACAAATCAATGTCAAAGGTATTAATTATATAAGGGTTATGAATGGAAAACAATTAAAATGAATAATAGGATTAATCCCCATTAATTTTTTTAAAAGTGGTTCATACATGTCTTCAAAATCACATGATTGCATTATTGATGACCTATAATTGATTAGATTAACTATGTCTCAAGAAGGAATTCTAATAATGGATTGTCAAATATTAGAAAATTAAACACAACATGGATGAAACTCAAGTGTACATAATATTAACATTACCATAATGAAAAGCATGTATGAAGAATTTATGGATTTCCAAGGATAAAATTAAAATTTGCAAGATTGAGTGTAGTCAATTACTCGAAAAAATTAATTATTAGCTTTATTGAAGATAAGAAGTCTTTAAAGTAGAAGACAAGGTAAAGAAAAAAAATGATATATTATGAAATTGATGAAAATGTTGATGAGCTTGAAGGAATTGAAAGAAACTTCCATGAGGATTAAAAAATAAAAAAATAAAAAAGATGACTTATACTTAAAGAGCTCACACCACCAAATACTAAAATACCACAACGTAACATAAATCTAGTCTACACCTTTGATAATCAAAATATTTTTTTGGTGCTTGTGGATTTTTTGGAAACACTATTGACTATTTGATATGAACCTCTCTAGAAATGTCATGAATTCTACTAATTTGACCCAACAAGAGTTAACTTTAAAAAATAAGGTGGGTAAATAAGATATAATCATGCTTCCTTTCAACAACAATAAAAATTTGATTTTTTTGAATAAAATATTAATACCTAGAAAAGAAACTCTTAATTGATGACATGGTAGAGAGTGACCCCGTGAGGTTTAGATCTTAGTTGTTGGCTCTATAGACATGACGCCTCACCAAAGGATCTCCCCTTTCAAAATATATTGTTACAACATTATTATCAATATATATATATATATATATATATATATATATATATATATATAAATTATAAATCAAATCTCCTTTAATATTTTTCTTAATTTAGAACTTTTTTACAAAGAATAACCAAATTTCAAAGATATTATCTATAGTACTTAATTCAATTATGTTAGTTAATAAGGATCGCTTGTAGATCTAATAGCACTATCATAATCTTTTTGTTACATGTTTTCCAAAGGACAACAATCTCTTATTTATATTGAAAATAAGCCATGAAGACACATATCCCTTCATGGGACATGTCTATTCATTAATAAGATGATTAATATAATAAAAAATTTAATCATATGTATGTATTTATATGTATGTGTGTGTGTATCATTATTATATTGATTTCTCTCATATAACAATAAGATTATATCTCAAATATAATGAACACACACACACACACACACACACACACACACACTTTTTATATCTCATATATAATTACTTATAAGTTTATTTGACTGAAGCTATCAAAAATCAACACTCACTCTTAGCTAGGGAGGGTAAACACAAGATAGATAAATTACACCATTGGTAATATTAGGAATGACAAATTTTAAGGACATATTTGATAAGAAGATCTCCACCATTTTGATATCACATTTGATATCATAAGTATTGGTCTTCCAGAATATTAACACATTATATTCACCAAATACTCTAAGTAACATTTTGATATCACATTTGATATCATGAGTACTTGTTTTTCAAAATATCAACACATGATATTCATGAAGTACTTAAATAAGATTTGATATCACATCTAATCTCATGAGTATTTCTCTTCCATAACATTAACATATGATATTCACCAAGTACTCAATTAAAGTTTGATATTACATCTGATATCATGAGTATTGGTCTTCCAGAATATCAACACATGACATTCACAAGATACTCTTTGAGTAATGGCCTCTAGAATGTTGGGAATGCAAGATATTCACCAAGTAATATGAGTAATGGCCTCCAGAACATCAAGTCTCATGATATTCACCAAGTACTTTGTGTAATGGCCTCCGAAACATCAATATGCATAACATTCACCATGTACTATTTTTTTTTTACAAGATATGTGCACATGCATTCTCATAATGTGTACCATATAAAAATCCACCATGAAAAGTATAATCTCTCATGATCTACTTAAACATCATAAGATATCCATCATAATAGAAAATTAAGTTATTGCAAGATTGTCACTTTTCAATAACTTTTTCAAGTACAGGTGATGATAATTTGTAAGTCGTCACTTCCTCATGATGTACACAAGGGGTAGGCCCATTAAATCATGCAATCACATACATGATACCAAAATCTTACATAAAGTCAAAACCCCCTCTAACTCTAATATGATCAAGATCTTCAAGGATCAACTAAAACATATCCTCTATCCTCTCCTTCAGACAAATGTGTGAGACTCCTTCTGAACATCAATCTTCTAAGCTACTCATCCAATGTTGCCTTTAATGAAGTGTTAGACTCCCTCTTTTTCCTACAATAACATTCTCGAAGAAAAAGATCAAGACAAATAGCTCTTATAGTACATATTGAAAATATAAATAAGAGAGAGACCTATATAATACTCATTATAAGATCTTTCCAACAAAATGTAGAAATTAAAAACTAGCATCATTCCCTCTTACTTTGAGAATGATCTCCATTATTCTAATATAGTCAATATCTAATTAAATATATACATTGAACATATATGCATACTATATTCTATATTTCCAACATATTAATATGATCAATATGCTAATCTATATTCACTTATATTTATAAGAAACTATTTAGAATAGATAGATAGATATATCCTTTTAAAATTATGTATGAACATTTACATCTCTATATATAAATGAACATAATTCTATACAAAAATGAAATAAATCCATAAACTTACCTCTTATATCCTTCCATGTGAACTTTACCTTTATTCTTTCCAAAAAGTAAATTGCATATATTTTCTCCTTTTAATGTAAGGGATCTTCTTACTATTGTTTAGCCCTTTCGCCTTCTAGACTTTGATTTCTACTATAAAATCTTCCCTCTTCCTAGTGAAAGTTATGTAACCTTAACTCAATGATGAAATAGTATCCACACAAAAAAAGTGAAGAAGTGTTTTTTAAATTATCAGAACGACTTAAACATCACACACTAAGGTTAATTCCTAGACCAAAAATATTAAATAGTTAAAGTTGACTTTTTTATTATCCTCCTCATTTCATCTTTATATCTTTTGATGCAAATAGGTTCCTTTTCACCTACGTTGTTGTTTACTTTATAATCAGCTTTGCAATGAATCTCATCCTCGTATCATCTCTAATAGTATGGGAATTATTTCTGGTGTCCATGTGCACCATCGTCAGTAGTGTTTTGGGTGCTTCCATTGTCTGCTTTTTCTCTCACCCTGGAAACGCAATTGACGCTCTTCTGCTTTGCTTATTACCAACTTCAATGAAATCCATTCCGCATGACTATGATTGCATGGATTAAATCAAAATCAGGCATGCAGAAGATAGGGACTGAAATGAATATTCATATAACCTTCCTATTGTATGTAGGGATGGTAGTATCTTTTTCTTTCACTGTTCGCCTTATTATCTCTCACTCTCTTACTTGCACGTGGCTTTTTTGCAGCCTTCTCCACTATTCTCGTACATGTATGGGGTTTCCTTATTAACAGGTTTATAAATCTATATGCAATTTGAAGACCGATTAATGACTACTCTCCTTTCTTCCTTTGTGTTGTGTTTATTGCTGATGATAATTTAGGGTTTTGACATAGATACTCCATTTTGATTAAATGATTGTCAATATTGATTTTTCTTTATATAGGTCGGTATCTTTGTAATTGATTATAGTATAATAATCTGCCTTCGACGATGGAGAATTTAAGCATGTAATATGAGATATATTACTATCTCTGATATGTGCGCCACTACATTACTTGTTTCCCTTACTTTGATTTCCTTATTGATCCTCAATTTCAATGCGTTGGATTAATAACAACAAATTGTTTAATTTTTCATCACACCTCTATTTCCTCCTAACTTGTTTCGATTGTAATGTCTTTCTTGGCAATGTATGTCATTTCATAGTGGGTACAACATGGTCCTCTTTTCCTAATGTCATCTCTTTCCTCCAACTTAGAACCAACTAAATGACAGATCCCTAGATCCTTGAATCTTTGCCAGGTTTGCAAGCTAGCCATACAAATTCAAAGGCTAACCTTTAAATTTATCAGGAAAATTGTAGTGGTGATTGCTTTCTCCACAAATTTTAGCTGAAGTGATGGATGAGAAGTAGTTGATCTTCCAAGAAGATCAAATACCATGTTAGTTTATAAGAAATGTTTGCAGATGTAATAACACTGTCATAATTTTTTTGGTATGTATTTTCCAAATGACAGCTCAAAGTTTTATTTATTTTGAAAATAAGTCATGAAGAGACATGTCCCTTCATGGGACATGTCTATTTGTAGATTAATATAATGACAAATTTAATTATTTATAGACATACATACATACATACATACATATATTTGTTTGTTTGTTTGTTTATTTATTTCTTTCATATAACAATAAGCTTATATCTCAAATATAATGAATGCATACATACATACATGTATATATACAATTATATATAAGTTTACCCAACTGAAACATCAACAAATTGTAACTTACAACTTGAAACTACAAAAAGATACATCAAATAAGAATCTAAATAAATTCAAATATATAAAATAAAATTCAAAAGAGAAAACATTAACAAATAAAATACCACAACCTCATTAAAGGTGCAAATTGTAGCCCTTTTAGGCCTAAAACATTTTTTTGCTAACTTAGCATAAAGAAGTCAAAGTCATTATAAAATTGATGGGTAAATATAGATAAAGTCCGTGTCCTATGAATATGGGTGCATAATTGAAATTTTAATGCATATTATTTTTCTTTGAAAATCTTGCATATCCTTCTTAACATATGGATCCAAAGATATATTGCATTTCAATTATTTTTCCTTTTTTTGGATGAATCTTAGCCTCATTTGATGTTTTTGTTTTCAAGTTGAATATTCCATCGCCCTCATTACTATCTATTCTTGATTTATTGAAGGGGGAATATTAAAAAAAATGCAAATCCCCAAGTAATCCATTCTATTTTTCCTGACTTAATTTCCAAAACACCCAAGATCAATAAAATATATAGACTTTGGGGATGTTGATGAGCCCTCAAAATGATTAGTACTCTTAGAGCTATTTTTCTCTATAGTGATTGGTCAAACCTTTGGGATATTTCCTTTTGTATTATTTTCATGTAACTCCCTTATAGATAGATCTGCAAGTTTAGAGAAGGGATATCTAACTTAACAATGGCCTCAAGAGGAGAATGGAAAACAACAATAATATTTTGGGCCTCTTGTGCATTGGCATAAGGAGAGGTTGAACCCTAATTCATCATGTGGGTCTTTTGGTTGAGGTTGGATAACCTTGCATATATGCCAACTTTTTACATTATGAAATGGGGTGCTTTATTGATAAACATTTCTTGCATTTGAAAGAACTTTTTTCATATTATATTGGTTTCCATAATCTTTTCATGCCCACTTTTAGAGGTGCCTTAGTGGGAGAGCCTTTGGAGATGTCTTTTATAATGTATACAATGCACACTAGGATAGCATTAAAAGAATTAATTATTTCTTTAGAGGAGCAATAAAAATTTCCTAGGCCAATAACATTTGTCTAAGAGCTCTATAATTCCCAAAACTAAAAAGGAATTTAGTCAATGTGGTGGACTCTAACCAAATTCAATATAGTAGAATCTTGTTCAAATTTAGTAAACTATATGTTAGGGGACTCAAGATGAGGTGCAAGTTGTGGACTCCAACCAAATGACATGGTTGAGCCTTTTTGAAATTTTATCAAAATATATGTTGGGGGACCCAACATTAGGTGGAGGTGGTGGACTTCAACCAATTGACATGATCAAGTCTTGTCAACATTTTAGCAAATAATACATTTAAGGGCTCAAGATGGGGTGAAGGTGGTGGACTCCAACCAAATGACATGGTTGGGTTTTGTTAATGTTTTAGAAAAGGGTGCATTGAGGGTGGATGTGAGTGTGCATTGACAATATTTGAGTGTTAATTGACATAGGTAGGAGCTGGGCGTCAGTGACATCTTGGGATGGTCATCATATAGAAAATGGGAGGACAATTTTATTAAAACTACAAAGAGATAGGGAATCATCTAATCCAATGGTGTGGTCATTCATAGGTTACACAATAGAATTGAAAAAGACATAAAACAAGGAATTTTGTTGGGTCTTAACAATGAGCTAGCACCGAGACTACAAAACATAGAGTGCAAAAAATGATTATTTTGATCAATCTCTAGATTATTCGTATTGAACTTGGGGTTTGGTGGGCACTATAAGTTTAGGTTGGACTAAAGGGAGAACTAGAAAACTAACATGGATGAAAAGATAGTTAAGGTGTTTGATGTAACCACCTAAAAGAGGGGATGAAATGAAATAAAATATAAGATTATAATGATGTTCACTAGATAGTTTATGGCATTGAGAAAAAAACCTCTCTTAATTCATCTTCATACTCTTTTTGAAACCAAATCAATGAAACAAGGAAGTTGGTCATCTTGGTAATCTTTTCTTCCTCAAATAGTTGGAGCGTATTGTCACCCTTTGATGCCTTTTTGTATTAAGTACAAATATCCTCATAATTTGTACATTTCATGGTGAATTTTCATTCTATTTGTACTACACCCTTATTCACTACAACATTTGGGATCAATTTGCAATGATAGTGTAATTTGTGGGTGATTTTCACGTTTCTTTTTACAATTGTCCCCGATGTCGTTACAATACTGGTGTTGTCATCGTAATTGTGACATTGATGTGATTATAAAAAAAAATATGACATCATTCCCCATTTGTTTTGATCAATTGTGGAGTTGTGTGCGAAAGAGGTGGAGAGCTCCGAACGTTGTCATGCCCTTGTGATTGGTGCATTTCATTGATGTTCCCTTATGACCTCTGTATTTCATTGCTATGGAGATCTCTAAATGTTGTCGTGCCCTTGTAAATCAAACTGTGTCACAAAACACCATTTTACTCCTTTGATTGGGAATGAACAATCAAGTTAAATAGGCTTAAAATAATTAGCCGGCTCTTATAATTTATATGGGGTTTTTCCCATTTATGGTCACAAAATGTGTTTTTAAAAATTTGTGCTCTAGTTAATGAAGTTATGTCATTTTTGCTTATTTTCATACAAGAATGTAGTATCAGTATTTCTTGTCGTAATATAGTAACTTATGTAATAATTAATTGATTTCTAGGTTACCATGCTTATCTATACTCCAAATACTATAAATGCTTTTTGGGTTGTCTCATTTGAGGAGGTCTCAACAATGTCTGTGAATAAACTAGAATGAGTGTGTTGTGTATTGTTTTGAACACTTCCTGTCTGAGCTCTTTTTGTTTAATTCCAAGCCATTTTGTAAGCCAATAATTTTTCTAGGGCTTTATATGTGAAATGTTCTTCTAAGTCATTGAGTCCATTGAGCTCATGGTTCTAGGTATTCTATATCAAAATTTGGTCATTTTGAAGTGTATGTTATGTTCATTTTGTAACCAAGTGCATTTTGTGGGGTTTCATAAGTAAATGATTCTGCTAAGAAATTTCAAATTTATTGAGCTTGGAGGCGAAGATGTAATTCAAGCTTTTATTAGAAGATTAGGTCTATAACCTTCTAGAGAAGTTTCAAAATTGTTTGTAGGGTATTATATAAGATTTTAGTTGGACTCTAGAAGAGTACTATTCTATTAGAGTGTACTGCTAATATGGTGAATGAGTGGGAGTTTGTTTCAACTAAGATTATGAATAGAGGGTCTGAGAGTTATGGCCCTAATGTACGATCCTAGGGATTCTCCATTAGGGTTTACATGAAATTTCTTGGTTTCTTTCATGCTATCAATGCTAGGCATGTTAAGTTGGTATACCATTACTTTATTAGCAATGGTTAAAAAACAATTTATTTCCTATCACTACTAGCCCCTAGCCCTAGCGTGTGATTTTAACAATCGCGTGACAGTGTGAAAACGTGGTGGTGGTTGTGGTGAAGGAAGGGTGACATTATTATTATATGAATGTTACCATTGCCATCACAAATAATTTATGATTAAAGAGTGGTTTTTACACAATAGGTTTTTTGGGCTTTTAAAATCAACTTCTTGCCTTGGTTTGTTATCCACATTTATTGTGGATCACATTCTTGTAGATGTCAATATGCTCAGATTGTGTTTGAGAAGTCTTGATAAAAATGTCTTTTTGAGCCTGTAAATTTGTTCAAATTGATTGTGAGGAGTCTTGAATTCAACAAATTTTGACATAAAAGTGTCTTCTTTGTTCAGATTGATTGATTGTGAGAAGTCTTGAATTTAACATAGTGTGACATAAAAATGTCTTTTCAAGTTTGTTTAAAGAGATTTTTTCTTTTTAATTCACATGGAATTTGTTTCAGTTTGAATACTGTTGTGAGAGGGTGTGTTTCAAGATAAAAACTTTCTTGTGATTTGCCTTCTTAGGCATTTAAGAAAGTACTCTAGCATATGTGCCTCTACCATATCTAAAATCAACTTCACATTGTGTTGTAACTTTGGCATAGGTGTTTGATCCTCAATAGCTTTCATTTCAAGATTCAAGTTTTCAAGATTGGTCAACACCCTCACTTGCGGACCTCTCATGTCAAGCACTTTCTGTACTGTTTCAACACCATGTTCTTGCTTCTGAGCTAATAGTTCTTTAGGTGCATTTTCTTTATAAACATTAATTTTTTTGAACAATTGTAAACTTATCAATGGGAGAAAGATAGTCCAAATAAGTAATCAATATGAAATGGGAGTTGTGTTGATGCGATAGACCGAGGTATAAATGTATGTATGTATGTATCTATATATATGTATGTATGTATACATATGTATATGTATATATACATGTATATATACATACATACACACACATGTGTGTGTCTATGTATATATGTATGTATGTATACCGAGATATATTTTTTAAGGTGATTATTACATGTTAGCACAATAGAAAAATTGATCCAACTACATACATATTCCAGAATCCAAATAATAAAATAATAAAATTCACTCAACCCATCCTAAGTGACTTACCTCAAGATCCTGCACAAAAATAACATAGACTAGGAAAAATGGGTAGAGTTCACAAGAAATTTTACAAAAACATATCATAGAAGATATTTTTAGAAATAAACAAGCCATAACCTAGTTAAATTGGTCTAGTTACTGATTAGTTGGGTTGATTACAAATTCATGTAGAACTATCATTTGATTAGGCACAATAAAAATGAACAATCAGTTGTTCCTAGCTAGCAAGATCAAATACAATTTTCCAAGGTGATAAAATTACATATGCAGATACTTGCATGCCAAGCATGAAGCACATTCCCCAAATTATAGTGAATGGTTGGATATAAAGGCTCTATATTCTAGCTCAACAATGGAAGCCAAGGATGTAACCATGCATGTATTAGCATAGTCTCCCTACAAGGATCCCAAGTATCTACTATTGTTGTTAATTTGGGCATCACTATATCATCTAGAATGTTATGAAGTATTGAAGCTAGTGGTAACTTCTACCATGTTTCTAGAAAATGTAGCATAGGTTTAAGGTCCCTTGGCTCCCAAGAATTTGTAGCAGCTATTCTCACTGCTGGAAGAATAAATTTAGTGAAGAGTTAAGTGTAAGGAGTCGAAGAAGCAAGTTTTTCTTCTTTGTAAATACCATAATGATGAGGCTCATTCCCTTGCAGAAGCCTTTGCCACAATGAAATTACCTATAAACTATGCAAAGGATGTTGATTTGGTTCCCAACCTTGAAATACTCTTGTAAGAAATTGCAAATGCAATACATGAAAAATTGTACAACTTGTAGTTCTCCTGATATTTGGATTATAAATTCTCAAAGACACTTGTAAGTGATTCCAATTTCATAGTACCTACTACAACACTTTCTTGGATTCTATCCAGTGCTCCCATAATAACCTCTTTGTTGTCTAGTTTTTGTTACTATCATGCAGTCTCTTTCTAAAGTTGCTCCTTCTCCTTCTGGTATATTGCCACAAACTCTCTCTCGTGCCTTAAATTTTGATCAAACTTCTTAATGTCTGCCTCTACCATATAGAAAATCAACTTCACATTGTGTTGTAACTCTAGCATGGGTGTTTGATCCTCTATAACTTTCATTTAATGATTTTAAAATTCAAGTTTCTTCTTCATTATATGTTTGTTTTATCAATGATTTCCTGCAGTTGAATTATGGTGGACCTCAACTAGTTGCTCTAATGAGAGATGCACTGTAATCAAAATGGAGGAAATTGGAGAGATCTTGTGGATTTTGGATTGTGGATTGTGGACTGTGGATTATAAAAAGAAAAAAGAAAAAAGAATGACATTAATCATTCCCCATGTGTTTTGATTGATTGTGGTGAGTTGTGTGCAAAAGAGGGCGAAGAACTCTGAATGTTGGAGGAGATCAATGGAGATCTAAGATTTTATTGTCATTCCTTTGTGATAAGTGCATTTTATTTCCATGCCCTTGTGATCTTTGCATTTCATTTTCATGCCCTTGTGATCTTTGTATATGTATATATGTGTAATGCCTTGCCAAGGAACCCAAAATAAAATAACCTAAAGTTTTGAACACTAAGTTTGCCAAACATTTTTTTTTATAGATAATAACTTACCGACAATAGAAATAATATAGTGGAAGTAATAACATACACATAAGCACATACCATAAAGTAGATTACAAATTTTAAGGGTCCCATGGTGTTGAATCATATTTAAGTTTATTTAATACTAAAACCAATATATAACACATTCACATTAAAGAATGAATAAAAGTATAATTACATTTAAATAATATACAACTATTTTGAATTCCACTTGGTAATAATCAAAATGCATAATCATCCACTATACATGTCACAGGGTATGAAAGGCTTAAAGAATATACATCATAAAATAAGTTACATCATCTTTTAAGATCCATGAAATAAAATACAATACAATAGGTATAACCATCCATCATAGTACACAAGTGTAAGGAAACTCAAGTGTGGAAACAACTTCCTACACTAATCTCTTAAGAGAAGTATGGTGCAAATCCTATTAAAATATTTTACACTTACAGATTCAATATCATGTAAACAACAATATTACAGCCAACCAAGCATAAAGAAGATAGATAGAGAAAGAAACACATAACACAAAGATTTTTTGGTGGGGAAAAACCTTTCGGTAAATCAACCCCACCCCTCCAGAACCTGCACAATGTATTATCTTCAACACAAGGTTACAATACACTTGCAATGCAAGTTCAATAGTGACAACAGAAGACTCTAGTAGCAACTCACAATACCAACAATACAGTTTCTCGCATCACACCTCTTCACAACCCTAAAAATGCTTATAACATGTGCTTCACTTTAGGGCTACTCCCAAAGGTAACTATATTAGGGCCACATGTCTTCACCTATCATTGAATCTTCCTGACATAGCTGTTACGTGTCATAAGAATCCGTCATAACCATTTTAGTGATGATCTCCTTATACACAATTCAAGATGCTAACACATCAACATTATTTGCAAGAAATACATTTTACAAAACAAATAATAAGAATAGGAATTATCCAAGGTTGAGACACCTTATTCCTAACAAAAGGAATACTATGAAAGGAAATGTAGAACAGGGAACTCCAGCTATGACATTAAATTTATGGATCTTAATGGCAAAATTAAAAATCACTACCACTTGACTTCGTGGTAACCCAAAAAGGGTCCACTCCCACTGCGTTGAGGAGACAGTCTCAAGTCCCAAATAGGATAACAATCCCAAAAGTCAAAATCAACATCTAGGTCAAGAAAAACTTGAAACTAGTCTAACTCAAGGTACCAAGACATAAGTGACATCTAAACCGAGAGGCAACAATGACATGTAAGATATTGACTATGTAAGTGGGTAAGTGTCATCACATGAGCCAACTCTAAGGTTACTTTGGCAACCTAATTGGACTCCACCCCCCTAGTGACTCTATGTGGCACTAGTATCCTTTCATACTAACAAGGCATATTAATGAAGCAAGGTCACAACCAAGTATCCTCTCTACTCCCATCCAAGCTTTTACTAGCACTTGAGGCATGGGTGAGGAAAAAAAAATGACTCTTATTAATTCATTTTACTCTGATTTAATGTAGTGTTACCACTTATTAAAATAACTTACAATGGGTTACCCAAGCACCCTCTTTATGACTTTGGCCTTCATTTCTAGCCACTTCCCAACATGACATACATATAACCTACCCTAAGCTCAGTAAAAGCAGAAGGTCTCATATGACCATAAACCACACATCAATTCTTAAACAAGAAACTAGAAAGTACTGAAAACATCACTGATCAAAATCATAGATTTCATCAATACGATCATCCTAACAAGACTTATCCAAAATCAAGTTCACATATACAAAACCATGACATCACCTAAACACAATAACTCATAATCACCTTTCTCCTATACAAGCAACTAGGAAGCAGTTCAAATATAGCAAAGATTATATTAGAAAAGTCATAGGGTAAAAGTACAAAGCTATGTCACCTTTTAGGCTGACTTATCAGAATGATTGAATTTGAGTATTTCTATCCAAAAATAAAATTTTCTCAAACATATGATCTAGATAAGTTCCTTCTAGCTAAGTTGTATATGGTCTCAGACTTTTCCAATTGAAAATGTCTATTAAATGCATGTTTTATACTAGTTTGTATCCAATTACTAAATAAATAAAATTATTTTAGGAAATTGACATTTCAATAACTCTTACTATTTTCTATGATATTTTTTGGTAACATATAAACACCATTTTATAGATCTCAAAGTCAAGAATATTCTCATATAGAATTTATAGTGTTTTAATTAGATATAGTATAGTGTAATTAAAAAAATCTACAAGCATGTATTTTAACATTCGAAAATATGTCAATTTTGAGAAAGAAAAAAATATTAAATCATATCAAAAAAATTTAAAAATTATATGACATTCTAGAGGAGAGAGTCCTCTTTCAGAATGTATAATTTTTCTTCTAGTTAGAATAGATTTGTTTTGAAAACTATGGTGGGAGATGAAAACTATTGATTTCATGTGAGTTGAAATTTGAATCATTATAAAAGAGAAAATATAGGCCTAAAGTCAATTTTTATTTTTGATTGTTCTAGCTATATATGTTATCTATAACATAGTTTAAGATCAAATGGAAATAAGTTTATTTCCATATAGTTTTTGTGGTGGGAACTAAATCCCTAATTTTCAACATTTTTAAACAACTAAAAAAATATCATAAAATAATTTAAATAATAAGGAACTAAATCCCTAAATTAACTAGTTTTCAACATTTTAAAATAATTATTATTTAATTTATTTTATGATATTTATGATACAGTGGTTGACTATGTGTCTTATTTTATTAAATATTATTATTTAATTATTATTTTACTAAATAATCAATAATTATTATTTAAATTATTTTATAATATTTAATAGAGGCATTTTTATTTTCAAAAGTTAATGGTATTGATGCATTCAAATTCGAAAGTAAAAATGGGTTAAGTCGTAAGGGAAAAATTTATAAACTTTAGTAAAGTCGAAAACTTACATCAAAATAAAAACTTGAACCTTATTATTAACTATGATATAAATAAAATTACATCAAAATAAAAAATTGAACCTTATTGTTGACTATGATATTATTTTATAAGTTTAGATTATTTTACTAAATAATCAATAATTATTATTTAAATTATTTTATGATATTTAATAGAGGCACAAAACTATTTTTATGATATTTAATAATTTAACTAGTTTACTACGACCACAACAGACTATTGTGACCACAACAAAAAATTGTTGTGTCAGTAATAGTACCTCTTGCATGCGCAATAGGTCTACTGCCACTGTAGCACAATAGGAGGTGGGTGGGGGATTGGTGGCCTCACTCACTAACATATATGTGTGTGTGTGTCTCTGTGTGTGTGTGTGTGTGTATAATGATTATAAAAACAATCAACCTTCCCCCACTACAAATTTAATTTCTTATTTATATTTTTTAATAAAAATTGCAAAAATTAAACTGATAGGGAAAACCTAAATAAGTAATTGAATTTTGCATTCTATAATTCAATTTCATCCCAAAACCCTACTCGATTAGAATACCCATCTATTAAATTCACAAGACGAAGGTTCCAATTCTCAATCTATCAAATACAAACAATTTTGAAATGAAGAATAATGAAAATATATGGCAAGGGTTTCAATTGAATTAATTCATTCACAGATGAAATCAAGAACAGAAACTAGTAAATTACAACACAATAATATCAACCAAATCTAAATTCTGAGAACAAATTTATCTAGACTCAAAGAAGATTGGAAATTTAAGAATGGAAATCTATTGTGCAAATTAACCACAAGATTCTACCTAAATTTGATGCTAATTTAATAATGCACTGAGCATGCAAGTATTTCCCTTTCTTTTTGAAAACCTCCTCCTCCAAAATTGCTCCTCCAAAACTCGGTTATTGAAAAATGAACTCTAGATCTCTAATAAAGAGTTTTACCATAGATTTAGGGCTTTGATTGTACAATCACGTGAAAAGCCCTTTACCTTTATTATTTAATTATATTTTTTAATATTCACACAACCCTTTTGCCATTTATGTTAAAATATTTTTATTAAATAATTTTCTTTCTCTCTTTAATTAATTCTTGAGACATTTTTTGATAAAAATATTTATTAACTTAAGTAATAATAATATTTAGTATTTATTTAAAAATGAACTCCTAAAAATATTATTGTTAAATTAAATAAATATTATTATGCCCAAAATTAGATTTAACTATATCTCTAAATTTAATTATTTTATTTAATTAATTTCTCAAATAAATTAAATATCAAATTTTCCTTATAAAACTCCCATTAAATTAAATCATTAATTATTCTTTTAATTTGATTTAACTACAACAAAAAATAATCACAGACCCACAAGACTAAAATGAAAACCCATAGTAAAGTATAGAAAACTAGATCAAACTCTAAGGGTTATAATCATGAATTTACATCACTCAATGAATTCAAAAGGTAAAAAACTCAATTTCTTGTCCTATTTTTTAGGACAAATGGTTTAAGAATAGGATTCGAACTCAAGACTTAGCTCCCCTCTCTTACCATTGAGATATTGTGATAGGGTATGTTCATCCTGGTAATTCAAGGAAGTCGATACCTAGTACTTGCAATCTGTATAAAATTCATGCATGTACATATAGATATAATCTAAGCTAAACATGCAATGGAGGGAAGTGGTGCATCATATAGATCCCAACTAGCAGGTGACTACGACTCCCTCCCTCAATTGTATTAGAAATATCATACATAAAATAAAACATACAAGTACACCATACACATGCAAATATGGGGTAAGTATCCATAGAAAATGCATACAAATAATCCATCTAACTATCATCATGAAATAACTAAAATCAATTTATTCAAGTATCATCATCGAATAACAATCATGCATACATGAAATAACTAGTACCAAGGTAACTCATCATATAATCAACTGAGTATAAAGTAATATCCAAGAATCTAGAAAAAAAAATTCATTGATCATCAAACATAAACATAAAGCTAGCCTAAAAGAGTTCAGAAATAATAATTGAAAAGCAAACTAGGGGTAGGCATTACATCCACTCCCCCTAGACTTAGGCTTACTCCTAGAAGCCTACAGGAAAGATAAAATAAAAGCACTCATTGTGCAGGTCCCAGTGGACTCTTTCCTCTTGTAGGAGGATGAGATTCCACTAAGAACACTCTCTGAGATCTACTCATATCTCCAACTACAGGCTTTGAAGTTGTAGATCTCTGATTTGAGAACTTTAATTGCTATTGAGGACAATGAGATGACTTGTGTCCACATTGTCTACAAGAAAAAAAATCTCCATCAAAACTCCTATGCACTCTAGGTGCACTAGATCGTAGAAAACTACCTCCACTAGCATAAGAATGTGTACTTTGTGATGGTTGGTTAAACTAGTTGCACTTACTGTGCTGAGAGTAGTAAGAGTCCCTAGAGTGTGATCCACTACCACCATTCTAAGCTAGAGGATAAGATCCTCCCTGCTGCTAATTACCTCCAGAAGAAGGAGGCTTCTTACTACTACTCACTCCCTAATTACCTTTGGACCCTGATGCTGTAGGTGCACCCACAAATCCACCATGTCCTAAGGTGACACTCTTCTCTACAAGTATGGCTCGATGTACCGCATCTTTGAGGGTTTTAGATTCAAATACCTTAACACCCCCAACTAGACAGTTATTCAAACCTCTAATAAAATGTTGTGCCAACTGTGGCTAGCTATCACTAATCCCCTCATAAGGCATGAGCTCATAGAGTTTACACTCATACTCTACTATGGTCATAGTGAACTATCTTAGGTTGTGAAATACATCTAGTCTATGTGGATGTCATTCCTTTGGTAGGAATTGCTCATGGAAGTTCACCAGAAATAACTCCCATGTGACAGTGTTCATGTTTATACCCATCTTCTTCTCTTTGATAGTCCATCATGTGGCTCCAAAAGAGTTCCAAGTTGGTTATGGAAAACCTCACTTTGATGTTAGAGTCAAAGTCTTGTATAGAAAAACACTTGTCTAGAGCAATAAGCTACTGCTTAGCCACATAACCTGAACCTAACCCATTAAAAACTTTGACGTTGGACCTCTGAAGGTCCTTCATTTGAGTAGCTACAACTAACCTTTGTCTATCAATGTAAAGGTCTCTCCGAGGACTCCTAGACTTATGTCTCTCCTCATTCCCTACATGGTGTGCATCTTGATGATCAACACACCAGGGAAGAGGAGATAAACGATCCATGATGGTCCTCATCATCTATCGCAAGTCAAATTCCTCTGAATCTTCCTGATTCTCCTTGCTATGTTCTTCCATGTTTTCCTCTTGAACATGACTATTTGGAATAGCCTCATACACACTAGCATCCCTACCTCACCCTCAACCTCTACTATAGCCTCAAATATGGCCTCTAACTATAGATCTTGTCCCAAATACCATCCTACAATAATATCCAAGATAACAAGATGCTATAATAACCATAAAAAGATACTATTGTAAAGCATACACATAAGAAACATGTTTTGAATACAATACAAGATCAATTTCAATTTTTCTTATTTTAGGTTTAAGTATGTTTCAGTTTGAAGTTTAGATGTTTCAAGTTTGCAATTAACACATATCATAATTTAAGTTTTGTTTCAGTTCAACTAGTTAACAACTAGTGGTGTTCCAATATACCCAGAGCTCCAAATGAAAAAACTCGAGATCTAATACCAGGTGTAACACCCCTGCAAGGGAACCCAAAAGAAAATAACCTAAAGTTTTAATAAGTTTGCTAACCATTTTTTTTTGAAGGATAATAGCTTAAAAAAACAATAGAAATAATATAGCAGAAGTAGTAACATACACATAAGCAAATACCATAAAACAAATTACAATTCTTAAGGGTCCCATGATGTTGAATCACATTTAAGATCAATTAATACTAAAACCAATATATACCACATCCACATTAAAGAATAATTAAAAGTACAACTCCATTCAAATAATATACAATTATCTCGAATGCCACTTGGGAATAATAAAAATGCATAACGATCCACTGTATAGGTCATAGGGTAGGGAAGGATGAAAGAATATACATCATAAAATAGGTTACATCATCTTATAAGATCCATGAAATAAAATATAATGCAATAGGTATAACCATCCATCATAGTACACAAAAATAGTATAAAAGGAAATGTTGACCAGGGAACTCCAGCCATGGCATCGAATTGATGGATCTTAATGGTAAAAGTAAAAAGCACTGCCACTCGACCTCATGGTAACTTGAAAAGGGTCCACTCCCATTGCACTAAGGAGACACTCTCAACTCTCAAATAGGATAACAATCCCAAAAGTTAAAATCAACATTTAGGTCAAGGAAAACGTGAAAGAAATCTAACTCAAGGTACCAAAACACAAGTGACATCTAAATTGAGAGGAAACAATGACACATAGGATATACACATAGGATATCTACTATGTAAGTGGGCAAGTGTCATCACATGAGCCAACTCTAAGGTTATTGTGGCAACATGACTAGACTCTAGCCCCCTGGTAACTCTATGCAGTGCTAGAATCCTTTCATACTGACAAGGCATACTAACAAGGCAAGGTCAAAACCAAGCATCCTCTCTACTCCCATCCTAGCCAGTACTAGCACTTGAGGCATGGGCGAGGAAAAATAATGACTCTTATTAATTCATTTTACTCTCATTTAATCTAGTGTTATCACTTATTAAAATAATCTACAATGGGTTACCTAGGTAGCCTCTTTAGGGCTTCAACCTCCATTGCAAGTCACTTCCCAACATGAAATACATATAACCTACCCTAAGCTTAGTAAAAGCAGAAGGTCTCATATGACCATAAACCACACATCAGTTCTTAAACAAGAAACTGGAAAGTACTAGAAACACTGATAAAAATAATAGGTTTCATCAATACAATCATTCTAACTAGACTGATTTAAAATCAAGTTCACATATAAAAAACCATGACATCACCTAAACACAATAAGTTATAATCACCTCAATCCTATACAAGAAACTGCGAAGTAATCCAAAGATAACTGATCGAAGACTTAAAGGTTATATTAGAAAAGTCACACCATACACCTCAATTTCACACAAGAACACTGGAAAGCAATAATCACCAATAGATCAAATTCATCATAGAAATACATGACACATCACTAAGGTTGGGTATAAAATATTGTATACAAAACATCAACATGACATCACAGAAAAAACCCCCAAGCCTCTGGTAAACATCCTAATTTGGTCAAAGAACTAAGTCAATCACAAACCCAACACACAAGACACCATACAACTGACAATGTAGTTTCATAGTTCTATTTAGTTTTGAACACACACAGTATGAGTTAACAGTAAGGTTCAAGTTTTTGTTTCGATTTAAGTTTTTGACTTTACTAAAGTTTATAAATTTTTCCCTTATGACCTAACCCATTTTCACTTTCAAATTTGAATGCATCAATACCATTAACTTTTGAAAATAAAAATGCCTCTACTAAATATCATAAAATAATTTAAATAATAGTTACTAAATTCTTAAATAATAATTATCCATTATTTTGTAAAATTATCACAAGATTATTAATAATCATAATCATTAAATAATAACATAATAGCATTTTAATTTAAACTTATAAAATAATATTTACTATTAATAAAACTTAATTAAACTAAATTAATTTAATTAGTTAATAAATACTAAACTATATTAAATATTTTTTTATTAATAATTTAACAATTAATAAACTATTATTAAAAATCATTAATAAAATTTTAATTTAATAAATAAAAAAATTAATAAAAGAAAGGTTGGTGTGTTTAAAGGTCCGTTGGCCTATAGCAACATATGTTGTCATAACAAATTGTTGTGACTGAAATAGAGCATTGTTGCATTAGTAGCAGTACCTGTTGCATGTGTAGCAACTTTGTTGTCATCATAGCACGATAGGAGGTGGGTGGGAGATTGGTGGCCCTGCCCACTAACATATAATTTTTAATATATTTTTTGTTTATAAAAACAAACAATCTCTCCCCACTATAATTTAATTTTTTTATTTATATTTTTAATAAAAATTATAAAAATAAAACTGATAGGGAAAAACCAAATAAGCAATTGAATTTCACACTCTATAATTTGATTTTATTCCACAATCCTACTTAATTAAAATACCCATCTATTAAATTCATAGAATGAGAGTTTCAATTCCCAATCTCTCAAATATAGACAATTTTGAAACAAAGAACAATGAAAATATATGACAAGGGTTTCAATTGAATTAATTCTTTCACAGAGAAAATCAAGAATAGAAACTAGTAAATTACAACACAATGATATCAAACAAATCTAAAATTCCAAGAATAGATTTATCCAGACACAAAGAAGATAGAAAATTTAAGAATGGAAATCTACCATGCAAATTAACCACAAGATTCTACTTGAATCTAATGCTAATTCAACAATACACGGAGCACACAATTATTTTCCTTTCTTTCTAAAAACCTCCTTCTCTGAATTTGCTCCTCTAAAACTCAGTTATTGGAAAATGAACTCTAGATCTCTAATAAAAAAATTTTCCCTAGATTTAGTGCTTTGATTGTGTAATCACACGAAAAGCCCTTTACCTTTAAATTATTTAATTATATTTTAATATTTATGCACAACCTTTTTGCCATTTAATTAAAATATCTTTATTAAATAATTTTCTTTCTCTCTTTAATTAAGTCTGCAGACTTTTTTTAATAAAAATATTTATTAAGTAATAATAATATTTAGCATTTATTTAAAAAGGAACTCCTAAATATATTATTATTAAATTAAATAAATATTATTACACCAAAAATTAGATTTTAACTATATCTTTAAATTTAATTCTTTTATTTAATTCATTTCTCAATTAATTAAATATAATTAAATATCAAATTTTCCTTATAAAAATCTCATTAAATTAAATCATTAATTATTATTTTAGTTTAATTTAATTATAACAGAAAATTATCATAGACCCATAAGACTGCAATGAAAACTCATAATAAAGTACAAAAAACTAGATCAAATTCAAGGGTTGTAATCACAAATTTACATCACTTGACGAATTTGGAAGGTAAACAACTTAGATTCTTACCCTACTTTTTAGGAAAAATATTTTAAGGATAGGATTCAGAATCAAGAGTTATCTCCCCTCTCTTACCATTGAGATATTGCGATAGGGTACACTCATCCTAGCAATTCAGGAAAGTCGATACTCAGTGCCTGCAATCTACATGAAATCCATGCATGTATATACACATATAATCTAAACTAAATAGGCAATGGAGGGAAGTGGTGCATCGTGTCGATCCCGACTAGCAGGTGACTACGACTCACTCCCTCAACCATATCAGAAACATCATACATAAAATAAAACATACAGGTAGACTATACTCATGCAAGTATAGGGTAAGTATCCATAGAAAATGCATACAAATAATCCATCTAAATATCATCATGAAATAACTGAAATCAATTTATACAAGTATCATCATCATTCTACCTCCATTTGAAGAGCAATACAACATGTAATTGGGAAGGAGATTTTCTCTTCTTCCTCAAGGCATGTTCTGCTCCCATCAAACTTGGTATCAATTTTTCTATCCAATTCTATGGACTTATTAGAGTCAACTTTGCGGTTGGAAATAATTGCAATAAAAGTGGTTTGCCCAAAATTCTAGACAGAAAATAAACTAGAAATGACAATGAAGTGATATGATTTGTGGGTTGGAAATGCTTTGGTGGGTGGATTGTTTAGACGATCTCAACTCCTACAAAAGCATAAGGTTATGGCTACCTTTGAGGTGCTTCAAAAATCTTTTGAAAAGCATAGTCCACAATTTATGATGTCAATATTGAAAGTCATGATGAGAGCACTAGGACACCAACTAGAGGAGAGCACAAAGAGAAAGGGCTTTGTACTACTTGAAATTTTGGGGATGTCGATTAGTGATGTCTAGGTTATGCATGGTCAAAGGATGTTGTCAGAAGATTCCCAAACTAAGACTGCTAGTGGATGGGGTGTATGCCCTAGTCTTCTTGCTTCCATTGCTCATGACTCGGGTCTTCCTTCTTTTTTTGTTCATGGCTCGAGCGGGTCTCCTCATTCAGATACAGCTAGGGAAGTAGCTTGGGATGTGACTCCTACCATAGGGCCTAAGGATGTTGCTATTGAGGGCTTGGGCTCAAGTTGGGAGGCTACCTCACACCGCATATGAATTTTAGGTGGGGATATTCTCTACAAGATGGAATGACCTCGACTTTTGGTGATGGCGCCACATGTGAAGAAATGGAAGAGTGAAAGAGTAATGTTTTTGTTTCAAATTTTTTTTTTCCAAATGTCATGGATATAAATGGTTTGAAATTTTGGAAGGGTATGTGTGATTATCGAGTATGAAGGTTGAACAATATGAAATTGTAACAATTAGAGAAATTTTGAAACTTGGAAGAAGTTTCTCTTTATATGTAAAATATTGATGTTTTAAACATGTATATATTGTGACGATGTTGGGTTTTCTTACTGGTTCTTTCCTAGTTGAGCATTTTTTGAATCAAATTTTTTAATAAAATATATTTAGTGGCTAGTCCACTTTTTCCAAAAAAAAAAATCATGCATACATGAAATAACTAGTACCAAGGTAACTCATCATATAATCAACTAATTATGAAATAATATCCAAGAATCTAGAAAACAAATTTCGTTGATCAACAAACATAAACATAAAACTAGACTAAAAGAGTTTGACAATAATAATTGAAAATCAAAGTAGGGGTATGTGTGTGTGTGTGCACGCGTGCGTGCGCATGTGTGCGCATACGTCCATGTGTGTGTACATATATATACATATGTATATGTATATATATGTGTATATATGCATACATGCACACACATATGTGTGTTTGTATGTATGTATGTATGTATATATAGAGTGATCTTTTGTATGCTGCTTATTGATCCAACTGCATACATATTCCAAAATCCAAATAATAATATGTATATGTATATATATGTGTATATATGCATACATGCACACACATATGTGTGTTTGTATGTATGTATGTATGTATGTATGTATGTATATATAGAGTGATCTTTTGTATGTTGCTTATTGATCCAACTGCATATATATGCATACATGCACACACATATGTGTGTTTGTATGTATGTATGTATGTATATATAGAGTGATCTTTTGTATGTTGCTTATTGATCCAACTGCATACATATTCCAAAATCCAAATAATAAAACTATAAAACTCACTACGATGGAAATTCCTATTGGTAAGTAGATTCCTCTTTTTCTCTCTCATTTTTCATTTGTTTATTTCACTTGAACTATTATTTCTTAGGGGACATTTTGTAATATTGGATTCATTTTATGTGGGAGGTGATGAGGACATTCTTGGATGTACTCATATTAGATGTACAAGAACTCTAAAGAATTGTGATGAATTGCTCATGAGAAATAGATGGACATCCCTTGAGAGTAACCCAACTTTTGGGTACTTTAAAGATTGATCATTTCTTAAAGATTTTAGATGTTAATTGGGAATTCAAATGTTAGTGGGGTGGGGCCAAATGACCTTCCATCTTCACATGGTTGGCCTTGATTAGTAGAGAATATTAAACTATTCTTGAAACCAAGTGAGTCTCAACATTAACCTATGATTGCATGACAACTAACTGTGTGAATCTCTTAGTTTTAGGAAATGTAGAAGGAGGCCATAGTTCAATATGCAATATTGATTCATATGCATATGACATTAGGTGGAGCTAAAAAACACGACAGGTTTGCATTCTTGTTAGAGGTATTCAATTAGGTATTTTAAGTTATAAACCATCACAAACATTGTAATTTGACTCTTTTAGGCAAGGATAATTAATGTCCTTGGCATGCAAAAAAATCAAGACTCTCTATGTACTAACTTATTGAGGACATTCTCTCATCCATAGCAGCTAGAGTTCTAACGTTCATGTTGGTCTATAATTTTAAGAACTTAATAGACCTATTAAATAAATGTAAATGTGATGCATTTTTTAGCTCCACCTATTGTCCATGCATTTCAAACACAATTGCACATGCATTCTCGATTCAGAGTGACATTCACAAGTAGGGTGGGCACCTACAATTTGATAGATGATTCCTCTATGGGGGAGATGGTATTATCAGTTGAACCCTATAGCTTGGACACTCTATGGAATTTTTTCTTTGCAATATGAAGTTGTGGAGACCAATTTAAGGATGACCTGAAAAACAAATGGTTAAGTGTATAAATTTTCTAGAACTTATGTCAATTGTTTTAATATGAAATTTATGTCAACTTTTTAACTATGGCAATTTTCTAACACTGGATTTTGTTGCTCTAGTGCTTGTTGATGGTGACATATGGATTGTGCTTGTCAGATATAATGCAAACAAGTTGATTAGGATTGCATCAAAATACAAAGTGAGGTATGTAGTATTTGGTACTTTTCTAATCTATATAGATAATGGTCATCAATTTTTTGAAATTGTGGATGAGTTAACTTTTTTTTAAAAATTGAAAGAATTGGGCATGTGAATTTTATTTTCACATTCTTATTACAATGTTTTATGCTGAGAAAAATGATTATTCACAAGGATTGATAATTTTGGATATTTATTTTTATGGTTTCAAATGTACAAACCATTTATCCCAACATCTTTATTTTGCAATCTAGTTTCTTCAAATTTGACTTAATAATTTTAACTTCTTCCTTAAGAATGACCCAAGTCCCAAAGTATGATCATCATCTTGCCAAACCCATATGATATCTTTGAGAGCAGGTTTAAGCTATTGATTACATAATTTTTCATATTATATTGTATCTCCATTGGCTTTTCTCAACTCTACTACAAAGAATGAAGGTGTCACCTTGAAAATCTTTGCAAAAGATACCAAGTTACCTTTTCTTCCATTCTTATTTCCTTGCATCTTGATTATAAAATCTATTCTCTTCATATTGAAGAGTTCTCGTATTTATCCATAAAAAAAATAGCATTGGATTAATGCCTTTACCATATTGGGATGCTTAAAGTTTTAAAATAGTTGTACAATGTTGGGATGCTTGACCAGTCTAATCATAGTTGTGCAATGTTGGGATGCTTGACCAACCTAATCTTAATGTATGACTTTTCATGATCGCCAACATCACCACCTTCAATGTAGTGGTTATGTTTCTTCTTCAATCCACTAGATGGAGCACTGAGTTTGAATGGCCACAAAAAGTTGTTCACTTTCGTGAAGTTAGGGCCAATAGTAACAATCTCGTGGATAAGATCTCCAATACAAATTATGCCATATTTACTTAAAACTTATTCAGAAGCAACAAGGTAGAAATAATAAGCAATGGGAAAGAATACTAACTAACACAAAAAGGCATACTAAACACAAGTACCTTTTCAATGACAAAGTGTTCAGTCAAAGGAATCCGCTGCTTGTCGACCTTTCCATAATCTCTCTTGTAAATCAGCTCTCTTATGCTTTTTAAATTTGGATATCTAGAAAGAATTAAGAAAGAGAATTAAATAACAATAGAAAAAAGAATCTATGAAATAAGAAAAAATTGATCTACATAATGCTTATAACTGACCAAGAACATACCCAAAGGTCACATATGGCTCAACCTAATGCAACATGTTCATTGTTGCTTTTTTCACTTTTAGAAACGCGCCATTGAAGATCTGAAATGAAGTGCCATAGCAAGTTAATATCATAGGAATATCGTATATATATCCAAAAGTGATCACTACCCACTATTTTAGAAACAAAAAGTACAAAAGAGGCAAGTCAAACTGAAATAGGACCAACATACCTCAAACATAAAAGTCACAAAATTGTTCTTGTCTTTAGATGCATATCATTGATACTAAATAAGAAAGATAAGAAACTCAGTAAACAAAAAAATGAAATCATCGACCAATAGTTCTAAAGTGTTTCAAAAGGAAAGGAAACCTTAGATTAAGAATATATATGGGAATGAGATATTCGAACATAGCGAAAATGCCTTTTAAACTTAGATGGAAAACACAACTGATAATCGTTCAAGAAACTAGAAATTTGAAAAGAAAAGGTTTGAGAAGACTTTCTTATGGGTCAACATTTAGCATAGCCATAGAGGTTAGTACCTACAAATTGAGATCAAAAGTCAAATGACTAAGGAAGAAATTTGTAGGCTTTTTAAAACTTGAATCTCAAAATGGGGAAAATGGAAGTGGACATGACCTCCTATAAAGGTGAAGTAGATTAGATTATCAGCCATTAAACAGAATTTGACATCACAACTTCCAATAAACCATGAAAATATTATAAAAAAAAGCACAAGAAAAATAAAGGACCACATATTACTTAACATACTTGGTTCAAATCTTGCTTCAGACTTTTACATCCGGCTTCGGCTCCTATGTCCGACTTTATGGTGGCCACTCCAGTTTCCACTTTGGCTCTGACTTTTGCTGCTTTTCGGGCTAGGGTTTCTTCTCTAGCTTCTGCTACTTTTCAAGCTAGGGCTTCTCCTAACCTTGGTGGAGATATTCATTCCCCAGGAGTTATGGGTGGTTTGGCCATTTCCTATGTTGATGTGGTCGCTTATGAGGCTAGTCTTGGTGGTCACGTTGTGCATCCAAGGCCCCATGTTGCTATGCTTATTGCATTATGTAACCCTATTATGATCAATCTAGGGTCTGATATTTTGGAAGAGATTTCTACTTATGTAGAGGACTTCTCCTCTATGGATACCATTTTTCATTTTAGGGGGTTTTGGCCCTCTCTATTGGATCTGCATGCCTAGATTTTCAAATTTTGGGAGCCTATAGTTCTAGATATTGTCCAAATTTACCTTGTGGCAAGGGGCTTTTTCATTGTGAAATTTGCTCCTAAGGAGGATCG
Organism: Cupressus sempervirens; assembly: GCA_028749045.1. Classification (NCBI taxonomy): domain Eukaryota; kingdom Viridiplantae; phylum Streptophyta; class Pinopsida; order Cupressales; family Cupressaceae; genus Cupressus; species Cupressus sempervirens. The sequence continues at coordinate 598,829,520 of CM053791.1, read as the reverse complement.
AAATGCCATCCTCAGGCATGGTTTCTCTTGGGAGGAGAGATTCCCCTTGATGGCCAAACCATGGTATGTGCATTTGATCCATCTGTTGAATCCTTTAACAAGATATCTTTTTGGGTAAGGCTACCTAATCTTCCCCTTCACTTATGGCTAGATTCAATCCTAGAGGTTGTGGGGAAGGCACTAGGGGATTTTTTGATGGTTGGCTCCATGTCTTTCAATGTATTTTAGATGACGTATGCTCACATTCTTGTGGAGATTAACGTCTCTAAGGGGCTTCTAGAAAAGATTAAATTGGCCTCTCCCAATGGCTCTTGGATTCAGCTACTAGATTATGAGGGCATTCCATTCAGATGTCAGAAATACCATAAGATTAGCCACCTTATAGCGCAATGCTCCTCAGGAAAGGTTAGATCGAAAAAGTCACCATCTTGGTGGAAGGGGGTTTTGGATGATCACTACACTATTCAGAAAGCTCCCTCTGTTGGAGGTGATTTGGTTGATTCTTCTCAGGATTCTTTAGAGGCGGATTCTACTCTGCATGATTTAAATGTTTCCCCTATGGTAGTGGCCAATATTGCTCCTTCAAATGTTACTATCTCTAATTTAGCTAATGCTCCTCAGATGGCTTTGGCTTCATGGGGTGTTGTTGGTCCACTTTCGTGTGGTGGTGGTACTTCTTCCCTAGCTATGAGGGATGTGGTGACCAATACTATTGTCCCTCCTTTGAATACTGCTATCTTTGATTTAGTTGATGTTACTCTAGCTCCAGGGGGAGCTGTTAGCCCTCTTTTGTGTGGTGGTGGTAATTCTTCCCTGGCTATGAGGGATTTGGGGGATGCTTGTTGTTTGGATGACTTTTCTTGGTAGAAGGCTGTTGGGATGGCGAAAGATGGATGGACAAAATTAAAAGGAAAAAATGTCAAGCCCTCTTTACCATCATTTGATATGTCTCTACATTCTCAAAAGACAGGATCTAAAAGTTAATCTTGAGGCTCGAATTCCTTTACCAACTGCTCACCTAGTCTTTTTTGAGGTTGTCCCTTTTTGTTTTGGATAATTTGGTCTATTTGACCTGTTGTCTTGTAATTTGACATGGTTAAATGTCTTCTGTTGTAACCATGGGGTTTCAGGATCCCATTTAAAACCTGTTTAGGTGGTAGTAATGCATTGTGTTGTCTGTAAGGCCACCCTGGTCTCCTTGTTTTGTTAGGCAACTTGTCTCACCTAAGGTTTGTTGTTTTTGAGTTTGGGCTTCATTGAAAATTATAAGATTTGTAATGGGTTTTAGGCACCCTTCAAAACCTATTTTCCTCAATAAAAAACATACCTAGTTCAACTGCTTTTATATGGAAAGCCTCAGCTCTAATGACATTAGACATGCTTGTCTTTAGGTGTTTAGGAGAGAATTTCTTTGACATTGTTTTTGATGGAATTGATTATTCTTACTATGTTTGTGAGAGCATAATTCAACATCTACTCATATGTTTCTCTTCTTTTCTTGGACATTTGATGTCTCAAATCAACTTTTGAATTTTGCGATTTGAACAAGTAGGGGTGAAAGCACAACAATTACATTTTCACTTCATTGCAAAGATGCCTTGTTCTCACTAAACATAATTGTCACACTCCATCATTTGCAAATTCACATGGACAATCTACTTCCAAACTAGATTGTAGTCCAAATTGATTGGAAGGCTTCTCATTAACTAAAATTGAATCACTTTTCTGTAATTGATTGGAGAGCTTGAAGCCTCTTTGATAGAAAAAGCAACCTAGGCATTACAAGCAACATTTTTTTTATAATTCGCCTAGTCATTGCATCTATGATGGGAAGTTCTGACGGCTAGCTGTCACTTGCACAATATAGTTATCACAAGAGCATCATCATTATGATGACTAGTCCCAATAGATCAACATCGCTTCCATAGTGTAGTTGTTGCATGGACACTGTAATTGAGATGACAGATTGAAAGCCTAAGATGTCATAGTTCTGACGATGTAGTGTCAAAATTGCAATGTCCTCAACATGAACTCTCGACTCTCTCTTTTTCCATGTTACAACAATTTTATCTATCACAATTGTGATCGGTGCCATTGACATCACAATTTTCCTTAGCAAAAGTTTGGCGCCAATTCGACAGGAGCCAATTATGTTGGCAATATGACCAATCAATCAAATAAGGTGAGATATGTGGTTGTCATTTATGGAAACATTTTTTTGCAGTTTAGTCATGATTATTTATGAAGGAAAATTGTCTAAGTATTGGACAATGTTACAATAGCATGACAAGATTTGTTCATAGTGGAATATTCCCTTGGAATATTCTCTTGCATAGTTAACCCTAGATGCATGACATCACCCTGATGATGCATACTAGTGCACATGTCCGTATGATCAACCTAGTTCAAGTTATGGATAAAATATTGATGTCGATACCTCATAGTTCAGAATAGAGCATGTCAGCAAATTGACTTGTACAACTTGCAAAATTGTTTTTTTTACTAAATCTTGATGAGCTGACTCTAAGGATGATATGTGAGCCAACTAAAGGAAGAATTTATTGATATGTTTGATGCAAGTAAAGAACTTCAATTGTGAAGTTAATATGGAAATGTGATATTATGATGTGATGTGAAACAATGTTATGTGAGATATGATGCAAATTGATATGTGCGTAGTCACTCTTGTATGAAGAACTAACAATCAAAAGAATTGTGAAGTACAAAAAGTGGTCCAATATTGTATGTATTCTCTTGAAGAACTTATTGTATAGTTGCATGTTAGGGTAGTGAGCTCTTCTTGCACTCATTTGTATGTGATCCACCAACTCCTAACAAGGACTTGAGACACTATACATTCTTCATAGACTCCTAACAAAGTCAATATTCTTAACTGGATTCTTTTATATAGTGAATCATCTAGTGGGTTTCATCCTCATTGGTGTTTTCCCTTGGTCAAGGTTTCCTTAGTTAATAAAATATGGTGTTATGAACTCTCTACATGCATGGTGTTATAAAAGGGCTATAGACACATATATTTCTACTATGCCTAAGAAGACTGAGGAGAGTGTACAGCTAGAGAAGGCAAGCCCTATGCCTAAGGAGAGTGAGGAGAGTGCGCAGACAGAGGAGATAAAGTCCTATTGTGGTAACAGTTAGTCCATCTCATAGTTTTGAGCAGCCAAGTGATTCACCACACATTACCATTGGTAGTGAAACTATGCAAGTAGATAACACCAATTTGACAGTGGGTAGAGCTGAAAACCCATTTAAAGATTTTGGCCCCAGCATTGTTGGCAATATTGTTGATCACAATAGCTCATCTAATGAGAAAAAAGAACAAAATCAAAAGGAAGAAGATATATGTTCTACAAAGAAATTTGAGTCTAGCATTGAAGCAACTACTTCAAGTGTGCCTTTAGCAACAGCCATAGTAAAACCTTCTACACCATCTTCACAAGCAACAATAGTCATTACAGCAGTAGTACAGTTAGATGAAGAAGATGAGGCACAAAACCTTATATCTTCTTTAAGTAAACTCTTTGAAAAGAAAAAAATTGTCAAATCTATTGAGATGACTTTAACGTTAGTTTTGGATAGATTGGAGAAGACAACAAGTTCTATTGATACACCTGCAGACATCCAATAGACAACAACAATTTTATGCAAAACCTTTGATAATGAGTTTACAACACTTACCAATGTGGCTACAATTCAAGCATAGAGCATGATGGTAAACTTCATAATACCATGTGTAAAAATATAAGAAATGATATAGAAACACTAAATGAATGCATTAAGGCGTTAAGGTAGAATATGGAGGAAGGCAAGTAGATATATGCTAAGTGCAACATGGCATACCTTCACCTTCACATTTTTGATGAGAAAGTCAAAGAAAAGGTAACTGAGCTTCATACACTCATTGATAACATTAGGGATATACAAGTAGAAAAGGAGAAAGCTCTAAAAAGATTTACTATTTTGAGGGACCATTTATCCCCACAGATCACACTATTACAAAATCAGTTGGATGAATGTTTGGCAACCAAGACCTCATATGAAAAATTTGTGGCTATAGATTTGAATGCAGTAGAGTTAGTCGCATATGCTCTATGTGCGCTAATCAGTGTCTCTGATGCATTAAAAGATAGTTGGAAGAAACACCTTGCGCAGTTGAAAACTAATTTTAGTGATTGTTTTTCCAAGTTTTGATGCATCTTTCAGTTTTTGACAAGATTTTCTTTTTGTCGACACCTTTGTCATTGATGTCAAAGGGGGAGAAATAAGGAAAATGTAATTGTGTGTTATATAGTTGTATTTTGAACTATAGTAGTAAGCTTTTCTTTAAGCAAGCTTTGTAATTAGAGTTATAGGGGATGTAATCTTTTTTCAAAATATGAATACAATGTTTTTACTGTGTTATGGCTATTTACTTTGATTGGTATGACAACATGTTTGGGACTTAGCCAATTTTTCCAAAATGTTGCCATCAATGCCAAAGGGGGAGATTGTTGGCAATATGACCAATCAATCAAATAAGGTGAGATATGTGGTTGTCATTTATGGAAACATTTGTTTTGCAGTCTAGTCATGATTATTTGTGAAGAAAAATTGTCTAAGTATTGGACAATGTTATAGCAGCATGACAAGATTTGTTCATAGTGAAATATTCCCTTGGAATATTCTCTTGTGCATTTAACCCTAGATGCATGACATCATCCTGATGATGCATACTAGTATGCATGTTCATACGATCAATCTAGTTCAAGTTATGGAAGAAATATTGATGTAGATACCTCATAGTGCAAAACAGAGCATGTCAACAAATTGACTTGTACGACTTGCAGAATTGTTTTGTTTACTAAATCTTGATGAGCTGACTCTAAGGATGATATGTGAGCCAACTAAGGAAGAATTTATTGATATGTTTGATATAAGTAAAGAACTTCAATTGCGAAGTTAATATGGAAATGTGATATTATGATATGTGATGTGAAGCAATGTTATGCGAGATATGATGCAAATTGATACGTGCCTAGTCACTCTTGTATGAAGAACTAACAATCAAAAGAATTGTGAAGTACAAAAAGTGATCTAGTATTGTATGTATATCTATTCTCTTAAAGAACTTATTGTATAGTTTCATGTTAAGGAATTGGGCTCTTCTTGCACACATTTGTATGTGATCCACCAACTCCTAATAGGGTTGAGGCTTCTAACAAGCCTTAGTCTCCTAACAGGGACTTGAGACACTCTACATTCTTCATAGACTCCTAACAAGGTCAATATCCTTCACTAGATTCTTTTATAGAGTGAATCATCTAGTGGGTTTCATCCCCACCGAGGTTTTCCCTTGGCCAGGGTTTCCCTAGTTAACAAAATATGGTGTTATGAAATCTCTTTGTGCATGGTTGTTTATATTGTTCAACATTATTAGTTTACTTCTTTATGCATGTATTAAAGTAGTTAATAATATCTAGTTGTGGGCAAAAAAAATAAAAATACTGATTCACCCCACCCCCCTCTCAGTATTATCTATTTCTAACAAATTCGTGGTTCTGTCGTTTGGGAAACATGTGGTCATCACAATTCGGGCCCAAATGTAGTAGTGATTGTAAAGTATGCAAGTTTTTTCTTAACAAATTTCCTTGAGTATCTTCCATCTACTAGTTTGACACCTAAGATAATGTATTATCATCCCTAATTGTGAAACTAACCAACTGGGTTTCCCTTTAATAAAACCCTTAGATATGTTTTTTGACCATGTTCCTTATCTGGGAACATGACCACTAGACAATTTATGCGACTAAGCACATAACCGCTCTAAATTCATCATCACTCTCTTTTCCATATCAAGTTTCTATTAATCTTTCCAAGGAATTTATTTCTCTAGGTAATCCTTTCTTCCTCAATTAGCTAATGTGTATTGCTAGCCTTCAATGCCTTTTTATATTAAGTACAAATATCCTCATAAGTTGTACATTCCATTATGAAGTGGCATTCCATTTCTACTGCTTCCTTATTGTAAGACATGTGAGTTTTTCTTCCAAAATTTCCTTGAGTATCTTCCATCTAATAGTTTTATGAATAATATAATGTGATCTCATCCTCAATTGAGAAACTAACCACCTTTCTTTCCCTTTAATAGCAACCCTTAATATGTTTTTTTGACCATGTTCCTTATCTGGCTAATTTTTTTGTTTTACAATGTTTTTATTCCCAAACTACTTTGTCCACATGAAATTCTGAATTGTTTAGTCGCGTGGCATCTTATTTATTCGTTGGATAGAATGACAAATAGGACAACTCTTTTTTTTATCTAACAAAGCAAAGAAGGATGAGGTAATTAATATATGGATTGAGTGACTTGGGCAGGAAGGTGTATTCATGATGGAATAGTAATATGAACTATACTTACACATCCTAGTGTAGTGTCTAAAAGAAATTTATGCATAATAAGGTTCATTTGGTTTCTGTTTGTAAAGGAATAACTACAACATGGTGATTGAGGTCCATCCCTTTCTTTTTTGTTAGGTCAGTAACAAATTTTATTGTGAGAATATTTGATATCAATGTAGTTTAAAGAGGCAAGGAAATAGAGAGGATTTGGAGGTTGTTGAAGGAAATGAAAAAGTGTAATCTAGAGGCTTTTATTGCTCATTTAAGCAACACTAGAGACTTGTTCTGATAGATAGGATTAATGAACACAAAGTGTGTGTACACAAAAGATACTTTCACTATTATCAATTTGACTATGTCAATTTAATTATTGTAGCAATATAAAATAGAACAAGTTCATATCTAGAATTAATGCTCTTTTTAGCAAGCATATAAGAATAAGGAAAAAAAACCCATACAATTTTTTTTCCTTTTTTGTGGAGGGTTCAGATCCGTGAGACACAAAGCTTGCGAGATACCAACCAGATTAGGCTGCCACAAAAACATGTTAGGAACTCGATTTGGGTCCACTCATGCCTAAAAACCTCTTCAACTTAAAGCCAAGGACTAAGGGGCATCCACATTATCAAAATCACCGTGGGGACGATCTTGACCTCATCTTTTTTATGCTAGAGCCTTGCAATCAACAAGACTTGGTCCCTGGTGGACTCTTTGTGAGCCATTCAACTTCACCAATAGACCAAGGGCTCATTGACTCCATACAATATTTGATAACAACTAAAGTAAAAAATTAATTAGAAACATAGAATGGAGTGGCCACCCTCTCTACAAAATCAGTTGTACTCCAATAGTAGTTGTTTAAGGAAAGACAATCATAAAAGAAAATGTGATGTTGTTTTGACAGCCTAAAGGAAATCATTGTGGAGCTCTGTAGTGACATTGAAGAAGAAAGATACGTGTGGGAAGAACATGCACTTGTTGGTAAGATTTTTGGTAACAAGATGTCTAGAAACAAAACTTGTCATCAAATTCCTACCCAAAGGCTTTTCTATCATTGTGTTAGCAGAAGAAGAAGATTAGGATAAAATTATGCACAATTAGAATTGGTTCATTGATGGCCATCCTCTATACATCCAACCTTGCGTACCCAGCTTCAATCATGTTCCACTTGTTATATATGATAGCCCAATCTAGATCAAAATATACAATCTCTTGATAGAATATTGGGGAGATTGGCTCCACAAGAAAATTGGAAGGTACTTTATTAGTTCATGCCAAAGGAAAGATACTATTGCATCCATTCAATCTATTTTCAATTAAATTGACCAATCAGGTGATAGAATCTAATAAGTTATATGAAATTTTAGAGCTTTACATCGTTTCTTTATTTTTCATAATTTTAAAATTCACATTTATCAGTAATTTTATTGACCTATGCTAATTTTAGTAGGGATAAATATCAATTTCCCTCAAAAAAATATAAAATATATGACATGTCATGTCATTATGACACTTTAAGCTATGCATTAATAATAACTTTATCTATTTACAATTACCACATGTTAATTAGATTTTTCCACAACATATGAAAAGATGTCATTTCATTAATGACAACTTTATTCATTCATCAATAACAACTTTATCTTTTCTCAATTGTGTTGATTAGATTTTTTTTAAAATATTATTTTGACTTGTATATTTTTACAATATTACAATCAAATATTTCTAAGTTAATAAATATAATTTATTATTTATTGACATATTATTTAACTTGAAAAAATAGCTAATAAAAAATAAATTATTTAAATAATAATCAATGAGTTTTTAAAATATAGATATCAATTTTACAATAACTGGTATTGCATAATTTTTAGAATTTAATTAACTTTTTATTTGTTAAAAGGATTTCAAATTAATGATGTTTCTATTGATATGTTAGTTATTGCAACAATAAGGTGGTTCTTTAAAGACTAGCTCAAAATTTTTTGATAGATTTACAAATTTGTCATGCAAAATTATCACAAACTCACACATATTATTCAAGACATAAAATCAACAAAACAAGTTGAAGACAGGATAATAATTTCAATAATAGTACATGTATGACTTGTTTAAAAAATGTTTTAATAAGAAACCCCTTCTATAGGACTATAGTCTAAGTGCTCACAATTTTCCCCACTCAAATCACAAAACACTATACATTACATTTTTAAAGACTTAAATGCATTGCACTATTGACAATAACATTGACATATTGTGTTACTTGTTAGAAATTGATATGAAAATCATTGACAACAATCTATATTCTTTTGTTGGGATTAAAGTTGTTGCATTGAAAATTGTCCTAAAGAAAATCCTACTAGTTACAGCAGACGGGTTCTGGATTAAACAAATTGAGATTGAAAAAGATATTATCCTTTGACAGATGTGGTAGAAAACTTCATCTTCCCCCAGATTGCAAAATGTTCATTGGAAGAGCCTGAAACAAAACTTTTAAAACGAAGTCCCTACAATAATGGGTAGGAAAAACTAAAAATATGCACAATGAGGACAATTCCGCACTGGACATTTTCCCCCAGAATTCTCTTGGAACGGAAATTGACTCCAGGAAAGACACGGTGATGAACTATAACGGCATTATTCAATATTGGTCCACTGGAGAATGGCTCGAGAGCTATTTTACCAACATTCTATATGGCAATTATGTGTTTCTACTTTATATGTCTGCAGTCCCGTGGGACAGTTCCTCACCCGGTGGATCGTGCTAAGTGAGAACGGTGAATTAAAGGTTTTATTCTACCAAATTTGCAACAAAGACTTGCAAAGTCGACCAGGGTTCGAAAAGCAGAATCTATAGGGAATTTGCCAATAAGAATGTGAATGTAAAGCGAATTCGAACCAATGACAAATTTGGTGAAATCAAGTGTTGAATTTGGCCTTTCAGGAGCGAATACGGCAACTTAGAATATAAGTGTAGTTCATACTTTGTAGAATAGTTGATGTTTGTTATGAGATAAGACACTTGATAAAAAAGTCTTTCATTTGATCTAACTTGTGAAGCTTTGTACTTAAAGTTTCGGTCATTCAATAAAGAATCTATTTTCTGGGTGTGGCTGGGTTTTTTCCTAAATTAGGAAAGTTTTCCCAGGATAAATATTGTGTGATTTGTTCATATGTTTTTCTAGTTTTTTATATCTAGTATTTTATATTATTCTGGTTTGAAAAATTAACACATACAAACTTCGTTTCAATTTGTTCATAGGCTTTTTTGGTTTTCTGTATCTAACATTTATATTATTCTAGTTCGGAAAACTAATACACAAACTTCATTTCAGTTTGAAGTTTAAATTCTCATGTCCTCCTTTCTCGAAACTTTTTGAGTTAGTCTAATGGCAAAATACTTGTATATAGAAAGAAAGGTCACAGGTTCAAATATTGCAGGAGGTAGAGTATGTACACCTATATGAGGCACAATTATATGTTTCTTACATATTAGGAGTACATAAGAGTCTCATTTATAGTAAGCCATATGTAAACCCAAAAAAGAGATCGTTTGATATCATGAACTATAAAATAAAAATAAAGTTTTTAAAGTTTTTTCCTAATTGTTATATATAGTTCTTCCATATCACCATGTGAAAATCTGGTCTTTACAACAAGTTGCTCCAACCCAAGAGTTTAACAACAACATATCCCAACACTGCTTGAATAGAAGTCATTTAAGTGATTTTTTTTGGGTGAAATCAACACCCTTCTGCTGATCAAATCTTTTCACCACTAATGTTGCCTCGTATCACTTATTTCCATCTTCTTCTTTCACCTTGTCTACCGACTCGTTTTCCAAAGCTTTACGATTTGGAGGAAGACCAAATCTCATGGATGATTTTTCATCAACTAAACCATTTCTTCTCTCATGGCATCCATCCAATATTTGCAATCTGCGACATTGCAAGCTTCTTCAAAAGTGGTCGATTCTACTTGAACACATATTAACAAATGATGAATAGTTTTAACTTTTTTAAGTTTGAGGTTGGATTTCGTTCTGTGATCAACCTATGAAGTTGACAAACTAAACCCATGTGATTACTCCAATAATAGTTTGCATATGACTTGTATGGGGAGACTGATTAAGATTTGGTAGAAGCAGATTTTTTGTTAACCACTCATGTGTTAGTCATGATGGACTTTACAATGACTATTCTATTGGATTTGTCATTGTTGATGTGGGATGAGTGAACTCTATTCATGATTTGGCAATGGCAGTGGATTTTGTTGAGATAATGGGTGTTGCACACATTGCATAATATTATTATTTTTTTATTTTATTTTTTTATGTAATGTTGTGCCTAGATGGACGTGCAACATGTAAAAATTCTTATGGAATATTTTTGATGAGTTGTATTGTAACATTGTGAAAATATTTCATGTAATTATTTAATATTGGGGAAAAGAATTAAATGCCCAATATTAAATGTGGGGTCAATGGGTTAGGTAGCACATGGTTTTAGCACATGGTTTATGTAATACCACTTGGTGGTTTTATGGGACTTGCTACTATATAAGTAGCCACAAGGGTAGTTGTTGTATAGAGAGAGAGTAAGAGTGAAAAAGGCAAGAGTCGAGCGGGACAAGGCTTGACAGGTTAGCCAAGGGAGCATTTGTGAAGGTTGAAAGCATGGCATGGGATGTGTGGATTCATGCTTGTTCACATAGTTTTCTCGGTTGTGGCTATAGCCATGAAGGTTTCCATGGTTGTATGGCAATGGTATTTTTGCTAAATAATACATGATGATGGATGCTTTTGGAGGCTGGGTTTTTCCCTTAATGAGGGTTTCCTAGGGTATATCTTGTGTCACAATTTTGTGAGTATGTTGTCTATTCTCTTGCATATGGATTTTAATTCCATGTTTATTTTAGATTTATTATGGGTTATGTGGAAATGGTTATATTCTTTATTGCCAAGTTTCCTTACAAGTGGTATCAGAGCTATGGTTTTATTGTTTGTAACCCTAGATTGAATCCATGGGAATGCATGAGAGGATAAAAGAAAGGGCAAGATATATGAATAATTATTGCAGATCTGAGGGCTTTGGGTTTGCTGTTATGATGGGATGTTAAAATATTTTGGCATGTGAAATTGTTGGAGAAAAGAATTTTTCGGATGTTTCATTTAAATGAGGGTTTTGGGGGGTAGCATGCAGAAATGACCTTCTAGGTAAAAACAGACCTCACCATTGGATCCGGGTCAACATTTTCATAAATTTTGATATATAATATGCCCTAGTTTGGCCATGTTTAGAGAAAATGAAAGAGTTTTTTGGTTTCAGCCCATGATGGTCGTCAAATTTAATCCCATCGAAATTTTTGTCACTGAAAAAAATTAAAAATGAAAAATCGTACTGAAAATGGTAAAAAGACTGTCTTAGTAAAATGGTCATAACTTTCTCTCAGAATATCGAATTTCAGAGTTCTTATAGGCGTTGGAAAGCTAATTCAGAGCACTACAACATGGCATAGGTTTGGTTCTATAATTTTAAAATTTTGTTAGGTTTTAAGAGCCTTAAAGTCAAATGTTCTTTATTTTGAACACAGATTGGGGCATAACTTGGGCATACAGATTCAAATTTTGGACTTCAAGTAGTCAACGGAAAGCTCTTGGAGAGCTCTACACATTGGTTTAAATTTGGTGCAGGTTTGGCATGATTTATTTAGTGATATATTTATCTGAACAATTTATGGTATATTTTGACTATGGTAACATTGTGAGTTTATGGCATTGGAGATTTAAGAGTTGATGTCATTGTATACTCAGTTCATATTTCAGATTGGTCTCATGATGATATGGTTATTAGTGTTTGGTTTGGATATGCATGATGACTTGTTGGGTCTACAAGTTTTGTAGTGTTGTAAGTGGTCTACACTTACAGGTTGCATTTATAGCTTGGTTATGGACTGTCTTTGCCCATTGATATTTCATTATTGATGCATATTCAGATTGGTGGCTTGGATTTGGGTTGTCTATGCCCTGAGTCACATGATTTGCTGATTTTATTCTTCATGTAGAAGGGATGAGATGTTGTTACCAGGTACAGTCATGGCAGAGGATTGTGGTTGACTATGCTGACAGGTTGGACATATTGAGAGCCAGATGCTCGGTTCATGGATGTGATCATGGTGTCATAGATTTTGACATGACATGATTGGTTATACAGGTACATCCTTGATGTTCATTAGCTTGGATTTCTGATTTGGTTATGGTGGTATATCTTCTTGGTAGAGGATCATGGTTATTTGGTTTCTTTTGAGGAGCTCATGATGTGCATTTTGAGTTCTTTGATGGTTTAATGCCTTGGTTGATTCTCATGGTTAGAGGATGGATTTTTTTCATCATTATGTCATGGATAGCTTGGATACATGGTTTAGTGGGAGCTTGTGATAGTGATGAGGTGACAGTGCAGAATTAGTTTCTGGTTTAGTTTGGATCTTCATATAGGAGATGGATTTTATGATGCCAAAGGTGACTTGGTACCACAGTTGAGTGGTAGTTGTTGGCATTGATATATTTATTGAGTGTTTGCAGATGTTGGAGGTTTGTCTTAGATCCTGTTGCTATAGAAGCGTCTTTGACATTTGCATGGTGCACTTGTTATCTTCATGGTGTGTGAAGATGGTTAGATCTTGAGGACTCATGGAGTTCTTGGTTATCTTCATGGTATGTGGAAATGGTTCTTCATAGTATGTGGAGATGGTTTTTCTTCATGGTGTGTGGAGATGGTTGCATCTTGAGGACTCACAGGGTTCTTGGCAAAAGTGTGATTTATGCTTTTATTTGGCATGTTATCCTTGGTGTGAGGATGGTTTCATTATTATGTCATGGTATGCTCTTGATACGCGTTTAGAGTTGTGACATGTTATAGTGTGTTCATATGGAGCATGTTATCTCTTTGGTTGAGGTGGTAAGATCATGTTGTCATGTTTATGTTCCTAAGGCCATGGTTGGAACTTTGACATTGATCTTGGTTTAGTTTCTTGGTATTGAGTACACTGATCATAAGCTGGATACTTCATGATATTTCTATGTTGCATTTGGAGTTGGCATGGATTGTTTGGTTACAGGTGCTCATGGATACTTAGAGACGGTAGTGACGCTGATTTCTCTTGGATTAGAGAAGTATTTGTTGGGACGGTTGATGGTTTTAGTAGGAAGTCCGAGGGGCAGTCACCTAATATGGACTTGAGAGGAGATTTTTCTTAAATGAGTCTTGTTTGGAGACTTGGGTATCTTGATGAGCATTCTCATTCCCCACTCTTGGTCTACTCGGCGGTTTGCTACTTGAGAGGTTTAGCCCATTGTTTCTCTCAGTTGCATTATATTTATGCTTGTCTTTCATGGATATGGATCTTGAGCTATGGTACATGAGTTAGTTCTAGAGGGTTCATTTGAGAGATGGTTTAGCATTAGTTATCTCCATGTGCATATGTTGTTATGCTGATTGAGTTTGGGAGATGGTTTTATATTGGGCATATTCCTTGGTTTAGGAATGCATTTATTGAGTTTGATCTTCTTGTGAGAGGCTTACATCCATGATGAGTTATATGGTATGATTTGGGTGTTGTTGAGGCTTCTTGTTGGGGTTTTATGGAGGAGATCATACTTGCACAGTTTACATCTAGAGGTGTGTGTAGAAGGACATGATACAGGTTATGATTTGCATGGTTTCTTTGGTCTTGGTTATCTTCCTGAATGTTCAGTTTTGCTTACATTGGATTTGAGATTGGTTGGAGATTGTGATCACTGGTTTGTGCTCATATATGTCATATGAGAGATGACATGGTTATTTCTTTCTCTTTCCTTTGTTGGTTGTGGTGAACTTGGGAGAGCATTGGAGATTTGTTATGAGAGTTGTTCTTGCAGGATATTAGTTTATGTATTGTGGATGTCCTTGATACTACATGGATTCACTTCTTTGAGATATTGTGAGTGGATTGGTTATAGATTTGACATTATCTTTTGCAGTGGGAGCTTCTTGGTATATATGTGGCAGGTATTGCTCTTGAGGCTTGTGATTTCAGGTTGTAGATTGGATATGTCGGTGATATAAGATTCACTTGTTATACCTTTGAGGTATGGATAGTTGGATGGGTTTGGCACTTTGCTGTGGGTGCTATTTCAGCTATGGATATTTTGACAACTACGGATACATGTGATTACCTTTGGATCAAGTTTTTTTTTTTTGTCCTCAGAATTTTAGTTGGTACAAGATTTTATGATCTTCTAATGCGACAGGTTGGGTGGCTTTCTCTTTGGATGGCTTCTATGTATGTCCAGTGGGAGTGGCATAATAGGAGGTGAGATCATTCATGTTCGAGATGCTGGATACTTTGATTTTGTTGCGGGTACTAGGATGGAGCACTTGGTGTATTTTGATCCATGATGGTGGATGTGCTGGGAGGGATTGTTCCCTTGTTCATTTATGTGGCTACGGATTGACCCTATGCAATGTATACAACAAGTGGGAGATTGTTGAGATAATGGGTGTTGCACACATTGCATAATATTATTATTTTATTATTTTATTTTGTTATGTAATGTTGTGCCTAGATGGACGTGCAACATGTAAAGATTCCCATGGAATATTCTTGATGAGTTGTATTGTAACATTGTGAAAATATTTCATGTAATTATTTAATATTGGGGAAAAGAATTAAATGCCCAATATTAAATGTGGGGTCAATGGGTTAGGTAGCACATGGTTTTAGCACATGGTTTATGTAATACCACTTGGTGGTTTTGTGGGACTTGCTACTATATAAGCAGCCACAAGGGTAGTTGTTGTATAGAGAGAGAGAGTAAGAGTGAAAAAGGCAAGAGTCGAGCAGGACAAGGCTTGACAGGTTAGCCAAGGGAGCATTTGTGAAGGTTGAAAGAATGGCATGGGATGTGTGGATTCATGCTTGTTCACATAGTTTGCTCGGTTGTGGCTATGGCCATGAAGGCTTCCATGGTTGTATGGCAATGGTATTTTTGCTAAATAATACATGATGATGGATGCTTTTGGAGGCTGGGTTTTTCCCTCAATGAGGGTTTCCCAGGGTATATCTTGTGTCACAATTTTTTGGGTATGTTGTCTATTCTCTTGCATGTGCATTTTGATTCCGTGTTTATTTTAGATTTATTATGGGTTATGTGGAAATGGTTATATTCTTTATTGCCAAGTTTCCTTACAGATTTTCTACATAGGACTTAAAGTAATAACTTGTGACACATATGTGAAGACCCCTAAGCTAAGTTAGGAACGTCATTTAGAGGTAACACACACTTTTCATATGGAAATTGAGTTGGATTGTACTATTACAGCCACTAAAGATGTCATCCAATGGCACAAACACTTTCAAAGATATCCTCTATTCTTGCAAAAGTAGCATCATTTTCTTATTGAGGATTACACCACGACTTCATGTAATCTATTTAGCAACTGGATCCCACAACCTATAACCATATTTTTCTTCTTTATAACCAATAAAAAATACATCATTTTGATTTAACATCAAGCATCATTCTTTTTCCTATGGGATAGGAACAAAGGCTTCACATTCAAACACTCGTAGATGACTATATGTAATTCCCCTTCCATCCACTTTCCACAATTTTGAAATCTAATCGAGAGGATGGACTTTTGTTAATCAAATAGACAATTGTACTAATGACCTCCACCCAAAATTCTTTTCTTAAGTCAATTTGTAGAGCACACTATGACCCGCTCTCCAAAAATGTTCTAGTCAACCTCTCTTTTGTACCATTTAAATGAGAGATGAAAGGAACAAATATAATTCTTTGGATACCATTATTTGTAAAATTTTGATCAAATTTTTATAGAACAAAGCCCACAATCATTATCATTTTTCAAGCACCTAATTTTTCTTTTGGTTTGGTTCTTGAAAAGGCCACTCTTAAACATCACACACTAAGGAAGAAATTAAGCTTGCAAAAATAAGTCAACTTTGACTATTTAACACTTTTAGCATAGGAATCAAGCCTTAGTGTGTGATGTTTAAGTTGTCCACTATTGAAGTTTTGTTGACTGTAATTACCTTTAGGAGACCAAAAACATCTAAATGCAATCGCATGAAAAATCCTATCTTCTTTTCGTGTCCCTTGACAAAGAAATTGATTCAGTTGACTCTCCTCTATTTGTCATAGATATAATTCTTGGACAACTCTAAACTGATCTCAAATGTTGAACTTAATTCCTTATGTGCAGTATTTCAAGGCCCTTTTGGCTCATATGATCAAGGGCCCTTTTGGCTCATATGATCAAATCCTTTTATGCCAAAATTTTGAAAACTTCAATTGCGGCTCCCATGTCAGCTGGCTCTCTAAGACATACCAAGTTGGTAGCCCCTTCCAATTACCAAGGCTCCTTTTGTCACTTTCCATTTACTTGATTCAAAAGTGATGTTACACACATGAGCATCCAATTGTCTAGCTGAAATTAAACTTACTTTGACTTGAGAAACATGATTGACATCCTTTAGCAATTAATTATTTCCATTTTTCAGTTAAAAAAAAAAAAAAAGACTTTTGCCAATATCACTAGATTCACTACCGCCAAGATAAACCTTATGAGAATTAACAATTTGGTAATTTTTCAAGTATTCCCCTCATGAAGTAGCATAAAAGAGGCTATGGAATCAAGCATCCAAACATCTATTGTAGCCTCTCCAACAATTAGGAAAAGAGCACCTCAATCTTCTTCATTTGTTGTATTCTAGGATGTCCAATTTGCCCAAAATGAATAGTAGGCCAGGCATAGTTTGAATTGGTCCATAGTCCTGGCCCATCTATGGATCCTGACAAGGTAAGATCCACAACAAGCTAGTTCAAAATAGGCTATAGGTTGGTTGGACCTAGGCAGACAGACTGCCTAGCTCGTAGACCAAGTTTGAACTTGGTCAAAGTAGTGCCTGTGGGTGGCTTCAAAGTCAAAAAAATTGCAAATTTTATAATATTTTGTTCATCCACAATTCTAATAAGTGAATTTGAAAGTTTTATGTTGATTTCTCAATCTCATTTGTGGTGTGCAAATAGGTTATTTTATCTTTAGAAAGAGCAAATAGGTGGTTGAACAAAATTTTGGTTGTGCAAGAAGTCAAAAGATTAATTTGTGAATCTTCTTCAAGTGTTTGTGCCTCATTCCTATACCTTTGTAAGCTTACAATGAGTGGAAGAGGTAAGCTCTTGTTCCATTTTCTTTTGTTTTTAATCAAATTTTTTTTTCCATTTCTCTTTCATTGTCCTTAAGATCTACCAATTTTTTTCCATAGTTTTCATTCTCTTTCTTATAAGTTTTATATTAATTTTTTATTAAGAATTATCTACTGCATAGTAATTGAATTAGAAAACCATCTATGGGGTTAAAAAGTAAGTTAAAATACCAAAAAAATTATTTGCCTAATAAGTAGGATGATAGGGATGCATTTTTTGTTTTTGTTTTTCATTTTTGGTTAAGCAAGAAAATAATATTTGAAAATTAAACATAGGAGTATGCAACTATCAATTTGCTTTGACTTGAATTATTTCCACCTTAATAGATGACTTTGCAAATTAGAAAAATTTGGAGAAATTACACTGATCTAACCTAGATTTTGTTGCAATATTAGATTGTTTCTAATATTGAAAGATTTCTCTTTCCTAAACTATTCTTTCTTTTCCTATAGCTTTCCTACAACTATTTCCTAAACTATTCTTTCTTTTCTTGTAGCTTTCCTACAGCTCTTTCCTTTCCTGTAGCTTTATGCATTTGCACACAATTGTATATGTACTTGTACAATATTGTTTGAATATAATGAAAATGAAAAATATTCCTCTGAATTTCTATTTTTTTAAGTTTGTATTAGAGCTTTGAAGCTTGAATTATTTGTATCCCTTCATTGAACTATGACCGATTTAGATTCAGAAGTATTTGAGAGAAAATCTGATCCCATTAATATTCAATCCGAAGGTTTCTTGTTCAAGGTAGGGATCACTAATGGTGCTGAAAAATCCACCTACAAATGCACCCATTGCAACCAAACTATTGCTGGATAGATCTCGACATTAGCAATAGTGGTAGGTAATGGTGATAAGTCTTTAAATATGTCTACACTTGTTTCTAATAGTGCATGGATAATTGATTCTGGTGCTATGAATCATATGCCATTTGATTCTAGACGGGTCTCATCCCTTAAATGGTCCTCAAAAAAATTTGTTTCCACTACCAATGGTTCTCTGGCCCTAGTTATTAGAGAAGGATCCTTACCTCTCACTGATACGTTGAATCTAGATTTTGTTTTAGTGGTTCTGTCTTTGGATTACAAGTTGTTATCAATTTCCCAAATCACCACTACTTTACTTTGTGTTGTAATTTTTTGGCCTAATTTATGTGTGTTTAAGGACATCCAAATGAGGCAAACAATTGGTTGTGGTGTTAGGCGAGGGAAGTTTTATTACTTGGACTTAGAGTCAAAGAGTTTAAAAAAGCTACATCAAGCTCTAGCGATGGATGGCTCTAAGGGGGACAAGCAGAAATCTAAAATCTGGTTATGGCATCGATGTCTGGAACATGCTTTCTTTAGTTATCTAAAGAAATTATTTCCTAGTTTATTTGCAAAATTTGATGTTTCTAGATTTTGGTGTGAAGTTTGTGGACTTGCAAAAAGTCATCATTCTTCTTTTCCATTAACTTTGAATAAAAGTCCAGTTCCATTTATGATCATACATTCTAATGTTTGGGGTCCATCCAAAGTCACTACCTTGGGTGGATCATGTTGGTTTGTTACTTTTATTGATGATTGTACTAGAATGACTTGGGTATGCTTAATGGAGTCTAAAAGTGATGTGAACTTGTTATTTCAAAAAATTTATAACATGATTCATACTCAGTACAATGTATAAGTTCAAGTTCTTCGTAGTGATAATGGAGGCAAATATTTGAGTTCTAAACTTTAGCAGTCTCTAGAAGCCCATAGAACTACTCATCAAACTACTTGTTCCAATACACCTTAGCAGAATGGGGTACCTGAGAGGAAAAATGGTCACTTGTTGGAGTTTGTCCGTGCTTCTCTGATAGAAGCCCATATGCCATTATCCTATTGGGGCGAAGCACTTACCTCTGCAACATATTTGGATCAAAGCAATGATGAATACCCAAAAACTGATATTATTAATCAAGAAGTAGGTGAAACTTTGGATCAAAGTAGTGATGAACACTCAAAAATTGAATCTATGGGTCCACCTCTGTCCGAGTCTTTGACACCACACCAATTGCTTACCAAGGATGTTCCTAAACCATCTAGAAAACTACTACCTCAACATCTCACCAGAGGTATTCCTAAATCCATATATGAACCCAAACTTTCTAGTAAAGCTAAATATCCTATGAGTCATTATGTGTCTAACCATTGTTTGTCAGAATCAAATCAGTCATTTGTAAATCAATTATCTACTATATCTATTCCTAACAATGTGCAGGAAGCCTTAGCTGATCCAAGGTGGAAATTTGCAATGAATGAGGAGATGAAATCATTATAGGAAAATAATACCTGGGAACTTGTTGACCATCCACCAGGAAAGAAACCAGTTGGATTTCGGTGGGTTTATAGTGTTAAGTACAACAGATGGTACAATTGAACGCTTTAAGGTGAGACTGGTGGTAAAAGGGTACACCCAAACCTATAGGATCGATTATACAGAGACATTTGCACCTGTAGCTAAAATTAATATAGTACGGGTCTTGTTGTCTCTGGTTGCGAACTTGGGTTGGCCATTACAATAGTTTGATGTGAAGAACACCTTTCTACATGGAGAGTTGTCTGAAGAAGTCTACATGGAACTCCCACTTGGCTGCATGATACCAGAAGTACATAGTCTGAAGGTGTGTAGATTAAAGAAGTCACTATATGGGTTGAAACAATCTCCAAGGGCATGGTTCGGAAGATTCATGAAGGCAATGAAAGCTTTTGGTTACCATCAAAGCAATTCAGACCATACTTTATTCATAAAGCATCAGAAGGGTAAGATCATTGCACTTATTGTGTATGTGGATAACATGATAGTTACAATAAATGATCCTAAAGAAAGGAGGGCTCTCAAGGATTACTTGTTTAGAGAATTTGAAATGAAAGATCTAGGTCCCTTGAAATATTCCCTTGGGATCGGAGTGTCTCGATTTGATAAAAGGATCTTTCTATCTCAAAGAAAGTATGCCTTAGACTTGTTACAGGAAACCAATATGTCAGCATGTCAACCCACTGATACACTTATGGAAGAAGGATTGAAGTTATGTATTGAGTCTAATCAGATACTAGTTGATAAAGGGAGATACCAAAAACTCGTAGGAAGATTGATGTACTTAGCACACACAAGGCTAGACCTTGCCTATGCATTAAGTATTGTTAACCAATTTATGCATAATCCTGGAGAGCAAGATATAAATGCAGTTATATGCATTTTGAGGTATTTGAAGTCTACTCTTGGAAAAGGAATTTTATTCACCAAAAATGAGGATTATCAAAGTGTGGATGCATATACTGATGCTGATTGGGCTGGAGCAGTAGATGATAAGCGTTCTACTTCAGGCTATTTTACCTTTGTAGGAGGTAATTTTGTTACATGGAGAAGCAAAAAATAGAATGTTGTTGCATGACTGTAATGACCCTACTCAAATTTTATTGAAGACTCAAAAATTTTTGTCAAACACTTTGCATACAAGGGTCATATGATTGATATAACTTTTCAGTTCGCTAAAATGACTTTTTTCTTCAATTTGCATCAATAAGAATGCTCACAAGAAGACTCCAAAATGTCTAAACAATGACCTAACATGAATGTGCAACTAATTTTGGCAATATTCAATGCATATATATGATCTAAGCATGAGAAATGAACACCTACAACCACATGGCATTTTTACAAACAGTTGGTATGCAAACTAACTAGCTAATAATAAATGATATTGAATTGCTCAAATGACACTAGCAACTATTATCTCCTTAATTGCAGTGAAATTTCTAATACAATGCTCATGAAATATGGCCAAGACTCTTGGCATTTACATGGATTACAAAAATGATAATGTTGCTATAATGCACACCTACAGCTGAAATTTATAACACCTAAAATGAAATGCTAACAAAGGAACCTGGTTGTAGATGGCTGTAATAATTTTCACCAATGCTATTTTTCTACTTTGCTATTTCGGATCTTCTTTTTTTCTTTGCTTTTTTTGATTTCTTTTTCAGATTGCTTTTTTAGATTACTTTTTTTGGACTACTTTTTCAGATTGCTTTTTCGGACTTCTTTTTTTGGTTTCAAATATTTTTTTCTCAATGTAGCAGAAATAGAAGACTGAAGTATCTTCCTCCCAGTTGCAATAATTCAAGTGATATTTCACACCCTCAAAATTGCTATCAATAGGAAGTTTTTGTTTCCTATGACAAAGAAGTAATCTACAAAAACCCTAGGCTCCACAAAGTGAAACAACAAGAGCAACAACATCAATTTTGCTTGCTGCGAATGAAGCCCAGGGTGCCTATTTATTTTTTTTTCTCCACTTTATCCAGAAACTTCTAGAACATTATTTTATTTATTAAGTGACTTTATAAAATATTTTATAATTCAATTCACTTTATTAAATTAATTAAATATAAAGTTACCTTTTAATATTTGTTTATTTGATAACTTTATAAATAATTAACTTAATACCACTTATTTATTTAATTAAAATAATTAATTAGTCATCCTCATAAAATATTCATTATTTTGGACAACTTAATTAATTAAATTAATTAAATCAAATTACCTCCAAAAAGGGGACATGACAGTCCGCCCCCTCTGAAATTGTTTGTCCTCAAGCAATTCACCACCTGGATCCCACAAGAAGCACTGCATAATGTCCTTGTCATCACTGAACAATCTTTGCAACATTTGCCCAAATTGAAACTATCGTACCAACTCAATATCATCATCAAGTGTTGCAAAAGTATTAGCCTTAAGTGGGAGCAAGCCAAGAGACTGATCAACCTTGCCTCCAAACTTTGTACTATCATCCCAATTATTCAACACATGCGCTCCCAAATTGTGTATCATGAATAGGTCATGTACATGAGAATAAAAAATGAAGTTGTGAGAATTCCTCACCATGTACACCTCTAAAATCTCCTCTATGAGCCCCATTTGCAATCCCGATGCACTAGTAGGATCACAAACACTATCAACAATGCTCATCTCATGATTGGAATCAAGAGAGCTATCATCATCCAAGTCATAGAGTGGATTGTCATATGACCAAGCAGCTTCCACTTTTTTCTTTCTCTTACTGTCCAGCCCTCTGATAAAATGCAAGCCTCCATCCGTAATCCCCCTCAATACATGCCTCCTATGATCAACCTCAAAAGAAATTTCCATCTTAGGTACACTGAGGGTAAATACTCCCAAGTCTTGGAGCCACTTCATTCCCAAAACTATGTCCATCTCTCCCATGTTGACCACATAAAAATATGAATGTAACTCATAGTTGCTCAATCTCAAGGTTAGATTAGCAACCTTTTTGGTGCATGCGAGAGTATATCCATCTACTACTCGAACTCTAAATCCACCAAAATCCTCAACCTGAACTCTGCATCGAGCTACAAAATTTCAATTAATAAATTTATGTGTCACACTAGTATCAAGCATAGTGATGCAATTCTGTCCATCAACTGTCCCCCTAAACCTGAATGCAATCTCATCCTGAACATTGACAATATATGCCATGGGAGCAGAAGTCTCCTCACCCTGATTAAGTTTTGAAGCAACCTGCTAATCAATTTCATCAGAATCAAAGTCCTCATAGTATGCCCACATGAAATGGTTCGCCTTGCTCTTCGGCCTCAAAGGGAAATCATGATCCTTGTTGTAAGGCTCCTTGCATCAATAGCATAATTTCTTCTTTGTCAACCCTTCTTGTGTCTCATCTTCCATCATAGGTGCTCATTTATTTTTCTTGTCTGATTGTTGGGGAGTCTCATTGCTTGTTGAAGGGATTTCCTTATGCAAGCTCTTGCTCTTTGGTGCTGCAAACTCCATGCTCCTAGCCTTCTTCATCGCCTCCTAAAGAGTAGGAGGATCAAAGGCTTTTATCCATCCTCTCATAGGCTCCAATAAGCCTTCCATGAATAACACCACCAGTTGTCTCTCTGAGATATTGGGAACCATTATTGACAATCTCTGAAAGTCCCCAATGTAGTTCTCCAAACTCCCAACTTGCTTGAGTTGAGCCGAATCTCTAAAGTATGATTCTAGGTCTTTCTTGTCAAAACGTTCCACCAATCTATCCACAAACTCCTGATAAGATGTAATCTGATTATGTTGCAATGTAACCAATCCATGATACCACCATTCATGTCCTATTCCTTCCAGGTGCAAAGTGGCAAACTTGATGGCTTCTTCTTCTATCATGGGTCAAAGAGCCAAGAAAGTATCCAACTTATGAATCCATGACTGTGCAGTAGATTTGCCACTTCCATCAAACATAGGTAGTGTAAGCTTATTAGTAGCCTGCTTGAGATCCTTATTCTAATTCCAAGGTCTCCTCTCTTGTTGAAACCTGTAGTAGTCCATCCTCGTTTGTACAAAATGATCAAAATGCATGAGCTCTTGAGCTCCTGGTGTCAATCATTGCCATTCGTCATGAGCATCCATATATACATCAGCAAAGGTAGGCTCCTCAACATCTTCATCATTCTCTTCCATTGTATGTTCTTCTCTCAAGAAGGTGGATCATGTAGGCCTATTTTCTATTTTGGAAGTAGTTCCATGAACTCTAGGTGATCCCATTGCACTCCTGTTAACTTCTTGCTCTTGATTCCATCTATTCTATGTGTTCATGCGCTCAACTACGGTGGTGAGTGCCTACAAAGCCTTAGCCATCCACTCTTCTCTTGTAACCATTGCTCTGTAAAATTTCCTTATTTCCTGATCCTCATTCCTATTGTCTCTTGGTGGGCTATGCTCTTGCCTATCACCCATGGTGTCTGGTTGCCTGTTAAAATCTTGTTCCCTGTCAAACCAAGCTTGCCTACGAGTGTAGAATCTAGGTGGCTGCATGTGATTGCTAAACCCTCAGGATGGAAGGAATGTAGCTCTTATACCACTATAATGACCCTGCTCAAATCTAATTGAAAACTTTTGATTGAAGGCTCAAAAAATTTTGTCAAACAATTTGCATACAAGGTACATATGACTGATATAACTTTTCAGTTCGCTAAAATGGCTTTTTTCTTTAATTTACATCAATAAGAATGCTTGCAAGAAGACTTTAGATTGTCTAAACAATAACCTAACATGAATGTGCAACTAATTTTGGCAATATTCAATGCATATATATGATCTAAGCATGATAAATGAACACGTACAACCAACTGGCATTTTTACAAACAGTTGGCATGAAACTAACTAGTTGATAATAAATGATATTGAATTTCTCAAATGACACTAGAAACTATTATCTCCTTAGTTGCAATGAAATTTCTAATACAATGCTAATGAAATATGGCCAAGACACTTGACATTTACATGGATTACAAAAATGATAATGTTGGTATAATGCACACCTATAGCTGAAACTTATAACACCTAAAATGCAATGCTAACAAAGGAACCTAGTTGTAGATGGCTATAATAATTTTCACCAATGTTGCCTTTCTGCTTTGCTATTTCAGATCTTCTTTTTAGATTTTCTATTTCAAATTGCTTTTTCAGACTATTTTTTTCAAACTGCTTTTTTGGATTGCTTTTTTGGACTGCTTTTTTGGATTGCTTTTTCAGATTGCTTTTTTTTTTTACTGCTTTTTGTACTCAAATATTTTTTCTCAATGTAGCACAAATAGAAGACTGAAGTATCTTCCTCCCAGCTACAATAATTCAAGTGATATTTCACACCCTCAAAATTGCTATCAATAGGAAGTTTTCATTTCCTATGACAAAGAATTAATCTGCAGAAACCCTAGGCTCCACAAAGTGAAACAACAACAACAACAATATCGAATCTGCCTATTGAGAATGAAGCCCAGGGTGCCTATTTATTCTTTTTTCTCCACTTTCTCTAGAAACTTCTAGAACATTATTTTATTTATTAAGTGACTTTATAAAATATTTTATAATTCAAGTCACTTTATTAAATTAATTAAATATAAAGTTACCTTTTAATATTTGTTTATTTGATAAATTTATAAATAATTAACTTAATACCACTTATTTATTTAATTAAAATTATTAATTAGTCATCCTCATAAAATATTCATTATTTTGGACAACTTAATTAATTAAATTAATTAAATCAAATTACCTCCAAAAAGGGGACATGACAATGATCAAGTGGGGAGGCAGAATTTTGAGGTATGACACTTGGAGTATGTGAAGCATTGTGGCTAAAACTTCTCCTGAGAGATTTGGGTTGTCCGCTTAGGTGGTCAATTCAACTATATTGTGACAATAAAGCAACATGTGATATTGCTCATAATTTTGTTCAACATGATTGTACAAATCATGCGGAGGTAGATAGATTCTTTATTAAGGAGAAGTTGGATGAGAAGATTGTGGAGCTGCCTAAGATTCAATTAGAAGATCAGCTGGCCGATATTCTAACCAAAGCAGTTTCAAGTTGAGTGTTCTCAAAGTTTTTGGGCAAGTTGGGCATGTGGGATATCTTGCACCAACTTGAGGGGGAGTGTTGCAATATTAGATTGTTTCTAATATTGAAAGAGCTTTCTTTCCTAAACTATTCTTTCTTTTCCTATAGCTTTGCTACATTTGTTTCCTAAACTATTCTTTCTTTTCCTATAGCTTTCCTACAGTTGTTTCCTTTCTTGTAGCTTTATGCATTTGGCACACAATTGTATATGTACATGTATAATATTATGTGAATACAGTGAAAATGGAAAATATTCCTCTGAATTTCTATTTTTTCAAGTGATTTAGAAGAACTTTCAATGACCAAAATTTTTTTTGTAGGGAAGCAAAATTAGATAGTACATTTAGAAGTGGCCATTCTTAGCTAGTATTCCTATAGACAATTCAAATTTGTCTTAAAAACCTAAGCAACTATCATGATAAATTTATTTGTCGTTGGCACCCCAATGCAGACATCTCACTTGATCCTTATTCATTTATGATATAAGAAAACATGACCAAAAATAAAGAAACCAACCATCTATGAAAAGGATAGATAAAAAATTCATTAAAGCTTGAACTACCAATAAATATAAATAAACAACCAATCAAAAATGTGAGGTGTTGAGCTAGTGAACATGCAAGATCTTTTACCATGGAAATC
Source organism: Cupressus sempervirens (assembly GCA_028749045.1). NCBI lineage: Eukaryota > Viridiplantae > Streptophyta > Pinopsida > Cupressales > Cupressaceae > Cupressus > Cupressus sempervirens. The sequence goes on along the minus strand of CM053791.1, from coordinate 598,802,770 downwards.
ACACCCCCGTAGTATGGATATGTAGAAATGATAAACCTTTCATATTCATTGTGTCTGAAAGGCCTTACAAGAATCTATAAATTAAGAATAAAATCGAATAGTTTAGTCCAAGCCACACTTTAGCTTCCTAAATGAAAGCACAAGAAAGGCACATAGTTTTTGACATTGTCAAGGCCTATCATATTTCAGATTGATATAATCAGCCTTTTCATGATTTTAGGTACGTGGAAACAAGGTTTAATGGAAGACAGCTAAAAATCTGGATTTTAGGGATGGTGGGAAGATGACTACTAAATGAACATATAGAATTTTAGAATACAAAAAAATTACCTAAAAAATTTTAAAATCTTAAAGTAAACTGAATGAAACTAAATTTTAGTCATCCTTGAAAAAGAAACTCCTAATCACTCAAATAGTAGTGTACTATATTCTAAAAAGAATGTTTTTACAAAAGACAACGTGTAGTTCTTTCTCATTGACACAATGTTATATTAAATATGTGGCAAACATATCCTTCAAAATATTATCTATACCATCTACCAAGAAAGACAAAATTGTCCAAGAGGTTGAGCTTAATTGGTTAAAAAATCAAGTTCTCACTGTGCAAACCCAAGTTCAAACCTCAATACGACATTACTATGAAATTCTAAGTAGAACTAAGTTGTGACTCTTGGTCTTCAATAGGTAGTTTCTAGTGTGGTTGCTTAAAAGAAACTAATAGTAGTCTCGTGGTTGTGCTTGCAAGAGCTTATTTTAGTCTCATGTGGATGCTCGTAACAACAGAATATTTTTAAACAACAAAAAAGGAAGTCAAGCTTCAATGCGCGGTTAAGTTTTCTTATCATACAGCTTAGCTGTAAAAAATTTCATTGTCAAAACAAAATCTACATACCATTTTGGCATGAACAAAGGATTGATTTTGTGTGTGTGACTATTGTTTGGAAAAAGAGGGGTAAAAATTTATTCAATCAAATCCAAGGTATAGAGAAAAGGCCAAAGGCCCAAAACAACACTACATACTCATGTCCTCTAATAGCAATTGATCAATGATCTCACAATACTCATATGGTAACTCATCCCTACCATTAACATCCCATCCACCCACATTCATTGAAGCCCACTTTGCCAGATAGTCCGCTACTCTATTCCATTTGTGAGGGATATGACGAAAGGAGACAGAGTCCAAGGACTTACAAAGACTTAGAATCTATTTGGCCATAGAGGCAAGTTGCCAACTAACATCGTCCAACCTCTAGTTATTTAGCATATCCACAACAATCTGAGAATCAGACTCACAGATGATCTTCCGCCATCCTAAAGTGCAACCATGCTCAATAGTAACCTTAATAGCCAGGGCCTCCATCAGATTATTAGAATGGTGACCCTTGTAAATGGAGAGGATAAAAACTGCATCACCACACTGTCTCAACCAATAGCACCAATACCAGCATGACTAGGGTTTCCATGAGAAGAACCATCCATATTGATCTTCAAAATCCCAATTGGGGGAGGAGACCACCTCCCATCCTGACACACCTACTGCTTAACATTGCTAGGTCTTTTTCCCAGAATGACTCTCCAGCTGTTAACTTCTAGGTTTAGATTCCTCAAAATAACATGATCCCCAGGCTCTATAATATTAGACATATCACACTTTGCATAAATTGTTTCCTGGAGCCTATTGAGAATCATCTTCCATAATTGAATGCTTCCTAATTTGGAGTCTCAAAAAATTCTACGATTCCTTTCCAGCCAATGGTTCCAGAGAATGAAAATCAAGCCAACCATCCAGGCAACCTGTAAGAAATAAGTCTTCGCTGGAGGTCTGCCTAAACTTTCCTAGAAATCAATAAGAGAAGTGGCATGAATACACCCATGACACCAAGCCTCCCACCATCTATGCCATATCTCTCTCGAGAAAGGGTAGAGAGAAAACAAATGAGATGCACACTCCTCATTGTGCATACAAAGAAAGAAAACCGAAGGTCCTTGAAAGCCTCATTTGCGAAGATTCTCCAAAGTGAGGCATTTCTTTTGAGCCAACAACCATAAGAAAAAATTACATTTGGGCCAAGAAAAGTGGCTCCAAACCTTCTTCCACTAGTGCACTTCAGCCATACCATGCAAGTTCCTGTCAAGTGTAGCACATCCTTGAGCTGCTATGAAATTACCCTTTGGACTAAGAATCCAAGCCAAGCTGTCCCTGCTGTTAAGTGAGTTGCAAAACCTAGTCTCCAAAACTTTAGAAAGAAGGGCACGATCCTCAATAGAGCCACCAACCGACCACTCCTGAGAATCCTTCTAGCAAGTCACCTCAACCTGACCCAGGTGTTTGACGGTCTTAAAATGCTCCACCTTAAGCCAACTAGCATTAGTAAAAGTATGGGAAAGGGGTAGAAGCTGGGGAAAACTAGAAATAATGGGAGGATGGCCATCCCAAGAATCCTACCAAAAAAGAGTATCTAAAATTTTTTTGCAAATCCAAAAGAGACCCTCCTTAACAAGATGGGCTTCCTTCTTAAGAGCATCCCAAATACACGAACCTTTATCCAACAAAGGAAATCATGGCACCTCTGAGCAATCCGCACCAAGAAAGCACTTATGGGAAAGGATCTTGGCCTAGTCTTGATCTTGATTGTTACACCATTGTCAGTACAACTTTGCAGCCAAGGACGTGACAACAAGAGCCATCGAGCGAAGCCCAAGGCCACTAGCATGTTTTGGTCTACACATCGAGTCTCACTTGACTAGGCTCCACTTTGAGGAAAAAAAGCTACCAGACCAAAGGAATTGCCGAGATAAAGCATCAAAGTCCTTCAAAAAATTAGAGGGTGGGACTTGAACACAACACCTATAAATGGGGAGAGACTACGCTACATTCTTTAGCAAAACCACTCTCCCAGCAGAAGATAACCATATATAAGTCCAATGACTAACCTTACTCTTGAATTTATCCAAAATGCCCTACCAGTAATCCATCCACTGAGAACCCACGGAAAAAGGGACCCCGAGATACATCAAGGGAAGGGAACCAATTTGGAATCTAAGAATTCCAGTAATCCTATTCTGAATAAGCTGAGCAGTATTAAAGAAATAAATGAAAGATTTATCCTCATTAATTTTCTGACCCGAGGCTTGCAAATAGGTATCCAAACCTTTTCTGATGTTCACTTCCTCATTGATTCTAGCCATGCCCATCATTCTGGTATCATCCACAAACTGAAGATGAGAATACGAAGGACAGTCATTATTCTAGCTCCAACCTTGGATAAGTCCATGCCGCACTTGAGTTTTCAAAAATCTACCAAGACCCTCCACCATGATAATGAATAAGTAGGGAGATAGAGGGTCCCCTTGTTGAAGTCCCCGAGAGGCACCAAACAGCTCTGAAGGTTCTCCGTTAATAAGAACTAAGAAGGAGGATGAGGTCACATAGCTAAGAACCCAATCCACCCATTCCTCAGCAAACTTGAAAGTCAAAAGAATTTTTTGTAAGAACTCCCATCTCACCGGATCATAAGCTTTGGCCATCTCCAGTTTAATAAACATAGCTTTCTCCTTAGAAATAGCCATAGAGTGTAAAACCTCCATTGCTATCACAACCCCATCCAAAATTTGTCTTCCGTCAACAAATCCACCTTGTTCAGCAGAGATCAAAGAACCAAGGAATGGCTTGAGCCTCTCGGCAATCAATTTGGCGATAATCTTATAAACAACATTACATAATGCTATAGGCTTGAATTGGTCCAACCGATTTTCCCCTTCTTTCTTAGGTATAAGAGCCAAGAAGGTAGAATTCAGAGACTTTAGCATCTGTTTATTTCTATGTGACTCCTAGACCACCTCTAGGAGATCATACTTTATTATCTCTCAAAATTCTTGAAAAAACTCAATCGAAAAACCATCTGGACTAGGGGCCTTATCTTTCTTCATATTGAACATAAATTTCTCCAATTTAGAAAGTAGGATAGGACTTAAGAGGGTGCCATTCATCTCAGTAGAGACAAGGTGAGGGATACAATCCAAAATGTCCTGCTCAGGCCCCACAGAAAGATCCTCCCTAGAGAAGAGAGCGGAGAAGTAATTGACTACTTCCCTAGAAATATCTTCACAAGAAAATATTTGTGCTCCATCCATTAAGACAAGAAAGGAGAGAGAATTCCTATGCCTGTGTGCCTTAACCAAGTTGTGAAAGAAAGAAGTGTTCTTATCCCCCTCCTGAAGCCAGTCGATACGAGATTTCTGCTTCCAAAAAATCTCCTTTCGAAACTCCCATTCTTCCAGATCCTTAAGAGTAGCGGACTCAGCTTTACTCAGCTCAGAGTTCAACCCATGGTCACGAATCTCGTGAGTAATATCATCCAGCTTGTTTTGAGCATCAGTCTTCTGAACATGTAGCAACCCGAAGCACTATTTGTTCCATCTCTTAAGCTTGTACTTCACATGTTGAAGCCTCTTACTCAAAGTGTACATGGCCGTACCATGAGTAGGCATCCCCTCATACCACAAATTCACCATAAGATCAGGTAAAGACAAATCTCTGAGCCACATCAGCTAAAATTTGAAAGAGGGATTCTTGGTCACTCAGTATGAAGTGATGGAAAGCTTAATGGGCCAATGATTTGAGCCCCTCCACTCAAGAATTTCAGAATTGGTGATCCACCTATTGTCCAACCAGTAGCATGAAACCAAACATCTATCAAGTCTTTCCGAGATAGCCTCACCACTACATCTTTGATTATTCCACGTAAAGATACCATTGGTTTGCTTCACATTAATGAGATTCAATGAGCCAATCATATCTCTAAGTAAATTAGAAGATGGGTCCAGCCTAGCTAGCCCACCCCGCTTCTCCTCTAGACTAGTAACTGCATTAAAATCTCCAGCAATAATCCATGGGAAAAAGGGATCTAGGGACCAGATGAAACTAATATGAGCCCATAACTGGGATTTACCTATAAAATCAGTAGGAGCATAAATATTGGATAGGAGGCACCTTTCTCTAGTCACAAAGCTAGTAGCAACCAAAGAAATGGAGGACCAACTGGAAATCCACCATAAGGGGGAGACTTTCCTTGGGTTCCAGAAGCAAGCCACCCCACTTGAAAAGTTCAAGGTACCCACCCCCTGCCAAGAGCCCTGGGGCCAGATACAAGTAGCACAATTAGCCAAACCATCCAATGAAAGTTTCGTTTCTTGAATAAAGACCAAATCAGGAGACTAAGACTCAATTAATCTATGAACAGCCTTTTGTGAGGGATGCTATTCAACCCCCTTACATTCCATGAAATCACAATCATTTATGGGGGTGAGAGAAATGAGAATAAATGGGTTTCACCGACCCAAACTCAACTAAATTTTCACCCATAATCTTCACCTTCTCTTGACCAGACATTCTATCACTCTTTGTTGGTTTATCTAAAGGCCCCCTTTTTGAAGGATTTCTACTGTATGCCTAAAGCAAGAGGGGCCTTATTACTCTTTGCAGAATTAGAGGTTCCTTTAGGCATAAGGGGTTCAGAGTTGTCAAGACTGGGCCCTTCGAACGTTGTGACCCACAAATATCTCCAATATCCTGAACAAGAGGAGGCAAATCAATATCCAGCTGCCTGGCTTGTAGATCCCCTATAACTAGAACCTGATCCTCACTTTGCATATCCCCAACTAGAATCTCGTGTTGACCTTTGGCCTCAAGAGAAATCTCAACTGGAACACCTTACTCTTGGACCATGTCTCTAAGAACATCAAACTTGTTAAAGGTGTCGTCAGTCCACCTATCCATCTAGGTTCTCTTCTTACCTTTACCTCTGTTACAAGATTTAACCTGAGTAAATCCCTCACTATCAACAGGTCCATTAGATAATTTAGCCTTCCCCTTGTCCACTCTAGGGGGTTTGGGAGCATCCAAGTTGGGGTTCTTATTCCCGGAACATTTGCGAAATAAATGTCCATACTAATGGCAGATTCTGCACCTAAATGATAAGGTTTCATAATCCAGCTGCTGAATCCAAGAAACTGTGCCCATACAAATCTCCATAGAGTTTGGCAACGGATTATTTAAATCAACTTCTACACAAATACGAGCGAAAGAGATTACCTTGCGATCTTGAGTCTGTGTAGCTGGTCCCACAAGTCTTCCTAGAAGCATCGAGATTGAGTGAAGAATATCTTCCCTCCAAAATTCCAAAGGAAGTCTTGGCAAGCGAACCCACACCAGAACTCGAGAAGGGATTTCCTTAGCAAAGTTAAAGCCTGCATGCCAAGGCTTAGTAAAAAGTCCCACCTGATTAAAAAAATAAGGGCCCCTTTCAAAAGCCTTATTCCTGTCTGACATGCTTGAGAAGATAACCACAAAATAATTGTTAGCTGCTACTAGAATCTCCATATCTCCTTCTGGGTTCCACACTCGACGGGCCCAAGAATCTAACACAGGCAGTGAAAGGCGGAGGCCCAAAAACTTGCAAATAAGAGCATGATTGCTCCAGTACTCGACATCCTCTGAAACCTGTTCAAGTTGGATAACCAAAATTGGTCGGACCTCGGCTTTTTGCAAACATCTATTAATTTTCTATACTCGTATCTTCCCATTTGAAGAAGATTCTCCTTCTCCCGATTGGAGTTTACCATCCAAACCCTTACTACTGGCATGCACTATCGAAATCGGATCACCCATCTCCAAATCTCCACCAGGAAGCATGGAGGAGGCGAATCCAAGTTCCCCCATTCACCTGGGGCCCGGACAAAGCAAATTAAAGAAGGGAAGAAGGGCAGAAGCCCCTCAACCACACCCCCCGCAGACCCTACCACGTACACAGCAGTGGCAAAGGATGAGACACCGACGCCCACCCACGGTCGATGGAGGTACAAGCCGCCAGAAACAGCAACGTCCACGCAATCCACAGCAAGCACCCGCCTTCAAAATGTCACAGCAGCTCGCAGCAGGTAGAAGAAACCAGTCACGGGGCGCGCTAGGGCACGCAGGCCCTAGCCGCAGTCTGCAGATCGCACGCCATTCTCCACTCTCTTTATTCAACATAGACTAAGAATTTCATCAGTGTGCGTGACTATTACCAGAGAGAAAATATTGACAAAATGTTTCCTTTCTGTTCGCTTGCCATTTCCAAGCTCCTGCAAGAAGCTCCATAAGATTTTGAGAGCAGAAATCTACCAAATCTTAAGTTCTTTTAGAGTTTCTCAGAAACTCAACGATGGGATTTATTTGATTTAGAATTTTATTTGACTTCATTTTATCTCAAGGGCCTGCCTTTTCCTCACTTAACATAATGCAGGAGAGGGACATTTCATCCCCATCCCCAAGTCCTCCGAACATCTCTAAATGGGGGATGTGCCAATACTTCTGATGGCAAATTCACGAAAAACACTTGATAAGTTGATATGATATTATAAAACATGAGAAGTGACAACAAACAAATGTTTGAAGTTTACTGTGTGTAACAAGCAAACTAGCATATTGTACACTTAAATTACAAGTTGATATTTTCTTTTTGAGTATGTTTACAGGTAATGGTAGTTATGTCCATGTTGCTTCATGGTTGTCCACGAGAGACAATATGCAAGATACAATACTAGACAATACTATGCAATCCGGTCTTTTACAAATGCGATAAGAGGGCAGGATTCCTGGAGGTGGCACGAGTTGGGGAAAGATAAGAGAGGAGAACATTCCTACAATTTCCAATACACATATTAATCTGATAATGCCATACCTGCTTGCTAAGCGAAAGACTTGTGTAACCAAGCCTTTGGTACTCAATTTTAAACTGGAAAACGCCATACACATCAGGAACTTGGAATGAAGTAGAATATAAACCCTGCAACAATAAAGATCACAACATATCAAAAGGTTTCTCCAAAAAAATGGGAAATAATTGAACTTAATTTTCCTAGAGCGAGAAACAATATATTTACTGCAAGGAAATTTCTTGCTATGGCAATAATTTTCCATCTATAATAATGTGACATTTTATCTATTTATTCCAAACCTTGTTGTTGTGAGACAGGGTCCTCAGAACATAGGGACCCATCATGTAAAACTGAACTTGAACATCATCTGCAATATAAGGCCTCCAATCCTTGCCAGTCCACTCATAGATTTCCACAGAGTATTCCTGTCAATAGAAGACATTCTATATTTTTACTATACCAAAAGTGGTGATAGATCAAGCATCACTCTATAATATCAAAATGCTTTAAATGGTTTGCAATTTGGCCAGATCAACAAACATGTATCCAAAGAAATTATTTTACAAACTAGGTGATCAGTGATTCGATACATGGCAGGTTCAACATTCTCCACAATTTTATGGTGCTTGACATTCACAGCCTGCAGTTGAAATACAAACTTTAATTCACAGCAGAAGTAACAGTTTACAATTAAATGTGGCAAAGAGGAATCCATTGATATATCATAGAGCAACGAAATAGTGAACATTAATGTATTGGTGTTAATCCTCTCAGGTAGCATTACATCATTTCAAATGTGTTGCTCTAAAAGCCCACCTTAAGATGTCCCCTTTCATGGAAGTCCCACTTGCACAATTCAGATACAAACTGCTCATTACCACTCTTTGCATACCTGCAAACATAAAATTTCAACGATCAACTTTTAATTGAAAGGCTAAAGAGAAATTTTTCAACTATTTGCTAAAACTTTTAAGTTTTTAACATAACAAGGACCACACTCCTCTTCAAAAATGATGGCGCTTCCGCTACTGTGATATATGCAGACAGATATGGAAATAGTAGAATACTCTATTCAAATTAATCAGGCAACTTTATATTACTTTTCGCTTACGTGAATGTTTAAATAATATTGACAGTTATCATACTAAAATTTAGCAAATCAGAATCTTGACATGTCATACAATGACATGTATTGTTTAAAGGCAAAAGAACAAAAGCACACATTCAAATCATTGACAGACATGCTTCTATTTCTAGTGAATAAAAGCTTTAAAATCAGTCATAATACTTATGACTTTGGCCCACATCCATGCTTGTCAGACTCGGAATCCTAACTAAAGTAAGTTCACAAAAGATAGTCGCCAGACTACCAAGCATGTCTTTCAACACTGATTTCACAACCAATAGTTACCTTTTTTATTTGTATCTTAAGATACATCAACATAACATACTGATTTAGCACTGTATTTGATGATGTGGAACTCAAAATCTATGTCACAAGGTTGGACTTCTAATTTAGCAACAATAAAACTCAGATAAAGTTAGACAAGGAGAAAAAACGACATAAAATTTGCCTTAGAAGAATTTCATGATTTAATTTAATTATATAAATATAAAAATTAAATTACTATAAATTATAAATAAAATCATATCTATAAAAAATTATATAATACGTTATATGTAATATAATATACTTAATTTAGAAGTAGGACAAAAATTGATTTACTGACGGATTTTTCGCTCTGCTAGGGTTTTCTTGCTTCATGCGAACTTTTAGTTTTTTGCGTACGGCCCTTCGCTTGCATGCCCCTTCTGTCGGCACTTGTCATACCGCATTTATTGCGGCAGCTTTAGATTAGGATTTAATGGCTCCGGCCAGTGGTGAACCAGATGTTTCTGGTGCTCATACTGCTGCTTCGGACTGCCATGGCGCCGCCATCGAACAAACGCCCACGCAAGTTTGTCCCGAAGGTTTTCCATGAGGTAATCCTGATATTATCCTTCCTTTGCAAGAATTTGATGCTGCATGTGATTGGTTAGAGCAACATACCTTGATAGGGTATTTTGTTGGTAGGACTCCTCCTGAAGCTATGCTCAGAGAATGGGTCAACAAATGCTGGACTCTTCATTGATGTTGTGCAAAACCTTACCAAAGGTTTCTTTTTATTTTGCTTTGCTAGCCCATTGCAAGCAGACGCGGTCTTTACCAATGGCCCTTTGTCTGTGCGTTCCTCTCTGCTTGTTTTTCAGAAATGGTCCTGAGACTTCACTATCTCGGATGATAAAAAGCTTAGGGTTCCTGTTTGGGTCGAATTCCCAGGTCTACCCTTGCCCTGTTGGCCTGAGAAATTTTTTAATGCTCGCCCTCACCGACGTGTTTGCATTGAAGTTGATCTTTCCAAAGATCTCAAGGATTCTGTGGAAATCCAGATTGGCACTCAAACCTTCTCACAGAAGGTACTTTACTTGAACCTGCCTAACACCTGTTATAGGTGCTAATTTGCGGAACACAAGATCAGGGATTGCCCTTTGGCTACGCCTAGGGTCAAACCCCAGCCTAAAGCGACGCCTATCAAACAGGCCAAAGGAAAAAAAGAAGAATGGGTTACTGTTGGGTGCAAGGGCAAGCCTACCTTGAATCCCTTGGCCCCTAAGCCATCCTATGCAGCAGTTACCGCGATTCCTCCTACTTCCACAGAAGTATCAATGCCTACTAGCGTGGAGCCGCCAGCGGCTTCCATTGCACTTGTTCTAGGAGTTTCGCAGGTTTCAAACCCTGCTGGTTCGCAGGGGATCAAGGTGGCCGCTAGGGCCTCGCCCTTGGCTGGGGCTCGTACTCCTCTTGTCGTTTCTTCCATAGTACCACCAGCAACAAGGCGTTCTCGCAGTCCTCCTAGCTGTGCGGAGATATCAGGGGTAAAATGACAGGCTGTCAGTCCAAAGGATTTCCCATCTGACTTCCACCCGGTTTCTACCTTTTTGCAGAATAGCTACTCCTCCTTAGAGGACGAGGATGATATGGAAGAGTTCTCATGAACTTCATTTCATGGAATGTTTGAGGTCTTACAGACCTCCCCAGAAAGTTCTATGTCCGGGATACCCGTCACAGACCTGAGAATTTAAATTTTCTTTGCATGCAAGAAGTTAAGATTTCTTTTTTCATGCTTTCTGCTGCATGTCGCGTCATTTGGCAGGATAGCGTTATGTTTTCTTCATAGCATGAAGCTGGCCGAGGTGGTGTAGTTACTCTCCTATCACCTCGCCTTCATTCTGCTATTATCTCACACGGTTCTAACCCCACACACCGTATTATTTGGCTTTTGCTCTCCATTAACAATCATTCTTTTGGAGTCATTAATGTTTATGCCTCGAATGATGCTGTGGAAAGGGCACAAATGTGGGTTTGGCTTGCTGACAACTTGCCACCAGGAACTTGGGTCCTGTGTGGGGACTTCAATATGGTTGAAGTGGCCTCTGACAAAGATGGCATTCTGCCTTTCCATTGGATAGCTGGGGAAAGAGAAGCTTGGTTTTACATGCAACATAAATTGGGCCTTTTTGATCCCAATACAAACCGCCGCTATGGTTGTGGGGCTTGGCACACTTGGTCCAATTTTTGAGCCGGTCCTGACCGCATATTGAAACGTCTTGATCGTGCTATGATCTCGGCACAATCTTTTCTCTCCTTTTCTGAAGATCATGATTTTCCTGTCATTCCCCTGACAGATGTGACGCTGTCAGACCACTATCCCATTTATTTTGGCATTTCTTGGCAAACAGCTGTCTCCAAGGTGGCCAAGTCTCAATTCTTCCTCAAAATGTCTGTGTTGTTGCATGCTTCCACCATCTTCCACATCCAATGTGTTTGGAACTTGGAGCCATGCTTGCATTCCCATCGAGGTTGGATTCAATGGTGGAATGACGCCATTACCAGAACTGCTCAATTTTTGCGCATCTACGGCCGCCAGTTGGCTATGTTCAGAAAACGGTCTTATGAAGCCAACACCCTTGCCCTCAAAAAAGCCTCTGAAGCTCTCACCTTTAACCCCTTTGATGTGGAGTTAAAAATTCAGCTTGCCAAGCTTCGCCATGATAAGCAAATTGCTGATAACTATGCCGCCCGAGGAGCCCAAATCAAAGCCTGTCTCCATTGGTTGGAGGTTGGCAAGAAAGCTTCAAAGGAATTCTTCCAGGCTCTCCGAGCCCGTCATACCAATGTTGGGATTAAAAAGATAAAACAGGGAACTGATGTTCTTTCCAGTCTGCCTAACATCCTGCAAGCTTTTGTTCTTCACTATGAGAATGTCTTTGCTTCGCAGGGCAATTCGGTTGCTCAGGAGGAGGCTATTAGAAAGTGTATTGTTGTTACTCCAAACCGCCTTGTAGTTGAGCAACGCGCTTTCTGTGAGAAACTTCTTTCTCTCTGAGACCTTAAAGAGGCAGTTTACTCCATGGTGGATGACAAATCCCCTGGGTGTGATGGATTTTCCTGTGAATTCTACAAACGTCTTTGGGAGCAAATTGGTCCTGATCTGCACAAAGTCTATCTTGAAGCATATCATTCTAAAAGCCTAGGAGTGATCATAGATAAAGGCAATATTAAATTCATACTTAAAGATGGTGATCCTGAGGACATATGCAATTGGAGGCCCATCACCCTCCTGAATGTGTCTTATAAGATCATTGCCAAGGCACTCTCTCTCAAAATCTGCCATATGCTACCTTTAATTGTGCGGCCTGAACAAACTGGCTTCATCAAATCCAGATATATTCTTGACAACATCATTGCTGTCTGGGAAGGTATGGAATGGGCCCGTAAGTCCAAGTAGCAGGCTATCTTTTTAAAGATAGATTTTGCTAAAGCCTATGATCGCATTGAATGGCCTTTCATTTTGGCTATGCTTCAGGCTCTGGGTTTTGGTCCCAATTTCTTTCAGTCCGTGGAGATGCTCTTTGGTGACGCTAATGCTTGCATCATCATCAATAATTTGCAATTTGAAGCTTTTGGCTTTTTCGCTCCATCAGGCAAGGTTGTCCGCTAGCTCCAGCACTTTATGTCTTTGCTGCTAAAAGTTTTGGTTATTTACTTGCTCACTCTATGTCTTCAGGACTAGTCCGTGGCATTTTCTTGCCTAATTCTTCCTCCCAGTTAGTCAATAATCATTTTGCTAATGATTCTTTTCTTACTCTTCTTGAAGATGAAGAAAATATTAAAAATGCTTTAAATTGTCTGGACACTTTTTCTCAAGCCTCTGGCTCTGCCATTCAATGGCATAAAACGCTCTGTTACCGCCAGTCTTTCTTGCCAGTTCCACTTTGGCTCAGCCAGTTTCAATGGAAATGGGTTACTCATGGAGAAATCTTTCGCTTTCTTGGCATTCTCTTTTCTTTCCAGGCTTCCCCTATGGAACTTTGGAATGTTGTGCTTGCAAAGATTAGCAAAAAGCTTGATTATTGAATCACTAAGCTGCTTTCTCTTGCTGGTAAATTCCAAATTTGTTCTAAGATTCTAGCTGCCACCCATGTGTACTATTCTTCCTGTTGGGCTCCCTCCAAAGCTTCCTATCTCAAGCTAGAACGTTTGCTCAAAGATTTTCTTTGGGCCTCTGGTTCTGACCATCATGGTTTTCACAGAGTTGCTTGAGATTTCTGTTGTCTCCCAAGGGAATCTGGGGGTCTCGGCTTGCTTTCCACTCGGAAGCAAGGCCTTGCCCTCTGTGCTAAATGGATTATCAGAGCTATTTTTGGAGATGAAGCCTGGAAGATACTAGTAAGGAATTGCATTTCTTCCAGCTTCTCTATTAACAGAGCGGCATAGAAGGGGATTGGTTTTCAGACCCTTCTCACTATGCGTGAACCAGTGGTCATACAGGGCTCTTTTGTTATAAAGAGCATCTGGAAAGCCTGGGAAGCTGTTAAACCTTGGCTTCGTTGGGCTGGTGATGAGTTTCACAATGGGCTATCCTTAAATCAACAAAACATTTGGTGGTCTCCCTTGTTTGCCATCCGGGGCACTCCTCTTGCCAAGACTCAAGGTGCTAGTGCTCTGCGTTTCTTTAAACATGGCATCCACACTACCAAGGCTATTTTTTCAAGAGTCACCATGAATTTCAGGTCATGGGAGGATATGCAAGTTCAGTACCACCTTGTTAGTTTCGATCGCCAGACTTTTGACCTTCTGTTGTCTTCCATCCCTGTGCACTTAGTTCATAAAGTGGGGATTCAGTCTGTTCGTCCTTGGTGGCATGATTGGAAGTGGTATCCTGCCACTCCATTTACCAATTATAAGCCCAACATGGGGTATAGATGGCTTTCGCCCCACCTTCCAATGGTGGACACGCTTAATCAACAGTGGCATTTGCAATCTTCGCTTTCTCAATGGAGAAAACGTTTTGACATCATTTGGAGTGCCATTACTGAACCTAAGATTGCCCACTTTGCTTGGTGCCTTGCCTTCCAAGGTCTTCCCCTGGGGCCTCGGCTCAAGCACATTGGGGTTCCTGATACTAGATGCCCCTTCTGTGGTCAACCTGAGTCCTTTTTGCATATTTTTTGATTTTGCAAGCGTGCTCAGAATTATTGGCACTGGATTCATGATTTTTTCAAGCCTTTCAGGCCCGAACCTTTTTCATGGCATATGATCCTGCTGGGTGATTCTCCTAGAATTCTTTGAAAGTTCTCCGAGATTTGGCATACCTTCAGGATGGAAATTTTGTTTTCTCTATGGAAAGATAGGAATGCAGTTTTATTCACTCACAATTTTTTGGATGTTAACATTGCAATGTACACTAAGGCATGCATTTGTAACAATGTCATTATGCAGATACAGGTGCAAGCTAATAAAGTTGCCCTGGAAGTTGCGCACTTATAGGAATTGTTAAATCATTGGAGCAATGCTCCATGCACCATTGCCAGAGTGCCTCCGGATGCCTCGGCCGATGCCTCTTCGTTCTGCGGTCGCCGTTCCCGACACTAGTCCTTTGGCCGCCATTCACACACGCTGCGCCCCCAGAGTCCCCGCCATCGCTCTCCCAGCGGTGAGCATGGCAGTTGGAGGCATCGCTCCGCTTTCCCATCGCATGGTGGTTCTAGCTGGTCCCCGACTCCTCGGCTGGCCTTGGCAATTTCTCCTCCGCGGCCAGACAAGAAGGATGCGGAGATTGTGACTACCCCAGATCCTGTTGATGTTGCTGACGGCTGGACTGTTCCCAGTCTGCCCCACAATCCCACTGATGCGTGGAGATTTCATGATAAAGATGATCCTCCCTCTGCTGGCACTGCCTTGGCAGCTTAATTTTTTTTTTTGATGAATAGTTAATAGTTTCTGGCTGAGGCCTTGTTGCTTTTTCCGGCTTTGGCCATCTAAACTCATTCGCGAGGTGATCTTGTATCCCCCAGCCCTTTTTTGTGAATTGTAATCTTAGTAAATTTTATTAATTGAAAAAAGACTATTCATCAAAAAAATTTAAAAAAAAAATTAAATAAATTTAGAAGTAGTAAAAATATATCTAATTTTTTCTATTAACATCGATATTAAAATGCATATTTTGAATTTTATAGAATAAAGAATAACGTATAAATAAAACCTAAACTAAAGAATAAATCACAGTGGCTCAGCAGGTTTATAGGAGTTGTGCAATGTTGCAATCGTAGGTACAGAGTTTGTGGGAGTTTTGTACCACCGTGTGACTTTATGCAACCTGCAAGTCAAAGCTAAACAATTCATTTTGGCCTTTTTTCTGCCATTGCACCTTATGATCTCTGTCATGCCTTGGAAAACTCGCCTCTAGATTCAGCGAATGGTCTGCGGCCAAAACTCTTGATCTTCAACTATTTGTGCAATCCTTTTCACCTGTTTGAGAAATGGAAAAACGCGGCTATCAGTGGCACAGAAAAATGCCAAAGAAAAATATCTTTGTGCTCGGAACAAAGAAAGCTTAGAAAAAACCCTCGTATTTTCCTTAAAAGATGATGCCATAAGTGAATATCAACGAATTTGTTTTTTAATGTTTTGAAGTTCGCCGAATTTCGAACCTCATGGCCGATATTCGGTGAACCTTGTGACTCTGGCTCAAAACTTTGGTCTATAAAGAGATCTTGCCAAATAAACTGATATGAAATTTGAATCATTCAAATAATCGTGTGGGTGTTCAATGGGTACAAAGCTAGAGGCCATTACAATTGTGGGGCCCTTCCACTATCTTTAGAGAGAGTTATAGGTCAAAAATCATACTTATTGCTAAACAAATCTAAGGAACCCGAAATGAGAACCCGAGCATTATTTCTTGCCTGTGGGAACAGTGAATAAAATTCTGATACAGAGAATAAAATTAAACAAGAAATAAAATGGTATTTGACATATAATTAGAACATCAATCAACTGATATATGGAAAACAATATACTTGTTCTTGGTCAGAGTGAATAAATCTTTACAAACCTGCACAACTGAGACCAAAGAAACAGAAGATCATATCAGGACCGGAGGACTAGACAATTCAGCTTTAGGATTCAGCTTTAGGTGAAGCAGATAAAACTTTCAGCAACTGACAAAAAGCAGCACAGATGACACTGATATTCTGGATAGAAAAGTCTTGAGTCTTTTTCTAAATTGACATTAAACAGGTACGCAAAAATAAATGCTATTTGGCACATTAATTGAAAAAGCTCACCAAGCTGTTAGCAGGATTCAATGAATGAGCAATGCCTCGAAAAAGAACAGGGGCCTAAATGGAAAAACATCTTGAAATATCCCGTCATATACACTCATTAATGCAGACAGAATAAAATTAAATTTATTAAAGATATTGGACAGCGGCACCTTAAACATGAAGTGCCAGGTTATATGATAGCAAGGGTTAACCCTTAAAAAATGTAACTATTCATGCTGGCGACAAGCTGCCATTAATTAATTTATAACCTCTAAAAACCAGCCAAATACTGTAGAACCTTTGATTATGCTTATAGCATGCACAGTGGTACAATCATATTATAAGTGGATTGTTTTTTTAAGGATTTCTATGGGAGCTAAACTTTTTAGCATAAATCATAAAAAAATCATTCATTATACTTTATCAAAGGCCAGTTTTAATAAGTGAAATCTAGAGAATCTACTTACATGTATGTCTTGATCTTTCTAACTTTCTAAAATGAAAGTTTACAAAGAGGTTCAGGCATTACACGTGTTATGAACCAACGGTCATTGCAGAAAACTTGAGAAAGATACTAAAGGCAATGTTGAGGTCAGTGAGGCTGGTACAGTAAAAAAGTATTCTCACATCAGGATATAAGAAATCATCTTTCTTTTTCTTTAGGGGTAATGCCTCTCAATCTTGCTGCTAATCCCTCTGAGATGATCCTCTTGACTAAGTGTGTTGTTGATCAGCTTGAGAATACTTATGAGAAACGAGATAGATCACTTATTTGCTAATTTGACTCTTAAACTAAAATGTCTGAGCAGGGTTCCTTTGGGATGCAGAATTGACTACCCAAAAAAGGGCATAGAACCATTGATATTTGATCACATACTGAAAGACTGCTTTTTGGTGAGCATCAGGTTCATCTTTGGACCATGATGAGGATCTCCATTCTGCAGTATAGGACTTGTTGCAGAGTTCAGAGGCTTTGATGTCTCAGGATTGGATCACTGATTCTGATGGAGATGGGAAGAGAGAGAGAGAATAGTTTGCTGCTTCAGGACCTCCACTCAGAACAGGATGTTCTGGATTGCTTGGGAGGGCTTGCCTCTAGCTAAGAATAAACCCAAGCCACAGCAAAGTAAAATTGGAAGTGGAGAGATTTCAGGTAGAAGCTTGGGAACTCTTCTCTTGCAGAACAGGAAGGCCAATTATCTCTCATATATATATATAAACTCCCATGTGATTTCCACCCCCCCAGCAATAATGAGGTCAGCCCCTTTAGCCCCCTAAGCAGGGTGGGCGGGAGGCTATAGATTGGGGTGTGAGCCCTTTTATTCTATTTTTCCCCTACGGCACTAGAATATGCTAGCCCCCCTCTAGTTTGTTCTAATTGGTTGGATTGGTTTAATATTCGTAGAGATTGGCTACAGGTTGTTACAGATTTTTGAAGTCTCTTTAGTGTGCAAGGATTTCAAGGTTTCTTCTGGAGTGTTTGTAGTTCTCTAGTATTTAATTCACATTCTCATTAATCCTGGTGTGTTTATTTACTTCTTGTATTTTCTGTATGTAATATGTTTTAGCCTCATGGTGTGAGCCCCAACAGAATGCTGTTTTGGAACACCTTAATTTTCTTGACGACCACTTTCTCAATTTCATGCTAAATTTAAGAAGTTGAGCTCGAACTTAAATACTTATTGCTAATAAACTATTCTGGCCCTTTACGATGCCTCTTTACCGTGAATTGATCAAAAAGAATAATGAACAAAATCAATGCAAACTCACCTCAAGTCTTTTGTCTCCCAATTTAACATTTGAGTCGATTACATCATCACTAACAATCAACGTATGATCAGTATCTGTTTTAGAAATAGCATAGCTGGTGTGATCAATAACTAAAGCTGCTGGGTCCTGAAATTGATCAAAGCCAATATAAGATATCAGCAATTTCCCGAGTTGTTTTGTTAAGACAATTCAATAAAACATTCATTCAAGAAATTTTCTACGCTTTTCAAAAAAAATTACCAAAAAATAACTGCTAGCAAACATAACAGTGAAAATTAAAATCAAAAGCAGAAAGAATTGATGACAGAACACAGGTTAAGAGCTGAAGAAATCTTTTGCAATGGAAATAAAAAATGTCCAGGGGATGATAATAAATAATTTTAAGAAGTCAAAATAGAATAAGCTGAAATGGTACAACAGTGCGACTATTAAGTGGAGAACCTTCGTCAAGTTCCCAGAAGACACGTTATATCCTAAAATTTATTATTGATAGACTGTTTAAGTGGGTATTTTACAGCATCCTGTTCTTAATCAGTCATAGAATGTTTAATCAAGGACACTACCAAATCGAATTCCAAGTGAGCGCCATCCTACCGCTGGGATCAGGGCGATCTCATAACCAATCAAAAACATATATCCTTGATTTATTATGTTGAAAAACAGATGAAAATAAAAACTGGCATCAAGGTGAAAACTAAGTCAACATCTTTGACAACATCAGACAATTCATGTAAAAATAAGGTAAGTTATTAGTAGACGGAGACTTGTTTTCACTTCAAATTCTTGCTATTTATTCTATTTTTATTTTGAATTGGATTTTTTTTATTATTGGCTATTTTTTAATTTTTGTATTATATGACCAATAGGAAATAAGTAAAATTAATTTTTTTTAGATTTCTAAAGTTTTTTAATAATCTAAATTGGACAATTTGATTTAAAAAATAACAAGTGCCACATAGTAACTTGTATTTGCCCTAAACTATAGTTTTAATAGAATTAAACAATATAATATATTAAATAAATTTTTTAATATGTTTATATTTGATTAATTTTAACATTTTTGGATGGAACTTTTATAAAACAATAAATCTAATTTTTAATTTTGAAAGAAATCATTTAATTTTAAATATTTAAGTATTTAAAATTATTTTTTTAAATATAAAAATATATATAATTAACTTGTGTGGATGACAAAATATTATTATACATTTTAATTTATAATTAAGAAAGATTAAGAAATTATCATTCTATTTTAAATATTAAATATTTAAAATTAATATATTTCAATATAAAAATATTTATAATTAATTTGTGTGGAAATAATTTTTTATATAAAATATTACTCTTTTAAAAATATACTATAGTGACTTGATAATTTTTAACTAATACTAATTCTTTTTATCTTTTCTATGTCTACAATAGTTCATAACATTATTCATAATTACAGATCTTATTAAATAACTATAATTTTTAACCTTTTCACTTGTTTGTTTATGTATAAATAGTTTATAGCTTTAAGAATTATCAAAGTTAAAACTATTGTTTGCTAAAATATATACAACTCAAAAAAAATCATACAATGTTATTTTTATTTATTAATTTATTAAGGAAGCACACTAAAATATTGGGCAGTGCTTGCTTAAAATCGGCTCCTATAAGACCCCAATTATATGACTCAATCAAGTTCAAGTAAATTAATTTAAAAAAATTTAGAAATTAAAAATTTCACAAATAAATATTACAAACATCAAAATTTTAAATTTTAAAAAATAATACTTTACATTTGATTGGTTGTCATTGAAAGAATTAATCACTAGTTAAATATTAGTGATTGCAATAGTATTACTACGAAAAATACAATAAGAATATAACCCTAGTTATAATTGTAACTCTAATTTGAACTAAATATAATACTAAAACTTTAATCTTGAAAAAAAACAAACATATACCATAAATTTGCAGATTTATTGAGAGGTGTGTTTCGTCGCATTTAATTATTCCAGGAGCTGCATTTTATGGGGGTTTTATTGTTTGCATGGCAGGGCCTGGGATTTCTTCTCCGTTGGTGAGAACAGATGGTTCTTCTCCAACTATGCATGCAATGCGATCTGAATCGTTTTATTCAGGGGAGAGCTCCAAGCTGAAAAAAGTTAATGGTTGTTTTCCGCATAGCCATGATCACCCTGTTCTGGTTATTCCTCCAATGGCTGTAATGGAGGACATTGATTATTGGACCAAGCATGCTTTGATATGCAAATTTCTTGGAATCCGGATTTCCCTATCCGCTCTTGAGGGATGGATCCGCAGCTCATGGCAGGTGGAAGGCAATATGGAGATTATGTTGGTAGGGAATAGTTATTTTTTGTTGTATTCTCTTGCATGTCTGATCAATATCGTGTTTTTGAAGGAGGCCCTTATTTCTACAACCATGTGGGGTTATTTGTCAAACCTTGGCATTCAGGTTTTAATTTTGCTAAGGATCTCCCTTCAACAGTGCCAGTTTGGGTTCGCTTGCCTCGTCTTCCCTTGGAATTTTGGTGTGAAGACATCCTTCGACAAATTGCTGCTTTGTTGGGGAAGTCGGCTACGATCGCACATCAATCCCTCGATAAAAAGGTTATTTCTTATGCTAGAATTTGAGTTGAAATTAATTTGAATAACCCATTACTAGATTCTTTGGAAATTTGTCTGGGGGATTCTTCTTGGGTGCAGCAGTTAGATTATGAATCCCTCCCTTTCCGTTGTCGAATTTTTCATGAGTATGGTCATTTACAGTGTCAGTGCCCTCGTAACTCGAGTTTCAAAGGAGTGGATGGTTCTACAGCTGGCAATGCTGGTGGTTTGGAAGATACTACAAGGAAAGGACAATCTCAAATGGCTAATACTACCAAGGGGATGAATCCGCAAGATGCTACAGGTAAGGGTAAGGCTCAAATGCAAGATAAGGATGGATTTACCCCTGTTCGCCCTCGAGCTAAGGGACGTGGTCAAAAGAGGCCTCTGAAAGAAAGATTATCTGATTTAGGTTTTAATCGCTTTGAGGTGCTGGATAGTATGGTTCTAGAGGAGCGTATTCTTCCTCCTATGTCTTTTGATCCAGTTTGCCCAGATGAGAGATCTGTTCCTAATGATGCTTATGGGGCATCCCAAGTTGTAGTATATCAGAACTGTGAGGTCCCTGTAGCTCCTGTGACAGAGGCTCTAGTGACTCCTGCAGTGTTGGAGGATAATGATGTTGTTTTGGCTGACTTGGTTAAGGATGTGCTTCTATTAGGTAAGGGCAAGGGATCTCCTCTCCCCTTGGGGTTGATGCCTCGACCCTTTAAGCGGGCTTCTTCTACTCCCCCTCTAAGGAGTGGGCGCAAAACAGACCAAGAGAAGATTAAACTCACAGGAGATATATTGATTGAGTCTGGTTCAGTGAAACCTTTGGATTCTCATTTTCCCAATTCTAGCCAATGATGATTATTCTCTCATGGAATGTAAGGGGGTTGAATAGCATCCCTAGACAAAAGGCTATTCATAACTTGGTGGTTGATCATAGTCCCGATGTTTTTTGTATCCAAGAGACTAAGCTCTCTATGGAGTCTATGGTCCAACATGCCTCTAGTATTTGGTCTCGTGGCCAATGCCAGTGTGTTGGGGCAACAGGCAGTGCTGGTGGTTTAGCTATATTTTGGGATCCTCAAAAAATTTCTCCTCTTAGCTGGATGTCTTCTCACTTAGCTCTCTCTATGGTAGCTTCTGCTCTAGATTCAGGAGAGGTAATCATGGTTACTAATGTGTATGCACCTATTGATCTTGTGGGAAAGGAGGAACTTTGGGAACATATTCAATATGTTAGAAATTGTCATCCTTATCATCCTTGGGTGTTAGCAGGGGACTTCAATTCAGTTTTAAGTCTGGAGGAGAAGCATGGTGGTTTGGCTAGATTGGGGCCTTCTTTTGCTCTTCTTCGGCAACACATATCTCTTTTGCATCTCTCTAATGTTAAGCTTTCTAATGGTCTCTATACCTGGAATAATCATAGGACTGGTGTTGCTGTTATCTCAGAATGTCTGGATAGATTTCTTGTTTCTTGCTTCTGGGTTAGTGGCACCCTTACTATCTCTTCAAAAATCCTTGATTGGAGGGGTTCAGATAATTGGCCAATCAAATTTTTTGCTATAGGGGCTTATGTTTCGAAGCATCCTCCTTTTAAGTTCCAGTTGATGTGGCTTCATGACTCCTCTCTTCATGATTTTGTTTTTTGTTGGTGGAAAGATGGTGCTCCTGCATATGGTACTACAATGTTCTCATTTTCTAAAAGGCTTCAATATGTTAAAAGGCAGCTCAAGATATGGAATAGGGAATGCTTTGGGAACCTTCACTTTATGAAGAGGCTTGCTCAAGAAGATCTTGATGTCATCACAAGGGAGATTAGAGATCGAAGTTTCTCAGAGGATCTTGGCAAGGCTGAATCCCTTGCTTCTAGAGCTCTAGAAGAATGGGAACTTCAAGAGGAAATTTTTTGGAAGCAAAAGGCTAGAGTTGATTGGCTCCAGGAAGGTGATCGAAACACTGCCTTTTTCCATAAAACAGTGCAATCTCGCCGGAATCAGAGCACTATCTCTTCTTTGGTTAATTCTCAAGGTATCCAACTGAATTCCTAGCCAGCTTTGTTCCAGGAGGCTATTTGGTACTTCTCTACCCTCTTCTCTGAGGACTCTCCTCCTGCTGATAATGAAGAAAATATTATTTTTTCCTGTATTCCTTCCCTTATCACTCAGGAAATGAATGATTATCTCATGCGTCCTATCTCTTTGGAAGAGCTGGAGGAGGTGGTCTTTGGCATGCCTAAGGGGAAGGCTCCTGGTCCTGATGGCTTTCTAGGTGAATTCTTTTAGGAATTTTGGGACATCATTAATCATGATTTGTTGGAGGTGGTTAAAGAATCCTATGCTAGCAAGCAGATGCTTCGAGCTTTGAACTCTACATTCTTGACTCTTATTCCTAAGAGAGAGGGTGCTAATCAATTGGAGTTTTTTAGACCAATTGCCTTATGTAGTGTGGTTTACAAAGTTATTACTAAGTTGATTGCTGAGAGACTGAAAAGGTGGCTTCCCATTATTATCTCAGAAGAACAAGGTGGTTTTGTTGTTGGCAGACAAATTTTGGATGGGGTGGTTATTGCTACTGAGGCTATTCACTCTATGGCTACTTCAAGGGAGAGAGCCATGTTTGTTAAGCTAGATATGGATAAGGCCTATGACAGAGTTAAATGGAGCTTCCTAAGGAGTATTCTTCTTTCTTTTGGATTTAGCTCTGACTGGGTGAGTTGGATTATGAGTTGTGTTACTTCTGCCTCTTTTTTTGTTCTTATTAATGGTCAACCTTCTCAACTATTTGGTGCTTCTAGAGGCCTCCGCCAGGGTGACCCTCTCTCCCCATATCTATTCATCATCATGGCTGAAGGCTTGGGTAGATTCATTAAGCATCAGGTGTCCCAGAATTCTATTCAAGGCTGGCGGTGGGGTAATGGCTTACCTTCTCTTTCCCATCTTCAATTTGTTGATGATTTTTCTCTTGCCAGTCTTGCTAGGATCAAGGAAGCTGAAGCCTTTCGACATGCTTTGGACGTTTATTTGGTAGCTTCAGGGCAGAAAGTTAATGAGCATAAATCTTCCATTTACTTTTTTAACACTCCTGATTCTATTCAACATACGATTGTTGGTATCCTATGGTTTCAGATAGGATCACTTCCTTTGACTTATCTTGGCATTCCTATTGCTATTTCTAGGCAGCCACATCTCTTCTGGAAAAATTTGATTACCAAGCTTCAGGATAAGGTAAATCATTGGACTCATAGATGGCTTTCTACTGCTGCCCAGGTTACTCTTCTTCAAGCTGTTATCCAAGCTCTTCCTACTTATAGAAGCATGGTTCATGCTGCACCTATTTACTTTCTCAAGGAGTTTGATGTTCTTTCTTGAAAATTCCTTTGGAGTGGTACTTTGCATAGTACTAAATGGAGCTTGGTTAATTGGGCAACTGTTTGTAGGCCTAAAAAGGAGGGTGGTCTTGGTCTTCGATCTGCTCTATTGAGTAGTCAAGCTTTGGCTGCTAAGCTTTATTGGCGATGGTGCTCTGTACAACATCAACTTTGGGCTCATATTATCACTCATAAATATTTTCATGGTGCTGATCCTTGCTATGTTTCTGCACTTCCTCTTGAAGGTCGTGGCTCAATGGTTTGGCATACTTTGAAAATCGGTGCGATGTTGGTGAAGAGGGGCCTGTTCTGGATATGTAAAGGAGGTTCTTAGGATGTTTTTTGGTTTGATGCTTGGGATGGATTCCCTTCCATTTTATCTATATACCCTCATCTTCAGCCTCTTTGTGACTCTTTTCTTGCCGTTGGATGGGATAAAGTGGCTCATTACAAGACTCCTTATCAATTGGGACCTGTTGTTGGTTGTAGATGGAAGCATTCTTCTGATTTGCCTCCTGGAGGTATAGACATGGATCGTCAGGAGCTTTCTCAAATTTTGGCCTCTAGAGAGTGTTCTTCTTTTCTTGGTCTAGATGTTTTGGCTTGGGGCGGTACCTTGTCTGGTAAATATCATGTCTCTGCTGGGTATCAGGAGATAACTAGACAATTATTTGGGGAGTGCTGAGGTCCGTTGGTGGAAGCAAGTTTGGAATAAAGTTTCTTGGTCCAAGTGCAATTTTTTCATGTGGCTAGTGGCTCACAACCGTTGTCTTACCTGGGATAATCTTTGTAAATGTGGATTTCAGGGCCCCTCTTATTGTGTTTTGTGAGGTAATGGAGAGGAGTCTGTCTCCCATCTGTTCTTCCATTGCTCCTATTCTACTCAGATATGGCAGCTTTGGTGGAGCGCTTGGGGTTTCTCTTGTCAGCATGCTTCCTCTTTGCCTAAGTTCTGGGCCCACTTGGGTAGTGCTCCCTCCAAGTCTTCTTCTCTCCATGCTGTTTGGATTGCTTGCCCATCTTTCATGCTTTGGCATATCTGGTTGGAGAGGAATTGTCACATATTCCAAGATGTTCGGCTTGGTGTTTTGCATCTTTGGTGGAAAATATCACATTCTCTTCAGGAAACTATTCTTGTGAAGTGTGAGCTTGATGGGGGTATGGATCTGGTTGATCTTGCTATCTGTAATCGCCTCAATTTTCATCTGCAAGATGGGGCTGTAGCTCATAGGTTTCCTTCTATGTCCAGGCAGCTTCACCATTAGAGGAAGGGTCGGGTTAATCGGGATGGGCACTGGACTCCTCCTCCTTGTGGAGTTCTAAAAATTAACACTGATGGTTCTTCCCGTGGGAATCCGGGTCTGGCTAGTATTGGCGGAGTGGCTTGTTGTAGTTCTGGGGATGTTAAATGTTTCTTCTCAGTTCATAAGTGTGATTATACTAACAATCTCATGGAAGCTCAAGCTATTTTATATGCTATGGAACAATGTTGCTTGCAGGGATGGAGTAAGGTTATCTGTGAGTCTGATTCCCAGGTGGTAGTGAACATGCTTTCTTCGCAAGAGCTTGAGGATGTTAGTTGGCAGCTGGCCACTATTGTTAAGCAGATTGTTTTCTTCTCTTCCTTTTTTCAGTTCATTAGGTTCACGTATATTCCTCGTGAATGGAATAGAACTGTTGATTGTTTAGCCAAATGAGCTTCTAGTCATGATCCAGGTTGGAATATTAAGGATAGGAGGCAACTGTCCTTTGAGATGGTGAAAGAATTTGATGACCTTGTTGCTAAGGATCGAGCTCCTTGTTGAGCTCTCCTTGTTGTATTCCTTTCTGTCTTAATAAAATTTTACCTCTTTTTTTGCCTAAATATTAAACCAAAGTAAAATCATAATTGTATTACTAAGTAAACATTGAGTAAAATTTAACCTTGACACAAATCGTAATCAAATTAAATTAAACCCTTACAAAAAACCACTTTGAAACTTAACTCAATACAATATTATACCCTAATATTGTAACACTAAACCAAATTAACTCTATGAAAAACAAATAGAATCATAACCCTTATCCTAATCTACGTTTTGACCTTAATCAAATTTAAATTTAAGGTATCCCAAATAGAGGCCAAATCATTAAATTAGATATAAATATTTCGGTCATGGATAATCTTAATTTATCCTTGTCCTAAGAAATAAAAATAAAATTGAACCCTAATCATAACTCTAAATTGAACACATTAAATCAAGCTGAACCTTAAATGTAATACTTTGTCAAATTAAACCTTTATTGTAAACCTTGAGTTGAACCTTATACTACCCTTATTTGACAATGTATAAATTAACAATAAACCTTAAATAGTTATTTATCAAGCATTCACTTTTCTAATTAATAGGTCCTCATTACATAAGTAACTCAAAAATATATATTTTATTGCAACATAATATTAATATGTGTGTGTGTGTGTGTGTGTGTGTGTGTGTGTGTGTGTGTGTATATAGATATATATATATATATATATATATATATATATATATATATATATATATATATATATAACATCAATGGCATTGGACCCTTTTGTAGGAGGTCATTCAAAAAAATTAAATAATAATAAACCTTACCACAAAACCAAGTTCTAAATTTTACTTTTAGACTTAAAAAACCTCAATGTATATTAATCCCTAACAATAAACCTAATTCAAGTTTGCATTAAATTTTAATTCAAAACTCAAAAGCATTATCATCAGCTTATCTACTTCAAGGTTAAAAAATTTGGCTTTCCAAAATGTTCTTACTTGGACAACTTTTTAGTTGTCATTATAGTGATCTATCTTGATCATGCCAAATATCAAGATTTTAAGAACCAAAACCAAAAATTTAACTAACTATTAAACCAAAATGTTAATCTTGAAAAACCCTAATCATAATCCTAAATGTAATGATTAGGATCTAGGAATAGGGTTAAAGTTTATCAATTAGGGCCCGTTTGGTGAGCAGAAAAGGAATATGTATTCTAGAATACGTATTCCAAAATTTTTGAATTCCTTGTTTGGATGCACCAAAATGGGATTGGAATACGAGGTAAAATAGGAATACGTATTCCAATTTTGGCCCAAAAATGGAGTTTTGCAATTCCATCCAAATAGGTGGTATTGGAATACATATTCCTATTCCATTTTGTTTTATTTTATGTTAGAAAACATAAATTTTCGGGTCCGCGAATTCCCATCAAATATTCGCTGAACCAAATGGAGAACAGGAATATGTTCTATTCCAGAATACGTATTCCTATTCTTCTCACCAAACAAACCCTTAGCATTAGGATTATGATTTAGAATTAAGTGTTATAGTTCAAAATATAGGATTTAGGATTATGATTAAGAATATGATCATGGTATAGGTTCATATAATAATTAGTACTAGGTCAAGGTTAATATTAGGGTTTTTCAATGAGGATTAGGAATTAATATTTAGGGTGTAAAGCATAGGATTAGGGTTTAACATTTAGTGGTAGGATTTATCATTCAAGATTAAGCTTAATCTTAGGATTCAAGTTTTAGGTTTTATAGGATTATAGTTTAGCAATTAAGGTTGGAATGCGAGTTTAAAATTTATAATTTAGGGTTATAGAATTATAGTTAGGGTTAGGTTTTCTTTATGGTTGGAATTCATGTTAGCATTTAGGGTTAAGTGATAAAGATTAGGGTTTATTATTTATGATTAGGGTTAAATGATAAGGATTAGGGTTTATTATTTATGATTAGGGTTTAGCATCTATGATTAGGATTTAGGATCATAGTAATGATAGTGATTTAGGATTTAATATCATTTAGCATATAGGATAAGGGTTTCTATAAATAATGAAGTATGGTTTGGTTTAATTAGTAATCCAAAATCTAACCCTAATCTTGACTCTAACCTTATTCCTAAGCATAATTTATACCATAACCTTAACCCTAACCACATATAAATCCTAATCCTAATCCTTAGCCTCCTCATAAACCCAACTCTAAGCCTATCTCTACTTCTAACCTAAATCCTAACTATAATGATCACTCTAAGTCATTCCCTAGTCATAACCTTAACCATGATGTATACCCTATAATCCTAATCATATTCCTAAATGTAGTGTTTAGGATATTCAAATATGGTTAGTATTTATCAATTAGGGCTATAATTAGAAATTAGAAATTAGGATAACAATTCAACATATAGGATTTAGGGTTATAGGGTTTTGCATTGAGGATTGAGGTTTAACATTTAGAATTTAGGACTAGGGTTTATTAATTAGGGTTATGATGAGGGTTTTGAATTTACGATTTAGGTTTGTACTATTATGGTTAGGATTAGGCTTTTTTAAGAGTTATTGTCATGATTAGGGTTTCCTATTGAGGATTAGAGTTGAGTAATAAAACTATTAAACTATAAAACTCAAATATCTTAATACATATCATTTTATATTATAAGCCCAATCCTGACCATTACCTCATACTAATCCTAATTGTGATGTCAATTTGTCCTCTAACCTTAACTTTAATGTGAACTATAAATATGGTCTTAACCATAACATAAAATTAGAACCCTAACCATAAACTGAACCTTAACCATTAATTATTTATTATAATCATAACCCTAACCAAAGCTTAGACCCTAACCCTAACCAAAATTATAGACATCATAAAAAAGACTAACCCTATAAATATAAATAGTAAACTAATAGTGTTAATATTTATAGTTGCAGTTATGAGAAATATCTAACCCTAACCCTAACAATTGGAAGGCATTGGAAAATAATCCTAAATGTCATGAATTATGATTGGGGTTAAAAATTATACTATAATACTAACCTAAACCTATAGGTTTTATTTAACTTAATTTATTGTATTTGACTTTTTTCAACATTGTGTCATTCTATTACGGCTAGGGTTGGGTTAAGATTTAGGTTCAATTTAAAGTTGGGTAGATTGGGGTTGACATATGGATTCATATATGTTTATATATTAAATTTGATACTATCATTTAGGGTTGGTCTTAAATAATAACCATAATCCTAAAAAATGACCACACCAATAATGGTGATCCTAATGCTAACTATAATTCCAACCATAAATCTAAATCTATTGGTAACCCTAGCCGTAATATAAATCATAACCATGATATAAACTCTAGCCACGAATGTTAACGATGATATAAACTCTAACTCTGAATTTCAACCCTGACTATGATCCTAATCAATTTAATCTGTTCAATGTGTTATGTGCGGTCCCACTACTACTAGCTAATGTACTCTATATTTATAAAATGCGAGGCATGAATTTTTTTAATGCATATTCAAGGCGAATGATGAAAAAATTCACGTCTCCATGTATCTCGACATATTATTAATATAGAGTATATTAGCTAGTTATAAATTATCCAGATACATTATTTATAATCTATTAGACCATTAAATTTTATATATTTATTTATTCTCACTAATTAAAATTTCATATAAGCTATCTTTTGAAAGTAAGAATTTTTAAATATTCTGTGAGTTGAACAGAACATAACTTAAATGCCCATAACAAACAATTACAAAAAATTCTTAATTATTGTAGAGAACAAGTACAATCATAGTAGATGTAATTTACAATATTATTAATGTAATTAACAGACAGCTTACAATTGTCAAATACAATCTCAATTGTTATAATATTCCTTCCAAATGTCGAGGTTATCATTTACCAAATATTTTAGCACAAAATATTTTGTAATTCAGAAGTCAGATTATCTTGATAAACTTAGACACACATTCAGTCAAATTGAAAATTTACTCTTAACTAGTTAAAACATAGCTCTTTACAAATTGAATATTTAATGTAACCTCTATAACTATACCGAGGAAACAATTAGAATTGACAAAGTAAGGATCCAGCCTGAAGTCATGAGGATCCTCCCACACTGATGGGTCCCTTCCAAGGGCCCAAGTGGTGACGATCAGCAGGAACGAAATATCACCCAACTCTACAATCTTCTGTGGATTCATGTGGAAGCAGCAAGGGTAGACTTGGGTACAACCTCAGAGTCTCCATTACAACACAAT
This sequence comes from Cupressus sempervirens, assembly GCA_028749045.1. Lineage (NCBI taxonomy): Eukaryota > Viridiplantae > Streptophyta > Pinopsida > Cupressales > Cupressaceae > Cupressus > Cupressus sempervirens. Next base: position 598,772,597 of record CM053791.1, on the reverse strand, counting down.
GCAAATATTCAATGTTTGCCACATCATCCTCGTTCACCATCCTTTGTCTGCCCTCTACCCACACGATTTCCTCCTGCATTTTCTTTGCCACTCTAGGGTTTTTAATCAGTGAACCTAACGTCATGGAAGTCAATTCAACCCCTGCTACAAGCATCTGCTAAAAATACAACGTAGCTATGTTAGGTGAATAGGAAAATAAAATATAATATACTACCGGTTTAGTTGATTGTAAAGCTGAATACGTACAAAGAATTCCTTAGCCATGGTAGAAGAAGAAACCATAACTGTTGGTGCTCGGCTGGCGAAAACGGTATCGCGGATTTTCAAGAATTTCTTAGCCATGGTAGAAGAAGATGTGGAAACCAGTTTAGTGATAATAATGTATGTCCTAAAAGTGTTTTGGAAGGGGCTTACATCTGGTTTGTTTCCATTTAAGTCACAATGGATTGTGAAGGTGGCCCATCTGATACTTCAAGGAAAGGATCTGCAAATGCAAGGAAAGGAAAATATGTGATTGGGAGATCATCAAGTGTTGGCCCACCTGAAAACGCTGATGGAAGCGAGGGATGTAAGTTGCGGTCAGATCAGATTATAATGCACAAGAGATCTCATTTCTTTGGTGTGCGTTGGACATTCAAACACAACGAAGGAAAATTCAAGCATTGCGAAATGTCACAAGCCAGGAGAAATCCAAGTGAATTTCCTACTCACTATTACTGTCCTACTGCTTGTCTCTTAGAGTCAAGCAATTGCAAATAATCTTTCAATTACTTTGAATTAAAATCCCCCAGAGACATGCCAATAATCATTCAATTCATTAATTTGGATTAAAATCCTTGAGAAGCAAAGGGGAATTTGGTTGAATTAAAGTCCTCCAAAGACATGTATGTCAAACATGAAGGAGAGTTCGGTTCCTCCAAAGACATGTCAAACATGTTCTCCCAAGGCATTGGCTTATTGTTTTCTATGAAATAAAGTTGCCTAAGTTTATAATCAACTAATTCATTCTCTGGTTATAATCGTCGTCATCACCGTTTTTGTAAATAAAACAAATTGCCCATCCTACCTGCACAAACAAAAGTGTTGCATAGGAATAAGTTTTTTCTATTCCCATTTTTTATGTAGTAGAACCTCTTTCTTTTTCCTATGCCAGACTTTTGTTTGTGCAGGAAGGATGGGTAATTTTTTCTATTTACAGGGACGGTGATGACGTTGGTTATAACGAGAGAACGAATCAGTTGAATTATATAAACTTAGGCAACTTTATTTCAGAGAAAACAATAAGCCAATATCTTGGGAGAACACGTTTGACATGTCTTTAGAGGATTTTAATTCAACCAAATTCCCCTTCATGTTTGACATACATGTCTTTGGAGGATTTTAATTCAACTGAATTCCCTTTTGGTTCAGGAGGACTTTAATCCAAATTAACGAATTCAATGATTATTAACAATTGCCTGACATGTCTTTGGAGGATTTTAATTCAAAGGAATTGAAAGATTATTTGCAATTGCTTGACCCTAAGAGACAAGCAGGACAGTAATATTGAGCAGGAAATTCACTTGGATTTCTCCCGGCTTGTGACATTCCCCAAAGAAATGCTCAATTTTTTTTTGATTGTGGTTGAATGTCCGACGCACATCGAAGAAATGAGATCTCTTGTGCATTGTAATTTGATCTGAGCGTAGCTTATATCCCTCACTTCCATCAGCCTTTTCAGGTGGGCCAACACTTGATGATCTCCCAATCACATCTTTTCCTTTCCTTGCACTTGGAGATCCCTTCTTGAAATATCAGATGGGTCACCTTCAAAGTCCATCCTAAATTAAATGGAAACAAACCAGATGTAAGCCCCTCCCAAAAACACTTTTAGCACATACATTATTATCACTTGCTTCCTTCTCCAGCTATATTTTGATTAGCTGCTTCTATCAAAAATGGTGACATGATTCTCCCAATTAACTTGACTGTCACAAATGGTGATAGGATTTTCTTAACTAGACTCTAATACCAATTCTAAAAACTCACAATAGCTCTAATACACTTTGTGAAAGGTGGATGGACAAAATAATCTAAAAAACCTAAAAAAACTCAAATTGCTATGACAGTAATATATTTCCTTAACCATGTTTTCAATATCAATTATATTACAAGATGCTTCTATTTATAGAAGTCTTCGATCATTTTTAGAAACATCTAAATTAGCTGACATAGGACAAATAGACTTTTCTAGAACTATCTAAACATAAATAACCTAAATATTAATTTGACCTAATCCTATTGAATAATCTACCTAATCCTATTGAGTAATCCTCTAGAAATTTCTAGAATCTTTTATTATTTTTTACATTTCATTTTATTTTTTACATTTCATCTAAGGGGGAAATTACACTTTCCAACAGAAAAACCACAACTATAGAAAAACAACTCGAACATCATGATGGATCCATATTTCTTACGAAGTTCATAAAGATCGCAATGGGGAAGCTTTGTTGGTTCACATTTTCAATGATAGGCCATCAAAATGGTCTGGGGACACTTTGAAAGTCATTTTTCTTTTTCATTAGACACTAAATCTAAACAAAATCAATAGAAAAATTACAAGAGCACTTAATATGGGCATTGATGGAACATAAGCACCACTGCTTGATATGTTTGGTGCATGCAAAGATACAAGGAATTCAGAGAACAAAGCCATATTGATAACAGATGCAGGAAATGGTTTCTCCTTTTCAAATTTCTACTTTCTATCTCCTTTTCTTGGACTGATATATAATAAAAATAAAAATAAAGACATCAGAACTCGCTATGAATATGCTGTATATTTAACGTATTCTCGGTCCATCCATCACACGATGAAAAGATCCATAGATGCTGCCAACGATCCACGAAAAACATCCACTCAAAATTTGATATTGTGATAAAGAATTATATATAATTTAATACTAGCTCCTCAAATGGTCCCTTCAAATGGACGTCTTCCTCTTTTTATTTCTGGCCAGATAGAAGTGTCAATTGGAATCCTACATTGGGTTCCTTATATTGAAAATAAATAAGAAAGACATTTGTGAATAGACAACTTCCTACTAATATTATATATTTATAAAAATATAAATAGGTAATATTAAAAATCATTCATTAAGTTTCTGAATTATACTATTTTGGTAATATTCTAAATAGAGTATGAACTTACCAATGTAATAACTACTGTTTTTAAATGTGTGGTAAGTGTGAAGGCTTGAGAATTTAGTCAATAGTTGTATTATACACCCCTTTCCTAATTTGACTGCGACAAATAAGTAAATATTATTTAATATTAGCTCCTCGTGTGTACATCTTCCTCTTTTGTATTTATGGCCAAACAAAAGTGTAAGTTTGGTTGCTACATTTACAAATCGATGTAAACTGATAGTTGACAATATACTGCCCCACAAAAGGGGTAAATTCTAATGAAATATGCAATAAAATTTGACTAAGAAATAAGCACTGAAATGTGTAGAAGAGAAGTGGTCATAATTTTTGAGCTGAAAAGAAAAATACACATGAACACTAAAATTAAACAAAGATAATTATGACAATAAACACAAGCAAGAAACATACGATTTATAGAGGTTCATTTAAAATGTTGCATTATGTACACTCTTCAAGAAGGGGAAATTTTTCTTATTTAGATAATACATAGTACAATGAATTATACTTTAGTAACTACAAAACTAATTTTACATATTCATTTCTTAGTTACAACTATTGGAAGATGAAAAAGTTGAGTCATTACAATATTCCAATCATTACGATCCCTAACTTGAAGTCCAACTAGAACTACACAAAAATATCCCCTACTTGGAATCTTATGGCTATGTTGTGACCATGTTGAGAGAAGCTCATAGAACTCAAACTTCTCCTATGATACTACTTTTTTTTACACATCTACCAAATTAATTTTAGGATCAATCTTCTCTAACTCTAATTTTCCCTCTTTAAAAGCATGATAAGTAAAATCAAATCTTGTCTCTATATCCTTTGTATGACTATGGAGAGTACATTTTTTTACCAAATGAATGACACAACTACTATTAGAAAATAGATTGAAGTGAGATTTCTTATACTCCAACTCTCCAAATAATTGTTGTAAACATATTTAAGTTCTTTAGCTCCGTTGGGGAGAGCAATATATCTAGCCTTAGAAGAAGACAGAGAAACAATTTGTTTCTTAAGAGAATTCCAACTAAGCAGTTCCCTATAAAAGTAAATACATAACATGTAATAGATCACCTTTTCTCTAAATATCTTTCCATATTAGAATCAACATAATGAAAAAGATGTGCATCCCTACTAATAAAACATAAAATATTGGAAGTGTCTCTCAAATGCAAAAGAATCTATTAAACTACTTGCCAATGATTTTTCTCGGATTACTTATAAAACTACTCACAATTCTAACTACATGAGCAATATCTAGATGTGTGCTAACCATTGATTACATAAAACTACAAACAAACGAGGAATACAAAACACCACCCAAAACATTTTCTACTTCTAGAGTGGACAAACATCTTAGAAGACAAGAGAAACTAATCAACCAATAGAGTAGAATTAGATTTGACATTTCACATATTGAACTTCTCCAACATGTTTAAAATGTATTTTTCTTGGGATAATATGAATTCACATTTTTATCTAATTAAGATTATATCCATCATAAGAATATTTTTCACTCCCCCTCAAAATAGATAAAAACGAATGCTTGCTATTGTTAGAGGTATGACTTAATGGGTGATATTGTGAGCATGTTAGAGAGATAATTGAGTGCTTATGTGTTGCATTAATGACTTCATTTATCTTTGATGTCAACATGTTAGTTTTTTGGGCAATTCATTAATAGAGGATAATTTGTTTGGTGAAGATTTTGGTAAGAGATTAGTATTTTGTGCACTAAGAGGAGAGTTCAAGAACACATGCTGATGTGATGTCTATGCTCACAAAGAAAAATATGCAAATTTCCATGGGTTAGACACGATATTCTTGAGATTTCTCTCAAAGCGAGGTTTTGAAAAGAGAGTACTAATCATTATGTAATATATTTTTTGGTAAGACTAAAGATCATTCACAACATGAAAAAATCAAATTTCCATTTTGTGAAGATTTGCGTTTTTTTTTTTTTCAATGTGTTGTTCCCAAGAGGGTAACCATTGTTTTTTATTAAAGTTTAAAAAAGCTTTTCTATAGGGGACCCAAAACCCCAACAATCATTAGAAAATATAAAAAAGAATTAACTAGTTATACTGTACTTTCAAAGAAAACCGACACTGTGTGACATCCAACAACCCACCACAGAACCAATAAAAAAAATACCAAGACTAAGAACAAAACCAAATGAAAAACCTAAAATAATGACTCAAAAAGGAAAAAAAGACCAATACGATAGAAAAATAATGAAACATTAGTCTAGCTTAAGAGCTAACTCCTCATGATTTTCCTTGAATTTTGTCATGGCCACTTTCACAACATCTTTGATCATGTCATCATTCTTAGAATTCAGCTTCCTAGTGGTAGATATGGTTCTTTTGTTACCCAAAGATTCTTCTGCACCCTTAGAATTATTTCGGTCTAGCACTATTATTTTATCGACATTCAAATAAGTATTACTTTTAATTTTATTCATACTCTCCATTGAAGCCTCATAAATTTTCTAGTAATTATTGACCATGGTGCTGGCAATTCTTTCCAAATTCTCAATTCTATTTAACAACCCATATAATGGTTTCTTCTTTTCCATGTCATTCCCAGTGGCACCAATGTTTTCATCTTATTCACAACTTCACCCATTTTTGCATTAATAGCTATACGATTAATATTGAGCTCTTTTTTTATAGACTTAAAAGTCCATTGCTGATAAAAGCACAGAGTTGAGTTGTGTCTCCTTATAGGTCCTTTGTACCTATTTTTGTCAAAATTCATTTATCTATCAAAACTCAATTTAAAAAAAAAACTATTAATATATTCCCTTTTGTAGATTTTAGAGTCAATATCATCATCAAATAAAGAGTCAATATCATCATCATATAAACTTTGTAGTGTTTTTATTAGTTATATTATGTTATAATTTGAAATAATATAAGTAATTATTTTAACACTTCAGAAAATGCTTTCTCATAAAAAGAAAAAAATAGTAATCATATAAAAAAACACTTAAAGGAGAGAGTCTATATGTAATTTATTAAAGTTTTGATGGGAGGAAAAAAATGTTAGTTTGTAATTAGGTTAACTCATGTACTTATAACAAAAAAATATATACAGAAAAGTATAAACATTTTTTTTTTCCCTAGTTGTATTGATATTGGAAATTTAATAAATAAACTAGAGAGATAAATAAAATATAAATATGAAATGAAGAAACGAATATTTGAACTTATTTTACCCAATCCTAACCTACATCCACCGAATAAAGAGTCCAACATTTGTTATCCAATAAACCAAATAAATTACAATCTAGAATCTCTTAACGCTAACCAATTTTTCATATGGAATGTTAAACCTAATCCATTTAAAAAAAATACATTTTAGGAACAAAAAGAGTTCGAATATGTTGGCTAATAGAAAAACATTAACTCTTTCCTTTGTGCAATAATAGAACTTTGATTTGTTTGGTGAGGAATTTCCTCTCACTATTCCTTGTATCATAATAAGGAGTCTATAAGGAGCATATAGTGCCTCTCCATGTGACACAAAAGAAAAATTTTCACTAGGTTTCCCAAACTCTTTTTTTAAAGATAACGATACAACAATAGTTTCAGAATAGTGGAAGCAATTAACATACACTCATATATCAACAACACATTAACATGTTACAACTCTTAAGGGTCCCATTATGTTGAATCACATTTTAAAGTTTTAATTAACATTAAATCCAATATATAATAAATCCACATCAATCAATAATATACAAGTATGAATCCAGTTAAAGAATATACACTCACTTTGGATGTCACTTGGCAATAATCATAATGCACAATCATATATTGTATAGGTCATAGGATATGAAAAGCTGAAATAATATACATCATGAAATAGATAACATCATCTTGTAAGATCTATGAAATCCAATACAATACACTAGGTATAACCATTTATCATAGAGATACAGGAATAGATAGAAAGAGCATTTGTACAAACACATCCATCAGCAACATCCGATAGTCAGATCTCATTGGCATAAGATAAAGCACTACCACCAGACCTTTTGGAACCCAAAAAGATCCACTCCCATTACACTGAGGAGATAATCCCAAGTCCCAAATAGGATAACAATCTCAAAACTCAAAACCAACATATAAGTTCAAGGAATCACCTAAAAACAAATAATGTCAAAGGATACCAAGACACAAGTATCAACTAAAACCAAAGACAATACAAGCATGTAAGAAATCTATTATGCATGTGGGCAAGTGTCATCACATGAGCCAACTCTAAGGTTACCTGGCTATTCTTTTAATTCTTCGCCCCCCCTAGTGACTATATGGGGCACTAGTCTCCTTTTGTACTGACAAGGCATACTAACGAGTCAGCTCTAAGGTTACCCAGCTAGTGTTTTAATCATCAAGCCCCCTAGTGACCTTTTGTAGTACCAATATCTTATTAATTCATTTTAAACCCTTTCAATGAAATGTTATTACTTATTAGATAACCTACAATGGGTTATCCATCAGCCTCTTTAAGGCCTAGGCCTCCATTGTAAGTCACTTCCCAACATGGCATATAGATAACCTAAGCTAAGCTTAGTAAAATCAAAATATCACAAAAGACCACATATCATACATCAGTTCTTAAATGAGGAACTGACAAGTACCAAAAATTAGAGATCATAATCATGGATTCCACCAAAATGATCATCGTAATAGGATGACTGATCCCAAAATCAAGTATACATAAACCAAACAATCTCATAACATGACATCACCAAGAACAAATCATACAAACACCTGAGTCCTATACAAGTGATAGGAAAGAAATTCAAATACAACTGATCAAAGACTCAAATGTTATATCAAATAGGTGACACCATTCACCTTAGTTTCACACAAGAACACTGGAACGTAGTAACAATCGATAGATCAAAACACCTCATAGAGCATGCAAGATATATTACCATGGTTGAGTATAAAATATAATAAACAACACATCATCATGACATCACAGACAAAACTCCCAAACCTCTGCTAAACATCTTGTCCGGTTGAAGCTAAGTCAACCTGACACCCAATAACAAAATCACATGTCATATAAAGAGTACCTACAAAAGTAATCCTCATAAATCATTCTATTTTGAAAACACATAAGTTTAATGTTCACCATAGGTGTTCAAGTTTTCACTTTCATTTTTAAATACAAAGATTCAATAACAACAAGGGTTTTAGTTTTCATTTTTATATTAAGGACACATGAATTTGAAACACAAGAACAATAAATTCACAACAACATTTTAGATTAAATCACAGACAATTTTATAATGGAAATCAATTTTCTCAAACAAGGGTTTCAACCTAGAGAAATTCTAAAATAGAAACACAACAAATACAGAGAAGATGAGAATTTGAAGAATGAGCAACTACTGCGAAAATCCCACAAGATCCTACCTAGATCTGATGCTAAAATAATGAACACACAAACATGTAAAGAATCTTCCTTTTCCTTCAAAAACCCTGTTTTCAAAAATTGGCTCCTTCAAACCTGTGTGTCTAGAAATGAGCTCTAATTTCCTTAAAAAAGTATTTGCTTTCCCCAAATTAGAGCTTTCATCATGCAATGATGCAAAGACTCTTTGTCTTTGCATGATTACCTAACCTAAACCCAAATGTCTTAATACATATCATTTTATATTATAACACTAACCTAAACCTATAGGTTATAATTTAGGGAAACCATAACTTTATCTTTTAATTTTCATTCTTTTATTTAAATAAATTCATGAGACTTTTTTACTAATATATTTATTAACATAATTAAGATTATTTATATTTTATTATTAAAATAAAACTCTTAAATAGTATTTATTATTTTAAATTTAAAACCAAAACATTGTCTTTGAGTTGAACTCTTTTATTTAATTAATTCACGAGATATTTTTTAATTAATTCAAAAGTATTATCATCAACTTATCTACTTTAAGGTTAAAAAATTTGGCTTTCCAAAATCTTCTCACTTGGACAACTTTTTAGTTGTCATTATAGTGATCTATCTTGATCATGCCAAATATCAAGATTTTAAGAACCAAAACAAAAAATTTAACTAACTATCAAACCAAAATGTTAATCTTGAAAAACCTTAATCATAATCCTAAATGTAATGATTAGGATCTACGAATAGGGTTAAAGTTTATCAATTAGCGTTAGGATTATCATTTAGAATTAAGTTTTATAGTTCAAAATATAGGATTTATGATTATGATTAAGAATATGATTATGGTATGGGTTCATATAATAATTATTACTAGGTTAAGGTTAATATTACGCGTTTTCATTGAGGATTAGGAATTAACATTTAGAGTGTAAAGCATAGGATTAGGGTTTAACATTCAGTGGTAGGATTTATCATTCAAGATTAAGCTTAATCTTAGGATTCAAGTTTTAGGTTTTATAGGATTATAGTTTAGCAATTAAGGTTGGGATGAGAGTTTAAAATTTATAATTTAGGGTTATAGAATTATAGTTAGGGTTAGATTTTCTTTATGGTTAGAATTAATGTTAGCATTTAGGGTTAAGCGATAAAGATTAGGGTTTATTATTTATGATTAGGATTAAATGATAAGGATTAGGGTTTATTATTTATGATTAGGGTAAGGATTAGGGTTTAGCATCTATGATTAGGATTTACAAGTTTGGATTTAGGATCAAAGTTATGATAGTGATTTAGGATTTACTATCATTTAGCATATAGGATTAGCATTTCTATAAATAATAAATTATGGTTTGGTTTAATTAGTAATCCAAAATCTAACCCTAATCTTAACTGTAACCTTATTCCTAAGCATAATTTATACCATAACCTTAACCCTAACCACATCTAAAACCTAATCCTAATCCTTAGCCTCCTCATAAACCTAACTCTAAGCCTAATTCTACTTCTAACCTAAATCCTAACTATAATAATAACTCTAATTCTTTCCCTAGTCATAACCTTAACCATGATGTATACCCTATAATCCTAATCATATTTCTACACTACTACATTTAACATCATTTTTCGACCAAAAATTTTGACCATCAACTAAATAAATTTAGGGTGGTCGAAATGTAAAGGCAAAAATTTCTTTTTTTTACATATAAGACCCATGTTGGTCAAAATTTTGACCAACACAGGGCTTATACATCCGCAAAGTTCAAAAAAATTTACCCAATTATGTTTTTCGTGCCCGATTTCATTTGACATTTTTGGAGCATTTTTGCATGGTTTTCTCTGAGCCCAATTTCGTTTCAGGTTTTCTCGACCCACTTGATTAATGATGCCTGCTAGCCTTGGGAATAATATGAAAGGGGGCCCTGCATTTGCATCAATATAGGGGGGGCAGAATAGTAGTTCGAAACTCTCGATTGTCTTTCTTTCATTCTTCCTAATGTGCTCAACTTCAAAAGCTATTCCATTCACGACCTCCAATCACACCTACATCTCCAGTGGTTGAGGAGAGGGATTTCTCTTTGAGCATATTTCCATAGGTACATGTGTATTTTTTTTGTAGGGTTTTATGATAATATTGAAGATGGAAGTGAATACTATTACTATCATTATTATTCTTTATGCCAAAGTTCAGCCATTGTTGTGTAATATAAATGGGAGAGTCTCCGCTCAAGTATTTTTTCTCAGTGATGTTTTGATGATAAGTGTTAAAAAGAGTCTAGTTGCAAAAATACTGTAATGTACTTGTTGTTTCATTTTATTGAAAGTGTGTAGATGCAGATTTATCATTTGGAATATTGGTCTATTGTAACAACTATTATACTTTTTGTTATAGTAATGAAAGAAAAGAAAGGAAATGTATATGCAGAAGCTGTAGTTGTAAAAGCTTAGAAGAAATAATAATGACAAATTTTTTGTTTTATAAATATAGTTGTGTTGGTATCATATTTTTCTTGTATTTTTGTTTTAATAATACATAATTATATTGTATCATTTAGACAACAGTTTCATATTCAAAAAAAGAACAAAAAGAAAAAAAAATTGAGTGTGTTTCTCTCTTCAACTCTAGAACATTCAACTTAAACATCAACACATAAAGATAATAATTTGAAATCTGGTGTTTTTAGTGCTTGGAGTTGTACCCTCAATACCTAGGCCATGTGGGCTATAAAACATGATATGATTCATGTGATTCTATGTTAGATGATGATGATGATAATGAATAATCACCATCTACTACTAGCTCATGTAGTGATAAAAGGTCTTCAATGCACCTCTAACTACAAGTATGCCATGGAAAACTTGTGATGGAGATGACTCCTCAAACTAATAGACTATCATGGAAATTTTTTGATGAAGATGAAACCTACAAATACTGGACTATCTTCAAAAACTTATGATGAAGATGGCACCTAAATTTACTAGACTATAATTGAATTGATGTACTTTGGATCCTTCACCAAAAGTCTCTGTCATTTTGTTAGAAGATGATTTATCTTCTAGTTCGACCAAAAGAATCTCTCTCCTATATTTCAACATTACATTTAATTGTTGCATTGCAATTAGGTCTTCCTACAAGGGTTTCCATTTGGATGAATAAAAAACTTGTTGGTGTTAAATTAAAACTACTAAGCAACAAAATGCTTAATACCAAGATGACAATACTCACACAATCTAAAGACTAGCCAATTCTTATTATCAATTATATGTGCACACCATTTGGGCCAAACTTCTACAAAACCAAGGTTGGTTTTATACTCTTTTGGCTCTGCAAAACCAGGGTGGGTATACCCAGGGATGATACAAGACTGGGAAAACTGTATGAGAATTATCTTAGTTTCATTCTGATTCTCATCTCAAATTCTCCAATACTTGTATAATTCTTGATACTTTAATAAACACATCCCATATAACAGATATGGCCAAAAATCTTCTATAGGTCTACAGATGTTCTCAGCAATAATGGCTAACTAAAGCTAAAACATTCCATGCAAACAAGTAGAGGCCAACTTTGAAGATCTATAGGAAATAAAAGTAATGTTGATTATAATTCTGCATTTTGACAATCATGTGTGACACATTTCTCTTTTAGCTGGATTAAATTTGATCAGTGCTTAATCCATTGGGGTTTAGAGTCTACTACAAATCTCTAGATCTAATTTGTTGCCTTACAACAAATTTTATCAGCAATTCTTATCAGAAATTGTCATTCAAAATCCTTTCCACTACTGCAGCAACCTTATCAAATTCATCAAAGCTTTTACTTAATCCATTGAATTAACAACCATGATAAACAAATATACAACCTAATTGAATTGCATTCAATTGCACAAGCCTTTACTTATACAACATCAAGATAACCAAGTAATCAAAAGGAGACAAAGTTCAGAAAGAACTGATATGGGGACAGTTCATAATTTGTATTCATTTTCCTTGAAAATTGTATACAATTTACAATAGACTCATAATGACCTTCAAAAAGAAACACAGATCATTCTATATTCATGTATTCTCAAGATCTGACAGAGAAAATACATCATGAATTTTCGCTCAAAAATGGTGGACCAAAAATAGACTAAGTGTATCACTTAGCAAATAGAATTCAGACCTTTTCTCTTGCCCTGGAATTTCACTTATATAGTGTGAAATGCAACAAGCTTCAGGCTAAGAGAAACTAAAAGGTGTCTTTTACAAGGAATATCTACATACACCTATCACAAAATGACAAAACTATGGGTAACAAAAGATATCGAAATCAAATCATTCCTTTCGGTGGGTGAGCTTCTCTTACATGTTCTGATGTTGCTGAGTTAGCTATTGATCTGATTCATCTTCATATGTAACTGCTAAATTAGCCAACGATGAAGCTTGTTCTGATGAGGGCACATTTACCTCCACCTATAGGCTTCCACCACCTTCATTGTGCATGGTAAGGACAACTTCTACCTTTTCCTTTTCTTTAATTGTATTGGCATCTTGTGGTCCCAGTTCTGCAACTAAAAGTGACAGGTTTTTCTTGTCTTCTTCTTTTGATTGGGTTTGAGTAGTCATGGTATCAATGATTTGAACTTCCTCACCCTGCACCTCATCACTGTCAGTTTCATCTACATCAAACTGTTCACTAGAAGGCATTTCTGCCATCCACCTATCAAATAATGTGTCATCTAGCCAATTGAATTGTAAAATATCCTTCTGTTTCTTTATTATATAATCAGCCTCATTATCAATATCAACAAATTCCTGTTTTAAAGAATCAAAGAATATTTTGGCTTTCACCATTTCTTCTGTTGTGGTGGCCCACCATGCATGCCCTATTTCATTTATGACTTGATTCATTCTTAAATAGAATAAATCATCAAGTTCCTTTGCCCATTCCTCTTTTCTTTTCAAACTATTTTTCTTATCTAGGGCATGAGGAAATAAATTAAATTTTTGGCTCTTATATTTGTCTAAGTAGCCTATTATTATCTTTTGTAAATGTATCCTTTTACTATCAAAATCAGCAAGATTAGAAACAATGTCAAAGGTTTTATCAATCTGATCATGAGAATTATTTATAACAGATAGACACAATAAGGTTATTGCTTTCTCCCTTCTCACCCATTTGTTCACAATAGGCTTTAGAGCCTCATCATCTGATTTTAACTCCCAGATGTTAATCACTTTGGCCAATTGATCATGGATTAGTGGCCATTCAACCTTGTCTCCTAGATATGTAAGAGCTGTTCTTAGTTTATCTTCATATTTAGATTCCAGCTCTACATGTAAGGCCCACAGTTTACTCTTTTCTTCTTCAAAATCCTCTGCAGTGTAATACTGTGGCCCTTGGGGTGTGTCTAGTATTCCAATGAGGGGGGTAGATTTGAAAGGTTCAACAGGGGGGCGAGCGTATGTTATTTTAGGCTTGGTGGATTTTCCCAGTAGCTTGTTCTCAAGCTCAACTCTCCTTTTTACCTCTTTATTGTAGGCATCCACAACTGCCTCATATTTATTTTGTAATTCAAACATTTCCTTTTCCTCCCTTTTAGTAGTAGCCAAGGCAAACTAAAAATAATCCACATTCATGTGGGCTGCCTGTATGTGTGAGGTATCAGCAACTCTCCTCACAATAATATTCCCTATCAGTCCTGAACCATCAAGCTGTGCTGATATAATCCTGGATCCTCTTCTTAATGACCACATAACAAGAGCAGCTTGATCATCACTAAAAGTAGTCCTTGCAAATTCCTTTTTATTTGGGTCTTGTAACTCAAGTCTATTAGAAACAGAGTTGAAAATTAATGCATCTGGAATATCCCAACTAGGCAACAATAGTATGTTAGAAGTTTTTACCATTTTCCTTCCCTCCTCAGGGGTAATGTTCTGGAATTCTTGCATCATTTTCTCCTTTATTTGGTTTTGGATGGAGGCTTCATCCATTTCTGGATGCTTTATTTTCAGGTGAAAGCACAAACATGTGTCACCATTTGTGATATTTGGAGGGGTTACGGCCGAAATAGTTTCGGCCATAACGGTTATGGCCGAACAAGTTTTGACCGTACATACAGGGCAAGTTTCCTCATCGACATGGCAAGCATAGTTATAGCCGAAATACATTCGGCCGAAATAGTTTCGGCCGTAACCCCCATGTTTCAAATGACTCAAAATATCATAAAAATAGCCAAAAAGTGATTGATGATAATTTTATACACTGGGGGGTTTCGGCCGAAACCCTTTCAGCCGAAATAGTTACGACCGAAACCCTTTCGGCCGGAACTACTTATGTGGCATCCTAGGTGGTAGCCACACAAGCAAAAATAAGAACTTCTGCAAACTTCTCACTTTGAAGGCCAAATTGACTTACTAAATTAAAGTTTTTTTTAAAACTAAAAATATAGTTTTGTAGGTCTCGGAGTCAAGATTATGATTATGTAATTTTAAAAAAATTTTGATTATGGATAATATGTTATAATTTGAAAATAGTACAAGTAGGTATTTTAAGATTCAAGAAGATGTCTATTCAAAAATAAGAAAAAAATAGTAAATCATGTTCAAAAATTATTATTTTTTAATGTTGCACTAGAGGAGAGAGTCTTCTTCAAGAATATGTAATTTAAAAAATAAAAATATGTAGGTTTGATGGAAAAAGTTTGACGGGAGAAAAAAACTGTCAATTTCTTATAACTTTGACTTTGACTAGCTATAACTTATAAAATATTAGCCAAATTTCAATTTTTCTTTTTTGGTGCACTAGGTATACATGTTGACTCTAACATATTCCAAAATCAGACCAAAATATGAATATTTTCATATATTTGTTTGACGGGAAAAAAACTCTATATTTTTAGCATTTTAAAAAAATTAAAAAATAGACTTTAAAATTTGAAAAATAGATAAAATTTTCACTCAATTTTTTTCAAAAAAATTACAGACATAAAACTCATCCAATTTCACACATTTCATTAGTTTACATCATCTTCAAATTCTAAGCACAAATGCCACTTTTATGCCATTAAATTTGAAGACTTTAAATTCTGATATCACTTCTCCTTTATAAAAGGTGACACAGGTTTGTGCTTTTACCTTGTTCTTATATCTTTTCTCAAAATTGTGGATGTTTTCCCTCCAAGCAAATTGATGGAAAGCCCTAGACCTTACAAAACTATCATCTGACAAAAATTGCTAGCTTTTTTGTTCCAAAATGGGGTCCAATTCCGTTCCCTTAAAATCAGTTACAGTTAGCTCAAGGCTTGGCACAGGAGGTTCCTGGGGGTTCCCTTCATCGATCTCTACTTGAGTGACAAAAACTCTCCCTTGTGATCCAATTTGTTCAATTTTCTCAATAGTGAGTTGCTCCTCCCCATTTCTCAAAGGGGTCTGTGAAGGTGAATACTCCTCAACATGAGAATCCTCCTCTCTTATTATTTTCCTCATCTTAGGGGAGGGCTCAGGAGGCCTCTCTTCCAAAACCCTACTAGTGGACTCAATTATTTGTTTTCCTTTGTCCACTGTATTCTTTTTATTTTGAACAATAGTATATCCCAACCTTTTTTGGATAGTTAATTGACCTGCCCTTATATTGGGAGTAAAACCCAATCTTTCCATTACTTCCCTAGCCTTATTCAGGTAGAACCTAATAAAGAATTTCTTCTTTTCATTCATTGCCTCTATTATTTCAGGAAAATTATTCATAAGTTTTCTCATCTTATCTACATTTGTAACTGCATTGTCCAAAGGACTATAATCTGGATCAAAATAATGAATGAAATCCAAAATTTTAGAAAAGACTTTCCACTTTTCTTTCCTAGTCTCTTGCTCCTACAAGGAGTACTCATTCCTTATTAAGTCTTTAGGAAAATAAAATTCATGCTCAATTTTACCAAGCTTAATTCTCTGCCTCAGAGCCAAATGATAAAATCTATCAGAATCACAAAAATGAGGATGGGAAGTAGCCATTTTATAAGGATTCAAAATCTTGTGCAGAGAAAGCCAACCTCCTTCTGTGATTACAAAATGATGAGCCACTGTGCAAGTAGGAAAAATTGACCCCTTTTATCTTTTCAATAGGAGGGCTTCCTCCACTCCTCCTAGCTGCCACAATATCTTAGCAACTCCTACCTTCAAAGGCACTTGGTAGGGTAGTAAGTGAGGGCTTCCTTTAAAACCATGTATTCTAAATATAGTAGAAACAGAATATGGAATGACATCTCCCCAATTATGTAAAACTTTCAAACCACTTGGGTTGTCCATAGGCCTAATGAGATTCATTAATGCTTTGGGGATTCTGGGATTGTCCCTTAATAGGAGGCATCTCAGCTTTGAAGCGAAATACCTATCAAACCTGACAAAACTGGCATTCTCTGCATCCCAAGTCATATCTGCACTCCTTAATTGAATTGCTAATGCTTCCCCACTCTCTTCTCTGTCTAATTCCATTTCTTTACTAAAATATGTTACTCCCTTGAATAAGAACATGTGCATTAACAAAGAATAATGGCCAAAAGTTTTTTCCACCTTACCCTTAGAAATTCCAATCAGTCCAATGTGAATCTCCTCAGCTAAGTAAGAAGCAAAATCAACAATTATATCCACACCAAAAGAGGAAATTTGAGTAATCATATACATAAAATCCACAGGCATGAACTCCTCTTCATCTCTCCCAAAAACTTTACACAAGGACCTATATATTTCTATAGCCCTAGAATTGAAGTATGCCCTTTTGAAAGGCTCCCTAGAGGATGCTGTTATTGATGGCAGCGTTCCAATTCTACCTATGTGTGCACTCAGCACTCCTTGCCTAACTGCATCTCTCTTAGACATATACTCATTTTCTAACCCTTTCAAATCAATGGGCACATGATAATAAGTGACAGGCCCTAAACTAAAAACCTCCCTAATCTCCTCTGTGCTAATTGTAATCAAGATTTCACCATCAGTTCTCCTCACTACCCTAAGGGCTTGGTCGTAATTCTTAGCTATAGCTTCCAAAAGATCATAATCCATGAAAACATTGGGAACCACCATTTTCCATAGACCAAAATTCCAGATGTTGGCATGTGGGGCAAAAAGGTTCCTCTCTGAAAATTATTTTTTGAATAAAAAAAGACCAGTCTGTGAAGTTGTTGCATCCCTAACCCAGTTTCCTTTGTCATACAGCCCATCTGCTATTTTCAGCCTAGGGTTTAATGAAGTTAGCCTCTTAACTTCTATAGTTTCAACAGTGGAAGAAGGGAGCAGTTCAAGCAAACCATCGTGGACATTCCTATCCAAATAATTCTCTTGACCAGAAAATGCTTTCTATTTTGGAGCCATTTTAATTAACTCTTGAAGGAATTGAAACAACAGGAGGATTATAATGCAAGTACTTACTTTGAATTTTTCTCTAGTTCTTCTCAGTGTTACTGCAATCTTTCTGTGAACAAACTGCTTCACAATCTTACCGAATCTAGCACGGTCTTCTCAACAACTGTTTCTGCTTAGAAATGCTCTAAATCTTTGTTCGAGTATGGTGGAATTAAGAAAATCTTTTGTGTTATACTCTATTTTTCTTCACACGCGAAGCTTTCCTCTTTCATAAATGCATAGGGTGGCATCACCTTCTATATTCAAATTTACACCATGGATTTACGAGAAATCCTATGATCTAGGGATGCAAGCAAAGACGACTCATGTTCCTCTTGACAAGCTGGCAGTCAAACCAATGAAAATTTTCCATGTGTACCTTTCCTTCATTGTTGGTGCCTCTGAATTGGACCCATAGAACTCTGAGGACACGTGTCACTTAGGCGCTATCTCGCTATACATAAAGAGTGAGCACCTTGCCATAACGAGATAGCGCCCGTCATTGATCCTGATTTGATCATGTGGATGACATTTTATGCATTGCTCAAAAGAAATATGGTGGGCCCCTTGTCACCATGTCGCTATTCGTAACTTTCGTGCAACTCGCCATAGTGAGATAGCGACGATCATGGATCTAAGATAGATCTAACGATCATTCTTTCATATATTTTGTGAACAGGGTGTGGGTCCAATCATTGATGATGTGATGAAATCCTAGCTATATTACTTACTGCTTGGGGCCCATATTTGTTTATTTCTCAGCCAGGCTCTATGTCACTAACGGCGAGAAGAACAAGTTCCTGATAGTGACATAGCGAATCTCGGTGTCTTTGTTTTTCCCAGTGTATACGTGTAGCCCATTAGATGCCAACGTGTTCCAAATATTTATAATTCATATCTGATGGAGTACTTTCTAGGACCCACTTACTCTGAAAAGTTTCCGCAGTACTACTTTCCGTCTGGGCACTATGTTGCTAACGACGAGAGACACCAAGTCTCCAATAGCGACATAGCGATTTTTGGTGACTCATCAAAATTTAGGGTCAAAAAGATAAAGGCGAGTGAAGTCATAACTACCCTCGTTAATGCATCTGACACATAATAAAACAACACATGCACTACGCAACCTGGAAAAACTTATGATCATCAAAAAATTTAAAAGTGACTGCCGGCCATTATTTTTGGTGAAGGCATCATGTCGCTAATGGTGAAGTGCCCAATTTCTCCGATAGCGACAAAGTGACTAATTGGAAAAGCTAAGATTTCTGTTGACACCTTTTGTACCTCAATGTTGTAATTCCTTTTTAGGTTCTGACATGTCTATTGTAAATGTGATGAAATATCTCTGAAACAATACAATCTTCGGTCACCGTATTTCCACTTGACAGTACCGCTTTTCAACTTAGTGGTGGTCGCTATGTCACTAAGGGTAAAATACGTGTATCTTTTCATAGCGAGATAGCGATTGCAGTAGATCTTTTAGTGATCGGGTGGTCAAAAACACAAAAGAAAAGATGTGACTCAGGGCATGAAAAGTTTGAAAAGGATGGGAATCTTCGCATATTTTTAGGTTCACGCCCGAAAAATTTAAAAGAAAAAAAGACCTAGGGTTTTGAAAAAAATTTGCTTCAAAGACCTACAAAATATGACTTGGCTAGAAATCCTATTCACCATAGGTGGATCCCAATCTGAATTCTTCTATACCTTCAATAAAGGAATTCAATTATGCAAAAATTAAGACCAACAAAACTATCATGGAAAAATTGTGACGAAGATGCCACCTGCAACTATTAGACTATCATAGAAAAATTGTGATGAAGATGACATTAAAAACTATTGGACTATCATGTGTACAAGTCACAAAATGATTCCAACATATGAAATTAAGTGTACTACATAGGATAGTGATGACTAAATTTCCATGCCCTCCAAATTTTGTGGTTTTTACATTTATACCAATTTCATTTGTGGGATACAAACTCTTTAAATACTCCAAGCAATTCCTGAGTGCGGATGTTTCAATTCTTTAGTGTCAAAACTTGAATATATTTCATGCTTATCATTTTCTCTAGCAATTCTTACATAAAACATCATTAAAATAATTGTTCCCTTTGACAGCATCAAAGAGTGTATATATACAATATTTTTGAAGTTGTTTTGTGCTAAATGAACCTTTTGTGATCAAGTCTTGTAAATATCTTGGTTGGTACAATTGCAGATTTCTTACTGGCTTTGTACTAGTACCCAAGATTAACATTGATGACATTAGTAGAATTCCAAGTTTTTCTCTTGTATTCCTATTAATTGTACTTGATTGTCAAATATGTTAAATAAGAAACAAATTCCAGTTAATTTACAGACTGTAACTGACCTAAATTGCTTGATGTATTTTTTAAATGTTGAGATGCATATACTAAGAATTTTTTGTTGCTGCAGGCCAAGCCATAGCTGACAGACAGGTCAAAGCTTCCAACTATTGTGGATCTTGTGATTAAAGAGTTGCTGAACTTGAAATATCTTCAGCAAGCAAGTTGCATGCAAAATATTTCTTTTGAAGGGAATTGACATTATTTTAAAAAATACATTCAATTTATACAATTTTAGTCATGTTTTGGTGGATAAAAACTTAACGTTCTTCCACATTTCTTGCCCATTTTATTGCATATCTAAAATAAGACATAATCTTGCCATTTTCCAATAGCTAAATGTCTTTAATTGTGATTGGAATTTGGCATAAAATGTATTTTTTAGGTTAGATTGTCAGTTAGTTCTGGTTGATCGCCATTTGAAAATTAGAGGTGCTAATCCTTTCATTGAAGATAAAATTTATAGTGCACTACATATCATCACACTTACCCAAAAAAGTTGAGCCAAACATTTGATTATCTAGATTGAAAGTCATTGTCCACTTCATAATCTTAGCAAGAAGAACACCATAAGTGCTTGTGAACCAAGTATTTATGATGAAGCAAGAAGGAAAGAAAAATGAAAAAATGTGTTGAGTCGAGAGATAGACATTGGAAAGAAAGCCATTGATTATAAAAAGTATTAAGATATAGTTTAAAAATAATGTTTTAATTGACAAGCACAAAGCAAGATTAGTAGCTAAAGAGCAACAAATTTTCCTTGTATATCCATGCACTATCTCCATGATTCCATGTTTGGTCCTTAACCTCTTTGCAATAACCACATGATCAATGATTGCCAAATAGTGCCAACATACTATGTGGAAAGGCCCTTTCTAGATCATATTTCAATGCAACAATTTATCAAACGATCGCGCTTTGAGGGGACAATGATCATCTTCAACCGTGTGACTTTGGCTCATTGCTTCAAATTTGTTAGAGGATATAGAAACTTACTGACTGTAAACAACAGGTATGTTAGAAAAAAAAACCCATACTCATTGTAAAGACTTAATGTATATTTCATGAGTTGTGGTTCATAAAAACCCATACTCATCAGCTTGAATTGTTTGTTTAATACCCAATGCATTGAGGTGATGCTTACAATTTGAATTCATAACAACCATTTCTCATCAACTTAAATTGTTTGTTTAGTACCCATTACATTGACGTGACACTTACAAGGTTGAAGTATTGCAACTTCCTAGAAGGTCTGCTTACTCAATTCCATGATGATTCAACTTTCCTTGATCCTTGGGAGAATGATGCAGGAGCATCAAGGTCAAGGTTGAAGGCATGAGAAGACATTAAGGTCTCAAGATAACCAACATGACCATGTTAGAACAGTTGATGTAATAAGACCCTGTGAAGGTCCTTTTTGATATGTTTGTAATCATTTTAGTTACATTTGAAAATATTAATTAACAAAAACCATATGTGCAGATATAAACATTAATCACAACATGTCCAATTTATTTGTAGGTATATTTTTCTATGAAGAAAGACCACGCTTGACAATATGAATCTAGAAGAAAATAATGAGATAATGGCTGCATTGTGGGCTCAATTCCGAAGAAAACCTGATAAATGTTATTGTCCTTGCAAAAAGTGTAAGGGTTTATAGAATTGAAAAATTTTAATCACAACAGCCCAGAGTCATTGTAGGAAATATGGTCATGTTGAAGGGGGCCACGATTTTTGTCCATTGCTGAATGCAGATTTCCTACTGGAGGAACATGGAGGTGTGAATATCCAAGTTGAGGATAACGCTCCCATGGAAGAAGATGATAATGTGCTAGAGGACATGATTGAAGAAGATGGTATTGGGGCAAGTGATGAAGAGGCTCACAATTATGGTACTAGCGAATCTGATAATAATGATGAAGATGGTCTTGATATACCTTTACTTGAGAAGGAACATGAGCCCTTATACCCAAGCTCCCAAACAAATCTACTGTCGGCTATAATGTTGTTGGTTAACTTAAAGGTTATGAATAGCATATCCAATGTAGCAATGTTACGTATGCTAAGGTATCTCATTTTTGTCATCTTCAAGGTTAGCATACAATTACTATTCATTATATTAGCAATGCATATTTTTTGTTGTAGGTTGATTAGTGAGTTTTTTTTACCACCATCAAACATTTTGCGTCGTTCGTACCGAGAATTATCTAACATTATGGATCAGATTGGAATGAAGTATCATAAAATACATGCATGTCCCAATGATCACATTCTATATCATAAACAACATGAATTTGCAACAAAATGTCCTGATTGTCATGTTGGTAGATATCAGTCAGATCAAATAACAAAAAAAGTGCCTCACAAGGTTCTTCGGTACATTCCCATTATTCCACGTCTGGAAAGGTTATTCAGGTGTGCTAGCTTGGCACAATTTATGGATTACCATGCATGCAATAGAAGCCAGGATGACATTATGTGAATGCCTGCCGATGGTTCTGCATTTAAAGAGATAGAAGAAACATGGTCACACTTTAAAGAAGAACCTCGTAATCTGAAACTTTCATTGGCGGCGGATGGTGTTAATCCATATGGAGATATGAGATCTATTTACTCAGTATGGCCTATTTTTGTTATTAACAATAACATTCCTCCTTGGATGTCCATAAAGAGAGAGCACATAATGTTGTCAATGATTGTGCCAAGTATTTTTTTTTTTTTAATAGTTATCTAAATTAATTTATAAATAGTGCATGAAAATGGTTATAATAATTATGTAATGTTTATGTTCATTCAATTGCTAGGTAAATACCAAGTTAAAGATATGAACATGTATATTGAGCCCCTAATTGATGAGTTTTTGAAGTTATGGAATGACATCACTATGTATGACATCTCTAGACCAATAAGACATCGACAATTTCAATTCCATGCAATGCTTGTATGGACAATACATGATGCCCCTGGGTTAACTCATTTTTGCGATATGTTATATTGTTAAGATCACATATTTTTGGTCTATTATAGTGCTTAAACATTACTATCAAATGCTTAAGTTACGCATGATAATTGTACATGATCCAATTATACATGATCTTTTAGGTCTTCAGACAAAGGGAAAATTTGCATGTCCAGTTTGTGGTCCGAAGATTAAATGTCATCATTCGAGAAGTTTAGGAAAGCAGGTGTTTGATGAGTTTAGACACTTTCTCCACAATAATCATAGGTGTCGAATTGCCCAAAAACATCTTTTCAATGGGAAAGAAGAGACATCATCAAGGCCATGAAGAATGAAACCTCATTTATGGAAGTTGGAATACGATCGACTAAATCATCGAGGTAATGTCCACTTTGTTGTCCAAAGTTTACAATTTCTATTTTGATATTGTCTTATATCTACTAATGCTGTAACTGATGCTTGTGAAGGTCGTCAAGGCATCAATGACCAACTTCTTAGAGGAATAAAAAGTTATCCTACTTAATTTAGTAGGTTCCCATACTACAAGGATCTCCCAATCACACATTTGTTTGATGCTATGCATATTGGAAAGAATGTAACAGAGACACTATGGAAAATGTTGGATGGAAGGCATGATAGAGAACAAATTGCTAAAATTTGTACTGACATTCATGAATCTAATCATGCACTAAAATTTTTTATTGAATCAAATAGGAATGGAGATCGCATAAATACAAGTGCCCTTCCTTGGTTATTAACGGAGCAACAAAGTGATACATTAAAAGAAGTCATAAAAAAACAAAATTTCCAACAGGATTTGCTACAAATATAAGCACTCTTCTATCAAAGAAAGGTGATTTTGGGCCAGGGTTGAAGACACATGATTGGCATACCTTCCTGAAGGTAAGTCATGTTTTCTATTTACATTATATTTGTAAGATTGAATGTAGTACCAGTTGCATTATTTAATAATATATTGAAATGATCATTTTTTAATGATTGCAGTTCGTTCTACCTCTATCCCTTCTACAACAGTTTGACAATAGTATTAAACAAGTTATATATGATCTTGGAAAATACATGAGGTTAGAAGAGTGTTTTTTCTTAGATTTGTAGCTTTTTATCTGAAATATATTGTATAATTTTATTTAAAATCTTCTCTATGTGTTTTTGTGTGTTGAATCTCATTTAGGTGGTTATCATCTAAAGAAATTGATAAAAAAAATATATATATATTGGAAGAGAAAAATTTCACAGCTTATATGTGAAATGTAAAAGTGTTTACCTCCAACGTTTTTCAATGCTCAAGAACACTACCTCATAAATCAAGTTGAGGAGATTGAATTCTGTCAACCTGTACAAGCTAGATCAATGTGGATGGTTGAGAGGCATTTGAAATTTATGAAGGGCTTGGTTCGACAAAGAGCACGTCTTGAGGGTTCTATGATAGAGGGATATATGATATACCAGACCATAGTGTATATCAGTGAATATCTTCTAAAGTTTGCAGCAGGTATCCATCTAGATCTCATTTGGGATCCCAACTGTAATGACAAATTCAAAGGGGAGTACCTGATGGGGAAAGGTAGATTGAGGAGGGTGAGAGGTAATTATAAGTTTTTTTTTGTAATTTAACAATTCTTATCCATCATCAATATATATAAGTTGTTTCTAACTAGTGTAATTGTCTTCTTTATAGTTGGTCATGAGTGGGATGCACTACACTTGTATATTGCAAATAATATTGATTGGATGATAGTGTGGATTGAACAGTCTCAAGAAAATGGTCACTCATTAATATGTGATGGTATTGCATCATTGGTTAAAGAAGCTCATCGTAATGGAGATCCCAATGTTACGCCAATGGTACTTGATCTAATATATGGCTTAAGAGATGATCATGATGATCAATGAAATCTTCAGGTATGATCAATGTCAACTATGATGGGGTCTTGTATGACCAAATATTTCTTTCCAAACCATATGTGCACATATAAACATTAAGTAGAACATGCCAAATATTGTTTTAGATATAAACATTAGTTACGCTAATTTTTAACTTAAGACAAATGATTTACATATACAATCTACTTTATTATTAATATTTTTTTTGGTAAGTCTATTACTTTAATTTCGCTGCTGATTTCTAAAACTTACTAATTTTTTTCACAGGGCGATATGGATGCACCATGTCAGACACCTTCAATAGAGGTAAACATTAATTATTGTAAATTTTAATGTTAATATAGAAACAAATGTCCTATTATTATGTTCTTTTCTTTATGGATTTGGAGTTATTTTGATGAAAGTATATGAATATTTGATTTCACAACTGATAGAAAAAAGCTACAATGATTGCTGATCAAATGCAATCTGAAATACATGTGTCATATCTACATGACATTGGCCTTAGCACTGACCCTGATTCATCACCCAACAAATTACACAAAGATACACTGATGAGCTTGTTCAAATTATCATCAAGGGTGACAAAATTGAGGAGAAAGAGGCACTGAGAATAGAATTGGACCGTAGAATCAATCTTTGAAAGTAAGCAGTAATTCGACTAAAGCAGTAATAGAAGTTCAATAGATATTAATATTTTATAGTATGTTATGGATCACGATCTCTGATTTTATGTGTTCTTGTATAGACATATGTGCCAGTTGTCATATCACATGCTAAACATGGTTAGGGTTGTTTCACAGTACCTTCGTGTAAGTAACACTTTGTTTGTTTTGATCAACATTATAACACTTAACTTTTTCTTTGTCGACGTTTCTTGCTAGTATCCCATTTGATCTTTATTCATTGAAAATTTCTTTGCTAACAATATTCTATTCTTCAACTCATGATGAAGTGGGGACTCCTCCTTTGGTTGGTGGTCCACTATTGTCTGCTGCATTGTCGGCAACAAGGACCATGTAAACATTATTGTCTATGCCCAGTAGAATTGGTAAAACCTTGTTTTGCTATATTTTGTAATGTGCTATATTTTGTAATGTCTTTCTACAAGTTGATGAACAATGAAGTAGCACATTAGTGCTTAAATGATGTCTATAGAAGCTTGCATACACACAAACACATGCATACACACACCACGAATACATACATACATACATATATATATAGCCACACATAGAGAGACATGGACATGGGCAGGGAGGTAGACCAATAGAGAGCAGCACTAAAATTGTCATTTAATTGTTATGATGTTTCAGTTGATAGAGCAACAGAGAGCAGTACTACTGAAGCTAATCCATTTCCTGGAGCAGTTTGTGTGATTAGTACTGGTTTGTATGAAGGGACATTGTTACTGAATAAGAAAACTATGTTTCCATTAAGAGAACGAAAGCTTCCAGGTGCTTTAAAATTGATATTTTTTTAAAGTGTAAATTTAGTTTACTTTTACATTACTCATTTTGGACTGATAAATCCTTTATGTTTTTGTAGGTAATAATGCTTTCTTTGAACATCTTTTTCATATGACATTGAGACTGTTTGGACCCACCATATGTAAAAGGTACATAGTTTCATATCATTACTACATAATTTTTATTTTTTTCTATTTTTGTAATATATTAAAGTTATTGATCTAGCAATCTATTTGTTTTTAAAAAGGTGGAATTTACAAGCTGGGGAATTAAAAAATTAGTTGATTGCATCCATTGATCAGAAATTTGGGAAAAACATTTTTGACACTGGCCTACTTCTGAAAAGAGCAGCAAAGCATATAAAGACTGTGAGGGATCGATATAGAAGGGGTCTTAAGGATAACCCAAAGTATGACCATCTGCCTATGATTCCACCAATGGAGTGGAATGAAATAATAGAAGATGCAAAGGAGAGAAGGCGATGTGAAGATAGAGATAATGAAGCAACACAGGGCAAAAACAGGTATGTCATTATAGTATTAAGTACATTGTAATCATGCACTAATTATTGATATTTGTAAATATATAATCTAAGATGTTTGAAATTGTTCATAGATTGAAGGATACATCCGTGGCTACAAAAGCGAGAATAGAAAAGGTTGGCCAACACAAACTTGGCTCTGGTGGCTATATGAATTTGCAGTCTCGACTTGTAAGTAGAGCAATGAAATTTTATTTATTTTTAAATATAATGTTGCAAACAGTTTTGTTTAATGAAACTATACATGGAAAGTTGACGTTATCAAGAAAAAACCACAGGGCACAGATTTCAATGTGGAGGTCACAGATGAAGATAAAAAAATTGCCTTGAAGGAAGGCTATAAAGTTGTGGTTTCATGCCTACGTGACAAATCTGTAAGCCTTGCCCAAAAATCCAGTGCACCAAATGATATCTCACAGGTAAATTGGTCAGATGAAAAGGAAATGAAATTAAATAGTTGAGAAGATTCTTTTTTGGTATTAGTTTTAAACATAAATTGACTACATAACAATGTGCATAACATTTTACTGTAGCCTTCATATCATACCATAGAACTTGCTCCTAACGAAGGCCATGATGTGAATTATAGTGGTGGAGACACAATTTAACATCTTCAATTGGAATTTGATGTGTATCCTTGTTTTGAATATTTCAGAGCATGTTGAACATCATGCTAAAGGACAAGACCATGTTCCAAGTGTTCAATATGTTGACGCGGTGGCAGATCAAAATGTTAATGTACATGATGTGGCATTGTCAGGTAAGAAAAATGCATTTTATGTTGTACTCGTACTTAATTACAAACTTGTAACAGTTAGAAAAAGAAAAAGAGTATGCGAATTTATCGCATTCACTTGTTCTTGCAACAGAGCCCCCTTTAGTGCAGCAACCTCCTGCTCCTCGAAAGAGAAGGAGCCATCATAATTTGACATTACACGTTCCAGAAGAGGAGGAGAATGAAGTAGATATGGATGTCCCTATGAGCGCTTTTCTTAAGAGAGCTCAGAAAAACAAAAAAAAGAAATGATGTTTTAAAAATCTTCTTTGATAAACCTTGTTGGATAATGAAAGAACTTTGTTTTAAGTAATTATTTATAAATGATGCGTATTAATATAGATTTTTATTTTATGTTAATGAATATTGTTATGTGTTAATGAAGTTTTGATTAGTATTGTGTATTAATGATTTTTATATCATATTAATGAATGTTATGTGATTGTATTGATTGAATGTTATAGTTCATAAATGGATGAATGAATGAATGAAGTATGTAATTAGATGGTAATGGGTACTTTAGATTGATGTTAGGGGGAGGGGGGTGAGGCCATATGAGCTTCCACCTTCACGTGGTTGGCCTTGTTAAGTAGAGAATATTATAGTATTCTTGAAACCAAGTGAAGCTCAAATTTGTTAAGTCTTCAAACACACATCCCAATTCTCTTTAACGAGACTGAAGTTTTTTCTCTTGTAATAGTCTCATTGTAGTCATCTTTTGGTTCCTTGAACATATAGTTCTTGCTTAGTTTAAATCCCAATTATTAGATATTTGTCCACATTGGAGTTAGTTTGGCATAGAAACCTGCATATTTTATTATATGTATTTAGTCAACTGAAAGCAATGTAGAAAGCATTCACATAGTTGATGTCTAACAAAAGAAGACAAGATGCATATACTATTTAGCATGGAAATCCTTGTAGGTGAATTGTGTGTGTATGTACACACACACACACACACACATATGTATGTATGTATGTATATAACTTCAAAAAAATGTGTAGACTCAATTATCAAGAGACACCAACTTCAAATCCTGCAATGCAGAATGAACTGACCTTTGAAATGCAAAGTGTTTATAATGTAGGTAGATTTTCCTTAGATCTCCTTCGAGGTCTTCAGAAAATCTGCCTTGTACTTATGAATAATCCACCAAGATTTGAAATATTATTTTTCAATAAATGCTCTAAACTTGGAATATACCTTCATAAAAAGTTTGCCTTAGATCTACTCATCATATTCAAAATAAGCCTTCACATGTCTATTCACTTAGGTCTAATTTAAGTCTTCCACAAATTTAGCTTATAATTAAGCTCTTGAATCTCTTAAAATCTTCTTTCTATTCAAATGATATTTAATGAATTGATTCATAAAAATTTCCTCATACTTGAATCCAAATATCATTGTCATTGTCAAACATAACACAGACATAAAATCATTTTGGTTATTCGCTTGTTATACAAGTTAGTCTTTTTTTTTTGGTTTTCACAAGTCATGCACTTATGCATCTTTGGGATATCCACAAGCTATTAGACATGTTTGGATAGTTCATGTCCTTATTTTTTTTGTGTTGTTTGTAGGGTTTTTTCCATGAAGTCTAAGGATAGACATGTTGGATGTTTGTAATAGACATGTCCACCTATAAGAAAAGTATCAAATGTAGAAAATATGCAAAGAAAAGCTTGTAAGGATTTTAGGTGACTTTAGGCCTAGTACAGCTCGTAAGGGTTTTAGGTGTCTTTGGAAGGGTTAGTGAAGTTATAAAACCTTTGAAAAGGTTATTGAAATATATTAAAGGTATATATGATTGTAAGTTGTCAAAGTTGACACTTTGTGTCAACTAGACAACAAATTTTAGTTTATAACTAACTGGTAACAGTCAGATAGTTAGACAGCAATGGTTGTTTACTGTTGTTTGGTTATTTAGAGGGGATTTGTCAAGTTTTTGGGGGAGAAGTAGAGTTGGGGTGGTGAGACAAGACATTGTGAAAAAATTATAATCAATAAAATAATCCTGTTCTCTGTAATTCAGTCTCTATCCCATGGAACAGTGAGTTCCTATGATGTATCAAATGCATTTTGACTAATATTTAATGTGAGAACATTTTATTATTTTTATTATCTTGACAACACATTCTTTTAATTTTCATTGCGGGTTGAGTAAGGAATAATAGACTGGTGCATTCAAACCAGTGACTGGTTAGGCACAGTCAACTGTACTTATTCTAAAGTTTCCAATGTAGATTCTCTCCTGCCACCTATAGTCACTGTTATTGGTGGGAGACAACGAGGTTGTGATAATTTATTTGTACTATATTAACCAAATGCAGGAGAGTAGGAAAACTTGGTGCAAGTGTAGTGTTGGATGGTAATTGCTGATGGAGGTTTAGCTTGGATTAGACACCAGTGTAATAGATAGTGGATCATTTCATGTTTGAAGATGTTTGGGGGGTGAATCCTTCATGTTTGGGGGGTGTCTCTGTTACCAAAAATGAGACAGTAGAGCACTGCTAGTGTTATGGTGGGCAAAATATGTCTTTCATTGTGATAGACTATTTCTAAGTCATCTGTGTTGTTTCTTGCTATTGTCAAGCAGTCTTTGTTTTCCTTGAGACCATGAAAAAAATTATCTACCATTTTTGCTAGTGATAAACTTTTGACTTGAACAATGATAAATTTTATTAGTAATCATTATAGTGGAACAACTTTTGACTTGTTCAAAAAATTTAGTCAAAGGTGTTGGAATTGATAGTGAACACCAAGCTCCTAGAAATCACTTGCAACCAAAATGCATGTTACATCTATGTCTACGAGAGAATATGATCCAAAAAGCATGCCTACTTTGGTGATTTGGCTATTATTGCAGCACTACAAAGTGTCTTATAGTGTTTCTCATTTTCTTAAATAATAGGCAATTAGTTCATGATTTCATCATATCTTATAGTGGAACAACTCCAAGAATCTTGGGTAAATTGCTTTCTATAAGACTTTCTTGTATAGGACACTCAATAATGTGGGCTAAGTGGCCGGCACAAAGAGGAACAAGAAAGGATCTGTACAAGTGCACGGTGCAGTAGAATTCAAAAATGAAATTATCTTAGTTTGATTCTGATTCTCCTGTGTTACCCTCACATACATACATAGATCACTTCAATTCTTCAATGCTCTTAAACTTATACACATCCCTTATCAGCATATCTGGTCATAATTCTCCTAAAATTTACAAATATGCTTGGAAATAGTAGCTACCTAAGACTCATGAATTAGATATAAATGAGTTGAGACCAGCATTTATAATTCTTGAACAGGATTGAAAATAATTTTTATTTTGTAAGATGATTTGATATGCAGCAGCAGAATTCATCCTTGTTTACTTCTGATTTATAGGACCAGTGCCTTATCCATTGGGCAAGAAATTGACTATTGGTGGGAGATCTAATTCAAATAACTTGTATAAGAATTAATCAACTGCAATCACCCATCTCCATTCTTATGCAATATCCCTTTTATGAACTCATAAACCCTACTGATTTACTGAAGCATTTATATAATTGCTTGAATTAAAAGCAACAATAAAACCAACATACAACCCATCTAGACTGCATTCAACCAAATAAACCTTATTTAAATGACTTCAAAGTAAACAAACTCATAAACTGGAGACAGAAATTGATGATCTATAGATATAGTGTAAATACCCCTTTGTATTATCATTTTCATATGATTAATACAATAACCAATAGAAAACTAATTGAATGCCCAGAATAGATTGCCATTTCTGTCATTTCAATTTGCTTATCAGAAAGTACAATGGAAGCAAACTCAAAACCTCTGCATACTATTGGACTAACTGAATATGTACACTTCTTGAAAGAAACAAAAAATTGTACAAGTCTCGGACCATCACAATGCCTTGAAAACTAATTTATATAGAATGAGTTGCAACAAGCAAAGGGAAATTGTGATCTGACAAGTGTCCAAGGAACAAAGCATCATACAAAAGAAAAAAACAATCACAATAGAATGCCAAGCATATCAAATATTCCTTCAGCTAGGCCTATTCCAATTTTTGTTGTGAATCATCAACTTCTGATTTGTCTCTCATTATTTCGGCTCCTCAGAATATGTGGCTACCAAGCTGGCCAAAGAAGGATGATCTTGTGATACCTCCAAATCAATTTTCTCCTGTGGGTTCTCACTGCTTTCACCCCGAGCAGGCAGTATTACCTTTTTCCCTTCTTCTTTTTTCAGTTCTGGTGTAGAGGTGTCAATAACCTGCACCTCGCCTTCTAGTTTCTCATCATCATCTGAACTGTCCTCCTCTAACTGCTTCTCCAACAGAAGATCTACCATCCAAGTGTCAAATTGTATATCATCCAGCTAGCTGAACTGTAGGATATCATTTTTCTTTTTTAAAATATAACCAACCTCCTTTTCAAAACCAACAAATTCTTGCTTCAAAGAATCAAAAAATAATTGGACTTTAACCAATTCCTCTGTCGTGGTGGCCCACTAGGTATGCCCCTTTTCATTAATAACTTTATTTATCCTTGTGCAGAAAAGGTCATCCAATTCTTTACTCCACTCTTCCTTATTTTTCAATTTCTTCTTTCTATCCAAGGCACAAGGAAATAGATCAAATTTTTGATTCTTGTACTTATTCAAATAAGAAACAATTTTTTGTTGCAGAGCAACTGTCTTGTTATCAAAATCTGATTGGTCATTAGCAATATCATTCAATTTTTCAACATGGTCATGGGAAGACTTTATAACTGAATAACATAGAAGGGTGATTTCCTTTTCCCTTCTTCCCCATTTATTAACAATAGGCTTCAGGGTATCATCATGAGTTTTCAACTCCTCCCATATATCTATTACATTTACCAACTGATCAAAGAATAAGGGCCACTCAATTTCATCCACTAAATACATTAGAGCCTTTCTAAGGTTATCCTCATACTGTGTATTTAACTCTACATGTAAGGCCCATAGTTTGCTCTTCTCTTCTTCAAAATCCTCAGCTATATAATATTCAAGCCATTGAGGTGTGTCTGGTATCTCTACAAGGGGGGTGGATTTAAAAGGTTCCACTGGAGGATGGGGGTATGTTATTCTTGGCCTTGTGGATTTCCCCATTGCCTTGTTTTCAAGTTCAATTCTCCTTTTTACCTCCCTATTATAGGCCTCAAGAAGTGTTTCATATTTATTCTATAACTCAGACATAACCTGTTTCTCCTTCTTAGCAGTGGCCAACACAAACTTAAAAGAATCCACATTCCAATATGCTGCCTGTACATGTGAAGTGTCAGCAACCCTTCTTACAAGTATATTTCCCATCAACCTAGACTCATCTAATTGTGATGGTGTGGCTCTAGATCCCTTTCTCAATGACCAACTAACAATTGCAGCTTGATCTTCAATGAATGAAGTGCCTTGGAAGTCTCTTCTATTTGGGTCTTGCAACTCCAATCTACTTGAAATAGAATTGAAAATTAATGCATTTGCAATATCCCAATTGGACAATAATAAAATGTTAGATGCCTTTATCATTTTCCTCCCCTCCTCAGGGCTTATATTCTGCAATTCCTTCATCATTTCTTCTTTAATTTGGTTTTGCATGGAAGTTTCATCCATTTCTGGATCCTTTGTTTTCATCTTTTTATATTTCTCCTTGAAAATGTTCATGTTTGTCCTCCATGCAAATTGCTGAAAAGCCCTTGATTTCACAAAACTGTCATCAGTCAAAAATTGATGACTTGCCTACTCTAATACAGGGTCCAACTCCTTGCCTCTATAATCAGCTATTGTTAGATCCAAACTTGGGAGAGGAAGTTCTGGAGGGTTACCCTCATCTAATTCTAGTTGAGTAATAAAAATATCTCCCTATGATCCCATTTGTTCAACCTGTTCACCAGTGAGCTGCTCTTCTCCAATCTTAGGACTAGGCTCTTCAGGTCTCTCCTCTTGGGCTATACTGGTAGATCCTATTATTTGTTTGCCCTTGTCTATAGGAACTCTTTTATTCTGAATTATAGTATATTCGAGCCTCTTTTGTACAATTATTTTATCAGTTCTCACATTTGGAGTGAAAGCCAACCTCCTCATGACCTCTCTAGCCTTATCAGGATATGAATCAATAAAAAATTGTTTCTTTTCATTCATGACCTCCATTATTTCAGGGAAGGTATTCATGAACATACTTATTTTGTTAGCCTCTATAATAGCATTATCCAAAGGATCATATTTATTATCAAAACAATGAATGAATTCTAAGACCTGGGAATAAACTCTCCATTTTTCCTTTTTAGTTTCCTGCTCTTGCAATGAGAATTCATTCCTTATATTATCCTCTCGATAATAAGAATCGTTCTTGACCGATCCCAACTTGATTCTATGCCTCAACATCTGATTGAAAAATCCCTCAGAATCACAAAAATGGGGATGAGAGACAACCATCATATACTGCTCCAAAATTTTATGCAAAAAGATCCATCCCCCTTTTGTAATCCCAAACTGATGGGCCACTGTGTAGGTAAGGAAAATTGACCCTAATTTGCTTTTCAACAAAAACATTTCTTCCACTCCCCCTAACTTCCATTAAACTTTAGCCATTCCCACCTTCAAAGGAGCTTGGTAAGGCAAAACATGAGGGTTCCCCTTGAAACCATAGATTCTAAAAATAGTAGAAACAGGGTAGGGGATGATATCTCCCCAATTATGTAAAACTTTCAAGTCATGGGGGTTATCCATAAGCCTGATCAGACTCATTAGTACCCTAGGGATTATGGGATTGTCACTCAATCTGAGGCATCTCAATTTAGCAGCGAAATATCTATCAAATCTGACAAAACTAGCATTACTTGCATCCCAGGTCATATCTGCACTCCACAATTGGACTGGTAGTATTTCCCCATTCTCCTCTCTGTTTAGTTCCATCTCATTACCAAAATATGTCACTCCTTTGAACAAAAACATATGCATTAATAGAGAGTAGTGACCGAAAGTTTTTTCCACCTTGCCCTTTGCAATCCCAACTAAACTAGTGTGAATTTCTTAAGCCAAAAAGGAAGCAAAATCAAAAATAACATCTACACTGAAGGAAGCAATCTAGAACCATCATGTACATGAAACCAATGGGCATAAATTCTTGCTCATCTTCACCAAAAACTCGGCATAAGGTCCTATATATCTCTACAGCCCGAGAAGTGAAAAAACTCTTCTTAAAAGGCTCTCTAGAGGCTGCAGTAATTACTAGCAAAGTTCCTATTGTACCAATATGTGCCCTTAGTGCACCTCCCCTAATTACATCCTTCTTTGCTTTATATTCATTCTCTAATTCTAGCAGATTGATTTGCACATGGTAGTCTGATAATGGTTCCAGGTGAAAAACCTCTCTAATTTCTTCAGGAGTAATCAAGACTAGAGGCACACCATCCTTTCTTCTTACAACCGTAATGGCTTGGTCATAACTCTTAGCAATGGCTTCAAGCAAATCATAATCCATGAAAACACTTGGGACTACTAACTTTCCCAAATCAAAATTTCAGACATTAGCATGCGAGGCAAACAAATTTCTTTCCGAAAACCACTTTTTAAACAAGGTAAGGCCAACTTGAGTAGTTGTTGCATCCCTAACCTAGTTCTCCTTGTCATATAGGCCATCACCAATTTTAAGCCTAGGGTTTAAGGAAATTAACTTTTTAACTTGTGCAGGCTGTACGGTAGATTCTTGGAGTAATTCTAATAAATCATCGTGGACATTCCTATCCATATAATTAATTTTCCTAGAGAATGGTTTCTTAGGAGGCATTTTGATAGTATTGAGAGAATTGGAATGCCACAGAGGTTATAATATGAGTACTTACTTGACTTGTTGAACTTGTTCTTCTCTGAACTTCTAAAATTTCTCTCGAATGACAGAAGAATAGTTTCAAGTCTTTACCAGGCTTAACATGACACAATCAATCAGGCTCTTGTGCTCAAAAAATTTGCAATCTCTATTCGCGTAGGACTGGAATTAATGAAAATCTCTATGTTATTCTCTATTTCTCCCACATGTGAAGCTTTCACTTATCATAAATGCATCAAACATAAAAATAGAGTGGCATCGCACTTTCTTTTTTAAACTTGTGCCGTTGATCCTTGAAAAATCCTATGATCTGGGAATTACAACTAAGCTGACTCATCTTTCTTCTTAACACATTGGTAGTCAAGCCAATAAAACACCTCCACCTCTACCTTTCCTTCAAGGCTGGCGCTTCAAATTGGGCCCATGCATGACTACGCACATGTGTCATTAACTCGCTAACTCATTATACATAATTCTCGAGCACCTTTCCACAGCGAGCTAGTGATGATCACTGATCTTACTTTAATCATGTGGTAGATAATTGAAACAACCTTTAAGAACACGATGGTGGGTCCATTGCTCATTAATTCGGTATACCTAATTTTTGCACATCTCTTTATAGAAAGTCAATGAGCGTTGTCAATCCAAACTTGATCTTGTGGACATCAATTTTACTTCAACAGTAGTGGGCCACACTCGCTAACTCACTATACTTAACTTTTGAGCACTTCTTCATAGCGAGTCAATGCCACCCTTTGATCCTAGCTCGATCTCACGATCAAAAATCTTCATACCTAGTACACAGGAAGTGGGTCCATGATATCACTGTCCATGATATAGGCCCTACAAATTTCTACCAAGCATTGGTCGAAAGTTCAACCAATGAATGGTAGAAAATGCACTAACAATGCCAACATTTTTCGACCAATGTATTCGTCAAAGCTTTGACCAACCTACTGGATGGTCAAATTTTTGACCAAAAAGTTTTCAACCACTGCCATCTAGTTTTCCACCATGCATTGGTCAAAATTTTGACCAATGTCCTGCAGATTTCTACCAAACATTGGTCGAAAGTTCGAGCAATGAATGGCAAAAAATGGCTCAACAACCTGGACATTTTTCGACCAACCTATTGGTCAAAATTTTGACCATCCAGTATCTTCATCAAATTTTCGACCAGAAAATTATCGACCAATTCGTTGGTCAAATTTGGTCGAAGATTGGTCAAAAAATGGGTCAAAATTTCGACCAATAAAGGTCAAAAAATGAGCCCAAATGTACTAGTGCTAAATGTAGTGTTTAGGATATACAAATATGGTTAGTATTTATCAATTAGGGCTATAATTAGAAATTAGAAATTAGGATAACAATTCAACATATAGGATTTATGGTTATAGGATTTTGCATGGAGGATTGAGGTTTAACATTTAGAATTTAGGACAAGGGTTTAGTAATTAGGGTTATGAATTTATGATTTAGGTTTGTACTATTATGGTTAGGGTTAGGCTTTTTTAAGAGTTAGTGTCATGATTAGGGTTTCCTATTGAGGATTAGAGTTGAGTAATAAAACTATTAAATTATAAAACTCAAATGTCTTAATACACATCATTTTATATTATAAGCCCAATCCTGACCATTACCTCATACTAATCCTAATTGTGATGTCAATTTGTCCTCTAACCTTAACTTTAATGTGAACTATAAATATGGTCTTAACCATAACATAAAATTAGAACCCTAACCATAAACTGAACCTTAACCATTAATTATTTATTATAATCATAACCCTAACCAAAGCTTAGACCCTAACCCTAACCATAATTATAGACATCGTAAAAAAGACTAACTCTATAAATATAAATAGTAAACTTATAGTGTTAATATTTATAGTTGCAATTATGAGAAATATCTAACCCTAACCCTAACAATTGGAAGGCATTGGAAAATAACCCTAAATGTCATGAATTATGATTGGGGTTAAAAATTATATTTTAACACTAACCTAAACCTATAGGTTTTATTTAACTTAATTTATTGTATTTGACTTTTTCAACATTGTGTCATTCTATTACAGTTAGGGTTGGGTTAAGATGTAGGTTCAATTTAAAGTTGGGTAGATTGGGGTTGACATATGGATTCATATATGTTTATATATTAAATTTGATACTATCATTTAGGGTTGGTCTTAATAATAACCATAATCCTAAAAAATGACCACACCAATAATGGTGATCCTAATGCTAACTATAATTCCAACCATAAATTTAAATCTATTGGTAACCCGAGCCATAATATAAATCATAACCATGATATAAACTCTAACCATGAATGTTAATGATGATATAAACTCTAACTCTGAATGTCAACCTTGATTATGATCCTAATCAATTTAATCTGTTCAATGTGTTATGTGCGGTCCCACTACTGCTAGCTAATATACTCTATATTTATAATATGCCTAGATGCATCGAGGCATGAATTTTTTTAATGCATATTCAAGGTGAATGATGAAAAAATTCATGCCTCCATGTGTCTCGACATATTATAATATAGAGTATATTGGCTAGTTATAAATTATTCAAATACATTATTTATAATCTATTTGACCATTAAATATTATTTATTTAACCATTAAATTTTATTTATTTATTTATTCTCACTAATTAAAATTTCATATAAACTATTTTTTGAAAGTAAGAATTTTTAAATATTCTCCGAGTTGAACAGAACAAACTTAAATGCCCATAACAAACAAATACAAAAAATTCTTAATTATTGCACAGAACAAGTACAATCGTAGTACATGCAATTTACAATATTATTAATGTAATTAATAGACAACTTATAATTGTCAAATACAATCTCAATTGCTATAATATTCCTTCCAAATGTCGAGGTTATCATTTACCAAATATTTTAGCACAAAATATTTTGTAATTCAAAAGTCAAATCATCTTGATAAACTTAGACACACATTCACTCAAATTGAAAATTTACTCTTAACTAGTTAAAACATAGCTCTTTACAAACTGAATATTTAATGTAACTTCTGTAACTATATCGAGGAAACAATCATAATTGAAAAAGTAAGGATCCAGCCTGAAGTCATGAGGATCCTGCGACACTGATGGGTCCCTTCCAAGGGCCTAGGTGGTGACGATCAGCAGGAACGAAATATCACCCAACTCTGCAATCTTCTGTGGATTCATGTGGAAGTAGCAAGGGTAGACTTGGGTACAACCTCAGAGTCTCCATTACAACACAATGCAAATATTCAATGTGTGCCACATCATCCTTGTTCACCATCCTTTCTCTGCCCTCTGCCGACACGATTTCCTCCTGCATTTTCTTTGCCACACTAGGGTTTTTAATTAGCCAACCTAATGTCATGGAAGACAATTCAACCCCTGCTACAAGCATCTCCTGAAAATACAATGCAGCTATGTTAGATGAATAGGAAAATAAAATATAATATACTACCGGTTTAGTTGATTGTAAAGCTGAATACGTACAAAGAATTCCTTAGCCATGGTAGAAGAAGAAACCATAACTGTTGGTGCTCGGCTGGCGAAAACGGTATCACGAGTTTTCAAGAATTTCTTAGCCACGGTAGACGAAGATGTGGAAATTAGTTCAGTGATAATAATGTATGTCCTAAAAGTGTCTTGGAAGGGGCTTACATCAGTTTGTTTCCATTTAAGTCATAATGGATTCTGAAGGTGGCCCATCCGATACTTCAAGGAAAGGATCTGCAAATGCAAGGAAAGGAAAATATTTGATTGGGAGATCATAAAGTGTTGGCCCACTTGAAAACATTGATGGAAGTGAGGGATGTAAGTTGTGGTTAGATCAGATTATAATGCACAAGAGATATCATTTCTTCGGTGTGTGCCGGACATTCAACCACAACCAAGGAAAATTCGAGCATTGTGGAATGTCACAAGCCAAGAGAAATCCAAGTGAATTTCCTGCTCAATATTACTGTCCTACTGCTTGTCTCTTAGAGTCAAGCAATTGCAAATAATCTTTCAATTACTTTGAATTAAAATCCATCAGAGACATGCCAATAAACATTCAATTCGTTAATTTGGATTAAAATCCTTGAGAAACAAAGAGGAATTTGGTTGAATTAAAGTCCTTCAAAGACATGTATGTCAAACATGAAGGAGAGTTCGGTTCCTCCAAAGACATGTCAAACATGTTCTCCCAAGGCATTGGCTTATTGTTTTCTATGAAATAAAGTTGCCAAAGTTTATAATCAACTGATTCATTCTCTGGTTATAACCGTCGTCATCACTGTTTCTGTAAATAAAACAAATTGCCCATCCTTCCTGCATAAACAAAAGTGTTGCACAGGAATAAGTCTGTTCTATTCCCATTTTTTATGTAGTAGAACCTCTTTCTTTTTCCTATGCGAGACTTTTGTTTGTGCAGGAAGGATGGGTAATTTGTTCTATTTATAGGGACGGTGATGATGTTGGTTATAATGAGAGAATGAATCAGTTGAATTATATAAACTTAGGCAACTTTATTTCGGAGAAAACAATAAGCCAATATCTTGGGGGAACATGTTTGACATGTCTTTAGAGGATTTTAATTCAACAGAATTCCCCTTCATGTTTGACATACATGTCTTTGGAGGATTTTAATTCAATTGAATTCCCCTTTGCTTCTGGAGGACTTTAACGAATTGAATGATTATTGACAATTGCCTGACATGCCTTTGGAGGATTCTAATTCAAAGCAATTGAAAGATTATTTGCAATTGCTTGACCCTAAGAGACAAGCAGGACAGTAATATTGAGCAAGAAATTCACTTGGATTTCTCCTGGCTTGTGACATTCCCCAAAGAAATGCTCAAATTTTTCTTGATTGTGGTTGAATGTCCGGCACATGCCGAAGAAATGAGATCTCTTGTGCATTGTAATCTGATCTGAGCGTAGCTCATATCCCTTGCTTCCATCAGCCTTTTTAGGTGGGCCAACACTTGATGATCTCCCAATCACATCTTTTCCTTTCCTTGCACTTGCAGATCCCTTCTTGAAATATCAGATGGGTCACCTTCAAAGTCCATCCTAAATTAAATGGAAACAAACCAGATGTAAGCCCCTCCCAAAAACACTTTTAGCACAAACATTATTATCACTTGCTTCCTTCTTCAGCTATCTTTTGATTAGCTACTTCTGTCAAAAATGGTGACATGATTATCCCAATTAACTTGACTGTCACAAATGGTGATAGGATTTTCTTAACTAGGCTCTAATACCAATTGTAAAAACCCACAATAGCTCTAATACACTTTTTAAAAGGTGGATGGACAAAATAATCTAAAAAACCAAAAAAAACTCAAATTGCTATGGCAGTAATATATTTCCTTAACCATGTTGTCCATATCAATTATATTACAAGATGCCTCTATTTATAGAGGTCTTAAATCATTTTCGAAAACATCTAAATTAGCTGACATAGGATGAAAAGACTTTACTAGAACTATCTAAACATAAATAACCTAAATATTAATTTGACCTAATCCTATTGAATAATCCACCTAATCCTATTGAGTAATCCTCTAGAAATTTCTAGAATCTTTTATTATTTTTTACATTTCATTTGAGGGGGAAATTACAAATTCCAACAGAAAAACCACAACTATAGAAAACCAACACGAGCATCATGATGGATCCATATTTCTTACCAAGTTCATAAAGATCACAATGGGGAAGCTTTGTTGGTTCACATTTTCAATGATAGGCCATCGAAATGGTCTAGGGACACTTTCAAAGTCATTTTTCTTTTTCATTAGACACTAAATCTAAACAAAATCAATAGAAAAATTACAAGAGCACTTAATATGGGCATTGATGGAACATAAGCACCACTACTTGATATGTTTGGTGCATGCAAAGATACAAGGAATTCAGAGAACAAAGCCATATTGATAACAGATGTAGGAAATGGTTTCTCCTTTTCAAATTTCTACTTTCTATCTCCTTTTCTTGGATTGATATATAATAAAAATAAAAATAAAGACATAAGAACTCACTATGAATATGCTATATATTTAACGTATTCTCAGTCCATCCATCACACAATGATAAGATCCATAGATGCTGCCAACGATCCACGAAAAACATCTACCCAAAATTTGATATTGTGATAAAGATTTATATATAATTTAATACTAACTCCTCAAATGGTCCCTTCAAATGGACATCTTCCTCTTTTTATTTCT
Source organism: Cupressus sempervirens (assembly GCA_028749045.1). NCBI lineage: Eukaryota > Viridiplantae > Streptophyta > Pinopsida > Cupressales > Cupressaceae > Cupressus > Cupressus sempervirens. Next base: position 598,730,506 of record CM053791.1, on the reverse strand, counting down.
GGCCAAATAGAAGTGTCAATTGGAATCCTACATTGGGTTCCTTGTATTGAAAATAAATAAGAAAGACATTTGTGAATAGACAACTTCCTACTAATATTATATATTTATAAAAATATAAATAGGTCATATTAAAAATCATTATTAAGTTGTTTAATTATACTATTTTGGTAATATTCTAAATAAAGTACGGACTTACCAATGTAATAACTATTGCTTTTAAATGTGTAGTAAGTGTGAAGGCTTGAGAATTTAGTCAATAGTTGTATTATAACACCCTTTCCTAATTTGATTGCGACAAATAAGTAAATATTATTTAATATTAGCTCCTCGTGTGTACATCTTCCTCTTTTGTATTTATGGCCAAACAAAAGTGTAAGTTTGGCTGCTACATTTACAAATCGATGTAAAATGATAGTTGACAATATACTGCCCCACAAAAGGGGTAAATGCTAATGATATATGCAATAAAATTTGACTAAGAAATAAGCACCAAAATTTGTAGAAGAGAAGTGGTCATAATTTTTTAGCTGAAAAGAAAAATACACATGAACACTAAAATTAAACAAAGATAATCATGACAATAAACACAAGCAAGAAACATACAATTTATAGAGGTTCATTTAAAATGTTGCATTATGTACACTCTTCAAGAAGGGGAAATTTTTATTATTTAGATAATACATAGTACAATGAATAAAAATTTAGTAACTACAAAACTAATTTTACATATTTGTTTCTTAGTTACAACTATTGGAAGATGAAAAAGTTGAGTCATTAAAATATTCCAACCATTACGATCTCTTACTTGAAGTCCAACTAGAACTACACAAAAATATCCCCTAATTAGAATCTTATGGCTATGTTGTGACCATGTTGACAGAAGCTCATAGAACTCAAAATTCTCCTATGATACTACTTTTGTTTACACATCTACCGAATTAATTTTAGGATCAATCTTCTCTAACTCTAATTTTCCCTCTTTAAAAGCATGATAAGTTAAATCAAATGTTGTCTCTATATCCTTTGTATGACTATGGAAAGTACATTTTTTTGCCAAATGAATGACACAACTACTATTAGAAAATAGAGTGAAGTGAGATTTCTTATACTCCAACTCTCCAAATAATTGTTGTAAACATATTTAAGTTCTTAGCTCCGTCGGGGAGAGCAATATATCTAGCCTTAGAAGAAGACAGAGAAACAATTTGTTTCTTAAGAGAATTCCAACAAAGCAGTTCCCTAGAAAAGTAAATACATAACATGTAATAGATCACCTTTTCTCTAAATATCTTTCCATATTAGAATCAACATAATGAAAAAGATGTGCAGCCCTACTAATAAAACATAAAATATTGGAAGTGTCTCTCAAATGCAAAAGAATCTATTAAACTACTTGCCAATGATTTTTCTCGGATTACTTATAAAACTACTCACAATTCCAACTACATGAGCAATATCTAGATGTGTGCTAACCATTGAATACATCAAACTACAAACAAATGAGGAATACAAAACACCACCCAAAACATTTTCTTCTTCTAGAGTGGAAAAACATCTTAGAAGACAAGAGAAACTAATCAACCAATAGAGTAGAATTAGATTTGACATTTCACATATTGAACTTCTGCAACATGTTTAAAATGTATTTTTCTTGGGATAATATGAATTCACATTTTTATCTAATTAATATTATATCCATCATAAGAATATTTTTCACTCCCCCTCAAAATAGATAAAAGTGAATGCTTTCTATTGTTAGAGGTATGACTTAATGGGTGAGATTGTGAGCATGTTAGAGAGATAATTGAGTGCTTATGTGTTGCATTAATGACTTCATTTATCTTTGATGTCAACATGTTAGTTTTTTGGACAATTCATTCATAGAGGATAATTTGTTTGGTGAGGATTGTGGTAAGAGATTAATATTTTGTGCACTAAGAGGAGAGTTCACGAACACATGCTGATGTCATGTCTATGCTCACAAAGAAAAATATGCAAATTTCCATGAGTTAGACACGATATTCGTGAGATTTCTCTCAAAGTGAGGTTTTGAAAAGAGAGTACTAATCATTATGTAATATATTTTTTGGTAAGACTAAAGATCATTCAACACCATTGGAGTATGGTTGATGATATGTTTAGGATGTTGTAGTTAACATGACAAAATCAAATTCCATTTTGTTAAGATTTGTGTGTTTTTTTTTTAGTGTGTTGTTCCCAAGAGGGTGACTATTGTTTTTTATTAAAGTTTAAAAAAGGTTTTCTATAGGGGACCCAAAACCCCAACAATCATTAGAAAATATAAAAAAGAATTAACTAGTTAAACTGTACTTTCAAAGAAAACCAACACTGCGTGACATCGAACAACCCACCACAGAACCAATAAAAAAAATACCAAGACTAAGAAAAAAGCCAAATGAAAAACCTAAAATAATGACTCAAAAAGGAAAAAAAAGACCAATACGATAGAAAAATAATGAAACATTAGTCTAGCTCAAGAGCTAACTCCTCATGATTTTCCTTGAATTTTTTCATGGCCACTTTCACAACATCTTTGATCATGTCATCATTCTTAGAATTCAGCTTCCTAGCGGTAGATATGGTTCTTTTGTTACCCAGAGATTCTTCTGCACCCTTAGATTTATTTGGGTCTAGCACTATTATTTTATCCACATTCAAATAAGTATTACTTGTAATTTTATTCATACTCTCCACCAAAGCCTCATAAATTTTCTAGTAATTATTGACCATGGTGCTGGCAGTTCTTTCCAAGTTCTCAATTCTATTTAACAACCCCTATAATGGTTTCTTCTTTTCCATGTCATTCCCAGTGGCACCAATGTTTTCATCTTATTCACAACTTCATCCATTTTTGCATTAATAGCTATACAATTAATATAGAGCTCTTTTTTTGTAGACTTAAATGTCCATTGCTGATAAAAGCACAGAGTTGTGTCTCCTTATAAGTCCTCTGTACCTATTTTCATGAAATTTCATTTCTCTATCAAAACTAAACTTTCAAAAAAACTATTAATACCCTTTTGTAGATTTCAGAGTCAATATCATCATCATATAAACTTTGTAGTGTTTTTATTAGTTATAATATCTTATAATTTGAAATATTATAAGTAATTATTTTAACATTTCAAAAAATGCTTTCTAATAAAAAGAAAAAAATAGTAATCATATAAAAAGAGAGATTCTCTTCAAGAATATGTAATTTATTAAAGTTTTGATGGGAGGAAAAAAATGTTAGTTTGTAATTAGGTTAACTCGAGTACTTATAACAAACAAAATATACAAAAAAGCATAAATATTTCTTTTTTTGTTCCCTAGTTGTATTGATATTGGAAATTTAATAAATAAACTAGAGAGATAAATAAAATATAAATATGAAATGAAGAAACAAATATTTGAACTTATTTTATCCAATCCTAACCTACATGCAGGAAATAAAGAGTCCAACAATTGGTATCCAATAAACCATATAAATTACAATCTTGAATCTCTTAAAGCTACCCAATTTTTCATATGAAACCTTAAACCTAATCCATTTTTAAAAAAATAGATATTAGGAAAAAAAAGAGTTAGAATATGTTGGCTAATAGAAAAACATTAACTCTTTCCTTTGTGCAATAATAGAACTTTGATTAGTTTGGTGAGGAATTTCCTCTCACTCTTCCTTGTATCATAATAAGGAGTCTATAAGAAGCATATAATGCCTCGCCATGTGACACAAAAGAAAAAGTTTCACTAGATTTCCCAAATTTTTTTTTAAAGATATTGATACAACAATAGTTTTAGAATAGTGGAAGCAATTAACATACACTCATATATCAAAAACACATTAACATGTTACAACTCTTAAGGGTCCCAATACGTTGAATCAAATTTTTAAGGTTTAATTAACATTAAATCTAATATATGATAAATCCACATCAATCAATAATATACAAGTATGAATCCAGTTAAAGAATATACACTCATTTTGGATGTCGCTTGGCAATAATCATAATGTACAATCATATATTGTATAGGTTATAGCATATGAAAAGCTGAAATAATATACATCATGAAATAGATATCATCTCCTAAGATCTATGAAATCCAATAAAATACACTAGGTATAACCATTTATCATAGAGATATAGGAATAGATAGAAAGAGCATTTGCACAAACACATCCATCAACAACATCCGATAGTTAGATCTCATTGGCATAAGATAAAGCACTATCACCAGACCTTGTGGAACCCAAAAAGATCCACTCACACTACACTGAGGAGATAATCTCAAGTCCCAAATAGGATAACAAACTCAAAGCTCAAAACCAACATATAAGTTCAAGGAATCATGTAAAAGCAAATAATGTCAAAGGATACCAAGACACAAGTATCAGCTAAAACCAAAGACAATACAGACATGTAAGAAATGTATTATGCATGTGGGCAAGTGTCATGACATGAGCCAACTCTAAAGTTACTTGGCTATTCTTTTAATTCTTCAGCCCCCTAGTGACTATATGGGGCACTAGTCTCCTTTTGTATTAACAAGGCATACTAACGAGTCAGCTCTAAGGTTACCCAGCTAGTATTTTAATCATCTAGCCCCCTAGTGACTTTTTGTAGTACCAATATCTTATTAATTCATTTTAAAACCTTTCAATGAAATGTTATTTCTTATTAAATAACCTACAATTGTTCACCCGTTAGCCTCTTTCGGGCCTGGGCCTCCATTTCAAGTCACTTCCCAACATGGCATATAGATAACCTACCCTAAGCTCAGTAAAATCAAAATATCACTAAAGACCACATATCATACATCAGTTCCTAAATGAGCAACTAACAAGTACCAAAAATTAGAGGTCATAATCATGGATTCCACCAAAACGATAATCCTAATAGGACGATTGATCCCAAAATCAAGTATACATAAACTAAACAATGTCATACCATGACATCACCAAGAACAAATCATAAAAATACCTGAGTCCTATACAAGTGATAGGAAAGAAATCCAAATATAACTAATCAAAGACTCAAATGTTATATCAGATAGGTGACACCATTCACCTCAGTTTCACACAAGAACACTGGAAAGTAGTAACAATCAATAGATAAAAACACCTCATAGAGCATACAAGATATATTACCATGGTTGAGTATAAAATATCATATACAACACATCATCATGACATCACAGACAAAACTCCCAAACTTCTGGTAAACATCCTGACTAGTCGAAGCTAAGTCAACCTAACACCCAATAGAAAAATCACATGTCATATAAAGAGTACCTAAAAAAGTAATCTTCATAATTCATTCTATTTTGAAAACACATAAGTTCAATGTTCACTATGGGTGTTCAAGTTTTCACTTTCATTTTCAAACACAAAGATTCAATAACAACCAGGGTTTTAGTTTTCATTTTTATATTAAGGACACAAGAGTTTGAAACACAAGAACAATAAATTCACAACAACATTTTAGATTAAATCACAGACAATTTTATAATGGAAATCAATTTTCTCAAACAAGGGTTTCAACCCAGAGAAATTCTGAAATAGAAACACAACAAATACAGAGAAGACAAGAATTCGAAGAATGAGCAACTACTGCAAAAATCCCACAAGATCCTACCTAGATCTAATGCTAAAATAATGAACACACAAACATGTAAAGAATCTTCCTTTTCCTTCAGAATCCCTATTTTCAAAAATTGGCTCCTTCAAACCTGTGTGTCTAGAAATGAGCTCTAATTTCCTTAATAAGGTATTTTATTTCTCCAAATTAGGGCTTTGACCATGCAATCATGTAAAGACTCTTTGTCTTTAATTATTATATTTTTAATTTTCATGCACACACTTTATGCAATTTAATTGAAATAAACTTTATTAAATTAAAGCTTTCTCTCCCATATTAAATCATGTGATGTTTTTAATATATATATAATTAATTAATAATAATAATTAGAATTTATTATTAAAATAAAACTCCTAAATAATTATCATTAAATTAAATAAATATAACTATGCCACAACTAGAACCATAACTTTATCTTTTAATTTTCATTCTTTTATTTAAATAAATTCATGAGACTTTTTTACTAATATATTTATTAACTTAATTAAAAAAAATTAGATTCTATTATTAAAATAAAACTCTTAAATAATAATTATTAATTTAAATTTAAAACCAAAACTTTGTCTTTGAGTTGAACTCTTTTATTTAATTAATTCACTAGATATTTTTTAATAATATATTTATTAACTTAATTAATAACTTTATTTTAAGTATATTATTAAAATAAAACTCCTAAGTAATTATCATTAAATTAAATAAATATATATGTCAAAAATAGAACTCTAATATAATCTTTTAAATTCAATTCTTTTATTTAATTAATTTCTTAATTAATTAAATATAATTAAATATTTTATTTACTTTATAAAATTTCTATTAAATTAAATCATTAGATTTTCTTTAAATTTGATTTAATTAAAATAGAAAATCACAACATTCCCACAAGACTAAGCACAAAAATTCATCATACAGAACATAAAACTAAATGAAACACCAGGGTCATAATTGTTTGGTGTCTCTCGAGGACTTTGGCAAGGGGATCCTCTATCTCCTTATTTATTTATTATTATGGTAGAAGGTCTTGGTAGATTTCTAAAATCTCAAATATGACAAGGTCTTATCCAAGGTTGAAGCTAGAAAAATGATCGTCCTTCCTACTTTCATCTTCAGTTTGTGGATGACATCAGTTGATGGGCATGGCTAGAATCAGTGAGGCCGTGAATATCAGGAAAGCTCTGTATACCTATTTGAAAGCCTCAAGTCAGAGAATTAATGATCATAAGTCTTCTATTTATTTCTTGAATACTTCTCAGCTTATTTAGAGTAGGATTGCTAGAATTCTTAGATTTCAAATTGGTTTCCTTCCTTTGATGTACCTTGGGGTCCCTTTGTCCATGGGATCTCAACAGAGGGGCTATTGGTAGGGAATTTTGGATAAATTCTAGAGTAAGGTTAGTCACTAGACTTACATATTGTTATCTTCTACTAGGAGAGTGGTTCTTCTAAAGATTGTGGTGTAGTCTCTCCCCATTTATAGGTGTTGTGCTTAGGTCCCCCCTCTAATTTTGTGAGGGACTTTGATGCTTTATCTTGAAAATTCCTTTGGTTTCATTTGCTTCTATCCTTGAAGTGGAGCCTGCAAGTATATGTGTAGACCGAAGCATGCTAGAGGTCTTGGTCTTAGATTGATGGCTCTTTTCATCACAGTTTTGGCTGCCAAGCTATACTGGTGTTGGTGCAACAATCAAGATCAAGATTGGGCCAAGATTATTACATATAAGTACTTTCCTGGTGCTGATTGCTTTGATCTGCCAAGGCTTACTTTGGTAGGTAAAGGCTCTTGTATTTGGGACACACTTAAGAAGGGAGCCCAACTTGTTAAGGCGGGTCTCTTTTGGATTTGTAACAGAGTCTCAGATGCTCTATTTTGGCAGGACTCTTCAAATGGCCTCCCTCCTTTTCTCTCTTACTTTCCTCAACTTCAACCTCTTTGACATACTTTTACTAATGTTGTATGGTTTAAGGTAGAGCACTTTAAGATTTTCAAGAGTTTGGGTCAGCGTGAGGTGACTTGCTAGAAGGATCCTCAGGAGTGTCCTGCAGGTGGCTTTGATGAGGATTGTTCCCTTCCTTTTAAAGCTTTGGAGAATAGGTTTTGTAGCTCCCTTAATGGGAGGGGCATCTTGGCTTGGAGTCCTAGCCCAAAAGGTAAATTTACTATGGCTCAAGGCTATGCTTTACTTGATAGGAACTTACATGGTCCAGCTGAAGTACACTGGTGGAAGAAGGTTTGGAGCAACTTTTCTTGGCCCAAATGTAATTTCTTCTTATTGTTGCTGGCTCAGAAGAAATGCTTCACTTGGGAGAATCTTTGTAAATGAGGTTTTTAGGGACCATCTATTTGCTTCCTTTGTTCGCACAATGAGGAATGCGACTCACTTTCTTTTCCTTTTCCCTTTTTTGAGAGAGGTATGGCATAGATGGTGGGAGGCTTGGTGTCATGGTTGTATTCATGCTACTTCTCTAATTGATTTTTTGGAAAGCTTGGACAGACCTCTAGTGAAGACTTCTTTCTTGCAAGTTGCTTGGATGATTGGGTTGATTTTCATTCTCTAGAACCTTTGGCTGGAAAGGAACCATAGAATTTTTTATTACTCCAAATTAGGAAGCTTCCAATTGTGGAGGATTATTATTAGTAGGCTTTAGGAGACTATCTTTGCAAAGTGTGATATGTATGTAACTATTGATCTTGGTGATCAAGTTATTGTGAGGAATCTGAACTTGGGGGATAAAATTCAGGGATGTACTCTTGGAAAAATAACTCTCCATGTTATGCAATGGGTTTTTTAGGATGGGAGGTGGATTCCTCCTCCAGTTGAAATACTGAAGATCAATACAGATGGTTCTTCATGGAGGAACCCTAGTCATGCTGGCATTGGGGCTATAGGTAGAGGTAGCGATGGTGGTGTGGTTTCTCCCTTCTCTATTTACAAGGGTCAACATTCTAATAATCTGATGGATCCCCTTGCTATTAAGATTTTTTTTTGAGCATAGACTCTCTTTAGGGTGGAAGAGGATCATTTATGAGTCTACTTCTTAGATTATTATGGATATGTTGAATGACCAAAGTTTGGAGGACTTCAATTGTAAACTAGCCTCTTTGGCTAGACAAATTCTAAGTCATTGTAGCTCCTTGGACTCTATTTCCTTTTGTCATATCCCTCACGAATGGAATAGAGCAGTAGATTGTTTAGAACAGTGGGCTTCAGAGAATGTGGTTAGGTGAGATATTAGTGGTAGGGATGAGTTGCCTTCTAAGTACTGTGAGATTATTGAACAGTTATTATTGGAAGATAAGAGTATGTAGTGTTTTTGTGGACATTTGTTCTTCGCTTTGTAATTTGGATTTGATTGAATAAATTTTTACCCCTCCTTTTTCAAAGAAATAAAAATAAATAAACATAATTACTCCTAAATTAGAACCAAAACTTTATCTTTAAGTTGAATTCTTTTATTTAATTAATTCATGAGATATTTTTCAATAATATATTTATTAATGCAATTAATAATATTATTTAGAGTTTATTATTAAAATTAAACTCCTAAATAATTATCATTAGATTGAATAAATATAAATACTTCAAAAATAGAACTTTAATATAATCTTTTGAATTCAATTCTTTTATTTAATTAATTTCTTAATTAATTAAATATAGTTAAATATTAATTAACTTTATAAAATTTCTATTAAATTAAATCATTAAATTATCTTTTAATTTGATTTTATTAAAATAGAAAATCACAACATTCCCACAAGACTGAATATGAAAACCCATCATACAAAACATAAAACTAAATCAAACACCTTGGTCAAAATTACAAATTCATGTCACTTGACAAATTCAAAAAGGTGAAACTAACTAAGATACTTGTCCTATTTCTAGGACAATTGGCTTAGCTAAGGATTTGGGCTCAAGATTTATCTCCCCACTTATACCATTGAAATGTTGTGATAGGATACCCTCATCTTGGCAATTCAGGGAAGTTGATACCTGTGATCTGCAATCTACATAAAATCCATGCATGTACAAACACAATATTCTAAACTAAATAGGAAATGGTAGGAAGTGGTACATTATGTAGACCCTAACTAGTAGGTCACTATGAATCCCTTCCTCAACTACATTGTAAATGTTAATCATAAAGAAAACATACACGCACACCATACACATCAAGTATGGGGTAAGTATCCATAGAAACTACATAAAAAGAATTCTTCTAACTAACATCATTAAATAACTAAAATAACTAACTAAACAAACATATATCAACTGAGTATGAAATACATTTAATCTCATCTGGCAACCAAGTACTGATAATTATAAAACATAATAATAGAACATGCCTAAAAGAATTTGCTCAAAAAAAATTAGAAAAATCATGTAGGGGTAGGCATTACAGAGCACTTCCCCTAGCCTCTTGATTGTATGATGGATAGGTCAATTTTTTAGGGGTAATAATAAAGCTTTTCTAGTGAAACATAAATGCTCTAGTTTTATTTTATAGACATAGATTTTCTCTTTAATTTATTTTTCTTAACTAGGTGAAATTATATCGAAAAGTTTATGAAATATAAGTCTTACAATTACAAAGCAGATAAATGTTTAAAGTTTTGATAAATAAATTTTTGTTTAAAGTCATTAAATACTCTTGACTCAAGCGATTTATGATAAAGATTAATACTTGATAGCCATTGTCGATTTTTATCCCATGCTTTAAAATTTGTTGAAGAACTAGGTTTACAAACTAAAATGCAATGATCAAATATATACTTTATAGTTCAACTAGTGTAAAAATCATGTTTAGTTTAATCTAATTATTACTATAAAATATTTCACTATTTCTACAATTACAATTCATCACAAAGACTCCTAGGTTAGGAAGGTTGTTACATAATCTTTGATAAGAGTTGGTGTAGTCTTGAGCATTGAATTTAAACAAAAACTAAAGCAAATTGTCATTGTATTAGTTTAAAGGAAATTTTATTAATTCTAATTAATTCTAGTATTAGTACATAGTTAAAGCTTTTATCTCATAGTAATGATATTTGTTTGTAGCTTGATTAAAATCTTAGTGATATAAAGGTAAAAAATAGTTTCTCATATTTATGAGAATGATAATGCTTTTTTTTTAAGGCAAAAGTGGCAAGCCACTATACTATTTTATCAAAACTGATTCAACGAGGTCAACTGGGAAATAATCAGTGAAGAAAACCCAACATCATCCCTGATATATACATAGGTTTTAATAGTTTAAGCAAATAATTACAAGGGGTGTATCAACTACCACCCAATGGCAAACCAAATAGTGCCTTGACATTGATTCATTTTTGGACTATTCCAATCACTAACTTCATGGAAAACTTATCCTAGCAATTATCACTTAACTTAAAAATTTTCACAATCAGAGACAAAACCACGTTCAATTGACCCAGGCCCACCAAGAATAGGTCCCTAGCTAGAACATAACTCTGAAGAACCATGAATCGAGTCCAAATCTGAGTTAACCTGATCAATTAAATCCCAAAAATTCTGTTCAATCGGCTACATAGAAGCTACATTCATATCCTTGGAGTTAGACACATTAGATTCCTTATGCAAGTCAATCATAGCCTGACACACTAGCTTTATTTGTTCCACCAAATGAACACCCATTAATATTGATTCAGGTGGCAAAGCGTGTTTTAAATAAATAAAACTGCCAGTGTCTATAGCATGATTTTTTTCTCTTTAAATATTTACTTTTACTAACAAAAATATTATTTTAATTAAAAAATTATAAATAATTTTCTGTTTCTATTTTTAATAAAAGACATTTATACATTTAAAAGGAGGAAAATATGATTAGTATAGAAAGGGGATTATTTATATAATATTTCAAATCAAAAGAATACTCTGGATTAAGTGGAGCCCAACTAAAACAACACTTAATGCAAACACTAAATCTAACAAGTGCCACATAGTGGCCTGTATTTTCTGTAAACTATAGTTTAATTAATAGAGTTAAAAAATATAATATATTAAATAAATTTATCAATATGTTAATATTTGATTGATTTTAACATTGTTGGATGGAACTTTTACAAAACAATAAATCTAATTTTTAATTTTGAAAGAAATCATTTAATTTTAAATATTTAAGTATTTAAAATTAATTTTTTAGATATAAAAATATATATAATTAACTTACGTGGATGAGAAAATGTTTGTAAAGGAAATATTATGCATTTTAATTTATAATTTAGAAAGATTAAGAAATTATCATTCTATTTTAAATATTAAATATTTAAAATTAATATATTTTAATATAAAAATATTGATAATTAATTTGTGTCGAAATAATTTTTTATATAAAATATTACTCTTTTAAAAATATAATCATTTAAGCATACTATAGTGACTTGATACTTTTTAACTACTACTAATTCTTTTTACTTTTTCAATTGTTTATGTCTACAATAGTTCATAATATTACTCATAATTACATTTCTTATTAATAACTATTTTTTTTTAACCTTTTCACTTGTTTGTTTATGTATAAATAGTTTATAGCATTAAGAATTATCAAAGTTAATACTATTGTTTGCTAAAATATATACAACTCAAAAATAATCATACAATGTTATTTTTATTTATTAAGGAAGCACACTAAAATATTGGGTAGTGCTTGCTTAAAATCCGCTCCTATAAGAAATATGGTCCTATAAGACCCCAATTATATGAGCCAATCAAGTTCAAGTAAATTAATTTAAAAAAATTGGAAATTAAAAATTTCACAAATAAACATCACAAAAATCAAAATTTTAAATTTAAAAAAATAATACTTACATCTGATTGGTTGTCATTGAAAGGATTAATCACTAAATAAATATTGGTGATTGCAATAGTATATTGCCTACAACAAATACAATAATAAGAGATATGCAAACAATAAATAATTGAGTAAAAATTTAATATTTCTTTAAAAAAATGTTTTTAATTAATTATTTTTTAATAATCAAAGTTTAAAAATATTTATACATATTTATCTCTATACATTTTTTATATTTATATTTATAAATATTTTATAGATTTATGAAACTATAACTAAACGAATGTATAGCTATGTGAAATATCAAGAATATTTAGATTTTGTAATTATATATATTATAATTATTTTAAGAATAATTGAACCTTTTTTTTTATGTTACAATTTTTAATGTATCACTTTATCATTTTAACCATGGAATGTAATGAGTAAAAACTCATTTCATAATAAATTATATTTAGTTGCTTTTGACATTAGGTGGGACTCTAGCTCTAGAGAGCTCTTATTTGTTATAGTTTTTGTGTCTTTACTTTTGAAATATGTCAATCAATTTCTAGAATGTTAATATTTTGTATGATTTTAGAGCATTGATATTTTGTTGCGAATATTTAGTGTGGATTCTAAATATTTTGTGTTTCCTTATTAGAGCATAATCAAGATTCAAATGGTTGTAATTTTTATTTTATACTTCACTCTTGGTCAAACATACAATTTAGGGTCCACATGCTATTAGAAATTTAAAGTGGGTCCTCATTACATCTTTGAGATCCAATAAACTATATATTTTAGACATATAAGCTTATTAATGTCAAATGTGGTATCCGATTAGTTGTAGATTTTATTAAGTATTAATGTCCCAATGATTATATTTTTCTTAATTTATTGTATACATTCATTCCCAATTTCTCCTTAGTCAATTCAAATATATTACATGGCCAATCATATTAGCACAAATTGTTAGATAAATAGTTAAAAGTATATGAGTGGCTTTAATAGAGTAAATATAATAGATTCAAACCTAAGATTGGGTTATTAAAATGTTTCTAGTTAGTGTTTCTCCAAATTTCACTATTGGAAAATAATTTTGAATATACATAATATCTTATAAAAATTGTGAAATAGAATATTATAAACTAATTTGAACAAATTAAAAAAGATGAACTTTTAAATAGTGAATACAATATGTTTACAATTACAATGTCCACTCTGAGTATTTTAGAAGTTTGTATCAATTTAATGATTTAATCTTATATTTTAATATTTTAACATGTACCAATAGTTTGTCGATAAATATAAATAAAGAATAAATAATAATCAAGTTAGTGTATAATAGTAATGTTTTTAATGAAAAATTAAATATTATATTTAAAATATAACATTTTGAAAAGAGCTACATAGTTGATAGAAATAAACAAAGATGGTTGAGAGAGTGAATTTCTTGAATACTTGTCAATATGCTATTTAGGAATTAGGTGAGATATCAAGTATAATTATTAAAAAAATATTATGTATATAAAACCTTTGTTCTATTGTGGAGTTTAAATTTATAATTTTTTAAAGAGTCTTGTAAGAAATGATTTAAAAACTAAAAAATTCATTAATATTGAAGATTTAAGAGGCATTTGAAATGTTATTTGAAATAAAAACAAATTTCTCATGTATTGTTGTCAATTTTTGTATAATTATTCAATATACAACTTTTTAAGTTGTGATATTGAGTAGAATAATTAATAAACATTCTTTTGTTATATGAATGGAATAATTGGAAAATATATCTCCTTTGTTTCAATTTTTATTCCAACACATAATTCATTTCTTTGAACAATTTTTCTTTACATCAAATAAATTTCATAAAATGTTGGAAGGGTTGGTACTTTGCAAATAGTTTTAAAATTTTAAATGATCATTGTACTTTCAATTATTGAATGATTTTGAACATATTACATTATATTTTAATTACCTCATAGAATATAAATAGAATTGTTATAAAATATTAAAATTAATTATATTTTAATAAAATTTAATTTAATTGTAAGAAGTTTTTTCAATGATTAAAATTAAGATGTACTAGATTATACTCTTATTTGAATTAGATGAGAAACTATATTTTAGAATGAAATAGAATATAAATTAAACAATTGTGGATTTTTTAAAATGTGAAAAATGAAACAAGTGCCACATAGTGGCTTAGTACGTGCCTTTAGCTTTTATATAAAATATGTTTTTGGAAAAAAGGGGTTAAAAACTTTATTGAAGATTAGAAAGCACCATTACAAAGAAAGCAAGGGCCTAAGGTCCCAAGGAAAAACAAAAGCATAGCCCCAAACAAAGATAAAAGAACCAACACCATCAAGAATATTCATTAAATCAAGACGAAGGTCCTGAGGAACCAACTCTCACTCCTCAATTCTCCATCCCTCAACATGCTCAGAAGTCCATTTTTCCATAGAATCAGCTGCCCTATTCCACTCCCTTGGAATATGGACAAAAGTCACCATTCCCATCAAAGAACTAACCTGAAAAATTTGTTGCACAATCCTAGCCAACTACCAGCTAACATCAGCCACTTTCTGTTCAATAAGAAAATTGATCAAAACCTAGAAATTGGATTCACAAACTATCCTTCGCCACCCTAAATCGTGAGCTCTCTCAAGAGTGGCAAGAATAGCTAGCCCTTCCACCAAGTTAATGGCATGTATCCCTTCATATATTGAAAAGAGAAAAATCACTGGGCCCAAAGAATCTCTACCAATCCCACCAATACCAACCAAACCTGGATTGCCCCTTAAAGATCCATTAGTATTGATCTTCAAGATGCCATAAGGGGGAAATTTTCATTTGCCAACCCAATCAATTTTTTACTTCTCACGACACCTTCTCTTAGCCCTAGAATCCCCAATCTCTCCACCAACTCTTTATCCCATTTCCCTAAAGGGAATTCCTCTTCACTCCTAGCCTCCACTATCTCTTGAACCAAATTTGTTGCACCAGTCTCTATTCTCCACAAAAAAATCCTTCGAATGTGCTCTAGCCAAATCTGCCATAGTAAGAAGATAAGCCGCACAAACCACACCTCCTGCAAAGAGGATGCCACAAAAAGGGGCTGACCCATCCCCTGCCAAAACTCAATCAAGGAGGAAGCATGAACACAAGGAGTTGTTCAAACACCCCACCAAAAATGCCAAAGTTGTAGGGCAAAAGAGTAATGAAAGAGCAAGTGGGTAGAATCCTCCTCGTTAGCCCCACACATAACACAAATAGAAGGATATGAGGAATCCTCTCCTCTGAAAATTATCCCTAGTCAAACACTTATTCCAAGACAACATCCAAACAAAAGAATTCAATTTTGGCCAAGAAAGCTTGTTGCAGACCTTTTTCCACCATTGCATTTCAGGCCCAACCAACCTATGAGACAATAACCTGCTGTAGCCAGAGGCTATAGTATAGGTCCCCATAGGATTGGGAGACTAGGCAAGCATGCCATCTTCCTAGAGAGAGCAACATCTTCTACTAGAAAGGATATTTTGCAGCACAACACATTCCTCCTACAAACCAGCAATCAACCACTCATCTGGGGACTTCCATTTAGCCATCTCCATCTCACCACATAGGAAAAAGGACTTAAAGTGACTCACCCATGACCAACCAGCCTCTAGAAATCTTTGACAAAGAATCAACAGGTTGGGAAACTGAGAAATGATGGGAGGATAACCATCCCAAGAATCGAGCCAGAATTGGGCCTCTATCCCTCTCTTGTAGATCCAAAATAATACATCCTTAATAAGCATAGCCCCTTTCTTAAGGGTGTCCCAAATCACAAATCCCTTCCCCACAAGGGGGTGCTTAGAAATATCAAGACGAGGAATCCTTGGGAGTTACTTCTGAGAAAGAACCTTGGCCCAACTCTTATCTTGCTCATTACACCATTGCCAACAAATTTTAGCAGCCAAAGCCTCCCCAATCAAAGATGACTACCTCAAGCCTAATCCACCATATTGTTTCAAACTACAAACCACTTCCCATCTAACCAAACTCCATTTGGAGGACTCCAAGAAACTAGCCCATACAAATTGGTGCACCACAAAATCAAGATCCTTTAGAAAGCCCATAGGAGCAACTGGGAGCATGCATTTATAAATGGGCGGAGCCTGCACTACTAACTTAATCATTTGGACACAACCAGAAAAGGATAACCAATGATGAGTCTAGTGATTAACTTTTACCCAAAATTTGTCCAAAATAATCTTCCAAGACTCCTTGGGTAGTCTACTCACTGAGATGGAAATGCCAAGATATGTCAATGGAAGATTCCTGATCTGAAATCTCAAAGTGTGAGCAATCCTTTGTTGAATAGGGCCCAAAGTATTGAAGAAGAAGACGGAAGACTTTTCCTCATTAATCTGCTAACTAGAGGCAACTAGGTAAGCATCCAAGACCCTTCGTAGATTAGAGGCGTCCCTCGTTGTAGCCATCCCCATCAAAGTAGTAACATCCACAAATTACAATTGATTTTGTGGTGGTAAGGTGGTACCCCACCTCCAACCTTGTATAAGACCAGAGTCCACATTCCATTTAATTCATCTCTCCAAGCCTTTAGCCAAAAGAATAAATAAATAAGGAGAGAGATGGTCTCCTTGACAAAGCCCACTCAAAGCCCCAAAAAGCTTAGAATGACTCCCATTGATAAGCACCAAGAAAAAACTGAAGTAACACAACTCCAAACCCATTGAACCCATTCTTTTGCAAAGCCAAAAGAACTAAGAACCTTCCTAAGGAAGGACCACCTAACTCTATCATAAGCCTTAGCCATGTCCTGTTTGATAAACATCACTTTTTCTTTTGAGCTGGCCATAGAATGGATGACCTCAATTGCAATGAAAATCCCATCCAGAATTTGCCTACCAGCTACAAAACCACTTTGCTCTTTGGAGATCAAATCTACAAGCCCCTTCTTCAACCTATCAGCAATAAGTTTAGAAATAATTTTATAGATTACATTGCATAAAGAGATGGACTGAAATTGGCTTAACCTAGCAGTCCCCTCATTTTTGGGGATGAGAGCAAGAATAGTAGCATTTAGAACCCTTAACATCTTCTTATTATGTTGAGATGCATGAACCGCAGCCAAGAGATCAAATTTGATGATATCCTAGAATTCTTGAAAAAAATTAATTGGGAAACCATCAGAACCCAATGCCTTCCCTTTCTTCATATTAAACACAATCCCTTCAAGCTCTTCAAGTGAAATATCTCTCATGAGTTGTTCATTCATATCTCTAGATACAAGAGAAGGGATACAAGAACAAATTTGCGCTTCCTCAAGAGACCCCCCTTATGAGTGCTCTCGAAAGAGAGATTCAAACTACTTCATTTCCTCCCTATAAATTTTTAGGAAGGAAGAAAGATGGTCTCCCTTGTCATTCATCAGACTAGAGATAGAATTTCTATGGTGCCTGGCTTTCACAGAATTGAAGAAAAAATCAGTATTTTTGTCCCCTTCTTGAAGCCACTCAAGTTGAGCCTTTTGTTTCTAATACATTTCCTCTCATAGTTCAGCATTTTCATAGTCTGAGCCTCTTCCTAAATCAATTCAACTATGATCCCATCCTCTCTTATCCTCCTAGTAATGCCATCTAGATCTACTTGGTCCAACACCTTTGCATGGAAGACATTCCCAAAATACAGATGATTCTACCATTTGAGCTCAAATTTAATATATTGGAGAAGCTTAGCAAAGACATACTTGATGTACTATAGGCTGGTCTACCCTTCTTCCACCATTAGAAACCAAATCATTATAAGGATGAGTCTTGTAACCACATGAGTTGGAACCTAAAAGAAGGCTTAAAAAGCACCCAAGTTGACTCTATAGCCAGTTTGATAGGCCAATGGTTCGATCCTCTCCAATCCAAGATCTCAGAGTAAGATGATCATATCCCTCCAAACTAGTAACAAGAAACTAGAAACCGATCTAACCTTTTTGCAATACAAAAATCACCAAACCAATGATTGTTCCAGGTGAATTGGCCATTGTTAAGTTTGATATCAATAAGATTGAAGGTATTGATATTGTCTCGATGTAGCAGTGCAAAGGGCTCCAACCTTCTAGTACCACCACGCTTCTTAGCCAACTCACAAATAGCATTGAAATCTCCAACCAAAATTGAAGGATGGAAAGGCATCATGCTACAGATCAATCTGATGTGGGACCACAAACCTTGTTTACCCTGGAAATCAATAGGAGCATAAATATTGGAAAATAATATGATGTCCCTTATCTTAAGGCTAGTAGCAATCATAGATATAGACGATTTAGAAAAATCCCACCAAAGAGGTTGGATTCTTTGAGGATTCCATAAGCATACTAGACCCCTAGAAGCTCCATGAGCTCCAATGCACTGGCACTCCCCATTTCTCCACAACTTAGGCATCAAACCTTGCATACTCTCAATAGATAACTTAGTTTCCTACAAAAAGATGACATCAAGACCTTGCCTTCTGACTAACTCATGAACCAACTTTTGTCTAGGGTTCTTGTTCAAGCCCCATACATTCCATGATAGAACAATCATTTCAAGGGGAATGAAAAAGTAGAATCCAGAGGCTTAACTGCCCCTAACTGCACCAAATTGTCACCGACTAGTTTAATCTTTTCCATATCCTTTTTTCTACCAAGTTTAACAAATTTCTCTATCCCACCCTTCTTAATATCTTTATGCAAAATGAATAATTTGGGAGGATGCTTAGTCTTTGCTGCCAAGTCTAAACCAATGTTTTTCCCAAAAGACAAAGAATCCACTCCTTTTGTAATAACAATGGGTAAGGGTTCCTGCATCTCAGAAAATTTCCCTTTGCTGATACACTTCCAAGTGCCAACAATTATCCCCTTGTGGGTCCATAGAAGAATCAATAATAGGATCCTCCTGAGCTAAGCCTAGAAGCCCTTGATCCAAGTTGATCAAACTTGAGTTCACCTCCTATTGGCTGAGCTCATCCAAAACTTCAAATCTATTGAAGGTACCATCATCCTGCCTTTTTAAAAAAGGCCTCTTTTGACTGCTATTTCAATTTTGAGCCTTAACCGAGGCAAAACCATCAGAAGCACCTACCTCATCTAGAGAAATACTCTTCCCTTTATCAGTTTCAGGAAGATTGCTCATAGGCTATGAAGGTTGGGTCTCCCTAGACTTCTACCTTGGGCATCTCCGCTACGAATGTCCATATTCTCAACAAAGCCAACAATGAAAAGGAAGAGTTTCATAGTCCACATGTTGCACCCAAGAATAAGAACGTGCACACATCTCTATTGCATCAAGCAAAGGCCTACTTAGGTCAATTTCAACACAAATGCATGCAAAAGTCATTAAATTTAAACCCAAAGTCTACGATGAAGTCCCTATAGGGTTACAAAGCGCAGAGGCCAAAAGGTGCAACACATCCTCTCGATAGAATTCCATTCAGAATCACAGTAAGTGAACCCACACTAGGACACAACCTAGAAGCTCCTTTGTAGGGTTGAATCCAACATGCCATGACTTGATAAACCACCCTACCTTATTATGAAAATAAGGACCCCCTCAAATACCCGATTGCGATCAGTAGTGCAGTTAAAAGTAACCATGAAATAATTGTTTGCCAACAACATAATCTCCATTTCCCCCTCTGACTCCCAAGTCCTTTGGGCCCAAACCTCCAAAAATTGCAAGGGAACCCTCATCCCCAAAAACTTACAATATAAGGAGTGATGTAAATATTACTCAACATCTTCAACAATCATCTCAACTAGAATAACTAGTTTCGGCCTCTCCTTGCACCTTTGGAGAAAATTGTTAGTCTTTGTAATCTTGGAGCCATTAAATAACCCCAAATCAACAATCCTGGAGTTCAGAGTAACTAGATTTTTATCGAAGGTCTTCATCCCTTGATCTGAAATTTTTTGGCCTATCACTGCCTGAAAATCCAAGTGAGGGCTCCTCACCGATGTCTCACCCTTAGAATCTGCCATTATGCTAAGGAAAAATGAACTCCAAAAGGAGGGAGAGGGAATCCTCCCTGCACCCTTATTCTGAACCCCTTCCAACACCAAATCCCACACCTTTAGTCCTCCTGCCTCATGCAGCAAAGAAGAAACTAAGGACGTAGGCATGCAAAACGATTGGCAGTGGATAAATCTTCCACTCAATACACAACAAAGGATAATGCAGAAAGAGTAGGCCAAGACCCGTGCATGACCCAAAAACTTGCCCTCCAAAGACTCAGCTAAGATCAAAACATGGGAGGAAGAGCCAAACCAAATTCAAACCCTATGGACACCAAACTCCCACCTATGCAGCACAAGAAAAATCAGATAGAGCTAGGGCATGGATGTTGTAGCTCGAGATGCAGAGCTTTACCCATGAACCATCTTGTGATTTTTTTTACTCGTAAAGTAAGAATGGTATCACATATAAAATATTTTAATTAATTTTAAAAAAAAGATAATTATAGTTTTCTATAATGATATTATTTATAATTTAAATTTAGATTTTAGTTATAAACAAACTTATTAATATAAGTGTTCTATTGTATTTATATCAACTAATAATATTATATTAGAAATATATTAAAATATGAAAATAATAATATTTTTATAATAATAATATATAATAGTATTTTTTAAACTATTATATAATATGGGAAAGATATCTTTTTTGTATTTTTAATGGAATGAAAAATATTATATTATAAAAAATACAATATTAAAATATAAAAAAAACCAAACCAAATCATTTACTTTAAAATTATTAAACATTAATAAATCATATTCACCTTAATAAAACTCTTTCAAAAATTTAGTTTTGCAATCCACTAGGCCAGTATAAGAGCTAAATGAATTCAACAAATCAAATCTTACAAAAAAAATTTCTTAAAATTGTAATGTTAACAATCATGCATCTATGCTATGCAACATATTAGTTCGATAATTTTTTTAAAATCAATTAATTTTAAAATCGTAGAAACCAAAAAAAATTCACTAATTAAAGCATAAAATACAAAAAGTATCACAATAGTAATTAGCCTACTAGAAATTACTAATAATAAATTACATTGAAAATATTTGTAGCATTAAAAGTGATTTATATGTTGAAATTAACAAATAAATAAAAATTTATTAAATGTTAAAATGGATTTTATATGTATAAATGGGAAAAGATAAATAATTATAATTTGAATAATTTCTATATAAAAATTATCATTGATTTTACCTATAAAAAAATGATATTGATTTCAATTTGATTGAAATATTATATTTAAAAATATCAAAAAATGATGTTTATACATTAATTCCCCTAAGTTTAAAAATTAAAATTAAAAAATATAGTGCATCTTATAAAATAGCCTCTTAAGGCTAGTGTTTCCCCCCAATTCTCTAATAAGACCCCAAAAAATTCAACCAATCATAGTTCATAAAAAGAATTTTAAGAATTTTAAAAGTAAAAAATTAATTATGCAATAATTAAGAAAATAAATAAATAAAGAAAAATTTAACTCTATTGAAATGGAATATTTTAATCACTAAATAACCACAAGTGATTCCAATACGACAAATACTAATAATATAAACAAAATCTATAAAATTAGAAAATCTAATAAAAAGGAAACTTTAAATTTTGAAAGTTTCTTTTTGTCATTGAATATTTTTCATATTTTAGTATCTCAACAAAAAGGAAACTTCAAATTTTGTAAGATTTTGAATAGAATTTTTTTAAAATGGCTTTATACTAAACAAGTATATATCTTTTTTCTAAATAATTTACTAGAATATGAGTATTTTTTTAATATTAGAATATATTTCAATTTTCTTATGTTTTGATGAAAAAAACTATTTAAAATAAAAAAGAACTAGAAAAAATTTAGAAAACTACTATTATTTCTGGATACCTAAAAATATCTAGATGACTTTAATAGAGTAAATACAATAGATTCAAATCTAATAATGTGTTATTGAAATGTTTCTTATTAGTAATTTTCAATATACATAATATATTACAAAAAATGTGAAAAATATTAAGAAACTAATTTGAACAAATTAAAAAAAGCTGAAAATTTTAAAAGTGAATATAGTGTGTTTACAATTACAATGTCCACTTTTAACATCTTAGAAGTTTCTATCAATTTAATGATTAATGTATATATATTTTAGTATTTCAATAATAAAAACAAATTTTATAAAGGTAGGGAAAGTTTAAATTTTAAAAGATTTTTAATAGAATTTTTTATTTAAATAATTGTACAAAAAAAAAGTGTGTGTGTATGTATATATATATATATATATATATATATATATATATATATATATAAGTTATTAGAATCTTTGCATTTTTTGAATAATGTAATATATTTCAAATTTCTTAATATTTGATAAGGAAAAAACTATACAAAATAAAAAATAACTAGAAAAAAATTAGAAAATTAGCTTTCTATATATTTATATCTTTTTTTAAATAAATTAAAAACTTTTTTTTTTATCGATAAACGATTGAAGTCTTGTATACTATGTTAATAAATATAAGATTACAAATGTCTATGTTCAAACATGCACTGGTAGGAAAGAACCGAGAAAGAAACCTCCAATCTTACCCAAGACCTTAGTCCTTTACAAAGTACATATATAAAAGGGGAATTCCCTAGTTTTAGAGTTTGATTATGCAATTACAACATTTCTATACTAACTTAGTCCTTTATCCATGTTTTAATAACTAATTCTCTGATATAATTATTTTTTTATTAAATAAAACAAGTTTTTTACAAGGGTTCTTGAAACCCACCAGTTAACAACAAAATACTACTAAAAGTTTAGGTCTAGAAACCAAGAAATAGAAAAAAAATAGGCCATACCCAACCATCAGACGTAGACAAAAAAACATGTAGCCAAAAGCTAGGGTACAAACAAAAAACCAGGAGCATTGATCAGGGAAGCAATTCTTTTGCCAGCTCTGCTTTCTTGAGCTCCAGCTCTCCCGTGGCCTCAGCCTCATCAGTCTTCTATCAACTATCATCCAGAGAAACCTCCTCTTCCCTCTTCCTCTTTTTCACTCTCGTTCTTTTTCTTGGGATCTCAACCTACAAAGAATCATCCTCATCAGTTTCTCTAGTTTCCTCTTTGTCATTTTCCTCCTTCCCCTTTCTGCTTTCCTCCATCATCGAGTGTAGTTGAATGATTTTATCATTAAGAACTTTTATTATGTTGAGGCTCTATATTATGAGCCCAAATTAACATTTGAATAATATAATATACACTTCATACATACATACATACATACATACATACATACATACATACATACATACATATATATATATATATATATATCTTATTTTAAAACTTTTTGAATCCCTAATATAATATATTAATAAGTCAAGGATGTATATGGTTATGAATTAATGTCACCTATATAAAATAAATATAAGTGTTAAACAAATAATAAATAAAATTAAAATTAAATGAACTACATTATCTAAATTAAATAAATTATCCAATCAAAACTATACAAACATTTAAAAAGGTTTAAATAAAAAATTAATTAAAAATGGGTCAAAATGTGGACCCTGCACATTTAAAACCTTGTGAAGAGATGAAACCTCTCTAACTAGCTCATATAAATGGGTAGGGAGGACGCCATGTAAGAGGAGTGAAAATTTGTTTTGATCAAATATATTATACTTTGCAATCAGATTTAAAGAGAGAGAAACAATCGATTAACATAGGTACAAGCCCAGACATGACAATCAAGAAAACAATGAGGAATTAAATAGATGAAACACTATTCAAGTCAAAAAAAATTGATAAAAAAAAAGCCAAAAACTAGGGGGATGACCATTTACAATAGTGGTGGAACAACCATCAAAAACCTGCTGGCAACCAACACACAACCAAATAGTCCTAACGATTTATATCAAAAACATCATAAACAATATACCAAAAAAATAGAGTTACTAGTATTCCTACTTTTAGAACCTGCGAAGTTTACCAAGTTAACAAACTGCATGTAGGTGGTCATCGCATCATACCACCTACATCCCATAAAAAACTTCAACATAAAAAACAAAACCATCAACAACAGATGGGGAGAGACCAAAAGAGTACCCAAAAAGAAACAACAAAAACCAGAAAGCCATTAACTAACCTCTTTATTCTTTCCCTTCCTATCCATGAGAACCTTGGCCCAGTCAGTCATGAGGAAGCTGTAAAGAAGCTTCATGTCTTTCTTTCCAAGGTCCTCCTCCTCCGAGTTATTAGCCAATAGCCAAAGAGTGATAGTTGTTGTGTGCATCGCTTTGAGAGTGAACTTGGAGAAAAGGTTGAAACCCTCTTCTAGTACCATGCACCTGTCCATCAACTCCTTGTGTTCCTTATCGGTAATAGGTTCATTCACCTTGTTTTCCAACTTTAGGGTCCTACTACTATTCTCCAGGGGGTCCCACTTCACCTGCACATCAAAAATGATAGCATGGCCCTTCAGGTTCTCCTGGCCCTCTTTACCAACTAGGGAGGAAATAGTGTCAAGGGAGGCATTAGTGGTATTAGGCTACTCTTGGTTGATATCGAAAGGTAGGGTGATGGTGGCAAAGACAAGTGGGGTCGGGGGAGGGGTCCTAAAATAATGAGGAGGAAGAGATCATATAAAATGCCAATTAAAATAAAAAAGAATGAGAAATCCATCTAAACTCTCAATAAAGAAATAATTACAGGGGCTACATCAGAAGAGGTGTGTGATAATCAAATAATCTATTTTATTAGCTAGGGTAGTTATCCTTGTTATTTAAATGGTGTATAGTTTTCTCTCCACACAGTAATATAAATACATGTAAATATATTTGTGTGTGGAAAAATTTAGGAAAGATGTTTAAATATTGGAATATTAGTTTTAATAGAAAGGATGTTATTAATTCCTGCCTACGGGTAGGATACTAATGGAATCGTTTAGCTATATTATCATTTCATTCAAGCAAATCCAACCAATTAGTTTTAAGAATTTTCAATACAAACATTCTTTTCCATAGTTTAGAGTCTTTTACATATTTTGAAAATATAAAACAACTAATTTCCTATGATTTCATTGGTTGTTGGTAAAAAAGACAAGAAGAAAATTATACATTATTTTTTTAAAAATGTTAAAAATTACACGTATCTTTTTCCCTAACTTTCTAGAAAGAGCTTTTTGCTTTTCCTTCTAGAAAGAGTTTCCAATAGAATGCTTTAATTAAAAAAAGAGCTTCTAGTCTTTCATTGCCCAACCAATATTCTTACATTTTCATGTTTACAATTTTTAGCAAAATTTGGGAGTTTTCATCTTTTAGTAGAATTTTGTGTATTTTCATTTTTTAGTAGAATTTGGGGCTTGTGCAAAAGGTTTTTAACTTTGTCAAACAAGCCTTTTTTCATCATTCAGATTGTAGGTCCTTTCTATTTAACTCTTCACTGGTGCCATGGTCACTCTTCCGCTTTCCTATTTAATCACAAGTAACATCACCAATTAATTTTCCATCAATTCCTCCTTGATTTTGAGGTAGAGCATGATATTTTGGGTCTTCATATATAGTTTGGCACTACAGAAAAATATATGAGCATTTGAAATATTAAACTAATGTTCTGCTAGAAAATCTCCTTATTTCTTGTACATGAAAATCTTTTAATGGGGTCCAAATCCATATTTTTTAAGGCAATTTTTTCCTCTTTCGGTGTAACTAATTTATTTTAATTTGTGCTTCTCTGCATGGAATTAAACTTGCCCTCATCATGTTCTACTTAGCATAGACAAAAAGCTCCCATTTTTGGCATGGGCAACACACACCCTGGCAGAGCATTTGGCTATACACCTGCCAATTACATTTGTTTGAAAGTTTCTAAAGCCTTTTCGACAAATCCATTTTTCTTGCAATCATTGCATTTCATGAGATCAAGGAGTTTCTTGACACAAATCAAATATGTTGTCTAAGAAATATCTAAAGAGAAAACTAAAATTCATATCTCAACAAGGGGGAACATTGAGAAATATTTTGACCTTTATAGCATCAACTTTTGTGTTTTTTTTTTTTATGGATCAGATTCCAAATGTTGATCAAAAAGATTAATCCTATAGACTTATCGATTTTTTCCCCTTCTCCTTTCACTGCCACATCTACTAAAACCCCAATCCACATACCATACTTCTCCATTATAATAATCTCCACAAAAATTTCCTTTATTATCTCCTAATTATCAAATAAACGATTGTTTCAAGGGAAACTGTATAATAATCAACCTTAAGATGCCTTACAAAATATTTAGCATGTATATTGATAGGCCCCCAAAAATATTACCATATTTTCCCCAACTACATTGTCCTTTCCTTTCTTGAAAATAAAATATGAAATACTTAAATTGAAAATCTCATTTATTGCCTAATTCAAAAGCAAATATTGAATCTAATTGTACAACTGCCAATGCATCTTATTGAAATTCTTTAAAGCATTTTCACTAAATCCTTTTTTTCACATCCTGCAAACATAGGAAGACATAAAACTACATATTGTAAAGATACTACGATGATTTGTCTATACTTTGATGGTCATCCATTACCTATTTCAAAAATATTCATTTTGACACATGCAAAAAGAATGTTAGTAAAGGTTGTAGAATTCAGCTTTACACATGCCACTTGCATTTTCTTGGAAAAAAAAAAAACTCTTGAGGCTTTTCACCAAAAGCATATCCATTATAGATAAAAATAATAATCTTGCACACAAGTTGGTCAAGTTTGGTGTTTTTTGAGACAAATTGAGCCTCAAGAATTTTAAATTCATGAAAAATTATTGGAATTCTACCAGAACATCCAAATTCTAACTCTTGTGCTTATATCCTTTGTTCTATACATTACATCCTTTGAATTTTGCATTACTTTCTTCGCTATTTCTAATTTACTCAAATAATGCTTACCTACAATATAATATTATAAGACTAATCTAAATAGAGACTTTTATAGCTACCTAAAATATGCCCATCTCCTAAATTTTGTTTTTTCTCTTCTGAATTACTAAGTTTTTAGTCTTGTTTTTAAGGTGTAGTTGTGCTAAAAGAGATTTCTCCCAACAGATTGAAAAAACACCTCTTGTGGAGAGCAATGCACTGGCTGATAGATATGTAGTATTGGAGGCACAAACAAGGTAGGTGTACTATTTTATAGTTTCTTGAAACAAATATAAGCTCACTCCCTCATGCTTTAAACATATCACTTTGATCACTGTAAACATGCCCATTCCCCACCAACACTAGTTTAAAATTAGGTTTTTAAAATGTATTTTTTAAACTTAAGTTTTTAAAATGTGGTTACTAGTTTAAACTTAGGATTT
Source organism: Cupressus sempervirens (assembly GCA_028749045.1). NCBI lineage: Eukaryota > Viridiplantae > Streptophyta > Pinopsida > Cupressales > Cupressaceae > Cupressus > Cupressus sempervirens. Next base: position 598,702,685 of record CM053791.1, on the reverse strand, counting down.
TAAAACTTAGATAATAGACTTAGTGTTATTGTGTTATAGAATTTATTTAGTTACATTATCAATGGATCCAAAGTCATCAAATTGATTTTCTAAGTATAAAGTAACTTTTATGTTCTATTTATCATTTTTATAAACAAATAGATTTTAGAAATTTTATACAAAAGTTTTAATAAAATTTAAAACTATATATTACAAGAAAATAAATTTAATATACTAAAAGGAATATATACCCACTAGTGGTAGTTTTATAATCACCATTGGTATAATTACATAGAAAAATTCTAAAATATGGTCATGTACAAAGGAGTGTATATTGTAACTAATCTTATTGTAATTTTGATAATTATTATAATGTCCAAAATATAATATTTACTATGTTAACTAGGAAACATAAATAAGATCTTATTTTATGTTTACAAATAATTTTTATTTTGCATAATTGTAAGAAAAAATTCACATTAATACTGAAATTGTCTTTCAATTTATCTTTTGTAAATAGATAGCTTATGCAAAAAAAATATTGCATTAAAAAATAATATACCACAAAAATTTGTATAAGAAATTCTAAATATAATTTTTATTGTCTTACTTAAGAAAAGTTTTCATAAAATAAAATAGGAGGAACTAATAATATATAATAAAGATTTTACTTATGTTTATAAATAATTTATATTTTGCATAATTGCAAAAATATTCTATATTAATAGTTATTATTATTTTTGACAATTGATATAGACTAATTGATATTTTCTAATTCAAACTATCCAAATGTATATAACTATTAAGTATTTGATAGATTGAGTAGTCCCTTAAGACTTAAACACTAATTTCTTGTCTAATGTACATGTGATCATGAGCTAGGGAAGTCCATCAACTACCAATTTTGTTTATATCTAATGTGACTTAAAAAAATTAAAGTTTTTTCCACTATCTCCAATTCTTTAATGTCGAGTCCTTAACTACCTTAACATTTTATGTAGTCATATCCCATTTTTTCATCTAGCCAAGATAATAGTATGAATCAAAAATATTAGAACAAAGAAGGCCATATGACAAACATTTTCCCCTATAAATGTATTCCATTTTGAAATTATAATAATAGGTCAACCTTCTTTTCATGGCAACATGAAACTCATGCTAACTATGTGTTAGATTCAAATTCAGTTTTGATTGAATTTCTATTTTTATTATATCTTATTCCAAAGGTATTATATTATTGGCTAGAACTTTGATGCTTGTGTCCCTTATTTTAATTTTAATAATGAGCTTTTATAATTTTGGCATTGTCAAATGAAAAGAATTAATTGATGTGTGGAAAGATAATAATATTATTTTATGGATTGAAGTAATTAATTCTTTGTGTCAATGTGGAGATTGTGCTCATCTCTATATGAATGGCTACGTGCCAGTGTAGAGTTTGAGGTTGTCTCTATATGAATGGTTAGATAGAATCTCATAGTGCCAGTGTAGGAAGTGTGATCCTTGTATGAATGGATATCTTGCTACTGTGAGAGATGTGTAACCTTGTATGAATGACTACATGAATAATAAATGGAACCTCATTATGCCAATGCAAGAGTAAGATCCTCATATGAATGGCTATTGTGCCAGTGCAAGAGATGAGTACCCTTGTATGAATGGTTACATGAGTAATAAATGGAACCTCATAATGCTAGTGCAAGAGTGAGATCCTCATATGAATGGCTATTGTGTCACTATGAGAGATGAGTAACCTTGTATGAAAAGCTAGGGGAAAAAAAATGAACAATGACTAGAATATTCTAATGATTTCAACATATGCATATTTGAATATTAAGGGATGCACTCTAGAGAAGATAGTTGAATAACTAAGGGTTAAGAAACCTGATCTAGAGACATCTTAAAGATTGGGGTTAGATTAGAGGGTAGAATAGTGTGAACATATTGGTTATTATTATGATTTTAACTATTATTTTGTAGGTAGTATTTGTCCCAAGGTAATCTTAGTGGGGATATTACAATGGTATCATAGCATAACCCTACCATCCTGTTGAATTTGTTAGTAGAAGAATTTGCTAAATGGTACTTCCAAGAGCTAACTCATTTTAAACAAGCATGGTTAGTAGAAGAATTTTCTAATCAATTTCAAGACCTCTCTGTAATGGTTCCAAATCTATCCCAAGTTCAACTCACTCATTTATATATCGAAGGACTAAGATATTCTATCAAAAACCATGTAAAACCTCTCGAGCCTTAGAATTTAGAGAAAGCTATTAGGAGCCCAAGAATGTCACATATAAAATATCTCATGAAGGGCCATTAAGGGATCACCAAGAAAGATCATGCTACGTGTGCAAGGAACCATGGAGCACTGAATATTTATGTCAGAAAAGAGAGTAGTTAGCCAAGATGAACTTATGCTTTAGATGTAAGGAACCATGGACGAATGGACATCAGTGTAAAAGTGGACAAATGAATAAGATTGAAGAAATATACGAAGATAATCCCAAAAAAAAGGGATAATCAAATAATCTATTTTATTAACTAAGGTAGTTATCCTTTGTTGAGATCTAATTAAAAAGATCATTGTTGAGAGAGATTATTAAAAGAGGGAAATTGTTAAAGAAGACTATGTGTTTCAATCATTGTTTTGTCACTAATGTCAAACTTGCTATTTGTTGGTAAGAAAATTTCTTATAAGATTCAAGTACTATCACTAAGTTGATTGATGAAGAGGATTTAATCAGTAAGAGGTAATGATAGAACCTAGCGGAAAGCTTGAGTTATGATTATGTAATGAAGTGCAAGAATTAGTTAAGACAGTGATGCCATGATGTCTTGATACTCTGCTTAAGGTTACAAAGGTTGGTTACATTTAGAATGTTTAGAAGAACAAGTTACACAAAGTTTGTCTGCCAAGCTTGACCGAATAGATAGTAGGTGTCAAGCAAAGTCAGTGCAAGCCAAGAAAAAAACTAGTTGGAGCTAAGTAAAAGTTCATTCTAGTGTATGTCAAGAAAAATAGTTGATGCCAAGTAAAGTTTAGTTGATGCTGAGCATCAGTAAACTTTAGTAAGTTTCGAGTAATTTCACAGTGGATGTCAAGAAACGTAGTAGGTGCCAAGCATCAAAATGTTGATAATGCCAAGCTGTTGCATTATTTAAAAGATCAAAGATTTGATGAATCTGAACTGACAAGTTTGTTTTCTTGGATTTTGTGAACTAGGTGGAAGATAAGGTTGATGATCTGGTGGCACAAAATTTGAGGTAAACCATTTTTAGGTCAATTCAAATGGATTCTAGGAGAAGTTTCAAGAAGAGATATGAGATATGGAGTAGATGCATTGTATCCTACCTAATCCATCCAAAACCTAAATTGGATGATGAAAAATGAGTGAGAAAATATCTTAATTTCCTATTTATAGGAATGTCTGGTCATGAATCAAAGTTGTCATGTTCAAGAACCTAAGGGAGACAAGGAGTCAAGGGTTTTTCTTCATCAAGTGACCTAAGAGAAAAGTCTGCAATGGCATGTTAAGCAAGAAAGCTTAAGGAGATGAATGCTTAAATGGTGAACAAGTTATCAGAGCTAAAAAGGATGAAGGCCAAGCATAATTTAGGATTGAACAAAGATCTGTAATCTAGAAGAGAATTTGTAAGTTGTTTCAGATCAAAGATCTACTGTTACTCTCTAACAATTGTATCAATTTAGGGTAGATCCTTTTGATTAAGGTTAACCTAATAGTCATTTGTAAATCCTTTAACTGGGTCGCATTCCAAGTGAATAGCCTAAGTTCCTCTAACAAGGCTCACTCCTAACAGGGTGATTGAAATCCTTTAACAAGGTCACATTTAATAATGTGTATTATACCCTTTAATAGGGTTGGCCTTTCACAAGGCATCACTTCAAAAGAGTGAAAAAGAGTAGCACGTTACAAGTGGTTTTTCCCAAATTGGGTTTCTATTTAAATCATTGTGTCAAGTGCATTGATGAATATTTTATGTTTCATGCTTTACATTTTTGCAAGTTGATTTGACAATAACCTACAAGTTTTAGTGATTGCATAATCTTATGGATGCATGCACGAGTATGGATGTTTTATGGGTTCACTAAATTGTGAAAAGTTTTATTTATACATCTAGACCTTGGATAACTAATTCAACCCCAACCCCCACACCCCCCCACTCCCTCTCCCCCCCCCCCTTGCTCTCAATTATTCTAAAGTATTCCAACAATTGATATCAGAGCCATCTGCTTAAGAAAACTAGTTTGAAAATATTAGAAGCACAAAGATCGAGATGTCTAAAATAGAAGTACCTAAGCTCAATAGAGATAACTTTTTTGCATGAAATTTTTTGATGAAGCTACCATCTATGGAGAAGACATCAATGTTCTTAGAGCCAGAGCTAAAATCCTTAGAGGTAAGTTTGATGATATGAGAATGGAAGAAGGTGAGAATATTGCTCAATATGTTGAAAGGATAAAAGAAGTTGTTAATGCAATAAGAGGAGCTACTAGTAAGATAGATGATGATACTGTACTAAGAAATTTTTTTAGAACATAGTTACCTGTATATGCTATTAGAGTCTCTACAATTCAAGAACTAAGATGTATTCTAGGGAATAAGCTATCACTTGAAGGTCTGGTAGGTAGACTCACTACTTTTGAGTTATCTAACTTTGATAATAACAAACCTGAAAAGATTAATTCTGATTTCAAAGCTAAGGTGTCATTAAAGGAACCTGATGAGAAGTAGAAGACGAAAAAGAAGAAGTATGTGTCCAGTGATAGTGATACAGATGAGGAGGACATTGAATAGCTTGAAGAACTATTCGCAAGAAGGTTCCATAAAGGTAAAGGAAAGTTCAAAGGTAAGTTACCCATCATTTTTTTCAATTGTAATGAGGTTGGTCATACTGTTGATAGATGCCCAGAGAAGAAGAACTACAAAGGTGGTGACAAATACAAGAGTAGAAGAGATGAAGATAACAAGGATTACAAAGACAAAGGCAAAAAGTCTTGCTACATTGCTAAAGAGAATGATGATGAGGTGGTATATGTTGCAATGAAGGATGAGTCTGATGAAGATGAGGCAACTGCACTTGTGACTTGTATGAACAAGAATGATAGATGGATCATTGATAGTGGATGCTCATATCACATGACTGGAGACAAAAGTAAGTTCATTACTCTAAATTGTTATGATGGAAATAGTGTAAGATTTGGTAATGATGGACCATGTTTGATAAAAGGAAAAGGTTCTATTAAACTCACAGATAAGATTTCATATGACAATGCTTACTATGTTGAAGGACTAAACTATAATTTTTTGAGTATGTCACAATTGAACAATCTAGGATGCAAGGTTGAATTTGAAAACAAGATTACTAAGATATATGACATAAATGAGAATTGATTAGAAAAGGTTATCAAACTAGAAATACTCTATTATATCTTGGTATAGATGATGCTACTTGTCTTGTTGTAAAATTTGATGATGTATGGCTATGACACAAGATATTATGTCATGTTAACTTTGATAACTTGGTTAGTATCAGTAACATGAAGAAAGTTAGAGGTTTTCATAAATTGAAGAAGCCTGATAATGTAATGTGCAAACAATGTCAGTTAGGCAAAATGACAAAGTCAAATTTTAAGAGTAAAACTTATGCCTCTAAAGGAATACTAGAAATTGTTCATACCAACTTGTGTGGACCTATTGAAGTGCAAAGTTACAAGGGAGATAAATACATAATGCATTTTGTTGATGATTATTCTAGGATGATGGCAGTTATTTTTTTGAAATAGAAATTTGATGCCTTTTAAATGTTTAAGTGGTACTTGGCAAGAGTTGAAAAGGAAATAGGTAAAAGCCTAAAATGTTTGAGCTCTGATAGAGGAGGAGAACTCACATCAAATGAATTTGAGATGTTTTGTAATGAAAGAAGAATCAAAAGACAACCATCTACCCCTAGAACCCCTCCACAAAAAGAAATAGTTGAAAGGAGGAATAGATCCATAATGGACTATGCTAGAACACTCATGATGGAGAAGAATGTTGCCTTCAAATATCAGAGAGAAGTTTTAAGTACAACTATCTATATCTTGAACCATTTGTAAATCAAGAAAGGTACTCATTCAACACCTTTTGAACTATGGTATGGATACTCACCCAATGTAAAATACTTTAAAGTATTTGGAAGTAGGTGTTACATTCCTAAAGATGTTAGGAATGAAAAAATTGATGCAAAAAGTGAAGAAGATATATTCCTAGGACACTCCACAAGAAGTAAAGCTTATAAGTGTTTAAATACTAACACTAAAAAAATTGTGGAAAGTGCAAGTGTAAACTTTGATGAATATACAAAAGTACATGAGGCTGAATCTATGAAAAAATTGGAAGAATACAAATCATTTATATACTTCTATGAAGAAATGCCTACTGAAGAAGATGCTACAAATCAAGTTTCAAATCAACAACAAGTTATAGTGACTACCGAGTCACACCCTATGAATGCCAAGTTACATTTAGGAACCAAGTTGCATTTAGATGTCGAGTTACAAAATGAAGTGGATACACATTTTGATTCTAAGATTAGTACACATGAAAGAGATGTTGAAATACCTAATAGGTATACACACAATGATTTCAAAGTTGAAAGACAAAATGAAGAAACAAGAGCTTAACCAAGATTGTCTAAGTATGTCAAAAGACATCATCCTACTGCTCAAATCATTGAAGATAAAAATGCTAGAACAATGATAAGAAATAGATTGATAAGTGAAACATGTTTATTGAACTTGAAGCAACCCAAAATAGTAAAAGATGCACTAGAAGATGTTGACTGGTACAAAGCCATGGAAGAAGAGATTGAAAAAATAGAGAAGAACACAATATGGAGTCTAGTTCGTCGACCAAAAGACAAAAATGTGATTGGTATTAAGTGGGTATTTAGAAACAAGCTAGATGAAAATGGTGAAGTCACAAGGAACAAAGCAAGATTAGTTTGCAAGGGATATGCACAAGAAGAAGGAATTGACTATGGAGAGACATTTGCCCATGTTGCTAGATTGGAAGGAGTAAGAACTCTACTTGCTTGTGTTGCATAGAAAGGTTTCAAAGTTTATCATATGGATGTTAAATCTGCATTTCTGAATGGCATATTAGAGGAAAAAGTTTACATAGAATAGCCAAAAGGTTTTGTTGACGTTAAAAATAAGAACATGGTATGTAGACTGCACAAAGCTCTATATGGTTTGAAACAAGCACCAAGAGCATGGTATGAGAGACTTCATAATTATCTTATGAAGATTGGATTTAAAATGACTAATGATAAAAATAATTTGGACATAAAGACAGAAAAAGACAAAGGTATTTGTTTAATCTAAAATATTTGTTGATGATATCATATTTGGAGGTCGAGATGCTTTATGTAAGGATTTTTTAAATCAAATGAAGCAAGAATTTGAAATGTCTATGTTTGGAGAGATCAATTTTTTTGTGGGTTTCAAGGTATTTTTTAGTGGCTAATATTTGTATATTGGCTAATTTTAGAATTTTTTTGCTAGTAATTTGGTTAATAATTTAAGATTTAATGCAACCTAAATCGGCACATGTTTATTAAATTTAGTTCTAAAATATTAAAAATCGCTCAATAATTTATTTTATTAAAAAATTTAAACTCAAAGATTTGCCACAATATTCGATAAATGATTAGATTTGATTCACCTAAATAGTATATATTATCAAATAAATTAAAATTAATTCACCAATAATTATCATAATTATTAGTTACTTTAGGGATATATCACCAATATTTAGTTTTCACTGTTGATTTAAAATATAATGTAATTATCCTCATAATTTCCATGAGATAAAACATGTTCAATTTTGATTTGTAATATTCCATGATGATTAGCAGACTTCCTATTATTATTGAGATTCATGAATATTTTCTACTCAAGAATTATGATGCCAAAATAAATCCCAATGTAAATGATATTTTAAATAAAAAAACTAAGAGATTCGCGAATAAAAATAATTTGGTTTTTTGAAATAATGAAAGATTCGCCAATATTTTATATCATTTTCTAGAGAGGGGTTTCTTAAAGTTTACCCTGGTGGGTTTAAAAGTATATAAGATGAAATATGTTATATACATCACTTAGTCAAAGCATGTCAAGGAAATATTGAAAACTTTTGGATTAGAGGATTCCAAACCAGTTAGTACACCTACGGTGATAGGACATAAATTGTCAAAGAATGATGATTCTACAAAGGTGAACTAAATAATGTATAGGTCTATGATTGGAAAATTGTAATATGTAGTACATACATACCTAATATTGCATTATCTGTAGGGATAGTTGGAAGATTCTTTGTTAATGCCAGGGAGAATCATTTAATGGATCTGAAGAAAATAATGAGATATGTGAAAGGAATAGAAGAGTTTGGTCTGTACTACAAAAAGAATAAAATTTTTGAATTGAAAGCCTACATTGATGTTGATTGGGTTGGAAACATTGATGACAAAAAAAGCACTAGTGGAGGAGCATTTTTCTTAGGCAAGAGACTAGTTACATGGACTAGTAAGAAATAAAGTTGTACTTCACAATCTGCACTGGTAAGAACCCTAATCTGCACTTCCACACCTTGCATTGCATCCCAACACCTTAGGAAACACTAGATAAATCACTCAAAACACTCAAAATTTTCATTTTAGGCACCTTGCAACCCTGTTTTACCAATTGCAACCCTTTTCTATCAATTGCACACTTCAACTCTATAGTTGGTAGTCTACGTGCACACTTGGGAGGCATAAAGTTCATTTAAGTTTCCCTCCACTGCATCTACATTCTGAGGTATCATGCCAGCACTCATTAGGAAACAACCTTTGGAGTTGTCAAATGCAATAATGACACCTATAAGGTCTCATCAAGAATCAACCATCGAAATCCTCCAAGGTACATTTGAACACATCAATGTTAATCCTTTGTTTGAAAAGATACCACCAATTCTTAAATATCCCAAAAGGATGTTAAGACTTGATTTTAGGACTCACATCATTTGGAGAAGAAAGAAGGATATGAGCACTATAAATGAAAGAGGGGATTTCTAACATTATGTTTGCTTCTTTTGATAGCCGATGCCATTGACTTTTATGCAACAATTTATTCTTGAAAAAATAGACTGATATTTTTTCATAAAACGAAAAGCAATTTATTTTTTAGGAGAAACATTCTAATATTCATACCATGTTATTTGTTTGTGATTCAATGATGGCTTAAGAAGGATTTGGTACTTTGCCACTTGTAAAGAATACGACTCACAGATTTTAGTAATATAATGAAGAATATTTATGCTTTGTTGCAGATGACTACATTCTAATTATTTATGTCAAACAATTTAAAAATACCAACATCGACAGACAAATCTATATAGTGATTTTTTTATCTGGTTATTGCGCAAAATTTATCTTGAGGCAAGGGATAAATTATTATTATTATTATTTTATAATGGGAAACAAGAAAGGGAGGCAAAAAAAATATGCAAGGAAAAGATCTGATGAAGCAGAACAAAGAAATATTCAGAAAACTATGGCACATTATCATCGAATTAAACAAGGTGAATGAAATGTTGAAGAAGGCTCAACAGAAGTAGAAGTAGTGCATATGGGAGAGAGGTCAGGAACACTCCCTACAAAATCTCAAACAATGAATGTTGAAGAAGGTTCAAGATCAGTCCCTATAGAGGTTCAAATAACAGAAGTCAGAGAAGGGTCAGAATCTTTTCCTGCTGAATCTCAAACAATGGATATTGAAGAAGGCTCAAGATTGGTCCCTGTAGAAATTCTAGTAATAGAAATCAAAGAAGGGTCAAGATCAAGTGCAGGAACTAGTATGGATGAACTCTTAAATATTGTCCAATCTATAAAGTATGGTATTTCTCATAAGAATTTAGATCATTTACTTAAAATGGATGTAGATAAATTGAGAAAACTTGCAGCTAGTGTTCAATAATTAAGTTTGTCTAAGAGAAGGTCAATGAAGAAGAAGATAAGAGAAATTATGACTCAATTTGATAACACTGAAACACTTGAACAAGCTTGGTTGCTTTCACTTTTGCTTACACAAAAAAAGTTGCAAGAGGCATTGAAATTGTTAGGTGTAAACACAACATCAAAGAAGAGAAGATTTTCTAGCATGCAAACTGATTTGATTGAAAATGTTAAACAAGGTTTGAGAAACATAGGAAAACACTCTCGAACTAAAGATAACTCTGTGGCAAGAAAAGTGATGTTGATGTCTGTTGTAAGTAAAAATATGTCTCAAAATAGAAAAATATCTTCAATTTCATCTGAAATGGGTTTTAGTAGGAAAACAATGAGACAATATGTTAAGAGAAGATTAATTATGGATGACAGTACTATGGAGGGCAACTGGGCAATCATGTGTAGAGGACCTCATTTTGATAGAATTGAAGAGTTATTGAAAAATTTAGTCATATCATTTTGGATTGATAACACTCATCCTTCATCAAATAGTAGAGATGTTATCAGGCATAAGATTGCACCTGGTCAATATGAACATCATACAAAACATTGGTTGGACACAACACAACATGAGTTATATGTGTCATTTTGTAATGAACATCCTAATGTAAAAGTTGGGCAAACATTGTTTGAAAAATTGAAGCCATACTTTGTGAGGTCAAAAAAAGTGTTTGAAACTTGTTGTTGTCTTCATCATATTGAGTTTGATCTCCACTATCAGGTATTTTGAAAGTTTATAGAAGACACATATGGTTTTCATGCTTCTCCTTCTAGTAGGAGAAGTGAGTTTATATCATCCATTTTGTGTGACAACATAGATGATCCAACTGGTAAAATAAATTGCATCAAAGGATTATGTGAAACATGTGGTGAATTGGCTCTATTTCCTTTGAAAACTGAAAATATTGATGTAACAAAAATATTGAATTGCAAAAGTTACAAGTATGTCAAGAATGAAACAAAGTTGGGGAAAGAAACAAAAAGCTTGGAATATGTTGAAGAGGAGTTGCTTGTTCTAACATTTATGGACAGATTTAAGAAATTGATTCAACCTTATATTTTTCATAATTTTTTTGCAAAGTGGCAAGAACAATAGTTTCAAACTCTGAGAGATAATTTTCCACTTGGAACAATTGTATCAGTTGTTGATTTTGCAGAGAACTATTCATTTGTTCATCAGAAAGCAATTCAATTAGATTATTACTTTAATAAGCAGGTCACTATTATGGTACATGTTTTTAATAGACATGCACAGTTAGATTTGGATGGTTTTCATAGTACAATTCAAGCACGAGTAATTATAAAGGAATATCATTTTTATATAAGTGATGATAAAGAACATGACATTCACTATGTAGAAAATTGCTTCAATACATTCTTTTCATATTTGAAAGAAAGAAACATAAATGTTGATAAACATTATGTTTGATCTGATGGATGTGCCGCACAATTTAAATCATCTAGACCATTTTATGCATTGTGTAGATATCATCGCAATGAGAATATAAAATACATATGGAATTTCTTTGAGAGTGGCCATGGAAAAGGTGAACATGATGGTGCTAGAGCTTGCATCAAACGTGCTTTGCAAAAGTATCAAATGAATTATTAGGGAGTTCGTGTAAATGATGCACATAATGTTGTTGAATGGTGTAAGACTCATTTTACATTAGATGAGGTCGGGACATCATCAACAATGAGTCAACCAGGACCATATAGAGTCTTTTGGGAGATAACAGGTATGGATGTGTACGTCTATTTAACTTTTATGCAATTAAATTATAAAATTTTATTGTTAAGTTCTATTTTTGAATTCGTTGAAGTTTAAATTTAAATTTTCTATATTTTCAATTTAACGAACTTTCAGGTGTCAATAGAAAAGACATGCATGGTTGGAAGAGGATAGAAAAGACACGTTCCTTACATTCAATCATGAGTATAGATAATTGCAATTAGACATTGTAGACAAGAGAATACTCATGTTTTTGTGATAGTTGCATTTATGAAAACTATGAAGAATGCATCAATCAGACACATGGATATACAGGTGCCTAGATTTTGGTACCACTTGATGTTATCGATACATTTGATAAAGAAGATGAAAAATTTGATGATATTCCATTGATTTCTAATGATTATAATCATATCTCTAGATTGGTAAAAGTGGATGAGTATCATAAAAATTAATCTCAACTTTTTATTTAATTATCAATTTCAACTGTCTTATATGTATTGTACACATGCATTCATGTATACTTGTTATGCAGGAGATGTCTTTGCAGTGATTGCTAAGCCTGAAAATCATGAAGGTGTCAATTATTATTTATTGTGATGTACTACAGAGAGGACAAAGTTATATGACCCTGAAGAAACTGATGGAATGTTGTTCCCCATAGGTAAATTATACATATACATGTACATGCACATATATATTTAAATAAATATATATATCTAGGTAACTTCATATCTGTCAAATTTTAAAACACTTAAATTTGTGGTACAGGTTATGTTGTGATAGAGGGAACATATTTGAAGCAAGAGAAAATAGTTCAACATGGAATACACTTTGTTGATTATCAACCTGACAACAAAGTTTTACAATACAGCCACCTGGTCGTTGCTACAGGGCTTTGTCTACATCCAGTCAAACTTAAGCATGTACGTTGCAAGTGGAGACTAGAGAGTGAAGATCATGAAAAAATATTGCATGTTATAAGTGTACATCATGGTTGATTAGACCTTTGAGATTTATTTAATAATAATCTGAATATCAACTTTGGTGAAATGTGTTTTTAATTGTACTATGGTGAAATTGTGAATATCAACTTTGGTGGAATTGTGTTTTTAATCTGAATATCTGAGTTTCAGTTATCATTAGTTTATTTAAAAACTATAATATTAATTGTAGTATGGATGACTTTAATAATTTAACAACTCGATATAAATAGGCTAGAAGTTAGTTCAAACTTATACAATTTCATTATCTATGTTACAATTCTTAAATATTAACTTCTTTTCAAACTATTGAATTTCATCTTGAATTAAATGTGTTTAGATTAATTGTATGATGAGCTGCACTAGGAGCCACGGCAGGACCTACACCACTAGGAGCCGCACCAGGAGCTGGACCATGAGCTGCACGATGAGCCCTATGTTGAGGTACACAACGAGCCCCACCAAAAGCTATAGCACGAGCCCCACCACGAGCTGCACGAGGAGTCGTATCAGGAACTGCAACAAGTCCTGCAATAGGAACCGCATCAACCTGTGCTGTAGTAGGAGCTATAGTAGGAACTACATCAGGTGTCACACCAAAAGCCGCATCAAGCATATTGTGTGAAGCCATATCTGTAGAAATGTATGAAGAGCTAAACTACCTGTTGCACACAATTTTTTATTTTTAGCATTAAAAATTATACACATGTAATTAAACATACATCACACATCATGGACCTAGATAATCTGTAACACATCGAGACCTAGATTAATTTGCATATAAGTATAAGATAACTTTAAAGTTAAGAGTTTGGTTATGGTTAGAGTTAATTTTTTGTTCTAAGATTTTATTATACTTTTGGGGGTATTATTAGAGAATTCAATTAAAGGGTAATAAATTATTTATATTACTCTTAAATGATAATGTTTCGAGGTTTAGGTTTCAAGTTGGGTTACATATATATCATTTAAAACAAGGGTCATACTTCATGTATGTACATGTGTCTGAATGTATGTGCATGCATCTCAAATGTAATTTTTAATAATTTAGGATTAGGGTCAACTTGTTTTAATTATTTTATGTAAGTTAGGCTTCAATTAGGTTCTCAAATAGGGTTTTAGTGTAATTAGGCTCAATTTTAGGGTAAGATTTAAGACCTTACGACATTGTTAGGGTTTACACAAACTTACATAATTTCTAGCATTAAATTTAGGGGTTAATATTAAGGTCCATGGTTAAGAATTTAGGATAAGGGAACTTAGCATATGAAGTTTATGATTTGGTTCAAGATTATGATTTAGGGTATTTATTATCATTTATAATCTTGGGTTTAGAAATTAAATTTTAAGATCAAGGTTAGGGCTTGGGTTTGGATAATGGTTACGGTTAGGGTTTGGTTAGGTTAGGGTTAGGGTTTAGATGTACATGTATGTTATATTCATACCTAGATATGAAAATTAATCTACATTCTTATATATGTATAATTTAGGATCTCCCCTTAAGACATCTCATTGAATTATATAGTTAATTATATACTTCTAATTATTAAGACATTAAAAATAATAACATATGTACATTTAAACATGAATATTGAAAACATATGTATGCACATCTATATCTAACACATGAACATATTTACATGTACATTTATGAAATAAAATATACATTTTTAATCTACATTCTTATGTATAATTTAGGATCTCCCCTTAAGATGTGTTATTAAATATAGTTACAAGATAAATTAAGATCAATAGTTAACATATACACAAATTATAAATATAAAAATGTGACTTTATTAAAAACATGTACATACATCTACTTTTAACCATGAACAAATATACATGTACAATATAGGATCTAGACCCTTAAGATATGTCATTTAATTAAACTTCTAAAATTAAGATATTAAAGTGAATTTGACATATATACATAAACATTAATATCGAAAACATACATGTCTACATTTAACACTAACATATATATATATATATATATATATATATATATATATATATATATATATATATATATATATATATATATATATATATATATATATAATGTTTTTTAAAATTTGTTTTCTATAATTTATATTATTATAAATTTTGTAATTTTTTCTAATTTTCTAAAATTTGTTTTCTAAAATTTATATAATTATAAAGTTTCTAACGATTTTCTAACGTTTTTTCTAAAAATGGTTTCTAAAATTTATATTAAATTATAAATTTTCTAATGTTTTTGTAATGTTTTTTCTAAATTTTATATTAAATTCAAAATTTTCTAATGTTTTTCTAAATTTATTTTTAATATATTTTTAATATTTTTTCTAAATTTTATATTAAATTATAAATTCTTTAATATTTTTGTGATGTTTTCTCAAAATATGTTTTCTAAATTTTCCAATGTTTTTGTAATATTTTTTTCTAAATTTTCTAATTTTTTTAATGTTTTTTTTAATTTTCTAAGTTTTTAAAATTTTTTTTTATAAATTTTTTTTCTAAATTTTATATTAAATTATAAATTTTCTAATATTTTTGTTATGTTTTTTCTAAATTTTCTAATTTTTTTTTTTTTTTACTAAATTTGTTTTCTAAATTTATATTAAATAATAAATTCTCTAATGTTTTCATAATGTTTTTTCTAAATATGTTTTCTAATATTTTCCCTAAATTTTATATTATTTTTCCTAATGTTTTCTAAAATTGTTTTCTAATGTTTTCTATATAATATTTTTCTATTTTCTAAATTAATATAAATAAACAATAAAAATATTAAATTAACATTTAGATATGCTTTCAAAGCTATTAAAAACATAAATAACATTCAAATATGCTTTAAAAACATTAAAAAAATGTATTAAAATCTACTTTGATAACATAAAAAATACTTTAAAAACGTTGAAAAATATTAAATTAATAATATTTTGAAATACCCGATGATGAGAATTAGAATGAAAGTGACAGGATGATGGTGACGAAGGTAGCACAAATGACATGTTCGCACGAACGCTCTAAATGAATAGTAGTCGTCGTGAAAATGAATTGGAAAAGTTGAAAAAGCAATTTTAACCGCCAAAAATGCATGCAGTATAGGTTTGTGCGCGAACATGGCTTAACGGATTTATGCGAATATGTGTCGCTTGCATGTTCGCTCGAACATGTGATTGAGGTTTGCGTGAATGTATGGAATTTGGAATTGCAAAAATTTTGCAACTTTTTAGAATTTGTTCGTCCCACTAAAGTGGAACCCATTATTTTGGGTTCACCCATTAGAGATATCAAGAGATTGTTGATCAAAGGGAAAGAGAACAATTTAAGAAAGAGGGAGAAATTCTAATCTACCTAGTTAGAGGGAGTTATAAGAAAGAGCGAATTTTGTAACCTAATCAAAAGATGGAAGTTGTTGATAGAGGGAGAGATATCAATACAAGTTTTCTTTTTGGTATTGTCTTACTGTTTTAACCTAGTCAGTTGTGTTAAACAATGTTGTTACCATTTTGTTGATTTGATTGATCAGTTTGGTTTGCCATCATTGCTAAAGGGGGAGATTGTTGTGATCTAATTGAAAAGATCATTGTTGAGAGAGATCATTAAAAGAGGGAGATTGTTAAAGAAGACTGTGTTTCAATCATTGTTTTGTCACTAATGTCAAACTTTCTATTTGCTAGTAAGACAATTACTCATAAGATTCAAGTACTATCACTTAGTTGATTGATGAAGAGGATTTAATTAATAAGAGGTAACAATAGCACTTAGAGGAAAGGTTGAGTTATGATTATGTAATGAAGTACAAGGATTAGTTAAGATAGTGATGACATGATGTATTGATACTCTACTTAAGGTTACAAAGGCTGGTTACACTTAGATTATTTAGAAGAACAAGTTACACAAAGTTTGTTTGCTAAGCTTGACCGAGTGGATAGTAGGTGTTGAACAAAGTCAATACAAGCCGAGCAAAAAACTAGTTGGAGCCAAGTAAAAGTTCATTCTAGTGTATGTCGAGCAAAACAGTTGATGCCAAGGAAAGTTTAGTTGATACTGAGCATCAACAAACTTTAGTAGGTGTTGAGTAATTTCATAGTGGATGTTGAGCAACGTAGTATGTGCCGAGCATTAGAAGGTTGATAATGTAAAGTTGTTTCATTATTTAAAAGATTGAAGATTTGATGAATTTGAGCTGACAAGTTTATTTTCTTGGATTTTGTGAACTAGGGAGAAGATAAGGTTAATGAGTTGGTGGCACATAATCTAAGGTAAATCATTTTTAGGAAAATTCAAATGGATTCTAGAAGTTTATAGAAGAGATATGAGATATGGGGTAAATACATTGTATCCTACCTAATCCATCTAAACCCTAAATTAGATGATGAAAAATGAGTAAAAAAATATCTTTATTTCCTATTGTAGAAACCTAAATTTGATTACACCACTTTGGTAATCCTATTTAGTTATCTATAAAGGCATCATTAATTAAATTCTTATTTAATTAATCCTTTGCCATCCCCTAGTTGATTAATCCTATTAAATCATCTATAGTCCTAATTGATAAATCAAATAACTTATCATTTATCAATTAAATCATATTCTCCTACCTAATTCAAAATCCCCATTTATTAAATAAATATGTTTGATAAATAAAACCCTCAAATCTAATAACCCCTAACGTATTCCCTAACCCCCCTTTTTAGCCTAATCCACCCCATCCACCCATACTAACCAAGCTTAGCCACTAACTCACCCACCCTCATTGAATGCCATCCACTTGCATATCTCTAACAAGCCTAATCTAATCCTAAACCATCTCTAATCCACCCCCCCCCCCCCCCCCCCCTAACCTTGTCACATTACCTAAGCAAGCTTAAGACTTTCCTAAGCCAAGAAAAGTCAACAATCTCAACTCCCTCCAAAATATCCCAACCACTAAGCCTTCAATGCTCTTACAAAGCCATAAAGACTCTTACAAGCCCATTCATTGCTCTTACAAGCCATTTATGAAGGGTATTTATGAAGATATTATCCCTTGAGCCTCCTTTGTTGACTCATCCTTTCCCTTTCCTCCATCCACTCACCCTATGACATGTGTCACTCCCTGGTTGGTGCTAAACAAGCACAATCCATGTGCTCCCCTTTGAGTGCATCCTAGCCCTCATTAAGCTTTCATCTCTCCTTGCATCTTAGCCCTCCATCCCTCAAGACCTTAGCCTATAAATTGAATCCCCTCCCAAGCCATTTCATTACAACCTTTGAGCTAAAGTTATAATGCTAGTTTGAGAAACAAAAACCTTAACCATACCCTTATAATGTCAAATTGAGAGCTCACAAAGCTACCAATTTGTCATTACCCATCCATCTCCATTGAAGCTAGTCTTGAGAAGCCTTGAGCATACATATCAATCGTTTGCATAGACTCACCTACCAAGCAAAGTGCTAATTCCTATTGAGAGAGTCCATTCATTTGGCTCACATTCCTAATTAAGGGTTCCTCTTTTGTCTATCTTATATGTTATATTAGTTTTGTTAGTTAATGCTTTGTTCTCTTAATAGATTAGTGTTTCTTGCTAATATTTTAGTATATACACCTATTTATAGGAATGTTTGGTCATGAAGTAAAGTTGTCATGTTCGAGAACCTAAGGGAGACAAGGAGTCAAAGGTTTTGCTTCATCAAGTGACCTAAGAGAAGAGTCTACAATGGCATGTTCAGCAAGAAGGCTTAAGGAGATGAATGCTTGACGGGTGAACAATCTATCAAAGCTACAAAGTATGAAGGCCAAGCATAATTGAAGATTGAACAAAGATCTGTAATTTGTAAGAGAAGTTGTAAGTTGTTTCATATCAAAGCTCTACTATTTCTATCTAACAATTGTATCAATCTAGGGTAAATCCTCTAGATTAAGGTTGACCTAACATTCATTTCTAAATCCTTTAACCAAGTGGCATTCCAAGTGAATGGCCTAAAGTCCTCTAACAAGGCTCACTCCTAACAGGGAAATTGAATCTTTTAATAGGGTCACATTTAATAGTGTGTATTGTAACCTTTAACAAAGTTGGCCTTTCACAGAGCATCACTTCTAAAGAGTGAAAAAGAGTAGGATGTTACTGGTGGTTTTTCCCAAATTGGATTTCCATGTAAATCATTATGTCAAGTATGCTGATGAATATTTTATGTTTCATGCTTTATATTTTTGTAACTTGATTTGATAGCAACCTACAAGTTTTAGTGACTGCATAATCTCATGGATGCATGCATGAGTATGAATGTTTTATGGGTTCACTAAGCTGTAAAAAGTTTTATTTATACATTTCAACCAATTATTCTAAAGTATTCCAACATCCTTGCTATTTAAATGGTTTATAGTTTTCTCTCCACACAATTATATAAATATATGTAAATATATTTGTGTGTGGGAAAATTTACGAAAGATTTTTAAATATTAGAATAGTAGTTTTAATTCAAAGAATGTTATTCCAATTTAATAATGAGCTTTTATAATTTTGGCATTATCAAATGTAAAGGATTAATTGATGTGTGGAAAGACAACAATATTATTTTATTGATCAAAGTAATTAATTCATTGAGCCAATGTGGAGATTGTGCTCATCTCTATATGAATGGCTACGTGCCAATGTAGAGTTTGAGGTTGTCTCTATATGAATGGTTAGATAGTTACTCATAGTGCTAGTACAGGAAGTGAGATCCTTGTATAAATGGCTATCATTCCAGTGTGAGAGATGTGTAACCCTATATGAATGGCTATATGAATCATAAATGAAACCTCATAATGCTAGTGCAAGAGTGAGATCCTTGTATGAATGGCTATTATGCTAGTGGAAGAGATGAGTAACCCTGTATGAATGACTACATGACTAATGCCAATGCAACAGTGAGATCCTCATATGAATGGTTATTGTGCCACTATGAGAGATGAGTAACCTTGTATGAAAGGCTAGAGGAAAAAAATGGACAATGACTAGAATATTCTGATGATTTAAACATATGCATATGTGAATCTTAAGGGATGCACTCTAAAGAAGATAGTTGAATAACTAAGGGTTAAGAAACCTGATCTAGAGACATCTTAAAGATTGGGGTTAGATTAGAGGGTAGAATAGTGTGAACATATTGGTTATTATTATGATTTTAACTATTGGTTTGTAGGTAATACTTGTCCCAAGGTAACCTTAGTAGTGGGGACATTACACTCTAGTTAGCTGAGCTATGGAGAGAGCTCTCCATCCTTTCCACTCTTTTTTCAATCTCAGAAATCCTTGCACCCAACTTGATAATTCTGAAATTCCCGTTCCCCCCCTTTTGGCATTTTCTACCCCTGCATCCTAAACTTAATCTCTTCAATTTCATGGAAGACCCATTTAATGGACTATAAATTGTCCACCAAATTGTTGTGGGCTTTGTTTAGGAGGTTCATCCCATTTCCCTCAAGTTGTTACTAAGAATCACCAAAGTCGGTTCAATGAGCTCCTCCAACTAATTTTTTTCATCCCTTCCCTCCAAAACGTCTACGTGGATATACTCTCTAACTAGACCCATTTTTGCAGTGCTAGCATGAAAGTTCCTCCATACAGCTTTCCTTCCCTTTGCATCAAAAGTAATAGTGGTTTTAGATGAACCCTCTTCCTCTTTTCTCTCTTCCTAAGCTTCGATAGTGATCTCCTTACCCTTACCAAGTGCCTTCTTAGCTTCTTACAATTGTTATTTTGGAAGAAAATTCTTCCTTTTCATTTTTGTGAAAATTATTTAAAAGTCCACTAGAGTCTCTGATCATGGCCAAGAACAGCCTTTTAAATCTTCGTTATACTTTGTGCTTTGTTGATGGTATATTCTTACTAATGTTCTGCAATCACAAGCCACTTTAAACCTTTTTTTTAAAATGTTAGTACTATTTTTCAATAAAGATTGATATTTATAAAAGACTATTTATAAGCTTGATTAAAACTACATTAAACTCTGCTTTGTTTACTAAATTTTCTAAAAATCAAAAAGTTAAATGGTATTGCATTAATAAATTATCCTTAATTAGCTCTAAACTTCTTAACTAAATTGTAATATATGATTATAGGTTTAATTCCCCACAATTATATTATGCATACCTTCTACTAATTTCAAAAAGAAAGTATATATTATAGATTCCATTTTGGGATTAGTGACTAAATATTTAGATCTTCTTATTGATTAGTAATGTCTTTATTATGATTCATGGTTCTTTCTAGTTTTATAAAGTCTTTTGTGATACATGTTCATTTAACTTCTATTTTCTTAATGTTTAATTATTATTCTACAATCTCCTACTCTATTTACCCGACGATTGTTGATGATCTTAAATACAAGTATCTTACTAAAGGTCGATAGTTTTTGTGTCATATTCATTCAAAGATTATTTGAAATCATCCTTAATATTCCATGATGAAAAACACCAAATCTTTGATACCAGAAATCTGTCTTCCCTATTTCAATTGCAAATATTTGATAGAGTCTTGAAGATTCAGCTACTACTGAACATAGTAGACATTTCAATAAGCAAAGAACATATTGATATGTAAAATTGTTTTAATGACATGTGTTACTAATACAAAAGGCCAAAGCTATATTTGGGGTTCCAGAAGACCAAAAAACTAGATTCCTAATTCTAGCAAAAACTACTCCTTAATTGTTAATCACTTTGATCTACTTACCTTCCATATGAATAAAAGGGTAGATAGTTCTAGAGATCATAGTTTAGAGTTTAGATTTATTGTGTTCAATTCTACTTTTGTTTTAAGATCTATGTGCTATCTTTCTCAACCATTGATTATTGTGAATAAAGTGATAAAATGAAAAATTAAATGTTAATTTCTAGTGGTAATACTATTATAATGATCCTACCCCTCCACTAGAAGGCTGAAGTAAGCTGTCATTATAACAAAATGAGATACTTGACCTACCAGAGGCCACCATCTCATTCTCTAAAAAATTACTAATCATCAATGTGAAATAAGAAATATACAGGTAATAGTATCGTAGAGATAAATTAAGAAACTTTGTTATTAGAAAAATATTTTTTATATTTAAAATATATCCTCACAAAAAAAATTCATGAAAAAATTATTGTAGAGAATGAAATAAGAATTTTTTTATCTTATTTTTTATTTTTCTTTGTTGACTTTTGGAACTATAGGCAACCAACGATTTTTAAGAAGTGATTAAAATATATAACAATTTTTTAAATAAAACAATTTTTAAGAAATTATTTTAGTCCCTAGAAATTTTGGGAAATAGAGATACCTAGAAATAATATTGTTTTGGTATATTGATGTAATTTTATAGCTTACCATTTTCGAATAGACTTCAAATTTAAAGTACCTATAGACTCACATTAGATGCATAAGTAGATGGCTGCTAGTTATTCTTTATTTGGTGTGTGGAATAGGAATGGAGAATAGGATTTCATATTCCTATTTTAGCCCCAAAGTGAACTTTTATCATTTTCAAAAATATTTGTTATTGGAATGGGCCATTTCCATTCCCAATCTGACTTTTCCAAAATTTATAATTCCTCAAATCTGTGCTTGTGTTTTACTTCCTTGATGAAAAACTCTCACTATACTCCTTTTCATTGTGATCATTGTTTTCTTCATTTCCTTCTTGTGTTCTATGATTGCATCTCTTCTACTCATGCGTCAAAGGTATATAAGAAAATCAATAAGGTTTTTAATGGAATCTATTTTCATTGTAACTCATAGTCTTTTTTTGATCTAAATGATATATCATGTTAATGTTATCTTGTTTAGCTGTGTAAATGCTATATATGAATGTTGGTTGGTGTACCAATTGCTAATCATATTTTTGTTAGTTAGAGTTTTCCTTTGGCATGGGTACATTACAAAAATGTTGTTGTTTGTAATTATCAGATCTAGTGCAATTGTTTCTTCAAATCTCACTAGAGTGAAAATCTATGGGAAAGTTGCAACTTTAGGTAAGTGTTTTTTTTGTTTTTGTAAATAGTAAATAGTCATAATTTTTTGTGCCTGTTAAGCATTAGAACACTCGTAGGGTAGCTGGATATAAAGAGAAATGATTATCCAATATAACATCATCACAGACTTACAATGAATGAAAGACGTTGATATCTTGATATACTCAAATGCTTGTGTAGACATTACTTTTTCAAAATCAGTTCATAAGAATAGAAAATATATATAATCTACTCCCACAAAAATGATTGGATGTTAAACCATATTTCCTTTTTGATTTTTCTTAATTCCATTTTTTTACAAATAAAACTTTGATTGAAAGTAATGTGCATGATTTGTAGTTGACATCGATGTCTCGCAATTTGTTTTATAAGACTTTCAAGAAACTAGTGGTCTCCTTTTCGATAGGAATATTTTGATGGTAGTATTTTGTTTTCTGTGAAATCAAACTTTTTTACAAGATTTTATCTTGTTATTTATTCTCTCTCGATCTGATTGGGTATGTTTTCATGACTTTGTGAGGGGTTTACAAGATTTTCTTTCTGTAAGAGTACATTTTTGTTAAAATCTACTTTGTGGGTGGACCTTTGTTGGAGATTGTAATCCCAATGACCTAAGAAAAACTTCTCACATCTATCTCAATCGCATGAAGATCACCTTGTAGTATTGAGAAGCATTGAAGTTATATTTTTAATATTTACCTATGGATTTTCATTTATTTTTGTAAACCGTTCATTGGTGCATCAACAGATTACACCCTTTTTGGACAATCTAGAGCGAATTATTTATGTTTGTTCTCTATCTTTTGTAGATGTGTAGGGATCTCTATATTATTGGTTGATATCATAACATTAGTATTCTTGTATGGGAGAAAAAATGCAAGTGAGAAGAGTATGTCAGATGAGATTTCAAAAATTCAACTTTCTTCAAGTATTCGATGATAATTCAAGTTATCAATGAAGTTAAAGTAGCTTGATAAAGTGTCTCATGAATCATTTTCACAAAAAGGTGAACATAGTCTAAGGCAAGTCCTTTGTCTTCAAAAACTATACCTACGACATTTTATTTTTTAATATGTTTTAATAGTTTGTTAGACTGGGTTCTATTAAATGAGAGTATCTTAAAAATAGAGTTGTGACTATTGAGATTTTCTCGAAGGACACCTTCCATTGGCATGAAAGCATTGTTGTGGAATTTCCAATTTTAAATAGCCCATCTAAAAGGTCATTGGGATTCATTTGAATATTTTGGTTTTGGAGAATTTTATTATCAAAATTTGGATGATGGGAAATGTGTATATAGTTAATAGTATCTCCATTTGGGCTCTTAATGCTTTTGATAGCAAGTTTCTCAAGGAACTTGAGGTGCTTCTCAATATTGAAATGCATTTGATCTTTTTCCTTGGTTCTATTCACCCTAGCTACATCCAAATAAAATATTGTGGATGGCCTTCCAACTACATCCCTATTGACCAATATTTCACTAATTAACACTAGCAAGATAAATAGCACATAGTATTTGTACATTGTGTTACAAATTTTATGGTTCTCCTATGCATAAACACAATAAAGAAGACTAAGGTCAAACACAAGAACCCACTTCAAGCAACTCCTTTTGTTGCTACTAAGCACTTCTAGTAACAAAAATTTCCTGATGAGTACCCAACCCTTATTCAAAGGGTTCTAGGTTATGTGCACCTTTTTTGTGAAAATGCTAGAAAATGTGTGTTGGTTCAAGAGTTCAACATTATACATGTTGGTGACATTTTCTAAAATTCCTCTTAATGATCTCAGCCATTATGACTCTAGATTTTTTAGATTACAAGATTAGAAGGAGTGCTCTAATATTCATTCATTCATGTGTGCACTATGTGTGCACCTTCACATGTTGTTTTAGATTTAGTTATACCATTAGTTTAGGTAAATGAGATGATGTCAATTGGCACACAATTATACATTCTATATTTTATTAGTTTTCATTCACAAACATTTTCTACTTCCTCCATTGTCCATACTCTACTTTAGAAACTACCATTACATTTCTAGATTACATTATCTTGAGAATCTATAAAACCTTTTCAACAAATATATTTTTTGCATTTCTTGAACCCTATGGATATAGTTGATAAAATCAACTTAATACAAAATTTGAGATGAAAATTGCCTATGGAAATAAAACCATTTCTATGCTTTGCATATGCAATCTCATTGTTGTTTTATCATTGGGCATGTTTGTTTACTTAAATAGAAGTGGCAATAGTTTTATAGACATCACCATTTTGACTCATTGCCTTACAATTCATGTTCCATCTACATACATGTGACAAGACATCTCAACTTCAATATACCTTTATTTGTGCCAACTTAAATATGATAAATAGCTCCTATCAGACAATAAATAGCTCCTACCATTAACAACCTTAGAAGATGTACCATTTAACAATTGTGAAATTACTTTTTAGTCACTATATATATCTGTGTGTGTGTGTGTGTGTGTGTGTGTGTGTGTGTGTGTGTGTGTGTGTGTGTGTGTGTGTGTGTGTGTGTGTGTGTGTGTGTGTGTGTGTGTGTGTGTGTGTGTGTGTGTGTGTGTGCGCGTGCGTGCGTGCGTGCGTGCGTGCGTGCGTGCGTGCGTGCGCGGGTGTGTGAATCTATGTCTCTACGTAGCTGTCTATGAGATTTCAGTAGTTTTAAGTAATCATTGTTTGTATTAAGATCCATGTGACCTAATAGACTGGTGTGTTTCTATTGTAGATCATTCAATGGATCTTATTGATGATATAGAAGTCCAAGGGGACATAGTTAGGAAGATCAAGGTCATGCGCATACGCAATGTTTTGCTTGCCAGTCTTGCAGTATTAATTGAAGCATCTTCCCAAGAGGCTAGAAGACATAGGCATAAGTGAAGAAAAGTTTCATGTCCTTTTTATAAGTGTATTATCCATTCTAGTAACACATATTTCCATGACCAAATACACATGAGTAGAGAAGTCATCTTTTGCTTGGTCAAAATTCTAAGACAAAAAGGGAGCATTCAAGATATGACAAACATAACACTAAAAGAATAACTAGTGTTCCTTCACACCCTTGGCCACAATCTTAGGAACCAAAAGATGGGCCATAACTTTGGTCACTTAGGAGAGACAATGAGTTGACACTTCCAAAAGGTCTTAAAAGTTATATTAGCACTTTGTAACAATTATATTTTACCCCTTGTTGCAACCACTCCTCCAAAATTGTTGGGAATGATTGTTTTGATCTATATTTCAAGGTATCTATACTAGTGGCATGTATTTCATTACTAGAGACTAAATATAATAGTTTTATTTGATAATAATATTTCTTATTATAGGGTTGTATTGGTGCAATTGATAGAACCCATATGCCAGTTACCGTTGGTGTGGACATTCAAGCAAAATATTGCGATAGAAAGGGCAATTTGTCATAAAATGTTTAGGGTGTCTATCCACTTGGCCACAAGTTTCAATACATTCTTGCTAGTTGGGAAGGTTTGCTGCAGATAGTCGAGTGCTTTCTTCAGCTCTCTCTAGAGAAGATCCACTTGTGGTTCCCCTTGGTATATTAATTCATATTTAATATGATTATATTCTAATTATAATATATCAAAATTTTAATGCTCTATTTTGACTACAACTTTAATTCTATTTGCATAGGAAAATTCTATTTATTTGATATTACTAGGAGTTCTCACTCCTTATTGGTGTACATGTTACCATCTAAAAGAGTTTTGTAGAGCAAACCTGATTAGCACTCCCCAATATTTATTTAACCATTGAAACTCCTCTCTTAGGAATTTAATAGAGTAGAAATTTGGTATTTTTAAGAAACATTTTCTTATCTTAAAGCATGAGACATCCTATAGTATATTTACTCAAACAAAGATTGTTTTGGCATGCAACATGCTAGACAACTTCATTACGATGGAGTATGGTCTTCCATCCGAAGTAAATATTGAAGAGGATGATGATCGTGTTTGGATAAATGTGTCAATTCTAGAAACTTCTAGGATGAATCAATGAGATATAGATGACTAGGAGAAATTTTGAGATGAAATAACTTGAAGGATATGGGAAAATTATCCCTCTTGAACTTAGTTGTACCACAAAACATTAACATTTTTTTCACTTTGTATTTTAAAGGAACATTTTATGCTTCATTTTTCCATTTGACACTCTCAATAATGTTTTCTATATGCATTAGTTTAGTAGATGTGTCAAGAAAAGAGATTGAATTGGTCAAGGGATTTTACATAACCTAATTTTCTACTTCAATTTATCCAATTACGCTTAATATTGCAGCTCTGGTTTTTGAAATATTATTCGTGATATTTGATTTTAACTTGAGGGTGCAAATGTTGTTGGGATATGACTAATATTATTTTTGATATTTGATTTTAACTAAATTGAAGGCTACAAATGTTGCTAGGCCATCACTAAACAAATACCTATTCAAAAAATGATTCAACATACTACCCTAGCTGAAATATCATTAAATAAGTCATCCTCAAATTTAGAGAAGTGGTGTAATTTCTATAAAAATGACCTAGGCTAGGCTTCCAATATGAAAAAAGTATTTTGTAGCCAATTTAGGTAATTATTCAATGGAATGGAAATAATATAAGTGAAATGAACCCACATTCATAATTTCACACATAAGCACACCCACATCTCTTTTTCTCAGATTCTAGTAGTATTTTGTCTCTATCCCTCATACTCTAGGTAAGTAAGTTGTCTATTTCCTTCGCATTTGTTCCCTGCCATCTTGCATTGTTAAATTCAAGTTTTATCCATGTGTCATTTTTATCTAAGAAATTTTTGATTTGATTACTAGTCATACCATAGTTTAGTTTTGAAGAAGCTTGATTATGAGTTATTTATTGTGTAATAGTTTGCTTATAGCTTGAAACTTTTTTTATACGCATAAGTAGAGTAGGTTTTGATGCATATGGGAGGCCTATCCTAGGTCATTATTATAGACATTATACCACTTATTTAATCATATTTCACCTAAGACAGTGTTTCATCATCTAGTTAAAAGAAAAGGTTTAATGGAGCAAAAACCTTTTGAGATCTTGACATTGAAGTTGTAGAAGATTTTTTTATTTCATAGATAACAAATTTTTTGTATTGATTATAAGAAGATAATTCTTACAATAGTATGCCATAGTGTAAAGTGGCCAAAATCTCATAAGTCATCCTAAATACCCTCCCCCATTGACATTAAAATCAAAACATACATACTAAAGGCATGAACTCCCACAAACATAGCCCATCCCAATACAGAAAAGTATTCACATGCCATTGAGGATTGAGGTTTAAAATTTAGAATTTAGGACTAGGGTTTAGTAATTAGGGTTATGATGAGGGTTTTGAATTATAAAAATCAAATGTCTTAATACATATCATTTTATATTATAAGCCCAATCCTGACCATTACCTCATACTAATCCTAATTGTGATGTCAATTTGTCCTCTAACCTTAACTTTAATGTGAACTATAAATATGGTCTTAACCATAACATAAAATTAGAACCCCAACCATAAACTAAACCTTAACCATTAATTATTTATTATAATCATAACCCTAACCAAAGCTTAGACCCTAACCCTAACCATAATTATAGACATCGTAAAAAAGACTAACCCTATAAATATAAATAGTAAACTTATAGTGTTAATATTTATAGTTGCAGTTATGAGAAATATCTAACCCTAACCCTAAAAATTGGGAGGCATTGGAAAATAATCCTAAATGTCATGAATTATGATTGGGGTTAAAAATTATATTGTAACACTAACCTAAACATATAGGTTTTATTTAACTTAATTTATTGTATTTGACTTTTTCAACATTGTGTCATTCTATTACGGTTAGGGTTGGGTTAAGATGTAGGTTCAGTTTAAAGTTGGGTAGATTGGGGTTGACATATGGATTTATATATGTTTATATATTAAATTTGATACTATCATTTAGGGTTAGTCTTAAATAATAACCATAATCCTAAAAAATGACCACACCAATAATAGTGATCCTAATGCTAACTATAGTTCCAACCATAAATCTAAATCTATTGGTAACCCTAGCCGTAATATAAATAATAACCATGATATAAAATCTAACCATGAATGTTAACGATGATATAAACTCTAACTCCAAATGTCAACCCTGATTATGATCCTAATCATTTTAATCTGTTCAATGTGTTATGTGCGGTCCCACTACTGCTAGCTAGTATATTCTATATTTATAATATGCCTAGATGCATCGAGGCATGAAATTTTTTAATGCATATTCAAGGTGAATGATGAAAAAAATCACGTCTCCATGTGTCTCGACATATTATAAATATATAGTATATTAGCTAGTTATAAATTATCCAAATACATTATTTATAATCTATTTGACCATTAAATTTTATTTATTTATTTATTCTCACTAATTAAAATTTCATATAAACTATTTTTTGAGAGTAAGAATTTTTAAATATTCTCTGAGTTGAATAGAACATAACTTAAATGCCCATAACAAACAAATACAAAAAATTCTTAATTATTGTAGAGAACAACTACAATCATAGTACATACAATTTACAATATTATTAATGTAATTAACAGACAGCTTACAATTGTCAAATAAAATCTCAATTGCTATAATATTCCTTCCAAATGTGGATGTTATCATTTACCAAATATTTTAGTACAAAATATTTTGTAATTTAGAAGTCAGATTATCTTGATAAACTTAGACACACATTCACTGAAATTGAAAATTTACTCTTAACTAGTTAAAACATAGCTCTTTACAAACTGAATATTTAATGCAACCTCTGTAACTATACCGAGGAAACAATCAGAATTGACAAAGTAAGGATCCAGCCTGAAGTCATGAGGATCCTCCCACACTGATAGGTCCCTTCCAAGGGCCCAGGTGGTGACGATCAGCAGGAACGAAATATCACCCAACTCTGCAATCTTCTGTGGATTCATGTGGAAGCAGCAAGGGTAGACTTGGGTACAACCTCAGAGTCTCCATTACAACACAATGCAAATATTTGATATTTACCACATCATCCTCGTTCACCATATTTTCTCTGCCCTCTGGTGATATGAATTCCTCCTACATTTTCTTTGCCACTCTAGGGTTTTTAATCAGCCAACCTAACGTCATGGAAGTCGATTCAACCCCTGCTACAAGCATCTCCTGAAAAAACAATGCAACTATGTTAAATGAATAGGAAAATAAAATATAATATACTACCGGTTTAGTTGATTGTAAAGCTGAATACGTACAAAGAATTCCTTAGCCATGGTAGAAGAAGAAACCATAAATGTTGGTGCTCGGCTGGCGAAAATGGTATCGCGAATTTTCAAGATTTTCTTAGCCATGGTAGAAGAAGATGTGGAAACCAGTTTAGTGATAATAATGTATGTCCTAAAAGTATTTTGGAAGGGGCTTACATCTGGTTTGTTTCCATTTTGATACTTCAAGGAAAGGAAAAGATGTGATTGGGAGATCATCAAGTGTTGGCCCACCTAAAAACGCCGATGGAAGCAAGGGATGTAAGTTGCAGTCAGATCAGATTATAATGCACAAGATATCTCATTTCTTTGGTGTGCGCCAGACATTCAACCACAACCAAGGAATTCAAGCATTGCGGAATGTCACAAGCCAGGAGAAATCCAAGTGAATTTCCTGCTCAATATTACTGTCCTACTGCTTATCTATTAGAGTCAAACAATTGCAAATAATCTTTCAATTACTTTGAATTAAAATCCCTTAGAGACATGCCAATAATCATTCAATTCGTTAATTTGGATTAAAATCCTCGAGAAGCAAAGGGGAATTTGGTTGAATTAAAGTCCTCCGAAGACATGTATGTCAAACATGAAGGAGAATTTGGTTCCTCCAAAGACATGTCAAACATGTTCTCCCAAGGCATTGGCTTATTGTTTTCTATGAAATAAAATTGCCTAAATTTATAATCAGCTGATTCATTCTCTTGTTATAACCGTCGTCATCACTGTTTCTGTAAATAAAACAAATTGCCCATCCTTCCTGCACAAACAAAAGTGTTGCACAGGAATAAGTCTGTTCTATTCCCATTTTTTATGTAGAAGAACCTCTTTCTTTTTCCAATGCAAGACTTTTTTTTGTGTAGGAAGGATGGATAATTTGTTCTATTTACAAGGACGGTGATGACGTTGGTTATAACGAGAGAATCAATCAGTTGAATTATATAAACTTAGGCAACTTTATTTCAGAGAAAACAATAAGCCAATATCTTGGGAGAACATGTTTGACGTCTTTAGAGGATTTTAATTCAACCAAACTCCCCTTCATGTTTGACATACATGTCTTTGGAGGATTTTAATTCAACTGAATTCCCCTTTTCTTTTGGAGGACTTTAATCCAAATTAACGAATTGAATGATTATTGACAATTGCCTGACATGTCTTTGGAGGATTTTAATTCAAAGGAATTGAAAGATTATTTGCAATTTCTTGACCCTAAGAGACAAGCAGGACAATAATATTGAGGAGGAAATTCACTTGGATTTCTCTCGGCTTGTGACATTCCCCAAAGAAATGCTCAAATTTTCCTTGATTGTGGTTGAATGTCTGGCGCACACCGAAAAAATGAGATCTCTTGTGCATTGTAATCTGATATGAGCGTAGCTTATATCCCTCACTTCGGCCTTTTCAAGTGGGCCAACACTTGATGATCTCCCAATCACATCTTTTCCTTTCCTTGCACTTGTAGACCCCTTCTTGAAATATCAGATGGGTCACCTTCAAAGTCCATCCTAAATTAAATGGAAACAAACCAAATGTAAGCCCCTCCCAAAAACACTTTTAGCACATACATTATTATCACTTGCTTCCTTCTTCAGCTATCTTTTGAGTAGCTGCTTCTATCAAAAATGGTGACACGATTCTCTCAATTAACTTGACTGTCACAAATGGTGATAGGATTTTCTTAACTAGGCTCTGATACCAATTGTAAAAACCCACAATAGCTCTAATACACTTTGTGAAATGTGGATGGACAAAATGAACTAAAAAACTGAAAAATACTGAAAGTGCAGTGCTAGTATTATATTTCGTTAACCATGTTGTCCATATCAATTATATTACAAGATGCCTCTATTTATAGAGGTCTTCGATCATTTCTAGAAACATCTAAATTAGCCGACATATGACGAATAGACTTTTCTAGAACTATCTAAACATAAATAACTTCTAGAAACCTAAATATTAATTTGACCTAACCCTATTGAGTAATCCTCTAAAAAATTTTAGAATCTTCTATTATTTTTTACATTTCATTTGAGGGCGAAATTACACATTCCAATAGAAAAACTGCAACTATAGAAAAACAACTTGAGCATCATGATGGATCCACATTTCTTACCAAGTTCATAAAGATCGCAATGGGGAAGCTTTGTTAGTTCACATTTCCAATGATAGGCCATGGAAATGGTCCGGGGACACTTTGAAAGTCATTTTTCTTTTTCTTTAGACACTATATCTAAACAAAATCAACAAGAAAATTACAAGAGCACTTAACATGGGCACTGATGGAAAATAAGCACCATTTCTTGATATATTTGGTGCATGCAAAGATACAAGGAATTCAGAGAACAAAGCCATATTGATAACAGATGCAGGAAATGGTTTCTCCATTTCAAATTTCTACTTTCTATCTCATTTATTAGACTGATATATAATAAAAATAAAAATAAAGACATCAGAACTCGCTATGAATATGTTGTACATTTAAAGTATTCTAAGTCCATCCATCACACGGTGACAAGATCCATAGATGCTGCCAACGATCCACGAGTGTCTTCCAAATTAAAAAAACATCCGCTCAAAATTTGATATTGCGATAAAGAATTATATATAATTTAATACTAGCTCCTCAAATGGTCCCTTCAAATGGACGTCTTCCTCTTTTTATTTCTGGCTAGATAGAAGTGTCAATTGGAATCCTACATTGGGTTCCCTGTATTGAAAATAAATAAGAAAGACATTTGTGAATAAACAACTTCCTATTGATTAAGTTGCTGAATTATACTATTTTGGTAATATTCTAAATAGAGTATGAACCTACCAATGTAATAACTATTGCTTTTAAATTTGTGGTGAGTGTGAAGGCTTGAGAATTCAGTCAATAGTTGTATTATACACACCCTTTCCTAATTTAATTGCGACAAATAAGTAAATATTATTTAATATTAGCTCCTCATGTGTACATCTTCCTCTTTTGTATTTATGGCCAAACAAAATTGTAAGTTTGGAAGCTACATTTACAAATCGATGTAAACTGATAGTTGACAACATACTGCCCCACAAAAGGGGTAAATGCTAATGACATATGTGATAAAGTTTGACTAAGAAACAAGCACTAAAATTTGTAGAAGAGAAGTAGTCATAATTTTTTAGCTGAAAATAAAAATACAGATGAACACTAAAATTAAACAAAGATAATCATGAAAATAAACACAAGCAAGAATCATATGATTTATAGAGGTTCATTTAAAATGTTGGATTATGTAAACTCTTCAAGAAGGGAAAATTTCTCGTATTTAGATAATACATAGTACAACGAATAATACTTTAGTAACTACAAAACTAATTTTACATATTCGTTTCTTAGTTACAACTACTGGAAGATGAAAAAGTTGAGTCATTACAATATTCCAACCATTATGATCTCTAACTTGAAGTCCAACCAGAACTACACAAAAATATCCCCTACTTGGAATCTTATGGCTATGTTGTGACCATGTTGAGAGAAGCTCATAAAACTCAAACTTCTCCTATGATAATACTTTTGTTTACGCATCTACCGAATTAATTTTAGGATCAATCTTCTCTAACTCTAATTTTCCCTCTTTAAAAGCATGATAAGTTAAATCAAATCTGGTCTCTATATCCTTTGTATGACTATCGAAAGTACAATTTTTTGTCAAATGAATAACACAACTACTATTAGAAAATAGAGTGAAGTGAGATTTCTTATACCCCAACTCACCAAATAATTGTTGTAAACATATTTAAGTTATTTAGCTCCCTCTGGGAGAGCAATATATCTAGCTTTAGAAGAAGACAGAGAAATAATTTGTTTTTTAAGAGACTTCCAACTAAGTAGTTCCCTAGAAAAGTAAATATATAACATGCAATAGATCTCCTTTTGTCTAAATACTTTCCATATTAGAATCAACATAATGAAAAAGATGTGCAGCCTTACTAATAAAACATAAAATATTGGAAGTGTCTCTCAAACGCAAAAGAATCTATAGAACTACTTGCCAATGATTTTTCTCGGATTACTTATAAAACTACTCACAATTCCAACTACATGAGCATTATCTAGATGTGTGCTAACCATTGAATACATGAAACTACAAACAAACGAGGAATACAAAACACCACCCAAAACATTTTCTTCTTCTAGAGTGGAAAGACATCTTAGAAGACAAGAGAAACTAATCAGCCAGTAGAGTAGAAGTAGATTTGACATTTCACATATTGAACTTCTCCAACATGTTTTAAATGTATTTTTCCTAGGATAATATGAATTCACATTTTTATCTATTTTATATTATATCCATCATAAGAATATTTTTCACTCCCCCTCAAAATAGATAAAAATGAATGCTTGTTGTTGTTAGAGGTATGACTTAATGGGTGAGACTGTGAGCATGTTAGAGAGATAATTGAGTGCTTATGTGTTGCATTAATGACTTCATTTATATTTTATGTCAACATGTTAGTTTTTTGGACAATTAATTCATAGAGGATAATTTTTTTGGTGAGGATTGTGGTAAGAGATTAATATATTGTGGATTAAGAGGAGAGTTCAAGAAAACATGTTGATGTGATGTCTATGCTCACAAAGAAAGATATGCAAATTTCTATGGGTTAGTCACGATAATCATTATGTAATATATTTTTTGGTGAGACTAAATATCATTCAACAACATTGGAGTATGGTTGATGATATGTTCAGGATGCTGTAGTTAACATGGCAAAATCAAATTTCCATTTTGTGAAGATTTGTTTTTTTTTTATCCAGTGTGTTATTCCCAAGAGGGTGACTATTGTTTTTTATTAAATTTTTAAAAAGGTTTTCTATAGGGGACCCAAAATGCCAACAATCATTAGAAAATATAAAAAAGACTTAACTAGTTAAATTCTACTTTCAAACAAAACCAACACTACATGACATCCAACAATCCACCATAGAACCAATAAAAAAAATACCAAGACTAAGAACAAAACCAAATGACAAACCTAAAATAATGACTCAAAAAGGAAATAAGACCAATACGATAGAAAAATAATGAAACATTAGTCTAGCTCAAGAGCTAACTCCTCATGATTTTCCTTGAATTTTTTCATGGGCACTTTCACAACATCTTTGATCATGTCATCATTCTTGGAATTCAGCTTTCTAGTAGTAGATATGGTTCCTTTTTTACCTAGAGATTCTTCTGCAACCTTAGATTCATTTGGGTCTAGCACTATTATTTTATCCACATTCAAATAAGTATTACTTGTAATTTTATTCATACTCTCCACCAAAGCCTCATAAATTTTCTAGTAATTATTGACCATGGTGCTGGCAGTTCTTTCCAAGTTCTCAATTCTATTTAACAACCCCTATAATGGTTTCTTCTTTTCCATGTCATTCTCAGTGGCACCAATCTTTTCATCTTATTCACAACTTCATCCATTTTTTTGCATTAATAGCTATACGATTAATATTGAGCTCTTTTTTTGTAGACTTAAAAGTCCATTGCTGATAAAAGCATAGAGTTGTGTCTCCTTATAGGTCCTTTATACCTATTTTCGTGAAATTTCATTTCTATATCAAAACTCAACTTTTAAAAAAAACTATTAATACCCTTTTGTAGATTTCAGAGTCAATATCATCATCATATAAACTTTGTAGTGTTCTTATTAGTTATAATATCTGATAATTTGAAATATTATAAGTAATTATTTTAACACTTCAGAAAATGCTTTCTCATAAAAAGAAAAAAGTAGTAATAATATAAAAAAAACTTAAAGGAGAGAGTCTCTTCAAGAATATGTAATTTATTAAAGTTTTGATGGGAGGAAAAAAATGTTAGTTCGTAATTAGGTTAACTCGAGTACTTATAACAAACAAAATATAAAGAAAAGTATAAATATTTCTTTTTTGTTCCCTAGTTGTATTGATATTGGAAATTTATTAAATAAACTAGAGAAATAAATAAAATATAAATATGAAATGAAGAAACGAATATTTGAACTTATTTTACCCAATCCTAACCTACATCCACCAAATAAAGAGTCCAACATTTTTTACTCAATAAACCAAATAAATTACAATCTAGAATCTCTTGAAGCTACCCGATTTTTCATATGAAATATTAAACCTAATCCATTTAAAAAAAATTCATGTTAGGAAAAAAAAAAGAGTTAGAATATGTTGGCTAATAGAAAAACATTAACTCTTTCCTTTGTGCAATAATAGAACTTTGATTAGTTTGGTGAGGAATTTCCTCTTACTCTTCCTTGTATCATAATAAGGAGTCTATAAGGAGCATATAATGCCTCACCATGTGACACAAAAGAAAAGATTTCACTAGGTTTCCCAAACTTATTTTTTAAGATAATGATACAACAACAGTTTTATAATAGTGGAAGCAATTAACATACACTCATATATCAACAACACATTAACATGTTACAACTCTTAAGGGTCCTATTACGTTGAATAACATTTTTAAGCTTTAATTAACATTAAATCCAATATATAATAAATCCACATCAATCAATAATATAGAAGTATGAATCCAGCTAAAGAATATACATTCATTTTGGATGTCACTTGGCAATAATCATAATGCACAATCATATATTGTATAGGTCATAGCATATGAAAAGTTTAAATAATATACATCATGAAATAGATAACATCATCTTGTAAAATTTATGAAATCCAATACAATACACTAGGTATAACCATTTATCATAGAGATACAGAAATAGATAAAAAGAGAATTTGCACAACCGCATCCATCAACAACATCTGATAGTCAGATCTCATTGGCATTAGATTAAGCACTACCACCAGACCTTGTGGAACCTAAAAAGATCCACTCCCACTACACTGAGGAGATAATCTCAAGTGCCAAATAGTATAACAAACTCAAAAGTCAAAACCAACATTTAAGTTGAAGGAATCACCTAAAAGAAAATAATGTCAAAGGATACCAAGACACAAGTATCAACTAAAACCAAAGACAATACAAACATGTAAGAAATCTATTATGCATGTGGGAAAGTGTCATCACATGAGACAACTCTAAGGTTACCTAGCTATTTTTTTAATTCTTTGGCCCCCTAGTGACTATATGGGGCACTAGTCTCCTTTTGTACAGACAAGGCATACTAACGAGTCAGCACTAAGGTTACCTTGCTAGTATTTTAATGATCCATCCACCTAGTGACTTTTTGTAGTACCAATATCTTATTAATTCATTTTAAACTCTTTCAATGAAATGTTATTACTTATTAAATAACCTACAATGGGTTATCCGTCAGCCTCTTTAGGGCCTGGGCCTCCATTGCAAGTCATTTCCCAATATGGCATATAGATAACCTACCCTAAGCTCAGTAAAATCCAAATATCACAAAAGACCACATATCATACATCAGTTCTTAAATGAGGAACTAACAAGTACCATAAATTAGAGATTATAATCATGGATTCCACCAAAATGATCATCCTAGTAGGACGACTGATCCTAAAATCAAGTGTGTATAAACCAAACAATGTCATAGCATGACATCACCAAGAACAAATCATAGAAACACCTGAGTCCTATACAAGTGATAGGAAAGAAATCCAAATACAACTAATCAAAGACTCAAATGTTATATCAGATAGGTGACACCATTCACCTCGGTTTCACACAAGAACACTGGACAGTAGTAACAATCGATAGATCAAAACACCTCATAGAGAATAGAAGATATATTACCATGGTTGAGTATAAAATATCATATACAACACATCATCATGACATCACAGAAAAACTCCCAAACCTCAGGTAAACATCCCGACTGGTCGCAGCTAAGTCAACCTGACACCCAATAGCAAAATCACATGTCATATAAAGAGTACCTACAAAAGTAATCTTCATAATTCATTCTATTTTGAAAACACATAAGTTCAATGTTCACTATAGGTCTTCAAGTTTTCACTTTCACTTTCAAACACAAAGATTCAATAACAACTAGGGTTTTAATTTTCATTTTTATGTTAAGGACACAAGAATTTGAAACACAAGAACAATAAATTCACAACAATATTTTAGATTAAATCATAGCCAATTTTATAATGGAAATCAATTTTCTCGAACAAGGGTTTCAACCTAGAGAAATTTTGAAATAGAAACACAACAAATACAGAGAAGACAAGAATTCGAAGAATGAGCAACTATTGCGAAAATCCCACAAGATCCAAACTAGATCTTATGCTAAGAGTAAATTTTCAATTTGAGTGAATGTGTGTCTAAGATTATCAAGATGATCTGACTTCTGAATTAAAAAATATTTTGTGCTAAAATATTTTGTAAATGATAACCTCGACATTTGGAAGCAATATTATAGCAATTGAGATTGTAATTGACAATTGTAAGCTATCTGTTAATTACATTAATAATATTGTAAATTACATGTATTATGATTGTACTTGTTCTCTACAATAATTAAGAATTTTTTTGTATTTGTTTGTTATGGGCATTTAAGTTATGCTATGTTCAACTCAGAGAATATTTAAAAATTCTTACTTTCAAGTTATGTTTTTTTCAACTCAGAGAATATTTGAAAATTCTTACTTTCAAAAATTAGTTTATATGAAATTTTAATTAGTGAGAATAAATAAATAAATAAAATTTAACGGTCTAATAGATTATAAATAATGTATCTAGAGAATTGATAACTAGCTAATATACTCTATATTTATAATATGTTGAGACACATGGAGACGTGAATTTTTTCATCATTCACCTTGAATATGCATAAAAAAAATTCATGCCTTGATGCATCTAGGCATATTATAAATATAGAGTATATTAGCTAGTAGTAGTGGGACCGCACATAACACATTGAACAGATTAAATTGATTAGGATCATAATCAGGGTTGACATTCAGAGTTAGAGTTTATATCATCACTAAAATTCATGGTTAGAGTTTATATCATGGTTATGATTTATATTACGGCTAGGGTTACCAATAGATTTAGATTTATGGTTGGAATTAT
Organism: Cupressus sempervirens; assembly: GCA_028749045.1. Classification (NCBI taxonomy): domain Eukaryota; kingdom Viridiplantae; phylum Streptophyta; class Pinopsida; order Cupressales; family Cupressaceae; genus Cupressus; species Cupressus sempervirens. The sequence goes on along the minus strand of CM053791.1, from coordinate 598,663,626 downwards.
AGTTAGCATTAGGATCACCATTATTGGTGTGGTCATTTTTTAGGATTATGGTTATTATTTAAGACCAACCCTAAATTATAGTATCAAATTTAATATATAAACATATATGAATCCATATGTCAACCCCAATCTACCCAACTTTAAATTGAACCTAAATCTTAACCCAACCCTAACCATAATAGAATGACACAATGTTGAAAAAGTCAAATACAATAAATTAAGTTAAATAAAACCTATAGGTTTAAGTTAGAGTTACAGTATAATTTTTAACCCCAATCATAATTCATGACATTTAGGATTATTTTACAATGCCTTCCAATTGTTAGGGTTAGGGTTAGATATTTCTCATAATTGCAACTATAAATATTAACACTATAAGTTTACTATTTATATTTATAGGGTTAGTTTTTTTATGATGTCTATAATTATGGTTAGGGTTAGGGTCTAAGCTTTGGTTAGGGTTATGATTATAATAAATAATTAATTTTGAACGTTCAGTTTATGGTTAGGGTTCTAATTTTATGTTATGGTTAAGACCATATTTATAGTTCACGTTAAAGTTAAGGTTAGAGGACAAATTGACATCACAAATAGGATTAGTATGAGGTAATGGTCAGGATTGGGCTTATAATAAAAAATCATATGTATTAAGACATTTGAGTTTTATAATTTAATAGTTTTATTACTCAACTCTAATCCTCAATAGGAAACCCTAATCATGACACTAACACTTAAAAAAGCCTAACCCTAACCATAATACTAAAAACCTAAATCATAAATTCAAAACCCTCATCATAACCCTAATTACTAAACCCTAGTCCTAAATTCTAAATGTTAAACCTCAATCCTCAATGCAAAACCCTATAACCCTAAATCCTATATGTTGAATTGTTATCTTAATTTCTAATTTCTAATTATAGCCCTAATTGATAAATACTAACCATATTTGTATATCGTAAACACTACATTTAGGAATATGATTAGGATTATCGGGTATACATCATGGTTAAGGTTATGACTAGGGAAAGACTTAGAGTTATAATTATAGTTAGGATTTAGGTTAGAAGTAGAATTAGGCTTAGAGTTAGGTTTATGAGGAGGCTAAGGATTAGGATTAGGTTTTAGATGTGGTTAGGGTTAAGGTTATGGTATAAATTATGCTTAGGAATAAGGTTAGAGTCAAGATTAGGGCTAGATTTTGGATTACTAATTAAACCAAAACATAATTCATTATTTATAGAAACACTAATCCTATATGCTAAATGATATTAAATCCTAAATCACTATCATTACTATGATCCTAAATCCAAACTTGCAAATCCTAATCATAGATGCTAAACCCTAATCCTTATCATTTAACCTAAATCATAAATAATAAACCCTAATCTTTATCACTTAACCCTAAATGCTAACATGAATTCCAACCATAAAGAAAACCTAACCCTAACTATAATTCTAAAACCCTAAATTATAAATTTTAAACTCTCATCCCAACTTTAATTGCTAAACTATAATCCTATAAAACCTAAAACTTGAATCCCAAGATTAAGCTTAAGCTTGAATGATAAATCCTACCACTAAATGTTATACCCTAATCCTAAAACTTGAATCCCAAGATTAAGCTTAAGCTTGAATGATAAATCCTACCACTAAATGTTATTACCTAATCCTATGCTTTACACCCTAAATGTTAATTCCTAATCCTCAATGAAAACCCCTAATATTAACCTTAACCTAGTACTAATTACGCTGAGAGGTGTAACCTACAGTGGCAGAATGGGAGAATGAAGTGTTGTGACTGTGTTAATGTTAAGATTTTCATTTTGAGAACTAATAGCCGACTACTAACAAATTTAAGAACAAATTTAAGTTTATGTATCATCACATCTCGTTAAATCAATTATATAAATATAGAAGGCACAATTTATCCCTCTCTCAACCTAAACATAAGTTCATCCAATTTCATATACATTGAAATTTGAAATCTATCCGAGCTTGCAAAGAACAACATATCAGTCGTAAAAGAGTAGCGGAAAAAGAAAAAAGCAGTAGATCAGCATATCAATTCACAAGCCTTCAACCTCAGATTGAGTGGGCCTTCGATTGTCAGGTAGCTAGAAACATTTGTATTGACTATCCAATCAGATGAAAATGATCATTGACATGAGAGCTAGAAACTGAGGATAAAGTATTTGAGTTGCTTCAATCAAAGGAATGAATAATTAATGTTTATTGTTAACTGAATTAAATTAATCATCCCTCCACCATGGATTACCTTCACTTACCTACCTTCAATTGCAATCAGCGCTATTAATTGTTTATCAAAATGTTAATCTCTATCCATCGAGAACAAAAGGTAGTGTTTTCAAATATCCGTAATCTTGCTGGAGCAGAAGTAATGCTTACAGTCTGCTCTCTTTTTGTTTATCATTTTTAACCCTCCCAACCATGAATTAAAATGTGGTTTCCTCCATTTTAGGTTTTAGGTTTACTTTTACTTTTCAAAATCATAGCAGACAAGGAGGGAAGATGGAACGGTTTACCCAAAGTCAATCAGATCAAATGATCATCCTGCTTAATGGTCAAATGTGTAGCTAAGTTAATGATACATAATTTCTTCATCCTTTGCTTTCCCTACAAATTCGCCAAGGCCATCGAATGAATAGCATACAACTGTGCTATGAAATAACAATTTACCTTTCTAGTATGGTCCCTTTAGGATTTCTCCATCATAAAGAGTTTTCAGTAAACCTCATTGATGTCTTTGTATTGTCATCTCAACTGTACGCACAACTATCAGGGCAGTTTAATTTGTTTTAGGTTCTTGATTCAATGATCCATGATTGAATGTATTTCTTGGTAGTTCTATTTTGATTAATTAAAGCTTTCAGAACTAAGTATTGAGCTTGAGAGCCTAAATCTTATAGCTTAGCACTTAACATTAAGTTAATTAATATGATTAGGGTTAGCATTAAGGTTACCTTTTAGTTTAAACTTATTATTAATATTAAGGTTAGCTTTATTCTTAATTTGGATATATGATCATGATTAACCTAGGGTTATTCTCCTATGTCTTCGATGGCTTCTTTATCAAACATTTTCTTGGGATCTCCTGTGATTTCTGTAGATGAGCTAGGACCTAAAAAAGAATCACAGACCATCAATTGGATGCATGAAGAAAGAGCTCAAACTTGACATTTTAGTTGATTATATCTTTCAAGTAACAATAGATTTATATTAAACTCCATTTTAATTGTGTAAAATTATAATACAAAGATATATTTTTGTCCATAATTTACTATGAGAAAATCATATTTATTTATGAAATATATTAATCTTTACTTCTATAATTTTTAATAATATATAGCTCAATATATTTTATGTTTTATTTGTTTATGAAAGATTACTAATTTAAATCCTATTATTTTAATGTTATCACATTTTGATTTTCTAAAATGCCTCGTCCAAGACTAAATTTTGAGAATGAAGAGCAACGAAGATAGTATCAAAGAGAATATCCTCGAAATTATATGAGACGACGACGTGAACAAAAGAATAATGCTCAAAGAGAGTAAGCTAAAAGTCCTAGAAATGGTGACCAACAAATACAACATAGAGAATATGCACGAAATTATATGAGACAACGATGTCAACAAATGACTAATGTAGAAAGAGAAGAATAAAGGAATCTCTTGCTCTCTTCATCCTGATGATGGATCACTTGGTGTGATTCGAAACGTTGATGGTAAAAAATATTTACACAATCGAATCCAGAAATATATCAGTTTAATAAAGGAATCATCGAAACCAACTTGATAGAGAAAGACATGTCAAGTGTAGGGAAACTATGACAGTGGAAGAGATTGAAGAAGAAATGAGACAACATGCAAATGAGATGAGAACACATCGTACTCAAACATCTCAAGATAACAAAAATATAGTGAGAAGACAAGCAAAAAGATCTATGAGCCTAGATGACTTCAATGAAAGAGAAATACAAAAAATACAACTATGTAAATGTGACTCAAATCAAGGACAAGCTCAATCTCACAAAAATGGTGGGTTTAGTTTTGATGGGATGAATTCTATGACAATAGATCATGTTCTAAAAACACCAACTAATCAAGTAGAGGATCTTATGAATGTTGACTCAGGAAATTATAATTTACAATAGGAGTTCACATCACAAATAAGAAGACAAAGACAACTGAAAAGAACACAAAATATAATGGATAAGGGGACAATCAATACTTTTCAAAATAATGGGATTGATTTGAGGACATTACAAATAATGTTTTGAAATAGACTAGATAAACTTGCTATGCCCAGTATGTGCTACATTTGTCAAGAAAGTTATCTTGCAATGAAGGTTGCATGGGTCCCTGAAGGCCCTATTTGTCATCGATGTCGACAAGAAAAGAATGAACATCAATTTTTACCATAAAACAACATGGATTGTGGTCCACAACCATTAGAGCTTTCTAATCTAACACAAATAGAAGAAATGTTGATATCACATATCAACCCCATTCTTCAAGTTACACACGCAACTGGAGGTCAATTTAAATATAAAGGGCATAGCATAAGTTTTCCACAAGAAGTAAGAGAAATAGCCAAATTCTTACCACATCGTATAAAAGATTTACCTATTACAATTGTTCGCAAAAAGGATCAATGTGGAACAAGTTATAATTTTACAATCAATAAAGAAAGGGTTTATAGAGAACTTCAATTTAAAATAAATCATGATAAGTTCTATAGAGATGTTCAAATTGATGAAAATGCACTTAGTGAGCTTACATCTAATTCAGATGATAACATCTTTGATCAACTAAACTCAGTTTATATGGAATTTGATTCGGATGCAAATGAATATGTATTTGTGGGTCCAATAATGGAGAAGGATCAAGGAAATATTATCAATCATTCTACATCAATGGCCTCTAAACCGCCAAATGCACAAAGAGAGATGGAACTAATTCATCCATGGATAAATAACCCAAATGTAGATCCCAGATCACTAATTGATTTGCAAAGAATTGGAACATCTCCAGTGAATGAGTATGTCATAGAAGGATTACCTGATATGGCTTTTACAACACTATTTCTAGATGGACGATGCGATTGGATAGAACCAAGATTGAGAAGAGTATATCTTCATGAATTTGTTAAGCATTTACTTCCATATAGAGATCATCGCTTTGGATCACACCTATGATTTAGGTATTATATGATGAATATGATCATGTGACATCGTGCACAAAATTCATCAGCAGTATTTGCCAAAAAGAGCTTGCAAGATATGCCAATCACAATCAATGAGTTACAAGAACATATAGAAAATGTCCCTCACTCACATCTAGCAGATCGCTTGATTCGTTTTGGTACAACTCTAAGGGATACAAGGTCTTATTGGGAAAAATGTCGAGCTGAATTAAGTGATCTCTTGCATCAAATTGGAACACCAACAATTTTCTTTACTTTGAGTGCAGCAGATATGTATTGGCCTAAATTACATGCATTAATGCTAGGAACAAAACCATCTAATCCACAAGAGGCACAAAAATGGCGACGAAAAAATATTATTGACTATGCACATATTGTTGCATATTATATGCATCTAAGATATACAATGTTTCGAAAGGAAGTACTACTGAAGGGAATGAAAGTAAAAGATTTTCGGTCAAGATATGAATGGCAACATGGAGGATCACCGAATGTGCATGGATTCATATGGTTAGAGGGAGCACCTAACATAGATAGCCTTAATTGGAGAAATCATGATGAAATCAAGATAGTTCAAAACTATTTTGATTCTATTATACATGCATGGGATCCAAGGGGAGATCCACATCAATGAAACATACAGGTATGATATCAATTCTTCTATACCTATTCAACATATATTATGCTTATTTTTTTATTTTAGTTAATAAAATATGCTATATCTTCAATAATAGGTCCTAAAAAATTTTACACAAGATTCATGCCTTCAAAATACACAACAACTAAACCAGATGGACTTCGAACATGATTATGAAGAGTTGCTCAATTGTGTTGAACGCCATACAATATGCAAAGAGGGTGCTTTCCTTCGTAAAAAAAGAGGGAAAATGGTTTGTAGGTAAGATAATTATATAGATTCATATGTTTTCTTTACTAAAAAAAATGAAAAAATAGTATACAAGCTAATAGTTTTCTTTATTTTTTAGGTACAATGCACCATAGCCATTACATCTGGATGGATCAAGATTATTTGAAGATCCAACAACAGGAGATAAAATATATGAACCAGCAAGAAATGATGATCGAGTAAACATACATAATCATACCATACTTCAATTATGGAGAGCAAATGTAGATTGGCAACCTATTCTCTCAAGACATGCTATAATCAATTATATTGCAAAGTATGCAGCAAAAGCATAAAAGAGTTTTGAGACATATAATCAAATGTTGGTAAGACTAGCAAATATTGAAAATCCAGATGAAGTAGCATCAAAGGCATATAAGAGACTACTAACTGAAACCCTGATTGAAAGAGACATTGGTGCACAAGAAATGTGTCATATGTTATTAGAGTTGCCATTAGTAGAAAGTAGCAGAGTGTTTGTTACATTAAATGTTTCAAGAGAGGTGTTCAAGCCAGTGATAAAGAATGAAGAAAATGATGATGAAGCTCACCTAAAACTTTTCATCGAAGGATATATGGATAGACCATATGCAATAGAAAGTGTCACACTAATAGATGCAGCTAGATCTTGGACTTATAACTATAGAAGAAAATGAGATAATAAATGGCAAGCAAGGACAATGGCAGCTATTGTGAGAGTGTTTCCAAGATTTACAAATATTCCTTCACGAAACTCACAAAAATGGATTGATTTTTGTTGGTCAGAGTTATTATTGTACAAACCACTTCATAATATACAAAGAGATATTGGAATAGATGATACTATAATTGTATCCAATTGGAAGTCCCTTAATTATAATCCATGTCATGTGGATAGGCAGACTATTGAAAATGAGTCTGAAAATAATGTTGAAACTCATGATCATTCTGAAGATGAAAATGAATTACCGAATAATCAAAATATAATTGAATGTGAGTGGGAGATAATATCAAGACCACATCATGGATAAATGATGGATCTAACAGAAATAGATATGCTATGAAGAAGAGATATTGATAGACAAAATCCATGGAGTGCAGAATATCGAGGAGAAGAATACACAAATAATGCAATACATTTTATCAATGTTATGAAACAAAATGATTTACTTATACCTGAAGATATGATGATGAGCATATCATATGGAACTTTAGGTGCTAAGCAAAAGAAAGCACTTGATATTATTATGACACATTATAATCAAGGTGAACACATCATGCCATTATGTATGATAATTCAAGGAACAATTGGAACAGGGAAATCATATCTAATTCAAGCCATTTGTCAAGCTCTTTATGATGCATCAACACCACAATGTTCTCCCCTTTTATTATTAGGACCAACTGGAATTGCAGCTTTTAACATTGGCACATCAACAATTCATTCAACTCTAAGAATTCCTCTTACAGATTTTTCTGACTTACAGGGCATAAGGCTCACAACATTACAAGAAGAAATTCAAAATATTAGGTACATATTAATTGATGAAATGAGTTTTATTGGGAAAAATTTATTACAAAATATAGATTCAAGATTACGTCAAGCTTTTCCAAAAAATTCAAACATGAATTTTGGAGGAAGATCAATTATTTTAGTAGGAGATTTGGGATAACTACTTCCTGTTAGTGACAAACCACCTTATGATAGTAATGTTCATGCAAAGTTATTATGGGAAGAGTTCAAGATTATTGTTACTTTGGATAAAGTTTTCAGACAAGAAGGTGAAAGTGAAGACCAAAAAAGGTTTCGCCAATTACTTACTAATATACGAGATGCAACTCCAACTATAGATGATTGGAAGTTATTAATGACAAGGACAGATGTTTCATTGCCCCAAAATGTTAAGGAGGAATTTGATAATAATATTCATCGATTTGCAACAAATGATAATGTTCATAACCATAATAGAAAGAAATTACATTCACTAAAAAACTAGTTCCTCGCAACATTGCATCAAAAGAAGGAAGTACTAATCTAGGGGGAGGTGAAAATGATGAACTAGATATTGAATTATTACTTGCTAAGGATGCAAGGGTCATGTTAACATCTAATTTATGGATTGAAGCAGGACTTGTCAATGGAGCTCTAGGATACATTCGAAATATCATATACAAACCTGAAAATGCCCCACCAAATCCACCAAAATATGTTATGGTTGAATTTGACTATTACTTTGGAATGCCATTTGAAGATGAAGCTCCAAAATTAATTCAGATTTCTCCAATACAAAGAGGATGCACACATCAATTGCCCTTATGTTTGGCTTGGGCATTAACTATTCATAAATCACAGGGATTAACACTTTCTAAGGCAACAGTCGAAATTGGACCAAGAGAAAGAATAGGACTACCATTTGTTGCTATATCACGAGTTAAGTCTTTGGATGGACTTCAAATATCACCACCATTATCTTATGATCGTTATGAAAAGATGAAGATAGGGAAGCAAGTTGTAAAAAGGAAAGCAGAGGAGGAACGACTGAAATATTTGGAAAGAGATTAATTGTATGCATTGTATATACTATATTTCATTATCCATAAAAAAATAATTGATATGATAAGCATTCTGCTTTAAAAAGAATAATTCAGATTAATAATTTAATAGATTTCAATTTTACTTGTTGTGTTGCAGATGCTACTAGCTTAGATATCTTTATACATCTATCTAAAACACACTGACATATATCAATCTCGAGGCACCTATTTCAATAAATAGTTATTGAGAATAGATAGGTGCCTCGAGATTGATATCTCTTGACGTGTTTTAGAGAGATGTATAAAGATATCTAAGCTAGTTATTATATGAACCCATCCCATAATCATATTCTTAATCATAATCCTAAATCCTATATTTTGAACTATAACACTTAATTCTAAATCATAATCCTAACGCTAATTGATAAACTTTAACCCTATTCCTAGATCCTAATCATTACATTTAGGATTGTGATTAGGGGTTTTCAAAATTAACATTTTGGTTTAATAGTTAGTTAATTTTTTTGTTTTGGTTCTTAAAATCTTGATATTTGGCATGATCAATTGGACGGGCAACAAGCTCCGCTCAAACCATTGCACTACTAATGCCCTATTGATAGTAAGGGAGTCTAGTATCATGCATTCTCATTATTGAGAGACTAGCGTAGCATTTTAGTTATCCAGATGATCCCCATAGGCTCCGCTCTTTTAAGCTCTACTGGGTCTGTGCTAGCTTCTACTACCTTTCTACCTGTGCTTCTGTGGCCTATGCATCATGCCTACGAGCTATGCCTTACTCCTTTAAATCACCTATTGAAGAGTAACTAGTTAAAACATAGCTCTTTACAAACTGAATATTTAATGTAACCTCTGTACTATACCGAGGAAACAATCAGAATTGACAAAGTAGCCTGAAGTCATGAGGATCCTCCCACACTGATCGGTCCCTTCCAAGGGCCCAGGTGGTGACGATCAACAGGAATGAAATATCACCCAACTCTACAATCTTCTGTGGATTAATGTGGAAGCAGCAAGGGTAGACTTGGGTACAACCTCAGAGTCTCCAGTACAACACAATGCAAATACTCGATGTTTGCCACATCATCCTCATTCACCATCTTTTCTCTACCCTCTGGCAATACGATTTCCTCCTGCATTTTCTTTGCCACTCAAGGGTTTTTAATCAGCTAACCTAACATCATGCAAGTCGATTCAAGCCTTGCTACAAGCATCTCTTGAAAATACAATGCAGCTATGTTAGATGAATAAGAAAATAAAATATAATATACTACCGATTTAGTTGATTGTAAAGCTAAATACGTGCAAAGAATTCCTTAGCCATGGTAGAAGAAGAAACCATAACTGTTGGTGCTTAGCTGGCGAAAATGGTATCGCGGGTTTTCAAGAATTTCTTAGCCATGGTAGAAGAAGATGTGGAAACCAGTTCAGTGATAATAATGTATGTCCTAAAAGTGTTTTGGAAGGGGCTTACATCTGGTTTGTTTCCATTTAAGTCACAATGGATTCTGAAGGTGGCCCATCTGATACTTCAAGGAAAGGATCTCCAAATGCAAGGAAAGGAAAAGATGTGATTGGGAGATCATCAAGTGTTGGTCCACCTGAAAATGCCGATGGACGTGAGGGATGTAAGTTGTGGTCAGATCAAATTATAATGCACAAGAGATCTCATTTCTTCGGTGTGCATCGGACATTCAATCACAACCAAGGAAAATTCGAGCATTGCAGAATGTCACAAGCCAGGACAAATCCAAGTGAATTTCCTGCTCAATATTACTGTCCTACTGCTTGTCTCTTAGAGTCAAGCAATTGCAAAATAATCTTTCAATTACCTTGAATTAAAATCCCCCAGAGACATGCCAATAATTATTCAATTCATTAATATGGATTAAAATCCTCGAGAAGCAAAGGGGAATTTGGTTGAATTCAAGTCCTCCAAAGACATGTATGTCAAACATGAAGGAGAATTTTGTTGCTCCAAAGACATGTCAAACATGTTCTCCCAAGGCATTGGCTTATTATTTTCTATGAAATAAAGTTGCCTAAGTTTATAATCAACTGATTCATTCTCTCGTTATAACCATCGTCATCATCATTTCTATAAATAAAACAAATTGCCCATCCTTCTTATACAAACAAAAGTGTTGCAAAGGAATAAGTCTATTCTATTCCCATTTTTTATGTAGTAGAACCTCATTCCTTTTCCTATGCAAGACTTTTGTTTGTGCAGGAAGGATGGGTAATTTGTTCTATTTACAAGGACGGTGATGATGTTGGTTATAACGAGAGAATGAATCAGTTGAATTATATAAACTTAGGCAACTTTATTTCAGAGAAATAAATAAGCCAATATCTTGGGAGAACATGTTTTAGATATCTTTAGAGGATTTTAATTCAACCGAATTCCCCTTTATGTTTGACATACATGTCTTTGGAGGATTTTAATTCAACTAAATTCCCCTTTGCTTCTGGAGGACTTTAATCCAAATTAACGAATTGAATGATTATTGACAATTGTCTGACATGTCTTTGAAGGATTTTAATTCAAAGGAATTGAAAGATTATTTGCAATTGCTTGACCGTAAGAGACAAGCAGGATAGTAATATTGAGCAAGAAATTCACTTGGATTTCTCCCAGCTTGTGACATTCCCCAAAGAAATGCTCAAATTTTCCTTGATTGTGGTTCAATGTCCAAGGCACACCGAAGAAATGAGATCTCTTGTGCATTGTAATCTGATTTGAGCGTAACTTATATCCCTCGCTCCCATCAGCATTTTCAGGTGGGCCAACACTTGATGATCTCCCAATCACATCTTTTTCTTTCCTTGCACTTGCACATCCCTTCTTGAAATATCAATTGGGTCACCTTCAAAGTCCATCGTAAATTAAATGGAAACAAACCAAATGTAAGCCCCTCCCAAAAACACTTTTAGCACATACATTATTATCACTTGCTTCCTTCTTCAGCTATCTTATGATTAGCTGCTTCTGTCAAAAAAGGTGACAGGATTCTCCCAATTAACTTGACTGTCACAACTGGTGATAGGATTTTCTTAACTAGGCTCTGATACCAATTGTAAAAACCCACAACAACTCTAATACACTTTGTGAAAGGTGGATGGACAAGATATACTAAAAAACTGAAAAACACTCAAAGTGTTGCGGCAGTAATATATTTCATTAACCATGTTGTCCATATCAATTATATTACAAGATGCCTCTATTTATAGAGGTCTTCGATCATTTTCGGAAACATCTAAATTAGCCGACATAGGACGAATAGACTTTTCTAGAACTATCTAAATATAAATAACTTCTAGAAACCTAAATATTAATTTGAACTAACCCTATTAAGTAATCCTCTAGAAATTTCTAGAGTCTTCTATTATTTTTAACATTTCATTTGAGGGAGAAATTACACATTCCAACAGAAAAATGACAACTATAGAAAAACAACTCAAGCATCATGATGAATCCATATTTCTTACCAAGTTCATAAAGATCGCAATGGGGAAGCTTTGTTGGTGCACATTTTCAATGATAGGCCATCGAAATGGTCCGAGGACACTTCCAAAGTCATTTTTCTTTTTCTTTAGACACTAATTCTAAACAAAATCAATAGGAAAATTACAAGAGCACTTAACATGGGCACTGATGGAACATAAGCACTATTGCTTGATATGTTTGGTGCATGCAAAGATACAATGAATTCAGAGAACAAAGCCATATTGATAACATATGTAGGAAATGGTTTCTCCTTTTCAAATTTCTACTTTCTATCTCCTTTTCTTGGACTGATATATAATAAAGATAAAAATAAGGACAACAGAACTCGCTATGAATATGCTATACATTTAACGTATTCTCGATCCATCCATCACACGATGACAAGATCCATAGATGCTACCAATGATCCATGAGCGTCTTCGAAATTAAAAAACATCCACTCGAAATTTGATATTGGGATAAAGAATTATATATAATTTAATACTAGCTCCTCAAATGGTCCCTTAAAATGGACGTCTTCCTCTTTTTATTTATGGTCAGATAGAAGTGTCAATTGGAATCCTACATTGGGTTCCCTATATTGAAAATAAATAAGAAAGACATTTGTGAATAGAGAACTTCCTACTGATATTATATATTTATAAAAATATAAATAGGTCATACTAAAAATCATTCATTAAGTTTCTGAATTATACTATTTTGGTAATATTCTAAATAGAGTATGAACCTACCAATGTAATAACTATTTCTTTTAAATGTGTGGTGAGTGTGAAGGCTTGAGAATTCAGTCAATAGTTGTATTATACACACCCTTTCCAAATTTGATTGTGACAAATAAGTAAATATTATTTAATATTAGCTCCTCATGTGTACATCTTCCTCTTTTGTATTTATGGCCAAACAAAAGTGTAAGTTTGGCTGCTATGTTTACAAATAGATGTAAACTGATAGTTGACAATATACTGCCCCACAAAAGGGGTAAATGCTAATGACATATGTGATAAAATTTTACTAAGAAACAAGCATTGAAATTTGTAGAAGAGAAGTGGTCATAATTTTTGAGCTGAAAAGAAAAATACACATGAACACTAAAATTAAACAAAGATAATCATGACAATAAACACAAGCAAGAAACATATGATTTATAGAGGTTCATTTAAAATGTTGGATTATGTACACTCTTCAAGAAGGGGAAATTTTTCTTATTTAGATAATACATAGTACAACTAATAATACTTTAATAACTACAAAACTAATTTTACATATTCGTTTCTTAGTTACAACTATTGGAAGCTGAAAACGTTGAGTCATAAGAATATTCCAACCATTACGATCTCTAACTTGAAGTCCAACCAAAACTACACAAAAATATCCCCTACTTGGAATCTTATGGCTATGTTGTGACCATGTTGAGAGAAGCTCATAGAACTCAAACTTCTCCTATGATACTACTTTTGTTTACGCATCTACCGAATTAATTTTAGGATCAATCTTCTCTAACTCTAATTTTCCCTCTTTAAAAGCATGATAAGTTAAATCAAATCTGGTGTCTATATCCTTTGTATGACTATGGAAAGTACAATTTTTTGCCAAATGAATGACACAACTACTATTAGAAAATTGAGTGAAGTGAGATTTCTTATAGCCCAACTCTCCAAATAATTGTTGTAAACATATTCAAGTTCTTTTAGCTCCCTCAGGGAGAGCAATATATCTAGCCTTAGAAGAAGACAGAGAAACAATTTGTTTCTTAAGAGAATTCCAACTAAGGAGTTCCCTAGAAAAGTAAATACATAAAATGTAATAGAGCTCCTTTTGTCTAAATATCTTTGCATATTAGAATCAACATAATGAAAAAGATGTGCAGCCTTACTAATAAAACATAAAATATTGGAAGTGTCTCTCAAATGCCAAAGAATCGATTAAACTACTTGCCAATGATATTTCTCAGATTACTTATAAAACTACTCACAATTCCAACTACATGAGCAATATCTAGATGTGTGCTAACAATTGAATACATCAAACTACAAACAAATGTGGAATACAAAACACCACCCAAAACATTTTCTTCTTCTAGAGTCTAAAGACATCTTAGAAGACAAGAGAAACTAATCAACCAATAGAGTAGAAGTAGATTTGACATTCCACATATTGAACTTCTCCAACATGTTTTAAATGTATTTTTCTTGGGATAATATGAATTCAAATTTTTATCTATTTTAGATTATATCCATCATAAGAATATTTTTCACTCCCACTCAAAATAGATAAAAATGAATGCTTGCTGTTGTTAGAAGTATGACTTAATGGGTGAGATTGTGAGCATGTTAGAGAGATAATTGAGTTCTTATGTGTTGCATTAATGACTTCATTTATCTTTGATGTCAACATGTTAGCTTTTTGGACAATTCATTCATAGAGGATAATTTTTTTGGTGAGGATTGTGGTAAGAGATTAATATTTTGTGCACTAAGAGGAGAGTTCAAGAACACATGCTGATGTCATGTCTATGCTCACAAAGAAAGATATGAAAATTTCCATGGGTTAGACACTATATTCTTGAGATTTCTCTCAAAATGAGGTTTTGAAAAGAGAGTACTAATCATTATGTAATATATTTTTTGGTGAGACTAAAGATCATTCAACAGCATTGGAGTATGGTTGATGATATGTTCAAGATGTTGTAGTTAACATGACAAAATCAAATTTCCATTTTGTGAAGATTTGAGTTTTTTTTTCAGTGTGTTGTTCCTAAGAGGGTGACTATTTTTTTTTATTAAATTTTTAAAAAGGTTTTCTATAAGGGACCCAAAACCCCAACAATCATTAGAAAATATAAAAAAGACTTAACTAGTTAAATTTTACTTTCAATGAAAACTGACACTATGTGACATCCAACAACCCACCATAGAACCAATAAAAAGAATACCAAGACTAAGAACAAAACCAAATGAAAAACCTAAACTAACAACTCAAAAAGGAAAAAAGACCAATACGATAGAAAAATAATGAAACATTAGTCTAGCTCAAGAGCTAACTCCTCATGATTTTCCTTGAATTTTTTCATGGCCACTTTCACAACATCTTTGATCATGTCATCATTCTTGGAATTCAGCTTCCTAGTAGTAAATATGGTTCTTTTGTTATCAAGAGATTCTTCTGCACCCTTAGATTCATTTGGGTCTAGCACTATTATTTTATCCACATTCAAATAAGTATTACTTGTAATTTTATTCATACTCTCCACCAAAGCCTCATAAATTTTCTAGTAATTATTGACCATGGTGCTGGCAGTTCTTTCCAAGTTCTCAATTCTATTTAACAACCCCTATAATCGTTTCTTCTTTTCCATGTCATTCCCAGTGGCACCAATCTTTTCATCTTATTCACAACTTCATCCATTTTTGCTTTAATAGCTATACCATTAATATTGATCTCTTTTATCGTAGACTTAAAAGTCCATTGCTGATAAAAGTAGAGAGTTGTGTCTCCTTATAGGTCCTCTGTACCTATTTTCATGAAATTTCATTTCTCTATCAAAACTCAACTTTAAAAAAAAAACTATTAATACCTTTTTGTAGATTTCAGAGTCAATATCATCATCATATAAACTTTGTAGTGTTTTTATTAGTTATAATATGTTATAATTTGAAATATTATAAGTAATTATTTTAACACTTCAGAAAATGCTTTCTCATAAAAAGAAAAAAATAGTAATCATATAAAAAAAACTTAAAGGAGAGAGTCTCTTCAAGAATATGTAATTTATTAAAGATTTGATGGGAGGAAAAAAATGTTAGTTTGTAATTAGGTTAACTCGAGTACTTATAACAAACAAAATATATAGAAAAGTATAAATATTTTTATTTTTATTTTTGTTCCGTAGTTGTATTGATATTGGAAATTTAATAAATAAAATAGAGAGACAAATAAAATATAAATATGAAATGAAGAAACAAATATTTGAACTTATTTTATCAAATCCTAACCTACATCCACCAAATAAAGAGTCCAACATTTGTTATCCAAGAAACCAAATAAATTACAATCTGGAATCTCTTAAACCTACCCAATTTTTCATATGAAATCTTAAACCTAATCCATTTTAAAAAAATTCATGTTAGGAAAAAAAAAAGTTAGAATATGTTGGCTAATAGAAAAACATTAACTCTTTCCTTTGTGCAATAATAGAACTCTAATTAGTTTGGTGAGGAATTTCCTCTCACTCTTCCTTATATCATAATAAGGAGTCTATAAGGAGCATATAATTCCTCGTCATGTGACACAAAAGAAAAAGTTTCACTAGGTTTCCCAAACTTTTTTTTTAAGATAACGATACAACAACAATTTTAGAATAGTGGAAGCAATTAACATACACTCACATATCAACAACACATTAACATGTTACAACTCTTAAGGGTCCCATTACATTGAATCACATTTTTAAGTTTTAATTAACATTAAATCCAGTATATGATAAATCCACATCAATCAATAATATACAAGTATAAATCCAGTTTAAAAAGAATATACACTCATTTTGGATGTCACTTGGCAATAATCATAATGCACAATCATATATTGTATAGGTCATAGCATATGAAAAGCTGAAATAATATACATCATGAAATAGATAACATCATCTCGTAAGATCTATGAAATCCAATACAATACACCAGGTATAACCATTTATCATAGAGATACAACAATAGATAGAAAGAGAATTTGCACAAACACATCCATCAACAACATCCGATAGTTAGATCTCATTGGCATAAGATAAAGCACTACCACCAGACCTTGTGGAACCCACAAAGATCCACTCTCACTACACTGAGGAGATAATCTCAAGTCCCAAATAGGATAACAAACTCAAAACTCAAAATCAACATATAAGTTCAAGGAATCACCTAAAAGCAAATAATCTCAAAGGATACCAAGACACAAGTATCAACTAAAACCAAAGACAATACAGACATGTAAGAAATCTATTATGCATGTGGGAAAGTGTCATCACATGAGCCAACTCTAAGGTTACCTGGCTATTCTTTTAATTCTTCAGCCCCCTAGTGACTATATGGGGCACTAGTCTCCTTTTGTATTGACAAGGCATACTAACAAGTCAGCTCTAAGGTTACCCAGCTAGTATTTTAATCATCTATCCCCCTAGTGAATTTTTGTAGTACCAATGTCTTATTAATTCATTTTAAAATCTTTCAATGAAATGTTATTACTTATTAAATAATCTACAATGGGTCACCCATCAACCTCTTTAGGGCTTGGGTCTAAATTTCAAGTCACTTCCCAACATGACATATAGATAACCTACCCTAAGCTCAGTAAAATCCAAATATCACAAAAGACCACATATCATACATCAGTTCCTAAATGAGCAATTGATAAGTACAAAAAATTAGAGATCATAATCATGGATTCCACCAAAACGATCATCCTAACAGGACGATTGATCCCAAAATCAAGTATACATAAACCAAACAATGTCATAACATGACATCATCAAGAACAAATCATAAAAAAACCTGAGTCCTATACAAGTGATAGGAAAGAAATCCAAATACAACTAATCAAAGACTTAAATATTATATCAGATAGGTGACACCATTCACCTTAGTTTCACACAAGAACACTGGAAAGTAGTAACAATCGATAGATCAAAACACCTCATAGAGCATAAAAGATATATTACCATGGTTAAGTATAAAATATCATATACAACACATCATCATGACATCATAGAAAAAACTCCCAAACCTCTGGTAAACATCTTGACTGGTCGAAGCTAAGTCAACCTGACACCCAATAGCAAAATCACATGTCATATAAAGAGTACCTACAAAAGTAATCTTCATAATTCATTCTATTTTGAAAACACATAAGTTCAATGTTCACTATAGGTGTTCAAGTTTTCACTTTCATTTTCAAACACAAAGATTCAATAACAACCAAGGTTTTAGTTTTTATTTTTATATTAAGGACACAAGAATTTGAAACGCAAGAACAATAAATTCACAACAATGTTTTAGATTAAATCACAGACAATTTTATAATGGAAATTAAATTTCCCAAACAAGGGTTTGAACCCTAAGAAATTCTGAAATAGAAACACAACAAATGCAGAGAAGACAAGAATTCGAAGAATGAACAACTATTGCAAAAATCCCACAAGATCCTACCTAGATCTGATGCTAAAATAATGAACACACAAACATGTAAAGAATCTGCCTTTTCCTTCAAAAACCCTGTTTTCGAAAATTGGCTCCTTCAAACCTGTGTGTCTAGAAATGAGCTCTAATTTCCTTAATAAAGTATTTGCTTTCCCCAAATTAGGGCTTTGACCATGCAATCATGCAAAGACTCTTTGTCTTTAATTATTATATTTTTAATTTTCATGCACACACTTTATGCAATTTAATTGAAATAAACTTTATTAAATTAAAGCTTTCTATCCCATATTAAATCATGTGATATTTTTAATGTATATTTATTTAATTAATTAATAATAATAATTAGAATTTATTGTTAAAATAAAACTCCTAAATAATAATAATTAAATTAAATAAATATAACTATGCCACAACTAGAACCATAACTTTATCTTTTAATTTTCATTCTTTTATTTAAATAAATTCATGAGAATTTTTTACTAATATATTTATTAACTTAATTAACATTATTTAGATTGTATTATTAAAATAAAACTCTTAAATAATAATAATTAATTTAAATTTAAAACCAAAATTGTCTTTGAGTTGAACTCTTCTATTTAATTAATTCACGAGATATTTTTTAATAATATATTTTTTAATTAATTCAAAAGCATTATCATCAGCTTATCTACTTTAAGGTTAAAAAATTTGGCTTTCCAAAATCTTCTCACTTGGACAACTTTTTAGTTGTCATTATAGCGATCTATCTTGATCATGCAAAATATCAAGATTTTAAGAACCAAAACCAAAAATTTAACTAACTACTAAACCAAAATGTTAATCTTGAAAAACCCTAATCATAATCCTAAATGTAATGATTAGGATCTAGGAATAGTGTTAAAGTTTATAATTTAGCATTAGGATTATGATTTAGAATTATTTGTTATAGTTCAAAATATAGGATTTAAGATTATGATTAAGAATATGATTATGGTATGGGTTTATATAATAATTAGTACTAGGTTAAGGTTAATATTAGGGGTTTTCATTGAGGATTAGGAATTAACATTTAGGGTGTAAAGCATAGGATTAGGGGTTAACATTTAGTGGTAGGATTTATCATTCAAGATTAAGCTTATTTTCATGCACACACTTTATGCAATTTAATTATTAAATTAAAGTTTTCTCTCCCATATTAAATCATGTGATGTTATATATATATATATATATATATATATATAAAATTATTAATAATAATATTTAGAATTTATTATTAAAATAAAACTCCTAAATAATTATCATTAAATTATATATATATATGTCAAAAATAGAACTCTAATATAATATTTTAAATTCAATTCTTTTATTTAATTAATTTCTTAATTAATTAAATATAATTAAATATTTTATTTAGTTAAAAAAATTTCTATTAAATTTTCTTTAAATTTGATTTAATTAAAATAGAAAATCACAACATTCCCACAAGATTGAGTACAAAAATTCATCATACAGAACATAAAACTAAATGAAGCACCAGGGTCATAATTGTTTGGTGTCTCTCGAAGACTTTGGCAAGGGGATCCTCTATCTCCTTATTTATTTATTATCATGGTAGAAGGTGTTGGTAGATTTCTAAAATCTCAAATGTGACAAGGTCTTATCCAAGGTTGGAGCTAGAAAAATGATTGTCCTTCCTACTTTCATCTTTAGTTTGTGGATGATATCGGTTGACGGGCATGGCTAGAATCAGTGAGGCGGTGAATATCAGGAAAGCTCTAGATACCTATTTGAAATCCTCGAGTCAGAGAATTAATGATCATAAGTCTTCTATTTATTTCTTGAATACTTCTCAGCTTATTTAGAGTAGGATTGCTAGAATTCTTAGATTTCAAATTGGTTTCCTTCCTTTGATGTATCTTGGGGTCCCTTTGTTGATGGGAACTTAGCAGAGGGGCTATTGGTAGGGGATTTTGGAGAGTGATTCTTCCAAAGATTGTGGTGTATTCTCTCCCCATTTATAGGTGTTGTGCTCAGGTCCCCCCTCTAATTTTGTGAGGGACTTTGATGCTTTATCTTGAAAATTCCTTTGGTTTGGTTTCCTTCTATCCTTGAAGTAGAGCCTGGGAGTATGTGTGTAGACTGAAGCATGCTAGAGGTCTTGGTCTTAGATTGATGGATCTTGTCATCATGGTTTTGGCTGCCAAGCTATACTGGTGTTGGTGCAACAATCAAGATCAAGATTGGGCCAATATTCTTACCCATAAGTACTTTCCTAGTGCTGATTGCTTTGATGTGCCAAGGCTTACCTTGGTAGGTAAAGGCTCTTGTATTTGGGACACACTTAAGAAGGGAGCCCAACTTGTTAAGGCGGGTCTCTTGTAGATTTGTAACAGAGGCTCAGATGCTCTATTTTGGCAGGACTCTTTAGAAGGCCTCCCTCCTTTTCTCTCTTGCTTTCCTCAACTTCAACCTCTTTGACATACTTTTACTAATGTTGGATGGTTTAAGGTGGAGCATTTTAAGACTGTCAAGAGTTTGGGTCAAGGTGAGGTGACTTGCTTGAAGGATCCTAAGGAGTGTCTTGTAGGTGGCTTTGATGAGGATTGTTCCCTTCTTTTTAAAGCTTTTGAGAATAGGTTTTGTAGCTTCCTTAATGGGAGAGACATCTTGTCTTGGAGTCCTAGCCCAAAAGGTAAATTTACTGTGGCTCAAGGCTATGCTTTACTTGACAAGAACTTACATGGTCCAGCTGAAGTACACCGGTGGAAGAAGATTTGGAGCAACTTTTCTTGGCCCAAATGTAATTTCTTGTTATTGCTGTTGGCTCAAAAGAAATGCTTCACTTGGGAGAATCTTTGTAAATGAGGTTTTCGGGGACCATCTGTTTGCTCCCTTTGTTCGGACAATGAGGAATGTGCCTCACACTTTCTCTTCCTTTGCCATTTTTTGAGAGAGATATGGAATAGATGGTGGGAGGCTTGGTCTCATGGTTGTATTCATGCTACTTCTCTAATTGATTTTTGGGAAAGCTTGGAGAGACTTCTAGTGAAGACTTCTTTCTTGCAAGTTGCTTGGATGATTAGGCCAATTTTCATTCTCTGGAACCTTTGGCTAGAAAGGAACCATAGAATTTTTTATTACTCCAAATTAGGAAGCTTCCAATTGTGGAGGATGATTATTAGTAGGCTTCAGGAGACTATCTTTGCAAAGTGTGATATGTATGTAACTATTGATCTTGGCGATCAAGTTATTGTGAGGAATTTGAACTTGGGGGATAAAATTCAGGGATGCACTCTTGGAAAAAGACCTCTCCATGTTACGCAATGGGTTTTTTAGGATGGGAGGTGGATTCCTCCTCCAGTTGAAATATTGAAGATCAATACATATGGTTCTTCACGGGTGAACCCTAGTCATGTTGGCATTGGGGCTATAGGTAGAGGTAGCGATGGTGGTGTGGTTTCTCCCTTCTCTATTTACAAGGGTCAAAATTTTAATAATTTTATGGAGCCCCTTGCTATTAAGATTTTTGTCGAGCACAGACTCTCTTTAGGGTGGAAAAGGATCATCAATGAGTCTAATTCTCAAATTATTATGGATATGTTCAATGACCAAAGTTTGGAGGACTTCAATTGGCAACTAGCCTCTTTGGCTAGACAAATTCTAAGTCTTTCTAGATCCTAGGACTCTATTTCCTTTTGTCATATCCCTCACAAATGGAATAGAGCAGCAGATTGTTCAGAAAAGTGGGATTCAGAGAATGTGGTTAGGTGAGATATTAGTGGTAGCGATGAGTTGCCTTTTGAGCACTGTGAGATTATTGAGCAGTTGTTATTGGAAGATAAGAGTATGTAGTGTTTTTGTGGACCTTTGTTCTTTGCTTTGTAATTTGGATTTGATTGAATAAATTTTTACCTCTCCTTTTTCAAAGAAATAAAAATAAATAAACATAATTACTCCTAAATTAGAACCAAAACTTTATCTTTAAGTTGAATTCTTTTATTTAATTAATTCATGAGATATTTTTCAATAATACATTTATTAATGCAATTAATCATATTATTTAGATTTTATTATTAAAATTAAACTCCTAAATAATTATCATTAGATTAAATAAATATAAATACTTCAAAAATAGAACTTTAATATAATCTTTTGAATTCAATTCTTTTATTTAATTAATTTCTTAATTAATTAAATATAGTTAAATATTTAATTAACTTTATAAAATTTCTATTAAATTAAATCATTAAATTATTTTTTAATTTGATTTTATTAAAATAGAAAATCACAACATTCCCACAAGACTGGATATGAAAACCCATCATACAAAACATAAAACTAAATCAAACACCTTGGTCAAAATTACAAATTCATGTCACTTGACAAATTCAAAAAGGTGAAACTAACTAAGATACTTGTCCTATTTCTAGGACAATTGTCTTAGCTAAGGATTTGGACTCAAGATTTATCTCCCCACTTATACCATTGAAATGTTGTGATAGGATACCCTCATCCTGGAAATTCAAGGAAGTCGATACGTGTGATCTGCAATCTACATAAAATCCATGCATGTACAAACACAATCTTCTAAACTAAATAGGAAATTGTAGGAAGTGGTACATTATGTAGACCCTGACTAGTAGGTGACTATGAATCCCTTCCTCAAATACATTGTAAATGTCAATCATAAAGAAAACATACACGCACACCATACACATCAAGTATTGGGTAACTATCCATAGAAACTACGTAAAAAGAATTCTTCTAACTAACATCATTAAATAACTAAAATAACTAACTAAACATACATATATCAACTGAGTATGAAATACATTTAATCTTATCTAGTAACCAAGTAGTGTTAATTATAAAACATAATAATAGAATAGGCCTAAAAGAATTTGGTCAAAACAAATTAGAAAAATCATGTAGGGGTAGGCATTACAGAGCACTTCCCCTAGCCTCTTGAATGTATGATGGATAGGTCAATTTTTTAGGGATAATAATAAAGCTTTTCTAGTGAAACATAAATGCTCTAGTTTTATTTTATAGACATAGATTTTCTCTTTAATTTATTTTTCTTAACTAGATCAAATTATATTGAAAAGTTTATGAAATATAAGTCTTACAATTACAAAGCTGATAAATGTTTAAAGTTTTGATAAATAAATTATTTTTTGAAGTCATTAAATACTCTTGACTCAAGTGATTTATGATAAAGATTAATACTTGATAGCCATTGTCGATTTTTATGCCATGCTTTAAATTTTTTTGAAGAACTAGGTTTACAAACTAAAATACAATGATCAAATATATCCTTTATAGTTCAACTAGTGTAAAAATGATGTTTAGTTTAATCTAATTAATACTATAAAATATTTCACTATTTCTACAATTACAATTCATCACAAAGACTCCTAGGTTAGGAAGGTTGTTACATAATCTTTGATAAGAGTTGTTGTAGTCTTGAGCATTGAATTTAAACAAAAACTAAAGCAAATTTTCATTCTATTAGTTTAAAGGAAATTTTATTAATTCTAATTAATTCTAGTATTAGTACATAGTTAAAGCTTTTATCTCATAGTAATGATATTTATTTGTATCTTGATTAAAATCTTAGTGATATAAAGGTAAAAATGTACTTTTCATATTTATAAGAATGATAATGTTTTTTCTTTTTAAGGTAAAAGTGGCAAGCCACTATACTATTTTATTAAAACTGATTCAACGAGGTCAACTGGGAAACAATCGGTGAAGAAAACCCAGCATCATCCCTAATATATAAATAGGTTTTAATAGTTTAAGCAAATAATTACAAGGGGTGTATGAACTACCACCCAACGGAAAACCAAATAGTGCCTTGACATTGATTTATTTTTGGACTATTCCAATCACTAACTTCAGGGCAAACTTATCCTAGCAATTAGCACTTAACTTAAAAATCTTCCCAATCAAAGACAAAACCACCTTCAATTGACCCAGGCTCACCAAGAATAGGTCCCCAGCCAGAACATAACTCTGAAGAACCATGAATCTAGTCAAAATTCGAGTTAACCTGATCAATTAAATCCCAAAAATTTTGTTCAATCAGCTGCTAGAAGCTACATTCATATCCCTGGAGTTAGACACATTAGATTCCTTATGCAAATCAATCATAACCTGACACACTAGCTTTATTCGTTCCACCAAATGAACACCCATTAATTTTGATTTAGGTGGCAAAGCATGTTTTAAAAAAATGAAATTGCCAGTGTCTATAGCATGATGTTGTTCTCTTTAAATATTTACTTTTACTAATAAAAATATTATTTTAATTAAAAAATTATAAATAATTTTTTGATTCTATTTTTAATAAAAGACATTTATACATTTAAAAGGAGGAAAATATGATTGGTATAGAAAGGGGATTATTTATATAATGTTTCAAATCAAAAGAATACTCTAGATTAAGTGGAGCCCAACTAAAACAACACTTAATTCAAACACTAAATCTAACAAGTGCCACATAGTGGCTTGTCTTTTTCATAAATTTACTAAGATTACAATTCACAAAAAAGGGCTAGGGGATACACGATCACCCCACGAATGAGTTCAATCAGCCAAAGCCGGAGTAAACAACATGGCTGCAGCCAGCAACTATAAACTATTCATCAAAAAAAACATTTAAAACAACCTCATGTTGCCAAGGTAGTACCAACAGAGGGAGAAGGATCATCTTCATCAAGAAATCCCCACGCATTAGTGGGATTGTGAGGTGGACTAGGAACAGTCCAGCCGTCAGCAGCATCTGTAGGATCTAGGGTAGTTGCAGTCTCTGCATCCCTCTTGTCTGGCCACGGAGGAGAAATTGCCAAGGCCAGCCGAGGAAACTTGCCAGAGTGCGCTCGTCCAGGGGGAGGAACCAGAGACTAGCCAAAAGATCGCCCAGGGGGGGAGCCAGGGACCAGCCAGAACCACCACGTGGTGGGGAAGCGGAGTGGTGCCTCCAATCACCATGATCACCTCTGTGGCGGGGACCCTGGGAGCGCGGCGTGTGTGAATGGCAGCCAGAGGACTGGCATTTGGAACGGTGTCCGTGAGATGAGGAGGCATTAGTCGAGGCATCTAGAGGCACTCTAGCAATGGTACAAGGAGTATTGCCCCAGTGGTTTAACATTTCCTGTAAGTGGGCAACCTCTAGTGAAACTTTATTAGCTTGCACCTATATCTACATAATGACATTGTTACAAATGCATGCCTTAGTGTACATTGCAATGTTAACATCCAAAAAACTGTGAGTGAATAAAACTGCATTCCTATCTTTCCATAGAGAAAACAAAATTTCCATGTTGAAAGTATGCCAAATCTGGGAAAACTTCCGAGAAAATCTGGGGGAATCACCTAGCAGGATCATGTGCCATGAAAAAGGTTCGAGCCTGAAAGGCTTGAAAAAATCATGGATCTAGTGCCAATAATTTTGAGCACGCTTGCAAATCCAAAAAATATGCAAAAAGGACTCAGGTTTTCCATAGAAGGGGCATTTGGGATCAGGAACCCCAATGTGCTTGAGTCGAGGCCCCAGGGGAAGACCTTGGAAAGCAAGGCACCAAGCAAAGTGAGAAATCTTAGGTTTTGTAATGGCACTCCAAATGGTGTCGAACCGTTTTCTCCATTGAGAAAGTGAAGAATGCAAATGCCACCATTGATTAAGCATGTCCACAATCGGAAGGTGGGGCGAAAGCCATCTATATCACATATTGGGCTTATAATTGGTACAATGGAGTGGCAAGAAACCACTTCCAATCATACCACCAAGGTCGAACAGACTGAACCCCCACTTTATGAAGTAAGTGCACAGGGATGGAAGGCAACAAAAGGTCATAAGTCTGGTGATCAGCACATACAAGGCGGTATTGAACTTTCATATCCTCCCAAGACCTTAAATTCATGGTGACTCTTGAAAAAAATGTCCTTGGTAGTGTGAATGCCACGTTTAAAGAAACACAAAGCACTGGCACCTTGAGTCTTGGCAACAGGAATACCCTGGAAGGCAAACAAGGGAGACCACCAAATGTTCTACTAATTTAAGGACAACCCATTGCGAAACTCATCACCAGCCCAACGAAGCCAAGGTTTAACAGCTTCCCAGGCTTTCCAGATGCTCTTTATAACAAAAGAGCCCTGTATGACCACTGATTCACGCATAGTGAGAAGGGTCTAAAAACCAATCCCCTTCCACGCCAGTCTGTTAGCAGGGAAGCCTAAAGAGATGCAATGCCTGACAAGAATTTTCCAGGCTGCATCTCTAGAAATAGCTCTAATAATCCATTTAGCACAGAGGGCAAGGCCCTATTTTTGAGTGGAAAGCAGGCCGAGACTCCCAGATTCCCTTGGGAGACAACAAAAATCCCAAGCAACTCTATGAAAATCATGATGGTCAGAACTAGAGGCCCAAAGAAAATCTTTGAGAAAACGTTCTAATTTGAGATAGGAAGCTTTGGAGGGAGCCCAACAAGAAGAATAAAACACATGGGTGGCAGTCAAAATCTTAGAACAAATCTAGAATTTACCAGCAAGAGAAAGCAACTTAGTGATCCAATAATCAAGCTTTTTGGTAATCTTTGTAAGCACAACATTCCAAAGTTCCACAGGCAAAGCTTGGAAAGCAAAGGGAATGCCAAGAAAGTGGAAAATTTCTCCATGAGTAACCCATTTTCATTGGAATTGGCTGAGCCAAGGTGGAGCTAGCAAAAAAGACTGTCGGTAACAAAGTGTTTTATGCCATTGAATGGCAGAGCCAGAGGCTTGACAAAAAGTGTCAAGACAATTTAAAGCATTTTTTATGTTTTCTTCATCTTCAAGAAGAGTAAGAAAAGAATCATCAGGAAAATGACCATTGACTAACTGGGAGGAAGAATCAGGCAAGGAAATGCCATGGACCAGCCCTAAAGACATAGAGTGAGCAAGTAAATAACCAAACCTTCAGCAGCAAGGACATAAAGCGCTGGAGCTAACGGACAACCTTGTCTGATGGAATGAAAAAGTCCAAAAGCTTTAGATTGCAAATTATTGATGGTGATGCAAGCATTAGCGTCAGCAAAGAGCATCTCCACAAACTGAAGGAAATTGGGACCAAAACCCAGAGCCTGAAGCATAGCCAAAATGAAAGGCCATTCAATGCGATCATAGGCTTTAGAAAAATCTATCTTTAAAAAAATAGCCTGCTACTTGGACTTACGAGCCCATTCCATACCTTCCCAGACAGCAATGATGTTGTCAAGAATATACCTGGATTTGATGAAGCCTGTTTGTTTAGGCCGCACAATTAGAGGAAGCATATGGTATATTTTTAGAGAGAGCACCTTAGCAATGATCTTATAAGACACATTCAGGAGGGTGATGGGCCTCCAGTTGTAGATGTCCTTAGGATCATCAGCTTTAGGTATGAATTTAATATTGCCTTTATTTATGATTGCTCCTAAGCTTTTAGAATGGTATGCTTCAAGATAGACTTTGTGCAGATCAGGACCAATTTGCTCCCAAAGATGTTTGTAAAATTCACAGGGAAATCCATCACACCCAGGGGATTTGTCATCCGCCATGGAGTAAACTACCTCTTTTATGTCTTGGAGGGAAAGAAGTTTCTCACAGAAAGCGCCTTGTTCAACCACGAGGCGGTTTGGAGTAATAGTAATACACTTTCTGAGAGCCTCCTCCTGAGCAACCAAATGGCCCTGCGAAGCAAAAACATTCTCATAGTGAAGAACAAAAGCTTGTATGATGTCTGGCAGACTAAAAAGAACATCATTTCCCTGTTTTATCTTTTTAATCCCAATATTGGTATGATGGGCTTGGAGAGCCTGGAAGAAATCCTTCGAGGCTTTGTCGCCAACCTCCAACCAATGGAGACAAGCTTTGATTTGAGCTCCTTGGGCAGCATAGTTATCAGCAATTTGCTTTTCATGGCGAAGCTTGGCAAGCTGAAGTTGAAGATCCACATCAAAGGGGTTGAAGGTGAGTGCTTCAGAGGCTTTTTTGAGGGCAAGGGTATTGGCTTCATAAGATCATTTTCTAAAAATTGCCAGCTGACGCCCATAGATGCGCAAAAAATGAGTCGTTCTGGTAATGGCATCATTCCACCATTGAATCCAACCTCGATGGGAATGTGGATGTGGTTCCAAATTCCAGATACGTTGTATGTGGGAGATGGTGGAGGCATGCAATAGCACAGACGTGTTGAGGAAGAATTGAGACTTAACCACTTTGGGGATAGCGGTTTGCCAAGAAATGCCAAAATAAATGGGATAGTGGTCTGACAACGTCACATCTGTCAGGGGAATGACAGGTAGATCATGATCTTCAGAAAAATAAAAAAACGATTGCGCTGATATCATAGCACGATCAAGATGTTTCAATATGCGGTCAGGACAGGCTCAAAAATTGGACCAAGTTTGTCAAGCCCCATTATCATGACAGTAGCTAGTATTGGGATCAAAGAGGCCCAATTTATGACACATGTAAAACCAGGCTTCTCTTTCCCTAGCTGTCCAATGGAAAGGCAGAATACCATCTTTCTCAGAGGCCACTTCAACCATATTGAAGTCCCCACATAGGACCCAAGTAGCTAGCAACAGGTTGTCAGGAAGCCAAACCCACATTTGTGCCATTTCCACAACATCATTGGAGGCATAAACATTAATGACTCCAAAAGAATGATTGTTAATGGAAAGAAAAAGCCAAATAATGCGTTGTGTGGGGTCAGAACTGTGCGAAATAATAGCAAAATGAAGGCAAGGTGACAGGAGAGTAACTACACCACCTCGGCCAACTTCATGCTGAGAAGAAAACATGACGCTATCCTGCCAAATGACGTGACATGCAGCAGAAAGCATGAAACCAGGAATCTTAACTTCTTGCAGGCAAAGAAAATCAAAATTCCCAAGTCTATGACGGGTATCCTAGACATAGAATTTTTTGGGGAGGTCTATAAGACCTCGAACATTCCAAGAGAGGAAGTTCATGAAAACTCTTCCATATCATCCTCGTCCTTGAGAGAGGAGTTACTATTCTGCAAAAAGGTAGAGACCGGGTGAAAGTTAGACGGAAAATCCTCTAGACTTACAGCCTGTCGTTTGACCTCTGATATCTCTACACGTCCAGGAGGACTATGAGAATTCCATGTTTTTGGTGGTACTATGGAAGATACTGCAAGAGGATAACGAGCCCCAGCCAAGGACGAGGTCCTGGCAGCTGCCTTAATCCCCTGCGAACCAGCAAGGTTTGAAACCTACAAAATCAGAACAAGTGCAACAGAAGCTGCCGGTGTCTCCACGCTAGCAAGCACTGACACTTTGGTGGAAGCAGGAGGAATCATGGTAACTGCTGCATAGGATGGCTTGGGGGCCAAAGGATTCAAGGTAGGCTTGCCTTTGCGCCCAACAGTAACCCATTCTTCTTTTTTTCCTTCGACCTGCTTGACAGGCGTTGCTTTAGGCTAGGGTTTGACCCTAGGCATGGCCAAAGGGAAATCCCTGATCTTGTGTTTTGCAGACTGGCACCTATAACAGGTGTTAGGTACGTTCAAGTAAAGTACCTTTTGTGCAAAGGTTTGAGTGCCAATCTAGATTTCCATAGAATCCTTGAGATCTTTAGAAAGATCAACTTTAATGCAAACATGCCGCTGAGGGCGAGCGTTAAAAAATTTCTCTGGCTCCTTAGTAACAACTTTTCTAAGGGCTTGGGCAATAGACTCAATAAAAGGTCAGCAAGGCAAGGGTAGACCTGGGAATTCGACCAAAATAGGAACCCTAAGCTTTTTATCGTCCGAGACAGAGAAGTCTGGAGACCATTTCTGACAAACAAGCAAAGAGAAATGCACAGACCAAGGACCGTTGGTAAAAATTGCATTTGCTTGTGACAGGTTAGCAAAGTGAAATAAAAAAACCTTTGGTAAAGTTTTGCACAGCGTCAAGGCGGACTCCATGAGGAGTCCAGCTTTTGTTGACCCATTCTCTGAGCATAGCTTCAGGGGGAGTCCTACCAACAAAATACCCTATCAAGGTATGTTGTTCTAACTAGTCACATGCAGCATCAGATTCTTGCAAAGGAAGGACAATATCAGGATTACCTCGTGGAAAACCTTTGGGAAAAACTTGCGCGGGCGTTTGTTCGGTGGTAGTGCCATGGCAGTTCGAAGTAGCAGCATGAACACCAGAAACAACTGGTTCACCGTTGGCTAGAGCCATTATAACCTAACCTAAAGCTCTGGTAGTAAATGCGGTATGACAAGTGCCAACAGAGGGGGAGTGCAAGCGAAAGGCCATACGCAAAAAAAACTAAAAGTTCGCATGAACCAAGAAAACCCTAGCAAAGCAAAAAACTCGGATGGAACTTTTACAAAACAATAAATCTAATTTTTAATTTTGAAAGAAATCATTTAATTTTAAATATTTACGTATTTAAAATTAGCTTTTTAGATATAAAAATATATACAATTAACTTATGTGGATAACAAAAATGTTTGTAAAGGAAATATTATGCATTTTAATTTATAATTTAGAAAGATTAAGAAATTATCATTCTATTTTAAATATTAAATATTTAAAATTAATATATTTTAATATAAAAATATTGATAGTTAATTTATGTGGAAATAATTTTTTATATAAAATATTACTCTTTTAAATATATAATCATTTAAGCATACTATAGTGACTTGATAATTTTTAACTACTACTAATTCTTTTTACCTTTTCAATTGTTTATGTCTACAATAGTTCATAATATTACTCATAATTACATTTCTTATTAATAACTATTTTTTTTAACCATTTAACTTGTTTGTCTATGTATAAATAGTTTATAGCATTCAGAATTATCAAAGTTAATACTATTGTTTGCTAAAATATATACAACTCAAAAAAAATCATACAATGTTATTTTTATTTATTAAGGAAGCACACTAAAATATTGGGTAGTGGTTTCTTAAAACCCACTCCTATAAGAAATCTGCTCCTATAAGACCCCAATTATATGAGCCAATCAAGTTCAAGTAAATTAATTTTAAAAAAATTGAAAATTAAAATTTCACAAATAAACATTACAAAAATCAAAATTTTAAATAAAAAATAATAATACTTACATCTGATTGGTTGTCATTGAAAGGATTAATCACTAGTTAAATATTGGTGATTGCAATAGTATATTGCCTACCACAAATACAATAATAAGAAATATGCAAACAATAAATAATTGAGTAAAATTTTAATATTTCTTTAAAAAAATATTTTTAATTAATTATTTTTTAATAATCAAAGTTTAAAACTATTTATAGATATTTATCTCTATACATTTTTTATATTTATATTTATAAATATTTTATAGATTTATGAAATTATAACTAAATGAATGTATAGCTATGTGAAATATCAAGAATGTTTTATTTTGTAATTATATATATATATATATATAATAATTATTATTATTATTATTTTAACAATAATTTAATTGTTACAATTTTTAACGTACCACTTTATCATTTTAACCATGGAATGTAATGAGTAAAAACTCATTTCATAATAAATTATATTTACTTACTTTTGACATTAGGTGGGACTCTAGCTCTAAAGAGCTCTTATTTGTTATAGTTTTTGTGTGTTTACTTTTGAAATATGTCAATCAATTTCTAGAATGTTAATATTTTGTATGATTTTAGAGCATTGATATTTTGTTGTGAATATTTAGTGTGGATTCTAAATATTTTGTGTTTCCTTATTAGAGCATAATCAAGATTCAAATGGTCGTAATTTTTATATTATACTTCACTCTTGGTCAAACATACAATTTAGGGTCCACATGCTATTATAAATTTAAAGTGGGTCCTCATCACATCTTTGAGATCCAATAAACTATATGTTTTAGACATATAGGCTTATTAATGTCAAATGTGGTATCTCATTAGTTGTACATTTTATTAAGTATTAATGTCCCAATGATTATATTTTTCTTAATTTATTGTATACATTCATTCCCAATTTCTCCTTAGCCAATTCAAATATATTACATGGCCAATCATATTAGCACAAATTGTTAGATAAATAGTTAAAAGTATATGAGTGGTTTTAATAGAATAAATACAATAGATTCAAACCTAAGAATGGGTTATTAAGATGTTTCTAATTAGTGTTTCTCCAAATTTCACTATTGGAAAATAATTTTGAATATACATAATATCTTATAAAAATTGTGAAATAGAATATTATAAACTAATTTGAACAAATTAAAAAAGATGAACTTTTAAATAGTGAATACAATATGTTTACAATTACAATGTCCACTTTGAGTATTTTAGAAGTTTGTATCAATTTAATGATTTAATCTTATATTTTAATATTTTAACATGTACCGATAGTTTGTCGATAAATATAAAAAAAGAATAAATAATAATCATGTTAGTGTATAATAGTAATGTTTTTAATAAAAGATAAAAATGAAAAATTAACAATTATATTTAAAACATGACATTTTGAAAACAGCTACATAGTTGATAGAAATAAACAAAGATGGTTGAGAGAGTGAATTTCTTGAATACTTGTCAATATACTATTTAGGAATTAGGTGAGATATCGAGTATAATTACTAAAAAAATATTATGTATATAAAACCTTTGTCCTATTGTGGAGTTTAAATTTATAATTTTTTAAAGATTCTTGTAAGAAATGATTTAAAAACTAAAAAATTCATTAATATTGAAGATTTAAGAGGCATTAGAAATGTTATTTGAAATAAAAACAAATTTCTCATGTATTGTTGTCAATTTTTGTATAATTATTCAATATACAGCTTTTTAAGTTGTGATATTGATTAGAATAATTAATAAACATTCTTTTGTTATATGAATGGAATAATTGGAAAATATATCTCCTTTGTTTCAATTTTTATTCCAACACATAATTCATTTCTTTGAACAATTTTTTTTTTACATCAAATAAATTTCATAAAATGTTGGAAGGGTTGGAACATTGCAAATAGTTTTAAAATTTTAAATGACCATTATACTTTCAATTATTGAATGAGTTTGAACCTATTACATTATATTTTAATTACCTCATAGAATATAAATAGAATAGTTATAAAATATTAAAATTAATTATATTTTCATTTAATTTAATTGTACAATGATTAAAATTAAGATGTACTAGATTATACTCTTATTTGAATTATATGAGAAACTATATTTTAGAACGAAATAGAATATAAATTAAGCAATTGTGAATTTTTTAAAATGTGAAAAATGAAACCAGTGCCACATAGTGGCTTAGTACGTGCCTTTAACTTTTATATAAATATAGTTTTAATTTAATAAATTTATTATAGTTTATAAAATATGTTTTTGGAAAAAAGGGGTTAAAAACTTTATTGAAGATTAGAAAGCAGCATTACAAAGAAAGCAAGGGCCTGAGGTCCCAAGGAAAAACAAAAGGATAGCCCCAAACAAAGATAAAAGAACCAACACCATCAATAATATTCATTAAATCAAGACGAAGCTCCTGAGGAACCAACTCCCACTCCTCAATTCTCCATCCCTCAACATGCTCAGAAGTCCATTTTTCCATACAATCAGTTGCTCTATTCCACTCCCTTGGAATATGGACAAAAGTCACCATTACCATCAAAGAACTAACCTGAAAAATTTGTTGCACAATCCTAGCCAACTTCTAGCTAACATCAGCCACTTTCTGTTCAATAAGAAAATTGATCAAAACATGGAAATTGGATTCACAAACTATCCTTCTCCACCCTAAAGCATGAGCTCTCTCAAGAGTGGCAAGAATAGCTAGCCCTTCCACCAAGTTAATGGCATGTATCCCTTCATATATTGAAAAGAGAAAAATCAGTGGGCCCAAAGAATCTCTACCAATCCCACCAATACAAACCAAACCTGGATTGCCCCTTAAAGATCCATTAGTATTGATCTTCAAGATGCCATAAGGGGGAAATTGTCATTTGCCAACCCTATCAATTTTTTGCTTCTCACGACACCTTCTCTTAGCCCTAGAATCCCCAATCTCTCCACCAACTCTGTATCCCATTTCTCTAAAGGGAATTCCACTTCACTCCTAGCCTCCACTGTCTCTTGAACCATGCCCAATAACCTCTACCAAATTTGTTGCACTAGTCTCTGTTCTCCACAAAAAATCATTCGATTGTGCTCTAGCCAAATCTGCCACAATAAGAAGATAGGCTGCACAAACCATACCTCCTACAAAAAGGATGCCACAAAAAGGGGTCGACCCATCCCCTGCCAAAACTCAATCAAGGAGGAAGCATGAACACAAGGAGTTGTTCAAACACCCCACCAAAAATGCCAAAGTTGTAGGGCAAAAGAGTAATGAAAGAGCAAGTGGGTAGAATCCTCCTCATTAGCCCCACACATAACACAAATAGAAGGATATGAGGAATCCTCTCTTCCAAATATTATCCCAAGTCAAACACTTATTCCAAGCCAACATCCAAACAAAAAAATTACATTTTGGCCAAGAAAGCTTGTTCCAGACCTTTTTCCACCACTGCATTTCAGGCCCAACCAACTTATGAGACAATAACCTGCTATAGCCGGAGGCTATAGTATAGGTCCCGTAGGATTGGGAGACCAGGAAAGCATGCGATCTTCTTAGAGAGAGAAACATCTTCTACAAGAGAGGATATTTTGTAGCACAACATATTCCTCCTACAAACCAAAAATTGACCACTCATCTGGGGACTTCCATTTAGCCATCTCCATCTCACCACATAGGAAAAAGGACTTAAAGTGACTCACCCATGACCAACTAGCCTCTAGAAATCTTTGACAAAGAATCAACAGGTTGGGAAACTAAGAAGTGATGGGAGGATAACCATCCTTAGAACCAGACCAGAATTGGGCCTCTATCCCTCTCTTGTAGATCCAAAATAATCCATCCTTAATAAGCATAGCCCCTTTTTTAAGGGTGTCCCAAATCAAAAATCCCTTCCCCACAAGGGGGTGCTTAGAAATATCAAGATGAGGAATCCTTGGGAGATACTTCTGAGAAAGAACCTTGGCCCAACTCTTATCTTGCTCATTACACCATTGCCAGCAAAGTTTAGTAGCCAAAGCCTCCCCAATCAAAGATGACTACCTCAAGCCTAATCCACCATATTGTTTCAAACTACAAACCACTTCCCATCTAAACAAACTCCATTTGGAGGACTCCAAGAAACCAGCCCATACAAATGGTGCACCACAAAATCAAGATCCTTTACAAAGCCCATAGGAGCAACCTAGAGCATGCATTTATAAATGGGCGGAGCCTACACTACTAACTTAATCAACTAGACACAACCAGCAAAGGGTAACCAATGATGAGTCCAGTGATTAACTTTTACCCAAAATTTGTCCAAAATAATCTTCCAAGACTCCCTGGGTAGTTTACTCACTAAGATGGAAATGCCAAGATATATCATTGGAATATTCGTAATCTGAAATCTAAAAGTGTGAGCAATCCTTTGTTGAATAGGGCCTAGAGTATTGAAGAAGAAGATGGAAGATTTTCCCTCATTAATCTGCTAACTAGAGGCAACTAGGTAAGCATCCAAGACCCTTCGTAAATTAGAGGGCTCCCTCATTGTAGCCATCCCCATCAAAGCAGTATCATCCACAAATTGCAATTGAGTTTGTGGAGGTAAGGTGCCACCTCACCTCCAACCTTGCATAAGACCAGACTCCACATTCCATTTAATTCATCTCCCCAAGCCTTTAGCTTTAGTAAAAAGAATAAACAAATAAGGAGAGAGATGGTCTCCTTGACAAAGCCCCCTCGAAGCCCTAAAAAGCTTAGAATGACTCCCATTGATAAGCACCAAGAAAAAAATTGAAGTAACACAACTCAAAACCATTGAATCCGTTCTTTTGCAAAGCCAAAAGCACTAAGAACCTGCCAAAGGAAGGACCACCTAACTCTATCATAAGCCTTAGCCATGTCCAGTTTGATAAACATCACGTTTTCTATTGAGCTGGCCATAGAATGGATGACCTCAATTGCAATGAAAATCCCATCCTGAATTTTCCTACCAGTTACAAAACCACTTTTCTCTTTGGAGATCAAATCTACAAGCCCCTTCTTCAACCTATCAGCAATAAGTTTAGAAATAATTTTATAGATTACATTGCATAAAGAGATGGATTGAAATTGGCTTAACCTATCAGTCCCCTCATTGTTGGGGATGAGAGCAAGAAAAGTAGCATTTAGAACCCTTAACATCTTCTTATTATGTTGAAATGCATGAACCACATCCAAGAGATCAAATTTGATGATATCCTAGAATTCTTGAAAAAAATCAATTAGGAAACCATCAGAACCCAGTGCCTTCCCTTTCTTCATATTAAACACAATCCCTTCAAGCTCTTCAAGTGAAATATCTCTCATGAGTTGTTGATTCATATCTCCAAATACAAGAGAAAGGATACAAGAACAAATTTGTGTTTCCTCAGGAGACCCCCCTTATGAGTGCTCTCAAAAGAGAGATTCAAAGTACTTCACTGCCTCCCTATAAATTTTTAGGAAGGAAGAAAGATGGTCTAACTTAACATTCGCCAGACTAGAGATAGACTTTCCATGGTGCCTGGCTTTAATAGAATTGAAGAAAAAAGCAGTATTTTTGTCCCCTTCTTGAAGCCACTCAAGTCGAGCCTTTTGTTTCTAATACATTTCCTCTCACAGTTCCCATTCTTCCAACATTTTTAGAGTCTAAGCCTCGTCCTGAAGCAATTCAACTATGATCCCATCCTCCCTTATCCTCCTATTAATGCCATCTAGATCTACCTGGGCCAACACCTTTGCATGGAAGACATTCCCAAAATATAGATGATTCCACCATTTGAGCTCAAATTTAATATATTGGAGAAGCTTAGCAAAGACATACTTGATGTACTATAGGTTGGTCTACCCTTCTTCCACCATTAGAAACCAAATCATTATAAGGATGAGTCTCAGAACCACATGAGTTGGAACCTAAAAGAAGGCTTACAAAGCACCCGAGTTGACTCTATAGCCAGTTTGATAGGCCAATGGTCCGATCCTCTCCAATCCAAGATCTCAAAGTAAGATGACCATATCCCTCCAAACTAGTAACAAGAAACTAGAATCCGATCTAACCTTTCTGCAATACAAAACTCACCAACCCAATGATTGTTCCAGGTGAACTGGCCATTGTTAAGTTTGATATCAACAAGATTGAAGGTATTGATATTGTCTCGATGTAGTAGTGCAAAGGGCTCCAACCTTCTAGTACCACCATGCTTAGCCAACTCATAAATAGCATTGAAATCTCCAACCAAAATTGAAGGATGGAAAGGCATCATGCTACAGATCAATCTGATGTGGGACCACAAACCTTGTTTACCCTAGAAATCAATAGGAGCATAAATATTGGAAAATAATACGATGTCCCTTATCTCAAGGCTAGTAGCAATCATAGACATAGACAATTTAGAAAAAATCCACCAAAGAGGTTGGATTCTTTGAGGATTCCATAAGCATGCTAGACCCCCAGAAGCTCCATGAGCTCCAATGCACTGGCACTCCCCATTTCTCCACAACTTAGGCATCAAACCTTGCATACTCTCAATAGATAACTTAGTTTCCTACAAAAAGATGACATCAAGACCTTGCCTTCTAACTAACTCATGAACCACTTTTTGTCTAGGGTTGTTGTTCAAGCTCCATACATTCCATGATAGAACAATCATTTCAAGGGGCATGAAAAATAGAATCCAGAGGCTTAACGACCCCTGACTCCACCAAATTCTCACCAGCTAGTTTGATCTTTTCCATATCCTTTTTTCTACCAAGTTTAACAAATTTCTCTATCCCACCCTTCTTAATATCTTTATGAAAAATTCCTAATTTGGGAGGGTGCTTAGTCTTTACTGCCAAGTCTAAACCAATGTTTTTCCCAAAAGACAAAGAATTAACTCCTACTATAGTAACAATGGCTAAGGGTTCCTGCATCTCAAAAAATTTCCCTTTGCTGATACACTTCCAAGTGCCAACAATTATCCCCTTGTGGGTCCATAGAAGAATCAAGAATAGGATCCTCCTGAGCTAAGCCTAGAAGCCCTTGATCAAAGTTGATCAAACTTGAGTTCACCTCCTATTGGCTGAGCTCATCGAAAACCTCAAATCTATCGAAGGTACCATCATCCTGCCTTTTTAAAAAAGGCCTCTCTTGACCGCTATTTCAATTTTGAGCCTTAATCGAGGCAAAACCATCGAAAGAACCTACCTCATCTAGAGAAATACTCTTCCCTTTATCTGTTTCAGGAAGATTGCTCATAGGCTATGAAGTTTGGGTCTCCCTAGACTTGTACCTTGGGCATCTCCACTACAAATGTCCATATTCTCAATAAAGCCGACAATGAAAAGGAAGAGTTTCATAGTCCACATGTTGCACCCAAGAATAAGAACACGCACAAATCTCTATTGCATCAGGCAAAGGCCTACTTAGGTCAATTTCAACACAAATGTGTGCAAAAGTCATTACCTTTTTACCTGAAGTCTGCGATGAAGTCCCTATAGGGTTACAAAGCATAGAGGCCAAAAGGTGCAACACATCCTCTCGATAGAATTCCATTGAGAATCATAGTAAGTGAACCCACACCAGGACACAATTTGGAAGCTCCTCTGTAGGTTTGAATCCAACATGCCATGACTTCATAAACCACCCTACCTTATTATGAAAATAAGGACCCCCCTCAAATACCCAATTGCGATCAGCAGTGTAGTTAAAAGTAACCATGAAATAATTGTTTGCCAACAACATAATCTCCATTTCCCCCTCTGACTCCCAAGTCCTTCGGGCCCAAACCTCCAAAAATTTCAAGGAAACCCTCATCCCCAAAAACTTACAATATAAGGAGTGATGTGAATAATACTCAACATCTTCAACAATCATCTCAACTAGAATAACCAGTTTTGGCCTCTCCTTGCACCTTTGGAGAAAATTGTTAGTCTTTGTAATCCTGGAGCCATTAAATAGCACCAAATCAACAATCTTGGAGTTCAGAGTAACTAGATTGTTATCAAAGGTCTTCATCCCTTGATTTGAAAATTTTGGGCCTATCGCTGCTTGAAAATCCAAGTGAGGGCTCCTCACCAATGTCTCACCCTTAGAATCTGCCATTATGCTGAGGAAAAATGAACTCCAAAAGGAGGGAGAGAGAATCCTCCCTGCACCCTTCTTCTGAACCCCTTCCAACATCAAATCCCACAACTTCAGTCCTCCTGCCTCACGTAGCAAAGAAGAAACTAAGGACGCAGGCATGCAGAACCACCAGACCCTTAAGATATGTCATTTAATTAAACTTCTAAAATTAAGACATTAAAGAAAATTTGACATATATACATAAACATTAATATCGAAAACATACATGTCTACATTTAGCATTAACATATATATATGTTTTTTAAAATTTGTTTTCTAATATTTATATTATTATAAATTTTGTAATGTTTTTCTAATTTTTTAAAAATATTTTTTCTAAAGTTTTTCTAAATTTTATATTATTATAAATTTTATAATATTTTTCTAATTTTAAAAAAAAAAATTTCTAAAATTTATATTATTATAAAATTTCTAATGTTTTTTCTAAATTTGTTTTCTAAAATTTATATTAAATTATAAATTTTCTAATGTTTTTTAAATGTTTTTTCTAAATTTTATATTAAATTCAAAATTTTCTAATATTTTTTCTAATGTTTTTCTAAATTTATTTTATAATTTTTTTAAATATTTTTTCTAAATTTTATATTAAATTATAAATTGTCTAATAATTTTGTGATGTTTTTTCTAAATATGTTTTCTAAATTTTCTAATGTTTTTGTAATATTTTTTTTCTAAATTTTCTATATATATATATATATATATATATTTTTTAATTTTCTAATTTTTATAAATATTTTTTTTATAAATTTGTTTTCTAAATTTTATATTAAATTATAATTTTTCTAATATTTTTGTTATGTTTTTTCTAAATTTTCTAATTCTTTTTTTTTTTTTTTTTCTAAATTTGTTTTTTAATTTTATATTAAATAATAAATTGTCTAATGTTTTCATA
This sequence comes from Cupressus sempervirens, assembly GCA_028749045.1. NCBI lineage: Eukaryota > Viridiplantae > Streptophyta > Pinopsida > Cupressales > Cupressaceae > Cupressus > Cupressus sempervirens. The sequence goes on along the minus strand of CM053791.1, from coordinate 598,623,169 downwards.
ATGTTTTTTCCAAATTTGTTTTCTAATGTTTTTCCTAAATTTTATATTATTTTTCCTAATGTTTTCTAAAATTGTTTTCTAATGTTTTCTATATAATATTTTTCTATTTTCTAAATTAATATAGATAAACTATAAAAATATTAAATCAACATTTAGATATGCTTTCAAAACTATTAAAAACATAAATAACATTCAAATATGCTTTAAAAACATTAAAAAAATGTATTAAAATCTACTTTGATAACATAAAAAATACTTTTTAAATGTTGAAAAACATTAAATTAATAATATTTTGACATACCCGATGATGAGAATCAGTATGAAAGCAATAGGATGATGGTGACAAAGGTAGCACAAATGACACGTTTCCCCGAACGCTCTAAATGAACAGTAGTCGCCGTGAAAATGAATTGGCAAAGTTGAAAAAGCGATTTTAACTGCCGGAAATGCATGTGTTATAGGTTCGCATGAACATGGCTTAACGGGTTTGTGCGAACATATGTCACTTGCATGTTAGCTCGAACATGTGAGTGAGGTTCGCGCAAATGTATGGAATTTGGAATTGCAAAAATTTTGCAACTTTTTAGAATTTGTTCGTCCCACTAAAGTGGAACCCATTATTGTGGGTTCACCCATTAGAGATATCAAGAGATTGTTGATCAGAGGGAAAGAGAACAATTTAAAAAAGAGGGAGAAATTCTAATCTACCTAGTCAGAGGGAATTATAAGAAAGAGTGAATTTTGTAACCTAATCAAAAGATGGAAGTTGTTGATAGAGGGAGAGATATCAATACAAGTTTTGTTTTTGGTATTGTCTTACTGTTTTAACCTAGTCAGTTGTGTTAAACAACGTTGTTTACCATTTTGTTGATTTGATTGATCGGTTTGGTTTGCCATCAATGCTAAAGAGGGAGATTGTTGTGATCTAATTGAAAAGATCATTGTTGAGAGAGATCATTAAAAGAGGGAGATTGTTAAAGAAGACTATGTGTTTCATCATTGTTGTGTCACTAATGTCAAACTTTCTATTTTCTAGTAAGACAATTACTCATAAGATTCAAGTACTATCACTTAGTTGATTGTTGAAGAGGATTTAATTAATAAGAGGTAACAATAGCTATGTGTTTCATCATTGTTTTGTCACTAATGTCAAACTTGCTATTTGCTAGTAAGACAATTACTCATAAGATTCAAGTACTATCACTTAGTTGATTGTTGAAGAGGATTTAATTAATAAGAGGTAACAATAGCACTTACAGGAAAGGTTGAGTTATGATTATGTAATGAAGTACAGGGATTAGTTAAGATAGTGATGACATGATGTATTGATACTCTACTTAAGGTTACAAAGGCTGGTTACACTTAGATTGTTTAGAAGAACAAGTTACACAAAGTTTGTCTACTAAGCTTGACCGAGTGGATAGTAGGTGTCGAACAAAGTCAGTATAAGCCGAGCAAAAAATTAGTTGGAGCCAAATAAAAGTTCATTCTAGTGTATGTCGAGCAAAATAGTTGATGCCAAGGAAAGTTTAGGGTATGTGCAGGATCATGGTGTGCCAAAAAGTGGCGATGTGAAAAAAAGAGAGTTTGAAGACGCCTAAAAGCGCTTCAAAATCCGCTCTGACTTTTTTTTACCTATCCAGGAACCAAACCTGGAAGGTTAAGCCGAGCCTTATTGGATATCCAATATTATATCGGATATCCGATTTTAAATCCAATATCTGACTAATAATTAAAATCATATAATAGTATGATATATTATTTAATATTATTATTATAATAATTATTATACTATAATATAATAATAATAATATTATTATATTATAATCGTATAATATTATACTTTAATAATAATATTATAATAACATATTATATTATAATAATATAATATAATATAATATTTCATATATTATAATATATAGTAATGTAATATAATATATATATAATATAATATAATAATAAAAAGTAATATCTTATAATATAATATATAATAAAAAAGTATAATATATTATAAATTATAATAATATAGTATAATAATAATATTTTATATTAGAATATATAGTAAATTAATATAATAAATATAAAATAAAATATAAAAATATATAAAATGTAATATATATGTTATATTATATATATTATAATATCGGATATCCGATACCTGTGCATGGATTAAATACAAAATCACAAACCCGCAGCCCTTATTTTCACGCGAATTTGGGCCAGTCAGATCGGATATCAGATAATAAATCGGATATCAGATAGCAAATCAGATATCAGATATCAGGTATGTTCCCCCCCGCCCCCCTTGACTCATTTTTAACCTAAATTTAATAGATTTTAACAAGATTTTATTTGTTTTAGTCGAATCTAGGGTTTTTTTTGACAAAAATGGTTAAAATTTAGATTTTTTTTTAATATATATTACGTTTTACAATTCAATAGGAATGGCTGATCAAAATGATGACACTGAGGCAGAGAATAATATTCCTCACAACCCACCACCAAACGATCGAGTATCCCCACAAAACCGTCCACCAAATGATCCTTTACCTCCTCAAAACCCTCCTCGAATCGAGGATTTGATAAATGAAAATCTCACTGAGTTGAGAGGTTTGCATAGAACATACAATAATGTACCTGCACTGGCTCCTATGTTATCCACGTTAAACACCATAGTGGATAACATTGAAACTCTTACAAACCAACAAAATGTCGCTCTTCGTTGGCATGATGAAATGCACCAGATGTTTGATGATGGTTTGGATTATGATGAGGTCGCGGCCCTCAACATAACCAAAGACAATTTGGCAAGCCTTTTTGCTAACCCAAAAATGGGTATACCAGTTGACCCAAAAAAAACCAAACTATCGATTAAATGGTGCACAAATGATGCCATACGTGCAAATTTTTGGGACCGTTGCTGGATGGTCTTTGATATCCCTCCACATGGCAATTTAGACATACCATTTTATTTCCTTAAAAAATTATATGCAGAATTTGTGTTGAAACTTAAAGTGAACTATTGGAGCATGAAGCCCAACATGGGCTTAGGACTAGGAGCTCCTCAGGATAGACCCTCTTCCCAGCGGAAGAAACTTGGCACTTTTGTCCCCCCCCTGATATCTCCCCCCCTCCTTGAGTGCAGCATCCAAATATTATGGCAAAGGCTAGCTCTCAGACCATCAGAGCCATTCATAGGCTGAGTAGCCTAACGATATCTCAGGCTAGGTCATTCTTGCCTCCTCTTGTTGATGATGTTGGTGCTAGTTCATCATCGGCTAGCTCATCACACGTTTGTGTGCCTCACACTTGCATTACATGCAAGAATATTTTCCTGGGTCCCATAGGTGATCTTCCTGAGTATCATTTTGTATTAGACGAGGATACACCAGACGCACGTGCAGAGGCTACAGACCCTGATGCGAGAGAGGAGGGGAATGTAGAGGCATGGACTCCTTCGGTGTCGGTACGTGTATACATTTTTTTGTTATGACATATGTGATTTAAACTTAATTTTTATAATAGAGTAATTTTAATTTTTAAGGCATACTGACTTTTACATGTATGTGATCTTCATTCATGTTTAGTTGATGACCGAAGAGGAGCTCAGACAGATAGATGATGCTACACTCTCGGCCATTTCATTTGGCCTTGAGACATCTATGGTACATTATGTTGTGTTCGCATTTCTTTTTTCTATTTCATATTGTAGCATATATGGTTGCTAATCTTTCTTTTATCTTGCAGATACCACCTGCCCCGGGGGGACAAAGTGCGGGGGGTGAGCCAGCATGCATTGACAAAGGAACGGTAATTAGATTTTTTCTAATTGATTAAATATTGATGCATTCTTGTAAAATGTTTGTGGTAACCTCATTTAATTACATTATTTATTGTATATAGGGTGTGGCTACTGGCGATGAGCCTATACAGATTCAGCGTCCTAGATCATCAGGGATTTTCATTCGCACAGAGAGCCCCATTGTATGTATAAGTATCATTTATTTTTTTTATTTTTAATTGATGCAGAAATCCTAAAATCCTAAAATCCTATCTCATGCCCAATTACAACTTTCTTCCACATATGATTCCAACATTATAACTTTGTATGCTTCCATGAGCCATAATTGGTGCAAGGATTGCCCAATTGACTTCAAGAGATGTTCCATGACCTCTATAATGCCTTGGATCTTCAATGTTCCCCTGATGAGCATGGGATGCTCTTGCATCACTTATCTTCTAAATAAATTCAAAACTAATTTTCGTGATATTAACAACTACTATTTAGTATCTCATAGGAGACTCCTAGTGCACATGAGGTTCGACGGGATAGTTATGTAGATTTGATGACGCGGCCACTCACTCCTGAGGAGGAGCCTACAATAGTAAGTTGTAGTTTGAATTCATGATTAAATATGTTATAAATTTAGCATGCTATGAATTATAATGTTATAGTTTAAATTGTAGATTCATCTGACAAAGGTATTTGAACATATACAGCCCACAATCACAGAGGTACCAGCATTGCCGAGGGCATATGAGAGGACTCCTGTGCGGCACAGGAGGTCGACGAGAGAGGTATTTATTATGAAATTTTGATAGTATTAATCTCCAATAGGGAAAAGATCATTATGCATTTGAGTAATTCAATGTTAGATACATAGAATCATATAAATTTAGTAGTCTAACTTTGGGTTTTCCTTTTTTGTTTATGTAGGAGGCATCCGATCCACCTAGTGCAGCGAAGAGGCTGCATTTTGATCATCCACCAGCACCCTAGGATAGTATAGTTTTTGTAGGATGCATCATGAGACATTTTGAGATGGCATATGCCACATTGTATATAGAAACATTGATATTATACACATTCTGATGGCAGGATCAGCCACATTTTGTAATGGATCTATGTATTTTGATATATATATATTTGAGTACTTTGTCTATGGATACATGATCTTTGATATATATTTGTGTAAAATTTTGTCTATGGATACATGTATTTTGATATATATTTTTATCATTTATGTGCACAATGATATACATATTAATTTAGTATCTAGTATTGTTCAATTTATCGTGGATCATGTGTCATGCCCTAAATTTTACTAGTAAAAACACAACAATTTTTTTTTTTTTTTAAGCTTATGAAGTCGCATAACAAATTACATATTGTAAAACAAGGTTATCATTGAATAGGAGTTCAAGACTCATGTGAATAGTGTGAAGGTGTTAACATTTTAGTCACAGGTGGTTTTCAAATAGATTGGATGACAGTCTAGTTCAAGTTAGCGTCCCGAGTCAAATGAGCAAGTTCAAGATACAACACTCATAAATTAGTGAGGTAATTCATATCCTAACAAGCCTCTGATACTAATATTCTATTAGGGTCTGTCAGTTGTATCATATGGACTAGGTCATGATTCTAGCATGTAAGGGAAGGGGATCAGAATTACTTATTATCCTCATTACCAATGTACACACATTCATTAATCATTACAATATATATTAATGTGACAATTAGTATATTACTATATCCTCATTATCTATCAACATTGCTTCCTCACCAAATTATTGAGTGCACAACAAGATTGTAAGCAATCTACTAAGTTTTAAATTTATACAATCAATGGTATCACATAACATCTATCGATTGTTATAATCAACTAGTCATTTACAATACCACAAGGAGAAAACTTTCTTTCACATTTTCAAATGATAACAATGATGTCAAAGCAAATCTGTGACTCATACCAATGCTTTCATAACAATATAAACTCCAAATGAAACATGCATATACAACCTTATCAATATTTTCTTCTACACATACATTAGGTAACAATGATACAATCTCCTTCCATCACAATGGGGCAACATAAGGGACTTTTCAAAATCATAAGGAACATGGACATTGAAAGATATGGACAATGAGTAGCATGAACATTGTCCAACATGATCGTTGAGAACATGAACAAGCTGGTGAATCCTCCTTCACAAATGAGGGCACAATGTCAAGTTTTCTCATCCAACATCAATCTGCAAGATGATCATTCCAAGCCATTTCCATTGCTCCCTTGGACACAAATCTGCATATGCAACACAACAAAATAACAAGGACCATGGGTGCTTTCCACCCAACCATAGGCCTCAAAGAGATCACCCCCGCGCTAGGGAACAAGGCTCAAACTAGGATACACATACAATCTTTCAATGCATAAACATTACATTTCAAACTTGAACAATTTTCCCCCAAGACTATTTCACAATGGCTTTATAGATGGAACCATAAACATAGGGTGAAGGTGTGTTCTAAAATGGAGACTTGCTATACCAAACCATATTTGCAATAAACAATTTTCATGCCCTCTCGGGGCTATCATAATTCACCAAATTTCATGCCCTCTCGGGGCTATCATAAATGAACCATTTAATGCCCTCTCGGGGCCTCCACATTTCCTCCTCCAAACCCACTACCATCAGCTGTAACTCCTCAAACTTCCTTTCTACACCATACTTTCCTTATCACCCCTAGCAAGATATGAAATGTTATGGCATACAATGGAGCCCATACTCCAAGGTTCTCAATACATTTTTTGAACCCAACTTAAGCCCTTCACCCTGGACTTCTCTTCCCTTCCCACAAGGGTGAGTGTAAGTCCCAATCCCATAACAATACTCAAGCACAAAACAAGAAAACAAAACCATGTAGAAATAAAACAAGAAATTTTGGCAAACACCCCACTAGTTTGGCCAAGACCCTCTAATAAAGCCTTCCCACTAACTTATTTTAGCAAAAACACTAAGCCACTCCATCCTTACGAACTTGTCTCCTCTAACGGTTCATCAATAGCCCTCACGAGCTCTGAGTTATGACCCTCGAAGGATCGACCTCAAAATGCACTTAGAGCACCTTGAAGACTCCTCAGTACGGGGTGGCCACAAATGATGGATTTTCTTCATGGCTAGAACAAAGGTGTGACTAGGGTTCACCCGCTCATTTGTAGCTAATGGGACTGACGATTCGATGCCAAGATCAGCGGTTTCAAAGTTACGCTGTGCTGAACCTATGAACTGAGGCACACTACGAGTTTTGGCATCGAGCGAGATCGTTGTGCTGAATCCAAACGGAATGTGATCTCTCAAAAATGAGATAGGTTATTTTAGGCCTCAGGATCACCATCGTGTAGCATTTGACAGTTCGTCGATAGCCCTCACGAGCTCTGAGTTATGACCCTCGAAGGATCGACCTCAAAATGCACTTAGAGCACCTTGAAGACTCCTTGGTACGGGGTGGCCGCAAATGATGGATGGTGTTCGTGGCCAGAACAAGGGTGTGACTAGGGTTTAACCGCCCATCCGGAGCTAATAGCACTGACGATTTGATGCCAAGATCAGCAGTTTCAAAGTTACGCTGTGGTGCACCTATGAACTGAGGCACACTGCGAGTTTTGGCATCGAGCGAGATCGTTGTGTTGAATCCAAATGGAATGTGATCTCTCAAAAATGAGATAGGTTATTTTAGGCCTTAGGATCACCGTCCTGTAGCATTTGACAGTTCATCGATAGCCCTCACGAGCTTTGAGTTATGACCCTTGAAAGATCGACCTCAAAATGCACTCAGAGCACCTTGGAGACTCCTTGGTACAGGGTGGCCGCAAATGATGGATGGTCTTTGTGGCCAAAACAAGGGTGTGACTAGGGTTCACCCGCCCATTCGGAGCTAATGGCACTGACGATTCGATGCCAAGATCAGCGGTTTCAAAGTTACGCTGTGGTGCACCTATGAACTGAGGCACACTGCGAGTTTTGGCATCGAGTGAGATCGCTGTGCTGAATCCAAACGGAATGTGATCTCTCGAAAATGAGATAGGTTATTTTAGGCCTCAGGATCACCGTCCTGTAGCATTTGACAATTCATCGATAGCCCTCATGAGCTCTGAGTTATGACCCTGAAAAGATCGACCTCAAAATGCACTTAGAGCACCTTGGAGACTCCTTGGTACGGGGTGGCCGCAAATGATGGATGGTCTTCGTGGCCAGAACAAGGGTGTGACTAGGGTTCACCCCCCCATCTGGAGCTAATGGCACTGACGATTCAATGCCAAGATCAGCGGTTTCAAATTTACGCTGTGGTGCACCTATGAACTGAGGCACACTACGAGTTTTGGCATCGAGCGAGATCGTTGTGCTGAATCCAAACGAAATGTGATCTCTCAAAAATGAGATAGGTTATTTTAGGCCTCAGGATCACCGTCCTGTAGCATTTGATAGTTCATTGATAGCCCTCACGAGCTCTGAGTTATGACCCTCGAAAGATCAACCTCAAAATGCACTTAGAGCACCTTGGAGACTCCTCGGTACGGGGTGGCTGCAAATGATGGATGGTCTTTGTGGCCAGAAAAAGGGTGTGACTAGGGTTCACCCGCCCATCCGGAGCTAATGGCACTGACGATTCGATGCCAAGATCAGCGGTTTCAAAGTTACGTTGTGGTGCACCTATGAACTGAGGCACACTGCGAGTTTTGGCATCGAGTGAGATCGCTGTGCTGAATCCAAATGGAATGTGATCTCTTGAACATGAGATAGGTTATTTTAGGCCTCAAGATCATCATCCTGTAGCATTTGACAGTTCATCCAAACTAGTCATAATCATTTCATCAATTTCAATTATCCATTTTGGTGTTTTAGAACCTTCATGTCGATTATAATTAGGAGATATGTAAGGTTCTTGTGCATTAAGTTCCTGTGCATTGTCATCTTCGACATGGTCAATTATGCAATTTGGATTATGACTTGGTGGCATTTCTTCTTCAAAATTTTCAATCTCTACATTTTCAATTTCCGCATTATCATTTTCAATAGGTACATTTTCATTCCCCAACTATACATTTTCATTATCTGACTCTATGATTTCACCTTCTATTAATTCATCGTCAACTTGATTGATATTTAGCATACCTTGTCTTTTTTTTCGGTGTTTCATTTTGTCCTTTTCCCTATATGCTGCAATGTCTTCATTGGATATCTTCCTTTTACGTTTATTCTTTCAACGACTGCTGCTCCCCATTCAGATGACAAATTCGAACACCTAAGGTTATATTTTCGAATTCTTTTCGATTGGTTGGGCCCCAAAACACGACTTTTTACAAATCCCATGAAAAAAGAGGTAAAAAAGTAATGTTGTCGGGTATGTAGGGACAGTCAAATATTTGAAATTGATGCCATTATAATCGGATATCCGATAATAGATCAGATATCCGATCCAGGATTCGATATCCGATATAGGAAGAGGACTTTTGGGGGGAAAACTTGCTAAGGTTTCCCTCCTTTGCCCCAATAATATTAATATTATGAAAATATTTGGAGGCAAACGACTTTAATTTATAACTAAGTTAATAGTATATTATTATTAGTATAAAATATGAATAATATTAATATAAAATAGTATTAATATACCTATAGTATCAATATTATTATTATACCTATAATAGTATTAATATTATTAATATAGATATAATAGTGTAAATATATAGTGTTTATTTATATTAAGCTATAGTATATAGTATTAATATATATTATTATTATAGCTATAATAGTATTATTATTATTACTATACATATAATAATATTAATATTTAGTGTTTATTTATATTATAATTATTATCCTAAAATAGTATAAATAGTATATCCTAAAATATTACGTTATATATACTAAAATATTACGTTATTATATAGATATATTAATAACATATATATTAATATAATAATATTTATAATATATATTATATTTAATAAAAATATTACATTGTTATATATATATTATATTATTATACATATTAATATAATAATATATAATACAAAGAGGGTCGTCATTTAATGGGTCAAAGGGGGTCATACGTCACCCTATGACCCCCTTTGACCCATATGAACGACTCAACTATGTCCCTAGGGGTCCTAGGACCCCTAGGGACATACGTCGTCGTTTAATGGATCAAAGGGGGTCATAGGTCAACCTATGACCCCCTTTGACTCATATGAACGATTCAAATATGTCCCTAGGGCTCCTAGGACCCCTAGGGACATATGTTGTCGTTTAATGGGTCAAAAGGGGTCATAAGTCACCCTATGACCCCCTTTGACCCATATTACCCATTCGAATATGTCCCTATGGGTCCTAGGACCCCTAGAGACATATATCGTCGTTTAATGGGTCAAGAGGGTCATAGGTCACCCTATGACCCCCTTTCACCCATATGAACGATTCCAATATGTCCCTAGGGGTCCTAGTACCCCTAGAGACATATGTCGTCATTTAATGGGTCAAAGAGGGTCATAGGTCACCCTATGACCCCATTTGAACCATATTACCCATTCGAATATGTCCCTAGGGGTCCTAGGACCCCTAGGGACATATGTCATCGTTTAATGGGTCAAAGGGGGTCATAGGTCACCCTATGACCCCCTTTGACCCATATGAATAATTCGAATATGTACCTAGGGTGCTAGGACCCCTAGGGACATATGTCGTCATTTAATGGGTCAAAGAGCATCATAGGTCACCCTATGACCCCCTTTGACCCATATTACCCATTCGAATATGTCTCTTGGGGTCCAAGGATCCCTAGGGACATATGTCATCATTTAATGGGTCAAAGAGGGTCATAGGTCACCCTATGACCCCCTTTGATCGATATTACCCATTCGAATATGTCCCTAGGGGTCCTAGGACCCCTAGGGACATATGTCGTTGTTTAATGGGTCAAAGAGGGTCATAGGTCACCCTATGACCCCCTTTGACCCATATGAACGATTCGAATATGTCCCTAGGGGTCCGAGGACCCCTAGGGACATATGTCATCGTTTAATGGGTCAAAGAGGGTCATAGGTCACCCTATGACCCTCTTTGACCCATATGAACGATTCGAATATATCCCTAGGGTTCTGAGGACCCCTAGGGACATATGTCGTTGTTTAATGGGTCAAAGAGGGTCATAGGTCACCCTATGACCCTCTTTGACCCATATGAATGATTCCAATATGTCCCTAGGGGTCTGAGGACCCCTAGGAACATATGTCATCATTTAATGGGTCAAAGAGGGTCATAGGTTACCCTATGACCCCATTTGACCCATATTACCCATTAGAATATGTCCCTAGGGGTCCGAGGACCCCTAGGGACATATGTCGTCATTTAATGGGTCAAAGGGGGTCATAGGTCACCCTATGACCACCTTTGACCCATATGAACAATTCGAATATGTCCCTAGGGTTCTTAGGACCCCTAGAGAAATATGTCATTGTTTAATGAGTCAGAGAGGGTCATAAGTCACCTTATGACCCCCTTTGACCCATATTACCCATTCGAATATGTCCCTAGGGGTCCTAGGACCCCAAGAGACATATATCGTCGTTTAATGGGTCAAAGAGGGTCATAGGTCACCCTATGACCCCGTTTGACCCATATGAACGATTGGAATATGTCCCTAGGGGTCCTAGGACCCCTAGGGACATATGTCGTCGTTTAATGGGTCAAAGAGGGTCATAGGTCACCCTATGACCCCCTTTGACCCATATTACCCATTCAAATATGTCCCTAGAGGTCCTAGGACCCCTAGGGACATATGTCGTCGTTTAATGGGTCAAAGGGGGTCATGGGTCACCCTATGACCCCCTTTGACCCATATGAATGATTCGACTATGTCCCTGGGGGTCTTAGGACCTCTAGGGACATATGTCATCATTTAATGGGTCAAAGGGGGTCATAGGTCACCCTATGACCCCCTTTGACCCATATGAATGATTCAACTATGTCCCTATTGGTCTTAGGACCCCTAGGGACATATGTCATCGTTTAATGGGTCAAAGAGGGTTATAGGTCATCCTGTGACCCCCTTTGACCCATAATACCCATTCGAATATGTCCCTAGGGGTCCTAGGACCCCTAGAGACATATGTGGTCGTTTAATGGGTCAAAGGGGGTCATAGGTCACCCTATGACCCCCTTTGATCGATATGAACGATTCGGCTATGTCCCTGGGGGTCCTTGGGACGTGTGTCATCATTTAATGGGTCAAAGGGACCCCCTTTGACCCATTAAAGGATGACATATGTCCCTAGGGGTCCTAGGAACCCTAGAGACATATATCGTCGTTTAATGGGTCAAAGAGGGTTATAGGTCACCCTATGACCCCCTTTGACTCTTATATATTAATAATATACATATATATTAATAATATACATATATATACATATACATATTACATTATTATATTTAATGAAAATATTATGTTATTATATAAATATATTAATAACATACATATTAATATAATAATATTTATAATATATATTATAATTAATAAAAATATTACATTGTTATGTAAATATTATATTATTATACATATTAATATAATAATATATAATACGTATTTTATATATATATAAATTACGTTATTATATTTAGTAAAAATAATAATAATATATATTATATTTATAGATTGCAATAAGATTAACATAAGATATTATTATATATTAATAGATTATATCTTGTATGTTTATATTACGTTATTATATATATATATATATATATATATATATAATATTAAAATATGCCTTTACATATTAATATAAGTGAAATAATTTAAAAATAAAAAACTGGAACGTTTAAATCAAATTTCCCTCCAAAATTTGAAGTTTTTTGGAATTTGACTACCGAGCCATATCGAATATCCGATGTCAAATCGGATATCTAATTTTGAATCGGATATCCGATCAGGCTTGGTATTTACCAAGCCTACCTGGTCAACCCCAAAGACGTGTTTATAGAGAGTTTTAGTGATACTCAGACTTCGGGTAGCTGTCTGACAATGTTATTTTGATCGAAATTGAATGAAACAAAATGGGCTTTTTAATATCGCTCTCTAAATTCCATCAATATAATTTTTGTCAAATTCTAAGTTCGATAAGTATATATTAGTTAATTATCAATGAAGATTATTGTAAAGTGCTGATTGACATACTGAAGAAAAAATAGCTATAACTTTCAAACGGTATAACATTTTTTAAATCTAAAAGTTGCATCACATTCTATACTTCACCTAGTATAAGAAAAAAACAAAAAAAAGAAAAATTTGATCAAATTTTCTATTAGTTAGGGTGGTCAGACACGGGACTTTTTTTAATCCAAAAAAGTTTTGGTAGAAAATTCATATTTAATTATTTATTTGGAATAAAAATATCAAAAAATATGCGTCACATCGGGGCATGAGTCTAGTTTTCATATCTATAATTATATTAAAAAAAATTATGATTTGATTTTGATTAAGGTGGTCAGAAATAAACCTACTTTTTATTTTCGCCCTGAAATTTTCTTAGTACTGCATTAAAATTCAAACTTTTGACCAATCAATTATTTTTTTCTCCTGATAAGGCCTAGTAGTTTAGAAACTAAATTCAATTTTCTACAAATTATTTTCTTACAACTTTTTGATATAAAGTCCATAACCACTTCAAAATTATGTGTCAAGTTGACATAACCCTGATTTGCTGATTTTTCACTGCCACTTAAGGCCATAGTTTGGTACACCATGATCTTGCACATACCCTTTAGTTGATACTGAGCATCAACAAACTTTAGTAGGTGTTGAGTAATTTTATAGTGGATGTTGAGCAATGTAGTATGTGCCAAGCATCAGAAGGTTGATAATGTCAAGCCATTGCATTATTTAAAAGATTGAAGATTTGATGAATATGAGCTGACAAGTTTATTTTCTATGATTTTGTGAACTAGGTAGAAGATAAGGTTAATGAGCTGGTGGCACATAATCTGAGGTAAATCATTTTTAGGCAAATTCAAATGGATTTTAGAAGTTTCTAGAAGAGATATGAGATATGGGGTAAATACATTGTATCCTACCTAATTCATCTAAACCCTAAATTAAATGATGGAAAATGAGTGGGAAAATATCTTAATTTCCTATTTATAGGAATGTTTGGTCATGAAGTAAAGTTGTCATGTTCGAGAACCTAACAGAGACAAGGAGTCAACGATTTTGCTTCATCAAGTGAACTAAGAGAAGAGTCTGTAATGGCATGTTAAGAAAGAAGGCTTAAGGAGATGAGTGCTTGAAGGGTGAACAATCTATCAAAGCTACAAAGTATGAAGGCCAAGCATAACTGAGGATTAACTGTAATCTACTAGAGAAGTTGTAAGTTGTTTCATATCAAAGCTCTTCTATTTCTATCTAACAATTGTATCAATCTAGGGTAAATCCTCTGGATTAAGGTTGACCTAACAGTCATTTGTAAATCCTTTAACTGAGTGGTATTCCAAGTGAATGGCCTAAAGTCCTCTAACAAGGCTCACTCCTAACAGGGCAATTTAATCCTTTAATAGGGTCACATTTAATAGTGTGTATTGTAACCTTTAACAGGGTTGGCCTTTCACAGAGCATCACTTCTAAAGAGTGAAAAAGAGTAGCATGTTACTGGTGGTTTTTCCCAAATTGGATTTCCATGTAAATCATTATGTCAAGTGTGTTGATGAATATGATATGTTTCATGCTTTATATTTCTATAACTTGATTTGATTGTAAGCTACAAGTTTTAGTGACTGCATAATCTCATGGATGTTTGCATGAGTATGAATGTTTTATGGGTTCACTAAGGTGTAAAAAGTTTTATTTATACATTTGGACGAATTATTCTAAAGTATTCCAACATCCTTGTTATTTAAATGGTTTATAGTTTTCTCTCCACACAATTATATAAATATATGTAAATATATTTGTGTGTGGGAAAATTTACTAAAGATTTTTAAATATTAGAATAGTAGTTTTAATTCAAAGAATGTTATTCCAATTTAATAATGAGCTTTTATAATTTTGGCATTACGAAATGTAAAGGATCAATTGATGTGTGGAAAGACAATAATATTATTTCATCGATCAAAGTAATTAATTCATTGTGCCAATGTGGAGATTGTGCTCATCTCTATATGAATGGCTACGTGCCAATGTAGAGTTTGAGGTTGTCTCTATATGAATGGTTAGATAGTTACTCATAGTGCTAGTGTAGGAAGTCAGATCCTTGTATAAATGGCTATCGTGCAAGTGTAAGAGATGTGTAACCCTATATGAATGGCTATTATTCTAGTGTGAGAGATGAGTAACCCTTAATGAATGACTACATGAGTAATGCCAGTGCAAGAGTTAGATCCTCATATGAATGGTTATTTTGCCACTGTGACAGATGAGTAACCTTGTATGAAAGGCTAGAGGAAAAAAATGGACAATGACTAGAATGTTCTGATGATTTAAACACATGCATATGTGAATCTTAAGGGATGCACTCTACAGAAGATAGTTGAATAACTAAGGGTTAAGAAACCTAATCTAGTGACATCTTTAAGATTGGGGTTATATTAGAGGGTAGAATAGTGTGAAAATATTGGTTATTATTATGATTTTAACTATTGTTTTGTAGGTAATACTTGTCCCGAGGTAACCTTAGTAGTGGAGACATTACACTCTGGTTAGCTGAGCTATGGAGAGAGCTCTCCATCCTTTCCACTCTTTTTTCAATCTCAGAAATCCTTGCATCCAACTTGATAATTCTGTCATTCCTGTTCCCCCCCTTTTGGCCTTTTCTACCCCTGCATCCTAAACTTAATCTTTTCAATTTCATGGAAGATCCATTTAATGGACTGTAAATTGTCCACCAAATTGTTGTGGGCTTTGTTTAGGAGGTTCATCCCCATTTCCCTCATGTTGTTGCTAAGAATCACCAAAGTCGGTTCAATGAGCTCCTCCAACTAATTTTTTTCATCCCTTCCCTCCAAAACCTCCGGGTGGATATGCTCTCTAACTAGACCCATTTTCACAGTGCTAGCATGAAAGTTCCTCCATACAGTTTTCCTTCCCTTTGCATCAAAAGTAACAATGGTTTTAGCCGAGCCCTCTTGCTCTTTTCTCTCTTGCTGAGCTTCGATAGTGATCTCCTTACCCTTACCAAGTGCCTTCTTAGCTTCTTACAATTGTTATTTTGGAAGCAAATTCTTCCTTTTCATTTTTGTGAAAATTATTTAAAAGTCCACTAGAGTCTCTGATCGTGGCCAAGAACAACCTTTTAAATCTTCATTATACTTTGTGCTTTGTTGATGGTATATTCTTACTAATGTTCTGCAATCACAAGCCACTTCAAACTTGTTTTTTAAATGTTAGTACTATTTTTCTGTAAAGATTGATTTTTATACAAGACTATTTATAAGCTTGATTAAAACTACATTAAACCCTGCTCTGTTTACTAAATTTTCTAAAAATCAAAAAGTTAAATTGTATTGCATTAATAAATTATCCTTAATTAGTTCTAAACTTCTTACTAAATTGTAATATATGATTATAGGTTTAATTCCCCACAATTATATTATGCATACCTTCTACTAATTTCAAAAAGAAAGTATATATTATAGATTCCATTTTGGGATTAGTGACTATATATTTAGATCTTCTTATTGATTAGTAATGTCTTTATTATGATTCATGGTTCTTTCTAGTTTTATAAAGTCTTTTGTGATTCATGTTCATTTAACTTCTATTTTCTTAATGTTTAATTATTATTCTACAATCTCCTACTCTGTTTACCCGACGATTGTTGATGATCTTAAATACAAGTGTCTTACTAAAGGTCGATAGTTTTGGTGTCATATTCATTCAAAGATTATTTGAAATCATCCTTAATCTTCCATGATGAAAAATACCCCATCTTTGATACCAGAAATCCATCTTCCCTATTTTGATTGCAAATATTTGATAGTCTTGAAGATTCAGCTGCTACTGAACGTAGTAGACATTTCAATAAGCAAAGAACATATTGATATGTAAATTTTTTTTAATGAAATGTGTTACTAATAGAAAAGGCCAAAGCTATATTTGGGGTTCTAGAAGACGAAAAAACTAGATTCCTAATTCTAGCAAAAACTACTCCTTAATTGTTAATCACTTTGATCTACTTACCTTCCATATGAATAAAAGGGTAGATAGTTCTAGAGATCCTAGTTTAGAGTTTAGATTTATTGTGTTCAATTCTAATTTTGTTTAAAATCTATGTGCTATCCTTCTCAACCATTGATTATTGTGAATAAAGTGATAAAATGAAAAATTAAATGTTAATTTCTAATGGTAATACTATTATAATGATCCTACCCCACCACTAGAAGGCTGAAGTAAGCTGTCATTACAACAAAATGAGATACTTGACCTAACAGAGGCCACCATCTCATTCTCTAAAAAATTCCTAATCATCAATGTGAAATAAGTAATATACAGGAAATAGTATCGTAGAGATAAATTAAGAAACTTTGTTATTAGAAAAATATTTTTATATTTAAAATATATCCTCACAAAAAAAATTTCATGAAAAAATTATTGTAGAGAATGAAATAAGATTTTTTTATTTTTCTTTGTTGACTTTTGGAACTATAGGCAACCAACGATTTTTAAGAAGTGATTAAAATATATAACAATTTTTTAAATAAAACTATTTTTAAGAAATTATTTTAGTCCCTAGAAATTTTGGGAAATAGAGATACCTAGAAATAATATTGTTTTGGTATATTGATGTAATTTTATAGCTTACCATTTTCCAATAGACTTCAAATTTAAAGTACCTATCGGCTCACATTAGATGCATAAGTAGATGACTGCTAGTTATTCTTTATTTTGCGTGTGGAATAGGAATGGAGAATAGGATTACATATTCCTATTTTAGCCCCAAAGTAAACTTTTATCATTTCCAGAAATATTTGTTATTGGAATGGGCCATTTCCATTCTCAATCTGACTTTTCCAAAATTTATAATTCCTCAAATCTGTGCTTGTGTTTTACTTCCTTGATGAAAAACTCTCACTATACTCCTTTTCATTGTGATCATTGTTTTCTTCGTTGCCTTCTTGTGTTCTATGATTGCATCTCTTCTGCTCATCCGTCAAAGGTATATAAGAAAATCACTAAGGTTTTTAATGGAATCTATTTTCGTTGTAACTCATAGTCTTTTTCTGATCTAAATGATATATCATGTTAATGTTATCTCGTTTAGCTGTGTAAATGCTATATATGAAAAGGGTTTTTCTTTACATTACAAAAATGTTGTTGTTTGTCTTCAAGCTTGGCCTTTGAATTGGATCAGATCTAGTGCAATTGTTTCTTCAAATCTCACTAGAGTGAAAATCTATGGGAAAGTTGCAACTTTAGGTAAGTGTTTTTTTTGTTTCTGTAAATAGTAAATAGTCATAATGTTTTGTGCCTGTTAAGCATTAGAACACTCGTAGGGTAGCTGGATATAAAGAGAAATGATTATCCAATATAACATCATCACAGACTTACAATGAATGAAAGACGTTGATATCTTGATATACTTAGATGCTTGTGTAGACATTACTTTTTCAAAATCAGTTCATAAGAATAGAAAATATATATAATCTACTCCTACAAAAATGATTGAATGTTGAACCATATTTCCTTTCTGATTTTTCTTAATTCCATTTTTTTACAAAAAAAACTTTGATTGAAAGTAATGTGCATGATTTGTAGTTGACATCGACGTCTCTGCAATTTGTTTTATAAGACTTTCGAGAAACTAGTGGTCTCCTTTTCGATAGGAATATTTTGATGGTAGTATTTTGTTTTCTGTGAAATCAAACTTTTTTACAAGATTTTATCTTGTTATTTATTCTCTCTCGATCTGATTGGGTATGTTTTCATGACTTTGTGAGGGGTTTACAAGATTTTCTTTCTGTAAGAGTACTTTTTTGTTCAAATCTACTTTGTGGGTGGACCTTTGTTGGAGATTGTAATCCCAATGACCTAAGAAAAACCTCTTACATCTATCTCAATCGCATGAAGATCACCTTGTAGTATTGAGAAGCATTGAAGTTATAGTTTTAATATTTACCTATGGATTTTCATTTATTTTTGTAAACCGTTCATTGGTACATCAACAGATTACACCCTTTTTGGACAATCTGGAGAGAATTATTTATGTTTGCTCTCTATCTTTTGTAGATGTGTAGGGATCTCTATATTATTGGTTGATATCATAATATTAGTATTCTTGTATAGAAGAAAGAATGCAAGTGAGAAGAGTATGTCAGATGAGATTTCAAAAATTCAACTTTCTTCAAGTATTCGATGATAATTCAAGTTATCAATGAAGTTAAAGTAGCTTGATAAAGTGTCTCATGAATCTTTTTCACAAAAAAATGGACATTGTCTAAGGCAAGTCCTTTGTCTTCAAAAACTATACCTACGACATTTTATTTCTTAATATGTTTTAATATTTTGTTATATTGGGTTTTATTAAATGAGATTTTCTTAAAAATAGAGTTGTGACTATTGAGATTTTCTTGAAGGACACCTTCCATTGGCATGAAAGCATTGTTGTGGCATTTCCAATTTTAAATAGCCCATTTGAAAGGTCATTGGGATTCATTTGAATATTTTGGTTTTGGAGAAATTTATTATCAAAAGTTGGATGATGGGAAATGTACACACAGTTAATAGTATCTCCATTCAGGCTCTTAATGCTTTTGATAGCAAGTTTCTCAAGGAACTTGAGGTGCTTCTCAATATTGAAATGCATTTGATCTTTTTCCTCAGCTTATTCACCCTAGCTACATCCAAATAAAATATTGTGGATGGCCTTCCAACTACATTCCTATTGACTAATATTTCACTAATTAACACTAGCAACATTAATAGCCCATAGTATTTGTACATTGTGTTACAAATTTTATGGTTCTCCTATGCATAAACACAATAAAGAAGAATAAGGTCAAACACAAGAACCCACTTCAAGCAACTCCTTTTGTTGCTACTAAGCACTTCTAGTCACAACAATTTCCTGATGAGTACCCAACCCTTATTCAAAGGGTTCTAAGTTACGTGCACCTTTTGTGTGAAAATACTAGAAAATGTGTGTTGGTTCAAGAGTTCAACATTATACATGTTGGTGACATTTTCTAAAAGTCCTCTTAGTGATCTCAGCCCCTATGACTCTAGATTTTTCAGATTCCAAGACTAGGAGGAGTGCTCTAATATTCATTCATTCATGTGTGCACTATGTGTACTCCTTCACATGTTGTTTTAGATTTAGTGATGCCATTAGTTTAGGTAAATGAGATGATGTAAATTGGCACACAACTATACATTCTATATTTAATTAGTTGTCATTCACATTCATTTTCTATTTCCTCCATTGTCCATACTCTACTTTAGAAACTACCTTTACATTTGTGGATTGCATTATCTTGAGAATCTATGAAACCTTTTCAACAAATGTATTTTTTTGCATTTCTTTTACCCTATGGATATAGTTGATAAAATCAACTTAATACAAAATTTGAGATGAACATTGCCTATGGAAATAAAACCATTTCTATGCTTTGCATATGTAATCTCATTGTTGCTTTTATCATTGGGCATGTTTGTTTACTTATACAGAAGTGGTAATAGTTTTATAGACATCACCATTTTGAGGCATTGTCTTACAATTCTTGTTCCATCTATATAGACGTGAGAAGACATCTCAACTTCAATATACCTTTATTTTTGCCAACTCAAATATATATATATATATATATATATATATATATATATATGAATCTATGTCTCTATGTAGCTGTGTATAAGATTTTTGTAGTTTTAAGTAATCATTGTTTGTATTAAGATTCATGTGACCTAATAGATTGGTGTGTTTCCATTGTAGGTCATTCAATGGATCTTATTGATGATATAGAAGCCCAAGGGGTCATAGTTAGGAAGATCAAGGTCATGCGCATACTCAATGTTTTGCTTGCCAGTCTTGCAGTATTAATAGAAGCATCTTCCCAAGAGGCTAGAGGACATAGGCATAAGTGAAGAAAAGTTTCATGTCCTTTTTATAAGTGTATTATCCATTCTAGTAACATAGATTTCCATGACCAAATACGCATGAGTAGAGAAGTCATCTTTTGCTTGGTCAAAATTCTAAGACAAAAATGGAGCATTCAAGATATAACAAACATAACACTAGAAGAATAACTAGTGTTCCTTCACACCCTTGGCCACAATCTAAGGAACCGAAAGATGGGCCATAACTTTGGTCACTTAGGAGAGACAATGAGTTGACACTTCCAAAAGGTCTTAAAAGTTATATTAGCACTTTGTAACAATTATATTTTACCCCCTGTTGCAACCACTCCTCCAAAATTGTTGGGAAGGACTGTTTTGATCTATATTTCAAGGTATCTATGCTAGTGGCATGTATTTTATTACTAGAGACTAAATATAATAGTTTGTATTTGATAATAATATTGCTTATTATAGGATTGTATTGGTGCAATTGATAGAACCCATATGCTAGTTACAATTGATGTGGATATCCAATCAAAATATTGTGATAGAAAGGGAAATTTTTCATAAAATGTTTAAAGTGTCTATCCACTTGACCACAAGTTTCAATACATTCGTACTATTTGGGAAGGGTTTGCTACAGATAGTCGAGTGCTTTCTTCAGCTCTCTCTAGAGAAGATCCACTTGTGGTTCCGCTTGGAATATTAATTCATATTTAATATGATTATAATATATCAAAATTTTAATGATCTATTTTAACTATAACTTTAATTCTTTTTGCATAAGAAAATTCTATTTGTTTGATACCAGGTACCCAAATGTACCAGGAGTTCTCACTCCTTATTGGTGTACACATTATCATCTAAAAGAGTTTTGTAGAGCAAACCTGATTAACACTCCCCAATATTTATTTAACCATCGAAACTCTTCTCTTAGGAATGTAATAGAGTAGACATTTGGTATTTTTAAGAAATTTTTTCTTATCCTAAAGCATGAGACATCCTATAGTATATTTACTCAAACAAAGATTTTTTTGGCATGCAACATACTCCACAACTTCATTATGATGGAGTATGGTCTTGCATCCGAAGTAAATATTGAAGAGGATGATGATCATGTTGGGATAAATGTGTCAATTCTAGAGACTTCTGGGATGAATCAATAAGATATAGATGACTAGGAGAAATTTTGAGATGAAATAACCTGAAGGATATGGGAAAATTATAGCTCTTGAACTTAGTTGTAGCACAAAACATGAACATTTTTTTCACTTTGTATTTTAAAGGAACATTTTATGCTTCATTGTCCCATTTGACACTCTCAAGAATGTTTTCTATATGCATTAGTTTAGGAGATGTGTCAAGAAAAGAGATATTGAATTGGTCAAGGGATTTTACATAACCTAATTTTCTACTTCCATTTATCCAATTACACTTAATATTGCAGCTCTGATCTTTGAAATATTATTCGTGATATTTAATTTTAACTTGAGGGTGCAAATGTTGTTGGGATATGACTAATATTATTTTTGATATTTGATTTTAACTAAATTGAAGGCTACAAATGTTGCTAGGCCATAACTAAACCAAAACCTATTCAGAAAATGATTCAACATACTGCCCTAGCTGAAATCTCATTAAATAAGTCATCCTCAAATTTAGAGAAGTGGTGTAATTTCTATAAAAAATGACCTAGGCTAGGCTTCCAATATGCAAAAAGTGTTTTGTAGCCAATTTAGGTAATTATTCAATTGAATGGAAATAATATAAGTGAAATGTACCCACATTCATATTTTCACACATAAGCACACCCACATCCCCTTTTCTAAGATTCTAGTAGCATTTTGTCTCTATCCCTCATACTCTAGGTAAGTAAGTTGTTTGTTTCCTTCGCATTTGTTCCCTGCCATCTTGCATTGTTAAATTCAAGTTTTATCCTTGTGCCTTTTTTATCTAGGAAATTGTTGATTTGATTACTAGTCATACCATAGTTTAGTTTTGAAGAAGCTTGATTATGAGTTAGATCTTGTGTAATAGTTTTCTTATAGCTCGAACCCTTTTTTATATGCATAAGTAGAGTAGGTTTTGATGCTTATGGGAGGCCTATCCTAGATCATTATTATAGACATTATAGCACTTATTTAATCAAATTTCACCTAGGATAGTATTTCATCATCTAGTTAAAAGAAAAGGTTTAATGGAGCAAAAACCTTATGAGATCTTGAAATTGAAGTTGTAGAAGATTTTTTAATTTCATAGATAACAATTTTTTTGTATTCATTATAAGAAGATAATGCTTACATAAGTATGCCATAGTGTAAACTAGCCAAAATCTCATAAGTCATCCTAAATACCCTCCCCCATTGACATTAAAGTCAAAACATATATACTAAGAGCATGAACACCCACAAACATAGCCCATCCCAATAAAAATAAGTATTCACATGCCATGGAGAAGCTACCAGTCATCTAAAAAAAGGGCATAATATGCTCAGTTCTTGAACTAATTTGTAGCATCCTCCTTTATAAAATTTGGGATGGAATGGTTGTCCTCTACTGATTGCCTCTTCTTGCCAGTTTCACTCATGCCAGTTTCACAAAAAAATATAAAAAATTCTTAATTATTGTAGAGAACAAGTACAATCATAGTACATGTAATTTACAATATTATTAATATAATTAATAGACAGCTTACAATTGTCAAATACAATCTCAATTGCTATAATATTCCTTCCAAATGTCAAGGTTATCATTTACCAAATATTTTAGCACAAAATATTTTGTAATTCAAAAGTCAGATCATCTTGATAAACTTAGACCCACATTCATTCAAATTGAATATTTACTCTTAAATAGTTAAAACATAGCTCTTTACAAACTGAATATTTAATATAACCTCTGTAACTATACTGAGGAAACAATAAAAATTGACAAAGTAAGGATCCAGCCTAAAGTCATGAGGATCCTCCCACACTAATGGGTCCCTTCCAAGGGCCCAGGTGGTGATGATCAACAGGAATGAAATATCACCCAACTCTGCAATCTTCTATGGATTCATGTGGAAGCAGCAAGGGTAGACTTGGGTACAACCTCAGAGCCTCCATTACAACACAATGCAAATATTGGATGTTTGCCACATCATCCTCGTTCACCATCCTTTCTCTGCCCTCTGCCAATACGATTTCCTCCTGCATTTTCTTTGCCACTCTAGGGTTTTTAATCAGCAAACTCATCAACCAACCTAATGTCATGGAAGTCGATTCAACCCTTGCTACAAGCATCTCTTGAAAATACAACGCAGCTATGTTAGATGAATAGGAAAATAAAATATAATATACTACCGATTTAGTTGATTGTAAAGCTGAATACGTACAAAGAATTCCTTAGCCATGGTAGAGGAAGAAACCATAACTGTTGTTTCTCAGCTGGCGAAAATGGTATCGTGGGTTTTCAAGAATTTCTTAGCCATGGTAGAAGAAGATGTGGAAACCAGTTCAGTGATAATAATGTATGTCCTAAAATTTTTTTGGAAGAGGCTTACATCTGGTTTGTTTCCATTTAAGTCATAATGGATTCTGAAGGTGGCCCATCTGATACTTCAAGGAAAGGATCTTCAAATGCAAGGAAAGGAAAAGATGTGATTGGGAGATCATCAAGTGTTGGCCCACCTGAAAACGTCGATGGAAGCGAGGGATGTAAGTTGTGGTCAAATCAGATTATAATGCACAAGAGATCTCATTTCTCCAGTGTGCGCCGGACATTCAACCACAACCAAGGAAAATTCAAGCATTGTGGAATGTCACAAGCTAGGAGAAATTCAAGTTAATTTCCAGCTCAATATTATTGTCCTATTGCTTGTCTCTCAGAGTCAAGCAATAGAAAATAATATTTCAATTACTTTGAATTAAAATCACCCAGAGACATGCCAATAATCATTCAATTCGTTAATTTGGATTAAAATCCTCCAGAAGCAAAGGGGAATTTGGTTGAATTAAAGTCCTCCAAAGACATGTATGTCAAACATGAAGGCGAATTTCGTTCCTCCAAAGACATGTCAAACATGTTCTCCCAAGGCATTGGCTTATTGTTTTCTATGAAATAAAGTTGCCTATGTTTATAATCAACTGATTCATTCTCTCGTTATAACAGTCATCATCACCATTTCTATAAATAAAACAAATTGCCCATCTTTCCTGCACAAACAAAAGTGTTGCACAGGAATAAGTCTGTTCTATTCCCATTTTTTATGTAGTAAAACCTCTTTCATTTTCCTATGCAAGACTTTTGTTTGTGCAGGAAGGATGGGTAATTTGCTCTATTTATAGGGACAGTGATGACATTGGCTATAACGAGAGAACGAATCAGTTGAATTATATAAACTTAGGCAACTTTATTTCAGAGAAAACAATAAGCCAATATCTTGGGAGAACATGTTTGACATGTCTTTAGAGGATTTTAATTCAACCCAATTCCCCTTCATGTTTGACATACATGTCTTTGGAGGATTTTAATTCAACTGAATTCCACTTTGCTTCTGGAGGACTTTAATCTAAATTAACGAATTGAATGATTATTGACAATTGCCTGACATGTCTTTGGAGGATTTTAATTCAAAGGAATTGAAAGATTATTTGCAATTGCTTGACCCTAAGAGACAAGCAGGACAATAATATTCAGCAGGAAATTCACTTGGATTTCTCCCGGCTTGTGACATTCCCCAAAGAAATGCTCAAATTTTCCTTGATTGTGGTTGAATGTAGAAATGAGATCTCTTGTGCATTGTAATCTGATCTGAGCGTAGCTTATATCCCTCTCTTCCATCAGCCTTTTCAGGTGGGCCAACACTTGATGATCTCCCAATCACATCTTTTCCTTTCCTTGCACTTGCAAATCCCTTCTTGAATAATCAGATGGGCCACCTTCAAAGTCCATCCTAAATTAAATGGAAACAAACCAGATATAAGCCCCTCCCAAAAACACTTTTGGCACATACATTATTATCACTTGCTTCCTTCTTCAGCTATCTTTTGATTAGCTGCTTCTGTCAAAAATGGTGACACAATTCTCCCAATTAACTTGACTGTCACAAATGGTGATAGGATTTTCTTACCTAGGCTCTGATACCGATTGAAAAAACACACAACAGCTCTAATACACTTTGTGAAAGGTGGATGGACAAAATAAACTAAAAAACCAAAAAACACTCAAAGTGTTGCGGCAATAATATATTTCATTAACCATGTTGTCCATATTACCTATATTACAAGATGCCTCTATTTGTAGAGGTCTTCGATCATTTCCGGAAACATCTAAATTAGCTGACATAGGAAAAATAGTCTTTTTTGGAACTATCTAAACATAAATAACTTTTAGAAACCTAAATATTAATTTGACCTAACCCTATTGAGTAATCTTCTAGAAATTTTTAGAATCTTCTATTATTTTTTACATTTCATTTGAGGGCGAAATTACACATTCCAACAGAAAAAAAACAACTATAGGAAAAAAACTCAAGCATCATGATGGATCCATATTTCTTACCAAGTTCATAAAGATCACAATGGGGAAGCTTTGTTGGTTCACATTTCCAATGATAGGCCATCGAAATGGTCCGGGGACACTTTCAAAGTTATTTTTCTTTTTCTTTAGACACTAAATCTAAACAAAATCAACAGGAAAATAACAAGAGCACTTAACATGGGCACTGATGGAACATAAGCACCATTTCTTGATATGTTTGGTGCATGCAAAGATACAAGGAATTCAGAGAAGAAAGCCATATTGATAACAGATGCAGGAAATGGTTTCTCCTTTTCAAATTTCTACTTTTTATTTTCGTTTCTTGGACTGATATATAATAAAAATAAAAATACTCGCTATGAATATGTTATACATTTAATACTACCACCTCAAATGGTCCCTTCAAATGGACATCTTCCTCTTTTTATTTTTGGCCAAATAGAAACTGTGTGAATTGGAATCTTACATTGGGTTCCCTGTATTGACAATAAATAAAAAAGACATTTGTGAATAGACAACTTCCTACTGATATTATACATTTATAAAAATATAAATAGGTCATAGTAAAAATCATTCATTAAGTTGCTGAATTGTACTATTTTGGTAATATTCTAAATAGAGTATGAACCTACCAATGTAATAACTATTGCTTTTAAATGTGTGGTGAGTGTGAAGGCTTGAAAATTCAGTCAATAGTTGTATTATACACACCCTTTCCTAATTTGATTGCGACGAATAAGTAAATATTATTTAATATTAGCTCCTCATGTGTACATCTTCCTCTTTTGTATTTATGGCCAAACAAAAGTGTAAGTTTGGCTGCTACGTTCACAAATCGATGTAAACTGATAGTTGACAATATACTTCCCCACAAAAGGGGTAAATGCTAATGACATATGCAATAAAATTTGACTAAGAAACAAGCACTGAAATTTGTAGAAGAGAAGTGGTCATAATTTTTTGAGCTGAAAAGAAAAATACACATGAACACTAAAATACTCACAAATACAAAAAATTCTTAATTATTGTAGAGAACAAGTACAATCATAGTGCATGTAATTTACAATATTATTAATGTAATTAACAGATAGCTTACAATTGTAAAATACAATCTCAATTGCTATAATATTCCTTCCAAATGTCGAGGTTATAATTTACCAAATATTTTAACACAAAATATTTTGTAATTCAGAAGTCAGATCATCTTGATAAACTTAGATGCACATTCATTCAAATTGAAAATTTACTCTTAACTAGTTAAAACATAGCTCTTTACAAACTAAATATTTAATATAACCTCTGTAACTATACCGAGGAAACAATAAGAATTGACAAAGTAAGGATCCAGCCTAAAGTCATGAGGATCCTCCCACACTAATGCGTCCGTTCCAAGGGCTCAGGTGGTGACAATCAGCAAGAACGAAATATCACCCAACTTTGCAATCTTCTGTGGATTCATGTGGAAGCAGCAAGGGTAGACTTGGGTACAACCTCAGAGTCTCCATTACAACACAATGCAAATATTTGATGTTTGCCACATCATCCTCATTCACCATCCTTTCTCTGCCCTCTGTTGATATGATTTCCTCTTACATTTTCTTTGCCACTCTAGGGTTTTTAATCAGTAAACTCATCAGCCAACCTAATGTCATGGAAGTTGATTCAACCCCTGTTACAAGCATCTCCTGAAAATACAATGCAGCTATGTTAGATGAATAGGAAAACAAAATATAATATACTACCGATTTAGTTGATTGTAAAGCTTAATATGTACAAAGAATTCCTTAGCCATGGTAGAAGAAGAAACCATAACTGTTGGTGCTCGGCTGGCGAAAACAGTATCGTGGGTTTTCAAGAATTTCTTAGCCATGGTAGAAGAAGATGTGAAAACCAGTTCAGTGATAATAATGTATGTCCTAAAAGTGTTTTGGAAGAGGCTTAAATCTATTTTGTTTCCATTTAAGTCACAATGGATTCTGACGGTGGCCCATCTGATACTTCAAGGAAGGGATCTGCAAATGCAAGAAAAGGAAAAGATGTGATTGGGAGATCGTCAAGTGTTGTCCCACCTGAAAATGTCGATGGAAGTGAGGGATGTAAGTTACGGTCAGATCAGATTATAATACACAAGAGATCTCATTTCTTCGGTGTGCACCGAATATTTAACCACAACCAAGGAAAATTTGAGCATTGCGGAATGTCACAAGCCCAGAGAAATCCAAGTGAATTTCCTGTTCAATATTACTATCCTACTGCTTGTCTCTCAGACTCAAGAAATTGCAAATAATCTTTCAATTACTTTGAATTAAAATCCCCCGAAGACATGCCAATAATCATTCAATTCGTTAATTTGGATTAAAATTCTCCAGAAGCAATGGGGAATTTGGTTGAATTAAATTCCTCCAAAGACATGTATGTCAAACATGAAGGAGAATTCTGTTACTCCAAAGACATGTCAAACATGTTCTCCCAAGGCATTGGCTTATTATTTTATATGAAATAAAGTTGACTAAGTTTATAATCAACAGATTCATTCTCTTGTTATAACCATCATCATCACCGTTTCTGTAAATAAAACAAATTGCCCATCCTTCCTGCACAAACCAAGAGTGTTGCACAGGAATAGTCTGTTCTATTCCCATTTTTTATGTAGTAGAACCTCTTTCTTTTTCCTATGCAAGACTTTAGAGGATTTTAATTCAACCAAATTCCCCTTCATGTTCGACATACATGTCTTGGGAGGATTTTAATTCAACTGAATACCCCTTTGCCTCTGGAGGACTTTAATCCAAATTAACGAATTGAATGATTATTGACAATTGTCTGACATGTCTTTGGAAGACTTAAATTCAAAGGAATTGAAAGATTATTTGCAATTGCTTTACCCTAAGAGACAAGTAGGACAGTAATATTGAGCAGGAAATTCACTTGGATTTCTCTCGGCTTGTGACATTCCCCAAAGAAATGCTCAAATTTTCATTGATTGTGGTTGAATGTAGAAATGAGATCTCTTGTGCCTTGCAATCTATCCTAAGTGCAACTTATATCCCTCGCTTCCATCGGCCTTTTCATGTGGGCCAACACTTGATGATCTCCCAATCACATATTTTCCTTTCCTTGCACTTGTAGATCCCTTCTTGAAGTATCAGATGGGTAACCTTCAAAGTCCATCTTAAATTAAATGGAAACAAACCAGATGTAAGCCCCTCCCCAAAACACTTTTAGCACATACATTATTATCACTTGCTTCCTTCTTCAGCTATCTTTTGATTAGCTACCTCTGTCAAAAATGATGACAAGATTCTCCCAATTAACTTGACTGTCACAAATGGTGATAGGATTTTCTTAACTAGGCTCTGATACCAATCATAAAAACTCACAACAACTCTAATACACTTTGTGAAAGGTGGATGAACAAAATAAACTAAAAAACCAAAAAACACTCAAAGTGCTACAGCAGTAATATATTTCATTAACCATGATGTCCACATTAATTATATTACAAGATGCCTCTATTTATAGAGGTCTTTGATCATTTCTGGAAACATCTAAATTAGCTGACATAGGACAAATAGACTTTTCTAGAACTATCTAAACATAAATAACTTTTAGAAACCTAAATATTAATTTAACCTAACTGTATTGAGTAATTCTTTAGAAATTTCTAGAATCTTCTATTATTTTTCACATTTCATTTGAGGGTGGAAATTACACATTCCAATAGAAAAACCACAACTATAGAAAAACAACTCGAGCATCATGATAGATCCATATTTCTTACCAAGTTCATAAAGATCGCAATGGGGAAGCTTTGTTGGTTCACATTTCCAATGATAGGCCATTGAAATGGTCCGGAGACACTTTCAAAGTCATTTTTTCTTTGTTTAGACACTAAATCTAAACAAAATTAATAGGAAAATTACAAGAGCAGTTAACATGGACACTAATGGAACATAAGCACCATTGCTTGATATGTTTGGTGCATGCAAGGATACAAGAATTCAGAGAACAAAGCCATATTGATAACAGATGCAGGAAATTGTTTCTCCTTTTCAAATTTATACTTTCTATCTCCTTTTGTTAGACTGATATATAATAAAAATAGAAATAAAGACATCAGAACTTGCTATGAATATGCTGTACATTTAACATATTCTCGGTCCATCCATCACACGATGACAAGATCCATAGATGCTGCCAATGATCCACGAGCTTCAAAATTTAAAAAACATCCACTCGAAATTTGATATTGCGATAAAGAATTATATATAATTTAATACTAGCTCCTCAAATGGTTCCTTCAAATGAACGTCTTCCTCTTTTTATTTCTGGCAAGATAGAAGTGTCAATTGGAATCCTACATTGGGATCCCTGTATTGAAAATAAATAAGAAAGACATTTGTGAATAGACAACTTCCTACTGATATTATATATTTATAAAAATATAAATAGGTCATACTAAAAATCATTCATTAAGTTGCTGAATTATACTATTTTGGTAATATTTTAAATAGAGTATGAACCTACCAATGTAATAATTATTGCGTTTAAATGTGTGGTGAGTGTGAAGGCTTGAGAATTCAGTCAATAGTTGTATTATAGACACGCTTTCCTAATTTGATTGCGACGAATAAGTAAATATTATTTAATATTAGCTCCTCATCTGTACATCTTCCTCTTTTGTATTTATGGCCAAATGAAAGTTTAAGTTTGGTTGCTACATTTACTAATCGGTGTAAACTGATAGTTGACAATATACTACCCAAAAAAGGGGTAAATGCTAATGACATATGCGATAAAATTTGATTAAGAAACAAGCACTGAAATCTGTAAAAGAGAAGTGGTCATAATTTTTGAGCTGAAAAAAAAAATACACATGAACGCTAAAATTAAACAAAGATAATCATGACAATAAACACAAGCAAGAAACATATGATTTATAGAGGTTCATTTAAAATGTTGGATTATGTACACTCTTCGAGAAGGGGAAATTTTTCTTATTTAGATAATACATAGTATAATGAATAATACTTTAGTAACTACAAAACTAATTTTAAATATTTGTTTCTTAGTTACAACTATTGGAAGATGGAAAAGTTGAGTCATTACAATATTCCAACCATTACGATCTCTAACTTGAAGTCCAACCAGAACTACACAAAAATATCCCCTACTTGGAATCTTATGGCTATGTTGTGACCATGTTGAGAGAAGCTCATAGAACTCAAAATTCTCCTATGATACTACTTTTTTTTACACATCTACCAAATTAATTTTAGGATCAATCTTCTCTAACTCTAATTTTCCCTCTTTAAAAGCATGATAAGTTAAATCAAGTCTGGTCTCTATATCCTTTGTATGACTATAGAAAGTACAATATTTTGCCAAATGAATGACACAAGTACTATTAGAAAATAGAGTGAAGTGAGATTTCTTATACCCCAACTCTCCAAATAATTATTGTAAATATATTTAAGTTCTTTAGCTCCCTCGGGGTGAGCAACATATCTAGCCTTAGAAGAAGACAGAGAAACAATTTGTTTCTTAAGAGAATTCCAACTAAGCAGTTCCCTAGAAAAGTAAATACATAACATGTAATAGATCTCCTTTTGTCTAAATATCTTTCCAGTTTAGAATCAACATAATGAAAAAGATGTGGAGCCTTACTAATAAAACATAAAATATCGAAGGTGTCTCTCAAAGGCCAAAGAATCTATTAAACTACTTGCCAATGATTTTTCTTGGATTACTTATAAAACTACTCTCAATTCCAACTACATGAGCAATATCTAGATGTGTGCTAACCATTGAATTCATCAAACTACAAACAAACGAGGAATACAAAACACCACCCAAAACATTTTCTTCTTCTAGAGTGGAAAGACATCTTAGAAGACAAGAGAAACTAATCAACCAATAGAGTAGAAGTAAATTTTGACATTTCACATATTGAACTTCTCCAACATGTTTAAAATGTATTTTTCTTGGGATAATATGAATTCACATGTTTTATCTATTTTAGATTATATCCATCATAAGAATATTTTTCACTCCCCCTCAAAATAGATAAAAATGAATGCTTGCTGTTGTTAGAGGTATGACTTAATGGGTGAGATTGTGAGCATGTTAGAGAGATAATTGAGTGCTTATGTGTTGCATTAATGACTTTATTTATCTTTGATGTCAACATGTTAGTTTTTTGGACAATTCATTCATAGAGGATAATTTGTTTGGTGAGGATTGTGGTAAGAGATTAATATTTTGTGCACCAAGAGGAGAGTTTAAGAACGCATGCTGATGTGATGTCTATGCTCACAAAGAAAGATATGAAAATTTCCATGGGTTAGACACGATATTCTTGAGATTCTCTCAAAGTGAGGTTTTGAAAAGAGAGTACTAATCATTATGTAATATATTTTTTGGTGAGACTAAAGAGCATTCAACAACATTGGAGTATGGTTGATGATATGTACAGGATGCTGTAGTTAACATGAAAAAATTAAATTTCCATTTTGTAAAGATTTGTGTTTTTTTTCCCAGTGTGTTGTTCCCAAGAGGGTGACTATTATTTTTTATTAAAGTTTTAAAAAGGTTTTCTATAGGGGACCCAAAACCCCAACAATCATTAGAAAATATGAAAAAGACTTAACTAGTTAAACTGTACTTTCAAAGAAAAATGACACTACGTGACATCCAACAACCCACCATAGAAAAAATAAAAAAAATACCAAGACTAAGAACAAAACCAAATGACAAACCTAAAATAATGACTCAAGAAGGAAAAAAGACCAATACGATAGAAAAATAATGAAACATTAGTCTAGCTCAAGAGCTAACTCCTGATGATTTTCCTTGAATTTTTTCATGGCCACTTTGACAACATCTTTGATCATGTCATCATTCTTGGAATTCAGCTTCCTAGTAGTAGATATGGTTCTTTTTTTACCCATAGATTCTTCTACACCCTTAGATTCATTTGGGTCTAGCACTATTATTTTATCCACATTCAAATAAGTATTACTTGTAATTTTATTCATACTCTCCACCAAAGCCTCATAAATTTTCTAGTAATTATTGACCATGGTGCTGGTAGTTCTTTCCAAGTTCTCAATTCTATTTAACAACCCCTATAATGGTTTCTTCTTTTCCATGTCATTCCCAATGGCACCAATCTTTTCATCTTATTCACAACTTCATCCATTTTTGCATTAATAGCTATACAATTAATATTGAGCTCTTTTTTTGTAAACTTAAAAGTCCATTGCTGATAAAAGCACAGAGTTGTGTCTCCTTATAGGTCCTTTGTACCTATTTTCTTCAAATTTCATTTCTCTATCAAAACTCAACTTCAAAAAAAAAACTATTAATACCCTTTTGTAGATTTCAGAGTCAATATTATCATCATATAAAATTTGTAGCATTTTTATTAGTTATAATATATTATAATTTGAAATATTATAAGTAATTATTTTAACACTTCAGAAAATGCTTTCTCATAAAAAGAAAAAATAGTAATCATATAAAAAAAAACTTAAAGGAGAGAGTTTCTTGAAGAATATGTAATTTATTAAAGTTTTGATGGGAGGAAAAAAATGTTAGTTTGTAATTAGGTTAAATTGAGTACTTATAAAAAAAAAATATACAGAAAAGTATAAATATTTCTTTTTTTGTTCCCTAGTTGTATTGATATTGGAAATTTATTAAATAAACTAGAAAGATAAATATGAAATGAAGAAACAAATATTTGAACTTATTTTACCCAATCCTAACCTACATCCACCAAATAAAGAGTCCAACATTTGTTATCCAATAAACCAAATAAATTACAATCTGGAATCTCTTAAAGCTACCCAATTTTTCATATGAAATCTTAAACCTAATCCATTTAAAAAAATACATGTTAGGAAAAAAGAGAGTTAGAATATGTTGGCTAATAGTTTAACTCTTTTCTTTGTGCAATAATAGAATTTTGATTAATTTGGTGAGGAATTTCCTCTCACTCTTCCTTGTATCATAATAAGGAGTCTAGAAGGAGCATATAATTCCTCGCCATGTGAGACAAAAGAAAAAGTTTCACTAGGTCTCCCAAACCTTTTTTTTAAGATAATGACACAACAACAGTTTTAGAATAGTAGAAGCAATTAACATACACTCATATATCAAAAACAAATTAAAATGTTACAACTCTTAAGGGTCCCATTGTGTTGAATCACATTTTTAAGTTTTAATTAACATTAAATCCTATATATAATAAATCCACATCAATCAATAATATACAAGTATGAATCCAGTTAAAGAATATAAGTCATTTTGGATGTCACTTGGCAATAATCATAATGCATAATCATATATTGTATAGGTCATAGCATATGAAAAGCTGAAATAATATACATCATGAAATAGATAACATCATCTTGTAAGATCTATGAAATCCAATACAATACACTAGGTATAACCATTTATCATAGAGATATAGGAATAGATAGAAAGAGCATTTCCACGAACACATCCATCAGTAACATCCAATAGTCAAATCTCATTGGCATAAGATAAAGCACTACCACCAGACCTTGTGGAACCCAAAAATATCCACCCCCACTGCACTAAGGAGATAATCTCAATTCCCAAACAGGATAACAAACTCAAAACTCAAAACCAACATATAAGTTCAAGGAATCACCTAAAAGTAAATAATGTCAAAGGATACCAAGACACAAGTATCAACTAAAACCAAAGACAACACAGACATGTAAGAAATCTATTATGCATGTGGGCAAGTGTCATCACATGAGCTAACTCTAAGGTTACCTGGCTATTCTTTTAATTTTTCAACCCCCTAGTGACTATATGGTGCACTAGTCTCCTTTTGTACTGACAAGGCATACTAATGAGTCAGCCCTAAGGTTACCCAGCTAGTATTTTAAGCATCCAGCCCCCTAGTGACTTTTTGTAGTATCAATATCTTATTAATTCATTATAAAACCTTTCAATGGAATGTTATTACTTATTAAATAACCTACAATGGGTTATCCGTCAGCCTCTTTAGGGCCTCAACCTCCATTGCAAGTCACTTCCCAACATGGCATATAGATAACCTACCCTAAGCTCAGTAAAATCAAAATATCACAAAAGACCACATATCAGACATCAGTTATTAAATGAGCAACTGACAAGTACCAAAAATTAGAGATCATAATCATGAATTCCACCAAAATGATCATCCTAACAGGATGACTAATCCCAAAATTAGGTATACATAAACCAAACAATGTCATAATATGACATCACGAAGAACAAATCATACAAACACCTAAGTCCTATACAAGTGATAGGAAAGAAATCCAAATACAACTGATCAAAGACTCAAATGTTATATCAGATAGGTGACACCATTCACCTCAGTTTCACACAAGAACACTGGAAAGTAGTAACAATCGATAGATCAAAACACCTCATAGAGCATACAAGATATATTACCATGGTTGAATATAAAATATCATATACAACACATCATCATGACATCACAGGAAAAACTCCCAAACCTCTGGTAAACATCTTGACTGGTCGAAGCTAAGTCAACTTGACACCCAATAGCAAAATCACATGTCATATAAAGAGTACCTACAAAAGTAATCTTCATAATTCATTCTATTTTGAAAACACATAAGTTCAATGTTCACTATAGGTGTTCAAGTTTTCACTTTCATTTTCAAACACAAAGATTCAATAACAACCAGGGTTTTAGTTTTCATTTTTATATTAAGGACACAAGAATTTGAAACAAAATAAAAATAAATTCACAACAATATTTTAGATTAAATCACAGACAATTTTATAATGGAAATCAATTTTCTCAAACAAGGGTTTCAACCCAAAGAAATTCTAAAATAGAAACAAAACAAATACAGAGAAGACAAGAATTAGAAGAATGAGCAACTACTGCAAAAATCCCACAAGATCCTACATAGATCCAATGCTAAAATAATGAACACACAAACATGTAAAGAATCTTCCCTTTCCTTCAAAAACCCTATTTTTGAAATTTGGCTCCTTCAAACCTGTGTGTCTAGAAATGAGCTCTAATTTCCTTAATAAAGTATTTTCTTTCCCCAAATTAGGGCTTTGATCATGCAATCATGCAAAGACTCTTTGTCTTTAATTATTATATTTTTAATTTTCATGAACACACTTTATGCAATTTAATTGAAATAGACTTTATTAAATTAAAGCTTTCTCTCCCATATTAAATAATGTGATGTTTTTAATATATATTTATTTAATTAATTATAATAATAATTAGAATTTATTATTAAAATAAAACTCCTAAATAATTATCATTAAATTAAATAAATATAACTATGCCATAAATAGAACCATAACTTTATCTTTTAATTTTCATTATTTTATTTAAATAAATTCATGAGACTTTTTTGCTAATATATTTATTAACTTAATTAACATTATTTAGATTTTATTATTAAAATAAAACTCTTAAATAATAATTATTAATTTAAATTTAAAACCAAAACTTTGTCTTTGAGTTGAACTCTTTTGTTTAATTAATTCACAAGATATTGTTTAATTAATTCAAAAACATTATCATCAACTTATCTACTTTAAGGTTAAAAAATTTGGCTTTCCAAAATCTTCTCACTTGGAAAACTTATTAGTTGTCATTATAGTGATCTATCTTGATCATGGCAAATATGAAGATTTTAAGAACCAAAACCAAAAATTTAACTAACTATTAAACCAAAATGTTAATCTTGAAAAACCTTAATCATAATCCAAAATGTAATGATTAGGATGTAGGAATAGGGTTAAAGTTTATGAATTAGTGTTAGGATTATGATTTAGAATTAAGTGTTATAGTTCAAAATATAGGATTTAGGATTATGATTAAGAATATGATTATGGTATGGGTTCATATAATAATTAGTACTAGGTTAAGGTTAATATTAGGGATTTTCATTGAGGATTATGAATCAACATTTAGGGTGTAAAGCATAGGATTAGGGTTTAACATTTAGTGGTAGGATTTATCATTCAAGATTAAGATTAATCTTAGGATTCAAGTTTTAGGTTTTATAGTATTATAGTCAGGGTTAGATTTTCTTTATGGTTGGAATTCATGTTAGCATTTAGGGTTAAGTGATAAAGATTAGGGTTTCTTATTTATGATTAGGGTTTAGCATCTATGGTTAGGATTTACAAATTTGGATTTAGGATCATACTTATGATAGTGATTTAGGATTTAATATCATTTAGCATATAGGATTAGGGCTTCTATAAATAATGAATTATGGTTTGGTTTCATTAGTAATCCAAAATCTGACCCTAATCTTGACTCTAACCTCATTCCTAAGCATAATTTATACCATAACGTTAACCCTAACCACATCTAAAACCTAATCCTAATCCTTAGCCTCCTCATAAACCTAACTCTAAGCCTAATTCTACTTCTAACCTATACCCTAACTATAATGATAACTCTAAGTCTTTCCCTAGTCATACCCTTAACCATGATGTATACCCTATAATCCTAATCATATTCCTAAATGTAGTGTTTAGGATATACGAATATGGTTAGTATTTATCAATTAGGGCTATAATTAGAAATTAGAAATTAGGATAACAATTCAACATATAGGATTTAGGGTTATAGGGTTTTGCATTGAGGATTGAGGTTTAACATTTAGAGTTTAGGACTAGGGTTTAATAATTAGGGTTATGATGAGGGTTTTGAATTTATGATTTAGGTTTGTAGTATTATGGTTAGGGTTAGGCTTTTTTAAGAGTTAGTGTTATGATTAGGGTTTCCTATTGAGGATTAGAGTTGAGTAATAAAACTATTAAATTATAAAACTCAAATGTCTTAATACATATCATTTTATATTATAAGCCCAATTCTTACCAATATCTCATACTAATCCCAATTGTGATGTCAATTTGTCCTCTAACCTTAACTCTAATGTGAACTATAAATATGGTCTTAACCATAACATAAAATTAGAACCCTAACCATAAACTGAACCTTAATCATTAATTATTTATTATAATCATAACCCTAACCAAAGCTTAGACCCTAACCCTAACCATAATTATAGACATCGTAAAAAAGACTAACCCTATAAATATAAATAGTAAACTTATAGTGTTGATATTTATAGTTGCAGTTATGAGAAATGTCTAACCCTAACCCTAACAATTTGAAGGCATTGAAAAATAATCCTAAATGTCATGAATTATGATTGGGGTTAGAAATTATACTGTAACACTAACCGAAACCTATAGGTTTTATTTAACTTAAATTATTGTATTGGACTTTTTCAACATTATGTCATTCTATTACGGTTAGGGTTGGGTTAAGATGTAGGTTCAATTTAAAGTTGGGTATATTGCGGTTGACATATGGATTCATATATGTTTATATATTAAATTTGATACTATCATTTAGGGTTAGTCTTAAATAATAACCATAATCCTAAAAAATGACCACACCAATAATGGTGATCCTAATGCTAACTATAATTCCAACCATATAAATTCTAAATCTATTGGTAACCCTAGCCATAATATAAATCTTAACCATGATATAAACTCTAACCATGAATGTTAACAATGATATAAACTCTAACTCTAAATGTCAACCTTGATTATGATCCTAATCAATTTAATCTGTTCAATGTGTTATGTGCCGTCCCACTACTACTAGCTAATATACTCTATATTTATAATATGTCTAGATGCATCGAGGCATGAATTGTTTTAATGCATATTCAAGGTGAATGATGAAAAAATTCACATCTCCATGTGTCTTGACATATTATAAATATATAGTATATTAGCTAGTTATAAATTATCCGAATACATTATTTATAATCTATTTGACCATTAAATTTTATTTATTTATTTGTTCTCACTAATTAAAATTTCATATAAACTATTTTTTGAAAGTAAGAATTTTTAAATATTCTCTGAGAACATAACTTAAATGCCCATAACAAACAAATACAAAAAATTCTTAATTATTGTAGATAACAAGTACAATCATAAAAAATTCTTAATTATTGTAGAGAACAAGTACAATCATAGTACATGTAATTTACAATATTTTTAATGTAGTTAACAGACAGCTTACAATTGTCAAATACAATCTCAATTGCTATAATATTCCTTCCAAATGTTGAAGTTATCATTTACCAAATATTTTAGCACAAAATATTTTGTAATTCAGAAGTCAGATCATCTTGATAAACTTAGACACACATTCATTCAAATTGAAAATTTACTCTTAACTAGTTAAAACATAGCTCTTTACAAACTGAATATTTAATATAACCTCTGTAACTATACCGAGGAAACAATAAGAATTGAAAAAGTAAGGATCCAGCCTGAAGTCATGAGGAACCTCCCACACTGATGGGTCCCTTCCAAGGGCCCAGGTGGTGACGATCAGCAGGAACGAAATATCACCCAACTCTGCAATCTTCTGTGGATTCATGTGGAAGCAGCAAGGGTAGACTTGGGTACAACCTCAGAGCCTCCATTACAACACAATGCAAATATTGGATGTTTGCCACATCATCCTCATTCACCATCCTTTCTCTGCCCTCTGCCGATATGATTCCCTCCTGCATTTTCTTTGCCACTCTAGGGTTTTCAATTAGCAAACTCATTAGCCAACCTAACGTCATGGAAGTCGATTCAACCCCTACTACAAGCATCTCCTAAAAATACAATGCAGCTATGTTAGATGAATAGGAAAATAAAATATAATAAAATACCGATTTAGTTGATTGTAAAGCTTAATATGTACAAATAATTCCTTAGCCATGGTAGAAGAAGAAACCATAACTGTTGGTGCTCGGCTGGCGAAAATGGTATCATGGGTTTTCAAGAATTTCTTAGCCATGGTAGAAGAAGATGTGGAAATCAGTTTAGTGATAATAATGTATGTCCTAAAAGTGTTTTAGAAGGGGCTTACATCTGGTTTGTTTCCATTTAAGTCACAATGGATACTGAAGGTGGCCCATCTGATACTTCAAGGAAAGGATCTGCAGATGCAAGGAAAGGAAAAGATTTGATTGGAAGATCATCAAGTGTTGGCCCACCTGAAAACGCTGATGGAAGTGAGGGATGTAAGTTGTGGTCAGATCAGATTATAATGCACAATAGATCTCATTTCTTCGGTGTGCGCCGGACATTCAACCACAACCAAGGAAAATTCAAGCATTGCGAAATGTCACAAGCCAGGAGAAATCCAAGTGAATTTCATGCTCAATATTACTGTCTTGCTACTTGTCTCTCATAGTCAAGCAAAGACATGCCAATAATCATTCAATTCGTTAATTCAGATTAAAATCCTCCACAAGCAAAGGGGAATTTGGTTGAATTAAAGTCCTCCAAAGATATGTATGTCAAACATGAAGGAGAATTCTGTTCCTCCAAAGACATGTCAAACATGTTCTCCCAAGGCGTTGGCTTATTCTTTTCTATGAAATAAAGTTGCCCATGTTTAGAATCAACTGACTCATTCTCTCGTTATAACCATCGTCATCACCGTTTCTATAAATAAAACAAATTGCCCATAATTCATGCACAAACAAAAGTGTTGCACAGGAATAAGTCTGTTCTATTCCCATTTTTTATGTCGTAGAACCTCTTTCTTTTCCCTATGCAAGACTTTTGTTTGTGCAGCAAGGATGGGCAATTTGTTCTATTTACAAGGACGGTGATGACGTTGGTTATAACGAGAGAATGAATCAGTTGAATTATATAAACTTAGGCAACTTTATTTCAGAGAAAACAATAAGCCAATATCTTGGGAGAACATGTTTGACATGTCTTTAGAGGATTTTAATTCAGCCGAATTACCCTTCATGTTTGACATAAATGTCTTTGGAGGGTTTTAATTCAACTGAATTCCCCTTTGCTTCTGGAGGACTTTAATCCAAATTAACAAATTGAATGATTATTGACAATTGCCTGACATGTCTTTGGAGGATTTTAATTCAAAGGAATTGAAAGATTATTTGCAATTGCTTGACCCTAAGAGACAAGCAGGACAGTAATATTGGGCAAGAAATTCACTTGGATTTCTCCCAGCTTGTGACATTCCCCAAAGAGATGCTCAAATTTTCCTTGATTGTGGTTGAATGTAGAAATGCGATCTCTTGTACATTGTAATCTGATCTGAGCGTAGCTTATATCCCTCACTTCCATCGGCCTTTTTAGGTGGGCCAACACTTGATGATCTCCCAATCACATTTTTTCCTTTCCTTGCAGTTGCAGATCCCTTCTTGAAGTATTAGATGGGTCACCTTCAAAGTCCATCCTAAATTAAATGGAAACAAACCAGATGTAAGCCCTTCCCAAAAACACTTTTAGCACATACATTATTATCACTTGCTTCCTTCTTCAGCTATCTTTTGATGAGCTACATTTGTCAAAAATGGTGATAGGATTCTCCCAATTAACTTGACTGTCACAAATGGTGATAGGATTTTCTTAACTAGGCTCTGATACTAATCGTAAAAACCCACAACAGCTCTAATACACTTTGTGAAAGGTGGATGGACAAAATAAACTAAAAAATCAAAAAACACTCAAAGTGTTGCGGCAATAATATATTTCATTAACCATGTTGTCCATATCAATTATATTACAAGATGCCTCTATTTATAGAGGTCTTTGATCATTTCTGAAAATATCTAAATTAGCCGACATAGGACAAATAGACTTTTCTAGAACTATATAAACATAAATAACTTCTAGAAACCTAAATATTAATTTGACCTAACCCTATTGAGTTATCCTCTAGAAATTTCTAGAAACTTCTATTATTTTTTACATTTCATTTGAGGGGGAAATTACACATTCCAACAAAAAAATCACAACTATAGAAAAAAACTCAAGCATCATGATGGATCCATATTTCTTACCAAGTTCATAAAGATCGCAATGGGGAAGCTTTGTTGGTTCACATTTCCAATGAAAGGCCATCGAAATGGTCCGAGGACACTTTCAAAGTCATTTTTCTTTTTCTTTAGACACTAAATCTAAACAAAATCAACAAGAAAATTACAAGAGCAGTTAATATGGGCACTGATGGAACATAAGCACCATTTCTTGATATGTTTGGTGCATGCAAAGATACAAGGAATTCAGAGAAGAAAGCCATATTGATAACAGATGCAGGAAATGGTTTCTCCTTTTCAAATTTCTACTTTCTATCTCCTTTTTTTGGACTAATATATAATAAAAATAAAGATGTCAAAACTCGCTATGAATATGCTGT
Organism: Cupressus sempervirens; assembly: GCA_028749045.1. Taxonomy (NCBI): domain Eukaryota; kingdom Viridiplantae; phylum Streptophyta; class Pinopsida; order Cupressales; family Cupressaceae; genus Cupressus; species Cupressus sempervirens. Next base: position 598,580,471 of record CM053791.1, on the reverse strand, counting down.
ACATTTAACGTATTCTCGGTCCATCCATCACACGATGACAAGATCCATAGATGATGCCAATGATCCACGAGTGTCTTCAAAATTTAAAAAACATCCTCTCAAAATTTGATATTGCGATAAAGAATTATATATAATTTAATACTAGCTCCTCAAATGGTCCCTTCAAATGGACGTCTTCCTCTTTTTATTTCAGGCGAAATAGAAGTGTCAATTGGAATCCTACATTGGGTTCCCTATATTGAAAATAAATAAGAAAGACATTTGTGAATAGACAACTTCCTACTGATATTATATATTTATTAAAATATAAATAGTTCATACTAAAAATCATTCATTAAGTTGCTGAATTATACTATTTTGGTAATATTCTAAATAGAGTATGAACTAACAATGTAATAACTATTGCTTTTAAATGTGTGGTGAGTGTGAAGGCTTGAGTATTCAGTCAATAATTGTATTATACACACACTTTGCTAATTTGATTGTGACGAATAAGTAAATATTATTTAATATTAGCTCCTCATGTGTACATCTTCCTCTTTTGTATTTATGACCAAATGAAAGTGTAGGTTTGGCTGCTATGTTCACAAATTGATGTAAACTGATAGTTGACAATATACTGCCCCACAAAAGGGGTAAATGCTAATGACATATGCGATAAAATTTGACTAAGAAACAAGCACTGAAATTTGTAGAAGAGAAGTGGTCATAATTTTTGAGCTGAAAAGAAAAATAAACATGAACACTAAAATTAAACAAAGATAATCATGACAATAAACACGAGCAAGAAACATATGATTTATAGAGGTTCATTTAAAATGTTGGATTATGTACACTCTTCGAGAAGGGGAAATTTTTCTTATTTAGATAATACATAGTACAATGAATAATACTTTAGTAACTACAAAACTAATTTTACATATTCATTTCTTAGTTACAACTATTGGAAGATGAAAAAGTTGAGTCATTACAATATTCCAACCATTACGATCTCTAACTTGAAGTCCAACCAGAACTACACAAAAATATCCCCTACTTGGATTCTTATGGCTATGTTGTGACCATGTTGAGAGAAGCTCATAGAACTCAAACTTCTCCTATGATACTACTTTTTTTTACACATCTACCGAATTAATTTTAGGATCAATCTTCTCTAACTCTAATTTTCCCTCTTTAAAAGCATGATAAGTTAAATCAAATCTGGTCTCTATATCCTTTGTATGACTATGGAAAGTACAATTTTTTGCCAAATGAATGACACAACTACTATTAGAAAAATGAGTGAAGTGAGATTTCTTATACCCCAACTCTCCAAATAATTGTTGTAAATATATTTAAGTTCTTTAGCTCCCTCGGGGAGAGCAATATATCTAGCCTTAGAAGAAGACAGAGAAACAATTTGTTTCTTAAGAGAATTCCAACTAAGAAGTTCCCTAGAAAAGTAAATACATAACATGTAATAGATCTCCTTTTGTCTAAAATATCTTTCCAGATTAGAATCAACATAATGAAAAAGATGTGGAGCCTTACTAATAAAACATAAAATATCAAAGGTGTCTCTCAAAGGCCAAAGAATCTATTAAACTACTTGCCAATGATTTTTCTTGGATTACTTATAAAACTACTCTCAATTCCAACTACATGAGAAATATCTAGATGTGTGCTAACCATTGAATTCATCAAACTACAAACAAACGAGGAATACAAAACACCACCCAAAACATTTTCTTCTTCTAGAGTGGAAAGACATCTTAGAAGACAAGAGAAACTAATCAACCAATAGAGTAGAAGTAAATTTTGACATTTCACATATTGAACTTCTCCAACATGTTCAAAATGTATTTTTCTTGGGATAATATGAATTCACATGTTTTATCTATTTTAGATTATATCCATCATAAGAATATTTTTCACTCCCCCTCAAAATAGATAAAAATGAATGCTTGCTGTTGTTAGAGGTATGACTTAATGGGTGAGATTGTGAGCATGTTAGAGAGATAATTGAGTGCTTATGTGTTGCATTAATGAATTTATTTATCTTTGATGTCAACATGTTAGTTTTTTGGACAATTCATTCATAGAGGATAATTTGTTTGGTGAGGATTGTGGTAAGAGATTAATATTTTGTGCACCAAGAGGAGAGTTTAAGAACGCATGCTGATGTGATGTCTATGCTCACAAAGAAAGATATGAAAATTTCCATGGGTTAAACACGATATTCTTGAGATTCTCTCAAAGTGAGGTTTTGAAAAGAGAGTACTAATCATTATGTAATATATTTTTTGGTGAGACTAAAGATCATTCAATAGCATTGGAGTATGGTTGATGATATGTTTAGGATGCTATAGTTAACATCAAAAAATCAAATTTCCATTTTGTGAAGATTTGTGTTTTTTTTCCTAGTGTGTTGTTCCCAACAGGGTGACTATTGTTTTTTTATTAAAGTTTTAAAAAGGTTTTCTATAGGGGACCCAAAACCCCAAGAATCATTAGAAAATAAGATAAAGACTTAACTAGTTAAACTGTACTTTCAAAGAAAATTGACACTACATGACATCCAACAACCCACCATAGAACCAATAAAAAAAAACCAAGACTAAGAAGAAATCCAAATGACAAACCTAAAATAATGACTCAAAAAGGAAAAAAGACCAATACAATAGAAAAATAATGAAACATTAGTCTAGCTCAAGAGCTAACTCCTGATGATTTTCCTTGAATTTTTTCATGGCCACTTTGACAACATCTTTGATCATGTCATCATTCTTGGAATTCAGATTCCTAGTAGTAGATATGGTTCTTTTGTTACTGAGAGATTCTTTTGCACCCTTAGATTCATTTGGGTCTAGCACTATTATTTTATCCACATTCAAATAAGTATTACTTGTAATTTTATTCATACTGTCCACCAAAGCCTCATAAATTTTCTAGTAATTATTGACCATGGTGCTGGTAGTTCTTTCCAAGTTCTCAATTCTATTTAACAACCCCTGTAATGGTTTCTTCTTTTCCATGTCATTCCCAGTGGCACCAATCTTTTCATCTTATTCACAACTTCATCCATATTTGCATTAATAGCTATACAATTAATATTGAGCTCTTTTTTTGTAGACTTAAAAGTCCATTGCTGGTAAAAGAAAAAAGTTGTGTCTCCTTATAGGTCCTCTATACCTATTTTCATCAAATTTCATTTCTCTATCAAAACTCAACTTTAAAAAAAAACTAGTGAAGACTTCTTTCTTGCAAGTTGCCTCGATGATTGGGCCAATTTTCATTCTCTAGAACCTTTGGTTGGAAAGGAACCACAAAGTTTTTTCTTACTCCAAATTAGGAAGCTTCCAATTGTGGAGGATGATTATTAGTAGGCTTCAGGAGACTATCTTTGCAAAGTATGATATGTTTGTAACTATTGATCTTGGTGATCAAGTTATTGTGAGGATTCTGAACTTGGGGGATAAAATTTGGGGATGCACTCTTGGAAAAAGACCTCTCCATGTTATGCAATGGGTTTGTTAGGATGGGATGTGGATTCCTCCTCTAGTTGAAATATTGAAGATCGATACAAATGGTTTTTCACGAGGGAACCCTAGTCATGCTGACATTGGGGCTATAGGTAGAGGAAGCCATGGTGGTGTGGTTTCTCTCTTCTCTATTTACAAGGGTCAACATTCTAATAATCTGATGGAGTCCCTTGCTATTAAGATTTTTGTTGAGCACGGATGCTCTTTAGGGTGGAAGAGGATCATCTATGAGTCTAATTCTATAAATATTATGGATATGTTGAATGACCAAAGTTTTGAGGACTTCAATTGGAAACTATCCTCTTTGGCTAGACAAATTCTAATTCTTTGTAGCTCCTTGGAGTCTATTTCCTTTTGTCATATCCCTCACGAATGGAATATAGCAGTGGATTGTTCAAAATAGTGGGCTTCAAAGAATGTGGTTAGGTGAGATATTAGTGGTAGGGATGAGTTGCCTTCTGAGTACTATGAGATTATTGAGCAATTGTTATTGGAAGATAGGAGTATGTAGTGTTTTTGTGGACCTTTGTTCTTTGATTTGTAATTTGGATTTGATTGAATAAATTTTTACCCCTCGTTTTTCAAAGAAAAAATTAAATTAAACATAATTACTCCTAAATTAGAACCAAAACTTTATCTTTAAGTTGAATTCTTTTATTTAATTAATTCATGAGATATTTTTCAATAATATATTTATTAACATAATTAATAGTATTATTTAGAGTTTATTATTAAAATTAAACTCCTAAATAATTATCATTAGATTAAATAAATATAAATATTTCAAAAATAGAACTTTAATATAATCTTTTGAATTCAATTCTTGTATTTAATTAATTAAATATAGTTAAATATTTAATTAACTTTTTAAAATTTCTATTACATTAAATCATTAAATTACCTTTTAATTTGATTTTATTAAAACAAAAAATCACAACATTCCCACAAGATTGAATATGAAAACCCATCATACAGAACATAAAACTAAATCAAACACCTTGGTCAAAATTACAAATTCATGTCACTTGACAAATTCAAAAAGGTGAAACTAACTCAAATACTTGTCCTATTTTCTAGGACAATTGGCTTAGCTAAGGATTTGGACTCAAGATTTATCTCCCCACTTATACCATTGAAATACTGTGATAGAATACCCTCATCCTGGCAATTCAGAGAAGTCAATACCTGTGACCTACAATCTACATAAAATCCATGCATGTACAAACACAATATTCTAAACTAAATAGGCAATGGTAGGAAGTGGTACATTATGTAGACCCTAACTAGTAGGTGACTATGAATCCCTTCCTCAACTACATCACAAATGTCAATCATAAAGAAAACATATATGCACACCATACACATCAAGTATGGGGTAAGTATCCATAGAAACTACATAAAAAACATTCTTCTAACTAACATCATTAAATAACTAAAATAAATAACTAAACATACATATATCAACTGAGTATGAAATACATTGAATCTTATCTAGTAACCAAGTACTGATAATTATAAAACATAATAATAGAAAAGGCCCACAAGAATTTGGTCAAAACAAATTAGAAAAATCATGTAGGGGTAGGCATTACAGAGCACTTCCCCTAGCATCTTGATTGTATGATAGATAGGTCAATTTTTTAGGGGTAATAATAAAGCTTTTCTAGTGAAACATAAATGCTCTAGTTTTATTTTATAGACATAGATTTTCTCTTTAATTTATTTTTCTTAACTAGGTGAAATTATATTGAAAAGTTTATGAAATATAAGTCTTACAATTACAAAGCAGATAAATGTTTAAAGTTTTGATAAATAAATTATTGTTTGAAGTCATTAAATACTCTTGATTCAAGTGATTTATGATAAAGATTAATACTTGATAGCCATTGTCGATTTTTATCCCATGCTTTAAAATTTGTTGAAGAACTAGGTTTACAAACTAAAATGCAATGATCAAATATATACTTTATAGTTCAACTAGTGTAAAAATGATGTTTAGTTTAATCTAATTAATACTGTAAAATATTTCACTATTTCTACAATTCCAATTCATCACAAAGACTCCTAGGTTAGGAAGGTTGTTACATAATCTTTGATAAGAGTTGGTGTAGTCTTGAGCATTGAATTTAAACAAAAACTAAAGCAAATTGTCATTCTATTAGTTTAGAGGAAATTTTATTAATTCTAATTAATTCTAGTATTAGTACATAGTTAAAGCTTTTATCTCATAGTAATGATATTTATTTGTAGCTTGATTAAAATCTTAGTGATATAAAGGTAAAAAATACTTTTTCATATTTATAAGAATGATAAATTTATTTATTTTTAAGGCAAAAGTGGCAAGCCACTATACTATTTTATTAAAACTGATTCAATGAGGTCAACTGGGAAAGAATCAGTGAAGAAAACCCAGCATCATCCCTAATATATACATATGTTTTAATAGTTTAAGGAAATAATTACAAGGGGTGTATCAACTACCACCCAACAACAAACCAAATAGTGCCTTGACATTGATTTATTTTTGGACTATTCCAATCACTAACTTTAGGGAAAACTTATCCTAGCAATTAGCACTGAACTTAAAAATATTCCCAATCAGAGACAAAACCACCTTCAATTGACCCAGGCCCACCAAGAATAGGTCCCCAGCTAGAACATAACTCTGAAGAACCATGAATCCAATCCAAATCTTAGTTAACCTGATCAATTAAATCCCAAAAAATTTTTTCAATCAGCTGCACAGAAGCTACATTCATATCCCTGGAGTTAGACACATTAGATTCCTTCTGCAAGTCAATCATAGCCTGACACACTAGCTTTATTTGTTCCACCAAATGAACACCCATTAATTTTGATTCAGGTGGCAATGCATGTTTTAAATAAATGAAACTACCAGTGTCTATAACATGATGTTGTTCTCTTTAAATATTTACTTTTACAAACAAAACTATTATTTTAATTAAAAAATTATAAATAATTTTCTATTTCTATTTTTAATAAATGGCATTTATACATTTAAAGGGAGATAAATATGATTAGTATAGAAAGGAGATTATTTATATAATGTTTTAAATCGAAATAATACTTTGGATTAAGTGGAGCCCAACTAAAACAACACTTAATTCAAATAGTAAATCTAACAAGTGCCGCATAGTGGCTTGTATTTTCCATAAACTATAGTTTAATTAATAGAGTTTATATATATATATATATATATATATATATATATATATATATATATATATATATATATATATATATATATATATATATATATATATATATATATATATATATATATATATATATATATATAATAAATTTATCAATATGTTAATATTTGATTCATTTTAACATTTTTGGATGGAACTTTTACAAAACAATAAATTTAATTTTTATTTTGAAAGAAATCATTTAATTTTAAATAATTAAGTATTTAAAATTATTTTTTTAGATATAAAAATATATATAATTAACTTATGTGGATGACAAAATGCTTGTAAAGGAAATATTATGCATTTTAATTTATAATTTAGAAAGATTAAGAAATTATCATTCTATTTTAAATATTAAATATTTAAAATTAATATATTTTAATATAAAAATATTGATAATTAATTTGTGTGGAAATAATTTTTTATATAAAATATTACTCTTTTAAAAATATAATCATTTAAGCATACTATAGTGAATTGATAATTCTTAAGTACTACTAATACTTTTTACCTTTTCAATTGTTTATGTCTACAATAGTTCATAATATTACTCATAATTGCATTTCTTATTAATAACTATTTTTTTTTACCTTTTCACTTGTTTGTTTATGTATAAATAGTTTATAGCATTAAGAATTATCAAAGTTAATACTATTGTTTGCTAAAATATATACAACTCAAAAAAAATCATACAATGCTATTTTTATTTATTAAGGAAGCACACTAAAATATTGGGTGGTGGTTGCTTAAAATCCGCTCCTATAAGACCCCAATTATATGACCCGATCAAGTTCAAGTAAATTAATTTAAAAAAATTAGAAATTAAAAATATCACAAATAAATATTAAAAAAGAAAAAATTTTAAATTAAAAAAAGAAATATGCAAACAATAAATAATGGAGTAAAATTTTAATATTTCTTTAAAAAAATATTTTTAATTAATTATTTTTTAATAATCAAAGTTTAAAAATATTTATACATAGTTATCTCTATACATTTTTTATATTTATATTTATAAATATTTTATAGATTTATTATATTATAACTAAATGAATGTATAGTTATGTGAAATATCAAGAATATTTAGATTTTGTAATTATATATATATATATAATAATTATTTTAACAATAATTTAACCTTTTTTTTATGTTACAATTTTTAATGTATCAGTTTATCATTTTAACCATGGAATGTAATGAGTAAAAACTCATTTCATAATAAATTATATTTACTTACTTTTGACATTAGGCGGGACTCTAGCTCTAGAGAGCTCTTATTTGTTATAGTTTTTGTGTGTTTACTTTTGAAATATGTCAATCAATTTCTAGAATATTAATATTTTGTATAATTTTAGAGCATTGATATTGTGTTACGAATATTTAGTGTGGATTCTAAATATTTTGTGTTTCCTTATTAGAGCATAATGAAGATTCAAATGGTCATAATTTTTATATTATACTTCACTTTTGGTCAAACATACAATTTAGGGTCCACATGCTATTAGAAATTTAAAGTGGGTCCTCATTACATCTTTGAGATCCAATAAACTATATATTTTAGACATATAGGCTTATTAATGTCAAATGTGGTATCCGATTAGTTGTAGATTTTATTAGGTATTATTGTCCCAATGATTATATTTTTCTTAATTTATTGTATACATTCATTCCCAATTTCTCCTTGGTCAATTCAAATATATTACATGGCCAATCATATTAGCACAAATTGTTAGATAAATAGCTAAAAGTATATGAGTGGCTTTAATAGAGTAAATACAATAGATTCAAACCTAAGAATGGGTTATTAAGATGTTTCTAATTAGTGTTTCTCCAAATTTCACTATTGGAAAATAATTTTGAATATACATAATATCTTATAAAAATTGTGAAATAGAATATTATAAACTAATTTGAACAAATTAAAAAAGATGAACTTTTAAATAGTGAATACAATATGTTCACAATTACAATGTCCACTTTGAGTATTTTAGAAGTTTGTATCAATTTAATGATTTAATCTTATATTTTAATATTTTAACATGTACCAATAGTTTTTCGATAAATATAATTAAAGAATAAATAATAATTAAGTTAGTGTATAGTAGTAATGTTACTAATAAAAGATAAAAATGAAAAATTAACAATCATATTTAAAATATGACATTTTGAAAAGAGCTACATAGTTGATAGAAATAAATAAAGATGGTTGAGAGAGTGAATTTCTTGAATACTTGTCAATATACTATTTAGGAATTAGGTGAGATATCAAGTATAATTATTAAAAAAATATTAATTATATAAAACCTTTGTTCTACTGTAGAGTTTAAATTTATAATTTTTTAAAGATTCTTGTAAGTAATGATTTAAAACCTAAAAAATTCATTATTATTGAAGATTTAAGAGGCATTTGAAATGTTATTTGAAATAAAAAAAAATTTCTCATGTATTGTTGTCAATTTTTGTATAATATTCAATATACAACTTTTTAAGTTGTGATATCGATTAGAATAATTAATAAACATTCTTTTTTTATATGAATGGAATAACTGGAAAATATATCTCCTTTGCTTCAATTTTTATTCCAACACATAATCCATTTCTTTGAACAATTTTTTTTTTTACATCAAATAAATTTCATAAAATGTTGGAAGGGTTGGAACTTTGAAAATAGTTTTAAAATTTTAAATGACCATTGTACTTTCAATTATTGAATGATTTTGAACATTTTACATTATATTTTAATTACCTAATAGAATATAAATAGAATTGTTATAAAATATTAAAATTAATTATATTTTTATTAATAAAATTTAATTTAATTGTAAGAAGTTTTTTCAATGATTAAAATCAAGATGTACTAGATTATACTCTTATTTGAATTAGATGAGAAACTATATTTTAGAACGAAATAGAATACAAATTAAACAATTGTGAATTTTTTAAAATGTGAAAAATGAAACAAGTGCCACATAGTGGCTTATTACTTGCCTCTAGTTTTTATATAAATATAGTTCTAATTTAATAAATTTATTATAGTTTATAAAATATGTTTTTGGAAAAAAGGGTTTAAAAACTTTATTGAAGATTAGAAAGCACCATTACAAAGAAAGCAAGGGCCCGAGGTCCGAAGGAAAAACAAAAGCATAGCCCCAAACAAAGATAAAAGAACCAACACCATCAAGAATATTCATTAAATCAAGATGAAGCTCCTGAGGAACCAACTCCCACTCCTCAATTCTCCATCCCTCAACATGCTCAGAAGTCCATATTGTTTCAAACTACAAAACACTTCCCGTCTAACCAAACTCTATTTGGAGGACTCCAAGAAACTAGCCCATACAAATTGGTGCACCACAAAATCAAGATCATTTAGAAAGCCCGTAGGAGCAACCTGGAGCATGCATTTATACATGGGCAGAGCTTGCACTACTAACTTAATCAATTGGACACAACTAGCAAAGGATAACCAATGATGAGTCTAGTGATTAACTTTTACCCAAAATTTATCCAAAATATTCTTTCAAGACTCCTTGGGTAGTCTACTTACTAAGATGGAAATGACAAGATACGTCAATGGAAGATTCCCAATCTAAAATCTCAAAGTGTGAGCAATCCTTTGTTGAATATGGCCCAGAGTATTGAAGAAGAAGATGGAATATTTTTCCTCATTAATCTGCTAACTAGAGGCAACTAGGTAAGCATCCAAGATGCTTCGTAGATTAGAGACCTCCCTCATTGTAGCCATCCCCATCAAAGCAGTATCATCCACAAATTGCAATTGAGTTTGTGGAGGTAAGGTACCACCCCACCTCCAACCTTGTATAAGACCAGACTTCACATTCCATTTAATTCATCTCCCCAAGCCTTCAGCCAAAAGAATAAACAAATAAGGAGAGAGATGGTCTCCTTGACAAAGCCCCCTCGAAGCCCCAAAAAGCTTAGAATGAATCCCATTAATAAGCACAAGAAAAAAACTGAAGTAACACAACTCCAAACCCATTGACTCCATTCTTTTGCAAAGCCAAAAGCACTAAGAAACCATCGAAGGAAGGACCACCTAACTCTATCATAAGCCTTAGCCATGTCCAGTTTGATAAACATCACTTTTTCTTTTGAGCTGGCCATAGAATGGATGACCTCAGTTGCAATGACAATCCCATCCAGAATTTTCCTACCAGCTACAAGACCACTTTTCTCTTTGGAGATCAAATCTACAAGCCCCTTCTTCAACCTATCAGTAATAAGTTTAGAAATAATTGTATAGATTACATTGCATAAAGAGATGGAATGAAAATGGCTTAACCTATTAGTCCCCTCATTCTTGGGGATGAGAGCAAGAAAAGTAGCATTTAGAACCCTTAACATCTTCTTATTATGTTGAGACACATGAACCATAGCCAGGAGATCAAATTTGATGATATCCTAGAATTCTTGAAAAAACTCAATTGGGAAACCATCAGGACCTAGTGCCTTCCCTTTCTTCATATTAAACACAATCCCTTAAAGCTCTTCAAGTGAAATATCTCTCATGAGTTGTTGATTCATATCCCCAGATACAAGAGAAGAAATAAAAGAACAAATTTGCGCTTCCTTAGGAGACCCCCCTTATGAGTGCTCTCGAAAGAGAGATTCAAAGTACTTCACTGCCTCCCTATAAATTTTTAGGAAGGAAGAAAGATGGTCTCCCTTGTCATTCAATAGACTAGAGATAGAATTTCCATGGTGCCTGGCTTTCACAGAATTGAAGAAAAAAGCAATATTTTTGTCTCCTTCTTGAAGCCACTAAAGTCGAGCCTTTCATTTCTAATACATTTCCTCTCGTATTTCCCATGCTTCTAGCATTTTCATAGTCCGAGCCTCATCCTGGAGCAATTGAACTATGATCCCATCTTACCTTGTCCTCCTAGTAATGCCATCTAGATCTGTCAGGGCCAACACCTTTACATGGAAGACATTCCCAAAATACAGATGATTCCACCATTTGAGCTCAAATTTAAGATATTGGAGAAGCTTAGAAAAGACATACTTGATGTACTATAGGCTGGTCTACCCTTTTTCCACCATTAGAAACCAAATCATTATAAGGATGAGTCTTGTAACCACATGAGTTAGAACCTAAAAGAAGGCTTACAAAGCACCCGAGTTGACTCTATAGCCAATTTGATAGGCCAATGGTCCAATCCTCTCCAATCCAAGATCTCAGAGTAAGATGACCATATCCCTCCAAACTAGTAACAAGAAACTAGAAACTAATCTAACCTTTCTGCAATACAAAACTCACTAGCCCAATGATTGTTCTAGGTGAACTGGACATTGTTAAGTTTGATATCAACAAGATTGAAGGTTTTGATAATGTCTTGAAGTAGCAGTGTAAAGGGCTCCAACCTTCTAGTACCACCACGCTTCTTAGCCAACTCACAAATAGCATTGAAATCTCCAACCAAAATTTAAGGATGGAAAGGCATCATGCTATAGATCAATCTGTTGTGGGATCAAAAACCTTGTTTACTGTGAAAATCAATAGGAGCATAAATATTGGAAAATAATATGATGTCCCTTATCTCAAGGCTAGTAGCAATCATAGACATAGACGATTTAGAGGAAATCCACCAAAGAGATTGGATTCTTTGAGGATTCCATAACCATGCTAGACCCTCAGAAGCTCCATGAGCTCCAATGCACTGGCACTCCCCATTTCTCCACAACTTAGGCATCAAACCTTGCATACTCTAAATAGATAACTTAGTTTCCTGCAAAAAGATGACATCAGGACCTTGCCTTCTAACTAACTCATGAACGAATTTTTGTCTAGGGTTGTTGTTCAAGCCCCATACATTCTATGACAGAACAATCATTTCAAGGGGCATGAAAAAAAAGAATCCAGAGGCTTAACTGCCCCTGACTCTGCCGAATTCTCACCAGCTAGTTTAATCTTTTCCATACCCTTTTTTCTACCAAGTTTAACAAATTTCTCTATCCCACCCTTCTTAATATTTTTATGCAAAATGTCCAATTTGGGAGGATGCTTAGTCTTTGCTGCCAAGTCTAAACCAATGTTTTGCCCAAAAGACAAAGAATCCACTCCTACTTTAGTAACAATGGCTAAGGGTTCCTGTATCTCAAAAAAATTCCCTTTGCTAGTACACTTTCAAGTGCCAACAATTATCCCCTTGTGGGTCCATAGAAGAATCAAGAATAGGATCCTCCTGAGCTAAGCCTGGAAGCCCTTGATCCAAGTTGATCAAACTTGTGTTCACCTCCTATTGGCTAAGCTCATCCAAAACCTCAAATCTATTGAAGGTAATCAAACCCACACCAGGACACAACTTGGAAGCTTCTCTGTAGGGTTGAATCCAACATGCCATGGCTTGATAAACCACCCTACCTTATTATGAAAATAAGGACCTCCCTCAAATACCCAATTATGATCAGTAATGTAGTTAAAAGTAACCATGAAGTAATTGTTTGCCAACAACATAATCTCCATTTCCCCCTCTGACTCCCAAGTCCTTTGGGCCCAAACCTCCAAAAATTGCAAGGAAACCCTCATCCCCAAAAACTTACAATATATGGAGTGATGTGAATAATACTCAACATCTTCAACAATCATCTCAACTAGAATAACCAGTTTTGGCCTCTCCTTGCACCTTTGGAGAAAATTGTTAGTCTTTGTAATCCTGGAGCCATTAAATAGCCCCAAATCAACAATCTTAGAGTTCGAAGTAACTAGATTGTTATTGAAGGTCTTCATCGCTTGATTTAAAAATTTAGGGCCTATTGTTTCTTGAAAATCCAAGTGAGGGCTCCTCACCGATGTCTCACCCTTAGAATCTGCTATTATGCCAAGGAAAAATGTACTCCAAAAGGAGGGAGAGGGAATCCTCCTTGCACCCTTATTCTAAACCCCTTCCAACACCAAATCCAACACCTTCAGTCCTCTCACCTCATGCAGCAAAGAAGAAACTAAGGACGCAGGCATGCAAAACCACCAGCAGTGGATAAATCTTCCACTCAATACACAACAAAGGATAATGCAGAAAGAGTGGGTCAAAACCCATGCATGACCCAGAAGCTCGCCCTCAAAAGACTTAGCACAGGGAAAATCAGATAGAGCTAGGGCATGGATGCCCTAGCTCGAGATGCACAGCTTCACCCATGCGCCATCTTGTGATTTTTTTTACTAATAAAATAAGAATGGTATCATTTATTAAATATTTTAATTAATAAAAAAGAAGAAGATAATTATAGTTTTCTATATTGATATTATTTATAATTTAAATTTAGATTTTAGTTATAAATATACTTATTAATATATGTGTTCTATTGTATTTATGTCATCTAATAATATTAAATTAGAAATATATTAAAATATAAAAATAATAATATTTTTATAATAATAATATATAATATTTTTTGTCAAACTATTATATAATATGGGAAAGATATCTTTTTTGTATTTTTAATTGAATGACAAATATTATATTATAAAAATACAATATTAAAATATAAAAAAACCAAACCAAATCATTTACTTTAAAATTATTAAACATTAATAAATCATATTCACCTTAATAAAACTCTTTCAAAAATTTAGTTTTGCAATCCACTACACCAGTATAAGAGCTAAATGAATTCGACTAATCAAATCTTAGAAAAAATTCTTAAAATTGTAATGTGAACAATCATGTATCTATGCTATGCAACATATTAGTTCGATAATTTTTTTTAAAAGCAATTAATTTTAAAGTTGTAGAAACCAAAAATAATAATCACTAATTAAAGCATAAAATAGAAAAAGTATCACAATAGTAATTAGCCTACTAGCAATTACTAATAATAAATTACATTGAAAATATTTGTAGCATTAAAAGCGATTTATATGTTGAAATTAAGAAATAAATAAAAATTTATTAAATGTAAAAATAGATTTTATATGTATAAATGGGAAAAGATAAATAATTACAATTTGAATAATTTCTATATAAAAATTATCATTGATTTTACCTTTAAAAAAATATATTGATTTCAATTTGATTGAAATATTATATTTTAAAATATCAAAAAAAAGATGTTTATACATTAATTCCCTTAAGTTTAAAATTTAAAATTAAAAAATATAGTGCATCGTATAAAATAGCCTCTTAAGGCTAGTGTTTCCCCCAAATTCTCTAATAAGACCACAAAAAATTCAACCAATCATGGTTCATAAAGAGAATTTTTAGAATTTTAAAAGTAAAAAATTAATTATTTAATAATTAAGAAAATAAAGTAAAAAAGAAAAATTCAACATTATTGAAATGGAATATTTTAATCACTAAATAACCACAAATGATTCCAATACGACAAATACTAATAATATAAACAAAATCTATAAAAGTAGAAAATCTAATAAAAAGGAAACTTTAAATTTTGAAAGTTTCTTTTTGTCATTGAATATTTTTCATATTTTAGTATCTCAACAAAAAGGAAACTTCAGATTTTGTAAGATTTTGAATATAACATTTTTTAAATGGCTTTATACTAAACAAGTATATATCTTTTTTTAAAAAATAATTTACTAGAATATGAGTTATTTTTTAATATTAGAATATATTTCAATTTTCTTATGTTTTGATGAAAAAAACTATTCAAAATAAAAAAGAACTAGAAAAAAATTAGAAAACTACTATTATTTTTGGATACCTAAAAATATCTAGATGACTTTAATAGAGTAAATACAATAGATTCAAACCTAAGAATGTGTTATTAAAATGTTTCTTATCAGCAATTTTCAATATACATAATATATTACAAAAAATGTGAAAAAGATTAAGAAACTAATTTGAACAAATTAAAAAAAGCTGAAAATTTTAAAAGTGAATATAGTGTGTTTACAATTACAATGTCCACTTTTAACATCTTAGAAGTTTCTATCAATTTAATGATTAATGTATGTATATTTTAGTATTTCAATAATTAAAAAAAATTCTATAAAGGTAGGGAAAGTTTAAATTTTAAAAGATTTTTAATAGAATTTTTTATTTAAATAACTGTATAATAAACAATTATATATATATATAAGTTACTAGAATCTTTGTGTTTTTTGAATAATGGAATACATTTCAATTTTTTTAATATTTGATAAGGAAAAAACTATACAAAATAAAAAATAACTAAGAAAAAAAATTAGAAAATTATTTTTCTATATATTTATATCTTTTTTTAATAAATTAAAAACTTTTTTTTAATCGATAAATGATTGAAGTCTTGTATACTATGTCAATAAATATAAGATTACAAATGTCTCTATTCAAACAAGCACTGGTAGGAAAGAACTGAGAAGGAAACCTCCAATCTTACCCAACACCTTAGTCCTTTACAAAGTAAATATATAAAAGTGGCATTCCCTAGTTTTAGAGTTTGATTATCCAATTACAGCATTTCTATACTAACTTAGTCCTTTATCCATATTTTAATAACTAATTCTCTGATACAATTATTTTTTTATTAAATAAAATAGGTTTTTTTTACAGGGGTTCTTGAAACCCACTAGTTAACAACAAAATACTACTAAAAGTTTAGGTCTAGAAACCAAGAAACAGAAAAAATAATAGGCCATACCCAGCCATTAGATGTAGACAAAAAACATGTAGCCAAAAGCCAAGGTACAAACAAAAAACCAGAAGCATCGATCAGGGCAGCAATTCTTTGACCAACTCTGCTTTCTTGAGCTCTGACTCTCCCATGGCCTCAGCCTCATCAGTCTTCTATCAACTATCATCCAAAGAAACCTCCTCTTCCCTCATGCTCTTTTTTGTTCTCATTCTTTTTCTTGGGATCTCAACCTACAAAGAATCATCCTCACCAGTTGCCCTAGTTTCCTCTTTGTCATTTTCCTCCTTCCCCTTTTTGCTTTCCCCCATCATCGAGTGTAGTTGAATGATTTTATCATTAAGAACTTTTATTATGTTGAGGCTCTATATTATGAGCCCAAATTAACATTTGAATAATATAATATACACTTCAAATATAGATATATATTATTTTCAAACTTTTTGAATCCCTAATATAATATATTAATAAGTCAAGGATGTATATGGTTATGAATTAATGTCACCTATATAAAATAAATATAAGTATTAAACAAATAATAAATAAACATAAAATTAAATGAACTACATCATCTAAATTAAATAAATTATTGAATCAAAACTATAAAAACATTCAAAAAGGTTTAAATAAACAATTAATTAAAAAGGGGTCAAAAGGTGGACCCTGCATATTTAAAACCTTGTGAAGGGATGAAACCTCTCTAACCAACTCATATAAATGGGTAGGGAGGATGCCATGTAAGGGGAGTTAAAATTTGTTTTGATCGAATATATTATACTTTGCAATCAGGGTTAAAGAGAGAGAAACAATCGATTAACATAGGTACAAGCCCAGACATGACAATCAAGAAAACAATTAGGAATTAAATAGATGAAGCACTATTCAAGTCAAATTTTTTTGATAAAAAAAGAGCCAAAAACTAGGCGGTTGGCCATTTACAATAGTGGTGGAACAACCATCAAAAACCTACTGGCAACCAACACACAACCAAATAGTCCCCCTAATGGTATATATCAAAAACATCATAAACAATATACCAAAAAATAGAGTTACTAGTATTCCTACTTTTAGAACCTGCAAAGTTTACCAAGTTAACAAACTGCATGTAGGTGGTCATTGTATCGTACCACCTACATCCCATAAACAAGTTCAACATAAAAAACAAAACCATCAACAATAGATGGGGAGAGACCAAAAGAGTACCGAAAAAGAAACAACAAAAACCAGAAAGCCATTAACTAACCTCTTTATTCTTTCCCTTTCTAGCCATGAGAACCTTGGCCCAGTCAGTCATGAGGAAGTTGTAAATAAGCTTCATGTCCTTCTTTCCAAGGTTCTCCTCCTCCGAGTTATTAGCCAATAGCTGAAGAGTGATAGTTGTTGCGTGCATCACTTTGAGAGTGAACTTGGAGAAAAGGTTGAAACCCTCTTGTAGCACCATGCACCTATCCATCAGCTCCTTGTGTTCCTTGTGGGTAACAGGTTCATTCACCTTGTTTTCCAACTTTAGGGTCTGACTACTATTTCCAAGGGGTTCCACTTCACCTACACATCAAAAATGTTAGCATGGCCTTTCAGGTTCTCCTGGCCTTCTTTACCAACTAGGGAGGAAATAGTGTCAAGGGAGGCATTGGTGGTATTAGGGTGCTCTTGGTTGATAGTGGAAGGTAGGGTGATGGTGGCAAAGACATGTGGGGTCGGGGTAGGGGTCCTAAAATAATGAGGAGGAAGAGATCATATAAAATGCCAATTAAAATAAAAAAGAATTAGAAATCCATCTAAACTCTCAATAAAGAAATAATTATAAGGGTTGCATCATAAGAGGTGTATGATAATCAAATAATCTATTTTATTAACTAGGGTAGTTATCCTTGTTATTTAAATGTTGTATAGTTTTCTCTCCACAAAATTATATAAATACATGTAAATATATTTGTGTGTGGAAAAATTTAGGAAAGATAATTAAATATTGGAATATTAGTTTTAATTTAAAGAATGTTATTAATTCCTGCCTACGGGTAGGATACTAATGGAATCGTTTAGCTATATTATCATTTAATTCAAGCAAATCCAACCAATCAGTTTTGAGAATTTTCAATACAAACATGTCTTTTCCATAGTTTAGAGTCTTTTACATATTTTGAAAATATAAAACAACTAATTTCCTATGATTTCATTGGTTGTTGGTAAAAAAGGTAAGAAGAAAATTACACATTATTGAAAAAAAATGTTAAAAATTACACGTATCTTATTCCCTAACTTTCTAGAAAGAGCTTTTTCCTTCACCTTCTAGAAAGAGTTTCCAATAGAATGCTTTAATTAAAAAGAGATCTTCGAGTCTTTCATTTCCCAACCAATATTCTTACATTTTCATGTTTACAGTTTTTAGCAAAATTTGGGAGTTTTCATCTTTTAGTAGAATTTTGGGTATTTTCAGTTTAAAGTAGAATTTGGTGCTTGTGCAAAAGGTTTTTAACTTTTTCAAATAAGCCTTTTTTCATCATTCAGATTGTAGGTCCTTTCTATTTAACTCTTCATTGGTGCCATGGTCACTCTTTTGCTTTCCTATTTAATCACAAGTAACATCACCAATTAATTTTCCATCAATTCCTCCTTGATTTTGAGGTAGAGCATGATATTTTGGGTCTTCATATACAGTTTGGCACTACAAAAAAATATATGAGCATTTGAAATATCAAACTAATGTTCTGCTAGAAAATCTCCTTATTTCTTGTACATGCAAATCTTTTAATGGGGTCCAAATCCATATTCTTTTAAGGCAATTTTTTCCTCTTTTGGTGTAACTAATTTATTTTAATTTGTGCTTCTCTACATAGAATTAAACTAGCCCTCATCATGTTCTACTTAGCAAAGAAAACAAGCTCCCATTTTGGCATGGGCAACACGCATGCTGGCAGAGCATTTTGCTCTACAATTGCCAATTACATTTGTTTGAAAGTTTCTAAAGCCTTTTCGACAAATCCATTTTTCCTACAATCATTGCATTTCATGATATCAAGGAATTTCTTGACACAAATCAAATGTGTTGTCTAATAAATATCTAAAGAGAAGACTAAAATGCATATCTCGACGAGGGGCAACATTGAGAAATATTTTGACCTTTATAGTATCAACTTTTGTGTTTTTTTTTTATGGATCAGATTCCAAATGTTGATCAAAAATATTAATCCCATAGACTTATCTATTTTTTCCCCTTCTCCTTTCACTTCCACATCTACTAAAACCAAAATCCATATACCATACTTCTGCATTATAATAATCTCCACCACAATTTCCTTTATTATCTCCTACTTATCAAATAAATGATTGTTTCAAGGGCAACTGTATAATAATCAACCTTAAGATGCCTTACAAAATATTTAGCATGTACATTGATAGGCCCCCAAAAATATTACCATATTTTCCCCAACTACGTTGTCCTTTCCTTTCTTGAAAATAAAATATGAAATACTTAAATTGAAAATCTCATTTATTGCCCAATTCAAAAGAAAATATTGAATCTAATTGTACAACTTCCAATGCATCTTATTGAAATTCTTTAAAGCCTTTTCACCAAATTCTTTCTTTTTACATCCTGCAAACATAGGAAGACATAAAACTACATTTTGTAAAGATACTACAATGATTTGTCTATACTTTGATGGTCATCCATTACCTATTTCAAAAACATTCATTTTGACACATGCAAAAAGAATGTTAGTAAAGGTTGTAGAATTTGGCTTTACACATCCCACTTGCATTTTCTTGGAAAAAAAAAAACCCTTGAAGGTTTTCACCAAAAGCATATCCATTATAGATAAAAAATAATAATCTTGCACACAAGTTGGTCAAGTTTGATGTTTTGTGAGACAAATTGAGCCTCAAGAATTTTAAATTCATGACAAATTACTAGAATTCTACCAGAACATCCAAATTCTAACTCTTGTGCTCATATCCTTTGTTCTATACATTACATCCTTTGAATTTTGCATTACTTTCTTTGTTATTTCTAATTTACTCAAATAATGCTTGCCTACAATATAGTATTATAAGACTAATCTAAATAAAGACTTTGATAGCTACCTAAAATATCCTTATCTCCTAAATTTTGTTGTTTCTCTTTCTGAATTACTAAGTTTTTAGTCTTCTTTTTAAGGTGTAGTTGTGCTAAGAGAGATTTCTCCCAACAGATTGAAAAAACACCTCTTGTGGAGAGCAATGCGCTGGTTGATAGATATGTAGGATTGGGGGTACAAACAAGTCATGTGTACTATTTTATATTTTCTTCAAACAAATATAAGCTCACTCCCTCATGCTTTAAACATATCAATTTGATCATTGTAAACATGTCCATTCCCCACCACATAGTTACTAGTTTAAAATTAGGTTTTTCAAATGTATTTTTTAAACATAAGTTTTTAAAATGTGGTTACTAGTTTAAACTTAGGATTTTAAAACTTAGATAATAGACTTAGTGTTATTGTGTTATAGCATTTATTTAGTTACATTATCAATGGATCCAAAGTCATCAAATTGATTTTCTAAGTATAAAGTAACTTTTATGTTCTATGTATCATTTTTATAAACAAATAGATTTTAGAAATTTTATACAAAAGTTTTAATAAAATTTAAAATTATATATTACAAGAAAATAAATTTAATATACTAAAAGGAATATATACCCACTAGTGGTAGTTTTATAATCACCATTGGTATAATTACACAGAAAAATTCTAAAATATGGTCATGTACAAAGGATGTATATTGTAACTAATCTTATTGTAGTTTTGATAATTATTATAATGTCCAAAATATATTATTTACTATGTTAACTAGGAAACATAAATAAGATCTTATTTTATGTTTACAAATAATTTTTATTTTTCATAATTGTAAAAAAAAATTCACATTAATACCGAAATTGTCTTTCAATTTATCTTTTGTAAATAGATAGCTTATGCAAAAAAAATATTGCATTAAAAAATAGTATAACACAAAAATTTGTATAAGAAATTCTAAATATAATTTTTATTGTCTTACTTAAGAAAAGTTTTCATAAAATAAAATAGGAGGAACTAATAATATATAATAAAGATTTTACTTATGTTTATAAATAATTTATATTTTGCATAATTGCAAAAAGTTTCTATATTAATAGTTATTATTATTTTTGACAATTGATATAGACTAATCGATATTTTCTAATTCAAATTATCCAAATGTATATAACTATTAAGTATTTGATAGACTGAGTAGTCCCTTAAGACTTAAACACTAACAAGAATTATATTTTGTTTCTTGTCTAATGTACATGTGATCATGAGCTAGAGAAGTCCATCAACTACCAATTTTTTTTATATCTAATGTGACTTAAAACATTAAATTTTTTTCCACTATCTCCAATTCTTTAATGTCGATTCCTTAACTGCCTTAACATTTTATGTAGTCATATCCCATTGTTTCATCTAGCCAAGATAATAGTATGAACTAGAAATATTAGAACAAAGAAGGCCATATGACAAACATTTTCCCCTATAAAATGTATTCCATTTTGAAATTCTAATAATAGGTCAACCTTCTTTTCATGGAAACATGAAACTCGTGCTAACTATGTGTTAGATTCAAATTCAGTTTTGATTGAATTTCTATTTTTATTATATCTTATTCCAAAGGTATTATATTA